>OX411332.1:18296963-19689152 GCA_948150665.1 Conistra vaccinii
CATGTCTTCGAATTTTTTGGTTCTAAGACATGCCGGTTTCCTCACGATGTTTTCCTTCACCGTTTTGAGAGCAGTGGTGATGAAATTATTTACACAAAGTAAAGCGCCTGCTTGGGTTCGAACCCACGACCTACAACTCGTAAGTCGGGGCCGTTACCACTGGGCCACCACTGCTCTCAAATAAAGAAGTATACAGTATGTTAACTAACAGAGAGCGTTCCCGTAAACCCGGAATAGTATAGCGCCCATACATGCAAAAAATAACCATTACATCGGAAAACGGTATAAAAAATTAAAAAAAATATACGTAAAAGAAACATTCTGTACACTGTACTGTCTTTCAACGTGGAAAGACAAGTGCGACAAGTGTGCATGTACAGAGTGACACTCTGTACATGCAGTGTTTCTTTTACGTATCAATTTAATAATTTGTATAATATTTTAAATAAAATATATTTTTTTAAATCTTTTTTTTTGTATTAATTATTTTTATGTTTATATTTCATACTAATTAATTTTATAATTTGTCCAACAGTAATAGCAATAGACATCGATCCTCAAAAGATCTCGATGGCGAGACACAACGCGACAGTGTACGGCGTCGCCGATCGCATCGAGTTTATTGTGGGAGACTTCTTCGAGTTGGCGCCCACCTTGAAGGCTGATATGGTGTTCCTTAGTCCACCGTGGGGTGGACCTAATTATACTGATGTGAGTAGATTTGATGATTGAGACTTATATCGATATTATTGACACATAATTATATCGATAATATCGACCTATATCGATTTCATGCAGGTGTCAATGTGAGATGATCATAATATTGTTCCTTGTGACTGCGGGCCGAAAAGCTTATCTGCAAGTTAAGAAAGTAGTGGTCAAAGATTTATAAAAAATTCAAAGATTTAAATTATTAAACAAAGTTATTTTCGAAATAAATCAAATAGTTAAAAAGAAGGTATTTTTCTTTTAGGACAGTTCAACCAAGTGTCTTAGATTGGCCACCGGCAACCCAGTTAGTAGTACGCTGAACCGAACATACCGCCAATTACTTAAAAAAAAAAAATGTAATCTCGCAGTTGGCAGGGAGCTACCATAGAAATGAAAAGTTTATCCTGGCTCTTAGGTAGACAGTCAAAATTATTTCTCAGTAACAAAATACTTGTATACAAAGTTATAATAAAACCAATTTGGACTTACGGAATAGAATTCTGGGCTAGCAACTCCAATATCGAAATTTTACAAAGGTTCCAAAATTTAACCCTAAGAACAATCTCAATTGCACCCTGGTTTGTCAGAAACACAGAAATACACGAGCACCTAAAGATACCAACAGTGAAAGAAGAACTATGCGAAAAATGCAAAACATACAAACAGAGACTGAGCAAGCACAGCAATGTCTTAGCCAAGAACCTCCTAAACAGACAATCAGATATAATACGCCTAAAGAGATGGCAAATCTTGAACTTGGACCAGAGACAGTAAAAATTTAATGTTCATTTAGTACTAAACCACATAATGTGAATGTTCAATGGAACATCACAAAAGCAATCTCACACGAAGATCCCATCTGATTATGGCTAGAAAGCCGATTGCAGATAAAAAGAGAAGGAAATAAAAAAAAAACTCGAAGTTGAGCCCTGAGGGGGTCGCAGCTGCTTAACTGGACTTTCCTGTGGCTGCCTTAAGAGGGTGCATCCTAAAAGTTGGCAACGTCGTAAACAGCTGTCAAATAGTTACCTGTTTTGATTAATTTGGAAATAATACTGTATGAAAATAAGAAATGTGGCTAACTAACTAACTAGAATATTAATAATGAATTGCAATTATAACATTTAATTTGATATTGTACCCGTTTTAGGTGTAAAAAAGTCATTTAGAAAGTTTCCAAACACTTTTTTTACATCTAAAACTAACTATTCGGTGTAAAGATATTAATTGTTGCATTTCATAATCAATATTCTAGTTCGCTAGTTAGCCACATTTTTTATTTCCATACAGAAATATTATCAAATTAATCAAAACAGCGAAATATTTGACATCTATTTGCGACGTTGCCGACTTTCAGAATGAACCCTCTTAAGCTACTAACTTAAAGCCTCCAGCCAGGGACATAGACTAAAACTAATTACTACTAGACGAGCTCTCGCTAAGGGCACCCCCTGTGGGGTACGGATCTCGGCTTAGTGCGTCGCTGACAGGAGGACAGCAAGATGGGACAGGCTGGATCGAACATATAGGATTATTATTGTCGTGGGAATCTTAATCTACAGGCTCAGCATCGATGCAAGGGTCGGGGGGAGTATACTGTACTGGGGGCGCTCGCGACCGCGCCGGACGTCGGCGCGAGGTCGGACAGCGTGTCGTCGCTTGTTTTTGTATACTGTACTGGTGCCCTACTGCTCTACTGGAGGCCGCCGCTTACTTACCACTGAAGTCAATTTATATTTAAATTCTTATAATATATGTTTACTCCACAGAATCACGAGTACGACTTAGAAACGATGTTGGAACCTAAGCCAGCCTCTGAACTGATGAGGGTGGCGAGAACGATATCGCCGACTATAGCGTTCTACCTCCCCAGGAACTCAAGGCCAGATCAGGTAAAATACAGTAAAGTTCTCTTTTGTGTCTGCAAGTAATTCACATAAGGCCCTTTCCTTTCCCCATTGGTCGGTAAGCAGAAGTGCGGTGTAGTATGCTCTGTATACCGAAATGATACCGCATTACTTTCATTTGACGGACCCGACGTTATGTTTTCGGCATAATTTGTGCAGTACCGTCAAATGCTCGCGAGAAACTGTTGTCTTCGAGTGATGAAGATGTTGTGGCGTTATATTTATCTCCGAAAGCTCTATTGCCGACATCCGTCAATTGAAAAAATGTAATGAGGTCGGAAAATATCCCACGGAAACGTACTACTGGGATTACATACCTAATAGCTGACGAAAAGGTCATTGACTCCTACCGCTGCGCCCGCGTTGCCGTCAACTATAATTATTTGTTACGCGTATTTTGAATCTGTGATATCTTTTAAACTTTTCATTTAAATGTTATGATGTCAAGGCATATTTTTTAGGCATATTTGTTGCCCAGACTTTTTTATTGAACTTTTTAAGATGAAAAAACCTGTAGAACATAAATGTTATGTATCTCTAACGGTTTACGCGGCGCACGCCATTAAAGCTCCCAGTCGGCATGATTTTTTCCGACATCTTCAACAATAATTACTTCACAAAACATTAATGAATTAAACATCAAAACCTTCCTCATGAATCACTCCGTCCATTGGTGAAAACCGTTTGAAAACCGTTCGGTAGTTTTTGAGTTTATCGCGTTCAGACAAACAGACGCGTCGCGGGTCTTTGTTTTATAATATGTAAGGATTTTCAATTAAAACCCGTGACGTGTCTCCGTAAATACCGCGGTTAACCAAAATGATCCCGCCTCGCTCCTGCGCATAGCGAGCCAATCACCGCTCATTGAATTATAGGCGCTCGGTGAGCTTTCGGTACCGGATATACCGAACATGCTGGTCCCGCACCGCTGACGCACCTACCAATAAGGAAAGCGCACAAGGCAGCGTAGATTTAAATGGTCGGAACGAAACCTTTCTCTTCTATTTTATGCCTACACACAAAATATGACCTTATTTCAACGCCGTAAGACTCACTTCACTTTGTCTGAGTCGAAGAAAGTAACATGACTACAAAAACGTGCGAGTGTGCAAGGTTCGATATTCAAAATCCAATATCATTATGTTCGCGTACTGGTTTTGAGATCCTCGTCCTGATATTTTGATCTTTATGATGTTAACAATTCTGTATAAATTCCCTTGTAAATTCTACATGCATCTGCGTCCATACATTTTTATAGTTAGTAGCTCTATACCTACTCCAGTAGTGAATCAAATAAGTTCCTCAGTCACATACTTTTCGTACTTTTTCAGATACTTTCCCTGGCTAAAGAAGTCGGCGGCTCAGTGGAGATCGAACAAAGCTTCCTTGATAGAAGATTCGTAGCTATAACTGCATATTTCTACTAAGTATATCGTTGAACAATCTTAATGTGACAAATAAGTGTATTATTCTAATAATATTGTGACTTTGTAACTATGGTTAGAGACCACAGATTTTTTAATAAATGGATAGAATGGAATCTTTTGCTGGCCAACTGGGGGTAATTCTGTTACCAAAAAGGTGAAGTTGCATTTTCTTTCCCCACTCTAATACTCCATTTATTATCTTCTCTGTGTCTAATACATTATGTATTATTATTACCTGCGCATATTTCGTACATAAGCTAATTCTACTCATACAAGTATGTTCATCAATTTCATCTGTCTATAAAAATAATATTGTACCGGATAATTATTATGTATAAGCCAAAATATGTCTAGTTTAAGAGCGTTCAACCAAAAAGTTGGTAACGTTGCAAATAGCTGTCAAATATTTACCTGCTTTGATTAATTTGGCACTTAAAATTAATCAAAACAGCGAAATATTTGACAGCTATTTGCAACGTTGCCCACTTTTTGTTTAAACGCTCTTAAGTGTAACCAGAGAAACTTCACTTGTCATTACCATATTATGAAAAATCTAAATGTTAGAATTCACCAACAAATCCCTAACAATATCGGATACCTATAATGTTGTCGTTACTTTCTTGAAAGACGATTAAGGACTTGTTGGTGAAAATGGCCTTAAAATATCGTTGAATGTTTTAATGTAATGGTAAGATTAAATTGTAAGTAAATATACGATACATTTCACTTTACTTAGATGGTTATCTAACTCCATACATTGAGTCAACGAAAGTCTTTAAAAAAATAGTGTTACGCGCATCCCGAGTCACCATACTACAACTTGGGACATTATATTTGACATGTCCCATTCTTAAGAACGTGCATTCAGTAAGTGGGCAACGTCGCAAATAGCTGTCAAATATTTACCTGTTTTGATTAATTTGACAATAGTACTGTATGGAAATATGAAATATCGCTAGATAGTGAACTAAATAAAATATTGGTTATGAAATGCAATAATTAATATCGTAACACCGAATATTAAGTTGCAAAATGTAAAAAAGAATTGGGAAGCTTTTTTACAACTTTCTTATTTCCCTATAGTAATATTGCCAAATTAATCTCGAGGCTAAGTAATAACAAGAGGAGCTCGTGGCTAACTAATAACAAGCCGCACGGGTCGATCCATCAGGTTAAGCTACGCTTGCGGGGTTTGGTCAGTGGATGGGTGACCGTCTTTACATACCGAGACTCCTCCGTGCCTCGGAAAGCACGTTAAGCCGTTGGTCCCGGCTGTCATTTGTGGATCTTTGACAGTCGTTACGAGTCGTCAGAAGCCCGAAAGTCTGACTCCAGTCTTATCAAGGGGTATCGGTATATTACCCAGTTACTGGGTTGTGGAGGTTCAGATAGGCAGGCGCTCCATGTAAAATACTGGTATTCAGCTGCATCCGGTTAGACTGGAAGCCGACCCCAAGATAGTTGGGAAAAGGCTAGGAAGATTGATTGAATATTGCCAAATTAATCAAAACAGCGAAATATTTGACATCTATTTGCGACGTTGCTCACTTTCAAAATAAACGCTCTTAAGAGGGTGCATCCAAAAAGTTGGCAACGTCGTAAATAGCTGTCAAATATTTACCTGTTTCGATTAATTTGGAAATAATACTGTATGAAAATAAGAAATGTGGCTAACTAATTGACTAGAATATTAATAATGAATTGCAATTATAACATTGAATTTGATGTTGTACCCGTTTTAGATGAAAAAAAGGCATTTGGTAAGTTTCCAAATACTTTTTTTACATCTAAAACTGACTATTCGGTGTTACGATATTAATTATTGCATTTCATAATCAATATTCTACTTCGCTAGTTAGCCACATTTTTTATTTCCATACAGAAATATTATCAAATTAATCAAAACAGCGAAATACTTGACATCCATTTGCGACGTTGCCAACTTTCAGAATAAACCCTCTTAAGGCAAGGCAGAATTAACTATGAACTACTGTATGGAGTAGGTTTACATCATTATGAAACATCAAACACATTATAGTAAACGTGTTTTGTCTGTAATCACAGTAAGCCGACGTTCGCACGGACGTAATAAAATCGCCGCGATTTTTTTTCGCGTATTGCATTTTCGACGCTCTGCTTAGCGCCGAGAGTTGAATTTCCAACAGAGCGCATTCAGCGCGTATCCCAGCGCGTCAAGAAAATACACTGATGGATATTCAACTCTCGGCGCTAAGCAGAGCGTCGAAAATCCATAACGCGAAAAAAATTCGCCGCGATTTTATTATGTCCACGTTGTGCTATACGTAAGCAATTTCAACATTTAGTGTAATCTAGAGTAGAAAAACCCGTTAGTCTCTTTTAATTCAGAATCAAGTATTTTTATCATCGATACTTTATGATAATGTGATCCTATAAACAGTCTTGTTTATAGGATCTGTTGACAGCAATAAATTAAGTACAATATAAGAAATCAGCTCAAAGATATACTTTTAAGATAAAATATTCTTATTTAACCCAACATTTTGAAATATAGTCTCTGGTCAAACATAGTGGCAACTGATAAACGTAAAATATTGCTATCTCCTATCCTTATGCCGTACTCATCGCGATAATGCGAATATTATCATTCATAAATTACGTTACGCTGCGTTACGTTACGTTGCGTTACGTTGCGTTAAGGCGGCGGGAGCAGGTTAACAAAGTGTGGCATCGTGTCACATGTATAAAGGTGGATTCACACTATGGGATATAATACTTGGCTGGAGGCTTTGAGTGTAGCACCTAAAGGCAGCCACAGGAAAGTCCAGTTAAGCAGCCATGACCTTAGTGGTCAACTGCAAGATGCAATGATAAAAAAAGGGATATATAATATACAGGGTGGATTTTGGAGATGGGGCAGCAAGGACAGCTACCGTAACCGTTGAAGCTACAGGAAAACGGTCTTAGGAGACTGTCCATAACTTTTTGAAACATTTTAATCTGCATTCAAAAATTTTGAAAAAAATGTACAGTCAGCAAGAAAATGGGCAGTTTTCACAAAAACTTTTTTTGATGCCAATCGATCCTGTTTCATATAAGGATCAAAAACTTCTATTAGACCAACTGAGGTTTGAGTACTAGAAAAGTCAGAAAATCCCATCTCAAAAATCCACCCTGTATAGTATATCTCGAGATAACAAAAGAGTGATGTAATATATTTATATTACATCTCATGTGTAAACGGTTCCATTTAAAAGTACGATGAGCGGTATTAAGAGGGCCCTTCCCGGTCCGTCTATCGGCAACGCGAGCATGGTCGAAAAGCATGCTGTTTCATCGAGCGCAAGTGAGAACTGCTAACGAGGAAGTGAGAACGCGATAACATTGTACGAAGAATAGTGTGTAAAAATTTGTTTCAGGCCATACGTGTTTTTGAGTAAGCCTTACAAGTTTGTGAAATAAATGTTTGTTATTTAGAATCTTCATTACAAGTGCAAGGTTTCTAGGAAGATGTTTTTTTTACTTTTCCAATTCATGAGTACATCATGACCGGCCAAAGTTCAGGTAAAATTAGTGCAAAAAAGCTGATTTTTGGAGGCTTATACTGAATTTGTTTCTAATTTATTTTATTTTTTGTTCTCCTAGAAACCTAGATATAGTGCACAAGATACATATTACATAAAAAAAATCAAAGAAAGGTGTGATACTACGCCATGATCACGTACGAGCGTTTGTATGAAAAGTATGGCGGGTTGGCCGGCCTTAATGTATATCTCGAGATATATATTATATTCCATAGTATGAAGCCACTCGAAAGTATTAAAACTAGTAACTAAAACAGGGCTATCTTGCATAGTTTAGGTATTCCTGTGGCCATGTTCTGGCTCCATCATCACACCCTGGACTTCACATTGGGCAAAATAGTACTTTTCAAGACCAAACACAACGGAATTATCATGTTTCGTTGAAGAGTTCCTTTGGTCAACTAAAACTCCAATAAAAATTTAAAACAACCAACTGTATCAATATTACTATGCCATTTTATTAGTTGCATTAGCTATAGTTACACACAGACCGCTGTACTGTACCGAACGAAAGTGGCATCGTTGACGAATGAGCGGCCAACACTGCCCCCTCCCCCCCCCCGTCTCGCCGCGCACGTACCTAAAGCGCGATACAACGGTTTCAATCTATAAATCATTTAGTATTTCTGTATTGAGATAAGTTCTGTATAGTGTTCACAAGCTTATCAAAAAAGATAATCTTCGGATTATGTAGGACTATTTCAAAATTATGGTTCTTCATGTAAGTACTGCATTTTGGCACCACAACAATAATAACCTTTTAATGTACGACGGTATAAATGTTGTGATCTCTGTAAATATAATTTGTTAAATAATAAAGATAATATGATAATTTCTGTGTTTATAGATTCTCATATAAGGCTCCCGGTATGAAAATTTGTACATGCGTTAAATTTTGGTACCTATTGTGTTTTATTCGTAAATACACAACCACAGATTACCCTTCATTGTGCGTGGTCCGCAGTGTTGCCAGGTGTATTGTAATTACAGTAGATTTACTGTAATTTTACTGCTGAATTACATAAATACAGTATACAGTAATTTGATAAATACCATTGATAGTAGTCAGGCACCTGATATTTATTGGCATGAGGTACCTATTCAAATTATTTAAAAGATTTTCAAATTTATAAAAATGAACCTTCTCCAAGTGACACAGATAGTGATTAATTTACTTTTTCTTTAATAAACGTGATAAAAAAAAAACTATTTTTATTTACTGTAAAAGCGCTGTATTTAACTTAATGATTTACTGTATTTTTATACCAAACTACTGTATTTTTATATTCTGATCACTGTAAATTTACAAATCTGCCCTGGCAACACTGGTGGGTCGACATGCACTTGGTCGGTTTTTTAGTATTTATTAGCATATTTCTGAAGAGACAGATTTTTTAAATTATAAATATGCAACAACTTTCAGCTTTAGGGTCGCGCCACACCTGCCGAACATTCCGCGGCGGAACGTTCCGTCGCGTCATGTTTGCTTGCATTTCTATGGACGTAACGTTCGGCTGATGTGTCATAGGTAACTTGAAAAACATTAGGAGCGTATTCAACCGAACCTTCCGCCGCGGAACGTTCGGCAGGTGTGTCGCGGCCCTTATCTGAACGCATCTTAACTCTCTTCTACAATTTTGTCTATGCCATGGACTTACCCGTCATTTATAATACGACAAAATTAAAAAGACATAAGTATTCAATCACTTTTTTATAGTAGTGAATCATTAAATTTTCTAGGACTTTAGGTACAGGTTGAGACCTGAGACATTGCGCAACAACTTTGCTCTCTGTGTTTGGTTTGGTATCTGTTGTGTATTACTGTATTGTATAATTTTATTCTGTGGTTGTGTTGGTATATAAAGGTCACAAAAGGTGCATTTCTTTGTGCGTAGTTAGTCTCAGTGCAGCAAAGTATATTGTGTTCTGTGCAGTGCAGTGTGTTAGATAATAAGTTATCTACAACTTCTTTTTAATCGAACCTAAAATATCAATATCCTTTCAAAATGCCTAAAACTAGAAAACCCAGGAACAAACGCCCGCGCCATGGTAATCAAAATAAATTAAACATAGCATCTTGGTATAAAAATTGTAAAATATGTGGCACACTTGTTGTAGCTCCCAATTCTACCGGTATGTGGTTACATTTCAAAAAAGTTCATCCTGAATTGAACAAGAGTGTTGTAGTACCACGGCCACAGGTACAAAGTCAAAATTCACATTACAAAAGTCAAATTACACAGGCATCTACATCATCAGGAAATGTAGCTCCCAATTTCGCCGGTATGGGGTTACATTTCAATAAAGTTCATCCTGAATTGAACAAGAGCCTTGTAGTACCACAGCCACAGGTACGAAGTCAAAGTACACAGGCAGCTACATCATCAGGAAATGTAGGACGAAAGCCACAACGTAAAAACATCCCAAGAAAACCTCGCAAGAACTTACGACAGCCGAAGCATAATTGGAGTCTGTGGCCGAAGCGTATATAGTAAGTAATTATGTACAAAATAATACACCTACTACTTTAGCCTATTTAAAAAAAAAACAAACTTTTAATATTCAAGTAATAATTACAACATTTAAGATTGCTTCTTTATCACAAAATTGTATAGTTGGTTGGTTTTTGTTGAATATTATGTTTTTTAATTATTTATAATGATTTTCCATTGCATCTTCACACCTTATTGATAATACGATATTTCAGAAACTTAAATCTATAAGTTCTTTCTTAGAGAAAATTTATCGGCGGTATCAAGGTCAAGTCTAGAACCGTCTGGAAGACATTGTGATTGTTATTTTTTTTTACACGTTTTATTTCATTATGAAATCTAATTAGTTCTTGTTTTTGGACCACTAATTTTATTTTGCACTGTCGATCACCTCACAAAATCCTACAATCGGTCCAATGTTAGCAGCAAAGTATAAACTCAACTCTCAACAATTTCGTAGCTTGCTAGCTGCCACTGCAGCGTGCAAGCTATTATAATTTTATGTTTGATCCTATGAACCTGGCATAGTAACCCATGAGTGCACTGAAGCCTCATAAAAAATAGGTTGGTACTTAAAAAAAACTGTGTCACCAATCCTAAATAATCCCTTACAGCCACGAAATCGATATAAAAGACGAATATATAGCACCTGCGAAGATCAAGAGTACTTTCCAAAACAGTGCAAGTCAAAACTTGAGTAGCAAGAAGAGTTACTTTGATGAAGATGGGAACCCTTATACATTTGATCAGGTGAGCTATGTTGATGAATGATGATATTTTGTTAAATATTAAAACAGCTATCTGCCAGTGAAAGTTCCGTCAAAATCGGTCCAGCCGTTTCGGAGATTAGCCGGAACAAACAGACAGGTTTGTCTGTCTGTTTGTTCCGGCTAATCTCCGAAACGGCGGTAGTTTTTGTTATAATACTGGGACTACATTGTCGCATTTACGCGAACTATACTTCGCACGAGCAGTGTGTGAGAGAGCGTGAGCGCGCGAAGTTTAGTTCGCCGTTCGCCTTTACCGACCGTTTATGTATCCTAAACCTAACTAATACATTAAAAACCCAAAGTGAGTTTGTTTGTTTCGCTTTCACGCTAAAACGGCTGAACGGATTTGGATGAAATTTAGCACATGGGTAGACCATGACCTGGAGAAGGACATAGGATAGCTTTTATCCCGATATTCCCACGGGATCGAGACTTATGCGAGTAAAACCGCTGGGCGTAGCTAGTACAGTACGACACAACTTAGATGTAGCATAGATTTGAAAATTTTCATTCATTAATTTCAATTTTACGAATGTATTTGGCTATGAGACTTTACAAATTATTGCGTTTTCGAAAGATCATTTAACCTGAAGCAGTAATAAAGATTGGTGATTTTGAAGGCGCACTCAGTTCGGATGGTGATCGGTTTTACGAATTTTGCCGATGCTACATCTAAGTTGTGTCGTACTGTACATAATATGCATTTAGTATTATGTTGACATTTTAAAACAGATAGGTAAAATTTACAAACAGATAGGTACCTACATCAATTTATTTGAATATTATAGAATTTATAGATGACTAGATGTATAGATTAGATGGGCTTTAATAAAGTCATTATTTTATTCTAGCAAACCCAGTCAAAAGATTCTCAAGTCGAATCAAAAATGCAGACAGACGATGATTGCAAGGAAGTTACGTCAGACACGGATCGGGCCCAGGATACGCCCTCGGGCACTCCACGAACACATCACTTAATGTCCCAAGACACGAGTTTACATGAACAGGGCAGTAATCTGGCTGAAGCGGCGTCGGTTCCTTTGCCTTGCGATGCTGAAGAGTCCAATGATGATGAGAATAAGGAGGTTAAAATTGAGGAGTTGGGTGAGAGTGCAGGTAACGCTTTGATAGCGAAAATGCAATAATTATTAAAGCTAATAGTATTGTAGTGGCAGAAATATGAATGGCAGGAAATTGTTAATTGTACCTGGCCCCCAATTACGCAATGCACGATCAATTTGAAATTGAAACCAATTGAAAAAGATTGCCAGTCCATTGCTTCATAAGTTCGACAAAATAAATCTGCTCAATTTTTTTTGTCGAACTTATGAAGCAATGGACTGGCAATCTTTTTCAATTGGTTTCAATTTAAAATTGATCGTGCATTACGTAATTAGGGTGCTGGTCAGTGGTCGAACGAGCTGATCTGCTCGTCGGATGAAAATAGATAAACATAATATCGTCCAGGTATAAGAACATTGTTTCACATTCTTTCATTTTCATTTCGAATTTTACCAGATATGAGACCTAGATAGCTAGATCGATTTTTCGCCCCGAAAACCTTTATTGCACTTTCAACATAATCGTTAGAGCCATGTATATGTATAAATATACAGGCGCGGCTCTTAAGCCCGACTCCCACCGTGCGCCATATCGCGGACGCACGCGCACCAGCCCGCACGACGCACCGTGGGAAACCTAACGTGCGTGGTAGCGCAAGACGCGTGCGTGGCGGTTCGTCCTCGTGCGGGCTGGTGCGCGTGCGCGATATGGCGCACGGTGGGAGTCGGGCTTTAGACAGACGGTTTAGCAGACGACAATTACGGATACGTGGGGCCGTCTGCTACGTGTTTAGGCCCAATAATAAGACCCAGACCACATGGATTTTTTTAAATCACTTTTTAAATTTTATTCGAAATAAGTCATTGCTCAAACTTTAAACATCAATAATTTCATTTAAAAATAAGTAACATAACCGGCAACATTTATTTTTATTTTCTTCTAGTAGAGTAATGGTAGAATCTCACATGTTCAACCGTCTGTCTGGCGAACATCCTGTAATATTTCTCATAAACAGTTCACGTTTCAAACTTGCTGATAACAAGAGTCAAGTTTGAAACGAACTGTTGTTCGACAATTCCGAGAATCGTTTGTTCATAATAAGGTTTCGAGTAGCCTTTATGCCAATAAGGACTATTTTTGGTGTTCACAGAACAAATGAAGGATAATTTGAACCTAAAACCTCATAATATACTTACTTAATCAATGTGTACCTAAAACAGCCATGGATACTTCTAACATTCGCTATTAAATTGCATTCAGCTAGCTAATTACCACAGACTACAATTATCTAACTTAATATATTTTCGTAAACGATTACGACAAATCTGTTTCATTTTGACAGTTTGACAACATTCATTGCGCTATTAATACGTTGCTGAGCAGGTTTTTTTTTTCGAACTTGTGAACCAATGGTTTAGCAATCTGTTTCAAAACGATTCTGATTGATCGTGTATTACGCAATTAGGGTACAGTACAGGTTACTCATTGTTCAAGTAGGTACTTATTTATCGTGATGCAACCCTTAGCTAATTATTATTAGCACTCTCCCTGCCTACTACCCACCTTTGTATAAAGATTCACCCATAGTTTTATAAATAATATCCATGTTTCATTCAAAGTTGGTGTGGTATTACCACGCAAAAAAGTCGATGAACTTTTAGCGAATTTCCAAAAATATGATATTACTAGCTGCCCGCCCCGGCTTCGCACGGGTAGCACTAAGTATTTATCTACGGCGCACCTATCTACCTACCTACCTACCCAACATACCTACATATCTACCTACCTACCTATCCTAAGAACCTTCTCCTTACACTAACAAACAACAAAAAAATAATTAAATTGGTCCACCCGTTCACGCGAGATGCCGTGACCAAGGGAAATATGGATTAATTTTTATACATATAGATAGAAAGCGACTAACTTAGAAGAAGTTGGGCATAGTTCTAACCTAACCTTACCCATTTGGTCGGGAATTCGGGATACCCCAAGATACCCCAAGCGGCGTGAAATGCGTGGATCGCCCGGAGGACACGGTGGAGCATACGGTGGAGGTCTGCCCGGCTTGGGTGGAGCACCGCCGTGTCCTCGTGCAGGCGATCGGCGGCAGTGACCTCTCATGTCCGGCCCTGGTCCAGGCCATGGTGCGGAGCGAGAGGGCATGGCAGGCCGTCACCTCCTTCTGCGAAGCAGTAATGCTCGTGAAGGAGGAGGCGGGGCGCGAGAGGCAGAGACAAAGGTCTCTCCCTCGAGCCCCTAGCCGCCGCGGTAGTAGACGCCCCGGGCGTCGGGAATCGATCGCCGATTTCCGGCCACCGTAGGCGCGGGCTTGCGGACGGAGAGTGATGGGTAGCTCTCCGTCCGATCAGGACCAAGCCCGGGTCGACGGCGCGTAGTGTTCCACGCGCGCCTCAAAGAGTTGTCAGCGAAGCTGAAGGGGTCCGTTAGGGCCGATGCCTACCACCGGGGTTGCGGATAAGTCCTAAGGGGAAACCGTGGCCCCCGTCTAGGCAAGGGAAGGAACACGGGTGGGTTTTAGTCAGTAAAAGCCCACGCCCTTCCGCTCCGCCCAGAGCGGGAGAAGTCATTTGATGATTTCCCACCCAAAAAAAAAAAGAAAAGAAAAGCGGCGTGAAATCCAAAATACCACTTAAAATTAGTAAAAAAAAAATAGATGTTGTATGTGAGGACGGAACTGAGTGAGAACTGTGACCAATCCCGCGCGAGCTACTTGGCAATTTTGACTACCTACTCCTTAACCATGGATACCCTACATTATAAATGATAATATGGCCAAACGTCGACTGCATCTCGTTAAGCGTTGACGTTTAAACGAAATGGTCAATTTTAGCTGGCCATTTCATGAAATGATCGAACAGTTAATGAAATACCTAATCAATTTTAAGATATCACTAGGACATAATTATAAATAAATAAATAATAACTTTATTTCACAAAAATACAGATTTAACGTTTTATATAAACACAATTTAAATTATGCAAGAACTTTTTCTCCCATTTCTGGTCTGCAGTGACTCGACAAGTGGAATCGACGAAGCGTACAAAGAGACCCAAAAGGTCTAAATCGGAAAACGACTTCAATACTTCAGGAATGCCGATTGAGCTGAGAGATGACCCCAAGATGTACAAGTATTGGAAGAAGAGGCATTCGCTGTTTCACAGGTCAGTTATTGTAGGTACTGTGTGGCTACCATGAGTTTCATTTCACCTTCTCGATCAAACGCATCGAGCGCGTTCGGCGTTCCGATTGGCCTTTCACCGATGAAGGCTGGCCGGCTGCCAATCGGAGTGCCAAACGCGGTCGATGCGTTTGATCGAGATGGTAAAATGAAACTCATGGTAGCCACACTGAACCACTGATACATTTAAACGAAAATACCAATAGAAAATCTTGGCTTTATTCTGCTAAAACACAAGTTATTATTTAAAGGAAAAATAAGTATGACAAGAACAAGACGTCAAGTGACGACCATAATCAATTACATCATAGACACACTACATTCACCCCCACCAGTTTCGAGACGAAGCTAAGTTACATGCTCTGTGGTTAGTGACGTAATCTTCAAAATTAGCAGGGGGTCGCCTTTCGCGGGTGGACCGACGTAGAGGTTGTTCAGCTTGTTCTGATGATTCTACAATTTCTTGCTCCGGAGCCTCTTGCGTTGGTTGTTCAGCTAGTTCTGATTCTGCAATGTCATGTTGCGAATCCTCTTCATCAGATTCTAGATCCTCGGTAGGTAGTGGTGCTAGTTGTCTATTAGAAACAGTAGTCTCTCGACCATCAGGCAAGCGGACATACGAGTAAGATGGGTTTCCGTGTAACAGCTCCACTTCGTCTACGATAGGGTCATATTTCGAGTTTCTTACGTTTCTTTTCATGAGGACTTGACCTGGTGACAGTAACCACGAAGGGATTGATTCACCTGTCGGAGAACGTCTGGTGTGGAAGAAAAGTCGCTCATGGGGTGTCTCGTTCGTTGCTGTACATAATAGCGATCGAATCGAATGCACCGCAGTAGGTAATGCACGTTCCCAGTCCGCAGTTTGCATCTGTCTCGATTTCAGAAATAGCTGGATTGTTTTCCAAAGGGTTCCATTTAGCCGCTCTACTTGGCCATTTCCTTCTGGGTTATAGGGAGTTGTCCTGCTGGAAGCAACATTATAAGAATGCAGAAATTGTTTAAGTTCTTGAGACATAAATGCTGTTCCCCGATCTGAATGAATATAGGCTGGAGAACCAAAAGTAAGGAACAAGTCTTTGAGACACTTGATAACAGTTTGTGCTGTAAGATCGCTACATGGATATGCGAATGGGAATCTTGAGTATTCGTCAATGATAGTAAGAATGTATTTGTTATGAGTGTTAGACGGCAGAGGTCCTTTAAAGTCAATGTTCAGACGCTGGAAAGGTTCGATAGCTTTAATTAAGTGACCCTTGGTTTTCATGAAACGTGGTTTCAATTCCGCGCAGACACGGCAAGATGCTGTCATAGATTTTACATCGTTAATTGTAAAGGGAAGATTCTTTGTACGAACCCAATGCGCCATTCTGACTATACCTGGATGGCAAAGAGAATTGTGTAATTCATATAATTTATCCGTGTTCATAACAGCACAAACTCTTGATAGCGCATCTGCAGAGACGTTTTCTTTGCCAGGGCGATATATCACATCGTATTTGAAACAAGAGAGTTCTAAACGCCACCTTTCGATTTTTTCATTTTTGATTTTGCTGGCGTGCTTTTGATTCAGCATAAAAGCTACAGATTTTTGGTCTGTGATTAATAAAAAGTGTCTTCCAAGTAGATAATGACGCCACTTCCGTAAGGATTCAACGATCGCGTAAGCTTCTTTTTCTATGGAAGGGTGCTTTTTCTCTGAATCATTGAGTGAACGAGAAAAGAAAGCGACAGGCCTGCCACATTGAGATAGGGTGCCAGCAATAGCGTACTCAGAAGCGTCGGTTTCTACGGTAAGTAAATATACGAATCATTTATGGCTACCAGTGCGGCTTTGGCGATTTCAGATTTCAATTGTTGAAAGCATTCAGTTGATTCTTTGTTTAGCGGAATGTTCGCACGAATTAGCGATTGTATTTTTGTAGAGAAGTTCGGTATCCACTTCGAGTAGTGTGCAAACATACCAAGAGTTCGTTTAAGACTGCTGCTGTCGTTTGGTAATGGTAGATTCAAAAGGGGTTTAAGTCGATTCTCATCAGGTTTTATAATACACTCGAGAGCAATGAATCCGGGTCACTTAAAGAATGTTAAAAATCTCGGAAACTAAAAATGATAGGTTAATGCAATAAATTGTATTTAATAGACAATGTAATACTCCTTAAATGAAAGTAAAAAAAATATGAGTCACCATACATTTTATTAACACAAAATTACATAAAGAAAAAAACTGCTGATCTCTCCTTAAAACAAAAATAGGAAACATGAAATTTTTGAACTTTATTACGATTTTCTTGAATTTTAATACTTCGTATTGCCTCCTCGTGCTTCCATTACTGCGTTTACGCGGTTTGGCATGCTGTACACCAAGTTCCTTATACGATTTTGGGGAATATTCTCCCATTCCTCTGTGAGAGCAATTTTGAGCTCACGAAGCGTGATTGGGGGAGGGTTTCGTTGTTTTACGCATCTGCCTAGCTCGTCCCAAGCATGCTCGATCGGGTTGATATCCGGGCTGCGCGCTGGCCACTCCATACGAGTAATGTTCATCTCTTGAAGGTAGTCATTCACAATCCTACCTGTATGAGGTCGGGCATTGTCATGCATAAATATAGCATCCTCACCTAAATTGACCATAAATGGACCAACGTGATCATTGAGGATTTCTTCCACATATCTTACGCTAGTTAAAGAGCCGTTTTCTATGATCACCAGCTCTGTGCGACTTTCAGAAGAAATTCCGGCCCACACAAGTACAGACCCACCACCGTAGGCTACTTTTTCTTCGATGCATGCTTGCTTGAATCTTTCCCCTGGTCTTCGATACACTCTGTGTCTTCCATCGTGCTTGTAGAGCATACATTTTGATTCGTCGGAGAACATAACTTTTGACCAATCTTCAATACTCCAATTTACGTGGCTCTGGGCATATCTTAGTCTTGAAATACGATGCCCACGCTCCAGTTTAGGGCCGTTTGCAGGTCTAAGGGGTTTTAAGTTAGATTCAGCAAGCCGACGTCTTACTGTCCATGCACTTGGGTTACTTCCTCCGAGGCGTCGAAACTGATTTGTGAGTTCAGTTCCTGTGAGAAAGCGATTTCGAAGCATGGTGTTCACCAAGTATCGGTCTTCTCGTGCTGTGGTACACCTGGTTCTGCCCGTTCCTGGTCTGCGTAGGTTAGAACCAGTTTCTTCGTAACGTCGGAGAACTCTTTGTACTGTTGACAGCGACACACCGACAGTCCTGGCTGTATCGCGCTGACTCCGGCCGGTTTCCAGCATTGTAAGTATTCTGGTGCATTCTTCAGGCGTAAGCGACATAATTTCAGCTTGAATAATGAATATAGAGCACTATCAACATGGTTTATGTACCCACATAAATGACAGATTACAAACAAAAGCAAAACCAAATGCTGTAATTTCGTAGTTCCATCTTCGAAAGTGGCCCTTTTTCAAATTTGATTTTTTTATGATATAACTTTACAATAACTAAGAAGTTTTAATACCTTCATTTAAGGAGTATTACATTGTCTATTAAATACAATTTATTGCATTAACCTAGCATTTTTAGTTTCCGAGATTTTTAGGATTCTTTAAGTGACCCGGATTCATTGCTCTCGAGTGTATTATTGTGAATTGTATATCCGAGTAAGTTTATTTCTTCAGAGCTAAATATACATTTTTGTTCGTTCAAAGTCAAATTGTATTTAGTAACTGCATCCATAAATCGTTTCAGATTTTTATCATGATCTTCTTTTGTTTTGCCACAGACTGTGACGTCGTCAAGGTAAGAGAATGTGCCATCTAGCTTTTCGGTTTCTATGATAAAGGATAACGTTCTTTGAAAGGCAGCTACACCATTGGTTACACCGAACGGTATTCGTGTAAATTGATACAAGTTTCCGCAAGCTTCAAATGCCGTCATAGGTTTTTCTTTTGATAAGATCGGCACTTGATGATACGCGGATTTTAGGTCTATTTGACTAAAGAAGTTGTATTTTGAGACTTTAGATATAATGGATTCTATCTTTGGCAAGGGGAAGGCATCCAATTCAGTGTACCGGTTTATAGTACGAGAGTAATCTATTACCATTCGTCTACGGTGACTAACACCTCCCGTTACTAAAACCTGGGCCCTCCATGGTGACATGCTCGGTTCGATTATGCCGCTCACTAATAACTTAGATACTTCCTCTTTAATAAACCGTTCATCTTCTTCTGAGTAGGATCTGGACTTGATAGCAATCGGCCGTATATCAAGTGAGAGGTTAGAAAAGACAGAGGCCTGAGGCACAGATGCCTGCATAACGTTGCATATATGTAGAGGCTCTCTTTCACCTCCAAGTTGGAATTCTAGTGACTGATGATGTTTGAGGAGATCATGGCCAATGATTACATCAGCACACAGGTTCTGCACGATGAGGAGAGGATGTTGTTTGTAAATATGTTTGTCAAGTTTGATAGTCGCTTGACACAATCCATTGACAAAAGATACATGATTAAGGGAAGCCAAAGAGACGGATTGATTAATGTTCTTCCTTCTGAGATTCATTATTCTCGATAAAGCCTCGTCGATAAAACTTACAGAGCTTCCCGTGTCAATCAGTGCTTCAGCACGAGTTTCATTCAATAATATAGGTATTGTCGCTTTCCGTAGACTGGACGGAGATGCAGCCGAAATACAAGCGTTGCTTTCCTCATTGTTGGCCGCTGCGTTCGCGACAGGCTTCGAAGATCGACATACACGTGCCAAGTGCCCTTTCTTCGAACATAGTTGACATATAGAGTTAAATGCGGGGCATTTGATGCGTTGATGTAGAGTATCAGATCCACAAAAGAAGCAACGTCTTTTCCTTTGTGTCATAGCCGCTAAGTTTGAGCTTTGGCTTGGTTCAGAAGGTTGGATATGATTATTGGATGTTATAGCATTAACATTATTATTATATGCATTATCATTAGCATTAGCGCACTCAGGAAGTTGCTGGCTGTTTGTGAGTCCTATGCTGCGTCACATGGACTCACATACAATGTCAAGAAAAGTGAGCTAGTGATTTTTAAAACGAAGTCCAGCTCGTTGGATAATGTTCCTCCAGTGACTTTAAGCGGAAGGCCACTACAGAGAACTACACAGTTTAGATACTTAGGGCATGTAGTCACGGAGGACTTATCTGACGATGCTGATATGGAGAGGGAGCGGAGGGCGTTGGCGGTTCGATGTAATATGGTAGCCCGCAGATTTGCGCGTTGTAGTAAGGGCGTAAAAGTGTCACTTTTTAAGGCATACTGCCAAACCTTCTACACGTGCAGCTTGTGGGTGAAGTATACTCAGAGAGCCTACAACGTCCTTCGCGTACAATATAATAATGGATTTAGGATGTTGATGGGGCTTCCGCGCTTCTGCAGCGCTTCGCAGATGTTCGCGGAAGCCCGTGTTGACGATTTTCATGCTATTCTGAGGAAGAGAACAGCGTCAATAATGGGTAGGTTGCGCGGAAGCTCCAACAGCATCCTAAGTACATTATTAGACAAAGTAGACAGTCCCTTTATAAGGCACTGGGTACGGAGGCACGTGCCAACGTGTGTTGGGCCACGTCAATTTTAATTTTGTTTTAGTTTGTATAAGTTTACTAACATAGTTTTTAAGTCATTGTTACTAACACTATATGGATTGTGTGAAGTCCGAAATAAAGAATATAATAAAAAATAATAATAAGATTGGGATGCATCAAGCGTGTTTACAAATGCGAGACTATGTTTCTCAGCCGAATCAATTGCTATTAGCTTGTCGAAAAGCGTCATCTAGGCTAAGTACCGTATTTTCTAGCAGTCTTTGGCGTATCTTTTGCGAAGAAATTCCTGATATGAACGCGTCACGTATGTACTCTTGCTTATACTCATCAGCAGTAACGCTTTTAAACGTACAATCTTGCGCGAGTTGTTTCAAAGCTTGAATATATTTAGATATTGATTCATCTGATTGCTGTTTGCGAGTTGACAAAACACGGCGTGAATGTATTTCATTGAAAGGTTTGATATATATCTCGTTAAGCCGTGTAATAGCATTGTCAAACGTATCGCATTCGTTAATAAATAAGAAAATCGTTGGAGAAAGATGATTCGTCAACAGTTTCAGTTTCATAGAATCAGAAATACTAGAATTCTCTTCAATTATAAAATTAGAGAAAGTTGTATACCAATGTCTCCATTTTGAATCAGCCGCCACCGTTCCTGGGGGTCTACTCCCTAAGTCCGTCAACGAAAAGACGGGCCCGTCCTAAAGTAGTCCGAAACGATGGCGTGTACCCTACTCCCTATTGATTTCGGATTCATGAGCTTCGAACGGAATCATAGACAATATTTGTGTGCCAATGATACATGACGGTAGGGTTGCGCTATTTTACCGGTTGATTACCGGTTTACTTATTTTGTGGTTTTCATGCTTAATATATCAAAACTAATATTGTTATCGTCAGAAAACCACCACATGTTCAATAATTTAGTTTTTATTACGTTTTTAGTTGAACAATTGAATTATTTTTGCCATTTTATGTCCGGATGGTGGCTTTATCGTGTTGATCTTTGCCTTTTTTCTTTTTGACGTTAAGTGTGTCTGTGACGGCAGCGGCGCGTCTTTCAGTTTCATTTGTCAATAAATTTTGTATTGAAGCGCCGAAAACTTTGGATAATTACCTACATGTACTAAATAAACAAATGGAATCAATACCGGAGACTAGTTCCAATAAAAGGCAAAGAAGTGCACCTTGGTTGGAGGAGGATAAGGTTTGTACCGTTACAACTAGAATAAATTCAAAGTAGTTAAGTTTTGTTGTGTAAACATTCTCAATTTCTCATATTTACATGCTTGCTGTTCCTTAGATTGTTTTGAAAGAACTGGTCAGCAGAGGGTCTCCTTAAATGGAAAATCTAAATACGGACGCAAACACCAACGCGAAAAAGGTGGTGGCCTGGCATGATTTACGAATTAGGTACCGATCCAATTTACTTTTACGTTACAAAGTTCCTAAGAAGGCATTTCAAGAATTTTGTTTGCCTGTATAAAACTCATAGTATCAAAAAAAAAGCGCAGCCCTAAGAAAATCTAATATTGACTCATAATATTAGGTACTTAGTTATTCTTATGCCTCTACTGATTTAATTAATTTGGTATAACTATAATTTGCAAACAAATTATTTCATTTATTTTGTATTTCAGGTTAGTAGGACTAGTAAGGATGGCGCTACACTACAAATAGCAGAAACTGAAACAGCCTGCAGCAAAGAATTACATGAGGCACAGAGGGCAAACGAAAAAGATATGTTTGTTCTAAGAACAAGTTCTTAAAGTCAAATTAGAGTATTATAAAATAAATTAAACTGATAGAATAGACAAGTTTTTTTATTAATGAACTACTCGCTAAAATGTCTTCTTATAAAAGTTTGAAAAATAGCATTTGCATTTCCCTTGCAACTTCTTGAGTTAACTTCACATGTGTGATATTCATTGACATACTAGGTACCCTGTAACTGCATGTCTCCATGGTCAACTGCAATGTTGTGAAGCACGGCCAGTATGGTTGTTTTCACATTTTCTAGTTTGCATGTAATGGTCATAGGTCGTGCCATGTATAAGGCATTGAAAGCTTTGTTTCCATACACCAAAGCACCGGTCCACAGTAGCCACATAAGCCTATATTCCCAACGAATTCAACGTCGGAAATAAGTACTCGCCAACCGAAAGTTTCGGCGCAACTATAACCGGCGTCGCCTCCGCTCTTCCTGTAGAGTTTCTTCGAGCAATTCCAGCATTAAAAAAGCAGCCATCGTTTGGTTTGTTAAAAAAATAAATACTTTCGTCGACAGCACGACAACTATTGTGATGTCGTATCAACTGACATAAATCTCCGACAAAACAAGTGTCAAATTCAACTTTTCGGACGGGCAAAAACACATCGGGAGTAGGGACAACTGTCAAATCGTATCGTCATTTAGTCTTAGTTCGGACTTCAAACTAATCGTATGTCCGTAGGTGTTAGGGAGTAGGAAACGCCCGTAACTAAGCCCGAAACGACGGACTTCGTGCTTAGGGAGTAGACCCCCTGGTTCGATATCAAAACGGTCCGGTCGTAGATATCGTGACATGCTTGGAGATTTTTCGGATTTTTGCGTATCCGGTTTTGTATCATTTTTAGACATATTTGTAGCAGAATAAATTGATACATTTAAACGAAAATACCAATAGAAAATCTTGGCTTTATTCTGCTAAAACACAAGTTATTATTTAAAGGAAAAATAAGTATGACAAGAACAAGACGTCAAGTGACGACCATAATCAATTACATCATAGACACACTACAACCACTATACTTTAGACTCTAAAGTCTCTACTCTCTCTCAACTCTAAAGTTTAGAGTTTTCAGCAATGAGGTTATACAATACTAGAGGAGAAGTGGACGGCACAAAAGCGTCACCACTACTTAGGTGTCCGCAGGCATATCTGAATTCAGTTCAGTGTCTCCAGATTGGGGGTTTTTTTCCCCATATTGGGGAAAAATAAAAACTTTGGGGAAGTTTTGGGGAAACGAAAACTGTGGGGAAAATTTTGGGGAACGTATTTTATTTTGGCGATAGTTTGGGGACAAATGTGTACACATTTCTAATTCTGTGACTGATCGATGCTTCAGAGGTATATGTGGTTTCTAATTTGGTTATAGGACATATCCTTGATATCCTAGAGATTTCCGTACATTGTAATCTATCACTTGGGTATGATTCAAAAAGTTATAGGATGTTCCCTCTAATCTTATAGCATCGACTGACGTTGGATCGATTTTGACGAGACTACAACAACAGTACGTGTTTGAACACTAGTAAATAGCTGAGGCCACTGGGCGTAAAATAGGCTACTATTTATTCCGATATTCCCACCCCACGGGAACATTGGAATTATAACGCCTGCTAGTCTGCTACACAGTCGCCAACCGCGTCCCGACAGAGGTGACCTTGGTACAGCCGTGTAGATGATGGTTTACGACCAAACATTGAATAACTTTGCCGGTCGCCAACCAAGGTCACCTCTGTCGGAGACGCGGTTGGCAACCGTGTATCAAGCGTTTTAAAGGAAAAACTTATTAACGCGGGTGAAACCGCGGGACGCAGCTAGTTAGTAATAAAATACAAGGACAAATTAATTTTCACAATATATTCATGTCCATAATATAAGATACAAAATAATTTTGGGGAAAATTTTAGGAAAAGGTATCTTTTTGGGGAAAATTTAAACCTGATCTGGGGAAATTTCACATAAACAACCTGGAGACACTGATTCAGTTGTCAGCTTGACGTCAAGTGAGCAATTGCTTAGCGATAAAAAATAAAAAATGGTGGAATTTGCGGTTAAAATTAGTATGTCACGGTCTGAAAGGATTAATATAGCATGTGGTGTTACATTTCACAATCAAGTTTGCTAAATTTTCTTCAGATTATCCAAAAAACATTACAAAACGAAATAAATTTAGCAAACATTGTTTTTGCGATCAATGTTACCAGGAAAAACGATGTTGATTTTGCCAGACTGTTGGGAGTTTAGTGAATGACGACATGTAAAAATATTTCGTACTCTTTTAACTTTTATCATTTATTTAGTAGGGATAGATGTAGTAGTGTCTATAAAACTGCACATAACTAGGTATTAAAACGCTCGTATTTTAATACCCCAACAGTTTCATAAACTACTACTAACTATTTTTTAATTGATGTTATTGTTCTAAGAAATTTGAACTGGAGGAGGAGCTCGTGGCTAAGTAATAACAGCCGCACGGGTCGATCCATCAGGTTAAGCTACGCTTGCCAGGATTGGTCTGTGGATGGGTGACCATCTTTAAATACCGAGACTAATCCGTGCCTCGAAAGCACGTTAAGCTGTTGGTCCCAGCTGTCATTCGTGGATCTTGTGACAGTCGTTACCTACGGGTCGTCAGAAGCTCGAAAGTCTGACAACCAGTTTTACAGGTATAGGTCTGATAAGCAGTTGCTCCAAGTAAAATACTGGTATTCAGCTGCATCCGGTTAGACTGGAAGCCGATCCCAACATAGTTGGGAAAAGGCTAGGAAGATTGATTTAGATTATTCTAAAAAAAGTGAATGTCGCTGGTTAGTGCGTTACATCACTTGTTAATTTGATTAAGTTTGAGTTTGAGTAGATTTGATTTGAGTTGATAATTTAATCGATTGTTATGAATATACAAATTATATATTCCATTATGAACATTATTATTTGTCACAAATCTTAAAACTTTTGAAACATTTTTTTTTTGCCTATGTTTTGTAAGTATACCGTAATCCTTGTAAATTTTTTAAAATCTTTTAACTACACCCATGCTATAAGTCCTCTATAAAAGTTCCTGAAACAGTTAGTTTATTGCCAAAATTAAAACAGCCAATGTCATAGTAACCCTAATGACATCCAAACGGGTGTTATAATGTTGTACTAAATTTCATAATGCAACTCGTTTTTTACTCATCGAACAGCCACATTCTCGTGGTATGTTTATGAATTTCAAAAAAAGAACATTGTCATGCACGCGCGTTTCACAATTAGAAAAGGTTGAGTAGGTTCTTCGAATTCACGTCGTATCCCGCCATTTTTGTTAGATATTAGTATTGCAAAAATTTATTACTTTGTTGTTTATAGAGGATTCATATCATGGGTGTAGATAAAGTATTGAATGCAACTGTTATAATTAGGTATTAAAACACTCATGTGATACTATTTTTTAAAAACCCACATTCGTGTTTTAATACCACTTGTTATACCCCCAGTTGCATAAGTAACTATTATCTAGTGAAAGTTCCATAACACAACCTTTCATAGTACATAACTAATTGATTCAATAAAACCTTCATTCATTCTGGGCAAATTATGTTGATAATTGGCAACTCTGGTCGTTTTTCCGATAGCAATGTCTTGTCTCATTCCAACGTCATTAGTTTGACGGTAGAAGAAATGAGACAAACATAGATTATTTTGACAGATTGACATTTTATGTATCCGTTTCAAAGCTACGTCTTTAAACTCGTAAGTGGTGACATTTTTCAGAAATTCTTTGTAGGACGCTGCTCCTCTAGTTGTATAACCTCATTGGTTTTCAGGATGAAAAATATCCTTAACGCCTCCAGTTACTACCAAACTTCTGCCTAATTTTACAATAATTACCCGAAAAGCAGCAGAGAGCCAAAGCAGGGTTATGATTTTGACTGTTTATGTATTTTAAACATTAGTAAAAGCGTACGCGCATGTAAATTTAATTTTATTTCAAGCTTTTTTTGTAGTGATGTCTTTTGCTTACCTAAACATATAATACACAGTATACATATGGGAAGTGTGTGGTGACGATGACGCGAGTTTCACGCTTTTTGTTCACCCAAAAAGTACACATACCTTTAAACAGGGTTATTTGTAAAACACGGACGTAACCTGAAATCGCAACAAAAAAAATCTGCTGTTCCTGAGGCTGTTCCCTACATTTTGACAAGATATGAGAACATAAATGTAGGGAACAGCTGTTTTTTTTCGCGATTTCAACTTTGGTCCCATAGTGAAAGTTGTTCATAATGATGAGTACAATGACCCCTTAAGAGGTTGTTGGTGTTTTACCCATAAACCCTGTATATACACAGTATACATATAGCTCATGGAAAGCGTTTGGTGACGATGACGCAAGTTCCATGATTTTTGTTCACACCCAAAAAGTGCTCAACGTGCTTGCACCCGATTCTATGACTTTTGAAGAGTGAAAACTAACTACAGTATCTTGGTGTTTCATATCATTTTCCTTATCCCTGAAATATTGTAAAATGTAGTAGAGTTAGACAGTTTAGAAAATTATATTGGGGTAACGAATTTAGGATTCATTTGGGGATTAGTATCTACCTATCTCGTCGGTCGTGGGTTCGAACCCCAGCAGGCGCTTTACTTTGTGTAAATAATTTCATCATCACTGCTCTCAAAACGGTGAAGGAAAACATCGTGAGGAAACCGGCATGTCTTAGAACCAAAAATTCGAAGACATGTGACATCTACCAACCCGCACTGGGCCCGCGTGGTAGATTACAGCCCACTCCCTCTCACAGAGAGGAGGCCTGTGTCCCAGCAGTGGGAACATTAATAGGTAGATTACAGCCCACTCCCTCTCACAGAGACGAGGCCTGTGTCCCAGCAATGGGAACATTAATAGGCTGATGATGATGATGATGAGTGTATTTTTCAGTTTCAACAAATCTGAAGTGTTTTTCGAAGAAGAATAAAGAAATATCATTTAAACAGATTCGACGAGGGCATAATGCTGGACCGCGAGAGTTGGTTTAGCGTGACGCCAGAGGACGTGGCGCGGGGCATCGCCAGCAAGTACGTGTACGACGTGGTGTTGGACGCCTTCTGCGGCGCCGGCGGGAACACTATACAGTTCGCGCATACTAGCAAGAAAGGTAAGCGATGAGGTCTACTGTTGGATATACTCGTAAAGCCCGACGTGAAGCTTTGTAGTAGACATCGTAAAGATAGAATAATCAAAACCACTAGTCACATATTAGTTACGACCAACAAGTTCGAGCCGTCGAACTTGTTGGTGGGCGTAACTAATAATGTTTGCTAATTAGTCTAATATATACCGTTTCTCCCTTATCTCCGAAGCTTGCAAAGAGAAAAATCTGAAATTATTATACGTGATAGAAGTTTACGTAAAGATTACAGGAAAAATAAAACGATGTCTCTAAATAGGACATCATTTCAGAAATTATCAATAAAAATTACATTACTTCCACTATCGGTCCAGAGATGGCGCTGACCTAAAACTGTAATATTTTACACCTCAGTTTAAAATTCTCTGATGAATATCGCCCTCGCCGATAAAAATTAAAAAAAAAAACACGGTTCACAAGGTACGGAACCCTCGGTGCGCGATTCCGACTCGATCTTGACCGGTTTTATTAAATAATAAGACAAGGAGTTTGTAGACTATATGCAGCAGTAGGTACCTATAGGTAGGTATCCTATCCATCTCGATATTATTGTGGCTAATTTATAATTTGTCCAACAGTAATAGCAATAGACATCGACCCTCAGAAGATCTCAATGGCGAGACACAACGCGACAGTGTACGGCGTCGCCGATCGTATCGAGTTTATTGTGGGAGACTTCTTCGACTTGGCGCCCACCTTGAAGGCTGATATGGTGTTCCTTAGTCCACCGTGGGGCGGACCTGGTTATTCTGCTGTGAGTAAACTCTGTAGTATTTATTTAATACTTCAAGCAAATGTGCGAAGGCATTTCATGCCAGCCAACCTTTAGGTTATGCACACAGTTTGTAGGTGCAATTACAAAAATTAAGGAATATTTTGAAGTGATAACTTTTTATGGGAGGGTAAACCGCTTCGTAACATAACGCGTTACGGCGCCAGTCTGTCTGGCTTGTCTTTCTCTCACGCATATGGCAGCAGTCACTTCTGTCGAGCGTCCCGAGACGCAAAATTTTCTGTCAAAATTCATGCTTCCAGACCCAGTGGCTTAGGTATCATTCCGTACCCGACCGCAGGCGACGTGTCGCCGCGACACGACACTGGTTTCTATGAAATACCTTCCGTAGCTAGCGACAGGTCGTTGGCAGCTACGGGCCAGCGACAGGCGACATGTGTAGTGCCGCTAACGACTGAGCGATAACATGTTTTTCTATCTTCCGACTGGAATACTGGCTGCTGCCGCCTACGGTCTGGTGCAAAATCATGACTGCGCGTTTTCTGGAAGTGAGCCTTCTTTTCTTTTTCGTGGTCCGCGCCACCGCTGAAGTCCGGCGAAAAATTGTGAAACTATTTATTTTTAAATACAATTTTGTGCAATCACGTATACACAAGCGCCGCGTCTATCGGACTTGAGTTATTGAGTGGTACGTATATTGTGTTTTTTAATGGATTTCCGCAAAGTCACTCCTGAATCAGTCAACTATCACTGAGTGGTGGGGAGGACTCGAACTGTGTCAGTTTTTATGCTGCCCATGGGCCTCTGACTTGGCTTAACATTCCATGGAGTAATATACAGGGTGTCAGGGACATCGACGCGAAGCCTGTTACCATGGATTCAGTAGGTACATGATTCTGAACCCCCCTGCGCAGAAATTTTTCGTCGGTTATTAAAAAAAAATCTGCTGGTTCATACAAAAGTGCAATACCTACGCGGTCAAAATGTATGGAACAGCTGATTTTATTTTAAATAACCGACGAAACATTTCAACGCAGGGGTTTCAGAATCATTATACTGAATCCATGGTAACAGGCTTCGCGTCGATGTCCCTGGCCTGTATTATATTATCTCAGGTTAGGTGCCGGATGTGTCACTGAATTAATGAATTTAAGATTTTAATTAAATCGATTCTGACATGTTTATTCTACAGAATCACGAGTACGACTTAGAAACGATGTTGGAACCTAAGCCAGCCTCTGAACTGATGAGGGTGGCGAGAACGATATCGCCGAACATAACGTTCTACCTTCCTAGGAACTCAAGGCCAGATCAGGTAAGAAACTGTTCTTCTTTTGATTGACCCTTACCCTTGAGGAACTGGAAAGGACTAGAAAGTTCCTCATCTTCCATAGAAAAGGGAGGATCTTTCGACCAGATCCGCTTTGTATTTGGTGGCCAGTAGGGTTTTTTTTTGTTTGGGAATGGCATACGCAGGTCAACCTTGGAGGTTGTCGGCTGCTTAACCGGACTCTCCTGTGGGTGCCTCAATAAATTAAGGCCTCCAGCCAGGGCATAAAACTTAGAAACTAAACGACTACACGCTAAGGGCACCCCCTGTGGGGTACCTACGGACCTCGGCTTAGGGCGGCGCTGGGGGAGGACAACAAGGGACAGGCTGGATCGGATTAAGAGGGTTTATTCTGAAAGTTGGCAACGTCGCAAATAGATGTCAAATATTTCGCTGTTTTGATTAATTAGATAATATTTCTGTATGGAAATAAAAAATGTGGCTAACTAGCGAACTAGAATATTGATTAAGAAATGCAACAATTAATAGCCTAACACCGAATAGTTAGTTTTATATGTAAAAAAAGGATTTGGAAACTTTCCAAATGCCTTTTTTACACCTAAAACGGGTACAACATCAAATTCAATGTTATAATTGCATTTCATTATTAATATTCTAGTTAGTTAGTTAGCCACATTTCTTATTTCCATACAGTATTATTTCCAAATTAATCAAAACAGGTAACTATTTGACAGATATTTACGACGTTGCCAACTTTTATAGCATGCACCCTCTTGATGTCGGGATGTTGTATACAAGTCGCGCGGATAACCCTGCTTGCGCAATGGAGGATTTGTAACGTCATGTTTCTGATACGTAATTAGTTCGCAAGTGGCGTTGTAGAGGTGCTGCCAATTGAATCAAATAGTCATCAGGGGCCCTATCACCTCCTCTAAAGCAGTATTATATTAATATTACTTTAAGTGTGGGAAAGAGATGAAGCTCTACGGGACGTATAGCTCCATTCTCTTACCCCCACTGAAGTAAGATTCATATAATAAATAATAATACGGTAGGCCTCCAGTACGAGACATTCTTTTGATATTGTTTCAGATACAATCGCTAGCTGAAGAAGTCGGCCTCTTGGTGAAGATTAAAAAAAGCTGTCTTGATAGTAGCTTCATTGCTATAACTGCATATTTCTACTCTAAGTATATCGTTGAACCATCTGAATGTGACAAATAAGTTTGTTATTCTATTATTATTATGACTTAATTACTATGCTAAGGGACGACGGATTAGTTAATATATGGAGATCAAACTCTCTCATTTTAAATGATTTTCTCCAGCTGAAGCATTTTTGGTTGGCCAACTTGGGGAATGTCTGTTACCATAAAGTCGGTAATGGTCGCGTACCTACATACAGATACAGTTGCATTTCCTTTCCCCATTTTAAGACTCCATGTATTATCTTCTCTGTGTAATAAATACATTATCTAAATGTAATAGTATTTTAAGAAAATAGTACTTACTAATATTAGAATTAGTTATATTCTTCTTTATTTCATTAATATACATATAATTTACATTTTTAAATATTTTTATAAAAACAAAATAATACAAAAACATTTAAAAATATAAAAAATAGTAGCCCACCGGTATCGGGAACAGGGTCCAAGCTACCGGCGGTCAGGGCTCCAGAGAGAGGAACCTCCTGACAATGCGAGCCGTGTCCAGGAGTACCGCTTTCTGAATCAAGCCCTTGACCCAGCTGCCTAACGAGAGCCTTCTTAGGTGTTGGTCGAGGCTCTTAGCAATTAAGCCATTGGCTGATACGACTATCGGCACAATGATCGCTGAGTCCACATCCCACATGTCGACAACCTCGCGAGCCAAGTCAAGATACTTGATTTGTTTATCTTTCTCGGCTTTCACGAGGTTCCCGTCATGCGGGACCGTTATGTCAATGATCATTGTGCGCCGCTCTACTCGGTCCACCACCACTATATCAGGTTTATTGGCATTAGTTATATTATTGTTATTGTCTTTTATTATTCAGTTTTAAGTACAATTTAATTTTTAGTTTTAGTTTTCTACGACTTGAGTGTGCTCTACGATCGAAAAATTTTTTTTTCCCCATTTCTGCAACTGTTTTTATTGTTACACTCCTGCTAGTACACAGAACCTACTTAATTTATATACCATTGTTTAGATTAAATGGAGATTAATACTGTACTTTTAAACAATTCATTTAATGCAGCAGAAATGGAAAAAGCTTCAAAATAGTTGAAAAAAAAATCCTGCCCGTCAATTTATGAACCCTGAAAACATTGTAGCTTGCGATAAAATCAAATAATTGAGTCAATTTTTTTTGTATACATTCGTTTTATCCATAGAAGGAACCCTATTGAAAATGGCTCTTTTATTCAAAGTAGTTAAATTATAATTAATAAAATACTAACTAAAAATATAATATCTGTAACTAAATATTTCCAACCTTGATTTGATGTCGTTGCCTAGCAACCCACAACGTAAATATCGAAATAAATAGTCTTTGACATTTAGTAAGGATTTCGTGGTTAGCAATTTTACCCATATTGATGGGTAAAACAGCAGTCAAAACATACTTCATGAAAAGTGATAAATTGTTAATTTTTGTTAGAAACTATGTACTTATTGAATTTCTTTTTCGTTTATGAATGAGTGATATGAGGCGTGCACTTTTGGATTTTCCAAACTTATCTATCTATTTTTTATTTAAGTATTTGTAAGTAATAGCTATCTAAGGATCGTAGCAAGTGGCGACTACAATCTGTCAAATTTTTTAATAGATTTTCCAAATTTTTTAATAGATTTTCCAAATTTTTTTATAGATTTTCTAACCTAACCTAACCACGAAATCCTTACTAAATGTCAAAGACTATTTATTTCGATATTTACGTTGTGGGTTGCTAGGCAACGACATCAAATCAAGGTTGGAAATATTTAGTTACAGATATTATATTTTTGCAGATCTGTCCCAATCAGTATTGAACCTTATTCTTTAGCGATAAAGTTGAAAATCTATTAAAAAATTTGACAGATTGTAGTAACTTGATGTGCTGGCGTCAGTACAACAGTATAAATGTTGTGATCTGTGTAAATATAATTTGTTAAATAATAAAGAGAATATAATATGATGAAGACAATCTGTGTTTTATTTTTTGGTGCAATTGGAATGGTGGCCTCATGGCTAAATGATAACAGCCACACGAGTCGACAGAAGGGTAAGCTACGCTTGATGCGGTCGGTTCCTGAATGGGTGAACATCCACTACATATCGATACCCGTCCGTGCCTCGGAAAGCACGTTAAGCCGCTGGTCCCGGCTATCATTCATAGATCTTTGATAGTCATTACCTACGGGTTGTCAAAGCCCAAGTTTGACAACCAGTCACACCAATGGGTATTGTGTTACCCAGTAACTTAGTTGTGGAGGTCAAATAGGCAGTCGCTTCATGTAATATACTGGTATACAGCTGCATCCGGTTAAAATGGAAGCTGACCCCAACATACATAGTTGGGAAAAGGTTAACGAGATTGATTTTCTTGGTATCCTGCAAGTGATTCACGACCTAATGTAGAAACTGGATGAAATAACAGTACAGAGTGATCATTTTTCATTCTCCTGCACTTATACCAATTTATTTGGGGTCGGCGCAACATGTCCCTTTCTCCTATACTTCTCTATTAGTCGTCATCTCGGTAGTCACCCCCTTTCTAGCCACATCATCTTTCACACAGTCCATCTATCGTTTCTTTGGTCTTCCCCTACTCTTATAGCAATCGACATTTATACTCAAAACTTTCCTCACGACATTTTTTCCTCATTCCTCCGCATCACATGCCCATACAATGACAACCGATTTCCGCACAACTTTTCGGTCACTGGTGCCACTTTCAGACTTCCCCTTATGTACTCATTTCTTATTCTATCCATTCGTGTAACGCCACACATCCCTCTTAGCATTCTGATCTCAGCTGCATGCAATTGCCTTCCATTCATCCCTTTTGTGGCCCAACATTCTGATCCATACAAGCACAGATAATATAATACTACGTACAGATACCCAATCCCATACAAAGAAATGCGACCTTCCTAAGTCGGGCAATTGTCTGGCTACAGCATAAATGTGGTACAGTGATGTAAAACGCCATCTATTGCAAAGAGCCCTAAACAAAAAGGTTTTATCTTTTTTTGTTGAAAATACGAGATTTATGAGTTACAATAGATAAATCAGCATTAAACAAGGAAGTTTTGATTTTTACTAATCTTACTTCAGTCAAAATCTTCCGTTTATCGCTTTTTAGTGACTGTTAATTTCATAATTGTTACCTATGCTGCCATCTATGATCTTTTTTCAAGACTAATTATAATTTGTTTGAATTGGTACCCCATGATACAAGACAGCTGGTCTAACCATTATTTTATAAATCTTCCCCGTAAGCTTAAGGCCCTTAAGGTTAATGCGGGAGCCGCAGATTTTTCCCGTGACCTGCTGCCATTTCATCCATCCAGTGTTCATTTTGTGTTTAACCGCCCGATTTACTTCGCCATCGCTATGCACGAGTGAACCGAGATACCGAAAGTCGGAGCAGACTGGGAGAAGCGTGCCATCAAGCACTTTGGCCCCAGAACTGGAGAGACCGCCAAAATCTTCTTCTGGGCACGCTTGTTCCATCAAAGACCTCATCCATCGTTTTCCATCAGGCGAGATCGACGAGTCAAGAGCACGCCCATCCAGCAATAAAAAAAATATATATTAAAATCGCATAACATACTTTATGTTCAGTTTTGGTTCTGGGGGTCTACTCCCTAAGCACGAAGTCCGTCGTTTCGGGCTTAGTTACGGGCGTTTCCTACTCCCTAACACCTACGGACATACGATTAGTTTGAAGTTCGAACTAAGACTAAATGACGATACGATTTGACAGTTGTCCCTACTCCCGATGTGTTTTTGCCCGTCCGAAAAGTTGAATTTGACACTTGTTTTATCGGAGATTTATGTCAGTTGATACGACATCACAATAGTTGTCGTGCTGTCGACGAAAGTATTTATTTTTTTAACAATCCAAACGATGGCTGCTTTTTTAATGCTGGAATTGCTCGAAGAAACTCTACAGGAAGAGCGGAGGCGACGCCGGTTATAGTTGCGCCGAAACTTTCGGTTGGCGAGTACTTATTTTCGACGTTGAATTCGTTGGGAATATAGGCTCATGTGGCTACTGTGGAACGGTGCTTTGGTGTATGGAAACAAAGCTTTCAATGCCTTTTACATGGCACGACCTATGACCATTAGGATGCAAACTAGAAAATGTGAAAACAACCATAATGGCCGTGCTTCACAACATTGCAGTTGACCATGGAGACATGCAGTTACAGGGTACCTAGTAATATCAATGAATATCACACATGTGAAGTTAACTCAAGAAGTTGCAATGCAAATGCTATTTTTCAAACTTTTATAAGAAGACATTTTAGCGAGTAGTTCATTAATAAAAAACTTGTCTTTTCTATCAGTTTAATTTATTTTATAATACTCTAATTTGACTTTAAGAACTTGTTCTTAGAACAAACATATCTTTTTCGTTTGCCCTCTGTGCCTCGTGTAATTCTTTTCTGCAGGCTGTTTCAGTTTCTGCTATTTGTAGTGTAGCGCCATCCTTACTAGTCCTACTAACCTGAAATACAAAATAAATGAAATAATTTGTTTGCAAATTATAGTTATACCAAATTAATTAAATCAGTAGAGGCATAAGAATAACTAAGTACCTAATATTATGAGTCAATATTAGATTTTCTTAGGGCTGCGCTTTTTTTTTGATACTATGAGTTTTATACAGGCAAACAAAATTCTTGAAATGCCTTCTTAGGAACTTTGTAACGTAAAAGTAAATTGGATCGGTACCTAATTCGTAAATCATGCCAGGCCACCACCTTTTTCGCGTTGGTGTTTGCGTCCGTATTTAGATTTTCCATTTCAGGAGACCCTCTGCTGACCAGTTCTTTCAAAACAATCTAAGGAACAGAAGCAAAAGCAAGCATGTAAATATGAGAAATTGAGAATGTTTACAAAACAAAACTTACCTACTTTGAATTTATTCTAGCTGTAACGGTACAAACCTTATCCTCCTCCAACCAAGTTGCACTTCTTTGCCTTTTATTGGAACTAGTCTCCGGTATTGATTCCATTTGTTTATTTAGTACATGTAGGTAATTATCAAAAGTTTTCGGCGCTTCAATACAAAATTTATTGACAAATGAAACTGAAAGACGCGCCGCTGCCGTCACAGACACACTTAACGTCAAAAAGAAAAAAGGCAAAGATCAACACGATAAAGCCACCATCCGGACATAAAATGGCAAAAATAATTCAATTGTTCAACTAAAGACGTAATAAAAACTAAATTATTGAAAATGTGGTAGTTTTCTGACGATAACAATATTAGTTTTGGTATAGTAAGCATGAAAACCACAAAATAAGTAAACCGGTAATCAACCGGTAAAATAGCGCAACTCTACCGTCATGTATCATTGGCACACAAATATTGTCTATGATTCCGTTCGAAGCTCATGAATCCGAAATCAATAGGGAGTAGGGTACACGCCATCGTTTCGGACTACTTTAGGACGGGCCCGTCTTTTCGTTGACGGACTTAGGGAGTAGACCCCCTGCTGTGATTTTCAAGCCAACTATACTATCTTCAGCTTCTGTTGCCATTTCTCCAATCTACTCTGGATAGCAAAGTGATAATAGAATAAGTACTATTTATACGGATATTTTGTATGAATGATAACACTAAAATATTTTTAAACCTTTATTGGGTTTTATTATCAGACATCTGGAAATGTAATAATTAGTACTATTACAATTTTTAAATATCACACATACTTATTGTAGAAATACCTTAATTATTACCCATTTAAAAAGTAGAATTTTGGAAGAATCCTTGGGGAAAAAAAATAGTAACTTGTTTTAGTCCGGGAAATGTGATACAGAAACCTGTATGGCTGTTGCAGAATGTATATAACTTGTTTTAGTCCAGGAAATGTGATACAGAAACCTGTATGGCTGTTGCAGAATGTATAGTAGCATGGAAAACTTAAACTAATCCTTATTTCTAAATTAGAGATAACTTAATTATTCTTTCATTTCTCCCTCTTCATCTTCTTCCTCGGCTCCTCTTACATACAATACATTGTTACACCTGATGAGGACTTCTCCGAGATTACCTAAAAAAAAGAAAATAGTTTCAAGCTACAATCGGCCCTATTATAGGCTTTTCACCGAGATGGCCATAAAGCAATAATTGATTTTTCAAAGGAGCTTATTTCCATTTTTGCTAGAAAAGAATTTATGAATGCCATCATCACTGTCATGTTAAAAACTAGCCTCATAAATCCAATACAAACTACATAATATTTCCTAAGGAAACTTACAGACAAAAATCTCATTTTCCTACAGTACAGGACACATTTCCACTATATTATAAAGGGTTAAACTGATTTTTCTCCATTACTGAAAATTTTTTTAGCATGGAAATTAGCCCCTTTGAAAAATCACTCAATTAATTGTGTATACACAAAAAAAGCAGTAAGTATTGTCTGAGATTGGTTAATTTGTAAATGTTATAATACTTCTCTATAATGAGCACCAGAAAAAAAAGAAAATTATTCAAAAAACAAAAAACCCGACTGCAAAAACACATAACTGAAAAGAGAAAAACAAGCATTATAATCTATAGAATTTTGGTATCGCAGGCGGGGACAAACAAAAGTTAGGTACACCATATTTCCGGTTATTATTGTTATATTATTATAGTCCCCGCCTGCGATACCAAAATTCTATAGATTATAATGCTTGTTTTTCTCTTTTCAGTTATGTGTTTTTGCAGTCGGGTTTTTTGTTTTTTGAATAATTTTCTTTATTTCAAGTTTTTTAGTTTTATTAATATATCTTAATTTGGAATTGACTCATTACCAGCTTTTATTTGATACCAATATTGTTGAAATTTATTTAAAAAAAACCTTCCTCTCCTTTTTTTTTTACATGCAGATGCAATACCTAAATATTATATAGCCTATGTCACTTCTACGATTAAGACGAATCTAACGACACCTCCTATGTTAAAATCCATCAAGCCGTTTAGGCTACAGAGCGTGCCAAAAAAATAGACATACATACATACTCTCGAAAAACATTACCCTCCTTCTGGGGCAGTCGGGTAAAAAAGTTAAATGGAATTTACAACAGGCAAAAGGGGTGGCCCTTACACTATTTTGTTGATTTCTTCGTAGCAAAAATTTTAATAAACTAATTGAGTATCTAACTGGCTTGTGCGTCAGTCAACTCGTCTATAGTTCTAGAGAGTAGCCTTCAGCAACATATCACCCTAAATCACTCTTTAGTGATTTACTGTGGTAAATTCTTCGTATAAGGTACCACATAGTAGAACCTACTACTGCCAGATTTATGAAATGAAATTGTTTATTCTGTAAATAGGATATCGGAATCACTTTTACACGTCATATTTAAAAAAATGTTTAAAATAAGCTAGATGAGGTCGGCGTTTTCTAACTGACTACTCTGAGAAGAAAGGCCGAAACAAACTCAGAGGTCACGGTCTCTTTTAAAGTCCAGACATAATCTTGGTCAAGCCATATGAGAACCATGTAGATTAGTGTCTGAAATGGTCTTTTGAGGAAAGAACCACACAGATTTGAGTGGACCTGTCCAGTCAGTGCAAGCATTTGTCAGTAATCGTGGAGCTCACTCAGAGCTTAAGGAGCTCAACTCGACGAACAATACCAAAGAAAGGACATTTGGGTAGGCCGCATCAACTACTCAAACTGCCAGACCATCATTAAAACTAAATGTGAAAAAAAAAAATAATTAAAACATTAAAGAGAAAAAAAATTAAAAATACCCACATAGTCCTCATATTCACAATAATTAAAATAATATTATACTTTACAAAGTAATCATGTCATTTTGTATATAATTTTATTATGTTATTATTTTAAGTAGGTATATGTTTTATTCTTTTATGTAAATATTTTTAAATCTGGTTTAATTGATGATTATAAGTAACAATTAAAATATCAAGTTTTATGGTTTTATCACAAGGTATAGCAGAGCGAGCAGCTCAATCCCAAGCTTTTTTATCTTCTAAATAATCTGAAATTTTATAGTACCCTTTTTTACAAAGTTTGGTTTTAATACAGTTTTTAAATCGTTTAATGGGTAAGTTTCGAATGTCAATGGGAAGTTTGTTGTAAAAGCGTATACATTGACCCATGAACGAGTTGCCTACTCTGTGAAGACGTGTGCGATGTACAGCAAGGTTGTGTTTATTCCTGGTATTTAAACTATGAACATCGGACATTTTCTTAAAATTTGATATATTTTTGTGTAACAATAGGTTTTCAAAAATATATTGTGAGGCTACAGTCAGAATATTTATTTCTCTGAATTTCTCTCGAAGTGAATCTCTTGGACCTAGGTTGTAAATGGCTCGAACAGCCCTTTTCTGTAGAACAAAGATAGAATTAATGTCCGCACAGGTTCCCCAGAGAAGAATCCCATAAGACATCAGACTATGAAAATAACTAAAATAAACAATTCTGGCTGTATCTACGTCAGTTATCTGCCTAATTTTTTTAACAGCATATGCGGCTGAACTAAGCCTTCCTGACAATTTTTCTATGTGTGCGCCCCATTGTAATCTACCGTCAATAGTTATTCCAAGAAAAACTGTTGACTCAACAGGGTCCAACTCTATTCCATTAACTTGAACATTGGTAGTTAGTTGCCTGACATTTGGCGTTGAAAATTTAATGAGTTTAGTCTTTTTTTCGTTCAGGAGAATATTATTTACATTAAACCAATGCACAACTTTAGAGAGTGCATCGTTAACTTGTTCAAAGTTGACTAACTGACGTTTGATTTTAAAAATGAGGGATGTGTCATCTGCGAATAATACGATCTTGTGATTATCCCTTATGTGGTAAGGTAAGTCATTAATATAAATTAGAAATAAGAAAGGACCTAGAATTGAAGAAAGGACCTAGAATTGAATTGATTTTTTGATTGATTCTCAACCTCAATACAACCTCTGTGGGTCGGTGGGTAGCCTTAGGGCTTTGTGCTACAGCATTGTTTTGTTACCACCACAAACAAACTAACCTGTACATGAGCCATCGACGATTTCTTCGGTATTAGCTAGTTGTAAGTTCATGTATCCGTCCGCAGACACAAGTAAACCTTTGTATTCGTGGCCCCACTTTAGTTTAACTAGCACGGATTTGCCCGTTAGACTGTTGAGGAAAGGTTTAGGGTTTATTGGCATAGCCGCCGCCATTTTAGCAGGATTTTCTGCAAGAGAAATTTATATGTACTTTTGCACAAAACACGTATAATTATAAACTAAGAAACCTTAAATAAGTTAGTATTTATACCTTTTAATATGTGAAAAATAACCTATACAAAACGCCGCTAATGCCAGCCGCCACAATAAAGCATAAACTATAGACAATCATAGAAATAATAGATTAGAAAAAAATTGCACTCTACACACTCTGTCTACGACTCTACCCAATACTCTACCTATCTCTTCGAACAGATTTTTGTTTTTGGCCATGCTTGTTACTGGTTATAGGAGGGAGGGGTGATAGATAGACGTGCGAGCAAGTTGAGGAGCAAGTACGCGGTCATATGGCTCGGCGACCTTACTCGCCCGTGTCACGTGTGTGTGTGTCACCCTAAGTACGCGCACTTTAAAACCGCCGAGGCGCCGAGTAAGTTCGCCGGCAATCCAACAGGTTTGAAATGCTCGTAGCGAGACGCTCGTGAAACAATTTCTATGAAATCTACGGAATTATTCTACCGGTGTCGCGTCGTGCTTGTATGAGGGAGATCAGCAACTCTATCCACTCCAAAGAGTATAATCCTGAGGTATAATCTTTGCACAGTGCAGGGTCAGCAAGTCAGCAACCATACCACATGTGGCAACCACCATAGAATACACTACCACACTACCACAAACGAAACGTCAAAACATAAACCAGTCATCACTCATCACATCACTCTGACTCATTTCATGTCAATGTCATTTTTTCATACAAACAAACGTCAAATCTTATTTGTGTCGTGTTTCCATTTTTCGTGTTCGGTCTATCGGTATTGTCACTAATTGCGACCGCAGTATTCATAGAACGGTTAATTACAGTTTTTATTTCATTTATTGTACAGACAATTGTAATTCATGAGAAAAGGTGATTGAAACATACTTGTACTATGTCGACTTTCTCGGGTTTTAGTGAAGAAGAATTGAAACGAATAAAATCCGGTGAAACTGGCTCAAACAGCGGTAAATACATCCGTACCATACACGTAACTAATTTTAGCGAATAGTTTATACTACAGGCATATACAATAATTAAAGGCTTTAATAGAAATGGTTGAACTACCTTTTTATTGTTTTTTCTTCAAATGTTTACTCTGAAATAATTGAGACTGATATACAAAAAGATTCACTAAGAAAAACTACCAGGTGACGTGGAATAACTACTCAATATTTAGACTCAAAATATAAAACTTGAAGAAAAAGGGTTGGTGTAATGCAAGACCAGATAATCGTGTATTGTTACTATTGTATTTGTACTGTAACATGTTTGTAGTTATGATGATCTCACATTATGATGCAATTACAATATCTCATAAGTTTAGATACAAAGTAAAGCAAAAAATCGTAGCAATGTGCACAACCATTTGCAGAAGATAAAGTTTTATTCAAGGATTCAAAAAAGTAAATTTTGTCTATTAACCAGTATTTATTATTAATCAAATGTGAATGTGTGTGAATCATGAGATGCATGATCTAATAATTAAGATTGTTCAGTGATAGAATCTATGTATTGTCTAAATAGTTGTGGTTATTACAACAAATGGCACTGAGTAAAGCGTGTTTTTAAACAGACTGCTATTCTATTCTGAACTACGTACTCGATTTTTATAGTGTATTTTACCTCTTGCATGCTGCTATCTAAGACACTAAATAATTTCCTTTATCTTGCATATACATTATAATTATCTATGTTGCAATATAGCATATTCATAACTCAGCATAAGAACTCTTGTCTTCCATCTACTTTTACCACTCTTTATTATATTTCATGTCTTACTGAGATGATGGGGTGTAAGTATTACTTGGCCAAACCAGTAATGCCAACAATAACCAAATAATATATCATAATATTTAATTTTCTATGCCACCAATAAAATAACACTTACACAATTATGTATTTTCTTCTGTTACAGCGTCTCAAATAAATGCAGTAAATGTGAAGAAACTGGACAAAATTGGCTACAAGCCGAAGAGAGCCACCAACCAATACAAACTGCCAATATTACAGAAACAGAACTCAGATGATTCTATAGACAATATAGCATTCGATAAATGTAAACTTAGCTTAAGATCTCCAACAACACCAATACGAGACATGACTACGGAAAATAATAAAGAAAATCTTGATAAAAACGATAATGTTAACAGAGAAGTTTATGATGGAAGCACTATAGATACAGAAAATATTAATAACAATAAAATGGATACAGAAAATACATATAAAAGTTATAAAGACACAGATACACCAGTTCTTGATAGGAAGAACAGTATAAATGAAGCACCGGACATTGTTAGGGGTGTTGATAACTATTCAGAGGATGAGCTGACGAATCATAGGGTGAAGTTACAAGAACTGCAGCTGCGGCAAAAACTGATGGAAGAACAGAATAAGAGGAAGAAGGAGATGCTTGCAAAGGCACTAGCGGATAGGTATGATAATTATTTTTGTTGTTTTTAATTATCAGTTTGTGAGCATGGGTAACTAGCAGGAGACGCCCTGGGCTTCGGGAATCCCAGGTCGATTTCAGGTAGTGTTCCACGCAGCTTTAAAAGAGGTGTCAGCACAACTGATGGGGTCCGCTAGGGCCGAAGCCTACCGAGGTCGCCCATTTCGCCCAGAGCGGGAGAAGTTATTTGATAATTTCCCACCAAAAACTGAAAGAAAAGGGTCTCAATCGAAGTAAAATCATAGTTTTACCTGCGCGGACGACCGCCATTTTGGTTCAACTTATGTGCCGCGATCTGTACTCACAGTTTTTTCCCATGATAATTATGTAGTTGGGAAAAAGTAACAATGAATAATATAGATTAACTAGGTCAACAGTTGCTTGGTCAAATGTTTCTAAATATTAAAATTTAATTGCCAAGCTCGGAAATAAATTGTTTTGTATCTGCATCATTTTTTCTTCATGCCAGCTGTTTATATATTATTGATATGAATGTCATCACCAGCCTAGTTTTGTTTTAATTGAAATCATAAGAATCCAATTTATCCATTTAAATAAAGGCTCTCGCAAACACGCAAACAGGTGCGACGCGACGACGCGCGACGGACGCGACGCGACACCGGTAGAATAATTTCCGAGAAGTTTTTATAGAAATTGTTTCACTAGAGTCACGGTATACTAGAGTCGCGTCGCGCCTGTCTGCGGGAGCCTTAGACTGCCTGTCCACTGGAGCGGAGAGGAGAAAAGAGGAGCCTGAGATGTGCCAATATTAACCAATAGAATCTTAACTTAGGATCACTGATCTAAACTCAGGGGCGGAGTCAAGATTCTATTGGTTAATATTGGCACATCTCCGCTCCTCTTTTCTCCTCTCCGCTCCAGTGGACAGGCAGCCTTAAGCTCAGGTACCAACGGGCGTATTTTGATCGCGGCGAATTTTTTCGCGTATTGTGTTTTCGACGTTCTGCTTGGCGCCGAGAGTTGAATATCCAACAGTGTGTTTTCTTAACGCGCTGGGATACGTGCTGGATGCGCTTTGTTGGATTCGCAAAATCGCAATGCTAGGCTCAATACCGAGAGTTGAAAATCCAGTGTACGAATAAAAATCGCAGCGCTAAAAACACGTCCGTGCGAACCTGGGCTTACTCGGCTTACTACAGCCAAAATTTGCGTCATCTCTTAATTTGCAACAATTAATCCCGAAACTAATAGGTACTAGGTAGTAACCAGATTTCTGCGCCTTATAATCCGGATCAGGACTATCTTATAAATAAAATAGTACTTATCCGATCTTCATCATCATCAGCCTATAGCAGTTCACTGCTGGCAGTGGACTGCCATTCAGCTGGATTGTTGGCAAATTATCCAACCCATACATAACAGACTGATAGGGTGTAAGGGACTTGGAGTAAGTTGCAATCTGTTACCATGAATACAACACATGAATCTAAACCCCTAACTGGCCCCAACATATAAATTTTTCGTATAATATTATTAACAAAAAAAAACTTTTTCATACAAAAGTGCAATAACTATCCGGTCAAAGTGTACGGCACAGCAGATTTTTGATGTGCTGAATTCATGGTAACATTTCGCGGCGATGTTCCTTATCCTAACACGCTGTATGCAAGCGAGTCGAAATTTCACATCGAGATATCGGCGCTTGCATTCTGAAATTGGGCAACATTGCAAATAATTCGCTGTTTTGATTAATTTGGCAATATGATGAATTGATGAATGTCTAGCGAACTAGAATAATAATGCAATAGTAACATTGAATTTGATGTTGTACCCGTTTTAGGTGTAAAAAAGGCTTTTTTACATCTAAAACTAAATATTCGGTGTTCGGATATTAATTATTGCATTTCGTAATCAATATTCTAGTTCGTTAGTTAGCCACATTTCTTATTTCCATACAGTATTATGTATTTCTAAATCGAAACAGGTAAATATTTGACAGCTATTTATGACGTTGTCAACTTTTGGGATGCACGCTCTTAGCAATTGCGCCTTGACCTCCTATAAAGATATTTTCATGTAGGTGCCACTCTAACCAAATGCAACAAAGATGGTGATAAATCCATACGAAATCGTTATTCTGTAGAATAAACCGACGATTTCAGCCATATATCTCGCGTTATCAATACGCTATCTATTCAAGTGGCTTTGAGTTTTATCTCTCCCTATGATTCAGTATTCTGTATTCAGTTCAAATGTCCTGTAGTGATATTTATTTGTGGTTTACAAATAAATTTATTTATAAAAATGGTTAATATGAATAAGTTTTATAATCTCATCACTAAGACTATTTGGTTAGTGGTTTGTGTACTTTATTTAGTGATGTTTATGTCAAGAATTGTTCCTTATATAGGTAAAACATGTGGATGTAAAAATCATCAAGTTTGTAAATCCCCGAAACGATCAATTGTTGTAAATTTTTACGAGATTGATACACATTATTGCGCAGATTGATCGTTTACCAAATGCAATTGAAGCGATTGTCAATATTACTACATTTGCAATTGATTCGGGGACCCTTTACTACAGCATCTTCACTCCTGTTTTTCATCTATGGCAAAAAAACAATTTGGCCTAGAAGGATACGGACATAATTATGATCCTTTGTGTGCAAAAATCCCTTAGTAAAAGTCAATTTCTTAGTTCCTCAGATGATTGACGACGATTTGAAACTTCAATTTGAAAACAGACCCAGTTTCCAAATTGTAGTTTCAAATCGTTATCATCCAAGACCTTTTTCAACCCACTGCAGCCTGCAGGGCATAATACTTGCCTTTCACGTTCCATATCTCCCAATTTTCGCTCTTACCCTCGATTTACCCTGAATCCTTTGCAAATTAAACAAATGTGAATTGTTTAATGCTTCAGGACTAAACAAACGACTGAAGAGGTGTTGAGGCTAGAGAAAATCAAGAAGGAGCTACAAGTATTGGACAGCCAGTTCTCACAAGATGTATCTGTATTGAGGCAGAAGATTGATCACGCGTGTTTGAGTTATGCTGATGCTGAGTAAGTTATAAATACAATACCTGATGTGTACTTTTATGTTATACAAACCCATTGGTAAAATCGGTAAAAAACGACTCTGGCCAGTCGTGGCCGTCTAGTGGTATTGTATGGTCTGTGGCTAGTTGGCCGATGCGACCAAGTGCGCAATTCCTACCGTCGCGTCGTTCGGTTTCAATTGTTTCCTGAAAGAGGAGCTCGTGGCTAAGTAATAACAGCCGCACGGGCCGATCCATCAGGTGAAGCTACGCTTGCCGGAGTTGGTCAGTGGATAGGTGACCATTTACATACCGAGACTCCGCCGTGCCTGGGAAAGCACGTTAAGCCATTGGACCCGGCTGTCATTCGTAGATCTTTGACAGTCGTTACGAGTCGTCAGAAGCCCGAAAGTCTGACACCAGTCTTACCAATCGTATTAGTCGTATTACTCAGTTACTGGGTTGTGGAGGTCAGATAGCCAGTCGCTCCATGTAAAATACTGGTATTCAGCTGCATCCGGTAAGACTGGAAGCCGACGCCTACATAGTTGGGAAAAGGCTAGGCAGATAAATATTTCTATTGTTTCCTGGTCGCTGCGGCCACTAGTCGTGGTCGTGGCCGTCTAGTGCACGAGATCCCTTTAGGAGATGAATTTTCAAAAAAACATTCATTAGTGCTCACTCAGATGAATTTTAGATTTTTATTCAATAGTATCGCTTTATCGTTGTGCAAGGCCCCAAGGTCAGATGTAATGGCGGGGTTTTTCGAACAGGAAATACTACTGTTTATAGTCGGTGACTGCCTATCTTCTGCGACATTTTAGCTTATAAATAGTATAGTAATCGTGCACAATTTAATCATAGGTCGTTAGTAATCTACAATTCTACATGGTCCTCACAGGATCTGACCAAGATTATGTCTGGACTTTATACCGAACTGTGACATGGTTTCTATGGGCAAGGTTAACCCGATATTGCAGCAAATTTCCTAAAAACAATTTAAAAAATAACTAAGTCCCAAAAAATTGTCGCTTCATGGCGCCCCTAACGCTACACTCCAACTCTGACTTTGTTTCGATATTTCTTCTTAGAAGATACGTATAGGAGACACCGACCTCATTTAGATTTTTAAATATTATTGACGTGTAAAACTCGTATTCATAACATTCTGTGCTCTTCGCGCACTGGTGTCAGTTTTGCTTCAGTGGCAAATTCTCTATAAGGACAAAATCATACTCTTCGAATAAGTTAACTTACTTATAGATAATTTACCTGAGTGTGAAAACTGTACGGTATATGTATCTACTGTGTGCACTATTTATTCTTCAATTAACACTTTTAGCGTTGTTTGGAAATACATAAGTCATGCACGACTTTAGCCTCCATTTATACGGAAAATCATTTCCTTTAAAAGTCGTTGCACCCATAGAAAGACCTTATCTCGTGTCGGTACAAGCTACACGAGAATAGCTTATATCCAGGCGAAAAATTCAATCTAACCTGGCAGCGTTACCATTAGACTCTGGAAGTTGGGATCCACCCCAAGTATCCCAGTCGTAGATTCATGGCTTTTAATGCTTCCCAGTTATCCGTTGCATTGCATACGTCTCCGTGCGACTCTGAGCGCCTAAAAGCGCTTTAGCTCGACGACGCTCAGCGTCGCTGTATGGTTTTATTAAGTAGTACAAATATCAGCCGTAGGCTACAGTAAATAAAATCGATTTGGAGTTGTAATTGAATACTCGCTTCAACTCCAGTCCGCCGTCGGTCTGTTCTGACCCTTAAATTAAGAAACAGCGACAAATATCCAAATACTAATATAAACACAATTCTAATTCCAGAAAACACTACCTAAAAGTCGAAAAGGAATTCCTACAAGCGAAAATCCACTTACAAAAGGAGAAGGAGAAAAAAGAGTTACTAACAGAACACTTATGTGCTCTAATCACTCACAACGAGACGAGGAAAGCTCAGAAATTAGAAACTTTAATGTTAGAACTTGCTACTGATAAGAAACAAGAAAAATTTGAAGTTCAAGTGGAACAAGTGAATGATGTGAAAACAGTTGAAGACGACAGCCCAGTGATAGTGGACGGTGTTGACGAAAGAACTGGTAAGATTGTTGAGATGACACCTGAAAGTTAATTTTCTATAGCAGTATTTTCGTGTAGCCGAGAATGTAAACAAAGCATAGACACGGTTCCTTCTATAAGTTCGGTAGTTTTTTGAAGAACAAAACTTCAGCCTCTCTCAAATGTGCGGGTAATGTATATGCCATAATAAGAGTGGTTATATTATGTGTCAATTGTTATTTATTAGCCGTTATCATAATAGAAAATAAAACATTGGAATTGATTGATAGGGAATCAAAATATGTTTACATTTTTATCAATGGCAAACAAATTGTGTATAGCATTCAATACTGGTGCATTTAAAAAAAGATTATCCTCATAGACTGTGTATTGCTGTCTTAAAAACATAATTTAAAACTTGTCATAATAACTTTTTAGTTATAAAAAATTGTTATAATTTAAACTAACTTATTATAATTCGTCAGTAGGAGTAAATAACAAACTGAATAAAACAATATTTTTAGTTTTTCTACAAGTTGTAGCTATATGGCAACGAATTTTCAATGTAGGCAACTAAGTATGAAACTGTTTTCTGAATTAAGATTGTATGTGCCTTATGTTATGTACCTTGTATGTGTTTGGGCTGTATTTTAGTGGTTAAGAAATGATGATAAATATGAATATACAACATGTAACTGAATTAATGGACATTATGAAAGTAATTTGTTGGAGGAGCTTGTGGCTAAGTAATAACAGTTGCACTGCACTGGTCAATCCATCAGGTTATGCTACGCTTGCCGAGGTTGGTCCGTGGATGGGTGACCGTCTTTACATACCGAGACTCTTCCGTGCCTCGGAAAGCACGTTAAGTCGTTGGTCCCGGCTGTCATTCGTGGATCTTTGATAGTCGTTACGATTCGTCAGAAGCCCGAAAGTCTGACAACCAGTCTTACTAAGGGTATCGTATAACCCAGTTAATGTGTTGTGGAGGTCAGATAGGCAGTCGCTCCATGTAAAATACTGGTATTCAGCTGCATCCGGTTAGACTGGAAGCCGACCCCAACATAGTTGAGAAAAGGCAAGGCAGATTGTTTTGATGAAAGTAGTTTGTTCAAAATCGATTTCTGTCATGAACAGGTAATTTTGTATCAAAAATAATTAAAGCTACGTAAATTACAGTCACACATCGGCTAACGTCAAACCAAACTAAAATGGACGAAGTACCTACTACGCTAGGCCCCTAAGCGTGTGCGACTGTGTGCGTGCGTAGATTTGTAATGTGACCACAATTTTCTCCCAAAATCTAAACTAATTTAAAAACAAAAACGGTTTACAAAAAAAAAAAAAACAACCAACTTCCAAACTTCCTTCTTTTTGTAAAACGTTTTTATTTTTCACTTTTTAGTTGTGATACCTACCCCACACAAATTCGAATCATCATATCATCCATATAAACTAAGTGGAAAAAAAAATACGTATTATTGCAGCTAACTTAAAAACTAGCAAGCAAAGTTAATAAAATTTATATGGGACCACCTCGGGAGCATACCCGTTCAAACAGAAAAACAATTTTCAAAATCGGTCCATAATTGACAGAGAGATCGCGTAACAAACATACAAAAAAAACATACAGTCGAATTGAGAACCTCCGCCTTTTTGAAGTCAGTTAAAAAAAACAATGTTTTATACACAATAGTAAAAAAATAGTGTATGTAATATGATTATAACATAATATTCTAATTGGTGTGTTTGGCATGTTGTAGATACTGTTAAGTTTATTAGGTTTCAATTTCACCATACTCAGTTAGATATAACAGACTGTTAACACACATGTCAACTGCTGTGATTGGCTGTTGTCATGTCAGTGAGCCAATCAAAGCAGTAACCTGAGTTTAATGACCTGTTAGCTAATTTTTGTGTTTGGTGAAATTGGGTCTTATCATATTCCTTTGCTGGACATAGGCCTCTATAAGCTATGCCACAAGTTTCTGTAGCTCAATATGACGATTGCTAAAGATCATCTAATGTGTACTGAGTCTTTGACTAGGGCCTGGCGCCTGGCGCCATTAATAACTAAAATACAGCTTAAACATAAATTAGTTATAAAGTATTATCTAAGTTATTTAATTATTCATGTTGAACATGACATTACACTAACGTTAAAACAAACTATGTATTATCTAAGGTTGAATATTTTCGGCCAGTTGTACTAAAGCCAAATAAACGAAAAGTAACTATTTTTATATCTGACATATTTATTAGTTTAGTACATATTTTTGTAAATTGTTACTTGAGATAGTCTATCAAATTATATGTAAATTTTTATTAAAACTATAATGATGATATTAATAAAACAAATTAGTACTCACTTACTATGTAGTTTATTTTTAAAATATACAGTAGAATTAACAAAACTATTATTAGTGTTTGTACTTTATGCATAATCAAATTCGAAGTATGATCAAAATACTCTTTGAATGCATTTTTCTATTTGTGCACCAAATGCTATGCAGTTGAAAAAGGATTATTCCGTCGACCATGACTTCAAAATGTTCATTCTAAAACATATCACATTTTCTCAGGAATTCTCACACAACACAGAACGTAGCGAAATCATTAACATTTAGAATTACTAATAAAAATATATTCTCTCAAATCACGCATTCATTAAAAATAGGCCTATGGCACAGATGAATACAGATGAGATACACTGCAGTTTAGGTATGAAGCTTCAAGTACGCAGCGGGCCCGTCTTATTGGGCCAATTCACTGAGTGTAACGTTGTCAAAAGATCTAAGAGTCACGTGATAGAAGAGAGGTAACTTCTAGGTGATTAGCGCTGTGCGACCTGAATTGCACTTTATTGTGTCGTAGCAAGAGTCGCTTTTATTTAAATTCTTTTTCGGAGTGTCCCATTTGTAATAATCTGTGCCTATGGACAATGACTATGACATGGACGTATAAATCTAGTATACTGACTCAAATTCCTTTTAGCTCTTCTAATAAAATACTGTTCGTTCCGGTTTTTATAGAAGAATGTTCACCGTCGCTTGGTGAAGAACATCCTTCTACCTGTATGCTATCCCCAATTCCAATACGAATACTTCTTCCCGTTTTCTTTCAATATTGCTTTGATGTTAGTATCGGCGTTTTGTAGCTCTTTGCGATTATCTCTTTCCATTTTGATGAGTTCTAGACCACGTTTTGCTGCACAGTGGTATCGTTGACTGAGCGACGCTTCAGATCCTTTGATTCGTGGAATGTGGCCGGTATAGCCCGCTATCGGTGGAAACTCTGGCGATATTGTGTTTTCTGTAAAAAAAAAACAATAAATTAAAAGTGGACCTAAGTTAGAGTCTTGTGGAACTCCTGATGATGATAGTAAAAGTAAAGACACTGCGTATTTGATTTGCATTATTTTAGGAAAATATTGCCTGTCTATTAACAATAAAGCCTTCATGCATCTGCGATTTAATGACTTTCTGCTGTTATCTCAACTTGCACTTAGCTAACAGTATGAAAACCCTTCGCAAATTCTATTAGCTTACCTTTATACTTGTTGATCTCTCTGAATCTGTTCAAGTCCCGTCGAATTTCATCTCTGGAGTGTACTGTTTCCATCTTGGGTGCGCTTCTTGATCGAACGTAGCTTCTGTTCAGGTCTGCTTTACGTCTTAGTTCCCGTTGTCTGTCCGTGAAATTCGCCATGCAGTCGTCTGCAGTTCGTCCATAAGATTTTCCGTAACTGAAATATAATAAACGATACATGTGAATTGTATCTCGATTAGACCTTAGATTTTAATCTACTTATCTTCTATGAGTGGTAATTTAATTAAGTATTATTTTACATATCAGATTTAATTTGTAAAGAATCCGATAAGTTGTGATAGCAATTAGAACTTCAAGGTGGAATTTACTAGTTTCTACAGTTTTTGATTGATATTAAATAATATGATCTTTGATTCCGTTCGCCAGTAGGCGAAGACGCAAGCGACGATATATGCAACGCGAATTTGCTCGCCTATCTATCGGCATTTTCTATTTCGCACAGAAGATTTTCTAGACGTCACATACAAGTTCGAACGACTCTCATGACTGTCGATTCACACTTATCCTTCTGAATATCGTGTAATTCTACACAGACATGACATTATTATGTAATATTCTTTTTTCCTGGGCATGACGCAAATACAGTACTGTAAAGAACGATCAATAATCATGTAAACGGTTTCCTTGCACGCTCTGTTTCTTTGAACTTGATACCGAATTCGACCCTATATGTCGATCGTAAATTCTAAATGCAAAATCATCCTTGGCATTTGCGTAACGATTGATTTTCTGTCAGTTTTGTACGGTTAATTTAAAAGGTAAATTTAAAAGCGAATTTCAAATTTTCTTGCGTTAAGATTTAAGCTTCGTGCACACTAGCGCGACGCGAAACCGGCTATTGTTATACCGTGAAGTTCTCTTAGAAATTGTATTGTTCGTGTCGCGTCGCCATCGCGTGGCACTGGTCTGCAAGAGCCTTTAAGAGGGTTTACGTCGTACGGCTTTTCATACAATCTTTCAAGCCCTTATTTTTCGAAATGACTGAACCGATTTTAATGAAACTTCATACGCATATGCAGGATACAAAGGTCTAAAAACTTAGTTAAGAACATTTTCGAAAAATAGTGTTACAGCCAAATTAGACCGATTTTTAATTTTCCATACAAAGAGAGATTTCCAGTTATCTGCTTTTAAATAAGACATTTCGAAAATGTTCTTAACTAAGATTTTAGACCTTTGTATCCTGTGTGTATGAAGTTTCATTAAAATCGGTTCAGTCATTTCGAAAAATAAGGGCTTGAAAGTTTGTATGAAATGCCTTAAGACGTAAACCCTCTTAAGAGCATGCTTTATTTATTTTCTACATAATCTCTTTCCTATCTTTTTAGTTCGGTTATTAGGTACTTGTAAATGCTTTTTCTGCAGTCCGGTTTTTTATTTGTTTAATGTACCTTTTTTAATCATATCGACGGACAAGTTTTTCAAGGTTCTTTTTGGCTTCCTAGTGAGGCTCTTAACATACAACGTACCTGAAGTTCATCCCGGGAACGTATCCGGTGTATCCAGTCATGTGCGCGGTGGGCTTGTTCCTGATACCGTCATATACGTCTCTCTGGGGCTTCTCGAAGCGCGGAAGGTTGTTTAGCTCGTAGTTGTCTCGGGGACGGTATTCTAGTGGCTTGCTGGAAAAAAAGAAATACATAGTTTATATTCTACTGGCGGAAATATCCTGGTTCTGCTTACTTTTAACCGATTAAAAAAGAAACGAGGATTTCATTAAAAGAGTAATGCCCGTTTTCAACACTAACACACTAAGGCTGCGTTTCCACTAGAGATGAGCGAGGATGCGTAGCGAGGGATGTGTGTGAAATTGCTAGCAACCCTCAACGTAAATATCTAAATAAATAGTCTTTGACATTAGGTCAGGGTGGCGAGGTTAGAAATTTACCCATATTGATGGGTAAAACAGCAGTCAAAACATACTTCATGAAAAGTGATAAATTGGTAATTTTTGTTAGAAACTATGTTTTGAATTTATTTTTCGTATATGAATGTGTGTGGCGTGCACTTTTGGAATTTCCAAACTATTTTATTCTATAGGTTTCCGGTTCCGGTAATAAGACAGCCAATACGTACGTCAGTCATCTCCGTAATTAATATCGAAAACAAGTGCATAACATCGAGTATAAAGTGCCGTTGTGGAAAAAACGTAATAAGTGAATCATCAGAGACTGTAGACAAGTGGCGAATTATTGGTGGAAGCCAAGATTAACTTTAAAGAAAAAGTGCAGTGATTAAAACATAACCTAAAAACTAGTGAAGAGTGAAGTTCGTCGCAAATCTATCATTCAATTAGCAGTTATACCAACTTAACGGCAAGCATAGAGTCATCAGTGTTGCAAGCAAAAATATTTACGCTAGGGGCAATAAGGGCTACCAGTATCTAAAATGAATGAACAAATGGAACTATTGTTTTCAAAACTTGATGCAAAACTGGACGAAAAGCTCAATCAGCAAACCCAAATAATAGCAACAGCAGTTACCGCAAACGTTTTGGAAGCAATAAATGAAAAGATGAAGACATTAATGGAGGAAAACCAAAACATGAAAACGAAAATATCTAAATTGGAGCAAAAAATCACTACCTTAGATAAAGATAAACGCAAAAGCAACCTGATATTTTTTGGTGTTGTAGAGGAAGGCAAAAGGGAAGCAGAACTTGTGGACCACATAAAAGAAATTATAGAAGAAGCGGAAATACATTTGGATAGTCACGAAATAAACAACATCTACAGAATTGGAGCGAAAACCAACAAAAACCGCCCCGTTGTTATAACTCTCTCTACTATGTGGAAAAAACACCTAATTTTGAAAGCCAAATCCAAACTACCAACAGGCATCTATGTCAAAGAAGACTTCCCCAGGGATGTACTTGAAATTCGAAAACAGCTTCAGCCGAAAGTAGAGGAAGAATGGAAAAAAGGGAACATAGCTTTCCTTAGAGGAGACCAACTAATTGTTAAAAAACCAAAAGACCAACGTGAAAAAAGGAAAAGAGAGAAGACTGAATCTCCCAACTCGTCATCACAGAAAAAGCCAAACACGTCTGATATCCATAAAAACCCACCTAACAAAGGAAACACTACTGGCCAGAAAGAAATATTAAAACCAAACATACTTAATTACATGGGAAGGGATAGATCTACTTCAATATCTGAAATTTCAAAAAACTAGTAAAAGCACGTACGGAACCAAACAAAACAACATTAACAAAAACAACAACCGGGAAAAAACCACTTTCTAAAACAAAACAAATACATAAAACAAACAAATTAAAACAACCTAATCAAGAAATCTTCCCACCACGGTTGGTCACCGCGGGAAGATCAGACCACCACCCTCTAACAAAGATCAACAAACTATATATTGCAACCCTTAATACTAGGACACTAAGGACACCTGAATCATTATCAGAGCTTGAAGTAGCATTGAGTGACCTCAAATGGGATATATTGGGACTAAGTGAGGTCCGCAGACCCGGCCAATCAATAGAAGAACGTGACGACTATGTAATGTTCCATAAAGGTGAAATCGGAGGTCAAAGAGGAATTGGATTCATGATTAAAGCCCACCTAAAACAGTTCATAGAAGATTTCATCGGGGTCACAGAACGAATAGCTATATTAAATATTAAATTACCCAACTACAAAAAAATATGGACAATCATCCAAGCCTATGCGCCAACCGAACAAGCTGATGAATTGGAACATAAATCCTTTCATGACACCTTATCCCAAATTATATACGACTACTCAAAGAACATCATTATTTTAATGGGGGATTTCAATGCGCAAGTAGGAGCCAGACAGAGTGTAGACGAATTTGTACTGGGAGAATTTGGCCATGGAAAGAGAAGTACTAATGGGCAAAGATTAATTGATCTATTACTAGAACATAACCTTACCATCATGAACAGCATCTTCAAAAAGAATAAGAATAACAAGTGGACATGGGTCTCCCCAGATGGAAAGTACAGAAATGAAATTGATTATATTATAAGTAGCCACCCAAAACTATTTGCAGACACATCAGTAATATCAAGACAACTTCAATACCAACCATCGCATGGTTAGGGCTTCACTCGAAATAGCGCCTCCTAGGGCACGTAGAAAATACACTGTCGTGCCCAGCACAACCTACGACACAGAAACTAACGAACCAACATCACATTCACTAGCAAGTCGGATTGGCGAAATTGTAGAAATAGACGGAAATGACATAAGAAACAAATATACCAGACTCCAAAATCAACTTACTCAGTGCAAAACTAGAAAAGTAAAGAAACAAAAATACATTCTAAGTGATTCAACTATGCAACTTATAAATAAAAGAAAAAGTCTATTTGGGAATAAAAACGAAAAACGAAATAACTTTGAAATAACAGAATTAAGTAAGAAAATCAGAGAAGGCATACGAAAGGACAGGAAATTGGAGAGACTACGAACATTAGAAAAACACATCATCGCATCAGGTGGAACTAGGAAAGCCCTCAAAGAACTCCGCGAAACCACCTCCTGGATACCGAACTTGGAAAGCAATCGAAGTAACATCACAAACCGCAAAACCATAATCAAAACAGCATCTGAATTCTACCAGAACCTCTATTCAAACCCAGTCAACACCGAACAAAGAAAGTATAATAGCGTTGCAACATTCACACAACCCCCCAACCCAGAACCAGAAATATTACAAGATGAAGTGAGAAAAGCTATAGTAAGTCAAAAGTCAAATAAAGCACCAGGCCCAGACAGGATCACAAACGAGCTACTGAAGGGGTCTTTAGAAGAACTTGCCCCCATTTTGACCAAAATCTTTAACGAAATTCTAGCATCAGGACATATTCCTGAACAATGGGAAATCTCACACATAATCCTTATATACAAAAAAGGCCCAAAAGAGGACTTATCGAACTATAGACCTATAAGCCTAATGTCAAACGTATATAAGGTCTTCTCTAAGATAATACTAGATCGCATATGCATCACACTGGATGAAAACCAACCAATTGAGCAGGCTGGCTTTAGGAAAATTTTTGCCACAATAGACCACATACACACAGTCAAACAAATCATAGAAAAGTACAGTGAATATAACAAACCTGTGTATATGGCTCTCATTGATTATGCAAAAGCTTTTGATAGCATTAAACATGACGAAATCTGGGAAAGCTTGGAAAAACAGGGAATATCCAAGGTGTATATAAACATAATTAAAAATATATATGCTAACTGCAAAGCAAGAATACAAATGGAAACACTAGGTGAAACCTTCAAAATTGAAAGAGGTGTCAGGCAAGGGGACCCCCTGTCTCCCAAGCTATTCTCTGCAGTGCTCGAAAACATATTCCGAAAATTAAAATGGGACGATTTTGGACTAAATATAAATGGAATGAGACTTCACCATCTCCGTTTTGCAGACGACATTGTTTTGTTTGAAGAAAACCCTCACAAGTTGGAAGAAATGATACAAGAATTAAATAACGAAAGTGAGAAGGTCGGGCTGACAATGAATACCAGTAAAACAAAGCTATTATCAAACTCAATTCCACACGAAATTAAAATCAACAACCAACCCCTAGAATATGTGACAGAGTACATCTATCTGGGACAAATAATCTCTCAAACCGACCTAACTACCAAAGAAATTAAAAGAAGAGTAACAAATGGATGGAAGAGATATTGGTCACTGAAAGAGATTATGAAAGCAACAGACTTCAGTAATAAAACTAAGTGCAAAGTCTTTAACACCTGTATTCTCCCTTGCCTTACGTACGGATGCGAAACCTGGGCACTCTCCAATCACCACAGGAATATGTTGGCACACTGCCAGAGAGCTATGGAGAGGAGCATGCTGGGTATTAGGAAACTGGACAGAGAAAGGAACGCATCTATAAGAGCCAGGACAAGAGTGACAGACATCCTCACTAAGATAGACCAAATGAAATGGAGATGGGCGGGTCACATGGTACGGAGCCCCCAGGATAAATGGAGTAAAATTCTGACTGAGTGGTACCCTAGAGATGGTAAACGGAACAGGGGTCGGCAAAGGAAAAGATGGGAAGACGAACTCAGTCTCACAGCAGGTCCAAACTGGAGAAGAGTTGCAAAGGACAGAAAGCAATGGAAAGCGTTAGAGGAGGCCTTTGCCAAGAGGCACACTGAACTCCGAGATATATTATAACTGAAAGAAAATAACAGAAACTAAACTAACAAAAGAAGGGAGTTTCAGGATAGAAAGGGCTATTGTATTGTATTGTATTGTATATTTTATTCTATAGAGTGTCGCGCTGTTGCTGTTGTTAGTTGTATATGTATAATCGGCGATACCGATACATCAGCCTGCCGATTATATCGGCATCGGAATCGGAATCGTTCCATCCCTAAGTATAACATTATAAATATTTACAGAATTATTATTACATCTTTCTAAGTTAGGATTTCTTCCATAAGAAAAATCTGTTATGGAACAAATCTAACTTAGAGAGATGTATTAAGTAGTAATTCTAATTTTGTAATTAAATACATATCTATCATAGTCGCGAATCATATTTTGATCAAGATACAACCTGACACTGACCTGCAAATTGTAAGAGAATTTGAATTTCGCGGGCTACAACTGCGGATCTACCTTAAATTATTGTGCTAGAGTTTGACAAGTTCTCAACTTCAAATTTTCAATTCAGAAACCGGGCGTACGAACATGTTACTTACTTTTTGTTTTTTTTTTTTCAAATTTTTTAACTATAAAAGAAAGCCGAACGTTACGCGAATCAGATTCTCTTTTTTTACCGGAACTTTTGCGAGTCGGCAGTGTATGAGATGTTGAAACATAACTTGAAATAGGCCTGTGTAATATAACGGAGATAGGCTATGTTGGTTAGCTTCGTTCTAAATAATGACACCACAGCAATTTTTTTTTTTTTGTTTCAGCTGGACGGGTTTTGGACACTATGAATTTTGATATGATCAAAGAAAGACCAATTAGCATCATGTGGCCTCAACGAAATCAACGGAATATTTTTATTAAAAATCTTGACAAAACCATTGACAACAACGCTTTGTATGACACTTTTTCTGCGTTTGGAAACATTTTAAGTTGCAAAGTTGGTCAAGATGAAAACAGTGCCTCCAAAGGATATGGATTCGTTCATTTTGAAACTGAGGAGGCAGCTAATAAGTCCATTGAAAAAGTAAATGGAATGCTGTTAAATGGAAAAAAAGTTTACGTGGGTAGATTTAGCCCACGCAAAGAGCATGAAAACGAACCCAAATCTGGCGTTGAGAAAGTTTTTATTAAAAATCTTGACAAAACCATTGACAACAAAGCCTTGTATGACACTTTTTCTGCGTTTGGAAACATTTTAAGTTGCAAAGTTGATCAAGATGAAAACAGTGCCTCCAAAGGATATGGATTCGTTCATTTTGAAACTGAGGAGGCAGCTAATAAGTCCATTGAAAAAGTAAATGGAATGCTGTTAAATGGAAAAAAAGTTTACGTGGGTAGATTTATCCCACGCAAAGAGCATGAAAACGACCACAAATCTAGCGTTGAGAAAGTTTTTATTAAAAATCTTGACAAAACCATTGACAACAAAGCCTTGTATGACACTTTTTCTGCGTTTGGAAATATTTTAAGTTGCAAAGTTGGTCAAGATGAAAACAATGCCTCCAAAGGATATGGATTCGTTCATTTTGAAACTGAGGAGGCAGCTAATAAGTCCATTGAAAAAGTAAATGGAATGCTGTTAAATGGAAAAAAAGTTTACGTGGGTAGATTTATCCCACGCAAAGAGCATGAAAACGACCACAAATCTAGCGTTGAGAAAGTTTTTATTAAAAATCTTGACAAAACCATTGACAACAAAGCCTTGTATGACACTTTTTCTGCGTTTGGAAACATTTTAAGTTGCAAAGTTGATCAAGATGAAAACAGTGCCTCCAAAGGATATGGATTCGTTCATTTTGAAACTGAGGAGGCAGCTAATAAGTCCATTGAAAAAGTAAATGGAATGCTGTTAAATGGAAAAAAAGTTTACGTGGGTAGATTTATCCCACGCAAAGAGCATGAAAACGACCACAAATCTAGCGTTGAGAAAGTTTTTATTAAAAATCTTGACAAAACCATTGACAACAAAGCCTTGTATGACACTTTTTCTGCGTTTGGAAATATTTTAAGTTGCAAAGTTGGTCAAGATGAAAACAATGCCTCCAAAGGATATGGATTCGTTCATTTTGAAACTGAGGAAGCAGCTAATAAGTCCATTGAAAAAGTAAATGGAATGTTGTTGAATGGAAAAAAAGTTTACGTGGGTAGATTTATCCCACGCAAAGAGCGTGAAACTTGGTGAGAAGGCAAAGTTGTTTACAAATGTGTATGTGTGTGTGGAACCCTCCTGGAGGGTTCACTTAGCATGCCGGGAGCCCTCGCGGAGGGCTCATCTTAAATGTAGGTTTTTTAATACAGCAATATAAACTGAAAAAAAAAACAACTTTTACTATGGGACCAAAGCTCATGATATCGCGAAAAAATGTCAGCTGTTCCATACATTTAAGTATGTTCAAAGTGAAATAGTAGATTGTTTGCCAAAGGAGCAAACAACTATTTTAAGGCCAGAGTGTTTCTTTGAATCCAAAGCGAAGCGAAGGATCCAAGAGTAGAATCCTGAGCGCAACGAGGGATTCAAAGTACGTCACTCGAGCTTAAAATAGTGTTGCTCCCGAGGTGAACACTCTACTTTTTATCACCCTCTATGAGAAAATTAACGTGTGCGAATGAATTTCCTACTCACGTATGATTTTAAAAACAAAACAAAAATTTTATGACAGAAAAAAAGGCCGCCATCTTGGATTTACATTTTGACCTCACTATCGGCTTTACTTTTACTTTGAATCCCTCGCTGCGCTCAGGATTCTACCTTAGAATCCTTCGCTCCGCTTTGGATTCAAAGAAAGACTCTCGCCTTAAAAATTGTTGTTTGCTCCCTTGGCAAACAATCTACTATTAAATAGTCAATATGTCGAATTTAGAGTTCAATGCCGCACTTTTTTTTAAGTATTATTGGTATCTCAAGTTCTCAGGTCCTCCAAAGTTATGTTAAATACTCGTACATAACTTCTTCCGTAAGACGGATTTTAAACGGTCAATATACTGTGCAATATCACGTATTGCTGAATGATAATGATCTTTAAGGTAATTTTATCGATGTCTGACTTGTTGGTCTAGTGGTCGCAAGTGGTACTGCTGAGTATGAGGTTCTTGATTCGATTCCCGGGTCGGGCAAAGTGTTATCTGGTTTTTCCATCTGGAATTTCTCAGTAGCAGCCCGGAATCTGGATTTGTGCCTGGTTGATGGCAATAAGCTCGCCCCTATTACATGGGACTCAAACACAACTGGTGAAATTTGGGTGTACTATGGGTGCACCTCTGCCCAACCCTACGGGGAATACTGGCGTGATGTTATGTTATGTAGTTTGCGAATTCAAATATTTCTTAGGTCTTTTTGCTAATTGCTAGCGCTGTTTTACGTTGTATGCTGGTAAACTAGACTTAGAATAAATTAAAATCTGTGATTGTAGATACATATAATTTGGTTCTGTAAATTTTGTTTTATTCGTTGTGTACTAGATTGATTTACTATAAATAATTCTATGTTTAGTAAATATTTTCAACTTTAGTTATAGATAATTGGTTGTTATAAATACCTTACTATTAACTAATATTTGCATGCCAAAATATGGCGAAATGTGTCATCGCACAAGAACTATAAAATAACACCTTTGTAACCGCATTTAGAGCAAATAAATGACTTTGACTTTGACTTTAAAAATGCAATTCACGGTAATAATGATAAAATGATTACTATAATAATTTATAACATGAATATAGCTCTATCTATATTAATGAAATTCTCGTTACAAAAGTCAAATTACTAGTTCAAAGGTCGCGTTTATTTTTAATCGTTGTTTCAGGGGACTTTGAAGGGAGTGGGAAGTGAAGCCTTTTACGTAAAGCTCTTTGAATGAAGTTATCGAAAAACAATCTTGGGATTTTGTTCATATTTAATAAAATAAAATAGTTGCTTCCGTGAAGAAATATGCTTGTGTTAATAATTGGCAGATAATTATACTATACAAAACGCACATGAATCCGAAAAGTCGGAGGTCCTTCGTTCCAGGGCCTTCGTGTCGAAGTCGCTCTAAGTATAATACTGGTATTCAGCTGCATCCGGTTAGATTGGAAGCCAACTCCAACATAGTTGGGAATAGGTTAGGCAGATTGTATTTTTATTTCTTACTGTTCTGACAGCATTGTAGCGGTTACGCCGCCACATACGAACTACGCAACAAAGACATGACATCACACAATTCCTGCAACGCGCAGTTAGAGTTACCGAGCGAAAAACATAGATAAGACTATCCGAAATAACATACCTATGGGCAGTTGCCCGCCAGACACAACACCCGTCTGGTCGGAGGACGCTCCCTTTTCTATGGTGGATGAGTGAACTTTACACCCTGTTCCTCATACCCCTAAAGCATCATCATCATCATCATTCTCCTGCCCTTATCCCAATTTTATTTGGGGTCGGCGCAACATGTCACTTTTTACCCGACTGCCCCAGAAGGAGGGTAATGTTTTTTTACCCGACTGCCCCAGAAGGAGGGTAATGTTTTTCGAGAGTATGTATGTATGTATGTCTATTTCTTTGGCACGCTCTGTAGCCTAAACGGCTTGATGGATTTTAACATAGGAGGTGTCGTTAGATTCGTCTTAATCGTAGAAGTGACATAGGCTATATAATATTTATGTATTGCATCTGCAAATACAAAAATAAAATCTGTCAAGTGCGAGTCGGACTCGCACACGAAGGGTTCCATACCATGTCGTACAAGATTTAACACTATGAATTTTTGTAATACTTTCGTAAAGGTAAAACAGAGGCGCTATAAAAAAACAAAGATTTGTAAAGAAATTGTCTAATTTTAATGAAAAAATGTTGTTGTGTTAAAATATAGGTGTAGGAGTATATTTCATTTATTTTAAGAGAAAAATATTAAGTTAACTGCATACACTGCAACAGTAACATGCATTAACTAAAGTCAAAGTTATTTATTTGCTACTAACATAGTAGGTATTAGTAGGTATAAATAGGTATATATGGTAGGTAAGCAGGTAGATATGTAGGGTAGGTAGGGTAGGTTAGGTACCTACCTACCCTGGTAAGAAGGGTAGGGTAGGTAGGTAGGGTAGAAATAGGTAATTAGGAAAGGTAGATGCGCCGTAGATAAGTACTTAGTGCTAACCGTGCGAAGCCAGGCCGGGTAAAGCTAGTTACTTATAAATAAAAGGATTTCTTTTGCTACATCAGACTATATTGTACAAAATAGAATGTAAGTAGTACGCCAAATTTTAATTATAACTGTGCGTTTGCACTGGCGAAACATTCACAACAAAACATGTTGGAATCTCTATTTTCTGTCAATTTTTCATACAATGTTTGACAGGAACTAGAGATTTCAACATGTTTTGTCGTGATGTTTCGCCAGTGCAAACGCACGGGTCAATACAGGTATTTATTTACGTTATTTTTGATAGTCATACAGAAATCTATTATTTCTTACTTATTATTTTTACACATCCCATCGGACTATGAGAGTGAGGGAAGAGAGAGTGCACTCGTGTCTGCGCACACACTTGTGCACTATAATATCTCCCGCGCCGAAGGCCAGTCTCCGTTGAGATTGGCCGCCGTGACCGAATATTTTTAAACCAATAATTTTTCTCAATATGAAATTGTATCCACAACGGTTTAAGGTAACTGAATAGTACACTGTATGTGCCAGCATTCATTTCAATGTTACTGAATATATTGTCTATTGGAGTGTAGTTTTAACATGAGGTACACACACACCGTCTACGGATACTTTGAAAAAAGTCGATAAAGTTCTTAAACTCAAAAAATACTGGCCGGTTTTAAAATCTTGTGAAGAAAGTTTATTTTGTAGACCTTTTTGGATGATCGAAATTTAAATGATCGAAATAGTATATGCTGCCATGATAGTAGGTACTTACTAATTCCATGTCATTACTCCGACTATTAAATAGTTATCTGTGGAATTTATATCGCATAATATTAGCATGAAATACAAAATTATTACTTTAAGTTGCAGAAAATCGCCCATATTATATAAAATACGTTATGAATCGGCGTTTTTAGTATTTGTTGATTATAAACAGTATATGTTACATGATACACACAAGTTTCAAATTCCTAATTTGTTTAGTTGTTGAGATAGAGCTCGTACAAAAATGGTCTAAAACAGACAACTTCTACGGCCCCCTAATTCATAATTTTTGAAGATAAAAACAAATAAAAATTATATTTATTCTCTACTCGATGAGCTCTAGAAAATGATACCCCACATGCCAGGGTCAGATTATTTTTTTTTCAAAATTTTATTTTATTGTATGGCGACCCCCCTTTAATTTTTAATTTTATTATTTGTTGCTCTTGCGGCAATAGAAATGCTCAATCTGTGAAATTTTCAACTGCCTACCTATTACGGTTCATGAGATAGAGCTCGCTGACAGACAGACGGACAGCGGAGGCTTATGAATAGGGTTCCGTTTGTCACCCTTCGGGTACGGAACCCTAAAAAAGGAAGATGAAGGTTTTTTTTAAAATAAATTACAACAATATTGGTATCAAATAAAAGCTGGTAATGAGTCAATTCCAAATTAAGATATATTAATAAAACTAAAAATCTTGAAATAAAGAAAATTATTCAAAAAACAAAAAACCCGACCCGTTTTTGTTTTTTGAATAATTTCCATACTTCTCTATTAGTCGTCATCTCAGTAGTTACCCCCTTTCTGGCCATATCATCCTTCACACAGTCCATCCATCGTTTCTTTGGTCTTCCCCTACTCTTATAGCCATCGACATTCATACTCAAAACTTTCTTCACGACATTTTCCTCATTCCTCCGCATCACATGCCCCTAACATGACAACCGATTTCCGCACAACTTTTCGGTCACCGGTGCCACATCTGCCAGCGTCACGTATTATTTGTTTGGGTTCTTTGCATGTCAAGTTTGTCAACTGATTTGATTGATTTATGAATGGTTGTTGTTATTTTTACCCGACTTCGGGGAAGCAAAAAGGAGGGTTATGATTTTGACCGGTATGTACCTATGTATGTATGTTCATCTGTAACCTCATAACTTCTAAACTACTGATTATAATTTGTCAAATGAGGTATCGTTGGAACCGTCCTGATCATCCGCTGTTTATAGGCTAGGCTAGATACTAGTACCTGGCTTGAAAGAAAAAAAAACCATTCTATAGATACTTTTCTAAAAGCGTATACAAATCATACTTACTTAAACAGTCCTTTAGAGCGTATTTCTCTAAGTATTTGCCTTGTGTTGTCCCCGTAGCATTTTCCGAAGCGGAACTTCAGCATGGGGCAGTGCCCAGTGTACCTGAAATGGAACACAGTCATATAATTATGCGTATTTTTAGAATAGGTACCATTGATGATACGGGTGCCCTTTAGGCGTCGTCCTAGTTGGCTAGCGATCGTACGTACGAGCAAAGGATGCGTTTTCGTGGCACGATGAAAATTCTCGTGCGATGGTCCAACAGGTGTCCTAATAGCTCGCGCGATGCCCATCGCTCGATGCAGTTTCAGATCCAGGATTGTGATCGTTTAGGGGGGGCTTGACCCCTCTGAGGGTAGTTTTTAGCAAAGTAATCACTAAAAAAGCACACAATATTTTAATTTGCGTTAAGGGCCCGGCGAACACGGCTCGCAACTGCAAGTCGAGATGGGAGTAAAATGGGAATATTGTTATCTCTGTTCTGTTGTGTTGTTGTTGTGTCTGTGTCTGTTGTGTGTTATGTATGTGTAGTGATCGGATATTCGGATGCATATTTATATAATACTGTATTCGATTCTATAATCAGAACTCAACTCGATCCCGGGATCCCGGGATTTCTTTGGATACAAAAGTGCTTTCCATAATAGCCAACACCTCAACTTTAGGCAAATATGCATCCGAATATCCGATCACTGGACTTATGTGTGTACTAGCTATCGGAATTTATAATTTTCGATGTGTTCCGTAATACCAAAAATGATGAATGAAAACTTAATATTCTTTCATAATTTTTTATGCTTTGTAACTTGATAATACAAGCTACTACTTCTGCAGAAACAATATTCCAAATATTGTTGTTTATAATTAAAAAAAAAACAGTATGAAACATGTCATTTAGCTGTAAAAATATGCGAAATTCAATTCGCTTAAACTTCATTTTAGGTAAGTTTTTTGGAAAAAAAAAAGATGTAGGCGAGCCTAGATAAATACTGTCTAAATCCGAACATTAACATAATATGATGGAAATATGCTCAAATCGCAAATGATTTTGGTATTACGTTTCTATGGACAATTCAACGGTCGCCACGGTCTTATGCAAATTATAATATTGTGTGCTTTTTTACATAGGTAACAAAGTAATTTTCGCAAATTCCTCAATGACTTCGTTAGGTTGTAGACTAGTTCTCTTTAAGATTTTTCACGAAAGAACTCAGTTGCTTTTGGAGGGGGGGGGGGAGGCTTGAGCCCCTTAGCCCCCCCCTCCCCTGGATCCGCTACTGACTGGCTCGATGGACATCAGACGATGCCGCCACGTTGTTGTGCTTGCGCGATGACGCGTGACCAATTAGGAGTCTAGGACACTCAAAAGACATTTTGTAGTTGATTGCACGATCACAAGATCAAAATCGTATGATCGTATTACTAAGTATGCTCGCGCGATGACTTGCAAACTTCAATTAGGACACTCTAAATAATATTTGTGTTTAGGGCCCTCGCCCACGGCGACTTTTTGTAGCGATGTTATCGCGCATTATGTAAACGCGCATAGCTACTATCGCGCAGGATTCTTCATAGGTACATAATTACAGCTTCGCGAATGTATCGATGTAGACGCGCGACAGCATCGCTACTGCATCGCTACAAAAAGTCGCCGTGGGCGAAGGCCCTTAATCCTCTCTAGTCTCTGATCAAACCCTGTAATTTATCAGGCGGGGCCTATCAAGAAGATTATTAGTTAATTCTAGAACATTTAGAATCTCAGATAAGATTTTTATTCGTCATCAATATCCACAAGGGATTAAATAGGTATCACCAAAGGGTAAATAAAAAATCAATCTGCCAAATTTCTCAATTTATTTCTCATATCATAACGCATCAAATCCTAACTTCTAATTTTCCATTCCAATAACGAATGAAATTCCCTTATTCGATCACGGACAATCTTCATACAAGAAGCAATATCCCGACGATAGGTGTAGCACGAGGGGGAAGTCGCAATCGCATCGTGACCAGTCGCAGATCATGCCCATAGGTATTGCGACTGGTTCGTCGCAAGTGCGCTGCGACGGAGTCGGCCGACATTCGCTGTTTAATCGGTGCATGGAGTCTGGGCATTTATCGACACCTGTTATATAAAAAAATGCATTAGTGAACTACTTAAGACGCCACTAAATGCCAGTGGCTCTGAGTGTTTAGCTAGCGTGTTCTGTGCTGAGCTCACGCAACGCGTCGTACGTTCAGTCAGTAATACGAGTCGCCCATCAAGGAGCGCTGTCCCAAATTAGACGCATTATTAATTTATTACACATAAAACAAAAGGTTTTTAATAAAACGCGTATACTAAAAGATAAATAATTAAATTATCTTTAAAATGGTGAAGGTTTCAGGAAAATACGCTTGATAGTTTTTGCGTGATTATCAGATCTTTATCCGCGTTAGACATAACTTTAATTACACTATGTAATAAACATCCTTATTCTAAAATATTCACAGATAAATGCTTAATTTCTTTTTTTTTTTTTGTTCCTACTCATTAACAATTGTCATTTAAACGTGATCTTCAGTATAAAATCATTAAAAGTCAGTTATCGTTTGTCGTACCTACATAGGTATTGCAGAGGTGGTGGCCCAATGGTAACGGCCCTGACTTATGAGTTGTAGTAGTATTATATTATCTGTGGTTGTGGGTTCGAACCCAGGGCGGCCCTTTACCTACTTTGTGTTAATAATTTCATCACCACTGCACTGTCACCGTTTTGAGAGTAGTGGTGATGAAATGATTTACACAAAGTAAAGCGCCTGCCGCCTGCCTGGGTTCGAACTCTCGACCATACTCGTTATTCAAGGCCGTTACCATTGGGCCTACACTGCTCTCAAGTCCAAGTTAAAGAGAAAAAATTAAAACAAAAAGAAAAGGTTCTACTTACAAGTGCCATTGAACGATAAGCAGCCAGATTCCCCAACTTTGCCATAGTATACAGACTCTATGACATGCAAGAAGCACAGAACGACCAGAACATGTTGCATTGCGTCTACACCACTGACAGTCTTCAAAGAAAATGAACACAGACTTACAATTGTTTGTATTGCCATCTTCCGCAAGTTGAATAGTTGTTGATTCTCTTGGTGTACAATGCAGAAATTACTTTTGTAAACTCAGGTGAATAATGAAAAAATGGGTGAAAAAGATAACGAGGCCGAAGTCAAACAGATCTTTCCATCACATTTCCAGTGACCCATGGCCATGGGGGAACACTTTTTGGCTGTAGTGAAGACGTCCGTACCCTAATTACGTAATGCACATAGATAAAAGAAAGAATTTCTTTTCTTTATATATTTCTATGGTAATGCACGATCAATAATAAATTGAAATTAATTGAAACAGATTGCTACCTAGTCCATTGCTTCATAAGTTCGAAACAAAAATGAAGCAGATTTTTTTTTCGAACTTATGATGCAATGGACTAGGTAGCAATCTGTTTCAATTCATTTCAATTTATTATTGATCGTGCATTACGTAATTAGGCTGCTGCTATCTAATTACGTAACATATTTTCGTAAACGATTACGACTAATCTGCCCCCCAATTACGCAATGCACGATCAATTTTAAATTGAAACCAATCGAAAAAGATTGCCAGTCCATTGCTTCATAAGTTCGACAAAACAAATTGAGCAGATTTTTTTTGTCGAACTTATGAAGCAATGGACTTGTGTATAGCAATGTATTTAATTAGGGTGCTGTTTCGTTTTGATAGTTTATCAACATTAAGCCCAGGTTCGCACAGACGTGTTTTTATCGCGGCGATTTTTTTTTCGTACACTGGATTTACAAAATTCTAAAGTCAAAAGTCATTTATTCAAAGTAGGCTGAGAATCAGCACTTTTCGAACGTCAAAATTACATAAGACAGCCCCTGAAAAAGGCCCACCCTTCACCACTTCCTAGTGCTTTAGCTGGGAAGAAGAAGTGGCGCAACAAGCTCCCCAGCAGCACAGCTGTCTGTTTAGTTGGAAGAACTTGATTCTATGTATATTACCACATATAGAAAATAAAAAAATTGACTTAAACAGTCAAATAAAATAAACAAAACAATTATATGAGATCTTATAGTGTCATGCAGTCGTTGATTCACTGAAACAAAACACTTGATTGTTGCTTCGGGGGGAACATTGGCATAGCTTTTAGTCCCAAGCCTTTTCGTCGTCTAAGTAATCTTTAACTTTATAGAAACCTTTTTGACATAGTTTCTTTACAGAAACTACCTATGTCAAAAAGGGTTGTTTGAGAAGAGTTGTTTACACAACTCTCGGTATTGAGCCGAGCATTGAGAATCCAACAGAGCGCATCCAACGCGTATCCCAGCTGTCAAGAAAAGTTTTCAAAAAAAGATTTTTTGAAAACTATTCTTGACGCGCTTCAAACAGTGTGTTTTCTTAGAAAACACACTGTTTGAACACTCGGCGCTAAGCAAAGCGTCGAAAATCCAATACGCGAAAAAAGATCGCCGCGATTTTATTACGTTGTCCGTGCGAACGCGGGCTAATTGCGTTATTTACGTTGTTAAGCAGTTTTTTTTTTCGAACATATGAAGCAATGGATTAGCAATCTGTTTCAAAATGATTCAGATTCTGATTGATCGTCTATTACGCAATTAGGGTACAGCATTGAGGTACGTACCTAATAGGAACCTACGTATGACGGAGCAGGTGAAAAGGTCATTTTTTTGGGCTCTGCGCCATTAGATTTTCTAAATGTCACGAAAGCCGCGCGTGCAGCCATTCGATGTGCCTTTATGCTGCCTGTCCACTGGAGCGGAGAGGAGAAAAGAGGAGCGAAGATGTGCCAATATTAACCAATAGAATCTTGACTCCGCCCCTGAGTTTAGATCAGTGATCCTGAGTCAAGATTCTATTGGTTAATATTGACACATCTCCGCTCCTCTTTTCTCCTCTCCGCTCCAGTGGACAGGCAGCCTTATGCTGCTGTAGTTGTGACAGTTCAGCTGAAAGAACTGCTCATTTTAATTTAGCATACAGGATGCTTCTCTCTTTGAAGCTCCTTGATATTTAAACAAAATATCAAAATGCCACCAAACTCGATAGCGAAATGAGTCGTTTGTCCCGAGCAAGGAATATGAATTGTTATGATTGGGAACCCCCAATTACACAAATGGTCAAATTGAGTTTAGTGTTCCCAGAGCCGTGTAAAATCACGTTATCGCCGCGTAAGTTAAGGGTCACTCCATTCTGGCTATAATAGGAAAGGATGAAGGATTGGGGTGATAGAGTTTAAAGCATTGGCTGTTGGTGATATCTACCACTAAAAGTTGAGAGGTCCCGAGGCGACCGGATCAACTATAAATGACCAGTAAGTTTGGGTTTTGTAACCATCAAAAGTTTGGTAAATTTTATATTTTGAGCATTCAAATAAAAGAAAAAACATGCTCGTGTTTTTTAATAACAACCCATGCAGTATCAACAAATATAATAAAGACCATTTAACTGATTTAATTGAAAACTTCAGCCTCGTTTTTCCGATCGTATGTGCTCAAGCGCCGGATCTAGCGCCAAATCTGATGGTTTAACTTTGTTCACACGGTATCCCTTCCTTCTCCGTTTTCGTCTTCTGTACTTCTTCGGTAACTCTTCAGGGCAATTGAGGATTTGGATGCAATCACCGTTTTCCTCGTCCAGTGCCAGATTGCCGTTGCAGTCGCATCGAGACCAACCGCAAGTGTAGCCTGCAATGAAGTAAGGTACGGTATAGACGCCTCACGCCTGCATTCATTACATATGCAGTCTTATGATATTCCTACAACGGAATTCGGAGCTTCTCTATTTAGGAGAGATTTAGATTCACTAATTTTCCAAGGGCGGGTTGGAAGATGTTACGTAGGTTGGTACTAGGTACCTACATTTCTTCGCTTTCTGATTCTAGGTTTTCCAACGTGTCCTTCATTGTTATTACAGCAACCTTTAGTTACTTCTTTTTACTAGGTAGTTGAAAGAATCATCAATGGGGCATGATGCCCCAATTAGTGCACATGACTGACAAAATGAACTGTCAACTAACTCCATTTGAAATAAGATTAGAAATTTTTTACAGTCTGTTTAACCGATTGGTACTTCTATATCGTAGGTGGCATTGCAAGCAAAAAAGTGGTTACTATACCAACTGATTACTGCAGCTCCCATTTGTCATGCCACCAACGGAATAGAAGTCAAAATCGGTTGAACGGACTGTAAAAAAGGGTTGGTTTAGTCTACTTTATTGTTCGAAACTTAAAGCTCTCTATGAAAACTCAAAGTTTCGATTGTCATACAAGTGAAATGAAGGAGATATTGAATCTTTTTCATCATAGGCAAACATAGGACGCCAGGCGAAGTTAGAGCAGTTGACGGTACCTAAAATGTATGTTTCAGGGCTGGCACAAGTACGTTGAGACATCGTCTCGCCATCGCACCGCGGGTGGTAAGCATGCATGTTCCGCGGGCAGACGTCTACACCTGAAAATACAGAAAGTATTTTAGTAGTAGGTCCAATTTCAAACCACCGGTTCAGTTGTGGTACCATGCCTCTTCATAATGACGTTATCACCGAACTAAATCTGCTGCTCGCTGATTGGTGGAATGGGGGCGTTGCCTTCCGCAATCATAACACTTGAAGACGAAATGGTCTTTGTAGAGTACCTACATAAAGGAGCTACGAGAAGCCTCGTAATACCGTACAGTATTAATAAACGATAAGATCCTATATACCCACTATGTATTATGGATTAGATCATAATGTTGGCGGGGCCGAAGATATTGCCCTGCGGGACGCCATATTCGTAGATGACTTGTGCACTTCCTATACGTGTAGCGTGCTGTAATATATCTATCATTCAATGCTCGAGCATTTTTACATTAAAAAAGATTTAAAAAAAAACACTAGAAAGTGAAAAATAACTTTTTCGTAAGTCGGTGTTCTCGATCTGCATTTTAGTTTTTTGCCACCGACTTCCGAAATTAAGTCGATTGGTTTGTTTGTAAAAAATGTTTTGACACTTTTTTGGTATGGTACCACTTACCCCACACCAATTCATATAACTACCACTACTTGCTATGTAAACAACAGTGACAGGAAGTATTATAATTATAACATACCTAATCAAGATACTTACACCAAATGGATATCGAAGCTAACTCAAAAACTGCCCAAGCAAAGTTATAAAATTATAAATGTCAGGAATATAAGTGGCTTGAAGTCAGTACAAGCCGTCTTACGAATTTTAGATCAGTAGGTCAGTCACGTGTCTTGACGCGAGTTTAACATTTTTTACCCATCCCAAAAAAAGGGGTTTTAATTTAAGAATTATATTTGGTTAAACAAAAGGTGAAAGGTCAACAATGATCAAAGTGATCAATCAACGTAACACCTTTTATAAATTTAATTATAACGTTTAAAAAAAAAAAGATTACTTACATCTCTTTGCGAATAAAATACATCGCTGGTTGTCGAATGCATCCACCAAACTCACAAAACATGAGATCGAAAGTAGAATAACTACGGAGACGTCCATTGTTTGGCGAACATAATACCGATGAGGCGGAAAAATCAGAAGCCGTTGGGCTTTCTCACGCCGTACTACGTCCAGTTTTATCATCATCACTGCGTTTACATTAACTCCATGTTTTGGAAATATGGCCTAGGTGTTAGGTGTTTCGACCATTGATTGTGACGCAACGGAGTCATGCAACTTCATATTATCTCACGGTCAGCTTTGTTTATTTCTGATTTCCGCATTCAGATAATTCTGCGGTTGTGTTGTTCACTTGTTCTACTTTGCAGTCTTCGGGTCATATTGTGGTTGATGTGTCGTTACTGTGCGTTTGCACTTGTTAAACATCACAACAAAACATGTTGAAATCTCTAGTTCCTGTCAAACATTTTATGGAACATTTTGCGTTCAATGTGATATCACCGGTCCCGGAACACTACCTATTTAAAGGAGAAAAACGTATTCCAGTGTGCTCAATTCGTACGACCATGGTCGTACGTGTATGCACGAGTGAAATTCGTACGAAAACGCGTTCAAAGTGCGCGCGGCCGAAATCATCTTTAGTAATTTTGCTCTTTGAAGAAAAATATAAATCAGGGAAAAACTTTATATTAGGTTTCGTGCGTCGTCAAACATTAGCCTGCTAAAGCTGCTGTTTAGCATAGCAGTCACTACTGGGACTCTCCTCTCTGGGAGCGACTGGAACGTATAAGCCCTGTGCAGGTTGGTAGACGTCAACAGTCTTCGTTATGAAGACTCTACTCAAAATTTTAGTTTTGGATCATGTCAGTTGCCTCACGACACGATGATATTTTCCTGAGCAGATAAAGCAGATCAGGATGACGTCTGCAATTGAAGCGAACTAGGTCAATTTCTCCCAATGCATTGATAAATTACCTAGCAATCAAGTTACTCTAAAGTTGGGGTTTTTAAGTTCGCGAACTTACTCGGCTCTCCGTCGGTGACACACGTGAAGCTTGCTCACACTGTATCGCGATGTTTTCGAATTTTCTGAACCAAACTAAACTAACATTACACAAATGTCATAACAAAATGGCGGCTCGCGACTCGCGATGATGACAGACTTAAGAATCTACGAACCAAGGCGGGCTACGAGCACAAACCCGTTGGATCGCCGACGAACTTACTCAACGTACTTACGACACATAGGCGAGTAAGGTCGCCGAACCATAAGTACGCGTACTTGCTCGCACGTCTATGAGCCCTTTTACATTTGCTTATATTATTATCTAACCAGTATCATTCTAGTCTAGCGGTACCTACAAATGAGATTGCACCTTTAAACCAGTGCCTGAGCAGAAACTTTAAAAGTGTTTATTAAAACTACCCCACTCCTTAAGTGGTATCAAAGGAAAACAGCTGTTAGCGATTCCTAACAAACGAGCTTTGATCACGAAACTATGACCCGTTTAGCGCTGTATAATATAGGTGAGTAGGTGGTATATACCGTATACCTACGTATATACCACCAAGTAACCAAGATATCAAAATGTGCCTGGTACGAAGGCGTGCGGCATGCGGCCTTCCTACGTCGAACAGATTCTGATAATACCGTAACTGGTACATTTTAAAGGTAAGCTGATATCGTGATAATTTCGCTATTGTCTTTAATTACTTTTTGATTGTATCATGAATAAAGAAGGGCATTGATTTTCAGCTAGTAGTGGCAGTGCAGTTAGTTTTTTGAAGTGAAAACTTCTTAGCGTGTTTATGCACTTTTTTGTGATGGGTAAAAAATGTTAAACTCGCGTCAGAACGTGCCGTAAGATCCGTTGCCTAGCAACCGACAAAGTAAATATCAAAATAAATACACACTACTTTGACATTACGTAAAGATTGCGAGGTAAGAAATTTTACCCGTATTGATGGGTAAAAAAAGAGCAGTCAAAACATACTTCATGAAAAGTGTTAAAATAAATTGTTTATTTTTATTAGACTATATTTTGAAAATAAATAACTATACTACTACTACTAATTAATATTGTATTTAACCACATAAATTATAGTACTTTTATACTGATAAATAAAGCAATTTGTGCGAAATTATTCCCTAACCATTCCAAAATATTCAAAAATGCACAACGTTAATGTTCAAGTTTTCACTTCTGTCGGCACTCCCGGAGTGCAACCAGTTGTTTTTTTTTTGTTGAAGTTGCATGGCACTGCACCACATAAATTGTTTAGTCGATGGGTACTTTTGCGGCATTTGTGGCTTTCGCGTTACTTATTTAGATAAACGTTTAGTTTCTTTTTATTATTTTCCCGTAAACTATGTCCAAGAGTGTTCCCAGAATAATTAGCTTAAGTACCTACTTACAGGAAAAAGTGAAGCAAAAGAGATTTCTTACGCAACAGTGATGTGTATCGTATCAAGTCAATCTCAATCTGCCTAGCCTTTTCCCAACTCTGTTGAGCTCGGCTTCTAGTATTCCAGTCTAACCAGATGCAGCTGAATACCAGTATTTTACATGGAGCGACTGCCTATCTGACGTCCACAACCCAGTAGCTGAGTAATACGATACTTTACCCCTTGGTATATGTGGTTGTCGGACTTTCGGTCTTCTGACGACCCGTACCTAACGACTGTCAAAGATCCACGAATGACAGTCACGTGCTTTCCGAGGCACGGAGGATCTCGACTGTAAAGATGGTCACCCATCCACGGACCAAACCCGGGAAGCATAGCTTAACCTGATGGGTCGACCCCTGCGGCTATTATTACTTAGCCACGAGTTCCTCTTGTATCAAGTGTAGGTAGGTATCAAGTCTCCTGTGTATCAAGTATTAACTATTAATCCTGCTGAAGAACTAGCGGGTAAACGTAACTAGATAATATTACCGTGACGTAACTAAATCCCACGTTACCCGATATGCTAGGTAGGTACAGAGTCTGTACCTACCTAGCTTACTACATACAAACCCATGTTAGATTATAAAAAAAAAACATCCGACTTCCAAAAAAATACTCTCAAACTACAAAGTAAAAAAAAAACTTTAATTTCGGAAGTTGATGTCTTTGGTTTTGACTTTTGATTTCCGTTTGCCACCAATAATTACACACACCACAAATAATTTCATATTTAGTAAATATTTTCAACCTTATGTAAAGATAATTGCTTAATTAAATGTGCCTTACTATTAATATTTGCATGCCAAAATATGGCGAAATGTGTCATCGCTCAAGAATACTCATCTTAACACCCTTGTATACCGCATTTAAATTAAAGCAAATAAATAACTTTGACTTTTACAAAGTTAATAAAATTTATATGGGACCACCTATGAAGTAGGATCATAGGTGGTCCCACCACCTATGAAGTACCTATGACTTACCAAACAAAAAAAGAATATTTATCAATGCATAATTGGCGGAGTAACAAACATACAAAAAAAAACATGAGGGGCAGTCTTTGGGAACTGCCGATAGAAGTGAAAACTAAGTAACGCCATCTAACGAAAATGTCAGGAATTTATGTGGCTTGCTGTCAGTACAAGAACGGAAGCTGTAGTCGGTGTAGACGTAGTCCATTTTAAAAAAATCCAAAAAAATAAAACAGAGTGCGCTGTCAACAAAAAAGTGTTCAACGCGCCTTCGGTGACGATGACGCGAGTTCCATGATTTTTGTTCACCCAAAAAGTGCTCAACCCGCGCGTCTAAAGTTTTCAATAAAAAAAAAAACATAGTCGAATTGAAAACCTCCTCCTATTTGAAGTCGGTTAAAAATACAGCATTAAGGTTTGAACATGTGGAAAATCTAAGTAAGTACCTAGGTACTTACATATTTCATTCTACACAGCGCGCCCATTCGCCACAAACAAATCAAAGCATTTTAGCTTAGAATACATTTTAGTTATGAGTTTTCCACTCGCGTGTTTTGAATGGGAAGTTCCAATTCCAAATGAACTTAGGTAGGTACTTATGTAAATAATCTTCATAATTCACATACATCGAATAACTTTGAATAGGGTGTACAATCGAAGGTATAATCATGCAGGGAATCGATTTCCCGATTCGATTAATTGTTTTCAAGGCTAGATGAAATCGGAACATTTCATAATTTCTTTTTTAGGGTGGATTAAAAAAGTTTTGTTATAAATGAGTTCTGACATGCATGAGTAGCTGTCAGCTGGTCTGCGGTGAGGCAGGGTTGGTCAGGTCAGACATAGGTCAGGTTAGTGGCCATGACCCAAATGCTACACTATGGTAGATATGAAAGCATTGGGGTTTGTGGTCTGACCGTATTATTACATGTGTTCACGCTTTACCTTGATTTGCCACTCTATAGATTAATAAAGAAAGGGCTGGGCGTTCATGCTCAATCGATGAAAGGGATCTCATATTAAATATGACTTCAGGGTCGTTGTAAATAATAGGTGCAGTGAATAGATGATGCGTTGCAAAAGTAGACAATGCACCACGGAAAACACTAAAGTCTGTTTTTTAATCTCGTAGACAAATTTGACAGGTGCAAATTTCAAAATTTGGAGTTTGACATAATGCACCTGTCATTGAAAAAACAAACAACAATTACTTGAAAAGTTGAAATGTCAAATTAGTCTACGAAATTATAAAACAGACTCTATTGTACACATTCTGTAAGACTGTGACAGTATTAATGACACGAAAAGACATCAAAGATGAGGAATTGAGGATGGCGAGAAGGTAAGATAAGATGATCTCTCCTTATCCTTTCACCTAGAGGGATAAAATTGGTAACTTTTATTTTGGTGTAATTTTGATTATAATATATAATGAATGACCAACCAATGTTAGCTCACAAAAGTTACAGCCGACATTAATTTTAAATCAAATCGATTTGTAATCGGATTACTCGGAATTGGAATATCGATTTGTATCAAATAAATGTCAATTTAACCTTATCTGAATAACTAGGTAATGATTTATTTGTCTATGTCTTGTCTATCACACGCTCAGAGTAATAAATCACACGATACACCATAGGGATTAGGGACTGTCTGTGTATGTAGTAGGTACCTACCTATTGTAGTAATTAATGTATTAATACTGTAGGTTACATATACAAATTTAGGCTGTTTTTTCCTTGACGGTTGGCAGAAACTACAGAACGCCGAGGGGGTAGTTGTCTGTTATATTTAAATGCCTTTAGCTTTACTAAATCAAGATAGACTACTCACAAATCTATCTAAGTAAACCTCCCTAGATGTTTAAATAAAATAGATTTTCGTAGGAAAAGAATTCGTCCTCGCAAATGTTCTTCGAGGAAAATAGATTTAGTTCTCATATCAATCATATCGGATTGGGTAAATCTAGTCTAGACACGTAGGGCACACCGCGGGGACATGAGAGTTCTTGAAACCTGGTGTCAGACTCGTAGACACGGGTGAAGGGACAAATCTTTCATAAAGCTTATTTTTCAGTCACATTTAGGATTAAATCAGGAAAATATTTATTTATATATTATTAAATAGACCGTATCTATGTGTTTGGTTTGAGAGCAGTGGTGCCCCAGAACGGTAATGGCCATGCCATGACTTACGACGCGCGACGAGTTGTATAGGTCGTAGGTTCGAACCCAGACAGGCGCTCTCAAAACGGTGAAGGAAAACATCGTGAGGAAACCGTAATGTCCTAGAACCAAAAATTCGAAAACAGGACGTGACATCTACCAACCCGCACTAGGCCCGCGTGGCCGCGTGGTGGATAATACGACCCACTCCCTCTCGCCGAGAAAAGGCCTGTGTCCCAGCTGTGCGAACATTGTGCGCTAATAATATGGTATGTGTTAGGTTTTGGATGCAAACTATACCTTTTTACAGCTCAGGGGCGGATTCACGATTTCTTTTGGCTGGGGATTCTGACAAGTTTCGAAGCTAGGGTTAAAATCACACGTACAACCATAAAGTTACGTTTTCATTACTTAAGTAGGTACTTACCTTGAATTTTTTAAATTTTATTCAGTTACGTGTTGAGCGTTTTTACCCGACTGCCCCAGAAGGAGGGTAATGTTTTTCGAGAGTATGTATGTATGTATGTATGTATGTATGTATGTCTATTTCTTTGGCACGCGCTGTAGCCTAAACGGCTTGATGGATTTTAACATATGAGGTGTCGTTAGATTCGTCTTAATCGTAGAAGTGACATAGGCTATATAATTTTTATGTATTGCATCTGCAAATACAAAAAAAAAGGGAGGGGAAGGTTTTTTTAAAAATAAATTACAACAATATTGGTATCAAATAAAAGCTGGTAATTAGTCAATTCGAAATTAAGATATATTAATAAAACTAAAAAACTTGAAATAAAGAAAATTATTCAAAAAACAAAAAACCCGACTGCAAAAACCTCAAAAACACATAACTGAAAAGAGAAAAACAAGAATTATATTACATAGAATTTTGGTATCGCAGGCGGTTTTTGAGGTTTTTGCAGTCGGGTTTTTTGTTTTTTGAATAATTTTCTTTTTAGAAATTCAACCCAAGAGTGTAAAAATTTGCATTTTTAAGGATTTATGTTCATTAACCGACTTCCAAAAAGGAGGAGGTTCTAGTATGTTCACCGATTTCTCCGTCAATTGTGAATCGATTTAGATTTTTTTTTTTTGTTTGAAAGAGTAAGTTCCCGAGGTGGTCCCATATAATTTTTATCAACTTTGCTTGGATAGTTTTTGAGTTAGCTTCAATAATACATATTTTTCGCACTTAGTTTATATGGATGATATGATGATAACTTCCTGTCACTGTTATTTGCATAGTGGTATTCGAATTTATGTGGGATCGTACCCACAACCAAAAAGTGAAAAATAAAAAATTTTAACAAAAAAAGGAAATTATTCAAAAAACAAAAAACCCGACTGCTAAAACACATAACTGAAAAGAGAAAAACAAGCATTATAATCTATAGAATTTTGGTATCGCAGGCGGGGACAAACAAAAGTTAGGTACACCATATTCCCGGTTATTATTGTTATATTATTATTGTCCCCGCCTGCGATACCAAAATTCTATAGATTATTGCTTGTTTTTCTCTTTTCAGTTATGTGTTTTAGCAGTCGGGTTTTTTGTTTTTTGAATAATTTCCTTTATTTCAAGTTTTTTAGTTTTATTAATAAAAATAAATAAATAAATCTTTATTTCAGACTACAGGGTCCATAAATTTTGTTAGTATTTTGGTTTTAGTAACAATGGTGCTTAAAGTAGGTTAGTATTGTTAGTTTACACGAACTATATTTATTAATGTCGACCTATGACTGTCCCCACCCAGTGTCCCTGAAAGGGGCAGTCCGGTCTGGCAGCGATCATTTTTAGAATGCTGTTGTTGCTACCATGCAGGCGCTGCAGTAAGGAGGCCGCTTTCTTTCGCATGATGGCATGGAAAACATCTGTGCGAGCCTCTGCGAACATTCCCGAAGCGCTGCAACGCCATGGCAGTTAATATATCTTAATTTGGAATTTACTCATAACCAGCTTTTATTTGATACCAATATTGTTGAAATTTATTAAAAAAAAAACCTTCCCCTCCCTTTTTTTTGTACTTGCAGATGCAATACATAAATATTATATAGCCTATGTCATTTCTACGATTAAGACGAATCTAACGACACCTCCTATGTTAAAATCCATCAAGCCGTTTAGGCTACAGAGCGTGCCAAAGAAATAGACATACATACATACATACATACATATATACATACATACATACATACTCTCGAAAAACATTACCCTCCTTCTGGGGCAGTCGGGTAAAAATTAAAACCGACTTCCAAAAAAAATACTACAAAGTGAAAAATAACTTTAATTTCGGAAGTCGGTGGCAAAAAACGAAAATTAAAAACTAAAGACACCAACTTCCGAATTTAAAGTTATTTTTCACTTTGTAGTATTTTTTTTGGAAGTCGGTTTTAATTTTTTTGAAGGTCCCAGTCCAACATGGGCTTGGTTACGGCAACAAGCTAACCGCCAATGTTACAGCCTAGATAGGTACGGTCAACAACTGCGACTAAGAAAAAAAAGTGTTCTGTTAGTTTGGCCCTATTATTCCCAACTGTAAGCACCTACTTAACACGTTCAGTGCCGGGAGGGTTCACCTAGTCGCATATGGGATGCCGGGAGCCCTCGCGGAGAATGAAGGATTTTCTTAGCGAATTCAGCATTATAAATTGTGAAAATAATATCAGACGTATATTTTAACAAGATTTATTAGCATATGCGTTGGTTTTCAAATCAAAGACTTAATTTTTTTTTGAATTTTTGTTCACGGTTACAAATATTCACAAACAACAACAACTACCTATAGCGACAAGACCCCCAGAAAACACTATTTCACTTCGTTTTACAGTGTTTTATAACACGGTTTTAAACCTAATGCCGTTGACCATCACGTAATGCCGGGAACCCTCCCGGAGGGTCCACTTGCAATATGTATGGCGGCATGGCGTATGAGCTCGACGAAAATGGGTGGAGTCGAAAGTGTTAATCAAAAGGCTTCAATCACTGTAAGTACCTACATGTCAACAATGTAATTGGCTACCGTATTATTATGCGATCCATTAACTACCACCAGCTACTAATCAAACACTAGAAGCTCAATTAATCTCTATTTCTATCGCAATAAGATTCATAATAACTTGCATCGATTTGTGCCACATTCACAAAAGAATCGTGTTAAACAATCCGTGCGACTCAAGACTGAGAACAATAGAGTTTTCACTATCATCGAAAAGTATCGAACAAGTAGATTATTGTTTGAGATTTTTGTCTTTTGTTGATACCGTTTTCGCTTCTTGGAGATCACTTTCTCTTGGTAAGAAACTATCGCGATCAATAAAATATTAGGTACCTATAATATTATTGATATTACACAGTATTATCAAAATAAGCATAAAAATGATTATTGTGATGTAAGTAGGTACCTACTACTTATTGGCAAATACGTATTTCAGTGGGTGAAAATACTTGAACAATTTTTTTTAACACTTTCGACTCCACCCATTTTCATAGAGCTACATGCCGCCATACATATTGGAAGTGAATCCTCCGAGAGGGTGCCGGCATTACGTTCAATGAATCGTGGACGGCATTAGGTTTTATTAAAAAAATCGTGTTATAAAACACTGTAAAGCTGTTTTCAGACCAGCGCGATTTGTCGCGCGACGCTACACCGGTTATTGCTATACCGCGAAGTTTTGTATTGTTCGTGTCGCGTCGCGCGACAAATCGCGCTGGTCTGAAAACAGCGTATTTTCAGGGAATCTTGTTGTATGATCTAAGATCTATACGTAGATCCCAACCTTTTTTTTGTGAATATAATTTGTAAGTAACCGTGAACAAAAAATTTAAAAAGAAAATTATTCAAAAAACAAAAAACCCGACTGCAAAAACACATAACTGAAAAGAGAAAAACAAGCATTATAATCTATAGAATTTTGGTATCGCAGGCGGGGACAAAGAAAAGTTAGGTACACCATATTTCCGGTTATTATTGTTATATTATTATTGTCCCCGCCTGCGATACCAAAATTCTATAGATTTTAGTGCTTGTTTTCCTCTTTTCAGTTATGTGTTTTTGCAGTCGGGTTTTTTGTTTTTTGAATAATTTTCTTTATTTCAAGTTTTTTAGTTTTATTAATCTATTCTTAATTTGGAATTGACTCATTACCAGCTTTTATTTGGTACCAATATTGTTGTAATTTATTTTAAAAAAAACCTTCCCCTCCCTTTCACTCCCTCTCACTTCTACGATTAAGACGAATCTAACGACACCTCCTATGTTAAAATCCATCAAGCCGTTTAGGCTACAGAGCGTGCCAAAGAAATAGACATACGTACATACATACATACTCTCGAAAAACATTACCCTCCTTCTGGGGCAGTCGGGTAAAAATAAATAAAATGCTTGGATTTTAACACCAACGCATTACTTACTAATAAATCTTGTTAAAATATACTTCAGTAAAATGAGCCCTCCGCCGAGAGCCCTTCTCTTGGCATCTGCGACTAGGTGAACCCTCGAGGAGGGCTCCCAGCACTGAACGTGAGGAACTTACTCTGGAATAGGTAGTAGCAAAAAAAACCCGGTTTTCATTTATTTTTCATTAAGTATATTGAATTTTTGTTGGAGGAGCTCGTGGCTAAGTAATAACAAGCCGCACTGGTCGATCCATCAGGTTAAGCTACGCTTGCCGGGGTTGGTCAGTGGATGGGTGACCATCTTTACATACCGAGACTCCTCCGTGCCTCGGAAAGCACGTGAAGCCGTTGGTCCCGGCTGTCATTTGTGGATCTTTGACAGTCGTTACGAGTCGTCAGAAGCCCGAAAGTCTGACACCAGTCTTACCAAGGGGTATCGTATTACCCAGTTACTGGGTTGTGGAGGTCAGATAGGCAGTCGCTCCATGTAAAATACTGGTATTCAGCTGCATCCGGTTAGACTGGAAGCCGACCCCAAGATAGTTGGGAAAAAAGGCTAGGAAGATTGATTTATATTGAATTTTTGTATGAAGAATTTCCATGAAGTTTTCATAGAAATAGTTCTACTAGAGTCGCGTCGCGCCTGTCTGCGGGAGCCTTAAAACAGCAAACACGTAGATACCTATTTCAGAACCTATATCTTTCAAATTTTCATCGTACCTACTTCTAAGTTGGAAAACATCCATGATCGGATAAAGCCCTTCCACTAGATTTCCACTACGATAGCTTCTGGGCCGGTTGCAACCGACGGCTATGCGGTAGTTACACCTAGGTACCTACCTACCAACAATCACGTGAAACAATGTGTGGGTCTAGTCTAGGTAGATCATAGATATAAGTAGAAGCTGCTAGAATATAGCAGGTGTCTGAACATGTAGTGAAATTCTGAGGGTCTACTACTCTCTATGCCCGTCAACGAAGATACGAGCCCGTCCGAAACTAGATGATCCGTCAAAACAAGTTACAAATATTTTTTTCGAACGGGCAACTAGGGGCAACTGTAGACCAAATGTCAAATCGTGTTGCAATGTCATTCATCCAAACTATAGTGATCTTCGAGCCGATACTACAGATTTCGTGGTTGCAGTAGAGCCCCAGAACCGATTTTCTTCAAATTACCTAAGTACACTACCTACTTACCTACGAAATTAAACAATGTTTGCTATTTGACGTCTTCAAAATGTAATTTGGATTTAATTTTAACGGCAAGTTAAGTACTTATCTACTATAATAAAATGTTATTCCCTGGAGTAACTCCGGTTCCAATTCCAAGAAATTCCCAAATTCAAGATGTCGTTTTAATAAAAGGTTCGAAGCTTGAAAAAATATTTGCTGAATACAAGTTAGTGCTTCAGGGAATATAAAACTGAATGGGCAAGTAATGACGGACGACAAAACTTTTTTCTTGTTAGTAACGGCCATATTTGTTGGCAACACAATATTGCCGGCACAAAAATCGTGCAGATAACTCATTACCACATACAAAAATTAAGTGGGAACGAGGCTAAAGCCGATAGCACTATCATATATTTTCCCATCGGACATTTCCATTTTCCGCTTACTAAGCAACGAAGCCGGAAATAAGCTGACCTGAGCGAGCCTATTAACTTAAATGCCTTGTTTTTGTTGTCTGTAACTTAGGCAAGTAAATTCGGTCGTCAATCATGGCCAAGAAATTAATCTTTGATAGTTTGAGAATGTTGAAAGTGCCTCTACTTTATTCATCGCCTGTAATAAAGTGAGAAATTGTTCAATAAGTAGTTCTAGTATCTAGAACAAGTTTCTGAAGTTCATTTTATAATTTCTTGCTAACTATGTTAATTACCTAATAGGTTTTATAAAACTTTGATGAAAGCATAATAAATTAGCCTCCGCTCGTGAACGGAATTTTTTGTTTTTGTTCTATATAAGGTAACTTTCGTGGTTATGTATTTTTTCGGGATTAGCTCATGATAGCTCCGTTCGATGTCACAAATCTGGCAAACTCGAAATTTTAATGTGGGTACGAGTAAATATCTAAGTAAATTATAAGTAGTATGTTTAGGAAGATTCTTCCTTATAATATACGTATATTATGTATAATACGTAGCGCAGTAAGGAAGGATTTTTGGAAAATTGAGTTACATATAATACTGTCGCGCTTAAAATTGCAGTACCTACGGAGGTATATCTATAAGCACCTCAATTTTCTAAAAATCCATCTTTAGGTACTGCGTTTCTAATTAGAACGGCATAATTCTAGACAATCAAAAGAATTCTGGTCGATGCAATGTAGCTATATACAGTATGTTAAGTAACAGAGGGCGTTCCCGTTAACCCGCAATAGTATAGCGTCCATACGTACTAGAAAAAATATTAACATTGAAAAAAAAAAGTTTTTAAGATTATTTTTTTTATTAAATTTTCATTTTTTTTTTTTCAAATTGATACTTTAATGTAACACCCTGTACATGCGCACTTGGCTTTTAACGTGGAAGACAAGTGCGACAAGTGCGCGTGTACAGAGTGTTTGTTTTACGTATGAAATTAATATTTTTTGTAAATATTTTATGATAAAAAAATAAAAAACGTTTTTTCTTTTTCGATTTTAATATTTTTTCTAGCATGTATGGACGCTATACTATTGCAGGTTAACGGGAACGCCCTCTGTTAGTTAACATACTGTATACTTAGGTACATCATTTTGAGACTGACTGTACCTATGCTAAAAGATCTACCTATCTACTGGTAGGTACTTACTTTTATATTTAGGTAACAAATGAATCCCTAGTTGTAACTACGTGTTAATTAGCGGTATTAGCACGGTAACCTTCCCAAAAAATAGGTTAAAGTAACTAGATTAGATAGTGGTTTACCAAAATCCGGTACCTAAGTAGTTTTGGAGATTAGCCAGCTATTCCACCAGAACGTGGTGTAGAGATTGGAGACCACGTGCACCAATTTCTGGATTTTCGGACATACATTCAAAATTAGCTCTGCCCATTTTCAAGTTTTTATCTTTTTGCAATAAAATTAAGTAGTTCAGCAGTTTAGCTGTGAAAACAAACAGACAAACATAATTGGACCTGTATGTATCTCATGGATTCAATTGACAAACCACAATTCAATTTCAATAAAAGTAGCCAACTACCCACCAACCCACAAACTCATTTTGCAATATTGCCACAATTGCAGAGCAATTGAACCAACGGTACCTACGTATAGATATGAATGAAGTGACTGAATACTCTCGTTTCTTTTCCATTGGATAAAGCTATTGTTGAGAAAAAGTATCCAATGCTACATAGCATAATTATTTTATAGCGCTATAAATGTCGTAGGATGATTGGATCATTCGAATTTTCGCGAAAACACGGAAAATTTGAGAATGATGAAAATAATTCTGTGAGCAACTTGGAAATAGCGTTCGCCGGCTGCTGCTGCGGCACCACTCGCTTCGCTCGCTCGACTCGCGAGCGGTTGGTCACAATTCTTACCTAACCTAACGTAGTTCAACCAAGTTGCTCGCAGATGTTTTCACCATTTGGTAATTATCTATCCGTGTTATCGCAATATCACTAGGGTTTTCGCGAAAATTCGAATTATCAAATCATCCTACGACATAATATAACAACCGAAGATTGATTAAAAATCTATTTGCTAAAATAAATAAATAAAAAATAAAATCATTTTATTTCGAGTATCACTGACTCATAATAGAAACATTACACTCGTATAGTCACATTACATACACAACATTACTAATTAAATTCACTAAAACTTCCAAAATAATTTTGAGTCCTGGTATTCCACAATCTTCCTTTCTTTCAAGCATTCCGCTACGTAGGTATCTTATGGAAATTCTTTCAAGCATCCCGCTACGTAGGTATCTTATGGAAATTCTTTCAAGCATCCCGCTACGTAGGTATCTTATGGAAATTCTTTCAAGCATCCCGCTACGTAGGTATCTTATGGAAATTCTTTCAAGCATCCCGCTACGTAGGTATCTTATGGAAATTCCAAACATTTCAACTTCGTCAACTCTTGGACGAAATCGTTTAGATTGCCATCTAAACTTTTCGTGTTCTCTGCTCAGTTAAGTACCTACTTAGGAAGTACCAACGATAATATATCAGCGAGAAGGCCATGAATATTCACAATCATGTTAAATACTGCAGAAGTATTTAAATTAAGTTCAGAGATAACGTTTTAAACAGTACGTTCTCCTTGAGGTATTAATACCGGAGGCGATTTATACCGCAAAGTTACAATGCTTGTTTTTTCTTTTCCTATCCCGTGAGAGCACCAAGTGTCCAAGACCGAACATAGTCGATAAACTAAAAACAAACCCATGATATTTGAAAGCCATTGCAGGCCCTACTCTAGTTTCTAAGACTTAGGAAGAACAAGGAAAACTCGCCAAAACCTGGCCACTGAGTATTTTAAAGACAAGAGCAAGTTAATATTCATGCTAAAATCGGCCTTATAAAACACCAGCACAAGTTTTCCCTGCCAAATAAAACACGGCAGAACACAGTATAAGAATTCGAATAACCATGTTTAGCCAGCTCGTCTCATCAGTATGTCGCATTGGTAAACACCGTGACGGCAATATATACAAGTATGTATCTACTTTCTCTGTTGAGAAAACATTTCCTGATCAATACAATGAGTTTAACTGTTTAACGCAGTTCTCGCATAGGGTGACCAGCTTTATTTATTTATTTTATTATTTATGTACACATAGTAAAATACATTCAGATACGACAATCATAATTTTGCGCTTAATTTTGAGCTTTCGTGATATAGACCAGGTAAAATGACTCGTTTATATTTTTGGACTTGGATATCTTAAAGATAAGTTTGAAGTTCAAGTATCTGAGGGTCTAGGGGTGGATAGACTCTCAGGCCCTCAAATCTTACGGAATCGACCCCACCCAAACTTGCCTCCAAAAGTTTTCTGGTACCTAAGTACACAGTTTTTGAATGCTGGTCGTATCTGGCCTGTCAGTGTTTGAAATTCAAAGCATGTTCACATAAAAAACACTGATCCGGAAGGCCTGGAGAGAAAAAGTCCTGATCCGAAACTGTGGTGAAAGAGGTGGATAAATCGTAAGTATACTTATGCTTAATATGCCTATCCACGTAGAAATAGATAAACTATAGACTAGTCCAGGGTTAAGGTCGAGAGGATGGACAGCGGTATCCTCCTCCTACGCGTTAGTACGCCAATTTGCTTTTATTAACACTGATCGCCAACGACACAGCAGGCACAATAGAAAATTATTGCTCTTATGTCACTTGTAATGTACTTAGTTGTGATCAGTAGGTAATTACTGCAAAGATAATTGGCAGCGCCGGCCTTGGGGTAGAGTGAGAGAGGACCGGTCGCTCTAGGTGCCAGAGCCCAAATGGCAAGAGGCGCCAAAAAGCCAAATGCGAAAAACGTATGCGTTAATAGCTGTTATGAAGCAAGAGTATACTAATGAGTGCTTAATTTAATTTAAATTCAATAAGTGTTCATCATCATGTTCCTGCCCTTGTCCCATGTTACTTGGGGTCGGTCATCGGTGCACTCTCCCCTGCAGTAGCGGATCCAGGGGGCTAAGGGGCTCAAGCCCCTCAAAACCATCTGAGTTCTTCCGTGAGAATTTTTTAATGAACTTGATAATAATCTAATAAAACTTTTTAGCAAGCATTACTCTACCTAAGGAGGAGCTCGTGGCTAAGTAATAACAAGCCGCACGGGTCGATCCATCAGGTTAAGCTACGCTTGCCGGGGTTGGTCAGTGGATGGGTGACCATCTTTACATACCGTGACTCCTCCGTGCCTCGGAAAGCACGTTAAGCCGTTGGTCCCGGCTGTCATTTGTGGATCTTTGACAGTCGTTACGAGTCGTCAGAAGCCCGAAAGTCTGACACCAGTCTTACCAAGGGGTATCGTATTACCCAGTTACTGGGTTGTCATTGGCATCCGCCAATGACAACCCAGTAACGGAGGGAACGGAGGAAATCCTGACTCTGACCCTGTATCCACAGGGTCAGAGTCAGGAATTCCTCCGTTGTTTGGGGGGGGCATGGCCCCCATGCCCCCCCCAAACAACGAAGGAATTCCTTACTCTCGTTTTAATTCAGGTGCACCTAGTTTTGCACAGCATACTCATAGGTAGATATATCAGGAAATAGAAATATATTCTATACAACAGGTGTATACAAAGATATAAGTAACAAGCATGCACATACTAGCAAGCAACCGACCTCGTAACCACGTCCACTTTGGACTGGGACTTTGAAATGAACATAAATCCTTAAAAATGCAAATGTTTACACTCTTGGGTTGAATTTTTAAAAACGCTGAACACGTAATTTTAGAAAATTTAAAAATTTCAAGCTAGTACTTTCTTTTTGTTTATTTGTGATTTTAACCCTAGCTCCAAACCTTGTCAGAATGCCCCCCCCCAAAATGAAATCCTGGATCCGCCCCTGTGGGTTGTGGAGGTCAGATATCATCCGGTAAGACTGGAAGCCGACCCCAAGATAGTTGGGAAAAAGGCTAGGAAGAATTTTTTTTACTCTGTCTAAGGTACAATTGTCCATCATAGTATGTTTACAAGTTTTTTGTGTTTACTTTGCCAAAACCTACCCTTAGCGGGGTCAAGCCCCCCCCAAACGACAATCTTGGATCCGCCACTCCCCTGTCAACCGTCATGCTATGCATCGCTCCCTTCCCTTCTCTTTCATCATTCCTCACACAATCCATCCATCTTTTCTTTGGCCGTCCTCAATAAAATAAATACAATAAGTGTTGATAATTGCAAATTACAATAAATGTTTATTTTTGAAAATTTTGGAATTTTTATTTAGAAGTACAATTTAGGGACCTACGTGAAGTGTCAAGTGATCAAGTGAAAGCGTGCGTCGATCAAAGGGCACCGAAAGCCAAACTTGCTCTACCCTGACCTTGACTGATCAAGATTTATGGCCTGCGCTGATAATTGGGATGCCAGCTAGTTTTAAAAAGGACAGTTATGTCATTTCTTTTCGCCTTGTAGGTACGCCATTGTATGAGTGTTGGATGCATTATTCATTGAAGATTTGAGATACAAATGAAGCCCATGGTCAGTAGTCTTTTATAATCTTTACGTGTTGTCATAAAACTGCAATTTATCTTGCAATTAACTCCCACATTGTTCTTCACAGTTATTTGAATTCATTAGCTCTTGTTATGTAGATATGGCGTGACTAGAAATAGATGTCTCCTTTATATTAATTGAAGAAGTACACCTGCCATCCATTGTTTAGTCAGAGAATAGTAAAATATTACGTTTTTATTAGCTCTGCTAGCTCTGTTATTTAGAAACATGTTGTATCTAACTGTCTTGGTTAATGTTTTGTGATATTTCAGATGGATGAGAATTATTTTCTTTTTTCTAAGTATTTTTTTTTAGGACATACCAAGAACATGGGACAGGGGCATGAAAATAATGATGAGCAGCATTTTCATTTACCTAGTTTAGTCATTATAATTTGTATAATCTGTTTCATTTTGACAATTCAACAATATTCATTGCGTTAGTTATAGGTATACGTTTGTTGAGCAGATATTTTTTTCGAACTAATGAAGCAATGGATTAGCAATCTGTTTCAAAACGATTCAAATTCTGATTAATCGTGTATTAGGTACTTACGTAATTAGGGTGCTGCACCCTAATTACGTAACGCAAACTCAATTTTAAATTGAAACCAATTGAAAAAGATTGCCAGTCCATTGCTTCATAAGTTCGACAAAAAAAATAGAGCAGATTTTTTTGTCGAACTTATGAAGCAATGGACTAGCAATCTTTTTCAATTGGTTTCAATTTAAAATTGAGTTTGCGTTACGTAATTGCATTGCACATGTATGCACCTATTTATGTGCCAAGATCAAAGGGATCCGGGACCGGGATCATGCCTTTCCATCACTGTCGATCTTTGAAACCTTAGGGTAAGTTGAAGTCACCGACACAAGCGGTCATGTTTACCTTAACACAAGACAGAAACCATAAATCATTTGTCATCTAATAAATACCCCGAAATGCCCCGAATGTCATGCCATTTGGCTTCCCGATCATGTGATACCAGATTATAAGGAAGACCTTGAAGTTACGAAAGTCACCCTCACCAAATACCTGTCATGATACTATTATATTTTCATGACAAAACGCGAATCCTAACGATAAGCATGACCTTTGAATTCCGACCAAAATGCGTAAGAAGACCCTCTCTATTTCTTTGGTTCATTTCCATACTTACATAACACTAACACTGGAAGGTAGTACTTATTTTAAGTTAAAAAATAATAAAAAATTGAGACTAAAAATAAATGCTCGGTTGTGAATGTAAACAAGGCCTATAAAAAAATATAAAAAAGCAATTCAATAGGTTCAATGATCAAGGACCTAAGTAAAACAGCTATCTAATTATGAAACACATTTTCTCAATGCGATTTAGTGGAATTGGTATGAATTTGTTTGCATTTGGTTGAATTTTACGACTTTCGAATTATGTAACTTCAAAATCTGTCAAACAAACTGCACTCTGCTTCAGACGCTAAAGAGTGAACGATATGCCTCTAAAAAGGCTATTATTCAAATTACGAAATCTCTTTTGACAGTTGTAAATTTGTTTATACTGCTTTCAAATCATCGAGCCATCTGTTTCAATTTGCTTCGTCAAACCGAAGGCAGTATACTCGTCGCAATCGATTTTGTTTGGAATATTTTTGGGATTTACTCGTATAATCTCCTTAATTATTACGAAATTATGTAAGTGAACATCGTCTTGATGAATTGGGAATGTGTTTTTGTGTAAAACCTCCGTAATAAATCAATAATAGTGATATGTTAAATATCGAAGCAGCGAGGTCGATTTTCTATAATAATTGTGAAAGTTCTTCTGTTACAAGTGCAACCTAAACTAAAGATATATAATATTATTATGATATTTCAGAAACGAGGTATTTTGGTGGAATTCATCGTACCGTATCAAACTTATCACGAGCCACAAGCAATCGAGCTTGTACTTCATTGGAAAAGCCAATGTTATAGAGGAAGATCACAAACAAACATAGTTTGAAGCATTTTATGTCAATGGATTATGTAAGGACACAATGAACATACCCATCACACCACCATACATAGATCTATTTCCACATCATTGTCTGTTTAAGGTACCTACTATCAATATTATTTTCTTTCTTAGTGTTAAACATTGAATGTGTGTTTAGCACAGCAAGAACGTTACACACTAACATACTGTTTATTGGTGAATGTGAAATGCACCTGCAAATGTATAGGTAGTAAGTTTACATTTGAGTTTGTGGACGGATGTTTAAGTTTACATTCTGTTCTATAAAGTAGATAGATTGTGCATCAAAGTGTTTAGGCCTATTAGACTTTGTGGACGGATGTAATAGATCATGGAATATATGAGGATTTACTTAAATTATTATTTTTATATTTCAGGTGTCGGGCACTTACAGCAAGAATTTGCAAGCAGTACATACATAATCCATGATGACTTCCACAGGAAGAAATTATATCCCAAATTCCACTAATTCTTACAAAATATTTGTTCGAATTTCTTTTTGCCCCATGTCCAAATATTTCATAATAAAAGTGAATAAATGCTACTGTGAGTTATGTATTGATATAATAAAACAGCTGTTTTGTTTACCATAATTTATTTCTCTCTATTTACTGAAACCTAATGAATGACAGTTAATTTAGGTAAATACCTCTAAATAGTATCATTATAATAATCAATTGTCTGTATTTATAAAAAACAGTATTCAATTATTACATAACAAGTTATTTTTATTTATTTTGTAACTCTAATCTCTATAGTTCATAATTAAAACACTTTATTAAATTTTACACATCTATTAAATAAATAGGAACACACATTTTTATTGTAGTCGTACAAGACTGAACAGTTTTCTAAAGAAAATGTTTTTCTTTCATGAACAATCTTCAGTTTCTAGACATCATTCATGCGTCCCAGGAACTGTAAAGTTTTAAAACAAAAACATATTATTTTCTGCTCTGTACTTAAATATTATGTGGCAAAGTAAAGTAGACATATAGGCCTTCATTAGGCTCATGGCTGGACAAAAGCCATCAGCCTAGTCACTGCTGCGGTTGTATAATTTATTCTTTTTCTTTATTTATGGCAGATTTTTCAGTCTCCAGATTTTTTATAATAATAAACATTAGTTAGGTATACATAAAATATATGCTGTGTCTATGTAGATAGTTAGGCCAAGGGAATATATTCATAATTTTATTATTAGGTGAGTTGCTACACTTGATTCTTAACTATGTGTCGTAAAGCTTACCTTCAATGATTAATACAGAAGATTAGGTCGGTGGGTATTGCTTATCCAATTCATGTTTAACACCATTTCACCAATTTATTTGTTAGGATGTCAACAAAATAGATGTTGGGTAGCATTCCATTCTTGTATTTACAGCTCTAGCACCATCTGTGGAAATATTATGAATATGTTTTGTAGTTGGTTGTTATTTGGTTAGTGGTTTTTAATCGTTTTTTCAGCATTTAAGTACAAAAATATCAATTAACAATTATTTTAGTTAGAATGTGAGGTTGATGGACATAGTAACTAGACTTAAACTTACTTGTAGTGATAATATCGAATTAGGTACTTTTCGCTATTGAGCAAAACAGCCTAAGTAAGTAAGTTTTAGTGCAGCCAGTAGAATACTAAAACAGTGGACTGTCTTGATCTTGAACGAGAGAATTTTTCAAAGTTCTTCCGACTTCCACAAGCCACAAGAAAAATGTTCCAAAACTGCTTAACATAGGCCCATGTTTCTTTATGAGAATAGTGTGAATATAATTAATTTTGTTTGTTGAAAATTATAACATTCAATGCAAAACAATTTTTTCTCAATGTTCTCCCCACAGACTACAAAGAATGATCATTCCAGCGCGGATTATTGTCCGATGTTTAACATGTGATGTTATATACCTTTCCTGTTCTTTTACCTACACATTGATGAAGTTAGAGCAGTAAAGGTATACTTTAGTCAAGCAATATTTTGCATTAAATTCGACTCTGAACATGGTTATTTCAACTTTTACCCAGTGCTGCCAATTTTTTCCCCGAGTCCACTATAGACGTGCGTTATCATATACATCAAAATGATCGATCAAACGACGAGAGTAGCTTTGCGCAAGTATTTGTTTTCTAGACACGATCGAAATTGTGAGCCGGAACTTCTCCTGAAATCGATTTCTAAAAACAATTTTTGAAAACGATTTTAATATCTGAAATAGGATATTTAACCGTTTGCGTCAAAATCCAAAACCGCCCATGTTAGTCCACTAGCGGTACTCCTATAATAAACTATAGGTAAGTACTCCTTAATAAAATAAGATTAGACATTTAAATAAACCTTTACAGTCCGTTCAACCGATTTTCACTTCCATTGCGTTGCTAACATGACTAATGGCAGCTGCAGTAAACATTTGGTATTGTAACCACTTTTTTAACCGACTTCCAAAAAGGAGGAGGTTATAATTATGTTCAATGCGTATGTTAGTTTTTTTTTTTTTTGCTTTTAATGCCGTCCTTATGCCTAGGGTATAGAAGTCAAAATCGGTTCTCACAATAATTATTAAAAAAGTTAGCGAAGATGTTTGGATGTTTGTTAGATATATAAATATGCCATTAACGTGTTTTTTTTTTAATTTTCTCGAGTCAAAGTTTTAGTACCTAATTGATTTCTAAAAATTTAATTAAAGTTACCACTAGACAAACCCCCACCCACTATAAGCAATTTTTTTCCGTCAGTACAGTCCGCTAGTTTTGTCCAAACCCCCAGGTTTAGTGTAAATCCCACTAAGTTGACAACACTGTTTTTCTACGATTTTGTCATTGGCCACAGATAACAAAAACGTGAAAAGAAAAACGTTTTGTTACGCAATTGAATTATGATAGTTTTTGGTAGAAAGTGTTTTAAAAATAGATTTTTTATTTTTCGGCAATCATTGTACACTTTTATTTATAAGCACTAGTAGAGCATCAGTTGTAATTAAAACAGAATTAAATATTTTGGAAATTAATCATTCCTAAATGGTGTAACAAAACACATCAATGAAGCAGATAACCTGTTCTCTATATTATCTGTGAAGCAGATTATAGCCTATTGCTATGTACAACCCTATCCAATTTCCGTCGAATCGTAAAAAATTCAATACGTAATACCAACTATGGAATGCGATTAAGAAGGCAATTGCTTTATTTTCAGAATCGTAATCAGAAACAAAAGGTGTTTCGTAATCAGGCTGCAGTTTGCAGTACTGCTATGAAGCTTCATGATATTGCACGACTCGTAATGCTTCGCATTAGAGTGTGCTCTACGATCGAAAAATATTTTTTGCCCCATTTCTGCAACTGTTTTTATTGTTTCACTCCTGCTAGTACACAGAACCTACTTAATTTATATACCATTGTATAGATGATTAAATGGAGATTAATATTGTATTTTTTAACAATTGATTTAATGCAGCAGAAATGGAAAAAGCATCAAAATAGTTGAAAAAAATTTCCTGTCCGTCAATTTATGATCCCTGAAAACATTGTAGCTTGCGATAAAATCAATTAATTGAGTCAATTTTTTTTTTATACATTCGTTTCAGCCGTAGAAGGAACCCTATTGAAAATGGCTCTTTTATTCATAGTAGTTTAATTATAATTAATAAAATACTAACTAAAATATAATATCAATATCTAAATATTTTCAACCTTGATCCGGTGCCGTTGCCTAGCAACTGCCAACGTAAATATCTTTGTCAGTCGTTGACATTACGACTTCATGAAAAGTGATAAATTATTCATTTTTAACTATGTTTTGAATTTCTTTTTCGTTTAAGAATGAGTGATAAGTATGAGGCGTGCACTTTTGGATTTTCCAAACTATTGTCTATTATTTTTCATTTGTAATTGCGTAATACACGATCAATCAGAATCAGCTATCTAATTATGAAACACATTTTCTCAATGCGATTTAGTGGAATTGGTATGAATTTGTTTGCATTTGGTTGAATTTTACGACTTTCGAATTATGTAACTTCAAAATCTGTCAAACAAACTGCACTCTGCTTCAGACGCTAAAGAGTGAACGATATGCCTCTAAAAAGGCTATTATTCAAATTACGAAACTCTTTTGACAGTTGTAAATTTGTTTATACTGCTTTCAAATCATCGAGCCATCTGTTTCAATTTGCTTCGTCAAACCGAAGGCAGTATACTCGTCGCAATCGATTTTGTTTGGAATATTTTTGGGATTTACTCGTATAATCTCCTTAATTATTACGAAATTATGTAAGTGAACATCGTCTAGATGAATTGGGAATGTGTTTTTGTGTAAAACCTCCGTAATAAATCAATAATAGTGATATGTTAAATATCGAAGCAGCGAGGTCGATTTTCTATAATAATTGTGAAAGTTCTTCTGTTACAAGTGCAACCTAAACTAAAGATATATAATATTATTATGATATTTCAGAAACGAGGTATTTTGGTGGAATTCATCGTACCGTATCAAACTTATCACGAGCCACAAGCAATCGAGCTTGTACTTCATTGGAAAAGCCAATGTTATAGAGGAAGATCACAAACAAACATAGTTTGAAGCATTTTATGTCAATGGATTATGTAAGGACACAATGAACATACCCATCACACCACCATACATAGATCTATTTCCACATCATTGTCTGTTTAAGGTACCTACTATCAATATTATTTTCTTTCTTAGTGTTAAACATTGAATGTGTGTTTAGCACAGCAAGAACGTTACACACTAACATACTGTTTATTGGTGAATGTGAAATGCACCTGCAAATGTATAGGTAGTAAGTTTACATTTGAGTTTGTGGACGGATGTTTAAGTTTACATTCTGTTCTAAAGTAGATAGATTGTGCATCAAAGTGTTTAGGCCTATTAGACTTTGTGGACGGATGTAATAGATCATGGAATATATGAGGATTTACTTAAATTATTATTTTTATATTTCAGGTGTCGGGCACTTACAGCAAGAATTTGCAAGCAGTACATACATAATCCATGATGACTTCCACAGGAAGAAATTATATCCCAAATTCCACTAATTCTTACAAAATATTTGTTCGAATTTCTTTTTGCCCCATGTCCAAATATTTCATAATAAAAGTGAATAAATGCTACTGTGAGTTATGTATTGATATAATAAAACAGCTGTTTTGTTTACCATAATTTATTTCTCTCTATTTACTGAAACCTAATGAATGACAGTTAATTTAGGTAAATACCTCTAAATAGTATCATTATAATAATCAATTGTCTGTATTTATAAAAAACAGTATTCAATTATTACATAACAAGTTATTTTTATTTATTTTGTAACTCTAATCTCTATAGTTCATAATTAAAACACTTTATTAAATTTTACACATCTATTAAATAAATAGGAACACACATTTTTATTGTAGTCGTACAAGACTGAACAGTTTTCTAAAGAAAATGTTTTTCTTTCATGAACAATCTTCAGTTTCTAGACATCATTCATGCGTCCCAGGAACTGTAAAGTTTTAAAACAAAAACATATTATTTTCTGCTCTGTACTTAAATCATATGTGGCAAAGTAAAGTAGACATATAGGCCTTCATTAGGCTCATGGCTGGACAAAAGCCATCAGCCTAGTCACTGCTGCGGTTGTATAATTTATTCTTTTTCTTTATTTATGGCAGATTTTTCAGTCTCCAGATTTTTTATAATAATAAACATTAGTTAGGTATACATAAAATATATGCTGTGTCTATATAGATAGTTAGGCCAAGGGAATATATTCATAATTTTATTATTAGGTGAGTTGCTACACTTGATTCTTAACTATGTGTCGTTAAGCTTATTATAATTATGTTGTGCTGTGTGTCTTTAAGTCTGTGCTAAATAAATGTATTTTCTTTCTTTCTTCTTTCTTTCTTTACCTTCAATGATTAATACAGAAGATTAGGTCGGTGGGTATTGCTTATCCAATTCATGTTTAACACCATTTCACCAATTTATTTGTTAGGATGTCAAGAAAATAGATGTTGGGTAGCATTCCATTCTTGTATTTACAGCTCTAGCACCATCTGTGGAAATATTATGAATATGTTTTGTAGTTGGTTGTTATTTGGTTAGTGGTTTTTAATCGTTTTTTCAGCATTTAACCCTTAAGAGGCTGATATAAAGGATGAAAGTTTGTATGGGAAACCCAGCATTTCTTATTTTAGCGAAAAAAAATTAAATTTATGCTTTTGGAAAAAAATTAAGAATTACGCGTATCAGAGTTTATGTAAAATCAACCCCCAAAGGGGTAAAATAGGGGTTGAATTTAAAATATCCATGTATTATTGATTTTTGGGTCTTATTTTTAAGAGATTTAAAGTATTGGAGATATACTTCTTAGTCCGTATCTTAAATTAACATTTATCAAGTCCTACAGGCACTAAATAGAGCCGGTTTCCGTGCGCTTCCTATAAGCGTGGGTCAAATTATATCGTGATAAGCCGCGCGTAGCGGTAGGTACTCTAGGGATTTTCCCGCGCATTTTTTGCGGGACTTGATCGGTTAAGTACAAAAATATCAATTAACAATTTTAGTTAGAATGTGAGGTTGATGGACATAGTAACTAGACTTAAACTTACTTGTAGTGATAATATCGAATTAGGTACTTTTCGCTATTGAGCAAAACAGCCTAAGTAAGTAAGTTTTAGTGCAGCCAGTAGAATACTAAAACAGTGGACTGTCTTGATCTTGAACGAGAGAATTTTTCAAAGTTCTTCCGACTTCCACAAGCCACAAGAAAAATGTTCCAAAACTGCTTAACATAGGCCCATGTTTCTTTATGAGAATAGTGTGAATATAATTAATTTTGTTTGTTGAAAATTATAACATTCAATGCAAAACAATTTTTTCTCAATGTTCTCCCCACAGACTACAAAGAATGATCATTCCAGCGCGGATTATTGTCCGATGTTTAACATGTGATGTTATATACCTTTCCTGTTCTTTTACCTACACATTGATGAAGTTAGAGCAGTAAAGGTATACTTTAGTCAAGCAATATTTTGCATTAAATTCGACTCTGAACATGGTTATTTCAACTTTTACCCAGTGCTGCCAATTTTTTCCCCGAGTCCACTATAGACGTGCGTTATCATAAACATCAAAATGATCGATCAAACGACGAGAGTAGCTTTGCGCAAGTATTTGTTTTCTAGACACGATCGAAATTGTGAGCCGGAACTTCTCCTGAAATCGATTTCTAAAAACAATTTTTGAAAACGATTTTAATATCTGAAATAGGATATTTAACCGTTTGCGTCAAAATCCAAAACCGCCCATGTTAGTCCACTAGCGGTACTCCTTAAACTATAGGTAAGTACTCCTTAATAAAATAAGATTAGACATTTAAATAAACCTTTACAGTCCGTTCAACCGATTTTCACTTCCATTGCGTTGCTAACATGACTAATGGCAGCTGCAGTAAACATTTGGTATTGTAACCACTTTTTTAACCGACTTCCAAAAAGGAGGAGGTTATAATTATGTTCAACGCGTATGTTAGTTTTTTTTTTTTTGCTTTTAATGCCGTCCTTATGCCTAGGGTATAGAAGTCAAAATCGGTTCACACAATAATTATTAAAAAAGTTAGCGAAGATGTTTGGATGTTTGTTAGATATATAAATATGCCATTAACGTGTTTTTTTTTTAATTTTCTCGAGTCAAAGTTTTAGTACCTAATTGATTTCTAAAAATTGACCAAGTTTTTTAGTTAAAGTTACCACTAGACAAACCCCCACCCACTATAAGCAATTATTTTCCGTCAGTACAGTCCGCTAGTTTTGTCCAAACCCCCAGGTTTAGTGTAAATCCCACTAAGTTGACAACACTGTTTTTCTACGATTTTGTCATTGGCCACAGATAACAAAAACGTGAAAAGAAAAACGTTTTGTTACGCAATTGAATTATAATAGTTTTTGGTAGAAAGTGTTTTAAAAATAGATTTTTTATTTTTCGGCAATCATTGTACACTTTTATTTATAAGCACTAGTAGAGCATCAGTTGTAATTAAAACAGAATTAAATATTTTGGAAATTAATCATTCCTAAATGGTGTAACAAAACACATCAATGAAGCAGATAACCTGTTCTCTATATTATCTGTGAAGCAGATTATAGCCTATTAGTAATGGCAATTAATGCGATTTCACATTAATTTCATTAGCATGTGAATTCTTTAGTCTTAGCATATTAATTGCTATTGCTATGCTAATTGCTAATATTGCGATAATTGATATAATAACGAAGTATGTGAATTTTGTTAATATGCGAATTAAGGCGACCGCGCTTCGGTCGCCTTAGGTAGGACGTCTCCGACGCCGTCGTCTACTAGCCTAGCGTGCGTTTAGTTGACTCGTCGATAACGTTTTATTTGTGCTAGTACATCCCGGTTCTGGTAACATTGTTTTCCTATCGGGATTCCCCAACATAGTTCTCCTGGTGCGCAGATGTAGACGGCACAGATTCCGGTTGAACTGGTTGTGAAGGTGCATCAGCATTCTGCACCTGACGCACCTGTACCGAACGGGACCGAGTCGGTTCACATTCAGCTAAAAAGCTATTGTAATGAATGACCAATGTGTTTAAGTTATAGATGGGTTTTTAAATTGGTGATTGATGTTTCGTAAGAAAGATTTTAGAGCACTGATTTATTAAACATAAACAATCACGCATTCATTCAGTCAATACACGACCCTAAGTACGATCAAATCAAAGACAATAAGATAATAAACATCATTCTTCGCACCACCCTGCTCTGCTAATGCTAATAATTTAATTAATTAAACAAACACAAGCATTCATTCAATATACAACTCTAAGTACGCGTAAATCAAAGATAATAAGATAACAATTGCTTAACCCATTCTTCGCAGGTTCGCAATACCTGCTAATAAACACACGCAAACGAAGTCGAGGTCACGGTCACGTGAAACCGATAGATTTAGTATTCCCGACTTCCCATGGGTGCGACGGAGAGCGAGCTCACGACGACGCTCGACGCTCTGAAATATGATAGTTTAAAAAAGTACGAAGCGATAAATTCACTTCGCACTTCACAGAATTTCGCAACTAAATTTCATTTGCTAAATGCTAAATGAGCATTCGCATGCTAAAAATGAATGCGAATGCTAATTAATCCATCACTATAGCCTATTGCTATGTACAACCCTATCCAATTTCCGTCGAATCGTAAAAAATTCAATACGTAATACCAAATAGGGAATGCGATTAAGAAGGCAATTGCTTTATTTTCAGAATCGTAATCAGAAACAAAAGGTGTTTCGTAATCAGGCTGCAGGCACCCTAATTACGTAATACACGATCAATCAGAATTTAAATCATTTTGAAACAGATTGCTAATCCATTGCTTCATAAAGTTCGAAAAAAAAATCTGCTCAACAACGTACCTAAATAACGCAATGAATATTGTTGAACTGTCAAAATGAAACAGACTAGTCGGAATCGTTAACGAAAATGTGTTGCGTAATTAGATAGCTGAATCGTTTTGAAACAGATTGCTAATCCATTGTCTTCATACGTTCGAAAAAATATCTGCTCAACGACGCAATAAATGTTGTTGAACTGTCAAAATTAAACAGTCGTACCTAATCGTTAGGTACGAAAATGAAGGTACCTACTGTTCGATCATTAGTTATTAAATTAGAGTTCCGTACCACAAGTAGATAACTAAATACCCTTATAAGCCTTCGGACCTGTAAAAAAGCTAAGTAAATTATACCTAGTGCCTACATAATAACTTTTCCGAAGCAATCCCTAATTATTTTTATCACATCGCATTTTTCCTAATTTAAACTACGGTAAAGTTTCGCGAACAATTTGTTAGGTAGGTAATTCTCTTTCATATTTTAGCGAAAGAAACTTAAAAAGGCATTTGTAAAGAATTTCATAGATTTTAGGCATTCTGGGCACGCGACAGACTTTACTTAACGTTGGAGGAAAAATTACTGTTTCATTTTGTTAGTTTGAAAATAATATTTTATGAAAACCTGTAAATTAACGATAGTCAGACAGGCTTGGGTGCAGGCAGCCTCGGGGCCTGTTGACTTTTATCGTCGTTATAATCCGTATCTAGCTATCTGGAGTAGGTATCTAGCTATCTAGAGTATCAGCTTACAGCAGCAGCAGCTTCAGCTTTCAGCTGAAAATGAGCATCCTAATAAAGCGCTTGCACCAACGGCATAAGGTCTCTAATCTGAAATCCCACATGTCAACTACTAGCTCAGCGCCACCGCGCGTGGCCGCGCCGCCGGCCCTCAGGTAGGGCGAGACTTGGCGCCTACAGCGACCGCTCCTCTCGCCGACAGAGGAGCGGTCGCTCTAGGCGCCATAGCCAGTTGATGGCAAGAAGCGCCAAAAAGCCAAATGAGTAGTAGTAGTGGCTGGTTGAAATTAACACCAATTACAAATTTAATTATATACTTAGCATCAGCCCCGGATTTAGGTGGCAAACCGGAACCCGAGCCCCGGGCCCCGGGCCCGGGGCGTCAACTTCAGGGGGCGCCAATTCAAGCGTAGCAGACAAGTGCACCACCAGCACACTGCACACCGCAACTTTGCAATATAGGGTATACCAAAAATCGTGCGAAAAAATCTGCTGTTGCCTACATTTTATGTTCGCATAACTCTGGTGATCACCACACGAACGAACGAAATGCCTCAACGGCCCTCAACACAGGTGCACGTACCTATCATCTTCAGCTGTAGTTTTCCATTATCCATAAGTTGTTGCTAAAATTTTCATTTCGAGAAAATTTTAATTTCCCGGAGTAAATTAGCGCATCCCCCGAAAAAAAATACCGGGGAGCGGTAGACGGCATTAGCGATGCAGCAGCTAGTCGTGATCATGTATTCACCAGAGATTTGGCAAAGTCGATATAAGACATCAGCCTATTTCGAGAATCAATCTGCCTAGCCTCTTCCCAACTGTTGGGGTCGGCTCCCAGTCTAACCGGATGCAGCTGAATATTTAACCAGTATTTTACATGAAGTACTCGTAACTGCCTACCAGACTTCCACAACCCAGTTACTGAGTAAAACACGATACTCCTTGGTAAGACTGGTTTGTCTGACTTTTGGGTGTTTGACTACCCCTAACGGCTGTCAAAGATATATTCGTAGGAATGACAGCCGCAATCAACGGCCACGTACTTTCCGAAGTAGGTACATTTCAGCATGAGTTTCAGCAGGTACATACCTATAGATAAGACCTACCCGCTAAAGTGAAGAACTTTCCTGAACTCCTTGGTGCAACTGAAGGTTCATCTTATAAAAAGAAAATAGTAAATAGGTAGAACCTCCGGAAAATTTTCCTTGTTTGTGATTTCCAGGAAAACTGCGAACAAACCGTCGCCTTTGTGTTATTTTCATTTAGCCCTTCTCCGAACCATCGGGAATATCGATCAGGTAATTTCGTGTAATTCTTTCAAAAAGTATAATCAGCCTATAGTGTTCCAACTGCTGGGACACAGCCTAGTCCTCCTTTCTGTGAGGAGTGATGGGCCACGCGGGCCCAGTGCGGGTTGATTGATATATTATGTCATGTCTTCGAATTCTGATTCTAGGCTACGCCGGTTTCCTCAAGATGTTTTCCTTCACCGTTTTGAGAGCAGTGGTGATGAAATAATTGTTGTTAAGTATATAATTTTATTTATTTATGGTAAGTAGCTGTATAAATAAATATTACTTACCATATTAGAGTAGGTAATTGAAGAAAATAATCGTAAACTTCACGACATAAGTTTTTTGCACACAAAGGATTCTTGACTTCACAGGTATTGTGCCGATTTAACTACTAATAGGCAGGTATAATGATCTATTAGTCGAAAGCCTAAGTTGAAAGCATTCAACAATACCCGAAGAGGCTCTCAAAGGGCTCCTCGTCAACAGGGCTAAATATGCAGAAAGAAATATTCACATGCCTGCAAACCTAAATGCAACTTGTACTTACACACCTTTCTTGAAAGCGTTTCTTTAGCGGGCCACTTTTGTATTTTTTTTAAATTATAAATATTGAAAAGGGTGCATTACTTATTATGATGTAGGTATCCTTTAAAATAAATCTTAAACAATAAATTGATCTCTAGGTACATCTGCTGACTCTCAGGCACTTGAGTACTTAGTTTTCTTATCCTAAATCAGCGCCAAAACTCTTTCATTTTTCTTTTCGGCCGTGTAACCTAGATACAGTATGGCAAACATTATGCAAACCGTACTACATAACTAATGATATCATCACAATTACTAGGTACCTCAAATGCTCTAACAATAAAAAACGTTGACGTCAGAATTAATTTTTACTACACACGATAATATTTTTATGTGCCGTGCTTTAACACAGCACTTTCCCTCCAATATTTTCCTTATCAAGCAAACAACATCCACTTACCCAGGAATAAAAGATCCATTTGTTTGTGTGGTGTAATTTTGTTTTTCGCGCGCACTCACGTCTACCCACATTTTTAATTCAGTTTATTTATGTTTGACGAAAATAAGCCATGGTGAATTTATTTTATCGCGGCGTTTGTCCACCAAGCGATCTCTGCCGTGACTACCGAGTGCCGCTTGTTATGAATGAAAGTTTCTGTGATACCCACGGTGTTAAGGGTTTGCTTATAAAATAGAATGCGCGCGCAAGGGGAAATCCAAGATTGTTGAAGTACGTGGGAACGGCAGACAGTAATGGCTAATAAATCTTATACTTTAAGTTATGGGAGGGGAAGCTTAAGGATGCCTGTGAATAATATATGAGCAAGATGGATTGTTTCCGTATGAAAGTAAAGTGGATCACATTTTTGCTAGGCGTTTTATTGTTATGTTTTTCTTTTGCCTATGAGTCCTTTGTTATCTAATGTTTTTATGTCTATTTTAGACGATACTTAAATGCTGAGACTAAATAATTTACTAAAATTAAAAGCGTGCAGCATTTAGATCAGTTTCTGGATTATGTATTGGAAAAAGGTTCGATTACTTTTGTTTATTTGATATGGCAACATCTCATTCTTGCTGTCACAAAGTTCAAAAACCTTTTCAGATTTTTAATCTGTGGCAAAAATTGTTGTGAGTCAGGCGATTTATCGGCGTTTTATTTTGCTTTTTTCCTACAATTCGGCTTCTTTATTTCGCGTAGGAGTTAGTACAAATAATGTAAAATGGCCATAAATTTAGATAAACACAAGCAAGCGTTAGTCGCTGGGTGGAAGGACGTATTAGACGAGAAAACTGATACCAACTGGTGAGTCCAAATTTTTGTATCGTCGACCTACTTGCTAGGGAAATTAAATAAACAGCCGCCGTTGATTAAAATGATGAATTGAATTCATTAGCGTGGCGTTTACAGTGGTCCTTATAAGTGATGACAATAGATTGGAGTAATAAGCAGTGCATTCACTTGAGCTTGCATTCCATTTACCAAAAGAGGTCGTAATGAAGCTACGTTTATGAAAACGCTGAAGTCGAAAAAGTTGTTAGTTTGGTTGCTGCCCTGATTTTTTCAATTAGCATGTAACCCTGCCACAAGCAGGTACCACTCCTTTATTTGCAATCAAGTGTTGGGTGTAAATTATATGCAATCAAATTCATTTACAGCAATTTTATGCCAGTTAAGGCTTATAATTTGAGTTTAAATCTCCACAACTCTGCTAATATGTCCATAAAAATACTATCCACTAAAAAAATTCAAAGAAATTGTTGTACCATTCACATACTGCATAAAAAAAACTAGTAATTTGTACTAGCAGTGTAGTATGAGATGAAATAATTCAATAACATTTCCTTCCTCAATCAACAGTATAGTTTTGTATGGATAAACTAAGATAAATAGAATTACAATCCATATCTAAATCCATATAGTACGCAGGATGATTAAATAGCCTATTTTATGCAAGATTATCTAATCATGACACACACCTATTATTAATCATTCATTTCTTGACTCACATTCAAAACATTCAATATTATGATAAATGAAAACTGACATACTTACAAAACATAGAATTTCATATAGCCCTTGTATATCAGACTTATTTTATAAACAAGATATAGATGAAATTAGAAGTAATTAGCCTTTTCTTATTGTGTAAGCTTTAGCTCTTGAGAGCATTGGTGGCCCAGTGGTAACAGCCGCAACTTACGAGTTGTAGGTTGTGGGTTCGAACCCAGGTAGGCGCTTTACTTTGTGTAAATTCTTTCATCACCATTGAAAACATCATGAGGAAACTTGCATGTCCTAAAACCTATATCAGGCACCAGTCTCTCACAAAGGTGGAATACAGCCGAGACATTTTTTGTACGCATTACCTTTAAGTCAGCTTTGTGAAGAGAAAATAAATGATTATTGAATTATTGAGTATTTTCACTATATATCCATCTGAAAGGGTGTCCATGGAGTGTCTTGCTCATTCTTCTCCATAGGAACCTATCCAACCCCTTTATGACCGACCGACTCCTTTATAGTGCCTGTAAATGGTTTAATTGCAATATTCTTTATTACTTTTATTCCTCTTTGCAGGGCCTTATTTGGCTATGATGGTCAATCAAACGACTTAAAATATATAGACAAAGGTGACGGAGGCATTGATGAACTTCTAAACGAGTTTAACAGTGGCAAAATACAGTATGCATTCCTCAAAGTGGACCAAACAAATGGAAGCATATCTAAATATGTGCTTATCAACTGGCAAGTGAGTAGAAAAGATAACAACTGATAGTAGTGTTTTGTTTTCTTAAGATAAAGCATGTTATTTTAATGTAAGCCTTGTGTTTTGTCTGAGTAACATGTTTCATTTGAATATCTTAGATAGGTGTGGCTGTTTTCTTATGAAAAGGTATAAGTTATCTATCGAGGGTTTCATGACTAAGGTAGATTGGAATTGAGTACTGATAATGAAATCTTTAAGTTTAGTTATAATATTGAAACTAGTCTGTATGTTGTAAAGGCTGGTCTTTAAATAGCTCTTAAGTTTTAACCGTATTTTCAGTGCTGTACTACCAACAATTTACCTGCCTCGTTGGTCTAGTGGTCGCAAGCGCTACTGCTGAGTATGAAGTCCAGGGTTCGACTCCCAGTTCGGACAAAGTGTTGTTGGGTTTTTCTATCTGGAATTTTTCAGTAGAGAAAACTAGATCTCGTTTGATGGCAATAGGCTCGCCCCCTGTTACATGGGACTTAAATATAACTGGCGAAATGTGGGTGTACTAAAAGTATACTTTCGCCTAATAAATTCGCCCAAGGGAGTACAGTCATGATGTCATGTGTGTAGTCTGTTTATGGTGTAAAGAAAGGCTAGTATTTAAATAGCACTTATGACTAAAACGTTTTTTCAGTGTTATTCTGCCAACAATTTACCATTGCCAAGCGCAGACTGGCGGACAGGATAGCAGAGAATTTTAAATTTATCAAAATGAATTTATCGACGGAAAACTGCACTGCGATACTCCAAGCTCGATCACCGAGCATTGAAATATATACCTTATTTCGATTGGATAAGTATTAAATTCAATAAAATCCTCTGCCGTCCCCACCGCTAGTCTGCGCAGGCCATTATTCTTATGTTTTACAGATCAAATGATCTAATAAACTAAAAAATACATAGCATCAACTTTTATATATTCAAAAGTGAATGCTGTTTTGGTTTCTAGCACATAATTTATAAATTACTAGCCTTTGCCCGCGGCTTCGCCCGCGTGGATATCGGAAAATACGGGTACGTACTACTGGGATTAGATACCTAAAAGCCCAGGAAAAGGTCATTGACTCCTACCGCTGCGCCCGCGTTGTCGTCAACCATAATTATTTTGTGACGCGTAATTGCACGACTCTTAATGCGAAGCATTAGAGTGTGCTCTACGATCGAAAAAATTTTTTTGCCCCATTTCTGTAACTGTTTTTATTGTTACACTCCTGCTAGTACACAGAACCTACTTAATTTATATACCATTGTATAGATGATTAAATGGAGATTTATACTGTTCTTTTTAACAATTGATTTATTGCAGCAGAAATGGAAAAAGCATCAAAATTGTTGAAAAAAAATTCCTGTCCGTCAATTTATGAACCCTGAAAACATTGTAGCTTGCGATAAAATCAATTGATTGAGTCAATTTTTTTTTTATACATTCGTTTCACCCGTAGGAGGAACCCTATTGAAAATGGCTCTTTTATTCAAAGTAATTTAATTATAATTAATAAAATACTAACTAAAATATAATATCTTTATCTAAATATTTCCATCCTTTGACTTGATGTTGCCTAGCAACCGCCAAGTAAATATCTTTGTCCGTCTTTGACATTACGACTTCATGAAAAGTGATAAATTGTTCGAGTGTTCATTTTTGTTAGAAACTATGTTTTGAGTTTCTTTTTCGTTTATGAATGAGTGTTATGTATGAGGCGTGCACTTTTGGATTTTCCAAACTATTTTGAATCTGCGATATCTTTTAAAGTATTCATTTGAAAGATGTCACGGTATATTTTAATCTAAATTTAATGCCCAATTTAAATAACATATTTTATTGGATACGGATAAATAGTATAATACCGGTCAAAATAGCTTCTTATTATCAAATCCTGAAAGATAAAAATGGTTACTGTGGGTCATCCTTAGAAGATAGACATATTGCTATCGCGGACTTTTTTTTTTAACTTTTTAAGGTGTACAATACTGTAGTCTGTAGTACGTTATTTTGATCTATCTCGTAGGATTCAGCCAGCGTTTGCAATGTAAGTGCAATAAATGTGTTTATTTACGACATCACATTAGAATCCTCTAAAATTATCGGTGTTTCTCTACTATATTATGCATGTGTTATACACATCTACCAACCCGCACCGGGCCCGCGTGGTAGATTACAGCCCACTCCCTCTCACAGAGAGGAGGCCTGTGTCCCAGCAGTGGGAACATTAATAGGCTGATAATGATGATGATACATATAAACCTTCCTCTTGAATCACTCTATTTATAAAAAAAAAACCGCATCGAAATCCGTTATGTAGTTTAAAAAATCTAAGCATACATAGGGACAGACAGCGGGAAGCTACTTTGTTATATACTATGTAGTGACTAAATATTGAGATATTTTGCATACCAATAAATTCATTTTAATTATTACCTACTACATATTACAAGAGTTTTGTTAAGGAAAATGTATAAATAAATCATAATATTATTGTAACTAATAGCATAATAACATTATTGTCCACAATTACTAACTACAAACATAAACTATGCTACGCTGTTAGGCTTGGCTGTAAATATCACAGCAGTCTTAATTTTCTTCTTTGATCAGAAGACCAAAAATGTTTAAGTACATCTAGCATAAATATAATCAGCCTTTAATATTCCCATTGGATACAGGCCATTAAGAGGGCACAGTGGGCCATAATAGGGATGATGACAATTTTTTTTTGTCCGGAATGTAGATTATGAAAAAATAACGTAAGTACACGTATTTTTTCTTTTTTTACTTTATCAAAAGATTACAGCAATACATTGAGTTAAAATGTGCTATGACGTTACGAGTATGTAGATTTTTATACTTGTGACGTATCGACCCCCACTCTCCAACTTCAATTGCGTTTTATCCAAGTCATTTTTGCACGACTCGTAATGCTTCGCATTAGAGTGTGCTCTACGATCGAAAAATATTTTTTGCCCCATTTCTGCAACTGTTTTTATTGTTTCACTCCTGCTAGTACACAGAACCTACTTAATTTATATACCATTGTATAGATGATTAAATGGAGATTAATATTGTATTTTTTAACAATTGATTTAATGCAGCAGAAATGGAAAAAGCATCAAAATAGTTGAAAAAAATTTCCTGTCCGTCAATTTATGATCCCTGAAAACATTGTAGCTTGCGATAAAATCAATTAATTGAGTCAATTTTTTTTTTTATACATTCGTTTCAGCCGTAGAAGGAACCCTATTGAAAATGGCTCTTTTATTCATAGTAGTTTAATTATAATTAATAAAATACTAACTAAAATATAATATCAATATCTAAATATTTTCAACCTTGATCCGGTGCCGTTGCCTAGCAACTGCCAACGTAAATATCTTTGTCAGTCGTTGACATTACGACTTCATGAAAAGTGATAAATTGTTCATTTTTAAACTATGTTTTGAATTTCTTTTTCGTTTATGAATGAGTGATAAGTATGAGGCGTGCACTTTTGGATTTTCCAAACTATTTATTAATATGATATAGCAAAAAATACGGGTCTAATATTTTCTTATTATCTAACTGACGGACTAAATAGAATTACTTTTTTTTTACCCAGGCATCATCCCTATTCACCATGTGTGCCCAGTGCGGGTTGGTGGATGTCACATGTCTTCGAAGTTTTGGTTCTAGGACATGCTGGTTTCCTCACGATGTTTTCTTTCACCGTTTTAAGCAGTGGTAATGAAGTGAATTGCACAATGTATAGAGAAACCATTAACTTGACAGTTACCACTGGTCTCTGTAAACTAGAGCCGTTTAATGCCTGTGTAGTTCAAAACTTTTACTGCTTGATCTGTGGCTTGAGGCTTGAACTACTATCATCATTCTCCTGCTCTTATTCCAATTTATTTGAGGTCAGCTCTACAGATCTTTTTCTTCCATACTTCTCTATTAGTCGTCATCTCGGTAGTCACCGCCTTTCTAACCATATCATCTTTCACACAGCCCCATCCATCGTTTCTTTGGACCTCCCTTCATTTCCTCCTTTTTGCTTGTAGCCTCGAATTCTAAAATTCCCGAATTAACATATATGCCCTCCAATGACTGCAGTCAGTTGTCATGATCAGAGGGTATTATGCCGGAGTCCTCAGCATCACCATGCTTGGAAAATCAGTAGGAGATCACTATTTACGCGTTTATCAGTACTAAGACATCTTTTCCAGCATAAAATTGACAATATCATCATTTTAAGTCTTATTCCAATTTATTTGGGGTCGGTGCAATATGTCTTTCTTCCATACACATATATCGGTAGTCACCCTTTCTAGCCATAATTATCATCTTTCACACAGTCCATGCGTCATTTCTTTGGTCTTCGCCTACTCTTATATCCATCGACATTCATACACGAAATTAAAAATAATTACCCTCATAATTTTATTACATTAGGGTTTGGGAATTCCCGACAATTTCAAAGTCCCGGGACACGAGACAGCCTACAATTGAAGTCCCGGGACACGAGACAGCCTACAATTGAAGTCCCGGGAATTCCCAGGACTTCGAGACATTTAACATTTTTTATTTCTGTTTTGTTTTATTTGAGAGAAGGCCCTCTTAAATAAAAACAGAAAAAAGTTCTTAAATGTCTCGAAGTCCCGGGTTTTGAAGAATTTTAATTAAGTTAATTTCTGATGAAACTTATTAAAACAAACCCAATTTTGTTTGTAAAAATCAACATTACTTAAACAGTAAATTAAATTTTAATAACTTTAACGTTAATTTCAGTATTAATAATTGGTTTATTTATTTATTTTAATCATACACAGACTTTAAGCACTTAAATCTTATTGTTATAAAAAAAAACACTTTTAAGCAGTTAAATCTTATAGTTTTAAAACGAACTTAGTTAAAAATCATACTAATTCTTAATAACTTTACTATTATCTAGTAATTTTAGTATCTAATCATTGGTCATAATCACAACTTTCATAATTAAATAATCTAAATATAAATAATAAAACAGACTTATAAATCAGTCTTTTAAATAATTAATTAACACATTAATTAGACTTCTTTGCTGAATTAATAAAATAGATTTTTACAAAACATCAAATATGGCGGCATAATGGCGGCGCAGCAAACGCATTTACTGTGTTGTGTACTCAGTAGTTATTCATTACACTAACAGATGGTGCTAGGCTCCTTCAATGATTTGAAAATACATAACAATTTCGACAATCTTGTCTCGTCTCGAGTCTCGAACCGAAAGTCCCGGGACTTCGAGACACGAGACGTCCCGGGACCCAAACCCTACTCATAATAAAACAAGTAACTACCATGTGGTAACAGCATTAACATAGATAAAAAACCTTACCTACAAACACAACATTACTAAATATTGTGGCCGCGAAAAGGAAAACCAAGTTAAGTATGATCGGTACAGGAAATACTTATGAAATGTACTTAGTTATTTTTTGCATGGTTCACTGGTGTGTCCTGCTGCGTTGTTGGGTAACTACGCCTGTCAGCTGATTAACAAACAAAGCGTAGTCGAAACCAATGATTTCTATCGAAGCGGCTTTATACGACGACTATAGTGACGCCAGCTCTTGGTTTTGCTTGACTGTGTCGGAGTGGCACAAAAAACTGTAAACACAAGGGAAGAGTTCTTGCCTAGCCAGCGTTGGCGTGACAGTGAGACTGGCGCCAGCCAAACATGCTTGAAAGTCTTGAAACATAAGCCCTTATATTGTAGTTGTTGAAAAACGCCGTCGTAATTAAGAATCCAAGCCCCTATGATCTACTTAGGCAAAAGACGTCCAATGCTTGACATAGGCGTTCTCATAACTACGAGTTTTGCGCGTCGTTGGTCAAGGCCCCTTTTTTTGCCATCAATTTGTTGTAATCAAAATGTAAGTTCTCCCATGTCGTTAGCTTTTGCGAGCTTTCTAAGTTAGGATTAGTCAACTAATTCTAACTTATATTATAAAGGCGAAATGAGTTTGAAACGGTTGAACGGATTTGTATGAAATTTGGCACATGGGTTTACCATGACCTGGACCTGAAGGACATAAGCTAATTTTCATCCTGGAGTCACGGGCAACAGCTAGTAAAAAAAATTAAGGGGGAAGGTTGAGTTCATGCATCAATTTGTTAAGTTCTGTTTACCTATGTATGTTGGCTTTATCATCATCATCATCATCAGCCTATTAATGTTCCCACTGCTGGGACACAGGCCTCCTCTCTGTGATAGGGAGTGGGCTGTAATCTACCACGCGGGCCCAGTGCGGGTTGGTAGATGTCACATGTCTTCGAATTTTTGGTTCTAAGACATGCCGGTTTCCTCACGATGTTTTCCTTCACCGTTTTGAGAGCAGTGGTGATGAAATTATTTACACAAAGTAAAGCGCCTGCTGGGGTTCGAACCCACGACCTACAACTCGTAAGTCGGGGCCGTTACCACTGGGCCACCACTACTCCACTGTTGGCTTTATAGTAGGTAGGTATACCAACAGAGGTGCCATTGCACCCATAGTCGATATCGTAAACAGTTCCATTCATCATTAGGGATGAACGCACCGATAAATAAGGTAGTTGACATTGTGACGACAACGAGATAAGAAGTAATTATGAGAACGTTTTCATTTACGTTAGCCCTGTGCTTATTGGCTTAGAATACTCGACACTATCTATCACTTGCCTACGTCAATTGTATAAGTCTTACCACGTGACGATCATGATCCTCTTACAGGGTAAGGGCTGGCGCTCATTGGCGGCACGGCACGGCAAAGGATATTTATGCGATGAATAGAAATATAACTTATGTTTATGACAGTAAAATTTGACTGGCATGCCTCTGGTGAGGTGACAGGTTGTTTTTTATGCGCCGCTAATTAGTCGGTAGCTCACCGTCCATGCGCCAACGGCTCGTTATCAGCTTACAGAAGGAATGGTGCGCAGGCATCAAAGCATCTAGCCATTAAAATACAAATTGTCTTTCTGCATTTAAATATTAGGAGTTAGGACTAACTAACAAAAGTTTTTGTAACCCTTTAGTGGCTGCACTTACTGCACATATCCCAACAATTTTTTTTTACTTTCCAGGGAGAAGGCGCCCCAACAGTGCGTAAAGGCACATGCGCGAATCACATAAAGCATGTAGCGAACTTCTTCACTGGGTTCCACCTGACCATGCACGCAAGAACTGAAGATGACCTGGACGAGAAGGTCATTCAGGACAAGCTGGCGAAGGCAGGATCGGCTTTCAACTTCAAGACCAGTCGGCCAGAGGAATTGCCGCCCAGTGGACCTATTGGAACCGTCTACCACAAAGTTAATCCAGGTGAGGATTGTAGAATAGGTGAAAGGTTTTTTCTAACAAAATCAAAATGTAAATATTTTATCTATACTTTTATACTAATATTATAAAGAGGTAAAGTTTTTGAGGTTGTAGGGGGTAATTTCTGGATGTACTGAACCGATTATGAAAATTCTTTTAACAAAAGAAAGCCACGTTACTTGTGAGTGTCATAGGCTATATATATATATTTATGTTTACCGCCCAACGAAGTGGGCAGGGGTCAGCTGGTTTCACATAAACCTACATGGGCCCTTATGAAACGCCAGAACCTAGGTGCACGGTCCAAATTGGTTGTTTCCTATGGAGAACAGCTGGCAAGAAACTCCACGGTTACGCTTTTACAAATAATTAGCTTTTACTGTGTTACCAAATTACGGTGTCAATAGTATGAGAGGACAGTGTAGGCCTGTCAACAAGTACCAAGTGCTTAACAAAATAGGAAATGGACAAAAAATCGAATCAAAGCCATTGAAGAGAGAGCTGTAGATGTAATGTACAGTGTCCTCATCAGCCTAAAGTAGTCCACTGCTAGCCATTTGACTCGACCCTGGGCAAAGTCAAAGTCAAATAATTTATTTCACTGAGGCAATTTTGGACATCAAAATTTACAAAAAAAAAAAAAAAAAGATTCTAATCGCCCCTTCCAAAAGGTAGTTTTCGTATGGAGAAGAATGGGCAAGAAACTTCACCGTTACTCTTTTAAAATATTTTACAATATTTTGTATTAATTAATTATATTATGTGAAGACAATGCACCTGGAATAAGATTACTATACCACAATAGATAAAAAAAGTTTAAATTGAAGAAATGACAGATAAATTATTTATGTGATAGATACATGGTGCTCACATATTTACAAACATTGTAAAATAATGTCTAAGATATTCCTAATATTTTAACAAGTAATATATAATAAGTTAGTGTGTGAGTTTAAGTAATCACAGAATGTAAAATCTAGGTTAAAAAAGGGCAACTATCATCCAGCAGTTACCAGCCACCTTGCGAAGATTTTTGCTTCGCGCAACCTAGCCTACGGCAAATGCCAAAAGGCAAACGGCGAAGTAAAATTGTCTAAATTGATGCGGTCGTTAACCTCTCCTAGATGGATATGTGAGTTAACCAATCTCCTCAGAACATTTTCGGTAGCATCTTTTACGGCCTACAAATGACAAGTTCCGTTTCCGGATTAAACGGCTCTATTTTACAGAGACCACTGGTAAGTGGTAACTGCCAAGGTAATGGTTGCACTATACATTGTGCAATTTATTTCATTATCACTGCTTTAAAACGGTGATGGAAAACATCGTTAGGAAACCAGTATCGCCTAGAACCAAAAAAATCCCCCGCTGAGCCCGCGTGGTGGATTATAGTTAGAGAATACAATCCCGGGATCCCGAATCCCGGGATCCCGACCGTTTTCTGACCCCGAAAATCCCGGGACTGAGCTTGGCTAATCCCGGGATTTTCGGAATTGCCACAAAAAGCATCTATTTTGCATTCCGTAGTCCGTTGCGCCATGAAAATAACCTTGCCTGGAATATTTTCACTTTACTCTAGAGCTACCAAAAACTATAAGCTAAAAAAAGGCTGAAAAAATTGTCATAATTGCAATTATTACATAACGACAAAAACAACATAATGTACTACAAAATGAATCGGGGTTGGCAAATATTATAAGACGTGAAATGAGCCTGTTTGAAAATTGAGGAGTTCGTGGATATCACTTAGAAACAGCATTAAGGTATCCATTGTCAATTTTTTTCATTTGAGTCCAATTAGAAACCACGTAGTCTAATCCCGGGCTAGCCCCGGGATCCCGGGATTACGCATCATAAATCCCGTAATCCCGGGATTGAAAAATATGCTCGGGATTGTATTCTCTAATTATAGTTCATCCCCTCTCACAAAGAGAAGCCTGTATCCATGGGCGCCGGGAGGGGGGTGCAAGGGGGTGCACTTGCACCTCCCTGGCTTCAAAATAAAATATAGGTGTAAAAATATTCAGAACCACAGATAATATAAAACTACGTACAGATACTCAATCCCATACAAGGAAATGACACCTCCCTAGTCGGGCTATTGACTGGCTAAATGTGCTACAGTTATGACAAATTGAGTAAAACGCCATCTATTGCAAAGAGCCCTAAACAAAAAGGTTTTATCTTTTTTTGTTGAAAATACGAGATTTATGAGTTACAATAGATAAATCAGCATTAAACAAGGAAGTTTTGATTTTTACTAATCTTACTTCAGCCAAAATCTTCCGTTTATCGCTTTTTAGTGACTGTTAATTTCATAATTGTTACCTGTGCTGCCATCTATGATCTTTTTTCAAGACTAATTATAATTTGTTCGAATTGAGACCCCATGTCAGAACTAAAGAAATAATATCTGATAATGCCTAACACAATAATAGAGAACTTAACCTATTCGAGGCGAGATCCTAAAATTTTCGAGCTCGCTTCGCTCGCTCTGGCATTCTGCAAGCACTGAATTCTAAAGCTTATGTGGATTCGTTGACAAAGTACCGAACTCCTATTTCCGAAAATCAAATCGGCCCTAGGCGGGGTGCTACCAACATTATCGAGCTTGCTTCGCTCACTATTGCATCCTACTCTATCTAAATTCTTAAGCTTCTTTGTATAAGTCGACACAGTTAGTTCTCTTTCTGTATGAATGGACAAAATAAAACCTACCTCATTCGAGGCGAGATGGAAAAATCTCATATGTTTTAAGCTTTTTTGCATAAGTCGACAAAGTTACGAGTACTCTCTATATCAATGGACAAACGATAACTTAACATATCAGAGGTGAACCGCAAAAATGATCAGAGGCCCTAGTGTGAGTTTCTTTTAACCATTTCGACTTTACGCATCGACCGCGTTCGGCGCTCCGATTGGCTATTCAGTGAGGCTAATCGGAGCGCCAAACGCGATCGATGCCTAAAGTCGAGCAGTTAAAAGAAACTCATCACTGGGCTTCTGAGCTCAATTCGTGGAGCTGAAGATGCATCCCCTTGAAAATATGTATCCCAGCATTGGGAACATTATAAGCTGATTATGTTTATGTTATGCTATTTTAATCAATCTCAAGAAAACTATTCCACCTTAAAATGAATCAAGAGATACCATTTCCAGTTATTAAAATTGTCTTGGCATACATCATACTGGAACTCATGTTTACAATAACTTTAATAACAATATCACACCACAAAGGATCTATTTACCATTCTGCATCAGTTTTAAATTGTAAATATAAACAAGAAACGCTTTCCAATTGTAACAGTGCGATGTGCGCGTACGCAAGATTGTGGTTATTTAATACTATAGTGGTTTGAAAAGTGGTTATTTTGTGAAAATGACGAAGAAGGGCGCGGAGGAAATTAAAAGGCGGAAGAATAGTTTGCGAAGAGGTATTGTGTCATGGAGGATATATTATAATACATTTATTTAACAGTTTACGTACACACATACAAGGTGGAGACGACAATACAACAAAAAAAATAACGGCGTGTCCATAATGAAGTTCCCATTCCGTTTATAAAAATTCAATTGAATATATTCAATAGTTTAGTCATTATAGCTCGGCAAAATCCATAGTCAGCACGGTCTATTCCGTTTATCCACCCCAAAAATCCACCCTAAGGTGAATATTCGGAAATGTATGCCCGAGAATTCAACCAAGGCCTAGTTGGATAAACGGAATTTATAGGCTTAGGGTGGATCCGGCATACATTACATTTATTTTTTTGAAAAACTCTATTTTTTTTTTCGAAGCTAGGATTTATTTGACAATTCCAAAATGCTCTTAAGCATTAGTAGTGCCAGTATTAACATTTTTGTTGTATGGTAGTCTCCACAATGTATACAGACAAGAAGACAGGAATGAAATATATCTATCAAAAAATTTCTTATGTTTAATGGTGTTCTCAATTCCCTTGATTTGATAAATAAACGAGTCTTAGGAGCGTTTATTCGTCAAATAATTATGTTGTGTATTGATTTGGCAATATTACTGCATGGAAATAAGAAATATGACTAACTAGTGAACTAGAATATTAATAATGAATTGCAATTATAACACTGAACTTGATGTTGTAACCGTTTTAGGTGTAAAAAAGGAATTTAAAAGTTTCCAAATACTTCTTTTACATCTAAAACTATATTATATAACTATATTCGGTGTTATGATATTAATTATTGCATTTCATAATCAATCTTTTAGTTCACTAGTAGGCCATATTTCTTATTTCCATACAGTAATATTGGCAAATTAATCAAACCAGTGAATTATTTGATAGCTATTTGCGACGTTGCCCACTTTCTGTATAAATAAAACTGATGTTTTCGGTTCCACTCGCTTGATTTGATAAATAAACGAGACCTGCTATCTATTTACGCAACCAATTTCCTAAACGATTCCGACTAATTTGTTTCATTTTGACAATATTCATTGCGTTATTTACGTTGTTGAGCAGATTCTTTTTTTCGAACTTATGAAGCAATGGACTAGCAATCTGTTTTGAAATTATTCAAATTCTGATTGATCATGCATTACGTAATTAGGGTACTGTTAAGTGCTGCACAAGAAGTCTTGCTTGTTTGCTTTTAGAAAACTAGTTTGTAATTACGTACTAGGCCGTGCCGGTGGTAGTTATCAAGCCGTGGATTAATTATTTATCTAGCCCTCTATTATAAGGGATCACGCAATCAAGTAGCGTGTACCAGCATGTGATCTACGCACCATAGATAGGTACTCCTGTTACCTCCTCCTTAGTGTATACAAAATATTGTAAAAATAAAAAATGGGGCAAAAAATATTTTTCGATCGTAGAGCACACTAATGCTTCGCATTACGAGTCGTGCAATAAAAGAGTAACGGTGGGGTTTTTGCCCATTCTTCTCCATACGAAAACTACCTTTTGGAAGGGGCGACTAGAAACAATTCAATTTTTTTGTATAATTTTGACATTACTAAAGTGCCTGGAGTATGCTTAATTCAAGTCTTTTATTCAAACTAGGCTGAGAATCAGCACGTTTTTGAACGTCAAAATTACATCAGTCCCATATCTATGATCAGTCCTCCAGAAACGCCCGCCCTTCACCACTTCCTAGTGCTTTAGCTGGGAAGAAGTACTGGCACAACAAAAAAATTAAGTTAATTATTTGACTTTGAAGTTACATACATATTAAAGATGGCAACTGATTTCTCTCATCCAATCGTAACTTTTAATTCAGTGTACTGAATATTGTTATGCATACAGAAATGTTATTGGTTACCAACAGCCACCATCTTTACAATTATTATTTCATGTTGGTTTATCCAATACCATGTTTCAAGAATATTTGTTGTAAACAAACTCAGAGGTTACTTTAAAAGTCCAGACATAATCTTGGCCAGATCATATGAAGACCATGTAGATTGGGGTCTGAAATGGTCCTTGGGCTATCGTATTACCCAGTTACTGGGTTGTGGAGCTCAGATAGGCAGTCGCTCCAGGTAAGTGTAGCGGCACACCTGCGGAACGTTCGGCGCCGACACTTCAGCGACGGAATTATCGGTCGTAGTATTCGGTTGGCATGACACACCAAACACGCCGAACGGTCGGCGGCGTTTAATTCAGCGCGTTACGCGACGTAACTTTCGGCTGACATGTCATAGGTAACTTGAAAAACACTACGAGCGTATTCAACCGAACCTTCAGCGCCGTAAGTTTGGCAGGTGTGGCGCGACCCTAAAATACTAGTATTCAGCTGCATCCGGTTAGACTGGAAGCCAACCCCAACATAGTTGGGAAAAGGCTAGGCAGATTGAATACTTTATAAAGAAAATATTCTTTAATTAATTAAGAATGAATATATTGATTTTAAGAATATATAATAGTTATTATCATTCCGTTGTTTCAGTCCAAGAAATAAATTCTAAAGAACGGGACCAGTTTTGGTTGAAAGAGGAACAAGAAGAGAAGAAGCGAGTGGAAGCCGAGAGGAAACGAAGAGATGAGGTATGTTAGAATGCTATCCATCTCTCTTTTGCATTTAAAAGTGTTTTATAAGTAGAGGAAATTACCATCTTCTCCAGATAACAGTATCTGGAGGAGATAGCTTCCGATAAATTGTTTAAAGAAGACGTCATAAAAAAAATAAGTTGTTAAGTAGATAGACATCTATCTATCTACGTATATAATTATATCCGCACGGATATATTATAATAATGCGCGGTAATAGAAAACACGTAAGCAGATCTTGGTTTTACTGTCATTGATCTGACTCTGTCATTCTGTGTTTATTTTTGCTCGGTTCCTTCAAACAATAACAAATCTTTTTGCTTACTAATACGACTATTCTATGGAAAAAAAAAACGATTTAGTCCGTCAGTCAGATAATAAAAAAATTTTAGACACGTATTTTTTGCTTTATCATATTAATAAAAAATGGAACTATTGGAACTATTTAGATGAAACGCATTAAAGTTGGGGAGTGGGGGCTCGCTACGTCACAAGTCAGTATAAAATCTACCGGGGAGTGACGTCATGCCACATTTTAACTCAATGTATTGCCGTAATCTTTTAATTATGTTAAAAAATGAAAAAATACGTGTCCTTTATTTTTTAATCGACATGAAGGAAAAAAGATATTGTCAAGGTCCTTCTTATGAAAACATTTTTTGTTGCCAAATTGGGCATTTCAATCATCGATCACTAATAAAGAACTAGATACACAATCCCAAACAAAAGTTCTCTTAAAACTGGCAGCAAATTGTGTTTAAGTAATAATAGTTGAAATAAATATAAATTAATGTAAATTCAACCTTAAACGAAATGCTTAATGTTTATTTCACAAAGATATGTTTAAAAAGCAATAAATTTTTACGACCGATACTATGTCGCGTGTTTACCGTCGGAGCGTTCGCATGCTACTAAATCAAAAGCGCACCCAAATGTTCAAGTGGGTGCTCATTCGGTGAGGACATTTTTTGCCGCTGATTGTGTATCTAGTTCTTTATTAGTGATCGATGATTTCAATAGATTCGTAAGCTACCTGTGATAGCTACTTCCATATGTGAGGGTCTACTATGCAAAGTTCTTTGCTTCATTATTGGTAAAGATACAAGTCTTAATATTAACCAATAACTGTCCGTAAATTATAGGAATCGGCCATAAGTCTTGAAATCAATATAAACTATTATTTAACTATGTAATTTCAGGAGAAAAGGAAAGCAGAGGAACTCGCCAGGAGAAGAGATGAATTTGAAGCGGAAAGGAGAACTAAAGCTGAAAAAGAGAAGTGAGTGAACTGTTTATATTCACAACACTCCCGAAGTGTTGTGCTCCTACAGATACACCCCAGAAACACCCCAGCGCTGAGAGGAGCTAAACCCCTCAGCGAGTAGGTGTGCAGTAAAGTACTCACACCTCTTACTAGGAGGGGGAGGGAAACCCAGCAGGCACAGGACAGGCCCTCGATTCCTCGGGCAAGGGGCCAAAAAGCCCCAAAACCGAATCCTCGCAGAGACGACTACGCGAGAATCGTTGGGCAGCTGCCCGCCACACACGACACCCGTCTTGTCGGAGGATCCGCCCTTTTCTATAGAGGATGAGTGAACTTTACACCCTGTTCCTCATACCCCTACACCTTATTAGAATTTAGAATATTAACTAAATAATCACGACATAAAGCTGTGTTTATTATAGAAACTATATTTTGTTGCGTCCTCAGAGTAATAACTAAAGCATAGAGGGAGTGTGAAATTTCTCAGTCTAGTCATACTCTTTATACATATGACACATTCCGTGTGAAAAAAAAGGACAGGTATATAGTTATAAGGACCACCACTGTCCACTTTTTTGGTCTCGGTAGTGATGTGCCGTATTATAGTAGGTATCGATATTAATTTATTTTTGACATTGTTTTATTTATATATTGTATTGGATGTACGTTATTGTAATGTCATTAATTCCATGGATGATAAACACAATTAATACAGTGTTTGTTAATCTCGCTCTGGTTCCAATAGGATTTTACATGTTAATCCTATCCTTCTTCTTGTTGTGTGAGCTGCAACTCTGCAAGGTCTATCAACCAAACACTGTGCACTGATGTCAGTTTTTTAACCGCTTTCCAAGCTCCAACGTGAGTAAGGGTCGCGCCACACCTGCCGAACGTTCCGCGGCGTCATGTTTGCTTGCATTTCTATGGACGTAACGTTCGGCTGATGTGTCATAGGTAACTTGAAAAACATTAGGAGCGTATTCAGCCGAACCTTCCACCGCGGAACGTTCGGCAGATGTGGCGCGACCCTAACGACCATTAGTTCGCAGCTTATCGTTCCTTCCGAAGCATGAAATCATCTTACTTTTCTTTTTACCGACTTCTAGTAAAAGGAGGTTATCAATTCGATACGAATGTATGTAATATTGTTGGAATTGCACAATATTCACATAAATGTTACTCTATGTGGGCTTCTCAACACGTGTGCCAAATTTCATGTGTATGTATGTTTGTATGTATGTATGTATGTTTGTCCACGCATTTCTCCGAAACTCGTAATCAGATCGAGATCGTTATTTTTATTGGATTACGTATCTTTCAACTTAGGGAACAGTACAAGTTTTATTAAAATCGGCTCAGCAGTTTTCAAGATATGGAACATACAACTTAACTGCTTAACGACAAACAGCACGAATGTGTAAATTGAGTTCTTAGGGTATTTCGTCAATCCTTTAGGTCCATACTAAAGAAATTGCTCACTTTTTAGTGATGGTGTACCAAAACTTTTGTGAAAAAGATTTTTAAACTAAATTTATGAAATGAAATAGAAACAATCGGATCAAAACGGATTTATATTTAATAATTGTGGATAAAAAATAAAATAAATTGAAAACCGCACAACACTCCCTGATTTATAATTTACAATATCTCTGGCATATTCTGAATGAGCACATGGATCATAAATGTAGTCATGTGCATTTGTTTCCAACAGCGATTCTTTAAAAAGTATATACTTTTGTATTTTTCTCCGATATTGCAATTATCAGCTACAGTTTGAACTTGACACAATGTTAAATGGACAGCTTGTAAAGATACCGTACTTGGCTTTCAGCATGATTTGTTGTAGGAGAATTGTGATCAATTCGTATAATTTGCAATGGCTCGAAAAGAAAACGATATCTTCTCCAATTTATTGGCTTAAAATTATCGTATCGATAAAAAGTACCCACATTACTAGCTTAACATAACCTCACATTTCAACGAATTATTTTTTTGAAAATTAATTCGCGGTCACAACATAATTTGTAATAAAGATGGTTTGAAGGTATCACTATCAATCTAATATGTATGTTATCAGTGATCACATCCAAATATTATGAGTGATTTTTTATGAAAAATGTAAAAAAACACTTACCGATAAAAGCTTACAAATTCATTGTTTTTTTTTGCGTGACGAATGTGATTTAAACGATAACACAAAACAAGCCATGTTAGCAGCCTATTGATCTGTCCTTAGCACCTTTAGTTTTTACAAAATTATTCAAAAATCTATTAGTTTTCAATAAAAAATTACCAGCACCTCAACCAGCACACGTACTGACATTCACGACGTAATATACGGCTAGATCAAATACTTGTACGGTTAACCGTTTACTAAGCAACTATGGTGCTTTTTTAAATTTGTCGTGTAAAAAGAGACAAACTGTGACCGTTTGACAATTTCGGTGCGTCCATTTCTCTAATCTATAGACAGGGAGTCTATAGATTAGAGAAATGGACGCATGCTTTAGTTATTACTCTGAGGTTGCGTCGAAACATTCGTATTTGTAAGAAGAATCGTGATATTAAAAATGCTGTTTTGATATGCTAATAATGCCCGTATTATAGGATAATGTTCAATCATGAACCACTATAGCTACCTAGATTAGAGTAAGCCTGATATATGATAGTTTGGCAACGAGATTCGTTAGTTCGCATTGTTATGATTATGACCACATGGGCAGGTCCACAAGACAAAAGAAGGAGAGGTAGACCTGTAGCTAGTTGGGAAAATGAGCTCAAAAAAACTAGCCCAGTCTCGAGAGGACTGGCTATTTGGAGGAGGCATTTACCTGCAGAGGGGTTCTTGCAGAAAACTAAATAATACAATATATTAAAATTTATGTAAAACCTAAACTAACAACTAAACATAATACTAACGAAAATTTATTATACTAACATAGAATTAAACTTTTTTTTCTTTTTATAATCTGCAACGAAATTATAAGGCTGTTTATTTTTATTGATTTATTATGGTAATACGAAGCATATATCTTATTTTTTCGCAAAATTGATTCTGTATCATATTATCTCCTTCTCTATCCCTAGGCCACTTAGTCCAGAAGCGCCTACCTCGGGTGCAGGTGTGAGTGCAAGCGAGGCGCTGCGACGACAACGTTCAGCCGAGGCGAGGCAACTCATAGGAGCCTCTACAGCTGCAGCCAGGGCGCTGTTCCAGCAGAACTTGGCGCAAGGGCAGCTGGGTGTCACCAGGTCAGAACTGGTTAAATAACCGTCATGTTTTCAAGAAGTAGCACGTTAATATTATAATATTGGGCATAGAAATCGTAATTAGATGTGGGACAACCTTGTCTTCGTCGAATTTAAGAGCGTGCATTCTGAAACTGGGCAACGTCGCAAATAGCTGTCAAAAATTTACCTGTTTTGATTAATTTGGCAATTATACTGTATGGAAATAAGAAATGTGGCTAACTAGCGAACTAGAATATTAATAATGAATTGGAATTATAACATTGAATTTGATGTTGTACCCGTTTTAGGTGTAAAAAGGCATTTGGAAAGTTTCCAAATACTTTTTTTACATCTAAAACTAAATATTCGGTGTTACGATATTAATTATTGCATTTCATAATCAATATTCTAGTTCGCTAGTTAGCCACATTTCTTATTTCCATACAGTATTATTTCCAAATTAATCAAAACAGGTAAATATTTGATAGCTATTTACGACGTTGTTAACTTTTAAGATGCACGCTCTTAATACCTGCTAACACTTTAAGGTCTCGAAAGGTGGAAATTCATTGTGCAAATGATCGATTTTACATTCAGTTATCGATTTTTTTACACGAAGGGTTTTTACACAGTTTCCACTAGGCACTATGTACCACATCAACCCAAAAATGCATGTCTTTGCACGAAATTATGGTTTGTAAAACAGGCCATAAACCTAACCTACAAGGTCGCTTGTAATATGGTATAAAACCACCTATTAGGTCTATTCATATAAAATTCTTCTCTCCCCAGATCAAACTCAAACACACCAGAAAAACCGATCCGCAGTTCAGTAATAGCGCAACGTATAAACACATTCACTCAAGCGCAGTCCCCACAAGCATCACCAATCAAATCACCAACCAAACTAGAACCGAAACCGATACCGATACCAGATACCGAAGAACCCAAGACCAGCCCTCTGAAGAACATAGACAAGATAAAACTGAGCTTAGAGAGCCCATCACAGATACAATATGACCCAATCATAGACCCAGCAGATTTGAGTCCTTCAACGGAGAACGAAGCAAGCTCATTCAGTGCCATTAATTACGCTGAGACGAAGCAAGAAAATTCGTACAGAGATATCGAGCCTTTGAAGCAAAGTGAGCCAATGATAAAACAGAATATTCTAGAAAATGACATGTTTGACGCTTCATATTCGAGTTCGAACGAGAATGATGATGAAGACAGTGATAACAAGTTCAGTACTATTAAAAGGTCGCCGTATAGTAAGAATAATATCGCTGATGAGAACGACAGGACGAATGAGTTGACGAGACAGAATACGGTGATAGAGAATGTTAATTTTAAGAAGGAGACTAATGGGACTACGCTAGATGGTGAGTTTTTCTTTGTTTTTTTTCCGGTTGATGTGCAAACTCACGTCGTTCATAGACGTAACTTATTTTGCATATTTTGTTACTAACTTTGCCCTGCGGTTTCACCCGCAAGTCTTGATCTCGTGGAAATATCGGGATAAAAAGTATCCTATATCTTTACCCAGGTTATTCGTGAAAGGGCCTCTAGTCGTTGCCGGCGCGGCTGTTTCGTGCTTTGTGATGTCAACGATGCTGCATGCTTGCCTGTAAAAGTATCCTATTCATTCATGCTTTGAAGACTTTTTTAGTATGTTACTAGGTGCGCCCCGCGGTTTCACCCGCATAAGTTTCGATCCCGGGGGAATATCGGGATACAAATATCCTATGTCCTAAGCCAGGTCATGTTGTACCCATTTGCCTAATTTCATCCAAAACCGTTCAGCCGTTTTAGGTTGAAGGCGTAACAAATAAAAATTAAGAAACAAACTTACGCAGTTATAAACTTATAATATTAGTTAGGATTATCCATCGTGCCAAAATAGGTTTAGAGATATTTATTTTCAAAAAAATATTTTTGTTATCTTCTATCTTCAGGCCCTCCATAATCTATCCAGAATCTTTCACTGTTTATAAAAGTCTGTATAAAGCTCTAAAGAGACGTAAGACTTGTAGTATCTCGACTACGCGTGTCCTGTAACACGCGCGTAGTCGAGATACTACAAGTCTATAATATACAACGTGAAATTTGAATCACAGTTTTGCTAGAAGAAACGTTGTTCAGACCATGGTCTACTACCATTCTATAACAATCAATTTAAAAAAAAACGTCAATGGTATTTGACAAAACACAAAAAAAGACTGATTTATTTATTAAAATTTCGGCCCGCATTGGCCGGACATCCTTGTAGTTCACGTGGACTCCTCATAACTCTTTTGAATGCCATTTTGCTACCGCGATGAGTCCTTAGATGTTACGGTTAATGTTTGAACACGTTTGAGTAACATAAGACTTATTTGAGAACGCCTAGTTTAGTTTGTTTTAATAAATATTGGATGCTATAGAATGATAGTAGACCATGGTCTGAACAACGTTTGTTCTAGCAAAACTGTGATTCAAATTTCACGTTGTATATTTCCAATACATTGGGCGCCTTTGATCGCGTTCAGTTTCGTTGCTGAAATTTGCCCTAAGCCGACCAAATTATCGGTCGATAGAAAGTCTGTAGTCTGCCGGGGCTCGTAAAACGATCTTTCCTACATTTCAGATGTATCACCCGAAGGTTTAGAAGACGAGGGCGCGATATACGAAGATCTAGACGATGATCCGGGTCTCACCGCGCGAGCATTATATGACTACCAAGCCGGTGAGTTTATATCGTTTACGTTATAGCAATTTCATAATATAATACATGTTATGTCTAAATAAATTATGTCAATATTGACGTAAACAAATGACTATACAATATTATGTTTACAATACACATTTTCTAATATAGCTTTTATATTATAACTAGCTGCCGCCTTGATCAAACTTCTTTTTCTAAAATAAAAGCCTAGCCTTAGTTAGTCAATAAAACATCAGCTATCATAGCAAGAGAAAGTCCCGTCAAAATCGGACCAGCAGTTTCGGAGATTAGCCGAAACGAACAGACAGACATACAGATAAAAGTTTAAAAAGATGTATTTTTGTTATAAGTACCGTACATATTTTCATACGCATTTAGTAAAATGCTGTTATTTTGAAGTTACAGACAGTTCAATTTTATTTATTTATTTTGTAATTATTATTATTGTATAATGATCTTGTACCACAAATACATCCTCTAAGTGTAGACTAAATAAAATAATATAAATATTGACATAAACAAACAAGTATACAGTCATTACTAACATAGCCTTACTGAATTGATTGTGATCGAGATGAAGCTATCATATTACAATACACATTTCATATCTTTTACTAATAATTTCTCTATTATGATATTCCTAATGTATTGCTCTGATATTCCACATTGATTTCTGATTTTGAAGTTCGCATCTTTCCCAGCGTATCATTATAAAAATATAGACTACAAATGCATGAACAAAATTCTTATTTTTTTAAATTTTATTCCATTCTGCAGCCATGTTCTTACTTACCAGCTAAAAACACCATTTACCTTACTTATAAAATAACTGAAATATAATCCAATCTCTTCCAGCCGATGAGTCCGAGATCACTTTCGACCCGGGCGACATTATCACCCACATAGAACAGATCGACGCGGGCTGGTGGCAGGGCCTCGGGCCGCAAGGCGTGTTCGGACTGTTCCCGGCCAACTACGTGGAGCTGCTGCCGTGCCAGCCGCGCTAGGGGGCTAGCGTGAGGCTTGTGTTACTTAGTGGGGATATCTGTAGAGTTGTGATGGGATGAAATGCCTCAAAGATGATCTTAGGCTTCAGCACAGATGAATTCAGATAGGACACTCCGCAGTTTAGGTATGAAGCTACAAGTACGCGGCGGGCCCGTCTTGTTGGGCCAATTCAGTGAGTGTAAACGTAGTCAGAAGATCTAAGTCACGCGGTACAAAGAGAGGCAACTTCTAGGTGAATATAACTGTAGGTAATGAGCGCTGTAGTGTGCGACCTGAATTGCACTTTGTTGTGTCGTAGCAAGAGTCGCTTTTTATTTAAATGATTTTGCGGAGTGTCCTATCTGTGTTAATCTGTGGCTTCAGTTAAATCTGAGTCTTATGTTATAAGGCTCAATACGATACTCGATTCTTAATGAATGTTTTGAGAGAGTTAGCAACGTCGCAAATAGGTATCACATATTTACCTGTTTTTATAATTTTGCTAATATTACTGTATGGAAATATCGCTCTATAGTGCGCTAAAATATTTACCTGTTTTTATAATTTTGCTAATATTACTGTATGGAAATATCGCTCTATAGTGCGCTAAAATATTAATTACTGGTTTCTGCCCGCGAGCCTATAAAATAATCCGGCTGGTAGTTCCGGTGATTACCCCCTACATACAAACAAATTTTACCTTTTTATAATATTTGTATAGATGAATTTAAATAATAACACTGAATTAGGTGTTTTAACAGTTTAAGATCTAAAAAGGGCATTTCGAAAGTTTCCAAATGCTTTTTACATCCGAAACTAAATATAAATTAATTATAGCGCTTCATAATCAATGTTTTAGCATGTTTTAATATTTATTGAGTAATAAACGTAACACAACATCACCCAGAGGTGTACGTTAGGGTGTCCCGATAATTTTTTTTTCCGATTATCGTTACTCAAGACCCTTCAAAAGTTGCGTTATTAGTTGTAGATTACCGTAAAAATAAGTAAAAAAATATAAAAAGATATCTTGAGGGTTCTACCGGCACATTTATTATTTAAAAAATCACTTAATTTACCCTCCAGTCAATGTCATCTATTCTATTTTACGTACATTATTCCCATTTTATTTATTAATTTCATTGATAGTGGAACCCTAAGATATGATTTGCAGGCAACGATAGGATGTTTTCGGTGAGGAAATGGTTTAGATCGAACTCGCAAAATTCATATTTTGACAGGTTTTGCCTTATTTTTCTTAAATTCTCTACTTCTACGGTGAGGCAGTTCGTCTCATTTCTGTTGCGGTTTCACTCCTGTAAGGTGTCGCTCCGCACTTCCTTGTGATAAAATACGTGTTTTTGTGACAAACATACGGTAATGGGTTCAAGACGAAGTGAGACTACTTGTCCTATTTTGGGATCCTTTAAAGAACTTGACGATCGCCAGTTACCAGTGATAAGTGCCGTTATCAAATTCATCTTGTTTACTAAAAATGAACTAAAACTACAGAAGAATGGGAAAGGTCCTTCTAACACAGAAGGTTTTTCAATCGTTTCAATTCAAACTTGATACGATTTGGACCAAAGCTTCGATTTCCATCGTTTCCAACGTACGAGTTACCCAATTGCTGAAATCATATTTTGACAAATTCCTGTCATTGATAAGATACCCCAAAACTAAAATAAATGATAGCTACGAAAGCAAATTCAAGTGCTTTTTGTAAACGTCGAACAAGCTCTTCGATGTTACTGCTTGTAAGTGCACTTCGATTGACATTTGTTCCTGCAAAAAACCTAAGAAAGTTCCTATTTCTTAAAGAGATTTTTTACTGGGCCAAAGAGGTGATAGAAAAATGGCAATTAGCGGTATAAGCTTTTAAAGATATATCAGAGACAGGGAAATTTGAAGCGGATAGAGCACGCATGGTTTCTAAGTACATCACAAAGAACCTATCCTGTTTCGGTGCGCGAGTTGCCGCTTCGCCCCCAGTCGCCTGCAACAGAGCTTTCTCCAAATAGTGACGTGCTTGTAAATGAGACTCCATCTACATCATTGAATCGGAACACGCTGGCGTAGCTAAGGTATGTGATCGGTATGGACTATCAACGCGATCTGCGATATCCGACGATAGAGTCCATATTCGAGAGCTTGCATCTCGCAAAATATTAAAGGCTAGAGAAGCAAAAAAGAGCAATTCTCGCAGGGTATATAAAGCACGAAAACTTAACTTCTGTGCGCGAAATTACATTGATATAATATTTTGGCAAGAGTGTTGAGATATCAACTCCACCAATTTTGTGACTGAAGCTCTCCAACTAGAATTAAGGCTAAAGAACACAGTCTCGACATTGTCGTCTTTCCCTGTCACACACGGTCACAGCGGAAAGATGTGTAAAACTGGTGACGGAGGCTTCTCAAAGCGTCACGGACGCTACAGCTCGGGATGGTTTAGGAACAGATTAAAATCTCGCGGGAAATACCTAATTTTGGGCACAAAAACCAGTTCCGTTTTTAAAAGAACCATTGATTATTTGTCTGTCAACTATTTTAAACCTTGCTTTGACTCATTGGTGTACCCTTAAATTTAATAAAACCATATAAACGTTATTTTTGTATGATTTATAGTTTATGTTAGGAACCCCTAAAAATGGCAATTTTTTAAAACTTCAGGAACCGGTAGAGGCCTCAAGATGACAGATATCTAATTAAATTTCATAATAATCGTAATCTATGTGTCAAAACGCAACTTTTGATACCTCTTGCGTAGCCGTAGCTCAAAAAAAAAAAAAAACCCATACATGGACGGGACACCCTAGTGTACGTACCTTTAGTAGATACACCCCCATTTCTCCATACAATAATATTGACCAATCAATCAAAACATGTAGGGTTTGACAGCTATTTGCGGCGTTGCCAACTTTCAGAACGCACGGCTTTAAACTCTAAAGCTGACACCATTATCAAACGATATGAGAAGCTATGGATAATCAAGTTTACAGATATTTCTTCTAAGTAGTATGTAAAATGTAAATTACCTGCAACTTTTACTACCATTTCATAGTATCTCAATTGAATACTACTAATTTGCAGTATTACGGCAGTTTGCAAAGTGTAAACATGAGATTGATGGTATTAAAAGTTGATGGTAAACCTTCTGTGTATGTATATGTGGAATGTAACACATGTTTGGGTAAATTGGTGACAGTCTTGATATAATTGCACAAAAATATATTTCAAATCTTCTCGGTTAGTTTGCCAATCTTATTTTCTAACAAGTCTCAAAAAGTTACCAAAATAATAGGGATCATGCCTGGGCAAAAAAAAAAGAAATTCTATTTAGTCCGTCAGCCAGATATTAAAAAAATATTAGACACGTATATTTTGCTTTATCTCCTCTCTTAATAAAAAATGAGTTAGATAAAACGTATTAAAGTTCCCCAGTCGGGGCTCGCTACGTTACAACTCAGTATAAAATCTACATACCCCATCTTCCCTATTTTATTAATATTGGTGCTTTATTTCATTAAAAACGTCTAACGGGCCTCTGCGAGTTGATTTCGGCTCCTTCGGAACCCCAGGGTTCCGAGAAATGTCAATCGACGTAAAAATATTAATCTTTCAAAATAGCACAGTTGAATTCGCGCATCAAGATAATATTTAAATAGCGTATAAGAAGCTAGTGTGCGCGATTTGTGAAACACTTAGCCCAGGTGAGGACAGACGTATTTTTATCGTGGCGATTTTTTTTCGCGTATTGTATGTTCACTCTCTATTGACACTCTGCTTAGGACAGCGTGTATTCTTGACGCGCTGTATGCGCTCTGTTGGATTCTCAATGCTCGGCTCAATACCGAGAGTTGAAAATCCAGTGTACGAAAAAAAACTCCGCGGAAAACAAAACGTCCGTGCGAACCTGGGCTTACTATATTTGAGACCAGGATACTAATCTACCCACTTGTGTGCACCATACGATAATTCTAATAATAAGTGTATGCTATAAAATGCGAGTTAAATGTGAGAGTGTTATTAACATTAACGAGGACTGATGCAATACGCACTTTATGAAGTATAATCGATTAAAACAATGCGTAAGAGCGGTCCCGGATATAGAATAAAAAGCCTTATACTCGTTCAAAATAAAGGAATACTTTGAAGACTTATCTGTCGTGGGCGGTCGAGCTAAAAACTTCCCGCGCCGAAACAAGACGTAAATAAATATGGTCATGTATCGATTCGGTCAGGCTATTATTCTAACTATTCAACTTTCTAAAGTTCCATGGATGAATACTCTTTGTGTGCGATCTCACTTTAATTTGTGGTTTTTGTCTGGGACCGAGGAAAATGCATATAAGTCTAGTGTATTGTCTTTGGGCCGTATTAACTAGTCTGAGTGGAAAATTATATGATGTTTTAAAAGAATTGTCAAGTCTAACATAGCATTCAATAGACTAATGATAGATTCTATTAACATTTATTTCAATACGAATTCAAAACAATTTTTGACATTTTCAATAGCGTTTAAAATCAATTTAAAATAATAATTATTATTAGTACATTGAAATAGTCCATTTTCTAACTTCGGATTCAAAAGTTCTTTATAATGGCAACACTAAACAGTAGGTTTGGAAGCAATTTAGACTGTGATGAGAAAGAATTTTTAGTCGACTTCGAGTTTTCAAAATTTTTGATCAGATGAATTTTATAGATTTAGATTTTTTTATAAATAATAACTTAGATCTAGCACGTATAGTGCAGACTCATGAAGTTATAAAAAAAAACAGTAGCAGACTTACAAAAAAAAAATCACACTTTTTTTTTTGTAAAAATGAAATAGTTGTTGCCTTTTCAATAAAATTAGGAATGCATTTTCCTTCTTGTTAAGATAAGGATAATAATTAATATCCAGAGAGAATTCGATGTAATAACGAACGAGGCCTAAAGGGCACTTAAATTATATCTATCGCTTTTAAAATGATATCTTTCTTGGCCCAAAAACGAGTTAAAGATCAAAGAATTTCATTGGTTCAAGCACAGTATAAATAAGTAACAGTCTTACGTCTTAATAGGAAACAGCCGAAACGACGCGCTTCGAAATTTCAGTGTATTGATAGTACGCAACAGTCGAGTGCGCGGTTGTTACGCACGAACACGCAATACTGTTACTTTACTATACTGTGGTTCAAGTATTTTAATGATGAAAAGAAACTTTTTAGTAAGAAATGATGTAGTTTCGCTATTTTATAAGATTCAGTGAAAACTGATTTATTTGGAAATATTGTTATTATCGCTTTATCGATCGTTTGTTTGAATATGAAGCAATAATTTGAATTTATGTAGTTAAGTTATTAATTTTTAAAGAGCTTATTATGAACTGCGTTAGTAATTTTCTAGCTTAGTTTCTAAGTTCATTTATTAGACTTATTACGAGTCATTAGACTGCCATTTATTTATGAAAATTTATATTTTAGGCATTAATATTATTTGATGAAAGACTATTTCTGCATTTGTATTTTTTAAAGCGTATTATATTAATTGGCAACACAAAAATCGGAGTCGCCAACATTTCGGCCAAAGTGGAAAATAAGTAATTATTTTGATGTACTCCTTTTTACGTAAGTACTAGTGTTTAATGTAGGCTTCAATTTAATTTGAGTGCTTTAATTATATCTTTGACTGCATTTTTATCAAAGCTTTTTAGCTGTACTTAGAAAATTTTATACGTTTTGTGAGAAGAGCCGTGTTAGTGAATTTTCAATTATGTAATTTTAATTTATAATGAAATTTATTATTTGACTATAAAGAAATGAAATTATGTATTTTGGAATCCTTTTGGTACAAATTGTCGAAGTAGTGCCAAACAGTTTTATCTAATTAAAAAACTATTTTGAACACAAAGTTATTCAGTCACAAATAGATGCTCACTACTTAATGTACTTTAAACACTGCATTTTTAATATTGAATTTAGTATTTATAGTTGCAAATGTTCCTTTTCTTAGGTATTTTGTCACAATTTGCAATCTTCTCGTGCTTAGCGAAATAATGTAGAACTTAGGACGCTTACAGACGATCACTATATTGATAACTGTGATCAGTCAACGATGACGTATTCGTCGTTCAGGGGCAAAATGTCCAATTCTCAAAATGTCCAACTCCCAAAATGAGAACGTAGCAAATTACTTCAATAACTCATCAAAACGGTTTTTTTTAAACTTATGACAAACAATAAATACAAAATACTGAAAGAAACAAAATATGTTTTATTTATAAGTAACAAATTAAGACCAGAGAAGACCACAACATACCCGATATCACTATTTTTGTCATAATATAAATAAAAAATACACTCATAGCAACAATTTTTGAAAAAAAAAAAAAAAAAAAACTTTTAACTAATTTGCTACATTCTCAAAAATTTGACATTTTGGGAGTTGGACATTTTAGGAATTGGACTTTTTGACCATTGGACATTTTGACACCGCTGGATATTTTGAGAATTGGACATTTTGCCCCTGAACGATATTCGTCTGTAAGCGTCCTATTACTTTTCACTAAAATGCTTCGTAAAATCACAATACTATTCAAATGTACAGATGCTTATTTTTAGACACGAACAAATCACTTTTATTGTACAGATAACTTAGCAGATGTTAAAGTATTAGTATCACACAATGCACTGTTATTTGTCTACTGCACGCTGCATAGAAACGGGTTTTGTCGACGGTAGAATAGAAATGACAGTTTGTCTATTCTTCCGTCGACAAAACTAGTTTTCTAACTACGCGTGCTGCTTACCTAACTAACAGTGACTAAGTCTAAGAAAAAGATTCCATTACGGAAGTTGATTTAAAAATGTGTGCATAAAGTCTATTTTATCCTTTTGACATTACTACCTAACCTCAATTTATAAAACTTAGTTTTCACAAAAGGACGTAAACTTCCATTGCAAAAAATAACTTGACTTCCATAGTTATACAGGGTGTTTGAAATCTGGATGCAGCCTTAAGCGGGTTATAGTTGACACCATTTCGAGCATGTTTAAAAAAAGTTTTGAGCGATTGAGGCTATTTATTAAATTTTAAAATGACAAAGATTGAAGAAAAAAAAAAAATTTAAAGCAGTTAAAAAACGTAGTTCTTTTAAGACATGTACGGGGGGTCAACATGCTCTAAATGATGTCAACTTTCACCCCCCTAAGGCTGCCTGTCCACTGGAGCGGAGAGGAGAAAAGAGGAGCGGAGATGTGCCAATATTAACCAATAGAATCTTGACTCCGCCCCTGAGTTTAGATCAGTGATCCTAAGTCAAGATTCTATTGGTTAATATTGGCACATCTCCGCTCCTCTTTTCTCCTCACCGCTCCAGTGGACAGGCAGCCTAACGTCTTGCACCCAGCTTCCAAACATCCTGTATAATCCCAAAACTATTTTATTAATATATGAATTGAGTTTAGATTCTATATACCCCTTATTCATAACCCATACATACTAATATACTTGTTTACAATTTGTTCTTTTTAAATGAATATCCAGCCTTGCAATATTATAGTATACCTACCTATGTATTTATAAGGAATATTAGAGTCAATGTGCCCCAATTAGGAGATTAACTAAGACTAAGCTTGGCCTTTCTCCTTCTATACATAATAGTTGTAAGTCATGTAAGTGAGATGTGTATTTTTTGTATTACGTTGAAACATGTTCTCTGTATGTACCTATATTATTGCAATATAATTTTATGTGTATGGTGCTCCATTGTATTGTAATTTGTAACATAGGTTTACATTTGTATCCTAATATTTTCAAAATAAACAAGTCCTAGATTCCGGAGTTTCCGTTTTTTATTTTTTACTTACACTACTTTTTCTGCATTTTCATACAAAATTATCACTAAATCATTATGAATCATTTGGAATGATGATCACAATAATGGCGTGCGCGCACTGGCGGACGGCGGGGAGTATCCTCTGCGATATCGTGAGCGTTCGCCAGCTCACCGGAGCATCCGCCGGAATGCCGCGGCATCCGCAGAGTACTCACCGCTCGCCATTTAATTGTTCCACTAGCGACTACGCATTTAAAAAGTTGCTCTTGACTAGCGCATACCGCCGCCTCCCGCCGTGGTATCCTTCAGCTCTACGATACTCCAGAGAAAACTAGGCTGCGATGCTCCAAGGTTGATCACCGAGCATTGAAATAAATACAGGGTGGCAGGGACATCGACGCGAAGCCGGTTACCATGGATTCAGTACATGATTCTGAACCCCCCTGCGTTGAAATTTTTCGTCGGTTATTTAAAAAAAAATCAGCTGTTTCATAGAAAAGTGCAATACCTACGCGGTCAAAATGTATGGAGCAGCTGATTTTTTTTTTAATAACCGACGAAAAATTTCAACGCAGGGGGGTTCAAAATCATGGACTGAATCCATGGTAACCGGCTTCGCGTCGATGTCCCTGCCACCCTGTATATACCCTATTTCAATTGGTTAAGTATTAAAATCCTCTGCTGTCCTGTCCGCCAGTCTGCGTAGGCCCTAACTCATCATCTGCCTAGCCTCTCCCCAACAATGTTAGGGTCGGGGTCCAGACGAACCGGATGCAGCTGAACACCAGTATTTTACATGGAGCGACTGCCTATCTCATAATAACTACAAGGTGTAATTGAAATATCTTAAATCCTCTTAGACTCAACTCTTCTCGTTGACCTAGAATCATGAAATCTGGCAGGAAGCAAGGTCTCACAGCACGTGTAAAGGCAATAGTCGGAAACCGATTTTTTTTCGATTACAAACTTACATTTGCAGTTGGAGAATTGACCGTGACGTATAATAATGTATGAGAGAACATGTTTTTCATCTACAATGGTAAGTTTGCTTTTGTGATAATTCATCCTTACTACGGAACACTTCATTGTGCGTAGTCCGACACGCACTTGGCTGGGCTTTTTAATTAGTCGAATTGAATACGGAAAGGGATACTCGTCTGCCTGCATCCATCTGATTCGAACGAAGATAGAAATAAATAAAATACAAGTGTTATCTTCAAACATGTATTAATAATATCAAAATTAAGAGCGTGTATTCTAAAAGTTGACAACGTCGCAAACAGCTGTCATATGTTTACCTGTTTTTTATTATTATCGCTAACTAGTGACCTAAAATATTAATAATGAATTGCAATTATAACACTGAATTTAATGTTGTAACCGTTTTAGGTGTAAAATGGGTTGCCCACTTTCAGAATGCACTCTTTTAAGGCGAAAGCGTCAACGTACCCCGCAAAATTCAAATTTTCTTACGATTCTTGCAATTTGCAGGTCAGTATCAGGTTGTATGTCGATTTAAATATGATTCGCGACCGTATCAAATATATATTTTATAGAATTATAATCTCTAAGGTCATGTAATCCTATTGAATGAATATTTCATGAAACATGACATTAGAGGATTATTTATTGCTGATACCACAGATAATATAATACTACGTACAGATACCCAATCCCATACAAAGAAATGCGACCTCCCTAAGTCGGGCTATTGTCTAGCTACAGCATAAATGTGGTACAGTGATGTAAAACGCCATCTATTGCAAAGAGCCCTAAACAAAAAGGTTTTACTTTTTTTTGTTGAAAATACGAGATTTATGAGTTACAATAGATAAATCAGCATTGAACAAGGAAGTTTTGATTTTTACTAATCTTATTTCAGTCAAAATCTTCCGTTTATCGCTTTTTAGTGACTGTTAATTTCATAATTGTTACCTATGCTGCCATCTATGATCTTTTTTCAAGACTAATTATAATTTGTTCGAATTGGTACCCCATGCTGATACTAATAATAATAATTCTGTAAATATACATAATATATTGCGGCCGCGAATCATATTTTAATCAACCTACTACAGTACGACACAACTTAGATGTAGCATAGATTTGAAAATTTTCATTCATTCATTTCAATTTCACGAATGTATTTGGCTATAAGACTTTACAAGTTATTGCGTTTTCGAAAGATCATTTTCACCTAAAGCAATAATAAAGATTGGTGATTTTGAAGGCGCACTCAGTTCGGATGGTGATCGGTTTTCCGAATTTTGCCGATGCTACATCTAAGTTGTGTCGTACTGTACCTGACACTGATCTCCAAATAGCAAAAAACGTAAGAAAATTTGAATTTTGCGGGCTACCTAAGCGCATCCCCCAGTTAACAAAACTCATTACTTATCTTAAAACAAAATACTGTTTGTTATTCATGTACTGTATTTCCTGTCAGGATATCAGAGAAGATTCCGCGCCGGGGAAGAGCTATTTTGTTTACGATATCGGGAATGACCTGCAAAAAAAATTAATAATTTCGTAGGCACAGTACAGCAATAGACAAGTCCCAAAATAATAATAATAACCCCTTATGCCGTATCTCTACGTTGAAGTCGTGGTGTGGCTTGCGCGCTCCGAAATCTTTGCCGGTAAAGTTTACAAAAAAATAAAAGACCCATTTTGATAAAGACTTTATGTAATTAAGTAATATTTTATTGTTTCTTTTAGTCTCGTTCCAAGCCACATTCTTGGTCTTTCTCAAATATAAAAGGCCCGTTGCCTTTTATTTTTTGACAACTTTAGCATTCGTGAAATGCAAAATCTGTATCAGTAAGGAAATCGTCTATCCTCAGAACACAATTCACTACTGTATTGACTCAATCATATCTAGAAGTTTCTATTATACTGGGTGGATTTTTGAGATGGGCAGTATGGTTAAGGTAGCTGCCATGCTACCTTAACCCCGCTGACAGTAGGCAGGTTTTAGCAAAGTAAACACAAAAAAAAACATTATATTTTGCTTAACGCATAACAAGCCTCCTCGGATCCTTCTTCAGTTTAAGATTTCTCACGGAAGAACCCAGATGGTTTTGGGACTTGAGCCCCCTAGCCCCTGGATCCGCTACTGTTCATCTACTTACAGAAATAAAAATTTCATTCATATACATCCTCTCACCTTAATACGAACTTCTCTGGGCATATACGTGCTAAAGAACTCATAGAACTCAAAGTGCGTGCGCACAATGTCAAGCCTGGCGAATTCATGCTTCAGAACATCGACGGCGTCTGTGGGCGCTACGTTGTGTCGACGCAGGTCTTTAGTGAAGTTGTAAATCGTTTCTACTAGCTTCTCTGCTCGAACGCGCGCTCTGTAGTCATATCTGTGGATTTGAAAATAAATAGTATTATATAGATAGATAGATGAAACCTTTATTCAGTACTTGCTTCCGCCAGCGGCTTTACCCGTGTGATATCTTTATAACACAACATAACACATCACATCATGCCTGTAATCCACGAAGGGTTAGGCAGAGGTATAGTACACCCACGTTTCGCCAGTTATGTTTAAGAGTGTTTACGCTGAAAGTTGGTAACGTCGCAAATAGCTGTCAAATATTTCGCTGTTTTGATTAATTTGGCAATATTACTGATTGGAAATAAGAAATGTGGCTAACTTAAGTACGAGTACCTAGAATATGTAGTGTTACAATACATATTTTTTCTTTTTCTCTTTATTATAATATTATTATATTCAGTACAAAATAATACTGGTATTCAGCTGCAACCGGTAAGACTGGAAGCCGACCCCAAGATAGTTGGGAAAAAGGCTAGGAAGATTGAAGATTGATTATATTCAGTACAAAAAATGCATGGTAATTAATATTGCACAATTTAAAATGACAAAGAGACTGCGAAGGCGATGGGGGACCAGCTGGACAGATTATGAAGACTGGACTTCTTTAGCGTAAAAACGCACACTATGGAATCAAACGTTGGTTAAAAGGTAGTCACTAAGTGAAATTTTCGGAAAAAATCACTTTTTTTTTTAATTTTCGGCATAATTCGGCACAATCTTTCATAGGAGAAACTCGTTAACTGTACTGATTACTAAAGGTTTCAAGTTTTTGAAAAATCCGTAAGTAAAGTTTTTAAGAAGATTATCAAGAGGAAAAAATCATTATACATTTCACAAAACTGATATTATTTAAAAACACTTAATGACTTTTACCTTTGAACCAACGTAAAGAGGTATTTGCCAAGCAGCAGAATGTTACAATCTGGATTAGAATAAATTCAACTACTCTCCTTTCACAGTTATATTACCTCTGATTTTGTATCACAGCACAGTGATCTATGTTCTCATTGAAAAGAAAAAGAAAGAAAGAAAGGAATTAAATGTATTTAGCACAGACACAGAAAACAACATATTGAACTACAAGTAAAAGATATTTAAAAGAAAAACAAATAAAAAGTGTAAAGTGCGTTGTAAGATTTGGCAGGAATGTGTGCCTCGCGGCTGCGTCAAATAAGCCAAGTTCAGTAAAAAAAAACACAATTGCTATACGGTTGCAGTCAGAGGTAAGATAACTAGGTTTAAATTCATTAACTAAATAAGACGCAAAGGAAGAACTTTACTGTCTTATAAACTCCACACTATGACGAGCCTGTCTCGTGGAGTCCTTGGCTGGTATTGCCCTATAAAAATTCGTATTACGTTATTAATTATTGTTACAATGTAATAACTGTGAAAGGGCTGTGGTAGATATCTCCAGAACTGTGTTGAAAGGAACATAACTATTTCGTTTCTGAATGTCATCAACTCACGACAGTGCATTGCATTGTGATGTTAAATTAACGACGCTCTTCAAACTAACGTTTAGGAGAATAACATTTTATTTTGTCAACACCCATTTAGTGATAGATCGAAGAAATCGTGGCGAAGTAATAACAGCCGTACGGGTCGATCTATCAGGCAAGCTATGCTTGCCGGGGTTGGTCCGTGGATGGGACCATCTTTACATACCGAGACTCCTGCCTGCCTCGGAAAGCACGTTAAGACGTTGGTTCCGGCTGTCTTTCGTGGATCTTTGACAGTCGTTACGGGTCGTCAGAGGCAGAAAAGTAAGACAACCAGTCTTACCAAGAGGTATCGTATTCCCTAGTACCTGGGTTGTGGAGGTCAGTCGCTCTTTGTAATATACAAGTATTTAGCTGCTAAGGCGACCCGCAGGCTAAGAACTCACGGAGCGATTTTCACCCGCGCCCGCCGCGGTGGCGGCACCGCAAATACTCGTACGAACACGTAGTACATGTAAATTTAGATTTTAATTTTCACGACGCGGTTTATGACCGCGGCGGGCGCGGTTGAAAATTAACCTTAGCCTGCCCGCGTAAATCACCGGTCTCGTGAGTTTTGAAATAAAACCGCAGATCCACGTGAAAACCGCGCCGTGAGTTGTTAGCCTAAGTTGGGAAAAGGCTAGGCAGATGGATCGACCATTTAGGGCCTATGCACACCACGTTTTTTAACGCGCCGTCGACGCACGTTTTAGAAACGCGCGTCGACGGCGCGCTTTTATCCTACAGAGCAGTTTATAAGGTCTACAGGCTGCGTCTGACTTGCGTGCGTATCGCGTCTGTATCGCTACAAACGCGCCGTTAAAAAACGTGGTGTGCATAGGCCCTTAGGCCCAGACTCCACCAAAGCGGAGATGTGCGGAGATGCGTACTGGCTAGACTGGAGCGAATATGCGTGCAGGGTAGAGCGGACATGTGTGCTAGCTATATGGAGCGTAACTGAGCTGCGTGCGGCGAGCGTTGGATGTTGACATCTCTTCTCGTCTCCGCTACGCGCCGTCGCCAGCTTGCGAGGCACAGCTCACATCTCCGCTTTGTACCGCCGCCCACCTTAATCTATGCGAGGTACAACTCGTATATCCGCATCGACCGCGCCTTACAAATATGATACTTCTCCGCTCAGTGGTATCCACTGAAGCTGATTGGAGACGAGATGTGTGAATTACGAAATTCTATTGGTTGTTTAAAACACATCTCCGCTCCTCTCATCTCCGCTTTGGTGGAGTCCGGGCCTTAGTGATAGGCTATACTTGCGCAAAATGAGTCACATAACATTTATTGCATAGTCACATAAAATGCATTCAATTAGCAAGATGTCTACAGGTATATTAATGTAGAGTCCTCTAGCAATCTAGCATGTTCTAGGAAAAGTTTAAAATGTGTGTTCTGGTATTCACTTACTTGGCCTCCAACTTATTCTCCAAGAACTTATACAGTCTCTTAGTGGTCCACGACGCGTTGCTCGGTTGGAACCTCTTCGGAGGTTTATACTTCATGTCTTCAATCATCTCTGGAGGCAACTCGTCGAAAGGAATGAGAGACTTCAACTTTTTCTTAGGTTTGTTCTGTGTTGGCTTAGGACGGCGTGGAGCTGGCTTATCGGGTACTTTGAAAAGGTTTAATGAATTTGAAACGGGATTTTTAAGAGAGTTTCTTATTGCTGCTACCTGTAATGTAGAATTTGTAAATGTTTATGTTGACTTTAAGATATAGTAAGTACACCATAAATATGAATTACAGATATACATGTGAAAATTTCAAATAGGGTGACACATTTATAGCAATTTATGAGAGACCTACAAACGCTAGCTACAAATTGCCGCGTAAATGTTTTTAATTTTGATATTTGTTTTTTTTTTTGTAATTATTTTTAATTTTTGTGTTATTAATTTGTTATTGTATTTTTTAATCGTGTTTTTTTACGGTTCATGTGGTCTGCAATACCGTCGTCGTGTTTTTGTCTGTGCTGAATAAATGTTTTTGTCTTTTCATTTGTCTTTCTTTCAATAAATATAAAATTTTATCCGCGGCTTCGCCCGCGTGATGTCGCCAAATATCCTACGGGAACGTACTACCGGGATTACATACCTAATAGCCGAGGGAAAGGTCATTAACTCGTACCGGTGCGCCCGCGTTGCCGTCAACGATAATTATTTTGTTACGCGTAATTTTGAATCTGTGATATCTTAAATGATATGATATCAAGGAATATTTTAATCTAAATTAAATGCCCAATTTAAATAACATATTTTATTGGATAAGGATTAATATAATACCGGTCATAATAGCTTCGGAAGTAAAAATTATATTTTTATCAAATTTTGAAAGATGAAATGGTTGCTGTGGGTCATCCTTAGAAGATAGACGTATGCCATCTCGGTGTTTTTTGTTGAACTATTTAAGATGAACCATTCTGTAAAACATAATTTGTATGTATCTTTTACGGTTTACGCGGTGCACGCCAGTAAAGCTCCCAGTCGGTGTGATTTTTTCCGACATCTTCAACAATAATAGTCTTAATTCAGAAAATTTACACAAAACCTTTAATGAATTATATACTTACTAAAACCTTCCGCATGAATCACTCCGTCCATTGATGAAAACCGTTCAGTAGTTTTTGAGTTTATCGAGTTCAGACAGACAGACAGACGCGGCGGGGGACTTTGTTTTATAATATGTAAGGATTATAAGCCTTAGTAGGGGGGAACAAAAGTAAGGGTAAAAAAAGAAAGGGTTAAAATTATTAGAATACTATTGAATGTATCTGCTTTTTTTTGTAGATGCAGCCATTTTATTATTTAAATATAATATGCTGAGATATAGTGGTGCTGGTGTGTGTATTACGCGGAGTGCAATAAAGAGAATATAGTCCCCACATTTCGTTAAGTTTAAGTCGCAAATCGCGGTCGCGTTGCGTCGCGCCGCGTCGTAGTCGGGTTTAATACTAAGGGAGAGCATATTGCGATAAATTTACAGCGATATACAGACATAATATTAATAATTATTTAATAGAACTTACGATCTTAAGATTCTCCTCAATATTCCGCTTCTTAATTTTCTGCATATACATTTCTAGCGACGTCTGCTGTGTTCTCCTCGACAGTTCATGATCGGACTCGACAATATCTTCAACAAGTTGATTAGAGTCCTCAGGCATCTCCGTAGAATTTGCTAGAGGAAACTTTACAGTTTCCGATTGCATTTCTATATGTTCAGTCTGTCTTTTCGCAGATTTCTCCATAACTAAGGCTCGTAAAGACTTTCTTGGAGTAAAGTCTTTGCCGAAAGTTTGTCGTAGCGTCTTGCGGGTAGTTCTATGTGAGTCCCAGCCGGATCCTTCTGCGCTTGAGTTCTTAGTTCCATCAGAAAATCCTATACTATCCCTAGCTGGGGCTAAGCTTGGTTTAACAATCAGATTTTTTATCATGCTTTTAGTTTTTCTGGCACTGGTATTGCGTCCTTTGGTTGTGAAAGAGTCCATTTGATCGGTATAATTATTATCGTGTAGGATCACTTCTGGGGATTTGTTTATGTGTTTCTTTCTGTGTCTGCCTGTAGTGTCGTGTGTTACGTTTGGCGATTCTTCGATTTCTTCACTTGCTTCTATTTCGTTCTGTTCTTCAATCTGTCTTTCTTCATCGCTTTCATGTTCGTTGTGTTCTCTTTCATTATCCGATTCTTGTTCTTCGTCACCATCAACTTCCATTTCGTCGGCTTGATTATCATCAGAAATCTCTGGATCAGTGGCGACTACGTTGTCACCCTCGTCACTATCGTCCATTAGTTGATCATCTTCAACTCCCTCGCTTTCGGCTTCACTTGCTACTTCATGACTTTCCTCTTCGTCATTTTCAACTTCCTGGCTCTCGTTTGCGGAAGCTTCATTGACTTGACTCTCATTGGCCGGTTCTTCCTCATCTTCATCGATTCCGTCGTCGTTCTCCTCGTCGGAAGCATGAGAATCTACAATTTCTTGGCTTTCATTAGCTTCCTCTTCTGCTTCTCGGCTTTCATTAGCTTCCTCTTCTGCTTCTCGGCTTTCATTAGCTTCCTCTTCTGCTTCTCGGCTTTCATTTGCTTCTTCTTCGTCTTCTTTGCTTTCATTAGCTTCCCCTACTGCTAATTGGCTTTCATTCGCTTCCTCTTCTGCTTCTTGGCTTTCATTTGCTTCTTCTTCGTCTTCTTTGCTTTCATTAGCTTCCCCTACTGCTAATTGGCTTTCATTTGCTTCCTCTTCTGCTAATTGGCTTTCATTAGGTTCCTCTTCTGCTAATTGGCTTTCATTAGCTTCCTCTTCTGCTAATTGGCTTTCATTTGCTTCTTCTTCGTCTTCTTCGCTTTCATTTGCTTCTTCTTCGTCTTCTTCGCTTTCATTTGCCTCTGCTTCGACTTCTAGGCTTTCGTTTGTTTCTTCTTCGACTTCTTGGTTTTCATTAGGTTCATCCTCATTTACATCACTTACATTGGATTCCTCATTTCCATCGCTTTCATTCGCTTCTTCCTCGTTTTCACCTTCCATTTCTTCATTTTCAACTTCTTGGCTCTTAGTTACTGCTTTTTCTTGACTTTCATTCATTTCTTCTTCATTTTCTTCACCATTATCATGACTTACGTTAACCTCAACCTCATTTTCTTGTTCGTTCTCTTCGATTACTTTTACGTCACTCATATCTGCGCGTCTATTATTTGCGGCTTCATCAATTTCTTCATTGATCATCTCTTCATGTTTATTTTGAACATTCTCTGTTTCTTGTTCCTGATTACCGTCAACGTTATCATCCGCAGAATATTGTTCAGTTTGGGATTCGACTGATTCTTCAACAATTTTTGCTGGTTTTTGTTGAAATGATTTGTTAGTCGAACTGGATTTGTTACTCTTTGATTTATTGATTTCAGTTTCTTGGCTCTCTTTTTCTAAGAGAACGGTATTATGTTTGTGTGTATTATCTTTCTGGTTTTCATTCAGGTCATTGTGGATCTCTGCTTCTTCTAAAACTTCATCATTTTCATATTCTAATGTAAAATTATTTTCATCATCTTCATTTTGTTCGACATCATTTGCACCAGTCTTGTTTACTTTATCATGTACTTTGAGAGTAACTGTTCGTTCTTTTTCATTAACACTTTTATTTGTACCAGTAGTATTACGAAGACTTTTGTTTGTGGATTTGTTAATGACCCGTGTTACGTTGTTTATAGCATTTACGACGATTTCTTCAGATTCTATTTCCGTTTCTATTGCTTTTGGGCTATTCCTTGTCTTGTTTTGTTTCTGAGATTTATTTAGTGAGGCGTTATATTTATCCGTGTCTAACTTAGATTTACTTACATCTAACTCAACACCTTTAGAAGAAATTTTACTTCTAGACTTATTGCCTTTGGCATCCTGTTTTACAGAAGTATTGACGTTTTCGTCACGTTTGGAGGCATTCTTCAACATACTTCTTGTAGTCCTTGAGCTGTTTAATGACTTGTCTTTGATTTCTGGTGAAGCTTTTGACTTATTCTTAGAAGCAACAGATTTATTGGATTGCTTTGTTTTATCAGAAGGTGTATTTGTTTGTAAAGTTCCTGCTTCAGATTCCTTCGCTTCCGATAGTTTACTGAGTCTAGCTCGTTTTATAGGTGTATTGTCTGCCAACATATTGTCTTCCAGTTGATTCTCAACCATCGTCGAGGATGGTAGGAGCATCCTGAAGTCCATTTCTATGTCAGTAGTAATACTTGATGCAGGGGATGCATCCTTGCCTTTAGATATCGAACTAATTCGTCTCTGTTCAAGTTTTTTTTGAAAACCAAACACTTTTGGTTGTATTTCGGGCATTTCATCCTCACTTTCAGATGCAATGAAGTCGGCAAAGATATTCTTTCTTTTGTTTGCTGGCCGGTTACCGAAGATATTCCTAACTTGAGGTTTAGGATCTGCAAGTACATTTTCCCTAGTTTTATCAGCAGCTGTTTTATTTGGGGATATGTTTAGTAGGGCAGCTGGAAATATTGGTTTGGACCTCTTTGCGTTTTGAAAGAGTTCTCTTGTTCCAACATTTATTGTCTTATCAATGTTTGCGGTGTTGGTCTTGTGGAGTTTGGCCAATGATTCTCTGTTGTCTATTAGGTGGCCATACTTCTTTTGAGGTTGGTTCTCTTTTTGTGTGAAGAGCCTTCTTTGTGGGAGAACTATGCTGTGGATCGACTCATTGTCGCTGCTCTCTGGTAGGTCAAGAGAGTCATTCTTTTTTTCTTGGCTGAAAACAGAAAAAAATTGGTTAGTGTTTTAAATATCCTTACAACTAAAAGATATTTTGGTTAATAACAACAGAATGTCTCTTTATTTCATTTTAATAGACCGTAAAAAAATTGGACTTTCTTATCACTATTGATCAGGGACCGAAAACCTTTATAAATTACGGTACAAGTATCGAAGAATTTTGGTTACTTCTACGACAAAGGTTACTGCTATCTGGATAATCAAGAAGAAGAAACATGTTACCTCAGTTAGGTTACTGTTTTAATACCGGTTACACACACACAGGCGATGCACGCGCTTTGACTAATGCCGACGGCTCGTGTAAGATACAGGTAATTTTTATTTCGGTAATAATAGTGATTGTATTCAATTTAAGGTAACCTTTAAAAATACCAGTAAAAAAAAAATATAAGCCGAAAAATCATCGAAAGATCATCGGTATGATCAATACGGGTAATTTTTCGGCTTATTTTTTTTTCGGTCCCTGCTATTGATCATTATTATTTATTACTGAGGGAGTTGCATTGCCGGGGTTGCGGGTAGTCCTGCCGGGGTTGCGGGTAGTCCCAAGGGGAAACCGTGGCCCCTGGCATGGCAAGGGAAGGAACACGGGTGGGTTTTAGTCAGCAAAAGTCTGACACGCCCTTCCGCTCCGCCCAGAGCGGCAAAAGTCATTGGATGATTTCCCACCCAAAAAAAAAAAAAAAAGGAGCACATCTGTAAACAGCCAGCCTCCATATTTTAAGATTTTAAGACCCGTATTCAAGGGCGTCGCCAGCCTAAGGCCCAGGGGACCCCGGGGGCAAGTTGATATATGGAGGATGGGAAAAGTATGCTTCATAGGTACAGTCATGAGCACATGAAGCTATACACTTGTAGTGCGACTCTTACCTTTACGGCGCACAATGGGGCTAAAATCGATGCAGGTGGACATTTGATTTTTAACTTGGTAGTCCCGATAGGAACTGAGAAAAATAATAATTTCCATTTTCAATGTATGGATTGGAAACAAACCTTTTGGTAGTTTTTTCCCAAAACTATTCAGAACTTTAGAAGTGAAACCTAATAGGTATTATGACTGGACGTACCACCAACACATAGATATGAATATCCTAGCTTGCAGATGCTACCCCCCCCTACATTATTAGTATTACAGAACCTCAAATGGCTTTAAACTAGTAAGTAATGAGTCGGTATTACATAGTAGAAGCAGCCATGGGCACTAGGTAGCTTGTATACAGACAAATAAGTGTATTTAGTGGGATTATAGGAACAGCAACTTGAAACTGGTCAATTATCATTGGATGGCCATCCTACCAGTTAAGTATGTATTTTGATCCGACTACGGCAAAGCCAAAAGGAAGGGTTATGATTTTAGCAGTCTACATATAGGTATGTAAGTATGTACGTATGTTTGCCTTTACGTCTGTTCCACCGTAGCGCCTAAACTACTGAACCGATTTTGATGAATGAGGTATCAATAGGTTCATAACAATTGTCCGGGTGACATAGGCTTTAGAAATTTTCCGTAAATTTAGTATGGCGGACTTTACACGTAAATTTCTGACCTCGAAAAAAATTAAATTGCGATAATTATGACATGTTTGGTATCAAAAGAAAGGTCTTGACGAGTACATTACAAATATGTATTGTTCAAAGTAAAAACATTGTTTAAATGATTAAAAACTAGGAAAAAGTGAGATTGCGCTACGTACGGCGCGGCGCGGGAGGGATCATACTAACGCGCAGTTAATCAAATCTTAATTATTAGTAACGATTTGTAATACCGAGTGGCATTACAAATCGTGTATGAACAATACAAGGAATAGAAACATCATTTTTAATGATCTCAAAGACTCCACAGGTAAGTAGTAACAGAGAACATTTCTGTAACAAGAATTAGCAAAACAACTGCTATGCCCAGCGCGACAGGTACCACTGTGCTGGTCCCGCAGATACACCTGTAGAAAGGTAGGTCTGAAACTATTTATAATCATGGATAAACAACTGTATAGTATAGGAACACGAAGGTTTTGTGTTTAGAGGGGCTCCACTTTGGGATCTCACACCACCTCTAAGGCCTCCTCTGTAAATGGTATAACACAGATTACCTGCAGAATGTCTCTCCTTGTCTCTTTAACCCATCTCACCATAATCTCAGCTCGCTTTTAGCAATAAGACCACCCAGCATATCACCCTATGTAAAATTTCTACATTTATAGAGTAAGCTAACTCATGGCGAAGTAGGTAAGGTATTCAGCTGGGTTCAGTTAGACTGGAAGCCAACCCCAACTAGTTGGGAAAAGGCTAGGCAGATTGATAAAGAGTAAGTAAATATCACCCTGTATGCAGCATTGCAGGTACATAAGTAATATTACAATGAAGATAGTAAGTATAAGGTACCTCAAAACTTCAATCTCAATAAACTCCTCAATGGCATTGTTTACTGTCAACTTATTATCTTCTAAAATTTCCATCACATCTTGGGAGTTCTCATCCAGTTTCCTCCACCAACTTTTACCTGAAAATTTGGTCATGGTGCATTATAATCAAGTAACATAGCTTCTTTATATAGTAATCAATCATTTATTGCATTCCTTACGTGGTAACTAGATCATTATGGACCCTTTACAACACATAACACGGCAAAATAGTGGGAAAGAGGCAGCTTTAAAACTTTCTATGTTCCTCTCAAACAGAGCACCTGCCATCAAATCTCTTCACCACCCTTGGTTGACTCGTAGAGAATGCCTAAGGCATTAAGTCCGCCTTTGTACATTTCTTTTTGAGTGCAAATAGTTTAAATAAATAAAACTTAACAGTCTTCCTAACTATATCTCATGTTACAGGGTTTCTTCCTAATATGTATGAATCTATACATTATAAATTAAAGTCGCTTTTCACGTTTGTCTGCATGACCGCGTTGTTCATCTAAACCATGCAACAGATTTTGATGAGGTTTTCACAATTGTTTATAGAATTTATTCTGTAAAGATTAAGTGTACTTGTTCTTTAATATTAACTAGCTTCCACCAGCGGCTTCGCCCGCGTGATAAGTTTATAAATTATAGCCTACAATATTATGCATGTATTATACATATACCTTCCTCTTGAATCACTCTATCTATTAAAAAAATGGCATCAAAATCCGTTGCGCAGTTTTAAAGATCTTAGCATACATAGGGACAGACAGCGGGAAGCAACTTTGTTTTATAATATGTAGTGAAGTACAAGTTAACTTGTACATTAATATTAAAGTAAAAGTAATATTATAACCTGAATGAACACCTATTATCCCAGTAGTAACTTTTTCGTGGGATAATTTCTGACTTCAGGCGAGCAACGCGGGAAAAAAAGTTAGTAGCAAAGCCAGTAGCTGCCTTGTGCATTTTATTTAAAAATGCACAAGGCAGCTGCTGGCTTTGCTTTTGAAATAAATTATGCTTTAAATTAACCCAGATAGGTACTGACTTACAATTTTGTTTTGGGACTTGTAAAAGGGTGATTGCAATATCCAGGTTGGCTGGCAAACGGATGAAAACAAAAAATACATTATAATGTAATGTTGCTGCGGATGATTATGATCTGGCAAAGTTCCTGACCACAGGGGGTAACAAGATAAAATAACTTCAGTAGTCTTATATAGGTACTGACAACAAACAGACTAAGATATAAGTGAACTCACGTCTAGGTTCTTCAATTTCAGTATTGTCATTCAACACAGATCTGCCGTTCAATGGGGATAGTGCAAATGACTCCATGTTCTTGTCTTTGACTTTGAACTGGTCTGCAAGTGATGTGAGCCTGCCAGAAGCAGTGGACAGGGCTGGAGAGCATAGACTGCGGCTGCCACGGGTTGTTTTGCGTTTCGGCGTGGTTACACCACTCAGGGAACGCGCAGGGGACGTGGTCTTAGTTTTTGGCATTTTTACTGCTTTTTGTCACCTGAAATTATTGTAGTTGAAGCTTAATTGGCGAGTTTGGTATGATGATTTTATGTGCGTGGATATAATGCAAGGTATACACTTAGATATATGCTACGGTTTTCGACACAAGTGACGTAGTAAATATTCACACTGTTCGTGTTTAAAGGAAATGTGGATTGACTTTCCAAATGGTTAGAAACGACTAAAGTATAAACAGAACATTGAGGTATTATTGTACTAACGAATTGATCTCAATCAATGATATTATAAGTTTTACGTAGAATACCATTGATCTCAATGAACAGAATGCTTTTTAAAATAAAAAGTGACAGAAGCGATAATAAAAATTTTGGCACGCTACAAAAAAATAGTTAATGATCACCTTTGAAAGAAAAGTAGCACCCAAACAGTATTAAATACGCTACACAATGCACAGAATCCAGTAAATATTCGTCATTATTTTCAATTACTTAATCACAATAAAACAAAACAAACTTCCATCAAACAAACTGAAACAAAACCGTTTTATTTCTGACATTTAAAAAATGTCACGCCGCACGCTCCGTTTTTTTACAAGTACTATTTTCGTATCAAGCAAAGTTATTTTTTTTTTTTTAAATAAGTGTTATGCCTAATAGAAAGGGTGTAGTATACTTTATAACATTATAAAAACACATTATTGTTCTGGATAAATGTATTTTTTTGTTTGTTTTTAAGGACAATGATTTTATGAATAAGAAATAAAAACGGAACCAGTAAGTTGAATTGGAACGGAACGTGTTATTACGTTCCATTCATAGTTGAAGTGAACGAACGAATCGAATCGATTGTATCGATTGCCGGATCGTGCCTTCCTTGACCATAATAGAACCGTGTTGCTGGAGAGTTTGTTGCAGTCCATCATGAACACATAACGTGTAGTGTCACTGCACGTTATGTGTTCATGATGGACTGCAATGACTGCAACTGTCTGTCTGTTACTGTTTATTAGTAACAGACAGACAGTTGCAGTCATTGCAGTCCATCATGAACACTGCAGGTGCAGTGACACTGCACGATATGTGTTCATGATGGACTGCAACAAACTCTCCAGCAACACGGTTCTGTCTGTTTAGTTACAAGAACTTATCAGCCAAGGATAATTACCTATGTGAAAGACTCACCCAGTCGCGCCAACAAACACACACACGTACTGCGTTAGACTAATCACTAATACCTACTAGTTACTAATAGGTACTGCATTAGACTAATCTGGGCTTCAATTCAACCCAAATATATCATCTCATCATCATCATCATCTCATCATCTGAATATGCGACCAAATAAAATAATACGTTTTTATAGTGCAGGTTCATACAGTTTTACAACTTTTTAATTTTGTTGTGAATTAATAAATTTTTGACGTACGGACGACAGTCATATGTGGCATTTGTGACAAAATTGGTGCGCCCTTAGTAGTATTGAGTCCCAAATAAACGTCAAGAAGTTATGTCACAACACAAGCCCACAAGGCAAGAGATTATCTCACGCCGCCGTGCTAGCATTTGTGACAAAACTGTTTTATCGCCCAAATTGTGATAAAATGTGTGACTCAAGCTATCTCACAGTAGTCCATGCTCGCTGCGCTGATTGTATGGAGTCCAGACTCTTTGTGACATATGCGAGACTGGCTCAACAATGTTCCCGAAAAGAAATGCGTTTTCATGACGTATGTTAGCACTAACATTACTTTCATCTCTATCTCCATAAAAATAAGGTTAATTTTCTTTTGATTTTGCGAAGTCTTCAAAATTTTAAACAATTTGCGATTCGCTGCCGTTTCTCAGTGAATTTCGTAACAATTAAAATGTTGCGAAGCGGGTGAAGCGTTAAACATGTATATTTATTACTTGTTGTGTAGTTTAATGGTTATAATTTAGACTTGGCTAGGTTCTGAGGGTGATCTGTCAGTGCGGAAATTGGAATTTAAGTGGGTAGTTGCGTTGTGTTCTTATCCGCTTTGATAGATCGCGCGTTTCTTGAAAGCTAAAATTTGGCTAGTGCTCAAGAATTATGGGCACCCATTTAATGTTGAAAAAGTTTGTATTATGTGTTGTGTACGTCTAGGTATCTACTATAGTGTCTAAAGACGTGTACGCACGAACGAATGAAGAACATGATGAACACGAACATTAGCATCAGCATAAATGCTGAGATAGTGGCCTTTTTGGCCTCGCACAGGTCGTTACTAGTTTTTAATTTTTCTTTATTTTTGGTTTATACGAACTATTTTTATTGTTAGTTTTAGATGCTCCTTTTAGTTTTTATTACTTACTGTTTGTATTTCCTGTGCGTGTCCGAAATAAAATATTTTTCTTTCTTTCTTTTCTTTCTTTCTTTCTTTCAACTGTGTTCGACAAAAATGTTCGTGGCGATTTAAATTCGAATCCATGGCTACTAAAGACAGCAGGGCGGTTGAGCGCGAACACAAGTTGAGCCGGTGTTCGTGTTAGCATTTTTTTTAACTTGATGTGCCGTCTGTACTTGATGCTGAACCTGAATACATTGCAGTACGTACAGTGTGTTCAGTGTTCAGAGATATCATGTACCCTTTTTTGATCTTACTGTAGAGTCGGTTTGTACCTACTGTATATTATTCATTAGTTAGCCATCCAGAATATGAAAGGCCTTTGTTTTAGAGAGTAAATCTGTGTAGGTGTTATCAAATAAAAAATAACAGTGGGTGTATTAAAAACGCTTATTATTTAGAGCGCTCTCCTGAACAAACCTAATTTTTTCTACATAATCCTCCAAGCCCTAATCAACTACAATCCTATTACGGACCTTAATTACGCCCTTTCCATACAAACGCGTTGGTACCAAAGAATTAAATCTTTAGATTTGCCCTCACCGTACTAATGTCACGAAAAAAGTGCCCACACTGAGTGTCACACATTCCGTTTCCATGGCGACTGCGACATTTGTTTGTGTCAGAGTTGTCAAAACGAAACAGAAACACGAACGTCCTTCGACGCGGTCGGTAGCGCGAATCTGACGATTTAAATCTTTGGTTTGTAATTTGTTCATTATCGCACTCAAATTCGGTGATTGATGACATAATATGTGGCAGGACAGTAGGTACATAGATCTATCATTAATTTCAACAGCTTGTATCTGATAGACACGTGTTATGAATATATAACGTATTCGAGAACGTGGATCGAATGAATTTTTTTTAGTGACGTTTTGTTTTTAAAATCATAACATACATAAATTCATGCCTGTAATCCCCGAAGGGTAAGGCAGAGGTGTAGTGTTTAGTTAAGATTTGTTTAATTTTCATTCATTTCTTTTATGTTCATAAGAGCGTGTATTCTGAATGTGGGCAACGTGAAACGTCACAAATAGATGTCAAATATTACGCTGTTTTGATTAATTTGGCAATATTACTGTATGGAAATAAGAAATGTGGCTACACTACCGAACTAGAATATTGATAATGAAATGCAATTATTAATATCGTAACACCGAATATTTCGTTTTAGATGTAAAAAAAGTATTTGGAAACTTTCCAAACGCCTTTTTGACAACTAAAACGGGTACATCAAATTCAATGTTATAATTGCAATTCATTATTAATATTCTAGTTAGCTAGTTAGCCAAATTTTTTATAAAGTAATATTGTAGTAGTAGCCAAATTAATCAAAACAGGTATATTTTTAAAACAGGTAAATTCGAAGACATGTGACATCTACCAACCCGCACTGGGCCCGCGTGGTAGATTACAGCCCACTCCCTCTCACAGAGAGGAGGCCTGTGTCCCAGCAGTGGGAACATTAATAGGCTGATGATGATGATGATGATGAGGTATATTTTTGACGGCCATTTGCGACATTACCAACTTTTGGGATAAACGTTCTTAATTTGAAATTGGCGGTTGTTTGTTAGTTCGGCGGTAGTTTTTTCTAGTTTTCTAAGTAATTAAAAATCCTAAATAGGTAGATACTTTATTAGCACCAAGTTATAGCAAGTACTTACCTAGCAATTTTTTATTGCCTGAAAACATTAAAAATTTTCATAACTTTAGTATTGTCATTTAGTTTTCTGGGAAACAATAGCAAGCTCGGATAAACACAAAGGAATCAACATGAAACACGTGTTTCCGCGGAACTCAGTCCATTCTATTCAATATTTTTTTAGCGAACCAGCAGTTTATTTTAATATATTTAGAAAGAAAGAAAAAAATAGGTTTATTTGTCAAAGAAACACGTGCATACAAAAAGATAAGTAACTCGAGTAATCAGAAAAAAATAGGCGGGGCAGTCTTTGGTTACTGCCGATAGAAGTGAAAACAGTACCTAACGCCATCTAACGAAAATGTCAGGAATTTATGTCATGTGGTTTTCTGTCAGTACAAGTCGTCTTACGAATTTTGTATTAGGTCACGTGTCCTGATGCAAGTTTAACATTTTTTACCCATCCCAAAAAAAGTGCACAACGCCACTAAAGAAGGTTTCACTTCAAAAAAAAAAACGTACCTATTATGGCTTTTTTTGTATAATAAAATATTTTATTTTTTTGTAAAAATTTATCTACATCATAATCACGAGCAATCAATTTGCCTAGCCTGTTCCCAACTATGTTGGGATCGGCCTCCAGTCTAACCGGATGTAGCTGAATACTAGTATTTTCTACTGCCGATCTGACCTCCACAACTCAGTAACTGGGTAATACGATACCCCTTGGTAAGACTGGTTGTCAGACTTTCGGGCTTCTGACGACCCGTAACGAATGTCAAATTAAAGACTAACGCATGACACCCGGGCGGGACTAACGTGCTTTCCGAGGTACGGAGGAGTCTCAGTATCTTCTTCACCCATCCACGGACCAACCCGGGAAGCGTAGCGTAACCTGATGGATCGAGCCGTGCGGCTGTTATTACTTAGCGACGAGCTCCTCCCGATAATCACCACCACAAAACAAAAATAGTCGGCAGCTGCACTTCATGACTGTGACAAGAAGACTTCCACTCAGTATGATGCTGTGCTATAGGGGTACGGCGCTTATTCGCGCGTGCATTTTTATGAAATGTTTATTTCCGATATAGTAATATGTTAAGTATGTAGATTTACGATATTTAATGAAAAAAAAAAAAACATATTTCTTTCACATTGCAGAGTATATGCGAAAATACAAAAACCTTACGAACGCATTTTGCAAAAACTTACGACGCAATGATGTGTAATAAGCGGCTACGCCATGCATGCTACGATGGCGTAGCAAGCGTAGCAGACGTCTACGAATGCGTAGCGGGAATGACGAACATGCTTTTACAAAAATGATAAAATATTAACGTTAGTATTTTTTTTATCTGAGCAACTAAAATCAGTTAAGAAACGAAATTGTCTGTAAATGCTGTATTATCTTAAATATTATTCACTCTAGACTGAATCGAAAGTCAACTAAAAGTTTAAATTTGTTTCTCTTGGGCATTATTTTTACATTATTTATAAATTTTTTAGGTAATTCACGGTCCGATAGTTCAGTTGTCTGATTGATGTCGAACGAAAGTGTTTTTCTTCTAAATTATTTTATAAACGAAGTGTATAGAGTGCCGCGAGTTTCTTGTGGTACTCTAGTGTCACTGCCTCGGCCCGGCTAGGGTGCCGTGAGCGTTGCATTGTCACTGTCACTTGTTATTTAGGTTAGGTTAGGTTAGAACTGTGACCACACAACGCACGAGCCGAGCGAGCGTAGCGAGCGGTGCCGCGGTAGCGGCCGGCGAAGTGCCAGGGTCCGTTTAGGCACAAGCGAATGTAATGTTTTGGGAATGTGGTGTTTTACAGCAATCTAACCTCGACAATCAAACAAAATACCAAGTGACGTGACTTAGTGACAGTGACAATGACAATCCAATGCTTGCGGCACTTTAGCCGGGCCGAGGCGGTGTTACTAGGGTGCCTGTAGTGGCACTTTATCCGATAGCGATAGAGTGCCAATGGTGGCACTCTAAACACTGCCTTCTATAAATTATAATTTATTTTAAATAAGAAATCATGTAGGGTAAGGTTTATATGAAATTAAACATTTTTATTAAAAATTGAATTTATCTATTCAAGACACAGAGGACGATTATCTACATTTACATTTAGACTATGTATATTAACATAACATCACGCCTTGGTTCCCCGAGGGGTTAGGCAGAAGTGTACCAATAGTACACCCACATTTCGCCAGTTATGTTTAAGTTCCAGTAATAGGTAGCGAGCTTATTGCTATCACCTGACACAAATACAGACTCCGGGCTGCTACTGAGAAGTTACTGATAGGAAAATTCAATAACACTTTGCCCGACATGGGAATTGAACCCAGGGCCTCATGCTCAGTGCTTGCGACCAGTAGACTAGAGTTTATATAAAATCACTTCAAATATTATATTATTTAGAAGAAATAAAATGACTACTAATAAATCACTGTTTATTTTAAAACTGCTTCAACCGGTTTTCTTTTGACCCCAACACTTTTTTAATTAAGGCTCTGTTTCCGTAGCTCCTACTGCTATCTATTTAATTAGCTTTTACCTTATATTATTACTTGTGGCCATTTTGAAACAAATCGTAACTTTCTTCATATCCAGAATTTCCGCATTTCTATCTTTAGTCTGTAATGTCCCGCAGTGGTTCCCCAACGGAGCAGTAGTGGCCGGGTGGAGCAGTAGTGGCCCAGTGGGGCAGTGGTGGCCCAGTGGATTATTTTCATGACCACTGCTCTCAAAACGGTGAAGGAAAACATCGTGAGGAAATCGGCATGTCCTAGAACCAAACATTCAAAGACATGTGACATGCGCCAACCGGCACTGTGGGCCCGCGTAGTGGATTATGGCCCACTCCCTCTCACAGAGAGGAGGCCTGTATCCCAGCAATGGGAACACTAAAAAGCTGAATAAGTCCCACTGACTGATGGGGGTAAAGACCTAGGGAGGTCTTTCAGTGGACAGACGTTTGTGGAAAAGGGTTTCCACAAACGTCTGTCTATAAATGCGGCTAAATGACTCCTGCCCTACCTGGGTAGGAGTCATTTAGCTGCAATTATCTTCCAAAAAAAATACTAGGCTGTTCAAAAAGTAATGATAATCGGTTCATATTTTCTATACTAATAATAAAGCTGAAGAGTTTTTTTTTTGTATTTATGAACGTGGTAATCTCTAGAAGTACTAGTCGGATTTGAAAAAATCTTTTTGCATTTGATAGCCCAATTCTTGAGAAAGCCTACAGGCTATTTAACATCACGCTAGGAACCATAGGCACCGACAAAAAATAAAAATAACCGATTATCATTACTTTTTGAACAGCCTAGTACTTTGGTATCATTTCGATTAACTCCAGCTAAAGAAAACCTCGCAGCCATTATTTCTAAATAATGAGTATTTCCACTAAAATATTACTTTACACGACCCGTTAACGTGAAAAATATTCAAGTCACGGATTCGAACGACGCTGAAATTATATCTCCTTTCATCCGAGCAATTTGTTGTGCGTACGAGAGAGGCAGACGTGTGAAATATCGACTGTCTTTCGGCTCACGGATGATCGGAAGACAGTTATTTGTCAACGACAACTTCTGAGGAACTGGTGTAAACGATCGACTGACAATATTTTTTTGAGGAGTTGACCCAGGATTTTTTGCAGGTCAGCTGTTCTTTTAGGTTATCTCCAGGGCTTTGCGATGAAACTTGTGCTATTTTGTTTAAGAGCACTTCATTATGACGGGGTTGGGTTACCACGCGCGACGGTGACGCCTTAAGATGGTAAGTTATTTTTTTATTTTTAGTTTGAAAAAAAAAATTGAAAAAAAACTCGGAAAAGTTTACGAAAAGGATCGAGGACTGAACTTGACAGGGCCACTCTTATCCGTGTAGTCACTCACACACTTAGTCTTTTGTCACCTGCATGGTCTTCATTATGGCCTGACCAATATTACATCTGGACTTTAAAAGGGACTGTGACCTCCGAGATTGTTTCGGTCTTTCTTCTCAGAATATTGGGTTAAAAAACAATTGTTATTAACGTGTAGGTACAGTACGACACAACTTAGATGTAACATTGGCAAAATTCGTAAAACCGATCACCATCCGAACTGAGTGCGCCTTCAAAATCACCAATCTTTATTACTGCTTTAGGTGAAAATGATCTTTCGAAAACGCAATAACTTGTAAAGTCTTATAGACAAATACATTCATAAAATTGAAATGAATGAATGAAAATTTTCAAATCTATGCTACATCTAAGTTGTATCGTACTGTAAAAGTGTTGAGCCAATTTAAAATTAGTTGAAATTAACATTTAAGCATTTTTTACATCTTTCTGTAAGTTTGAGGACTCATAACTTTTTTTCTAGCTAACATCTGAATAAAGCAATAGTTTTATAAGAATCTGCCAACATTAATAATTAAAAACATTAACAAAAATATTGCCTGTTTTACCTATTTTTAATAAAATTTACACTTTAAAGTTAAGAAAGTGGTGAAACTAGAAGAAAGCAAAAACAATTTTTTTTAAATGTCCAGTGGCCAGGGCCAAATAAATTAGGGCTGAGTAAGTAGCAGATGACCCCACCTATCCACCATTTTCGTATATTCAACGTTCTGCCAAGCACCCTGTATACACAATACGCAGTCTATGTGACAAAACTCCCGAAGGGTTCTCCAGGCATTTACAATTTCGCATTTTGATAAATGCTAATGCTACTGCTACCAATGTTATTAAAACGATTTGGCTTCAGATAAAAGGGTCATAATACGAATTAAAACCATTCCAGCATTGCAGAGCGATTAGTCGCAATAATGTTAAATTAGAATTTCAATGAAACTACACAATGTTCAATGATATAATCAACATTCAAGTAAGAAATTCCTCTTAAATTCTAAAGTTACATAAAAGTCTCAAAACGCGATAAAAATCGCACGCACGTACGATCCGTTACATTTGCCGTCCTGAAGTGTAACGTAAAATAGAATTAATTTTCTACTAGATAAAGTTGAGATTCGCTTACGTGGATCGTGGAATGACTTCATAAGAAGGAAAAAGATTTTCTCTAATAGATTTCTTTGGATTCAGCTGCGACGTGCACATTATTTTTGCTCGTCTTTCTTCAGATTATCTGCCTGTCTCTTACCTATCATTCTTAGATAAAATGATACATCTATCTTCACCATAATATGATTATTTATAGTTTAGGAAGTGTTTATAGACATTTACAAATTAATACACTTTTCGAAATCAATCACTCTGCCTACAATAAAGAACCCAATGTGTAGATAATAATATGGTGGGTGGCCACTCAATCAATCTAGCTTTTTCCCAACTATGTTGGGGTCTGCTTCCAGTCTAACCAGATGCAGCTGAAAATTTAACATAGAGCGAATGGCTATCTGACCTCCACAACCCAGTTACTGGGTAATACGATACCCTGTTGTAAGACTGGTTGTCAGATTTTCGGACGGACGGTAACGACTGTCAAAGATCCACGAATGACAGATAGGACCAACGGCTAAACGTGCTTTCCTAGGCACGGAGGAGTCTCGGTATGTAAAGATGGTCACCCATTCAGGAACCAACCCCGGCAAGCGTAGCTTACCTGATGGATCGCCCCATCATCATCATCATCATCATATCAGCCGAAAGACGTCCACTGCTGGACATAGGCCTCCCCCAAGCACCGCCACTTCGACCGATTCTGTGCTTCCCGCATCCAGCGGATTCCTGCGGCCTTTACAAGGTCATCGGTCCATCTTGTGGGAGGCCTTCCGACGCTACGTCTTCCGATACGCGGTCGCCACTCCAGAACCTTTCGGCCCCATCGGCCATCTGTTCTGCGGGCAATGTGTCCTGCCCATTGCCAGTTAAGTTTGGCAATTCTTCGGGCTATGTCGGTTACCTTGGTTCTCCTGCGGATCTCTTCATTTCTGATTCGATCACGTAGGGAAACTCCAAGCATAGCCCTCTCCATTGCTCTTTGGGTGACTTTTAGCCTTCTGATAAGGCCCATTGGATCGCCCCGTGCGGCTGTTATTATTTAACCACGAGCACCTCCACGTTTCAGAATAAGAGCCAAAGCAAGCGATGTGTGCCTTTTTAGTGGCAATAGCATACTCAGCCTATAATGTTCCCACTGCTGGGACACAGGCCTCCTCTCTGTGAGAAGGAGTGGGTTGTAATCTATCACGCGGGTCCAGTGCGGGTTGGTAGATGTCACATGTCATTGAATTTTTTGTTCTCGGACATGCCGATTTGCTCACTATGTTTTCCTTCACCGCTTTGAGAGCAGTGGTGATGAAATAATGTACACAAAGAAAAGCGCCTGTCTAGGTTCGATCGTACGACCTATAACTCGTAAGTCGCGGCCTTTACCACTGGGCCACCACTCCTCTCCAGTGGCAGTACTATAACTTTACTGGCGGCTGTTAGTGTAGACCACCCCGAAGTGTGGTCTACACTAACAGCCTCAAAAACATCAATTAGACTTCCTTGAAAAGGTAGGATACCTTTTCAAGGAAGTCTAATTGAGGTTTTGTGTTCGTCTAAGGACTAATGTAATAATTATATTTATTTATTTAATAGAAAGAAAGAAAGAAAAGAAAGAAAAATATTTTATTTGGGACACGCACAGGAAATACAAACAGTAATAAAAAACTAAAACGAGCATCTAAAACTAACAATAAAAATAGTTCGTATAACCAAAAATAAAGAAAAATTAAAAACTATTAACGACCTGTGCGAGGCCAAAAAGGCCACTATCTCAGCATGTGCTGCGATATTTAAAAAATAAATACCGCAGCGCTGGTATTCTGATAGGGCCCGCTGTGATGCCACGGACATACCCACGGACACATAAATCCCACTAGGGGATTACAAAATAAATAAATAAACAACAATTATTAAATTAATAGGTATATGGTCGACCGAGCTCTGCTCGGGTAAAAAAATTGAGAATGCTCATTTAATGGTATAGGATAGTTCATACTTCTAGTTCGTTCTATGCATTCTAGCATTGTAGTAGGTTACTAATTCCATGCTGCCATGTCATTATTCTATGGCAGCCATCTTGTTCTAAACTTTGGGCGACCGAGCACTGCTCGCGTGCAAATACGGAGAAAACAAATTTTCCCAGATGAGACCCAGCTAGATCGATTTCTCGCCCCCGTAAACCCCCCTAGCCCTCTATATTGCAACTTTCCTCAAAATCGTTTTCGAGAACGTGATCTCTATATACAAATATTGCTCTTTTATTAGTATTATAGGATACACTTTATTGAACACCGCGCACCGGAAAAGTTCATTACAAAGAAAATAAATTAGACTCTACAAAACATACAATGGACGGCCTTATCGCTTTTTGCGATCTTTTCCACCTTGGAATGGTCAGAAATTGCCTGGGCACAAAATGGAGATGCCCAGTGCAAATAAAAAGTACCTATAAAGATACAATATACATAATCAGTTTTCGAAACTCAATTTAAAGGCTCACAGACAGTGCGACGACGGGACACTAGTAGAACAAATTCTAAGAAAACTTCATGAAAATTGTTCTATTAGAATCGCGGGAACATAGCGATATTTTAAGGCTTAAGACTGTTTGTGATGAAACTTGGGTGTTTAGGGAAATACCTTTAATCAAAAACAGTATATTCATACAGAATAAAGTCTATGTGGTGTGTAAACACCACACAGACTTTATTCTGCCTAATAACCGTTGCGGACCGCTTATATTCTCCACAGTCGCTTTATCCTCGCCGCATTATCGCTACTAATTTTTCATATCTTTTTGAAGTTATATCAAAAGCTGCTTTAAGCTGCTTTAAGATTAAAGTACGCTCTTAAGCTACGGGAACCGCAATATAATTTTATTTAGGAAGATTAGTGGCTAGTACTAAATATCGACGGTTCTTTGGAAGATATTTTTCATTTTTCTTGCAAAGGGATTATGTTCTCTCTGCTTTTGGGATTAGTCTCTGTTCAATTAGTTGCTGAAGTACATTTTTGTGTTTCAAAGATTAGTAGAACAACCCGCTAATCTCTTTGCTTCTTAATTAAAAGCTTTTAATCAAGTTGCAATGTTTTATATGTTAGTTAGTTAGTTAGTTAGTATGTTTGTTTAGGGCGAATCTTGCAAGCTGAATTAAGACCACTTCCTCATAACCCACGGAGCTGATATTTTACATTTTGGTTCAGTTTTAAAGACAATGCAGTTTTTTGATAAGCAGAACCTGATTGGCCACCCAGCACCCTAATTACGTAACGCAAACTCAATTTTAAACTGAAACCAATTGAAAAAGATTGCCAGTCCATTGCTTCGTAAGTTCGACAGAAAAAATATGCTCAACTTTTTTTGTCGAACTTATGAAGCAATGAACTGGCAATCTTTTTCAATTGGTTTCAATTTAAAATTGAGTTTGCGTTACGTAATTAGGGTGCTGGATTAGCTCCAGACGAGAAAACTCCTCAACAGTCAACAATACAGACACGAAATTTTATATACGCTTTAATTTTACTAGTTTCTTCTATCTTTCGGCTATATTGATTTGTCTTAACAAGTACCATAGCCCTGGTTGAAGTCTAGAGTGATGGTGGAGCCAGAAGGTGGCCACAGGAACTCCTGAACTAAATAAGATAGCCCTGATGTGTTTGGGCTCGTTAGTTTTGTCTTGACAAAAACTATAACCCAAGGTGTAGTCTAGGGTCTGATGATAGTGTCGTAAGGCAGCCACAGGAACACCTCAACTTTACAACGTAGCCCTGTTGTGTTGGACTCGTTGGATTTTTTTTGACAAGTACCTTATACAAGTGAAAGTGACAGAACAGATATTTTATCAAAAATCTAATGCTAATAAACACAAAATAAAATATAAGTAAAAATCTTTAAAAACAAGCTTTTATTGAACTAAAAACTTACGAAAACAGATAACTTTAATGTTTTCTTAAAAGCTTGAGGCGTGAACGTCCTTTTTACCCGACTTCGGCGAAGCAAAAAGGAGGGTTATGATTTTGACCGGTATGTATGTATGTATGTATGTATGTATATATGTATGTATGTATGTATGTATGTTCATCTGTAACCTCATAACTTCTAAACCACTGATCATAATTTGACAAATGAGGTATCGTTGGAAGCGTCCTGATTGTCCGCTGGTTATAGGCTATGTGACGTTACATTAAAATCAATATGGCGCCCTCTAGAGGACATAAACTGAAGAACGAAAAAAATTAAAAAAAATTATCATACCATGTTTGGTATCAAATAAAAGGGCTTAACGAGCACATTACAAATATGTATATATATCATATTTTTAAAGTAAATAAACATGTTTAAATTGTTAAAAACATGCAAAACTGAGACTGTGCTACGTACGGCGCGGCTGTAAAATTAATACCTAGGTATTATACAATTAAACCTATACAAAAAAAATATAAAGCGGCTCTGCAAATACTTTATGATGAAATTATAACCCCAAAACAAATTAAATAAAAAGCAAGTTTCAAAACTAAAACCCGACTACTGAAAAAACACGCTCTAAAGTCTAAAATGTATGAAACAAGAAAATAGTTCGGACAGAAATCAAGACATAAGTACAAAAATTGTTAAAGTAAAGCCGTAGTCGCATGCCTGTCGGCTACAAAATTATAATGGCATGCGACTACGGCTTTACTTTAACCATTTTCACTCAAAAATCACGCTCTTAAAAGTATGAAACAAAAAAATATTTCGGACAGAAATCTAGACATAGGTACAAAAATGGTCAAGGTAAAGCCGTCGTCACATGCCATTATTTTGTAGCCGATAAGCATGCGACTACGGCTTTAAATTACCTTGACTTTTGTACCTATGTCTAGATTTCTGTCCGAAATATTTGTTTGTTTCATACTTTTAAGAGCGTGATTTTTGAGTAGTCGGGTTTTAGTTTTTAAACTTACTTTTTTTAAACTATGTATAACGATAAGCCTCAAGTTTTTTTTTTTTTATTAATGTTCTTGTTTTTAGTTTTTTTTTTACGTAAATTGTTGATCGCGATTTGAACTCACGTCCTCTTAGGCTCGTAAGTTTGACTTTTAAACAGAGTAGGTACAGATTCTGAGTGCTTACATGGCTGTCCATGTGTACAGTACAGTTGTCTCTACGACTGTACTAATAAAATTACTATGGCACCGAAACAGCGTCAAGCGCAAAAATTCTATCACGGACCGCCTTCAAAGCCTGTTTCTATACGATATTAATTTGTATCAAAATAAGAGTAAATGGTGAACAAACAAATACCTCTTTTTATTAGTATTAGTAATTAGTTTTAGTATATTAGTATACTAATATTACCGAATTCTTGAGAAAGGTTTTAGGCTTTTAGTGGTATGAGGAACAGGGTGTAAAGTTCACTCATCCATCATAGAAAAAGGAGGATCCTCCGACCAGACGGTTGTTGTATCTGGCGGGCAACTGCCCGAAGGTTGATGTCGGATATTCTTAGGCTAAGAACTCACGGAACGGTTTTCAGCCACGCCCGCCGCGGCGGCGGGTGCAAAACAATGGCCATTTCCATGTACTACGTGTTCGTACGAGTGTTTGCGGTGCCGCCATCGCGGCGGGCGCGGGTGAAAATCGTTCCGTGAGTTCTTAGCCTCATATAATATGTCGATCGTGCGGTAAACTCTAATTGCGCGATGTAGGATTTGTGTGACGTCATGTCTTTGCTGTGTAGTTCGTATGTGGTGGTGTGGCCACTGCAGGCCATTTAACATCACGCGACGACTCTTAGGAGACGAGCAAAAACAAAAAAGTCTAAGCACAAACGGAGTAACTAAAACCGCGGGCGATGCGATGCAATAACGGTAGGACGGAGGTACGAGATATTTCACGCGGATGAAGCTATTTTACATACATAGGTATACTCATTCATAATCCTACACAATGTTATAACATTGTGTAGGATGTGCACGTGCTGTGGTATTATTATGATATAAACGACGTTAGAATGAAATATTACCGTCATTTTAGCACGAAGTTGTGTTTGTAATCAGGGATGAGGAAGTTAATCAGAATAACAATAAGCGGCGATTGCCGGAAGTCTGAAGCCGGCGGAATTTATGTAAGGCATGCACTCTCGTATGTTACGATTAAATTAATTCCTGGGATAACCAAACACCTAGTTTCGAAGAACAGGGTTTCTAAGATATTGAATAATATTATGTATACCTAAGCTTTATTATCACAATAAACAGAGAAAGGCTGAACCCAAAATAGTTACGAAAAGGCTAGGCGAATGAATTGAGGATAGGAATAATAAAAGTCTCGTAGAATGTGAATGAAGTGAAGAAGAAACTTGAACGTATTACGAATTTTCGATCAGGTCACGTGTCCTGACGCGAGTTTAACATTTTTTACGCCGCTAAAGAAGTTTTTACTTCAAAAACCTTCCACCTCTGGGCAACGCAGCAAATATCTCACGCATTCAGAAAAAAATCCAGTTTATTTAAAGTTGGTATTGCATTTTTCCGCCAAAAATAATTCATGTCATTCATATTTAACGAGAAGTCTGTATAATCGTCTTGTTGGCGCGTTTAGAATTGCTAATGGACCCTGACACTGCTTGTGCTATGAATTAAGGGGCTCATTTACACGAGGATAGTTTCTCGCCTCGAATAGGCGATTAATTCTGTCGTCGTGCAAAGAGTGCATACGGTACTCGCAGTTTGATAGGCGAGAATTGCGTCGACTTAATTACATCTTAATCTACACTAATAATTATAAAGATATTTATTTGTACTTTTATTTGTAATAAATAAGGTCAAAAAGTATTGGGCTCATTTTAAAAATCCAGTAGAATGCTATAAGTATAATTATCACTGAGTAACATATTAGGCTATAATTTATAAAGATACTAGGTGCGCCCCGCGGTTTCACCTGCATAAGTCTCGATCCCGTAAGAATATCGGGCTAAAAAGTATCCTATGTCCTAACCCAAGTCATGGTCTACCTATGTGCTAAATTTCATCCAAATCTGTCAAGCGGTTTTACCGTGAAAGCGTAACAAACAAACAAACAAACCCACTTTCGCATTTTATAATTGTATAGTTAGGGAGGAGTTCGTGGCTAAGTAATAACAAGCCGCACGGGTCGATCCATCAGGTTAAGCTACGCTTGCCGGGTTTGGTCAGTGGATGGGTGACCATCTTTACATACCAAGACTCCTCCGTGCCTCGGAAAGCACGTTAAGCCGTTGGTCCCAGCTGCCATTCGTGGATCTTTGACAGTCGTTACGGGTCGTCAGAAGCCCGAAAGTCTGACCCCAGTCTTACCAAGGGGTATCGTATTATCCAGTTACTGGGTTGTGGAGGTCAGATAGGCAGTCACTTCATGTAAAATACAGGTATTCAGCTGCAGCCGGTTAGACTGGAAGCCGACCCCAAGATAGTTGGGAAAAGGCTAGGAAGAAGAAGAGTTACGATAGTTACGTACACGCGAGCGAAGCCGCTGGCGGAAGCTAGTTGAATATAATCTTATTACGAGTTGCTAAATGACAGTTTGAGGAAAACGCTTGATCGAGTTTGGCTTTAGTGTAAACGAGAAAGTCTCGCTCTATGGACATTCTCGCCTCTGGACAGACGACAAACTGTGCTCGTGTAAATTAGTCATTTTCCTTTAAAATAACGGTATCTGATTATCACTTAGTGTCTAGAATATTTAAATCGAGTAAGAAACTTCAATCTTGTGACTCTTTTTTTGTAGTTTTTTTACGGTTTTTAAAGTGGGAGATTTTAGAGAGGAAATCTTTTTAAACAATCTGTGTTTGTTAGTTTCTTTCTTTATAAATAAAAATTAAATATTCGTTGGTAAGTCCATCGATTGAGAATGGCTGGAACGATTAAGCTATTATTGTTTTAAAATGTTCGCGAGTAATAAAATAGTACGAAAGAGGTTTAATGGAAAGAGAAATTGGAAAAGCTAATCGGAAAAAAATAAGATCGAGAATAACTGAACGTCCTTTTTTGAAGTGAAAACTTCTTTAGGCGCGTTGAGCACTTTTTGGGATGGGTAAAAATGTTTTGGGATGGGTAAAAATGTTTTGGGATGGGTAAAAATGTTTTGGGATGGGTAAAAAATGTTAAACTCGCGTCAGGCGTCAGGCGTCAGGACACGTGACCTGATCGAAAATTCGTAAGACGGAGGGAGAGTTGAATTGGTTGACACTCACTCTGTTTTATTTTTTTGGGATTAATTTAATGGAGCTACAGCTATCGTTCTTGTACTGACAGCAAGCTACATAAATTCCTGACATTTTCGTTAGATGGCGTTACTTAGTTTTCACTTCCATCGGCAGTCTCCAATGACTACCCCGCATTGTTTTTTAAGTGAAAACTTCTTTAGGCGCTTTGAGCACGGTTTGTGATGGGTAAAAAAATTTAAACTCGCGTCAGGCGTCAGGCGTCAGGCGTCAGGCGTCAGGACACGTGACCTGATCGAAAATTCGTAAGACGGAGGGAGAGTAGAATTTGTTATGGGATTATTGTATGAACTATTGAACATTGGACAGCGGACGGAGCAGGACAACGTCTGGCGGGACAGCTAGTATCTAGATATTAATAGTTAACGAATAGTTGTACATATAATATACAGTCCTCCGACCGTATTATGGCGCGGGAGATATTATAGTGCACAAGTGTGTGCGCAGACACGAGTGCACTCTCTCTTCCCTCACTCTCATAGTCCGATGGGACGGCAAACCGACGCGACCGGAGAGAGATCAGGCGCAGGACCTTCCGATGCACGGGGGTATCACACCGCCAACTTCCAAACTCCGGGCTGTTACTAGGGAATGAAATCTCGGCTTGAGATCGCAAATTCGACATTCGAGATCTCGGATAGTTAAAAAAAAAAGGTTAAATTCGGATGACTAAAAAGCGTTCAAAACTGCTTGGTTGTAATTATAAGGGCCTGTTTCACAACCTACGATTAAGTTCCTATTAACTTATTTGGCAGGTAATTTCGTACAAATTCTGTTCCATTTTTGAATTTATTCGATAAGTAGTGGCTATTCGGACATCGTGAAATAGGCCCTAAGGGTAGCAAACTCTCTAACCTATCTAAACCCGTGTGTAGTGTCGCTGATTACTGCCGCCCAATCCCGTAAATCTCGAGCGAGATCTCGCGTGATCTCGCGAGAACGAAATCCCGCGATATCGGGATTACGTTCCCTAGCTGTTACTAAGAAATTCCTAATGAAAAAACCCAATAACCATTACCACACGATCCATCTCAATCTGTTTCATTTTGACAGTTCAACAACATTCATTGCGTTATTTACGTTGCTGAGCATACAAACTTTTCGAACATCTGAAGCAATGTACCTATTAGCAATATCCTTCCAAATGATTCCGATTGATTTGATTATGTGTATGCAATTAGAGTGCTGGTATCAAAATATTTGAACAAGAATTAAACAGTAAAGTAATAAAAAGTCTCATTAAGGCGTGTTATTTCGGTCCAACTCACTTTAAAGGGTCAAAAGTAATAATGGCAGGAACACGAAAGAGGCGTTTAGTGAAGAATAAACGAGGACAAAAAGGTAACAGGTAACAGGATATGCTGGAATGCAAAACAATTATGTAAATCCCATGGCATGTTAGTTGATCAAATAAATTAAACAAAACTTGAAGGCCTTCAAAAGTAACAACTAATAATAACTTACACATAAACATAACATCACGTTTGTAATAGGCAGACGTGTAACTATAGTACACCCACATTTCGCCAGGTATGTTTAAATGGATTTTCATACAAACATTGCCGGTCGGGCCCTCGCATCGTATTTGGCCAGTACAGCAATTTCGATTTATGTCGAAGAAGGTTGTCAAAATAATGCTCGAATTTCGAAGCATGTTTGAGAATAAGAAATTAACTGGCTGGAAATAATAGTTTTGTTACAAAAGTATAATTAATTTCAACTTGGCTTTATGATTGAGTAGGTACCCTTGCTTCTGTAACTGATAAAAAAGGAATCTTAGAGGTAAGATGTTTTTAAACTTGGAAAACTTTTGTAATTTATCTAATTAAAAAAAAGATGTTAAATCTTTGACTTTCTGAATAATCTTTGTTTGAATTTGAAAATAAGAACGATGATTTAAATAAAATCTGTCAAGTGCGAGTCAGACTCGCACACGAAGGGTTCCGTACCATGTCGTACAAGATTCAACACTATGAATTTGTAATACTTTCGTAAAGGTAACAACAGAGGCGCTATAAAAAAACAAAGATTTGTAAAGAAATTGTCTAATTTTAATGAAAAAATGTTGTTGTGTTAAAATATAGGTGTAGGAGTATATTTCATTTATTTTAAGAGCAAAATATCAAGTTAACTTTATCCAGTAACATGCATTAACTAAAGTCAAAGTTATTTATTTGCTACTAACATAGTATTAGTAGGTATAAATAGGTATATATGGTAGGTAAGCAGGTAGATATGTAGGGTAGGTAGGGTAGGGTAGGTAGGGTAGGTAATTAGGTAGAAATTGGTAATTAGGAAAGGTAGGTGCGCCGTAGATAAGTACTTAGTGCTAACCGTGCGAAGCCGGGCCGGGTAAAGCTAGTTACTTATAAATAAAAGGATTTCTCTTGCTACATCAGACTATATTGTACAAAATAGAATGTAAGTAGTACGCAAAATTTTAATTATAACTGTGCGTTTGCACTGGCGAAACATTCACAACAAAACATGTTGGAATCTCTATTTTCTGTCAATTTTTCATACAATGTTTGACAGGAACTAGAGATTTCAACATGTTTTGTCGTGATGTTTCGCCAGTGCAAACGCACGGGTCAATACAGGTATTTATTTACGTTATTTTTGATAGTCATACAGTTTTTTTTTTTTTTTGATGGTTTCTGCTTCATGGCAATCTGTTTTTCAACAATAAGCCACTTCTTTGTTTGATTTCTCTGTTTATGTTTTCCTCAAGAGCCATACTTGTATGAAAATTCTTTTCACACGACTCTCTTGATGTCAAGTGGTAAATCTTTTATGTAGGCTCGGTATGTCACTTCTTTTTAGCCGGGTATGTTGAAGAGCGTCTTCTCCACTCAGAGCGTGTGCCAGTTTGTTTACATGGATGGTCAGTTTCTCCTGATATATCAGGCTGTGTTGAGCTATTTCCTGCCGAACTGTTTTTAGGCCGAGGTCGAGGTATATGTATCTATTACTTATACAATGAGGGATGCCAAACATTGTTCTCAGAGCTTTGGTCTGAAATCTCTCCAGGATATCTATATTACTGTTGCTGGCCGTTCCCCACAGTTGTATTCCGTAAGTCCAGATTGGTTTTATGATAGTTTTGTACACTAGCATCTTGCTGTTAGGATTTAGTTGTGATTGGCGTCCCAATAACCAGTTCAGTGACCGCAGTTTTCCATCTAGTTGTTTGCGCTTTGTCCAAATATGTTTTTGCCATGTAAGTTTCCTGTCTAGGTGCATGCCCAAGTATTTTGCGTTATTATTTTGAGGGATAACTTTGCAGTTTAGCGTTACCGGTGGACATGTTTCTCTCCTAAGTGTAAATGTTACATGTACCGATTTGCTCTCATTGGCTTTTATTCTCCAACGCTTCAGCCACATCTCAACTTCTGTCAGGTGGTTTTGCAACTGTGATGATGCCGTTTCTGGGTTGCTATGAGCCGACAGTAGCGCCGTATCATCAGCGTATGTCGCAGTCGTGGTGTAGTCAGTTGTTGGGATATCTGCTGTAAAAATGAGATATAGTACAGGGCCCAAGATACTGCCCTGAGGGACACCTGACTTTATTTCGTGTACTTCTGAAAGATCATCGCTGTACTTCACTTGGTAGCATCTTTTATCTAAGTAGGATTTCAGTATTCGGAATAGACAATGCGGGAGATGCTTCTTTAGCTTGAACAGGAGGCCGTCATGCCATACCTTATCAAACGCTTGGCTGATATCCAAAAAGACTGCAGAGCAATATAATTTGTTTTCAAGGCATCTGCTAATGGTGTCAATTATACGGTGTACCTGTTCAATTGTCCCGTGTTTTTCCCGGAATCCAAATTGGTGGTTCGGTAATACTGTACTTAGATGTTCTTTCATCCTGTTAAGCAATATCCTCTCAAACAGTTTGCCGATAACTGGTAACAGGCTGATAGGTCTGTATGAAGCAACTTCGTGTGGGGGTTTACCGGGTTTCGGTACCATGACTATATGTGCAATTTTCCATTGCCCAGGGAAATGTTCGAGTCTTAAGCTGGCATTAAAGATATTAACTAATTTCATTACACCTTTATGAGGCAGGTTTTTGAGTAATGTGGCATCAATAAGATCATAGCCGGGTGCTTTACCTTCCTTGAGGTTCCTTATTTCTTTCACAATTTCGTTTGGGCTGGTACTTTTTAGTGGAAGACACATTTGATTCGCAGATTCAAGGTATTCCTTTATTTCTATAGTTTGTTCGGGATTGTTTTCAGGGAGTGGTTGGAAAACTGTTTTCAGATGTTCCGCAAAGATTGTTGCCTTTTCTTTATCTGATCTAGCCCATCCTCCTTTTTCATCATTGATAGGTGATATGTGAATTTTCGGGCGCTTTAGGTTCTTGGTAGCCTTCCATAGGGAGTAGTTGGTGTCTCTCGTCGAATCTAGATTTGAAAGATAGTGTTGGATATTATCATTATCTAGGGTGCTGATAAGGGCTTTGAGTTCATTTGAGAAACTATTGAATGCAGCTTTATCACTTGGGTATCCTGTAGTATGCCAGATTTTTCTCAAACGACGGCGCTCTTGTATTTTCTCTTTAATATCCTTTGGATATGAGTTATGTTTCAGCGGTTGTCCTAAACCTTTCCTTTTTGGAGTAGCAGAATTGGCAGCAATGTGGATAGTCATATTAAGTTGTTCCAGTTGTCTTTCAAGTTCTTCTATTGTATTAATTTTAGTCTTTAGTTTTGTCTCTGTCGTGATTATATTTTTATAGATTGTCCAGTCTGTAGTGTTCAAGTTATATATTCTTAGGGGCGGTGCTACCAGATTAACTGTTGTAGTAACATTTAGTATAACTGGTGTGTGGTCAGATGTGAGATCTATTCGTGGTTCTATGTTTAAGTAGTTACTATCTATGTTTTTAATAATAAAAAAGTCCAATAAGTCTGGGATTCTTTGTCTGTCGGTAGGCCAATAGGTAGGTTCTCTGCCGGAATGACATACTAACTTCATCTCTTCTGTGGCTTTACAAAGTTGTCTTCCTCTAGTATTGGTCAGCCTAGATCCCCAATTTAAATGTTTAGAATTCCAGTCGCCAGCACATATGAATCTGTTACCCAGTGTAGAAAAATATTTTGCGAAGTCGTTGGCAGATATAGTATGCTTTGGAGGACAATACACAGCGGAGAATACCGTTTCTAGTTTGCTGTCTACAAGTTTAATAGATGTTGCTTGTATTTTTTCTGTTCGGTATTCCTCTATAGGGTAGTGTTTAATGTTGCTTTTAATAATTACTGCTGTTCCTCCATGGCTGTTCCCAGTTGGGTGATTGATTGTGTACACTGTATAGTTATTAAAGTGTATGTGTGTCTTCGGTGTGAATCTTGTTTCAGAGATTAGTGCAATATCAATCATCTCTGTTCTGAGGAAAGTTTCTAGTTCTTGACGTCGTTCCGTCAAGCCGTTGGCGTTCCAAGTGACTACTTGGAGGTTTCGGGTCATTTTTTAACCAGGCTGCTGACTAGCTGGACCATGCGGTCCATCATTTTGTCCATGATTTTTTCCATCATTGTCACCATTGAATGTTGTAGTTTTTCAAACATTATGTCCATTAGGTCAGTAAGGTCGGCCAAGTCGTTCTTTGTGTCTTGTTGAGTATATTGTTCTCTGGTTTTCGTTGCTTCTGAGTAGGTTTTAATTAAGTTTTGATTATATGTGCGGTTAGACTTAGAACCCGGGTGGGGATCCGGGTTTTTGATCTCTATATTGGTAGGCATTGGTTTTTCTTTTGACTTAGAGTCTAATTTAAGAATTCTTTCTCTATACTGTTTGTACACTTTGCATCCTTTGTAGCTAGAGGGGTGTTTTTCGTCACAGTTCGCGCAAGTAGCCTCAGTGTCTGGTTTTTTAGTACATGTTGTTGTAGGGTGAGCGCTACCGCATTTGACACAGCGATAGGGCCTAAAACATTGGTTCTTGGAATGCCCAAATCTCTGACATCTCTTGCATTGAATGATTTCCTTTTTTTTATATGGGGCTTCAAAAGTAATCTTCATGTTATTCAAGTATTTCACATTGAAAATGGCTTTGTTGTTTGGCTTTGGTTCTAAATCGACATAAAATACAGGCAACGGTTCCTTTGTAGCTCGATGTCTGATATTGACTATTTGTCTCACTTCATGTCCAATGTCATACAATTCTTTTGAAATTTCTGTGGTATTTTCTGATGCATGGAGTCCGCGAAGTACTACTCTGTATGCTCTCTCGCTTTTAAGCTGGTAAGTATAGTGTGAAATATTATTGACAATGAAGTTCTCTCGAATCGTTTTGTATGTCTGGATGTCTTTAGGTATAATTTTTATGACGTGTCCAGATCTAAGTGTGGTCATGTGATAAAGATTGCTTTTTACAAATTTGTTTAGTACATCCTTAAGAGAATTTACATTAATTACGCCCGTAACAAAGCTGGGTTCTGGCTTTGGTACATATACTTTATCTGTATTGTTGGTTTTATCCATAGGCTCGACCATATCAAGTAGTTCAAAACTATTGCGTGTAGGGATCACAAAGTCTGGGGAATTTTTCTGTTTTTTATTCCCGTCGTTGTGAATTGGACTTGTTTCTTTCCTTTTCTTTCTTCTGGTGGGAATTTCATCCCTTTGCCATTCTACATGGTCTGAAGTGATGTTGTCACTGGCTGATTGGGTCTCTGTCTGTGAATCCAGATTGTCTTTCTCCTTGTTTTGTTGGTTGTAGATAGAGTCATTAAGCTTTGTTGGCAGAGACGATGTCGAGTTGCTTCTGTTCCGAGTAAACATGCTTTCATGCAAAGTTTGTTGGATCATGCTGTTAGGATTGGTTGGTTTTTTAGAGTTTGGTAAGGTTTGTTGATTATTTGTATTTAATTGGTTCATTTTATTCCCACGAGTAAGGCCGATATAATAGGTCGCTAGGAAGGTGACGCCCATTCTCCCTAGAAGGCTAATACAACGACGTTTGCCAGGTCCGTCGATGTGGATCGCTTGCGACTGGTCTCCCACCAGCCATGCAGTCCCTTGGCACGAATCTCACCGTAGACTTAGGGTGATTTTTTATAGAAGTTGTCTTCTTCATAGTCCGGGCAATTAAGCCAAGACTACCGATCCTGCAGGCTGCGTTCACAGGGTTGCGGTGTGCGGATAGTCATACAGTAATCTATTATTTCTTACTTATTATTTTTACACATCCCATCGGACTATGAGAGTGAGGGAAGAGAGAGTGCACTCGTGTCTGCGCACACACTTGTGCACTATAATATCTCCCGCGCCAAAGGCCAGTCTCTGTTGAGATTGGCCGCCGTGGCCGAATATTTTTACACTAATAATTTTATTTTTCTCAATATGAAATTGTATCCACAACGGTTTAAGGTAACTGAATAGTACACTGTATGTGCCAGCATTCATTTCAATGTTACTGAATATATTGTCTATTGGAGTGTAGTTTTAACATGAGGTACACACATCAACACCGTCTAGGGATACTTTGAAAAAAGTCGATAAAGTTCTTAAACTCAAAAAATACTGGCCGGTTTTAAAATCTTGTGAAGAAAGTTTATTTTGTAGACCTTTTTGGATGATCGAAATTTAAATGATCGAAATAGTATATGCTGCCATGATAGTAGGTACTTACTAATTCCATGTCATTACTCCGACTATTAAATAGTTATCTGTGGAATTTATAATATTAGCATGAAATACAAAATTATTACTTTAAGTTGCAGAAAATCGCCCATATTATATAAAATACGTTATGAATCGGCGTTTTTAGTATTTGTTGATTATAAACAGTATATGTTACATGATACACACAAGTTTCAAATTCCTAATTTGTTTAGTTGTTGAGATAGAGCTCGTACAAAAATGGTCTAAAACAGACAACTTCTACGGCCCCCTAATTCATCATTTTTGAAGATAAAAACAAATAAAAATTATATTTATTCTCTACTCGATGAGCTCTAGAAAATGATACCCCACATGCCAGGGTCAGATTATTATTTTTTCAAAATTTAATTTTATTGTATGGCGACCCCCCTTTAATTTTTAATTTTATTATTTGTTGCTCTTCTTTCTTCAGAAATGCTCAATCTGTGAAATTTTCAACAGCCTACCTATTACGGTTCATGAGATAGAGCTCGCTGACAGACAGACGGACAGCGGAGGCTTATGAATAGGGTTCCGTTTGTCACCCTTCGGGTACGGAACCCTAAAAAGTATTTGGGATATTCACTTCAAGTCCAGTTGAAAACCAGCATTGAGCATAGTTGTCTGGCATTTTTGCTGAAATAGGCCTTTTTGGCGCAGCCGTGAGGCACACTTTCCTGTTAATTTCTTACATCGCACTTTACACGTTTTATCTTCTGTATATTAAACTTATTGTGTGCTTTTTACTCTGTGGTAAATAAATGTATTTTATTTCTTTTTTATATATTGCAACTATTTTTGTCCATGGAGGTCAACGGAAAAAGTATTCTTTTTCCGTTTTTCATAGAGCAGACATTGCTATCCTTTACTTTCGCCTAAATACTTAACAAAAATCTCTAATTATGTTCAAAAGAGAATTATAACTGAACAAAGCTCGAATAACGTCATAAATCTGTCACTGCAGTTGCCAACAACGTTCTATTATTCTTGGCTCGAATATCTTTTTTAAGTACCTATACAGAAATCAAGTAATAAATAATAATAATACAAATAGTAATTAAGGGCTCTCGCCCACTGTGACTTTTTGTAGCGATGCTGTCGCGCGTTTGGAAACGCGCTTCTGCATCGCTACTGTCGCGCAGGATTCTTCATACATAATTACAGCATCGCGGCTGTATCGATACACATTTGCAACAGCATCGCTACAAAAAGTCGCCGTGGCCTAAGTATCATTTAGGAAACGATTGGAAAGACGTTTTCACTGAAGTATTTTAAATTTAACCCAACGTTATGAAATAACAAAATGGCGTGTACCCTAATACGACTTGCCAAATAAAAATCTGATGAATAGTTCACCCTGTACGGATGTGGATGCGTCGGCAGCCAACACTTTCCATACTAACCAAGCGAGTCACCGAAGTTGTGGGCTCAACGCTCTTCCGACGCCACGAATTCCAGTATTAGTACTACCGTAAAAACTAAGTCGGAGCTCAGGCGAGGTGTCCACAGATTAGCCCGGTTAAGCAGCTGACTAAACGCAAGGTTGACATGTGAGATGCCATAAAAAAAACGCTAATGAGTCGATTCCGTGCTCTAAAAAATCCAAACAAACTATTCTGGCTGTGGACAAAACAGGTATTTAACAAAACTATTTTTTTTTTAAACGGAGCATAGTCAATCTTGAATACAGAGACAAAACATTATTTCCCGCGCTCATAAAACCTTGAACGACATGACGCCATCTTTAATTCTTTGGGGCTAGCATTACATTTGTTACTTACAAGCAACCTCTTTGGAACCGATCCAAAGTGCTGTCGATTCTCTGATTTCGAAAGAAATAAGTTTGGAATCAAAGCTATCGAAGTTCTGATTGCAGTCGAATTTACTTGAAAGTTTTGTTTGAATAGAATGGAGTGTGAGAATATGCTTTCTTATTCCATTTATTTTGGAACAATGTCGCAATGTCATTTGGGAAATGGTTGTGAAAATTCGGTTTTCGGTAGCACTTTAAAATAGAAGCTACTCTTATACGATTGTTAGAATCGCCATGGTGTCACAAAATCCTACTATATATATTTATTTATATATATTATATTATAAATGTATAAGTTTGTATGTTTGTTACTCACGTAAAAACGGCCGAACTGATTTGGATGAAATTTGGCATACAGATAGGCCATGAACTGGCTTAGAAATATAATTAATGTAATAATAGCAAAAATATTAAGGTCACCATCATCATTTTCCTTCCTTAATCACAATTGATTTCGTCGTCTTCTTTTTTAGGCCGAATGCATGGGCATATCTCTTGCCGCTTCGGCCATCATGGCCAGGGAAGTTAAGGACCACTCGATACGCATACTCTCGGACAGCATGGCTGTTCTGCAAGCGCTAAACAGTCACACTGTTGACTCCGGGCTGATATACGAGTGCCACCAGCGCCTTAACCAGGTGGGTAGCCTCAATAATATAACCATTCAACGGATCAAAGGGCACAGCGGTTCGCGGGGCAACGACGCAGCTGACGAACTTGCCAGAAGGGGGTCGAGCATGGCACCAGTGGGGCCTGAACCCATCGTGCCACTCCCCTTCGGGTACCTACGCATCCCCGACGCTCTAAACGCCTTGTTGTATTGGACTCGAAGAGCATTGATGGCTTTCTGCGTTCAGTTTGTCGAGAGGCTGCACGTGTAAAATGTCTGACAATATGCTTTAAAAAGTGTCCACAGGACTATTTATACGGTAGTTTACAAAATTCCTAAGTACCATTACATCATATTATGTACATGTCAAATAGTGTACCTAATACACAGTTCAGTCTCTCAAGAGTCAGCTTGTTAATTCTGCAAGTTGTCTGCAAGTTTCGCTGAGTCGAAGACATTTATTGCAATCTCCGTAGAACAGTTATTATTTTATTACGTGTCAAAGAGATAACATAATACAGTCAGATTTAAAATAATTTGGTCGTAGGTTCGAGCTCTGAAAGGCGCTTTAATTTGTGTAAATTATTTGAAGGAAAACATCGTGAGGAAACCGGCATGTCCTAGAACCAAAAATTTGAAGACTGTGACATCGTCCAACCCGAACTGGGTCCGCGTTGTGGATTACGGCCCACTCCTTCTCACAGAGATAGTTTAGTGTACAAGTGTGTGCGCAAACACAGGTGCACTCTCTCTTCCCTCACTCTCATAGTCCGATGGGACGGCAATCCGACACGACCGGAGAGATCAGGCGCAGGGCCAACGGCTTAACGTGCTTTCTGAGGCACGAGGGTATCATATGGCCAACTTCCAAACTCCAGGCTAAGAAACTAAGACATTCCTAATGGAAAAACCTAATAACACTTTGCCCGTCCCGGGAATGGATCCCAGAACCCAATGCTACAGTCGCACTTGCGACAAAAGGTGAACGCACACTTATCCGAGCGCAACGCGAAGAACAAATCGAAGTCAACGAAAACGCTAGGAACGGTCTTCCAGATTCGGACGATAGGACGCGACCAGGGGGCCAAGTCTACTAATTTACAAACGTCACAATGGTCTCTCGATGGTGAGTTTTTGACAGATTTTATATGGCAAATCTGTCAAAAACTAACAATTGTGACGTTTGTAAATTAGTAGATTAGTAGACCCCCTGGTGTGCGAGGTTTCATAAAATTTTATAAAAAGAATTCTAGAATTCGTTTTGTTCGGTTCGTTCGACGCGTTCGGCTCGGATAGGTGTGCGTTCACTTCAAGGGACCAATAGGGCAGTCAGTGGGGGGGAAAGTACTTAGATGGTGGATCATACAAAATCAGCAAATTCTTTAACAAACTCTATCGGTACATGTAATGCATCCTCGCAAGTTCTCAGACAGGATATTGGAAATTGTTATTGAACTGCAAGTCAACAAGTATTTACGACCGGCGTGCGGCGGTGTGGCTTTGTCCTTGTTATTGGTTTGTTAGCCCAATGTCCGATAGTTAGCAAGTTGGGAGTTGGGACTAAGATTTAATCGATAGTCTAATCCGGAATATTAGTGCTTCAAGGCTGAATGTGCCGAGTAGGTATGATAGGAGGTTGCGCATGCATGCATTTCTGTTATGTATTTAATACTTACGAGTATTCTGCTTAATCTCCTTTCTAACTTTATCAACTCAATTCACGTTATAATTCTACAACTCTTTTGCTAACTGTGGAGGCTCTGATCTCTGATATGATCAAATTTGGAGACATGTATTAATGATTCTAATTATGTAAATACATATCTGTTATGTTAACAGCCTGACGCTGGCTTGCAAATTGCAAAAAAAATAAGAAAATTTGAACTTCGCGGGCAACCTGGTCGCTTCCCCCTTAAGACACTTTTACGAGTAAATTTTTTTAAACAAGATGGCTCAAGCATTTCCTAGCTGACTGATTTGATGACCCTGAGAAGAAATGCCGAAACAGACTCAGAGGTCATGGTCTCTTTTAAAGTCCAAACATTATAATATTAAGATTTTATACAGGGTGTCAGGGACATCGACGGGAAGTCAGGGAAGTCAACTCATACCATCTATCTACTCAACTTTCTTGCTTCAATGGAAGAAGAAGTAATGTGGCCTTATGTGGCGCTGCATCTCAGACTCATACAGGGTGGCAGGGACATCGACGCGATAACTGATACCTTGTATTCAGAACATGATTCTGAACCAGCCTTGCAATTTTTCGTCAGTTATTTAAAAAAAAAACTGCTTTTCCATACATTTTGACCGCGTAGGTATTGCATTTTTCTATGAAACAGCATTTATTTTTAATAACAGTTGAAATATTTCAACGCATGGGGGTTCAGAATCATGTATCATCATAGTAATGTGGCCACATAAGGCCACATTACTCATTCTTCCATTGAAGCAAGATAAGTTGAGTAGATAGATGGTATGAGTTGACTCAATTCTCACATGGAACGAAGACTTTTGTATTACTTACTAGTTACTACAGATTATCGTCGTCGTACGACACAACTTAGATGTAGCATAAATTTGAAAGCTTGCATTCAATAATAATACAAGTTATTACGTTTGCGTATACTCGTAGATCATGTTCACCTAAAGCAGTAATAGAGATTGGTGATTTTGAAAGCACACTCAGTTCGGATAGTGATCGGTTTTACGAATTTTGCCGATGCTACATCTAAGTTGTGTCGTACTGTACTGACCTGTAAATTGAAAAAAACGTAAGAAAATTTAAATTTCGCGGGCTACCCTGACGCTTTCGCTTTAAATAGATCTACTTACAGAAATAAACATTATTTCATTTAATTTCAGTGTGTCTGTAGTAAATACCTTTCATTCTTTCTTCAACAGCGAATAATAAAGCAAAAACTTGTTATTTTTTAATTTACAGAAATAAGCACCAGATTCGTCTGGCTGAAATATCATCAGTGGAATCTTCGACTCTCTATTGTGTTGAAAATATTAAAATAAAACTGCAAATGAAAGCTCGGTATTGTTTCAGAGAAATCCAAATAATCTAGGACCGAGTTCTCTTGATTATTTCACTTGGAAACTGTAGTTGTCCAAGTTCGAGTATTTAATAATTTTCAGTCAGTATTTTTTCGTTAGTTATTTTATTTTTATTAGGCTGCATCCTAATCGAAAGCGATTGTTTGTATGAATATGACATATAATCGCGCATAACGATCTCGATCGAGTAATTGCGTATTTTGCTCGACAGTCGGTTTCGGTAAGGACACTGGGTCGTAGATACCATTATTTTTTGTTAGATGTTTTATTTTTAAACAAGATCCTAAGTAACTCTAGAAAGCTGTGAATGGCACGTGTTTCGGGGACGTATTTTTGTTGCTGTTAAAGATTCAGAAAAATCTAGCCTAAACCTAATTTTCATAGTTTACAATTTGATTTCAAATTAGATATTAAGGCGACGAAATGTAATTAGGGCATTTTAATAACTTAATATAAGAATATTTTAGATTATGTTTATATTACATAGTGAAATTAATTTGTAAAATTATGTCTAACGCGCATAAAAAAATGAGAATCACCCAAAATCTATCAAGCGTATTTTTCTGAAACCTTCACCATTTTAAAAACAATTTAATTTATACGTGTTTTATTAAAATACCTAATGCGTCTAATTTGGGACAGCGCTCCTTGATGGGCGAGTCCTATTACTGGCTGGACGTACGACGCGTTGCGTGAGCTCAGTACAGAACACGCAAGCTAACCACTCAAGGTCACTGACATATATCTGCGTCTTAAGGCGCCATTGCCAGTTTGTCACTACTTTTCAAGTGCAAGTGAAACGTAAAACCTTATTTTGTACAATAACGTTTTAAATTAAAACGTAGAACGGAACACCTCAAGTCCACATACAGGTAACGTAAACTTATATTAATAGGTAGTCCACAAACCTGACATCTAGTTCCTGTGCAGCAGGCAGACAGTAATATAAAGTAATAAATTATTCGCTATCTCACGCCTGCGGTGTTGCACGCGAAGTGGAACTGTCACACGTTGTTTTCTCAGCCTTCAGAAATGCAATGCAATGCTTTACGGGTTTATGTTAATTTGGAATTGGATGTATTATAGGTTCGTGAAATATAGAAGTCTTTTGTTCCATTCTTCTCTAGTTGCAGCACGACTCACAAGGTATACCAAGTCTTCTTTTCGTGATACCTAACCTGGTGTCAGAGTTTTAAAGCTTTCACATGTTGTCGAGAAATATCTCTCAGGCATGATGGTTTCCTCTCGATGTTTTCCTTCACCGTTTTTGAAGCAAGTGATAATTATACAAAAAGCAAAAAGAAGCTGAAAGAAGCTGGCAGTATCAGCACAACGGTAATGTTTCCCATTGACTGTCTTAGTAGTTTTAGTATATATGTATTTATTTGTATTTATATTTATATATAATTACGTGTATATATTATATTTATAGTTTTTTAAATTTAAATAAATATACTTATTCCTCAATTCTCGCTATCGCACCTACCACTGTTTGTCTCTGCACCACCCAAAGGTTGACTGGTAGAAAATGCCTATGGCATTAAGTCCGCCTCTGTACATTTGTGTGCTTGAAGTATTAAATAAATAAATAAATAAATACAATACGCACATGAATCTGAAAAGTCAGAGATGAGTGCCTTGGGTTTGAACTAGAGACCTATGACTTGGCAGTCTGGCGGGCACACCAATTGGCTATCTCTGCTCAACCAAACCCTGCGGGGTGGTTGCGTAACACACATGAAATGGCAATCGATCGCAATGCCTTTGATTTTGACATCCATTGCGTCAATGGTTTGAAAATTTCGTCTGTCAACAACGTTAATAACGCAATGATGAACGTGGCTGAGCATTAAGTTCGATTGCTATTTTATGTGTGTTATACGCAACTTTCCCGCGCTGGGCGAAAAGATTTGAAAGGTACTTAGCTTGGTATAGCGGGGCTAGCACGTGACCAGGATTTTTTTTAACCTACACCTATTTTTTCTATCATCCTATACTATTAAATGATTGCTCATCCTTACATATTATAAAACAAAGTCCCCTGCCGCGTCTGTCTGTATGTCTGTCTGTCTGAAAGCAATAAACTCAAAAACTACCGAACGGATTTTCAAACGAATTCCACCAATGGACGGAGTGATTCGTGCGAAAGGTTTTAGTATATAATTCATTAAAGTTTTGCGAAATCCACGCGGGCGAAGCCGCGGGTAAAAGCTAGTATTTAATATTTGAAATCACGTGCTCGAAAGCGGCTCTAACGATTTCGATGAAAGTTGCATTAAAAGGGGCGAAAAATCGATCTGGCGTCTCATATCAGGGAAAATAAAAAAAAAACAACATATCTCACGAGCAGAGCTCAGTTGACCAGGTAGATTTTAATAAGAGCAATGTTTCCTGTCTCTCCTCTGAAATAAAAACAAAAACATATTACGAATGTCTGGAATATTCGTATGAAGAGAAAACTACACAGATTTGAGACGTTTTGTGTAGGTTTTAATTGAAATTGATATCAACCGGACGAATTACTAACCATTTGTCATTCGTGGTTTTTAATCAGATCCATTCATTCGCAATAACTCTGAATCGACGGCAGACCAAACATGCTTGATGTTAATTTCGGTAGTATTTTAATACTTACAGTTTGTACAATACGTAATTCCGCAGAAACAAATAATGACCGGTTCATGTAAATAAATTAACACAGTAGCGCAGATTAATACAGATGGGACACTCCGTAGTTTAGGTATGAAGCTACAAGCAACGCCACGGGCCCGTTTTGTTGGGCCAATTCAGTGAGTGTAACGTAGTCAGAAGATCTAAGAGTCACGGGATAGAAAGAGAGGCAACTTCTAGGTGAATATAACTGTAAGTGATTAGCGCTGTCTGACGCTGAATTGCTCTTTATTGTGTCGTAGCAAGAGTCGCTTTTTATTTCAATGATCTTGCGGAGTGTCCCATCTGTATTAATCTGTGACAGTATAGAGTCACATACATAGTTGTAGGAAACAATAAATTGGTCAATGCAACCTGTTGTGCCACAAAACGTAGATACGGGAATAAATGATGGTGGAATACGAGCTACGTGGTCGTAAATATGTTGACGTTACCCAGGACATATTTATAGTAAAGATATCGTTTGACATGGCACTTAAAGACATAGTGCAATGCAAAATACACGTCACTATTGCGCACTACGTATACTGCCTCGCTGGTCTTGTGGTCGCAAGCGCTACTACTGAGCATAAGGTACTCGGTTCGATTCCTAGGTCGGACAAAATGTTATTGGGTTTTTCCATCTGGAATTTCTCAGTGGCATCCCGGAGTCTGGATTTGTGTCCGGTTGATGGCTATAGGGTCGCCCTCTATTACATGGGACTTAAACATAACCGGCGAAATGTGGGTGAATTATAGGTACACCTCTGCCTAACCCTTCGGGGAATACAGACGTGATGTTATGTATGTTGTTATTTTTATTAAGAGCCCGTATTGTCCCACTGCAGGGCAAAGGCCTTTCTACTCTCTTTCCACTTCTCTCCGATGTAAGGCGAATATTCACCGTGCACTTGTTTCCGGAAACGAATATTCTCCCCGTAGGAATACACGGGTTGGAACAGGTAATTTTCCGACTAATTAAGACATTTTTAACACTTCAAAAGTAAATAGTATAAACAAAATAAATGCTTCGATTTTGGTTCAGGGTCAAAATGTAGATAAGAATAGCGAAATAAAACACAGTATGGAATCGAAGATGTTATTATGGATAAAGACTAGATAGTATGGCCATAATTAAAACAAACTACAAATTGTTTTTTTTTTTAATAAATGGTTTCATCTTGTTTTGCATATAACTGTATGTACAGGCTTGGGACAGCAAAAATTCACTACTAAATAGCGACAAATGTATGCAGGCGTTGGAGACAGCACTAGGAAATAATACATTTATAGTCAATTACTTATAGTGGCGCCCAGCGTGGGTCATTTCTGATATGAATATGCAGGCGATATTCAAGCCTTATTAGTTAATTCATGTTTTATTATACACGTTCATTTGGTAATTGACATGAAAGTTAAGTTTTTAATAAATTGTTTTCGAAAATATGGTTGGCGCCCGACCCGGGACACTTGCGATATGAATATTCAGACACAATTTAGGACTTTTAAGAAAAGCTGTGGTTTATTTTATGCGGTTATTTTAATTAGTAATTAATGTTACGAGTAGTTTCTCGGTTAATTGATTTTTAAAGAGCAAGAAAGGTACCCAATGTGGGACACTTGCGAAGCGATGTGAATATTTGGATACAATTTAGGAGTTCTTAGAAAACCTGTGGGTTGATTTACGCGTTTATTTTGTAAAGCACGTTCACGTGTAGTTTCTCTATAAATTGATTTCTAGATGATGACTGGCACCCAATATATGATGGCATTGATTTAGGACTTATTATTAAAGCCGTGGTTGATCGCATTAATTTTGCAACGAACTTTTAAGTTTCGTAACTAATATTAACATCAGCAGTCTTCATAAATTTTATTAATAAAAAGAAAAATTTCTGGTTAAAAATGAGAACTAACCCAGGTGAGCTTAAACCTATAAATAACTTCTTCTAACGGAGGAAGATAATTAAATCCTACTACAGCTTCGAACTTTTAAAGTTGCGTGCTGCACATATTTTCTGAAACTCGTAAATTAAAGTATATATCCGATGCTTCTGTAGTCCGAACACGAAAAAGATATATATCTACTCGTAGTTTCTATGTTTAAAATTTATCGATAGAAGTTTATTGGCTCTATTCTCAAATAATAATATGTGGAATGACAGAGGAGGAATGAATATTGATCCCCTTCTATCCCTTCTAGCCGATCTAGCCCTTCTGTGCATGCTGATTGATAATAACAATGATTTGATTTTCTTTCAGCCAGTGGTGTCAGTTAACTGTAAGTCTTCTTCTTTTCGTGTGGGTAGTCTGAGTTTTGAAATCGCCCATGGCCTTTGACTTGGCTTCACATGCCGTCGAGAAATATTTCTCAGGCATGCCGGTTTCCTCACGATGTTTTTCTTCACCGTTTTTGAAGCAAGCATACAATATATACAACAAAACTGAATTTACATAAACCAGGGTAACATAATTTTCATAAAAAAATCAGTACTATGCCTTTTTTTAACAAACTTGTAAATTAAAAAAAAAACGTACTTTAGTGATGTCTTTTTTTTTCAGGGCTCTGTACTTGTATTCCACATTCGGGAGAAAACAACGCAAAAAGGTTAAGTAATTAAAGAAGTTTCATCATAATCAGCCTCTTAATGTTCCCACTGCTGGGAGACAGGCCTCCTCTCTGTGAGATAGTGAGCTGTAATCCACCACGCGGGCCCAGTGCGGGTGACGTGCCAGACATGCCGGTTTCCTCACAATGTTTTTCTTCACCGTTTTGAGTGCAGTGGTGATGAAATTATTTACACAAAGTAAAGCGCCTGCTTGAACGAGAACGAGAACGAGTCTCGTTCAAGGATCAGATGGACAAGGAAATCAAAAGGCGAATAGCAAACGGCTGGAAAAAATAATGGTCACTTAAAAAAATCATGAACGCCAACGACCTTAGCAAAACGGAAAGTCTACAACACTTGCATTCTACCTTGTATCACATAAATGGCTGTGAAACATGGTCTCTTTCAAAACACCACCGAGATAAGCTGCAATGCTGTCAAATAGCGATGGAAAGAAGCATGGTAGGCATCAAAAAACAAGACAGGAAACGAAACACCTATATAAGAGCCAAGACCAGAGTTATGGATGTACATGCGAAGATAGACCAACTAAAATGGAGATGGACAGGCTACATGTTAAGGAGCACTCAGGAAAAGTGGAGTAAAATTCTGACAGACTGGTATCCCAGAGATGGAAAAAGGAAGTGGGGAAGACAACTTAAGAGATGGGAAGATGACTTGAAGCTTACAGCAGGCCCTTACTGGAGAAGGGTTGCCAGAGATAGCACACAATGGAAAATGTTAGAGGAGGCCTTTGGCAAAAGGCACACTGAACTTAGAGATATCCTCTATGAGGAAAACCAAAACTTTAAAACAGACGGAAGTTCAGGATAGAGGGCTTATTGATTGATTGATTGAAAGCGCCTGCTTGGGTTCGAACCTACGACCTACAACTTGTATGTCGGGGCCGTTACCACTAGCCACCACTGCTCTCGTTACATTAAAAGTTAATTTAAAGATACACAATACGCAATGAGTACACTTGACAAAAAGAGCACAAGACCAAGTAAACAACCCGTGCATTTGACACAATAGCCTTGTTTGCCCACAAATAATTGGTTATTATCGGAAATGGCGGCTATGTATCAACATTTCGTTAAATTATGTGCTGCAAACATCGGACAATGTTTGTAGAAAGCATTCCGAGGGTAATAAAATTGACCATTTAGTTATCAACTTGTATAATTGGCGATTGTTTGTTGTGATTGTTCAAGTGTTACCTAACGAGAGAACTTGGTTGTCAAGTACGAAGGAAGAAGAAATCATGACATTTGGAAATGTTTAATAATGAATCAAAATGTATTGTCATGAATTTCGATTAAAAACTAGATTACAGTTAAAATATACGAAGTCAGTCAGATTTAAAACGATCCCTGACAAATTCTCGCTTGTAAGAAATTCTCACTTCTAAGTTTTTTCTTAGGTAATGCAAGTGATGTCACTAAAATTGTTTAAGACTTCAGATGTAATTTTTGCTACCGTGAAAATAACTTATTTTTAAATCAATATAAAATTACAAGCGAACACATAAGAAGCTGACGTAATCTGCGTGACATCTCGCTAGACAGCCTTCACTGCTTCCAGGATCTTTTGACTTTCGAATAACGTTGACAGGTAACATTATACTTGTCACTTTTGAAAAACAAGATGGCGGCGTATACAGTTTTAATATCGCTGCAAGTCATTGGTCGCTCTACTTACAAGCCATACAATCATGGATGAAGAAGCAGCTGATATATAATCTAACTATTCACACTTGAGAGCTTCTAAGAACAGTAAATTATGTTAATAGGGCCGAAGCACGTTGAGACGAACAATTATGCATAATGCTGAGACGTAGAAACAAACATAATGTTGTTTATACATGGGGATTCAAGATTTTGTATAATTTGTAGATATATAGGCGTGCACAATACGTAATTTCCTACGAGAAGCCTCATCAAAGAAAGTTACAGGATTTGTTTGTATTCATTTATAAATGAAGTTTAAATGTTTCAAGAAATATATATGAATAGGGCGGGAGGTTCAGTAATGTGTAATAGATGTGAGAGCTACGACAGTCAACTACAGACCAAACGATACCAAAACAATAATGGAGCACTTAATATCATGTGCAGCGTGTCTTGTTGTCTGCACGCTACAGGAGCTCATGGACGCTATTGAAGAGCTCGTAGCTGAATTCCGGGCTTACTCTGTATAGATTGCCATCGACACGTTTAGAAGAAGAAAACTGAAACGCTATTTTTTTGGACAATGTGTACACGTAAGTAAGTCTGTCAAGTCAATCGCCATCCTGAGGACGCCTCGTTGAGAGTTAAAACACGTGTCGTCATTTTTATGACTCTAGGAATAGTTAAGCGGAATGGGTTACTAAATACACTGGCCTTCAAAAGTTAGTACTGTACCACACTTTTCAAATTGCAATTTCTCCAAAACAATAGAAGTCAGAGTTTTGAAATAACAAACACTTTATAGCAAATTTCATCAACTTTAAAAAAAAATATAGTTTATTATAATTTGGTAACGTTTTTGACTTTAAAAAAAATGAAAACTATAAAATAGCCATTGTTAACTTACTGGCAAAAATATCAAACAACATTTTTACGTATGCTTTACGCTTTATTTACATTTTAATAACTGGTATTGCCTCGTCAGGCACTGGGGCCCTATTATGAACTCTTATTTCCAGGCAGTTTACGGCGTAAACAGAACTGCCTTGCAATTTCGTATTATGAACGCGTCAAACAAGCCAGTCAGTGGTCACGTGACACCCGGGCCGACTTCTGCCCGAATATTGTCTGGAAATACCGTATTACGAGCGTCCGTTTGACATTTCTTGACGTATTAAAAGTAACCTCACAATCCATTCAATTTACGCTGCTTCAGAGGAACTTTTATTGAATTGTTTTGGAGTTATTTGGAGAAATTGTTCGAGTGACATATCATAATTATATTGAATTATCATGTGTGACGAATATGAACTGTTTGAATTCCTGGAAAGTGACGTTTCAAATCAAAATTATGAATCAAGGAACAAAAGAAGACGTGTTCGTAACATTGAGGTATTATTGTACTAATACCTCAATGGTTCGTAATCAATCTATTAATGCGTTCGACATGGATGATGTGCAGTTCATTCAACGTTATCGACTTAGCAAAGAGTTGGTACTGAATCTCTGTGAGGAGCTGAGACCTATGTTATTTCTAAAGCAAAGTGTTGCTTAGACGATGGTTTATTAAAGACTAAAGTTTTAAAATACAATATTCTTATTCTTAATAGTGTACTTATCGCTATGGTGAAATTTAACTTATGGCCTAATAATCTATAGACTTAACAATATAAATCAATGTCAAATGTTAGTTAGTATTTATCGCGTGAGAGCGACCATCCGCAGCGCACCTAATATAAACAAAATATAAGTACCTAATAGCTAAGAAATGTACATGCTAACTATAACTATGTATTAAACAAACAATACGATATTGTTTTTAGTTTTGTGAGACAATAGGTACTTCTGTGAAAGTGTCGAATTTCCCACTGAACTAGGGTTGCCAACATTTCTGCGGCGAAATATAGTATGTTAAAAATAAGCTAAAAAAAAATATAGTACACTTAGTAAAAATATAGTACCTATTTTATGGAAAATACAAAACATTTACAAAGATATATTTTTTACTTATTTTTATATAAAAACTACATCTTTAGGCACCACTGCATAAAAAAAATGCGGCGTTAGTAGCGAGTTAGTAGGTAAAGAACTTGACGCATTTTCGTTATCGTTGCCAGTTTCAGACTTCAACTTCTCAAAAGAAAGAACAACATCAAATTGATAATAATTGGTATAATTACCAATATCCCATAACAAAATTCTATCAGAACAAAAATTCGTTTGATGTTGTCAATTTGACATTATTGGCAAGTTCGGAACGCAATGACAAATGAGTTCGGTTATACATAATTCAAAAGTTAACGTAAAGGCGCGTTCATAATTTTTTTAAATGAAAGATTTGTTTGCTAGATTTCGGTGTTGAAAATATAGTATTTTTGCGTACTTTAAATATATCTTCAACAGATAAAGTACGCAGACCCGAAATATAATACAATACTATATATGATAGTACGGTTGGCAACCCTACACTGAACTCCAAGGTCTCCAAGAGCGGTACGTTCGGAAACGTTGTTGTTAAACGAATGTCGTGTTACATATTTACAAACACTGAAAATTAAAATATGATTAAATAAATAGTACAATATACATTGCGTTCATATTTTCACCTACTTTTAGTAACTAGAAATATTATATTTATTATTTTATCATAAAATACATTATTGAAATAAACCGTAACTTACCGATAATGTGTTTTTGAACGTTACGGCAGTGAATTACAAGCCAGCCATAGACAAACTAGCCAGCGGGAAGTCGGTCAGAATTACGAATGTCATAATACGAAATTTAACCAGCCAGGGAAATGAACTGCCTGGAACATGCCTGGTTTTTTTAAAGTTCGTAATAGGCCCCCTGATTACAAGTTCGAGCCGGTTTGGCATACTGACATTAGGAGCGTACCTATTCAACCGAACCTTCCGCGCCGAACGTTCGGCAGGTGTGGCGCGACCTTTAGTTTTGACGGCCAGTGTATATCTACGTCTAATGTATTTTTTTAAAGTCTGTTACTTTATTCGTGATTGGTCAGTTTTGTCGTGATCGTTTTTAAATTACTTCATAGGTACATATACATAAACATATACAAGAGATGTGTAGCGTTAGTACCTCCTTTCGGCTATCAGTCTCTATCTTGTTACCGCCTAATTATCTTCATTCATCTGTCACTCTTATCATGATCAGAATTAGAATTTAAAAAACAATCTGCTTAGTCTTTTCCCAACTAAGTTGGGATCGGCTTCCAGTCTTACCGGATACAGTTCAATACCAGTATTTTACATAGAGCGATTGCCTGACCTCCGCAACCGTTACCTTATCACGATACCCCTTGGTAAGATTAGTTTTCAGATTTTTGAGATTCTACCTGTAGCGACTGTCAAAGATCTACGAATGACAGCTGGGACAACAGTTTAACGTGCTTTTCGAGGTACGGGGGGGTTTCGAAATCCGCTCGACCGTTACAGTGGACATCAGGTGGGCATAACAATTAAAATTCTATTGTGTCTCGTTAATGACAGCTGAAGGTTTGAGTAATAAATGGTCACCCATCCATGAACCGACCGCAGCAAGCGTATCTTAACTTTCGATCAACCCGTGCGGCTGTTATCATTTAACCACGAGCCCCTCCTCTTATCACGATAATGAATACAATGCATAAGGTTATCTGTTTGTTTCCTTATAATGTTCATAAATAAATAAATAAATAAATAAATACATAAATAAATAAATAAATAAATAAATAAATAAATAAATAAATAAATAAACAAATAAACAAATAAATAAAAACTTGATTGTTCAAGAAAGCAGTACAAATTCAAATAGCACTAGCCTCCACACTAGGATTCCCTGTGTCATGGACATGGAGATTAATCTCCTACGTCGTCCTTCGGCTAAGACATCATCTTATAGACAGGTACTTCCACAACTAGTCCCCCCCTAAACTTTTTAAGTAAACGAGGTGGGATAAACTTAGTTTGTTGCCAATAAATTGTGGCGCGACGTGCTACAAGCTACCAAGAAAAGTTAAATCTTTAAAACTAGAGTGCATCAAGTTTATAAATGAAATGTTATATTAGTAGGAGAATTTATTGGAACAGGTTGGTACAGTTAAAGCTAAAGAATTATTAAGGTAAGGGTAATATGGAACTATAGGGTATATTATAAACTGATCGGGTAACCTATAGAAAAACAAACCTAGGTACACAAAAAGTGCAAAAAATATTTATATTCCACGGAACTATGGAATCTGTGGTCGTAACTTTCAACAGAAAAGTACATATTTTCGTGAAATTATGATATTATCAGAGTGATACGCACCAATACGTGATTCGTGACCGCATCACGTTTCACGATAAATCGTGACCAAATGGTTTTGCTACGACCGGCCTGCAAACCAAACGGTTTTGTTTTCAACACACGTGTCAAAAGGCATACGAAAAATCGCGGTGAGTGAATTGAAACGAACAAGCTTTTATTTTTTTGATTTTTATGTTCGATTTTTGATTTGCCTCGTCAGCTAGCATTCAGTGCTTTATAGAGAATATTGTCGGGAAGGTGAATATTTTATAAGGTTTTTTTTTGTAATTTTTATGTTATTAAATATTTTTTAAGAATAGCTATAGTTCGTGTGACCGTCGAACAGCCAAGTCATAGGTCTCGAGTGCAAACCCAAGGCCTGACTTTTCGGATTCATGTGCGTATTGTATAATTACCACTTGCTTCAAAAACGGTGAAGGATTTTTTATTTTATTTTTTATTATTTCTCGACGGCATGTGAAGGCAAGTCAGAGGCCCATGGGCGGCATAAAAACTCTGACAAAAGGTTAGTCACTAACCACTAACCAATCAAGAAAGAAAGAATTAATATTTTTTGCGCTATTCCAGATTTAACTTTAGCATAGCAACCACTGAGAAAGTTACACAAAAGGAGAGATTTTACTTATTAATATTTCCACAAGGAAACCGTACAGATGATAACAATAGTGCTCCAATACTGCAGAAAATTTAATCAGATGAAACTCGATCGAAAATGTACTCCGCAGCGCCCGCGCCATTGCTATTTTATAAAACATGCATTAGGTACGGAGTTACGTAAGTAAAATATTTTCTGAATACACAGTAAATAAAGCCTTTGCAGGGTTGCTTGTGATAACTAATACTAGGTACTGAACGATAAACAAAGCGTAATTATTAATTTTTTCTTTTTTGTGTGGCCGTGGTTAGTGACTAACTTGTGTCAAAGTTTTTATGCCGCGCATGTGTCTCTGACTTGGCTTTACATGCCTTCGAGAAATATCTCTCAAGCATGCCGGTTTCCTCACGATGTTTTCCTTTTTAGAGGCATGAAGAACAGGGTCTAAAGTTCACTCATCCACCATAGAAAAGGGAGGATCCTCCAACCAGACGGGTTGTTATGTCTGCACGCGTAGTATGACCGCCGTAGAAACGGGTTTTGTCGACGGAAGACTAGACAAAATGACAGATAAACAATCACAATCTGTCAGTTTGTCTATTCTTCCGTCGACAAAACCCGTTTCTACGGCGGTCATGCTACGCGTGCTGGCGGGCAACTGCCCATATGTTGATTTCGGATAGTCTTATCTATGTTTTTCGCTTGGTAAACTCCAACTGCGAGATGCAGGAATTGTGTGACGTCATGTCTTTTTGCTTCGTTGTTTTTTGTATGTGGCGGTCTAACCGCTAAACCTTCACCATTTTGAGAGCAGTGGCGATGAAATTATTTACACAAAGTAAAGCGCCTGCTTAGGTTCGAATTCCTGACCTACAACTTGTAAGTCGGGGTCGTTACCACGGTACCAACACCTGCTTCCATGCATTTTTTTAAATGTTTTATTTATTCATAACGTTACATTATAGTAAGTAGTAGTGATTTACGATCTTCTGGTTAAACACGACAAAAGCTTTTAAGAAAATTGACAACTGCGGACTAATTTATCATCCTGGAGGTAAAATCATCATCAATTTTATCTTGTGCTCATCAATAGTTTGTGATTAACGATACGAGGTATGACGCTAGCACAAAATACTCTCATACAATGGATGTAATTCAAACATCCATTGCTTAGCAGGATGGTCAACTAAGTTCAATGGATGTTTTTTGAACGTGAGCCAAGTTTTTCCATTGTGTAGATAAAAATTCTTACTTAGGTAGGTACTGTAAAGGTGATATGCAAAAGGCGACCTTATGTCGTACAGACTGATATAAAAATTCGTGGAGGACGGAAACTATCCCACGGAAACGTACTACCGTATTATATATAACGCGCACGACAGTAAAGCTCCCAGGTCGGCATGATTTTTCCGACATCTTCAACAATCATCGTTATAGTTCCGCCAATTTACACAAAACCTTGATGAATTATACACCTAAACCTTCCTCATTAATCACTCCGTTCATTGGTGAAAATCGTATGAAAATCCGTTCGATAGTTTTTGAGTTTATCGAGTTCAGACAGACAGACGCGGAATTTGTTCTATAATATGTAGCGATGGAAGACGACCATGCTTTACCGTCCCAAAACTTCACTTAATAAAAGTTAATTAAGTCCATCTAATAAACCCAATATCTTGAACAACAAACAGTGTTATAAAATTGGAGTAGGTAGGGAAGGAAAATGGAAACAATTCGCGTTGTCCACAATGACATAGATTTATTACGATGACAATGGCAAATTAGATGATTGATAGTCAGACTTAATGTTTGTGACGCAAATGTAGGGCGTTAGGATTAACTGGGGCATTTCTGATAGGTACCTAATCATTTTCTTTTCGTTTTTCTTGCTGTTATCCAGTCTAAATATACAAATAATTCTAGATAGACAGTTATCCTGCAGACCTTTGTTCAAAAAATTTAAACTTCTAACCTTGACTGGACTTTATATAATGCAAGCTAGTGTTTTTGTAAAAGGACACTCGAATTTTTTTTTGGCATGTGATATAAATTCAAAATATACCCGTAGAGACCCAACAAGATTAAGAATGCCCACACACCAAAGTACATTATGCCATAAAAATTGTTTTATCACAGCAGTAAAAATTTTTAACAATATCCCAAAAGATATTAGGGAACTCCCTCTGAAATATTTTAAGTCTAAATTACATAAATGGCTCATAGGTAATACTTTTTATAGTGTAAAAGAATTCTTAGATAAAAAAGTAAATGACAAATATTGTTACTGATTTAGCGATATATTTATAATATATATATATTTTTTTTTTTTTGTTATAGATACTGCTTAGATTTTAAAACCGTTAATAAACAGTGTAAAATTTTAGAATAAAAATTTTGTACAAGTAGGTATAATGACCGTTACCTAACTACATCGTTATTAATGATGCTAAGGAACTTGTTTCCTTTAAAATATTTGTATGCCAGTCCACGGCGAGACATGTAGATCATAACCCTATTATTAAGACCATTATTGTACCATGTTTAATGCAAATAAATATATTCTATTCTATTCTAAAAAAGCTTTGAACTCGTAGAATAAAATAGTATGCAACCGTTGCGCGTTGGCCGCCAAATGCACTCTCAGTAGAAAAGCAGAATGACGTGGCGCAAGTGTAAGACGTGAAGACGCCTCTACTCACAGATATAAATCTAACTAGATGACGCGATTGTATGTACTTCGCGTGTCAAAAAACGGAGTAAAATTACGATCAATGATCGTAAGCTGAGCTTTTCATTTAGCATTATCGACACCGGAAAAATACCGAAATTTAGAAAAAATCCTTTTTATGCCATATTGAGCTGAAAAGACTGTATAGAAAAAGTTGGCCGAGGCATTGGAAATGTTTTCTTTCATTGGTAAGTAAATTTTTTGTTAAATTGTGTGTGAAATGGAGGGACTTGCTTTATCTAGTTAGATTTATATCTGTGCCTCTACTTCATACAGTTTTGACATCAATTTGTAAATGTTGCCACATCTAATAATAATTACCGTATTCAAGATGGCCACCGTACAGTGTAATTACACTGTCAGACTGTCTGGCTTATCTGATGTCGTGTGAGACGAGGGTTGAAGGCCTGACGTCATAATATACGGAGGATATGTTACAAAACAAATGATTTATTATTTCAATTAATGCCCTCTAAACTTTATTTTTGGTTTCATTAGTTTGGTTTCTCAGAAGGCCATACTTACGTAACTTTTTTTTTAAATCTTCACCTCCCTTTTTTTGTATTTGCAGATGCAATATACATATAAATATTATATAGCCTATGTCACTCCCACAATTAAGACGAATCTAACGACTTCTCGTATGTTAAAATCCATCAAGCCGTTTAAGCTACAGGGCGTGCCAAAGAAATATACATACATACTCTCGAAAAACATTACCCTCTTTCTGGGGCAGTCGGGTAATGATCAACTCAATGACCAACATTGGCCACAATTTGTTTCGACACTTAGCTATAGACAAAAAAAAATTACAAACAATGCTTATTGGAGTCAACTATAGAAATAAAGAAGTGGACTGAGCGTTAGCCTCACAAAAGTGACCACTTTCTAGAAAGAGACCAACACCTGTAGTACTACAGAGACAACATTCGCTTTGTCTCTCTCGTACTTTTCGGACTGTTTTCACTGCACAACTGTATTCAGTTGTGCAACTGTGTTCAGTATTCTGAACGCTCAGTCCATTCGGTCCATTCTCTAAGTCTATGGAACCAACTACAAAGCCGCAAAGATAAAAAAAAGGCATGCCACTAATTAGTACCTGTGGTCGCTTACAGATGGCTTTATAATAAAAAATATATATGGAATGAGCCTCACAAAGGCATGCCACTAATTAGTACCTGTGGTCGCTCACAGTTGGCGTTATAATAAAAAATAAAAAGTGTCGTTACAACTTTTGGTCCCAATTTTTTCCGTCTTGCCCCCTTTCGCAACGCGCGAAAGGGAACTTCGTTCCAAATGGAATGTATTTTTACAGAGCGACTAATTCAGCCAGCACGTTCCAAAACTAAAATCTCGACGACAATAAAGGAAATTCCACATAAGCTATGCAAATTCCTATCTTGGTATGCAGATTTTTCTCATTAACTTTTAAATGGGGACGCGGCCGAATATTGTTTTTTTTAAAACGATTTTTTGAGCTCTATTTCAAGTTTCATGCGAGCTTTTAAAGCTTTTGGTGTTATCTTTTGCGTTTTATTTGAAGATTTTGGGACCATTAGTTTTGACTTCTCAGAAAATGGGACTCGGATAAGCCTAGGTAATAGTAATTTGGGGTTTGCTAGACGAGAAATGCTCAGTTTTTTCCGTCGCTTGATCCGAATGAATAGTCAAGTTGATTTGCTTATATTAAGAAAATGAAAACTTCTGTGATATTTATTTTTCTTATAAAAGACAGATACTTACTAAATACTCCATTTTAACTGGATTAGCTTTTCAATTTGTGAAAAAATATAACCGAGTTTTCTTCATGTTTTAAAATCAGTATGAAAATATTATTATTATTTACGTATTATTCGTATTATTAACAATGACGGCGTGCTTCCCTGGAGAAGGTATTATTTTTCCTTGTTCTCTAAGTTTTGTTTATGTATTTTCGAGAATCATGTTTATGTTTACGTAAAATTGTGTTGGGAATAGGGGGCTTACTACAACGGATAAAACACAATAGGTATTATTCTCGGTAAGACCACCCACCCCCGTCAATTTAAGTAAACTGTCAATTTATTTTTAGCATAATAGGCAAAGAAAATCTATGCTATTTCGTAATATGAATGAAGGCAATATGTAGTCATACATATTGCCTTCATTCATATTACGAAATAACAAAACCACTCTGCACTGAACAATTTTCTACTAACTGCAGCCATTTGAAAGATTAGCGGTTGAACAAACCGGGTAACACCAATTTCCATTTTGTGAATTTTTCAGAACATCTATAGAAGTAGAAACAAGGGGCTCTAATGGAACCGGGGCACAGTCAAAATATAAAACAGTAGTTTAATTAAGCCACTTTTGTTATAATTAGGTTGCAAAGTTCGTAGCCTCGAGCCATGCAATTTGTGACGCGACTTGCGTCAAACGACGCGCGCCCGTCACCTTTTTCCGACTACGCAAGTCGTGTCGCGGTGTCTCGTGGCATAATATACCTTAAAAAACTTCTTTCATTTGTTTTCTCCGCAGTCGCTGTCGCAAGACGCATGTCGCTTGATCGTGTAGATCGTAGCCACGAGATGAGGGTAAGTTATAAAGACGAAACTAAAGTTTCTAACCCTATTGTTTCTTTAAATAGACATGCATGGATGGATGAATGTTTAAGTGGTACAGCTGACCAATACTGGCGGTCGCGAGTGATTAGAGTGCGGGGAGCTTTAGGGCTGTCAATCATAGTTAAAACAGTCGCAAACAGAGGAATGTATACTACACAAGACGTAACTACAGTCACTGACTAAATGCATTGGGAGTCTCTATTATGTTGGTGCCCTAAGCGTGTTATAATTATAACTAAGGTCCTTAAGACCTTAGCATGCAGTCGCTTAGTTTATAAGTTTTATGACCTGGCTGGAGGCCTTAATTTACTAAGGCATCCACAACCCGGTTACACAGCCGACAACCTCAATACTCAATACTCAATATCTTTATTGCTTTACCATAATGTGTACTTAGGTGGTAACTATATCGAACCTTAAGGTTGCGGCCAGCCCGCCGGTTGCATGCAGCCCAAAGGGTCATGGCTATCCGGATGGTCCGGGGATACCGTACGGTCTCCGGCGAGGCGGCGAGCCTCCTTGCCGGAACGCCGCCATGGGATCTGGAGGCGAAGGTCCTCGCCCACATTTGGGAGTGGCGCGAGGAGATGAAGCGCCGGGGTGTAACTCCGCTGCCGCGAGAAATCACGGTACAGCGGACAGAGCTCCGGCGGGATCTCATGGCGGCTTGGAGTGTGCGATTGTCGCAACCCAGATTTGGGCACGCCACAATTACGGCGATAAGTCCCCTCTTTGAGGAGTGGCTTGAGAGGCGCCACGGCGTCCTCACCTTCCGCCTGACGCAGGTCCTCACCGGACACGGTTGTTTCGGGAGGTACCTCCCGAAACGGTTTCGCATAAGGCGGGAGGAAACGCCCGGGTGTCACCATTGTGTGGATCGTCCGGAGGACATGGTGGAGCATACGGTGGAGGTTTGCCCGGCTTGGGTGGACCACCGCCGTGTCCTCGTGGAGGCGATCGGCGGCAGTGACCTCTCGCGTCCGGCCCTGGTCCAGGCCATGGTGCGGAGCGAGAGGGCATGGCAAGCCGTCACCTCCTTCTGCGAAGCAGTAATGCTCGCGAAGGAGGAGGCGGAGCGCGCGAGGGAGTGGCAGAGGCCGCGCCCTACCAGCCCTAGCCGCCGCCGCCGTAGGAGACTTCCCGGGCGTCGGGAATTGATAGCCGATTTCCGGCCACCGTAGGCGCGGGCCTGCGGACGGAGAGCAGAGGGCAGCTCGCCGTCCGATAAGGACCAGGCCCGGGTCGACGGCGCGTCGTGTTCCACGCGCGCCTCAAAGAGATGTCAGCAAAACTGACGGGGTCCGTTAGGGCCGATGCCTGCCGGGGTTGCGGGTAGTCCCAAGGGGAAACCGTGGCCCCTGGCATGGCAAGGGAAGGAACACGGGTGGGTTTTAGTCAGTAAAAGTCTGACACGCCCTTCCGCTCCGCCCAGAGCGGGAGAAGTCATTGGATGATTTCCCACCCAAAAAAAAAAAAAAAAAAAAGGTGGTAACTATATAATTTAGATCATTATGGACCCTGTAGGGCACAGCAAAAGGGTAGGAGAGAGGAAGCCCTGTTTTAGGAGATCATTGTGGGAGCAAGTTTGATCTTACATAATAATTCAAAGTCAGGAGATCGCGAATAAGATACTAACATTTCACTTGTCAATTAATTATGTGTTATGTTATCTGCAAAAATATTTTAGATTATTATTATATACCTATACATATTGTGTATTATAATTCTGTTTATTTATTTATATATATATATATATATCTTTTTTTTTTCCTTTGAATAATTTTTATTGCTATATTATTAATGCTATTTAATTTAATTATTTGTTTGTTATATTATTTATTATTATTATATTCCTTTATTTCATTTATAGCATATAAAATTATGTAATTTTTTTTTTTAATTATTATATTATTATTAATTTATTCATAATTACCGTATTATTAACATATTATAAACATACATATAAATTTCGTGATCATTATTAGCAAATATTATTATTGTTTGTTAGTAAGTTCCTCTCAGGCCGGGCGACGCGATTTTGCGACATTTTGCGACACCCGTCAAGCCGCGCGACACGATCGCGGCGCGTCAGAGATAAGAGCTCGCTAATATAAACAAAAACTGAGAGCTTTTTGTTAAGTAAATAGTCTTATCGTTAATGGTTTTGGGTTCCTGATTAGACAAAGGATTTTTTATAATACTTAGAATCTTTGTAAGCGAACGCTAGTATTGATAAATAAACATTCTTATAAGATTCTTATAAGAAATTCCTTTGTTCATTGTTTTGATTATTTATAATAAAACTACTGGTTCGATTCACATGAAACTTCGCAGGATACATTATGAATACATATACTATCGGTCAAAACCATTATTTACGGACAATAATAATAAATAAAAACACATATAAATAAAAAAGTTCAATAAATCGTTAACCGTATCATTACGTAACATTATTTAGTTGACAAAAAAATATTGAACTCTTTTTCTTTCTGTATTATGCATTTTTATTATTTATTAGTTATTCAAGAATATAAAATAAATGACTTACCAGCGATTACATACACAAAACACACACAAAACTCAAAATTTCACATCAACACCTTTTTTCACTACCGAGTTTGTTTACATTTTTTGATGGGTCCGTAATAGGTAATTACGATGTTATTTTGTGCAAATTTTATCTATATACGATGACGACACTACTTAATTATTGAAATAACACCATTTCCCGTCGATTTACACTTAAAAAACAATAGAAAACAAATAAATAGAACGCGGAGTGCAGCGCGCTGAACGCATGCGCAGACGCCATTTTGCCGTGCCAAAAATGTCCAATTTTTACTTTTTTCTAGAATTGTTTCTGCATATTTTGACGTTATGGTCGATTTATTCGACAGGTATATTATCCTACCATAAATCAAAACCAACCACAGACCATATCAGCCCGTATATTACATATAAATAGAGCTGCAATCTGCATGAACGTACTGTGTTCCCGGGGACGCAACGAGGCTTGACGGTATTGAGAGTTTTCGTGCGCCTGGGGCTTCGGTCCGGACTTACCGGTTAAACATATCTTACTATACAAATTACATTATTATGTTGTCTTATTATTTATGTTTGTCATTAAAATATTCATCTAAGGAGTAATAGCATTTGTTTATCAGTAATTTTTTAAGTTTTGTTATAAATAGATTTAACTTTTCTTCTTTCTTTATTATGTCAGGTAGTTTATTATATATTTTAATAGACATAACGTACGGACCTGTGGAATGCATTTTTAGCTTGGATGTTGGTATGTTTAGCCTAGATCTGTGCCTAAGCGTGTACTGTGATTGAATGTCTTCGCGTTTTGTGTAGAACTCTTGATGCTTGCGGACAAATTTACATATTTCTAGAATGTAAATACTGGGGAGGGTAAGAATGTTATGTTTTAGAAAATAGGGTTTACAGCTGTCGGTTTGGTCAATGTTTACTAAGATTCTTACTAGCTTCTTTTGTAGGGTAAAGAGTGTCAGTGCATCTGTACTATTTCCCCAGAGAATTACGCCGTAGCTAAGCCATGCATTGGCATACGCGTAATAGGTGGTGAGGGCAGTTTGTAGATTGGTTGTCTTTTTTATTTCGCCTACCTAAACCTAAACCTAATTGGCCATTCATATAAAAGTACCTCTATAGGTCTTAAAGTGTTTTTGCGCAAATGCGTTGATTTTTTTATTTGGGCGTTTGTTCGTAGTTGTTCTACTGTTTTCTCTAATTTGCTGTGCTCCGAGGAATTATTTTACGTTACTATGACAGCCAGATGGTCTAAAAGGCGCCTTTGGAAGTAAGACAGGTATTGTTTCATAGAGAACTTCGGGAAGCTTTTGGAATGCTACATATTGTGGCGTTACGTATTGTGCATTTGTGAACGCACATTTAGTATACGTGACGTCGCTTGTATTACAGAATAGAATAGAGTACTTTTAGTCCATAGAATTAGTAACAATTTTACTTATGACTTTAGGGGTATGAGGAACAGGGTGTAAAGTTCACTCATCCACCATAGAAAAGGGAGGATCCTCCAACCAGAAGGGTTGTTATGTCTGGCGGGCAACTGCCCATATGTTGATTTCGGATAATCTATGTTTTTCGCTTGGTAAACTCTAACTGCGAGATGCAGGAATTGTGTGACGTCATGTCTTTACTGCGTAGTTCGTATGTCGCGGTGTAACCGCTACATCACTCCCCTCCGGAGACCGGAGGTCGATAGTGGGCTGAGTCTTGGATCTTGCGATGCTTCACAGTACCAGCTGTGGTTCCAGTGAGTCGGAACCGGGTGGGTGCCGCATAGTTCACGGTGAGTCGGAACTGTCTGCGGTGATTCCCCAGTGAGTCGGGGTGGCGCTGCGTCGTCATCCAGTGAGTCGGATTTTGGTACAGTGCCGGGTTGTGGCTGAGGGTGATGACCAGGAATGCGCGTTCGCTGCATGCTGGTGGTCAGGATACCCGTTGAAGCCGTGGGTGCTGGATGGCTGTGTGACTAGCCTCACGAAAGCTTGCGGGAGTGATGATGATGACGTCACGCTGAAGTAGTTGCACGAAGGCTGCGTTGACGTTCATACTCGGGGTCACCAATTTAGGGGTATGAGGAACAGGGTGTAAAGTTCACTCATCCACCATAGAAAAGGGAGGATCCTCCAACCAGACGGGTTGTTATGTCTGGCGGGCAACTGCCCATATGTTGATTTCGGATAGTCTTATCTATGTTTTTCGCTTGGTAAACTCTAACTGCGAGATGCAGGAATTGTGTGACGTCATGTCTTTACTGCGTAGCTCGTATGTCGCGGTGTAACCGCTATATGACTATCTAGTGACACTTATTATATTTTATTTAATTTTTATTTATATTTTAAATTCCTTCACTGGATTTATTTTATGTCCGTAGGTGTGTCCGTGGCATCACAGTGGGCCCTATCAGAATACTAGCGCTGCGGTACTTGTTTTTTTTTTTTAATCTCAAATATCGCAGCATTATGATTGAGATAGGAGCCTTTTTGGCCTCGCACAGGTCTTCTTTTTATTGTATTTGTGTTTCACGATTTTGTTAGCTATAATGTTTTTTTTTACTTTTATTTCTTTTATTTTATTGTTGTATTTCCTGTGCGTGTCCCAAATAAAATATTTTTCTTTCTTTCTTTCTTTCTAGTGTTAGTAGTATGTTAATCGGTGTCTGTACAGACACCGATTAACATAAAATTAAAATTCAGCGTGAAGCTGCATCCACCTCCGCAACATCGGGGAATCCCACCGATCTGCGAACACACTGAAAATACTGTTGCTGCTGCCGCGGACACGGGACATCAGGGATGCACATCTTTTTCGAATAATGGCGGCAAAACCATCAATGTTATTATCCATAAACATCTCTGACGCACTACAATGCCACGGCATCCGCAGCAGCCCTCTCAGTGCGCGGCTGTCCCGCGATGTGGATTACGGCCCACTCCCTCTCACAGAAAGAGGAGACCAGTGTCCCAGCAGTGGGAACATTAGGCTGATTATGCTAATACATCTTTTATCCGTAATCTTTAGGGGCATTTCCCGTATATTTAAGAACGTTCGAATTGTAATCTGTTTGTCCTAATCTATATGATAAAAATACCTCTAATTTTCTTTCTTTTTCTTCTTTTTTTTTGGGTGGTAAATTATCAACGTGTCATCCGTGTTCTTTCAGTTGCCTGCTGTACGTTGCCAGGGGCCACGGTAACCCTTTCGGACTTTCCCGCAAACCTCTAATTTACCTACATGATTGAAAAGTTTCTGGCAATCATTGTCAGTACGATGAGATTGTGACTAGATTTAAACGTTTTTAATGATGAGATTATTGGCCTTCTGGTTGTGGTTGAATGCCAATACTAATAACAGTGAGTTCACTTCAACAAGGGCAAAGTTTGAACTCATGATTTTCGCCACTTACCTACTTACTTTATGGTGGCGGCATCGCCACATGCGAACCATGCATAAAAGACCTGACGTCACACAAATCCTGACGTCACGCAAATTCTGCATCGCGCAGTTAGAGTTTACCGCGCGACCGACAATTAAGGCAACGATAACTGACTTTTAATGATTTTATACTGAAGATCACGTCCAAACGAGTAGTGTTAACGAGTTGTGTTGTGTTTATTTGAAAAATAAAAAAATGGTAAAATTGGCCCTTTTTTTAATAACATAAGAACTTAGTATAGGAATATTTTACATTGTTTATTTTACATATTGAAATTACATAAATAGATAAAAAAACTGAGGATCACACCAAATATATCAAGCGTATTTTTCTGAAACCTTCACCATTTTAAAGATATTTATTTTATTTTTGACATTTATGATTTTTTTTTTCATTGTTGTATTGACATTTATTTAATTCAATAATACAATTTATTGTGTTTGTTATTATCTGTTTAATTGTTTGCATGATTATTAACAATTAATTTAAATAAAATATTATGTCACTTTATTTTATACTCGTATTATTTGCACGCCGAAATTAAAAGTAGAATAAGAGAACAATTTTGTACGTTTTACCAACCTTCTGTACCTTATTGATGCAAATAAATGAATTTGAATTTGAAGATAATATAATTATTGATCTTTTAGTATATGTACGCGTTTTATTAAAATAACTTTTTTTAAATGTATAATAAATTAATAATGCGTCTAATTTGGAACAGCGCTCCTTGATGGGCGAGTCCTTTATTACTGGCTGGAGGTACGACGCCTGGCGTGAGCTCAATACAGAACACGCAAGCTAACCACAAAGGTCACTGGCATGAATCGTTGGGCATTTGCCCGCCAGACACGACACTCGTCTGGTCAGAGGATCCTCCCTATTCTAAAGAGTATAAGTATGAGTATAAGCGGCGACGCATGGGCTCGCATACAACGTCAAAAAGTTGCAGATGGTGATTTTTAAGAGCAAAAATGTATTGTTAGGTAACGTTCCTCCAGTAACAATGAGCGGAACACAGTTGCAGCGTGTTGCTCAAGTTAAGTACCTAGGACATCTGGTTACGGAGGACTTATCTGATGATGCAGATTTGGACAGGGAGCGTAGGGCGTTGGCGGTTCGGTGCAATATGTTAGCCCGCAGGTTTGCACGTTGTAGTAGAGATGTGAAGGTGTGTCTTTTTAAGGCCTACTGCCAAACCTTCTACACGTGCAGTTTGTGGGTGAAGTATACGCAGAGGGCTTACAACGTCCTACGCGTCCAGTATAATAATGGATTTAGGTTGTTGATGGGGCTTCCGCGCTTCTGCAGCGCTTCACAGATGTTCGCGGAAGCCCGTGTCGACGATTTTCATGTCATAAAGAGAAAGCGGGCAGCGTCGATAATGGGCAGGCTGCGCGGAAGCCCCAACAGCATCTTAAAAACATTGGCCGACAAGGTAGACAGCCCCTTTATTAGGCACTGGATGCAGAGGCATGCCAACATGTGTAAAGCCACGTAGGTATTAAGTGTAGTTAGGTTAGTTTGTAAGTTTTACTAACATAGTTTCTAAGTCTTTGTAACTAATAATATATGGATTGTATGTCATTTTTATGTGCGATCTGAAATAAATCAAAATAATAATAAAACAATAAGTGAAATTAACACCCTGTGCCTCATACCTCTAAAACTTTACTGTACCTAATTTAATGTAGATCTATTTTCCCAACTGTAAAGCTTACTTAACAGAGCTTAACTTTACTTTATCTGGTTCAAGAAACACGTAAACGTCCAGCGCAACGAACTGGAAACTCGCTAGAAAAATAAAATAGGGAAAGGTCTGAACTGTATAGGTATAGTACATCAGTGGTTGACAGGTTTATCCCAACACTAGCTTTTGTTCAGGGCTTTAGTGCTTTTTGTAGTTGAGTTGTAAATAACTGTAATAGTAGCAAATGAACGCAGTATCGTTCAGTATGTACAGTCACGATCAGCTATCTAATTACGCAACACATTTTCGTAAACGATTCCGACTAATCTGTTTCATTTTGATTCAACAATATTCATTACTTTATTTACGTTGTCAAGCAGATATTTTTTCGAACTTATGAAGCAATGGATTAGCAATCTCTTTCAAACCGATTCAAATTCTAATTGTTCGTGTATTACGTACCTAATTAGGGTGCAGTTTACCTTACAGTTACGAAAAATTTGAAAACGGTTTTTTATGTTTAACATCTTTTCTCTCGCTTTCCTGCAATCTGTGAGAGTAATTTCGTGAAAAGGGACGGAAGTGTGTAACAGGAAGCCGGGTAAGCGCGCGCTATTTGATTTGACCAATGAGCGCGCGCGGGTTTATGCATATACGTCAGCCAAGATGTCAGATGTTTATGCTTGGGACTGCAGTTTTTTTCCCAATGTACCTAATATCAAACTTTGCTGAAGTACCTATTGACTAGGTAGGTAAAGACAGCAAAATTAATAATTAAGCAAATTGACTAACAATTCAAATTTTCCGTATTTTCAAATCACAACTGTCTATGACATATGACAGTTGTGTGAAATGAGAAATTGACGTAAGGTGTCAACTTGATGAACTATTTGACGTAAGGTGTCAACTTGATGAACGATAAAGGACATGTTATTAAATGGGCTTAAAATAAAAATCTTTTTGAACAGCTTTTATGTGTGGTTTTTCTGATAGAGATAATTATCCAGGATGGCCTCACAAAAACAAAAAAAATATTAAAAGCACCATTATTTAATAAATTCATATTTTAAATCCAGATATTTTTTGTATCGTTATATTATTTTTGAACATTGAAACAAAGAAAAAACGGTTAAATATCATTTTTTAAAGAAAATTATACACCTTAATGTTATATAAAGTATTTTAAAACAATATTAGATAGCTTTAAAAAAAAAAAAGACGTGACCCCCCATGATTTAGATGTATGGCATTGATTCCTTTGCCTCCTAATGGAATCTATGAAAACATTACCTGTGTCAGTAAGATTGTCACACTTGTCAGTTTTCATGTCACTTGTCTCATTATCGAAATCGCTATTTTCCCGTTTGCGTTTACATTATTTAGGTTTATTGTATTTGTAACTTTAACTTGATATCGGTGAAATCATCATCTAAGAGGGCTTGATAAAGTTCTCGATGGTGTGTAATCTGCCAACCCGCACCAGGCCACCAAGGTGGTCTAAGGCCTAAGTGCTTGTTTACGGAGACGCGGGCATTGAACGCAGCGTTGCCCGCCGCGTGCCCCGCCGCGGCAACGCCGCGGACACCGCCTGCATTTCAAGCAAACGCCTATATAAACGTTTCTCCGTAAACGCTCTCATACAACGCCATATGTTTGAATTTTGTGCGGGCCGCCCCGCCGCACGCCACGCCCAACTCTCCGCGTGTCCATGCAACAAGCACTAAGCCTTTTCATTCTGAGAAGAGGCCCAGCAATGAGACAGTTAGGGCGGATGTTATTTTTCGTTAGCGGAATTATGTTAACGCAGAAACGCTATTATTTACAATAAGAATAAAGTATTTCTGATAAGGATAATGAATTATCACCAAAGATCCTTATTTTCTGCTACAATTTGGGATTTGATGATGGTAAACTGCAGAATGACTACTGATGGTTATAATTAGTCTCTTCCAAGGCGGGCCAGTAAACCAGACACAGACTAAATTGGACCTGCCTTTTGTTAATAGTCGCTCCAGCAGGTCGAAATAGGTGAACATTAATTTGTGTATTAGGTAGAGAAATAAAAGTAATGTATTTGCTTATATTTGTTTACATTTATTCTACATCTTCATTTTCAACATCTTCCCTTACAATTACCTCATCCAGAAACTGTGCAGACGGTAATATGTTGTTTTGATGCCGAGCCCACCCAAGATACCATATAATCGTCATTACATGCGCACAGCTACCGACAGTTCGTTTGCCTATTATACAGCTGCAGTAATATTCACAAATTCTCTCTTCCCAATTGTTTGATGCCGTTAATTTTAGCAAGACATAAGTATAATATACTTTATTGCTTTGATGTCTTGACCTGATCCTGCCTCTTAGTAATATTGACATAGGTAGTCTTCATCGATTACCTAAAACAAGAAACAAATCATATTTTAATCTATATCGGATTTTGTTGTCACATTGAACAAATGTGGAAAGATTAATAGTAAATACACTTTGTAGGCCAAATAAAAATATTTATGATTAAATTGCTGAGTGGATAATATGGTGTCTAGTTTTAATGGATATTCAGACTTTTTGCTACATACCTGTCTGGCAATCCATTCTTCTAATACAGAGATAACCTCAAGATCCATATGTGTTGCATTGTACCGATATTGTTGTGTAATTGGAATAGCAATCCAGCAATTAATGCAGCGAGGCATGATGGTGAGGATTACCTGAAAGATGAAAACATTATTGTGGGTTCAGAGCCTGTGAGTGTCATTGTACGGTAATTAATTCCTGAACGCAAAAGAACTTATGAAGTATTTGTTATAAAGCAACAGGATTATGGACTATTCTAAGCAGTGCAAAATGACTCGATCGTTTTGTTAAAATCTCACCGTATTGAAAATAGGTACTAACCTTAAAGAGCTACGATAAATGAATGTTAAAATTGTGAGCAAAATCAAAGTTCGAGTGAGAAAGCAGGGTCGTCAGTATCGCCGATCGTCGGGGTTCAAATCGCTTGCAGCAAGCTTGCAGTATCAAAGAATCCAAATTGAAAGCCAGGTGTCGTCAGTATCGCCGGTCGTCGGGGGTTCAAATCGCTTGCAGTATCAAAGAATCCAAATTGAAAGCCAGGTCAAATAAAGATAAACTTAAAACAAGAAACTTGAACAGAAGTAACAAACAACAAACAGAAACAAATTCAAATCACTTGTGTCCGTTCCGGTCGCAAACGCATTGAATTTGACACTTGATTGACGTTCACATTTTACAATGACAATAATGACATCCAACAGAACAGTGTTGCCAAAATCAAAAATTACTGTGGGTTGCAATTAAAAAAATATATTATAATATTTAAAAATACAATAAACGGAGGAAACGTGCTTTAAAAAAAATAAGAATAATATACAAAGGCTCCTTAATTTATGTACTAACATAAAAATATAATCTCTTCTCTGTTCACAACAGCTTCGAATAAAAGCCCAACCTCCATACAAAAACCTAACATGTCCTTTCCTCGATATTGGCAACATTGACAAAATATTTTTGTCTAGACAGAGATTCAAAACATCATGAGACATCATTTCAATTCCAACGTGTATTTTTTCAGTACCCGAAAACGTGTGAACGAGAAAAACATTGTAAGTATTTCAATACCATCTGCTTCTATCCCACGCCAAAAACTTCGGGGAATATCTAGTGTTGATATGTGAGACAGCTTAGCGGGGCCACGGCAACATCGTCGTATTGATTGAGGCTGACAGTAAAACCTCGGAGATTGTATAAGAAAAACATGTTGGGTAGGAATGACACGATTTCTAACCCCGACGATTTCTAGTTCCTTGCTCGGATACTTGGTCTGAATAAGTAAGTAAGTGAAGTAAGTTTTTTTAAATATTATTATGCTTTCGAATTACCTAGCTTTATTTGTGTAAAGGTATTTATTAATCGAGCCCCAAATAATTCCTATTTTGGGGTCTGAAAAATACTAATAATGCCAAGTAACTGCATACGACTTTGGAGGTATGAGGAACAGGGTGTAAAGTTCCTCATTCACCATAGAAAAGGGAGGATCCTCCGACCAGACGGGTGTTATGTCTGGCGGGCAACTGCCCGTAAGTTGATTTCGGATAGTCTGATCTATGTTTTTCGCTCGGTAAACTCTAACTGCGCGATGCAGGAATTGTGTGACGTCATCCAGTGAGTCGGATGTGGTACAGCGCCACGTTGTGGCTGACTGCTTGCGTTGACCAGGAGAGGGTAGAATAGACTCTGCTTGTGAGACCGGCCGGAAGTGCAGGTGCTGTGCCAAGGTTGCTGATGAGGCTGAGGGTGATGACCAGGAATGCGCGTTCGTTGCGTGCTGGTGGTCAGGATACCCGTTGAAGCCGTGGGTGCTGGCTGGCTGTGTGACTAGCCTCACGAAAGCTTGCGGGAGTGATGGTGATCACGTCACGCTGAAGTAGTTGCACGAAGGCTGCGTTGACGTTCATACTCGGGGTCACCAATTTGGAGGTGTGAGGAACAGGGTGTAAAGTTCCTCATTCACCATAGAAAAGGGAGGATCCTCCGGCCAGACGGGTGTTATGTCTGGCGGACACCGGCCCGTATGTTGATTTCGGATAGTCTTATCTATGTTTTTCGCTCGGTAAACTCTAACTGCGCGATGCAGGAATTGTGTGACGTCATTGTCTTGCTGCGTAGTTCGTATGTAGCGGTGTAACGGCTACACGACCAACTTGGATGTAGCGCTCGCCTGACGCTGCTGCGGCACTGGTCGCAGTGGTCGCTTTGCTCGCTCGGCTCGCGAGTACTTTGTCACTGTTCTATCCTTATCTTACCCGTTTGGTCGAGGTACCCTAACTTGGTTACTGCGAGAAAAGGCCAGAAAGTTCATCAATTATTTCAAAAAGCGTCCATCATTAGAAGGAGAATAAGCTTTAGGATCAGTTAAATATGTCCCTTTGGTAAATTGAAGAATCAGGAAATCTAATTCAAATCGTTACCGTTATCATCAGCTCTAAGACTGCACAGCTCCAGTAAAGAACAAGACCATCATCTGCCTAGTCAACTAATATGTTGGGGTCAGCTGCCTCTACAACCCAGTAACTGGGTAATACGATACCCCTTGGTAAGACTGGTTGTTAGACTTTCGGGCTTCTAATAGAACGACCCGTAACGACTGTCAAAGATCTACAAATGACACAATTGGTCCAGCCGTTCACGCGTGATGCCGTGACCAAGGAAATAGGGATTCATTTTTATATATACACTAGCTTTTACCCGCGGCTTCGCCCGCGTGGATGTCGCAAAATATCCCACGGGAACGTTTTACCAGGAATACATACCTAATAGCCAAGGAAAAGATCATTGACTAACTTTCAGCGGACGCAGTGGTAGGCTACAGCGCCCGCGTTGTCAACCATAATTATTTTGTTACGCGTAATTTTGAAACTGCGATATCTCTTAAACTATTCATTTAAATGATGTGAAGTAAAGGCATATTTTAATCGAAATTGAATGCCCAATTTAAATAACCTATTTAATTGGATAAGGATTAATAAGATACCGGTCAAAATAGCTTCGGAAATAACAATGAAAATTTAATACAATTTTGAAAGATAAAAATGGTTATTGTGGGTCACCCTTAGAAGATAGACATATGCCATCGCGGACTTTTTTGTTGCAATTTTTAAGATATACAATACTCTAGAACATAAATTTGATTTATCTCTCACGGCTTATGCAGCGCACGCCAGTAAAGCTCCCAGTCGGCATGATTTTTTCCGACATCTTCAACAATAATTACTAAATTAAACGAACTTACCTAAGTGAAGTTCTATTGTAATTATACGTAGTGCTTAGTCCTCGATAATTATCCTGATTAACTATGTAGTCCCACTATATTTCATATCGTGTCACGCGTATATTCAGAGAATAAATTCCTGAAAAAAAAAAAATTTTACGCTGGCAACTATGCCCAGCTAATATGTCATTCTATTTAGAGTAATCTGCAATGAGAGAATTAAAATTAACAGACAGTAACTCTCCAACTTCAATCCCAGGGTCAAAAAACAAACTATGGTCTTGTTTAGGGCTTGGGAGGGAACATAGTATCGAGGACTAAGCACTACGTATAATTACAATAGAACTTCACTTAGGTAAGTTCGTTTAATTTAGTAATTATACTCCATGCTTAGTCCTCGATAATTATCCTGATTAACTATGTAGATGTTTAGAGAGATGAAGTTGGAAATTACAAATATGTTTGACACTTCAGATATCATAAAATCAAGTTTATGATGTAGGTAACTGAAAACTTTTCAAGATTTAAACTTAATTCTCGTCCAATTCTAATTATCAACTATGTATTCAGTAGGTATACTTCTTTGGCTTTTCATTAATTTATGACAAATAACACATCAGTCTCAACGTTACCAACAGTCTTGCCAAAGAGATATTTATTATCTTCTCTAATCAAAGGTCTATTATTATAATGGTTTGTAAGACCCTTTGATCCTGTGTACTGTAGAGGCTTTATTCCATTTGGTTTGAGATGCAACCTTTGTGTGCGCGTATTGATGGCAGTTAGAGGAAACAAACATTAGGTTCATAATTAGAATAGGATAAAATAATAGAGAGTCAGCCGACGGCTGTCACGCGGCTCGATGTAAAATGTATTATAATAACTTGTAGTTCCAATTCTAGAAATAATTATGTTATGCGATGCCAATATGCGTTTAATTTAGTATCATCCTGGTACAAGTAAGCCTTAGAGCTTACAAAGTGGTGGAGGTGCCCAAACCCGGGCTGTAGAAGTAAGGCGTGTGCAGAGCCAACTAATACTGCACTAGCAAAGTATATAGAGATATATAAAGAAGTAAAGGTATATAGAGAAGTATAGAGAAGCTGCCACCCATTTTTTTTCAGATAATATTTATTTGATGGAAAAGGACGATTCCCCTTATAAGTATTAAAGCGAAGCATATCGCATGGAAGTGTTGTTTTAGGCGAACAAACGACGCCTAAAGAATTGAAAGCTAAGTGGTCTTTATTAATTTTTATAAAAATGGAATTTTTCTCGGGCTACAACGGCGTGTGCCTGGAAGGCTTCCTAAATAATTTTAAGCTTACAGCCACCTTCAACGAATGGGAGGAAAATAACTGGGCACTGATTCTACGCGCATTTCTTGTGGGTCCAGCTATGATTTTCCACGGTTACACGTACCATGAGGGTATGAATTTTGAAACGTTGTGTGACAAACTATGGGCCGAGTTCTCGTGCAAATGTCACAAAGGAGAATGTAGGGTGCAAGAGAAGATTGTACAAGTTAGAGAAAGCGAACAGGAAGAGATCGCGACGGTAGATATTGATGCAAATATATTTTCTAGCGGAAAACAAGACGAACCGCTAGTTACTGAGCAAAGCTGTAAAGATGACGATGATGTTGATGACGAGCTCAGCTGCCAAGGATGCAGCATCGCCACGGACGAGGAGGAGTCGATCGAAGTGTTCGAGAATGAACACAAAGAGGAAATTGTCGAATCGGGTCAGTCCAGTCCATTTATTAATTCTGTTAGTAATGTTTCAGAACAACAGAGCATATGCCTATCTATGGAGAATGATGATCACGATGATGAAAATCTTAAATATAACATCATCGCTGATCAGAATTATGAAGATGATAATGTTGAACAATCTTCTGAAACAAAGGAGGTTGACCAAATCACCTTGTCTACCAAAATAAAGGAGAATGAGCAGTTATCATTGGTACCAGACAAAATTATTGAAGTTAAGGCTGATTTAGAGGTAATTGTAAACAACAGTCATATTGTCGAGGATGATGTCGTGTCTTATATAGTCGAGTTGGACGTAGAATCACGGTCAGTCGGAGTTATTAGTAATGACTTTCCAGTGAAAATTTATAATAACAAACACAAATATAATGTGCCATCGCAAGGTTGCTTTGCCATAAAGTTGTCATTCATTTGGAAAACAAAGTTCATATTATTATTATATTATATTATTACATTATTGCAACAACAACGTGCTACAAACAATGTAAGAAAAACACCAATAAAATTAAAGGGCTCATATGTTGGGAGTACTCAAATTAAAAACTTCGTACCAAAACTAAATGAATTAAAAAGGTTGAAAACTAATGAAATTTCTTTAAAAAAATGTACTATTTTTAAATATAATCTTTTTAGAAATATTTTAAAGAGGTTTTAAAATATTTTTATTAACATAAATAGTTGGAAACTTTTTCTTTTAAGGATTTTGTAATTTTTCAAGCTCATCATTTTCATTTTATCATGTCGCTGCATTATTTTTGTAAAATCAGCGGGGCATGTAAGATTAATCATTTTATTTTGTTTCATATTCTGATGTTACGGCGAACGGAGGAAGAGAAAAAGATGTCCACTACAACTGCATCATAGTATTTTTTTTTTAACTTAGGAGGAACGCACTCCAAGGTTATTGATTAATGTCGATTAATGTTTTGATGGGGTAATAATGTATTTTGAGAACTGTGATCCTTCTCGAAGGGGGGGTGATACTTGGTCTAGGCTGAGACCAACTTTGCTAATGGGGCATAGCCTCGCAAAGTGTGTCGATTTGACACAATTGGTTTCTGCTGATGATTGAGGATCGACAGTTCAGACAATATGGTCTTGTAAGAAGATTTGGGGTTTAGTATTGTCGACGTGATGATTTTTCTAGAGGTTTACCTTTGGAGTGAGTTCATGAGTTAGGAGCGTTCGATCTTTTGCAGTTCTGACTTTCTCTTCCTCTGACTTTATAAGGTTGAATGAAGTTTAAGCCATTATTGTTTGAGGTTTCAATATGATTAACCCTCTCTGGGCTGATATGAATGTTGTCATATCATTTTATTTGTTTTTAGGAGGATGTGTTATACGTTTTTCGCCAGTTTTGGTGTAACGAGATTTATGCAGGATGTAACGATAGTTTGTGTGAGTGCACATTGGCACCTATTAATATTTAAATTGAGTAGTTGACACTTGTCGTGGTGTCACACTATCGCGATTAGTTCATCCTGACGTAAGTCTTCTCCTGCAAGAGACATACCTCATATTGTTAATTTTAGTTCTGGCGTTAGGTAAATATTATTTTAGATATAGGTAGGTTAATTTAATGTTTGTTTCATATGGATAAAATTGGACACTACGTTAGCCCTATTTTATCCAGTAGGGGCGTAGCTGATGTAGAGGCTTTATTCCATTTGGTTTGAGATGCAACCTTTGTGTGCGCGTATTGATGGCAGTTAGAGGAAACAAACATTAGGTTCATAATTAGAATAGGATAAAATAATAGAGAGTCAGCCGACGGCTGTCACGCGGCTCGATGTAAAATGTATTATAATAACTTGTAGTTCCAATTCTAGAAATAATTATGTTATGCGATGCCAATATGCGTTTAATTTAGTATCATCCTGGTACAAGTAAGCCTTAGAGCTTACAGTACCAACCAACTGTTTTAAAGATACTTAATATCTACTGACACACCTCTACTCTCATTGGAGCATGAAGTGTTGAATGAGAAGTAAATTTCTTGATGTCTACGCCACTGTCCATCATTGTATGTGTATGTAATATTGTAATGTAATCACAGGACAAATGTCTGGTTTCATATGAAAATAGAGTAACATAATATTTGTTTGCTGTTTTCCTGTCTTAGATCATGTTTTTAACAAATCAGTGATTTTTGAGTTAATATCTGAATCAATAAATTGGATGTTATTAAGTCTAATTACAGATAAGGTTTCTTTGACCGCTAGTAAGGGCTAAAAGAATTACCTATTTTTTGGTTACTTTATCAAGTGATAATTTATTGTCGTATTGAGTACCATCTTCCTATAAAATTCAGTAGGTACCATTGATGGATCCCACATATCATCAGTATTCAGGATGACTTGGTCGTAATTTAAAGATACCTTTAAAGAACCTCTTACTTTGAGGATCTGTCCCTACAACAGAATTTTACTTTTACATTTATGATCAATAACACTGCACTTTTGAGTGAAGTATATGAACTGCCATTGGACCTTGTTGGCTTGCCACTTGTTGTGTACGAACACTCTAATATTATAGTGATTGAAAAAACGTGAATGTCATGATCATTACCGCATATCCACCACTTGTGTAGTGTTACTGAATACTGTTTGACAGTGTTATCTGATACAGAAGATATCCTGACCATTCATCATCATCATTTGTCATCTGGCATCATTTGCTTCTGAAAACCCTTCCCTGACAATATGCAGGCCCCTAGGGAAAAAAGGGCTGCTGTGCAGAAGATGGTTTCGAAGATTCTGGAAGCTTACGACAATAATTGGTTTGATGGTTAAAACCCAATAAGTAGGTACTTTAATCTGTGAAATGACCATGATAAATGGGTACCAAGGTTGTGGTCACATAGGAAAAAAACTAAGATACCAAAAAATCTGATCATCTTAAATTGTCTGAATAGTTTATTAATCAATGCAGATGGTGGAAATGCATAAAATACTAGGTAAATACCAATGCATAAAATACTGGGTGGTTACCAAAATTAATGTAAGTCTTATATTTTCTGCAAGTGGATCTCTACACCAAGATGGATATCTGTCACATATTATTAGCTCTAGTAGCAAATAGATCAATGGAATGATCTCGAAAAGATCTCACTATGTCCTGAAATGCTGGAGGAGCCAGTTCCCACTCACAATCAATGTTTTTATTTCTAGACTCAAGATCAGCTTTTATGCTGTCTTTGGATCATATAAAAATGTAAAAATCCCTATTTTTCGGAGTGCCACATATGCCTAGCCAGGAAATTAAGATGATTAAATTGGTTTCCACCCCTTTAATGATATAATCTATGTTAGTAGTATTGTTTCTACATAATAAAATTTGGCATAATTTTAAGTCCTCAGTAAAACATTGTACACCAAGAAGAGCAGCTTTATTAAATATGATTTGCCTTGTCTTCTTCTGTCTAAACCCCATTTGCTATCTGACCATCAAAACAAATATTCCCCAACAAGTGTGAGATGCATCTGAGTAAATTTCAATCTCAAATTGACAATTTTTACAGGGTTTTCATACATTTATGCCACCACAGTAGATCTTCTTTACTTACACTTGATATTGTTCCTAATTAAATCAAAGTAATAACTGTGGTAAACTAACTCTGTACATCTTTGTTTTCCAAAATGTTAGTATACTTATTAGTAAACCATAACGCATACATGGACAACAAGTTGCTAGGTTACGGTGTAAATAATGGATGAATAGAACATCTCTTTCATCTTTTACTGACAAGGTCATACTCTTTGTATCAATCACAAATCTAAGTACTCAGCAACTTGATTGGATTTGAGATTACTTTTATCCTTTTATGTAACAACCAAGACTGCAAAATTTTTATAGTTTTACATAAATAATAATATTCTAAACATAAAATCCTCAAGATAAATCACAGATTTTTATCCCCCACTACATAGATAAGATGTTACTAGTGTGGGCCTGTGTGGGGGCAGTACATAAACCAAAGCACAAACTACTGAATTCATGAACATTGTTTTTACAATAAACCCTCAAATATCTTTTGTCATCAGCATCACATCTACGTTCAGTGTTCACTGATAATAAAAAAATATACATATTTTAAATCGATTGTGCACATGTAATCATTTTTATAAAATGAGTTTACATGAAGTCCGTATGTCTTTCATTAGAAACTGTTTTGTATGGATATAGTTAATCCGACATTTTAGATTTAACATAACACTGGTATATCCAATTCGTTTGTGTACAGTAAATATTTTTGATTAAACCAAAAAACTGTCCACTGATAGACGCACACTGTACACCTATTAATAACACTGAAATCCAAGAACCTATTAATTTCTTTTGGTATAAGTATATTTTCAGACTCTGAAAAGGCACAATTTTAAGGTTATATAGGTATTATCTTGTGTAGGAATTTCCATAAATGGAATTTTATATCCCTTCAACCATGACCAGATAACTTTATCTTGTGTGAGCTTTTGCCATGAGCTCAACCGTCCAACAGACAGCTGCAGTTGGATAACAATTAAAATTTAATTGTGTCTCATTAGTGACAGTCAAGCGGGAGTAACAATATTTAAAACGACATACAAATGTCTTTACCTCTATGTTTGACGCACAGGTTTGTGCTGGTACATCTTGCCTGATGAAATCCTCTGCTGTAGGTTCCACCCCGTGGTCCTACTAGGCTGCTACCTGCCCCCCCCCCCTTCCCTGTTTGGTTCGACTCGAACGTGAAGGGGTAATTTGAGATTTCTCTCTCTCAAGGGGCTGCCTTTTTAATTGACAAGTTCATTAAACTTTTCACTAAACAGGAAACTTTTCCATTTCAGTGTAACTGTTGTTCTAATAATGTTTCTATCTAGCTTAACTGGTCTTGAGATATCTGTGAGAATTTCTTTAGATATTTATATTCTTCAATTGTCCAATTGTTTGTTCCCAATTCCAATTGTTTGTTCCCAATTGCTATAGTGGTCCTCCACTCTTGGTCCCTTTCCTTGATTGGGCTAATTCTATGATCAATTTGGATGCATCCAGTAGTAGTAAATACAACAGTAATGGTATCAAATATATTATACATAGGTCATTCTTCTTTTAATACTTTATAATTACTTTAAATACTTTTTAAGTAAAACATTTAGGTTTGGAGCTGGACGGGATTCCCAAGGCCATTGTGATTTCTTCATGCAATTCCATAAAACCATTATCCTTTAGTTCTTGGGTACTTACAAAGCACATTATCATCATTGGACTAACTTAGTCTGATGACACAAGTGTAAAGCACTGATGATTCTTTATCAATATTGTAATACTTACTCAATAGTTTCTCACGAGAGAAAACAATAATAATTGCATATCATAGAACTTCTAGATATACATCATATTTTGTGCTTTTTACCTCAACTTGAGGTTTCGAGATCAAGTCTCGAGGGCCTTATTGGTGTTTCTCAACAGAGAAAGCAATATTTGGTGCAAAGCAAACTTGCATAGGCGGTGCATAACCTAGAACTTCTAGGTATATACCTACTATATTTTGTGCGTTTTTCCTCAACCTGAGGTTCGACATCAAGCCTCGAGCCCCTCGAGGTCCTGTCGTAACACGAACTTTGTTAGAGGTTTCAATAAATGGCCAAATTTGATATTATTACTTATTATTTATTTAATAAAAAAGAGAACTCACAGAGCACACAGTCATCGTATGACACCACAAACAAGAAGACAGGAAAAGGATATGACATATTAAATGTCATTCACAATCACAGACAAAATATAATTGAGTATATTGCCATAGATTTGCTAAAGACAATTTTTAACACTCCCCCTTACTCAATTATATAGGCATTAAAACAATTTTACAAACTAAGTACACTATTTGTTTATATTAAAATAAAATAAAATGTTTAAACTAAACAGAGACTTTCAACAAATTGATAATGTTTGCACTTTTGAAGAGGTTTTGTTAGTATATCCGCAATCATATTCACTGTGGGTCTATGAACTATTTTAATAGAATTATCTTGAACAGCATTTCGAATAAAATGATGACGGATATCAATATGCTTGCTTCTGCGATGACATAAATTATTTTCAACAATATTATGAGCACTTAAATTATCATTGTAAACAGTAATTGCAGGCAAACAGTAATCAAATATATCAATAAAGAAATTACGCAAATATTTACTTTCTTTTACTGCTTCTCCTATACTATAATACTCGGCTTCAGTGCTGGAATATGCTACTGATTGCTGTTTGCGTGCTTCCCAATTAATAAGACATTCTCCATACTTAACTACTAACCCACTAAATGATTTTCTGTCATCTATATCATTTCCCCAATCAGCATCAGCAAATATTTCAAATTTATTATTTCCTTTCTTAAATTGCAACCCATAATTAGATGTCCCAGCGAGATATCTTAGTACCCGTTTTGCTGCTTGCCAATGTATCTCAGTATAACAATTATTATACTGTCCTAACTTGCTACATGCAAATGAAATGTCTGGACGTGTACATACCAACAAATACATCAACCCACCTATCAACTCTTGATAAGGGTATTTAGAATCACATGTTTCAGATTTTTCTAATAGAACATTCACTTGCATTGGGGTGGAAACTGGTTTACATTGTGTCATGCCAAATCGTGTTAACAAGTTTTTTACATATTCCTCTTGGGATAATTTCAATAAACCATTCTTTCTATCTCTTTCAACCTTCATTCCTAGACAACTCTTAACTTCACCTAACTCTTTTATGTCAAAATTTTGTTTTAAAGTATTTAATAGTTTCTGTTTTTCAGAGTTATTGGCACTGAAAATGAAAAAATCGTCAACATAAAGAGCAACAATTACAGTGCATTCACTATTTATCTTTGAGTAGACACATGGTTCACATCTTGACCTTTTATAACCTATTTTCTGTAAGACCTCATTAACTTTTAAATTCCAACTTCTACTAGCTTGTTTTAACCCATATATGCCCTTTCTTAATAAACAAACTTTAGTCTTATCCTTTTCATATCCAGGAGGTTGTTCCATATAAATTGTTTCCTCTAATTCCCCATTAAGAAATGCAGTACTAACATCCACATGGTCAATGTCCATGTCTCTATCCACTGCAATTGAAAAAAGTAATCTTAATGTTGAGTGACGCACTACGGGTGAAAAAGTCTTATCATAATCGATACCTTGCACTTGTGTAAATCCGCGAGCAACTAATCTAGCTTTATATCTTTCAAAGTTACCAGAAGCATCTCGTTTTTCTTTATAAACCCATTTACATTGAATAATATTTTTATTTATTGGCCTATCAACTAACTCCCACACATGCTTTTGTATTAATGAATCATATTCATTATCCATTGCAGATTTCCAGTCAAGGGCATACTTAGAAGACATTGCTTCAGTATAAGTTTTAGGTTCAGTGACTAGCATTGAAATGTCACTATTATCTAAATTACTAACATAGTCATTTAACCATACAGGTGGTTGACGATTTCGTACAGGTCTTGACAGCTGTTCAGTGAACCCATTTCTATCAGAAATATTTTCCATTGTCTCATTTTCTACACTATCATTTATATTTGAAACGTCTTGATTATTATCAGAAGATTCCACTATTATGTCTTCTTCATCTGATGAATTACATTCATGAGTGACAATAGGTTCTAAATGAGTATTTTGAGTCTCAACAATATTAGACTCTGATATTTGATTAGGATTCAATGAATTGATTACATCGATATGAGGATTATCAATAGACTCAGATGCATGATCAGAATATAATGGACTGATTATATTAGAATTCTGAGTTACAGAAGTACATCCAGAAACATTTTCTATAAAAACTACATTTCTAGCTTTTATCATTTTTCCTGGCTGTAATGGATCAGCTAATCTATAGCCTTTAGAGTGATCACAATAACCTAACATGATATATGGTTTAGACTTAGCATCAAGCTTATTACGATGAATATCTGGAGTTAACGCATAAACTAGACATCCAAAAACCTTAAGAGATCTATTTTGGTACCTGACCACATTTGTTCTGGGGTGGCATATTTTAAAGCAGTTGTAGGACTTATATTTTTCAAGTAAACAGCAGTTGATACTGCTTCACCCCAGTAACGCTGATCTAAACCAGAGTCACGAAGCATTGTTCGAGCCTTTTCAATAAGAGTCCGGTTTAAGCGTTCCGATACTCCATTTTGTTGAGGAGAGTAGGGAATAGTAGTCTCATGAATGATACCATTAGCACAGAAAAAATCTTTCATCATGTTGTTACAGTATTCTGAGCCATTGTCTGTTCTAATTCGTTTAATTTTTAACCCTGTTTGATTTTCCACTAATGTTTTAAATTCAACAAATTTTGAATGAATCTCATTTTGTGACTTGGTCTTAAGTAAATAAACAAAAGATTTTCGAGTAAAATCATCAGTTAATGTCAATATATATTTTGAATTTCCCCATGAAGGGATAGGCATAGGGCCACATAAATCTGAGTGTATTAAATCTAATTTACATGTTGCTCTTCTCGATACACCTTTTGGAAATGTTTTAGTTTTCTGTTTCCCCTCAATGCAAGGAACACATGGCTTTAGTGCTTTATCATCAAATGAAATGCCATCTGCAAGACCATCACGTAATAATAACATACCTTTATAACTGAGGTGTCCTAATCGCTTATGCCACAAATCTATATCATTACATGAAGCTGTGACTAAAGAAGTATCAAATGATTTTGCATCCGTATATTCAGGAGACTTCAAAGGTTGCAGATGCTGATTGAGTTTATATACACCATTGATATTACAAGCTGAAAAAATACAATTTCCATTAATTTTAATATTATTTTTAGTATATGCTTTACATTCCTTATCATCAAATACTAATATATAACCCTTTTGAGTAATTTTATTAACAGAGAGTAAATTAGCAGCAATATCTGGCACATGAACAACATTGGTAATGGTTTTCTTTAAATTATTATTAAGAGTGACCTCAACATTGCCAGATCCACAACCGTATACAGTTTGATTATTAGCTATGGTGACTGCAGTTTTATTTTTATCAGAATAGTTGTGCAGCCAGTCTTTTCGCATAGACATATGTGTTGTACAACCAGAGTCTACTAACCAATCAGAGCTCCCACATAAACCTGTGAACAAAGCAGCAGCCTGCTTCTCTTCACATTCCACTGTTGTAGGGAAAGCTGAACCGTTGCACTTTGTCGCTGAGCTGTCACACATAGCAGCTAAACTGTTGGCTGCAGCTTTTTTCTTCAAATCTGGACACTTGGGTCGAATATGTCCCTCTTTTTGACAATGATGACATCTAATTATCTTCCTATTCGATTTCTGCGCTATCAACGCACTGGTTTGAGAGGTAAGTTCTGAACGCCTGAATTCACCACTCATGAGTCTTTGCTTTACCATTTCCGATGTCATAGAATCTATCTGAGAGCCTTCAATGGCCATAATGAGAGGGTCATAATCATCAGGTAACCCAATCAAGAGAATTTCTGCTATCTCATTATCATCAATTTTACAGCCAATTTCACATAATTCTTGTGTTACAGATATTATCTCCGATATATATTTTTCCATAGAGTTGAAAGTAGAATAGTGCATTCTAGCAAGCTTCCTTTTTAGATATAAGCGCCGACTAATTCCAGTATTTTCATAAGCCTTTTGTAAAGCAAGCCATGCTTCCTTTGCAGTGTTTGCATTGCGCACATGCGGGTAACATGCTTGACTAATATTGAGGCAAATCTTTGCGTAAGCTCGTTGATTGTGTGAATCATCATTGTGATCACCAGTCACATGTATCCAAAGCCCTGCATCAATGAGCAAAAGCTTCATTTGAAACTTCCATGCAGAATAATTTCGAGCACCTTCTAGTTTTTCAATAGATACCACGTGGGGATGACTAGGATTCATTCGGATTGCCGTTTCAGGTTCAGAGATTGGTTTCGTCTGAGACGGCGAACGTGGTGGCGAACATGGCGGCGATGGCATTGCATCAATTTCTATTAAAAACTTTATAACCAACTTGTTTCTGTTCACTAATTAACGTATCTGGGCACCATAACCTGTTAGAGGTTTCAATAAATGGCCAAATTTGATATTATTACTTATTATTTATTTAATAAAAAAGAGAACTCACAGAGCACACAGTCATCGTATGACACCACAAACAAGAAGACAGGAAAAGGATATGACATATTAAATGTCATTCACAATCACAGACAAAATATAATTGAGTATATTGCCATAGATTTGCTAAAGACAATTTTTAACAAACTTCATGTTAAAAGAACAGATGGACCAAGTACCGGCATTATGGCGGGTAATAATAAGCCTCTTGCTATTTTGCAATCCAAATCAATCAATCGTAATCCACTGAAAACTTTCAACAAAATCACACATACATACCTGTGTTTTCTTCTTTGTTTATAACATTGTTAAGTCCTTTATGTACTGATCAGCCTTTATTACTGATTCTAAAGAGAACGCCGGCGACGACTTTAGCCGAACTCGTCCTCGAACTCGCTTATGCGATTCCTTTCCAATTTTCTTCCACATTTTCTTTAGTGGAATTGTTTGACTGTTTATTGTTGATAATATTCAAAAATAATAAGTTTTTATAAGAAAATTCTATAATTTTCTTAAAAATGACGTGCGCTACACGACGCGAAAAAAGTGAATGACATATTAGCTGGGCATAGTTGCCAGCGTAAAATTATTTTTTTTTCAGGAATTTATTCTCTGAATATACGCGTGACACGATATGAAATATAGTGGGACTACATAGTTAATCAGGATAATTATCGAGGACTAAGCATGGAGTATAATTATCGTCATATTTCAGCCAATTTACACAAAACATTAATTAATTATACACTAAAACCTTCCGCATGAATCACTCCGTCCAATGGTGGAAACCGTTTGAAAATCCGTTCGGCAGTTTTTGAGTTTATCGCGTTCAGACAGACAGACAGACAGACAGACGCGGCGGGCGACTTTGTTTTATATTAAGTAAAGGATATAGATGTAAAAAGATATTGTGTAGATACAGATTTCATGGGTTTAAATTTTTTTGAGCGAAACCCTAAGTCTTTTTCTGAAACCAAAGTAGCCTATTTTAATCCTTATGAAATAAGCTATCTTCCAGTGAAAGTCCCGTCAAAATCGGTCCAGCCATTTCGGAGATTTCCTTTAAATGTTCCCGTAGGAATAACGAGATAAAAAGTATTATATTACGCGCCTATTTTACGCTTAATGGCCTCAGCTATCTATTAGTGAAAGTCCCGTACAAATCGGTATAGCCGTTTCGGAGATTAGCCGGAACAAACAGACAGACAGACAGACAGACAAAAAAAAATTAAATTGTATATTAATTGTTGTATGGGTCGTATAAACTATCATATGCATTTAGTAAAAAGCTGTTATTTTGAAATTACAAACGGACACTTCAATTTTATTTATTTGTGTATGTATAGATTTTCAAAATATAGTCTAAAAAAAATAAACAATTTATTTAAACACTTTCATGAAGTATGTTTTGACTGCTTTTTTACCCATCATGAGTAAAATATCTTACCTCGCAATCTTTACGTAATGTCAAAGACTATTTATTTTGATATTTATTATTATTGATATTTACTTTGTCGGTTGCTAGGCAACGGGTCGAAGTCCCTCCGTCCTATGAATTCGAATTTTCGATCAGGGTCCCGTGTCCTGACGCGAGTTAACATTTTTTACCCATCCCAAAAAAAGTGCACAACGCCGCTAAAGAACTTATCACTTCAAAAAACTAATCATAAATCAAATTCACCTAGAAAATCGACTTTTGCACGCGCAATTCATTTTACATTTTTCATTTTACAGGGCAACTGGGGAAGTAGTTTGTCGCCATATCCGTCGACATCGGAAGTAGCGGCAAGTTGTACGATAGGATGCCGCGGCATGTGCCTAGCGGGCTCGAGCCGAACTTCGATAGCGAAAACTTTGCAAATAGTTAAAAGGCGAATTTAATTATCGTTTCTGTAAGTTTATGTAGCTAAGTTCGTTTTCCATTTGGCTTTTGAGGACGTAAGAATTTTTGTTGGTTGAAGGTGAAATTGACATAAAAGTGATATTACAGCTGGTAGAACGCCAGAAAGTTTCGAAGATATCGTGAATTGTTATTGTACTTGACAAAACATGATATAACTATCAATCAATCAATCAATCAAACTATTATTGTTCCCACTGCTGGGACACAGGCCTCCTCTCTGTGAGAGGGAGTGGGCTGTAATCTACCACGCGGGCCCAGTGCGGGTTGGTAGATGTCACATGTCTTCGAATTTTTGGTTCTAAGACATGCCGGTTTCCTCACGATGTTTTCCTTCATCGTTTTGAGAGCAGTGGTGATGAAATTATTTACACAAAGTAAAGCGCCTGCTTGGGTTCGAATCCACGACCTACAACTCGTAAGTCGGGGCCGTTACCACTGGGCCACCACTGCTCATGATACAACTAAACAAGTATACTTACACCGAATTAAATCTTTTTCGCCACAACGTTTATAATCCAATTTCCCCTGACGCACCCCAGTGTATTAACTAAACATCTATTAATCAAACCATGTCATTTTAACGAAAAAATGGCAGTCACGATTACCTGTCAAAACTTCGCTTTGACGAGACCGACACGGCAAGCCCTAAAAATTTCCGATACAGGGCGAAACGGAAATTTCACAGAAATAATTGCCCTGTCTGTCGTCTGAGCGGAGGTTTACTGCGCAGGCGCGAAACAAACCCGCGCATGTCATCATGTCGAGTGAACCTCTCAATCCTGCCAAAAACAAATGCATTTCGAGTGTTCCTTTTTCGTAATTATAAATTCAAACGTTGTTCTTTTCTTTTTTGTTAACATCTAGCTTGTCTGTGCTTGTGTGGGCGTTCGCGTTCGATTTTCGTAAGTAACATACCCGTATGACCTTTCCAGTGAAATAACCTTAAAATTTTTGGTTACTGTCAATTTGTAATTGATTTTGTTATACTAATTTCATCCTTTATACGAGAATAGCTTTCTAGAAGTCTGTTTTATTAGATTAGAGTCCTTTTTTGTAAGTTTTGTGTGTAAACCTGTGTTGTAAAGTCCCAATAAATTAGCTCTTGCACGTGTCATCGAATATTTAATGAAGCGGACGAAGAGTTCATAGTGGTGGTTTAGTCTATGAAAACAGAAAGCGTTCAACATAATGGCTCTTTTTTGTCCATTCATTTCGATTAAAATACACCGCAATTTTCCCAATAAAACGTTCTGAAAACATGTAAATAAAACGCACGTCATATTTATTATTTTGAGCATCGATTTATAAAAAAACAACACGAATCATACATATTGAAAAGCGTAGATTACTGAAGGATGTACGTTTCTTTTAAATAACATTTTCCATTAAACCTTTTATCTGGTAGGAATTTCTAAATATTGTTTGTTGTTGTTACCCAAATTGGGCCACGTGGTTCACACTATCGTCCATCGCTCCTTTACTATAAAAGCTATAGTTATTAAACCATCAGTGGGCGTCTAAGCGTGTCCAATATCGTCCATTGTGTAGAGGCACAGAATAGTACAGAAGATTCACTCAGCAAAATCATTTAAATCAAAAGCTACTCTTGCTGCGACACAATAAAGTGCAATTCTGGTCGCACAGCGCAAATTTTTTTTTTGTGTAAAACTTGTTCGCTGCATGCTGGTGGTCAGGATACCCGTTGAAGCCGTGGCTAGCTGTGTGACTCAACTCACAAAAGCTTGCGGGAGTGATGATGATGTCACGCTGAAGTATTTGCCCGAAGGCTGCGCTGACATTCATACTCGGGGTCACCAATTTAGAGGTATGACGAACAGGGTGTAAAATTCACTCATACTCTATGGAAAAGGGAGGATTCTCCGAACAGATGGGTGTCATGTCTGGTGGCAACTGCCCTACGATTGATGTCGGAAAGTTATACATATGCTGAAACACTGCTTGCGCGATGCAAGATTTGTGTGACGTCAGGTCTTTGATGCGTAGTTCGCATGTCGTCGCCTTAGAGTGAAAACGTCGTATATGCGAAAAGGGTAACTTTACAGGAGGAAGAAAAAACTGCGCCCTTTAAAATTTTATTACCACTGCTTCTTCAAATATATGTCTTTTAGTGTACAATTTGGATACATTTACAGATGCATAAGATATATATTTCATTTTAATACCGTAAAACGCTACTTGGGAGCTTTTCTTAAAAAAAAAGATCAAACGTAATTACTATTCAAATAAAATCCTAAGTGTTGGTAAATTGAAAACCTCGTATGTTCATTTGCGAGTTTTTCAAACTCATTATAGATGGCGTTACAGGTAAGCGTATTATGTGTGAAACTAGGACGTGCGTTGCGAGGTTTTCTTTCCAAAAATAAAATAAAATAAAAATCACCATAATTGCATTCCCGAGTTTTTCACTGTAATGTAAGGCGACGATGTGTCGTTGGAGATGCCGCCACAAGCTCACTGAATAGGCCTGCCGCGTACTTTTAGCTCCATACCTAAAATGCGGAGTGCACCTTCTGTACTATTCTGTGGTACAGGGCCACGTTTTGGTGACGTTTACGTAAACGCGAACATCGACAAGGTCATGTAAACATGTACGCCGGAGGCAGTAGGTACACATTAATTTATTAAGTGACTTGACATTTATGAGCGACGATGAGATGAGGTGTACCGTGTAATTCGTATCGATAGAGGTAACATGAAGGTTACATTACAATATAGTAGAATAGATGGAATTATTGTATATTGTACACGATAGAAATTAAAGTGATTTCGTGAAGAGCGCGCGCGGTGCTACAGTTGGCCGTCAGATGGTACCAACACATTTGTAAAGTTCAGTCATCCTCCATAGAAATGGGAGAATCCTCCGACCAGACGGGTGTTGCGTCAGGACGTCTACTGGTTAATCACGAAAAGCGATGCTTCGGCCGAAGTAACGGGGATTACCACACCATATCGCACCTACGGAAATAAGATTAGTTTGGCGCCCGAACTAAGAATGAATGGCAACACAATTAGACAGTTGTACTTACACCCGACTGTGTTTTGCCCAACCGAAAATGTTTTTTTTTTTTTGTGCTCAACGGGTAAGCTCTTGGCCTGCATCTCACCTGATGGTAAGTGATGATCAGGCTGAAGGTGGAAGCGAGCTTCACCCCTCAACCACAGAGGAACTCTAACTACCGAAACACAACAATGCTGTTAACATTGTTGTTATGGCGACAGTTAGATAAGATGGTGGTAGCTAGGCAGGCGGACTTAGAACAAGCCCTACCACCAACCAAGCCGAGCAGAAAATTTAGCTCCCACTAGGAATCGAACCCGGGACCTCTGGGTCTGAGACAGGTGGCTTAACCACTAGACCACAGAGGCGGTTTCTATAGATCTGTGAACCATTTTCTATAACCCGGAAATTGGTTTTGTAGAGTTCTTGCTGACTCCAACAAAGGACCATGCGTCATTTTGGTACCAACGCTCAACAGTAATGAAACTCATGTCATGTGAAAGCTTTTGGGGTATTATTTAATTCATTCTATGGCAGCTAAGTCGAAATCGAGCGCGAACATGGTGTTTTTTAACATTAAAAAAGGTTAGGTTATGTTTGGTCAGGATAGGTTAGGTTAGGTTGATCTCATGATTCTCGGTCTAAGTGTGGGAAGGGAACAATGGGGTGGTTTTTAGTCAGTAGGATTCTGACAGATCCCTTCGTCCGCCCCAGGGCGGGGGACTTCAATAAGGATTTTCCAAACCGGAAAAAAAAAAACTTAGGTTAGGTTAGGGTATGTAGGTAGATAGGGTAGGTAGGTATGTAGGTAGGTAAGGTAGCAAGGTACCCTTTTTGGTTAGGTTAGGTTAGGTTCACCGTGCCGTGCGGAGGACGCGGAGTCCCGGGGCAGGGTAATGTCAGCGGTGTCGTTGGACATCTCCAATGCATTCAATACCCATGCGTCATTTTGGACGCGACTTTCAACAGTGATGATACTTATGCCAAGTGAATACTTTTGGGGTATTATTTCATTCATACTATGACAGCTAAGTCGAAATCGAGCGCGAACATGGTGATTTTGAGCATTCAAAAAAAGTTAGGCTAGGTTAGGGATGAAACCATGCAATGTGAAAGCTTTTGAGGTATCATTTAATTTAGTAAGATTGCTACTTGCGTAACAGTATAATTAAGTAAATTGTAGCGGTTACACCGCCACATACTAACTACTCATCAAAGATATGACGTCACACAAATCCTGCATCGCGCTATTAGAGTTTACCGCACGAACGACTTATAAAAACGACCTTGAAAATCCTCATGGTTGTCCTCCGCCCACCCGTGGATGTCCTCCGCCCTCTCATGCATGCGCTCCGCCCTCTCATCCCACCTAACCTAACCTAACCTTTTTTGAATGTTCAAAAACACTTAGCTGCCATAGTATACCTAAATTAAATGATACCCCAAAAGCTTCGAAAAAGAAATAAACGACAACTTAAATGACATAATAACTTGGCTAACTGAAAATAACTTAAAAATAAATCTTGACAAAACAAATTACATTTCATTTGAACAACAAACAAACAATAAAAAACCGGATATTCATTACGGTCAGAAAACTATCAGTGAAGCAGAACACACTAAATTCTTAGGTATTTGGATAAATAAAAACATGACCTGGAAAACACACGTTGAAAATACATGCAAAAAACTTAGCCAGTATTCGTATGCTCTCTATAATCTCAGAAAAGTGTCAAATCGGGCAACATTACTGATGGCGTATCATGGGTATGTTGCATCTACTTTACGCTACGGGCTTATATTTTGGGGGAACTCACCAGACCGAGAAATGGCGTTCAAAGCCCAGAAACAATGCTTAAGGGCAATGTGTGGCATACAACGTACAGAAAGTTGTAAGACACATTTTCAACAGTTACAAATATTGACATTCCCGTGTCTTTATATATATGAAGTGGCGATCTTTGTCAAATCTAATCTACATCTTTATACACATCCAAGAAGCACACGACACAAACATAAAATATGCGTAAGACGTCATAAAAAAGCAGTATTTAATAAAAACATTCTGGGCATGGCACCCAAAATATACAATAAGTTGCCAAAAACTATCACTGACCTACACAAAATAGACCAATTCAAATTAGGTTTGCACGAATTCCTAGTAGAAAAATGTTACTATTCTATTAATGATTATTTAAATGAAAGATGACTGATTTTATCTGAAATGATCACGAATATCTAATAATTATTATTAAAAATCTATTTGACTTATGTATTTTTTATTTTGCCATTCTATTTTTTAAGTAAATTAATTTAAATTTTGCTCTGTATATTTAGTGTTGCGATTAGTTCCTAATATATTAATTTGCACACCTCATTAGGTTATAATACAATGTACCTTATATACCTGTAACACCTTTATAACATGTATTATGCAAATAAATAATTTGACTTTGACTTTGACTTTGAGCTTTCACATTGCATGGTTTCATCCCTAACCTAACCTAACTTTTTTTGAATGCTCAAAATCACCATGTTTGCGCTCGATTTCGACTTAGCTGCCATAGTATAAATTAAATGATACCCCAAAAATTACACATGGCATGAGTTTTATCTCTAACCTAACCTAACCTAACTTTTTTTTAATGTTCAAAAACACCATGTTCGCGCTCGATTTCGACTTAGCTGCCATAGAATGAATTAAACAATACCCCAAAAGCTTTCACATGGCATGAGTTTTATCCCTAACCTAACCTAACCTAACTTTTTTTGTATGTTCAAAAACACCATGTTCGCGCTCACTTTCGACTTAGCTGCCATAGTATAAATTAATTGATACCCCAAAAGCTTTCACATGTCATGAGTTTCATCCCTAACCTAACCTAACCTAACTTTTTTTGTATGTTCAAAAACACCATGTTCGCGCTCACTTTCGACTTAGCTGCCATAGTATAAATTAAATGATACCCCAAAAGCTTTCACATGTCATGAGTTTCATCCCTAACCTAACCAAATTTTTTTAAATGTTCAAAATCACCATGTTCGCGCTCGATTTCGACTTAGCTGCCATAGTATAAATTAAATGATACCCCAAAAGCTTACACATGGCATGAGTTTTATCTCTAACCTAACCTAACCTAACTTTTTTTGAATGTTCAAAATCACCATGTTCGCGCTCGATTTCGACTTAGCTGCCATAGTATAAATTAAATGATACCCCAAAAGCTTTCATATGGCATGAGTTTCATCCCTATCCTAACCTAACCTAACTTTTTTTGAATGTTCAAAAACACCATGTTCGCGCTCGATTTCGACTTAGCTGCCATATTAAATTAAGAATTAAACAATACCCCAAAAGCTTTCATATGGGATGAGTCTCATCACTGTTGAGCGTTGGTACCAGACTCCATACAAAGTTGCCCATGGTCCTTAGGAAAGATCATTTTATTTTCCACTAACAGATCAATGGACCTTCTAATTTCCTCCCAACATTTCAACCACGAACACACATCACTTCCCTCACAGGCATCCAATCATTGTTTCTGACGTCACGTTTACATTTAAGCACCTAATCTGTGTTTGCAATATATTTGCCAAACATGTAAACAAACACGAGTTTTAGGAAAAAACAACTGTAATACCTACACATAAGGTTAAGTTTGCGCAAGAACATAATTTTTTTTTAATGACCTTTCAACAGTACTTGTCAGTCTAAAATCAACTTTATTTACACTTGACACTTGACCTTACAATACAGCAGCTAAGAATCCCGGGGATAAGTCCCGGGGAGTTTTTGATGACGTTCGTATTTTTCTCGTAAAGCAGTAGGGGAGAACTGCTTTATTGCTCTGAAACTCAGTTGTAGTTTTGTGGAAGAAATATGTCAAGTATATAAGGGTTATATCTGCCTGCGATTGACCTACTGGTTTTAAAAGAAGAGTAGGGTAAGGCTTGGAATTTGTAAATAACATGGTGTGTACTGTTTATTTTTATGACAAGCTTCAAATTGTAATGCATTTTTGCTATAATTCTGGCCCTCCTCTGAAATTGTTTCAACTTTCTGGCCCCCCATGAAGAAAGTTTGCCCACCACTGATCTAGAGTGTAGACAAAATCAAACTGGTTGCTAACTTAATTGTATGATTTATTATTTTTATGACATTCATTCATTCATTTTACAATAAGTGATTATTTTTTACTCACACACTGACTTATTAGTATTACCTATTTAAAAAAATTGGAATATCGTATATTTCTACATTGTTTGTAAATATGTGAGCACCATCACAGATAATATAATACTACGTACAGATACCCAATCCCATACAAAGAAATGATACCTCCTTAGTCGGGCTATGGACTGGCTAAATGTACAACAGTTATGACAAATTAAGTAAAACGCCATCTATTGCAAAGAGCCCTAAACAAAAAGGTTTTATCTTTTTTTGTTGAAAATACGAGATTTATAAGTTACAATAGATAAATCAGCATTAAACAAGGAAGTTTTGATTTTTACTATTATAATCTTACTTCAGCTAAAATCTTCCGTTTATCGCTTTTTAGTGACTATTAATTTCATACTTGTTACCTATGCTGCCATCTATGATCTCTTTTTAAGACTAATTATAATTTGTTCGAGTTGAGACCCCATGGCACCATGCACCTATCTATCACATAATTGATAGCCATGTGTGCTGCTTGGGGGGTTTATCCGTCATTGCTTTATTTTAAATTCTTTTACCTATTGCGGTATAGTAATTTTATTCTAGGTACATCGTTTTCACATAATATATATTTAATGTACCTATATAAAATATTTTTAAATGAGTAACGGTGGAGTTTCTTGCCCATTCTTCTCCATACGAAAACTACCTTTTGGAAGGGGCGACTAGAAACAATTTTTTTTTTGTATCTTTTGTCGTTCAAGAGTGCCTTTCATGTGCCTAATTGAAATAAATTATTTGACTTTGACTTTGGAGGGTAAATGATTCTGCTTTTAAAGAGAAGGAACTGCTTGTGATTATTTAAGATCGATTCTAGGTTTTCTTAGGATGCTTTAACTATGTTCTGACACCAGGTTAGACACTAACAACACGAAAGGAAAGAAGGTTGATTTACGAAACTTGCCGCGATTCCTCACTGGAAGTTGGTGGTTTACCTAAGGCTGTTAGGGCCCAGTTTCCTCACAATATTTTTCCTTTTGCAAATCAATCGCACAGAATCAAACGTACCTACCTGCATAGAATATTGGAAATGTATGGTCAGAGAAATTCATTGTTAAGCAAATTGACACCCTACGTTAATTTGCCGTGCCATTTCATTTAATTCAATTAATAAAAGAATAAAAACATGTGATTTGCATACTACACTTTAAATTATTAGTCAAATTCAAAGTCAAGTAATTTATTTCAATTAGGTAAATAAAATGCACTTTTGAAAGTCAAAGATTTACAATTTATTCCTTACTTATTATTTAATTCCTTACAGACTTCACATTGTTACTATCTGAAATCCACTAAAATAACATAATTCTTATTTACGGAAATCCTGTAGATAATTGAAAAAGTTCTTCAAGATGAAAAAATCAATCCATTTTTCCGTTCATCTAAATTTTTAATACAAGAACACTCGATGGGCTCTCAGAAATACCTACCTAAGTAGGTAAGGGCGTATTTGAGCAGCAATTATTTTAATTGATGGCCTCTTGAATGTTTGTCTTTACTAATTGATGAAGACTTGTTTATGGTTTTAGTGAAGAACATCGTTGTTGAATTGATCGTCCTATTCTATTTTCTTAATTTTTTAGGCAGATAGAATTAGATATTTAAAAGAAGTAAAATGTAATGAATGTCACGTCAACACATTTATAACAATTGAACCGTTTGCGGATTTGAATTATTAAGGGGTTGGTAAGTTAGAAATCTTCGTGGTGTAGACTCAGTGGCGGCATCTATGACGCCACACACGAACTACGCGTCCCACCTGGCTTCACCCAAATCCACCATGAAAGAGAGCAGAGTTATTCGCGGTTAGCATATACAACATCCCGACATCAAGCGTTGTGCAGTAGCCCACCAGACCCAACACGCGTCTGGTCAGAAAGTACTTTCTTTTCTATGGGCTATGAGGAACTTTCCAACCTGTTTCTCAAGTCTCTATAACTCATTTGACAAATTAGGTCACTGTATTGCTTCCGCGCGGAAACGTTAATCATTAACAGTGCCAAAAAATGTCTATGGTAGAGTCTCACAGAGTACAATATCAGCCATTATCGTAAAGAGTTGAGTTCCAGAGGTTGATGTAATAATGAGAATAAAAGGTGAACTTTACGCAGAGTTCGGACAATACACGCTGACACTAAACATGCATCACCAGCGACAAATAAACTCACATAAAACGGCATCTTACGTGTTTATGGCCCATCCCTCTTTCCACACTGGCCCATAACGTGATGCATTTGCAATAGTTATGTCATCCTCGTTGCCATTTTGAATTTATGTCACGCACTAGCCCACTCTCTCTTGAAGTGAGGAGGCCTGTGTCCCAGCAGTGGGTACATCATAGGCTGATTATGTACTAGTCACCTATTACTCATGTGAATAAAATCATAATAGAAACAACGAATATTATCTCTTTTTAAACGACTTCCAAAAATTAGGAGGTTTTATATGTTCGACTTTATGTATGTTTTTTTTTTTGTTTATGTTCACCGTTTTCACCGTCAATATTGTGAACCGATTTTGAAAATTCTTTTTAATTTGAAAGACACAATAAAAATTAATTTGACAGTTTTTGAGTTAGCTTCAATAATACGTATTTTTAACCCCCGACGGAAAACGAAGGGGTGTTATAAGTTTAACGTGTGTATCTGTGTATCTGTGTATCTGTCTGTGGCATCGTAGCGGCCAAACGCTTGAACCGATTTCGATTATTTTTGTTTTGTTTGAAAGGTGACTTAATCGGGAGTGTTCTTAGCTATGATTCAAGAAAATCTATTCAGCCGTTTGAAGATTATCAGGTCTTTTCTAATTGATGAATGGATTTGAGCATCTTCTACAGGTCTGATTGAGTTTAAATTTGGTAATCTGTTACTTCAATGGTATTCAAATAACATAGTAACCTTGAACTGATGCTGCAGCATTACCTGGTATTTGCAGGATACCCAACTCCTCACCAATTTATAGCAGTAGTATCGTGTTTGGGCTCATTGGAATGGTCTCAATGAACAGGCTATAGATATATATTTATCAGGGTCTGATGATGGAGAAGCAAAAAGAAAACAGGGTAAATTAGTAACTAATTTTGCTGTGGGAACAATACGTACAGCTGTTCAGGTTTAAGCGAGGCACGTGTCGATCGTATCGTAGGTATGTACTAGTAATACGTATATAAAGTTTAAAAAGCAATAAATAAAGGTTAAATTAAAAATTTAAAAAACCCCCGACACAAAAAAAGAAATCCTTTAAAAAGCTATAAAATAAAATATACTGGCCCTTTATGTTTAATATAATTTGTAGTTAATATTTTGTCGTCGCGTCGGGGGACGGCATGCATATTGTAGAAAATATATTTTCAATTTTTCATTCGCCGTCCCCCGACGCGACGACAAAATATTAACTACAAATTATATTATACATAAAGGGCCAGTATATTTTATTTTATAGCTTTTTAAAGGATTTCTTTTTTTGTGTCGGGGGTTTTTTCCCACTTAGTTTATATGGATGATTATATTGATGATAACTTCCTGTCACTGGTAATTGCATAGCAGGTAGTGGTATTCGAATTTGTGTGGGGTAGGTATCACACCTAAAAAGTGAAAAATAAAAACTTTTTACAAAAAAAATAAACAACCGACTTCCAAAAAAAAAACACTACAAAGTGAAAAATAACTTGGAAGTCGGTTGTTTTTTTTTTGGAAAATGTTATCAACATAAAATAGCCTGTAGGTGTCATAAAAAAGTGTCAAATTATAGCTCAATTATGAATTATATTTATTTGTCATTCGTCGATCTTTGACCGTCATTACGGGTAGTCAGAAGTCCAAAACTCTGACAACCAGTCTTACCAAGGCATTTCGTGTTACTCAGTAACTGGGTTGTCGAGTTCAGACAATACAGGCTGACCCTAAGCATCAGCAGCATCAAATAAACTTACATAAAACTGCATCTTACGTGTATATGGCCCATTCCCCTTTCCACACTGGCCCATTACGTGATGCACTTCTAATAGTTATGTCATCCACGTCGCCATTTTGAATTTATGTGCCAATAAACTTGAGTTTGAGACCGTTTGAACATTTGATAGGTTCCGAGGCCGTTACCTAGGAGTAATAAAACTGTTTGCCTTTAACTTAGGGGAAAGTTAAAACAAGTAACGCCTGTTTGAAAGTTTTTATTTTAGCTAATCGATTGATTGGTAGGAAGCCATTTTTGCTTAATTACACTGTTTTATTTTGTACACTGTTGTATTTTTTTCATGATTGATATGACATGTACTAAAAGCTTTTTTAAGAGCTGTGGCATAACATTTTACTGAAAATGAATGTTAAAATAGAGTAGGAGAGATTTACTTTGTTTAAGGTATTTTTTGTTGGTTAAACTAATTTAATGGACTAGGTACAATATAGTAGGTTTAATTATTGTACAGTACGACACAACTTAGATGTAGCATCGGGAAAATTCGTAAAACCGATCGCCTTCAAAATCATCAATCTTTATTGCTGCTTCAGGTGAAAATGATCTTTCGAAAACGCAATAACTTGTAAAGTCTTATAGCCAAATACATTCGTGAAATTGAAATGAATGAATGAAAATTTTCAAATCTATGCTACATCTAAGTTGTGTCGTACTGTACGCTACTTAAAAATTCTCAAAGTTTGTGCTGTTTAGAACTGTGTAGTGATTTTTGAGCGTGATCTAAGTAATACATTGAAATGAATATGGATTCTAAAGAAGACAACTTTTCTAGACATACTTTGCTACGGATTATTTTCTTAAAAATTACTTCTACAGTCATCTAATTGACTTATCCCATCCATTCATCCGTCCATCAGACGACACGTTCCCACAACGTAACAAAGTTAGAAATTTTCTAAAGAAACGCGTCAGAACCTGGCGACACGGGTCTGATAGATCTTTTGTATAGCGTTAAGAGATAATTTTACGTGGAGAGAGTGCTTTGTAGCCTCTAATATAGTTAAAATATAAAGTTGACTCGAGACGCAATATTGTATGAAAGAAGGTCAAGTGAACGAATTAATAGTTGTGAATGTGAATAGAACTGTATTAGTTAGTTTCAGTTGTTGTGTTATGTTTATTTATTTATTATTAGCTAGCTGCGGCTCGCGGCTTCGCCCGCGTAGACGCTAGTAGCTTAAGTTACTCCTTTTGACATCAGCTATCTGCCTATGAAAGTCCCGACAAAATCGGTCCAGCCGTTTCGGAGATAAGCCGGAACAAACATAACTAGTGCGCAAACTTAAACACGTGACTTTATTCATTATTATGAACAACTTTTAATAAGGGAACAAACCTGAAATCGCAAAAAAAAACAGGTGTTCCCTACATTTTGACGAGTTATGCGAACATAAATGTAGGGAACAGCTGATTTTTTTTCGCGATTTCAGGTTTGGTCCATAGTAAAAGTTGTTCATAATGATGAATACAGTTAAGTGTTTAAGTTTGCGCACTGGTTAAAAAAAAATCCTGTATTAGACTATACTATTAAAAATGTGACATATTTATATATTTGTTATAGTCAAGTTCTCCAAAACAGCTCTAACGATTATGATGACAGTTGCAATATAGGGGTTTATGGGGGCATATTTGAAAATTTTCTCTATTTTCACCCAAGCAGACCTCGGTCGATCAGGTACTAATAAAATAAAATGAAGTACCGAGAGGGGACGCCCTAGGAGGACTCACCTTATTCGTGATGTTCTTCAGAAAGGTCACGTGCGTAGTACTAGCAACCGGCGAGCGTGTATGGCCAGATGTATGAACGTAAACGAGGCAAAAAGAGTACGTAAGAATCGTAGGAAGTGGTGCTCTGTAGTTTCTGCCCCCTGGGATGAAGGCGTGAGTTTATGTACATGTAGATAAAATGAAGTGTTGAATAGTTAGCAATGTTTTGATTTGCGTTCGAGTACTACGTTAGATCGGTACTTTTACTTAAGAATCTAGATTAAATCTAATAAAAGACACTAGTCATGCATTCTCTAAATTCGTGAATAGAATCATAATAAAACCACGAACTTAAATGGATGAATGAATGAAAATATTTATTTGTTAAACAGAGGTACCTACACTACCTACATACATTTTGTCTTCAGTAGCAATTCAGTTTCTATGTTTTGCCAGTGCCGGCGAACAAATTTTATAGTTGTAAGAGGTATAATAAAATTAAAATTAAATTCAGAAACATTATAAATAAATTATTTACTTACAAATTCAGTAAGGTAGTTTATATTCATTAATATTAAGTTCAATAAACAAATTACACATTATCAACAAAAACACACATATTTAATTTATATTATTGTTATTAAGATTTAATTTCCTAACTTTAAAATATTATTTAAGTTACAAATACATAATACATACTAATATAAACGCTACATATCTCGACTTAACCTCTCTGCTCGACAAGATTTTGACACGTGACACATCAGCTGGCTCGACGGGGTGTTGCGAATTACGTCATGAAATTCAGGAATTTACATCAATTTTCAGCATTCGATTTTATTGAGAAAAATATGGTACCGCGCCTATTTTATACCATAAGTTTGTGGCAAATATCTTTAATTATATGTTGAGGTCAGTCAAACCGCGTCAGTACACTGCGAAAGTTGTATAGAATAGGTATTACTACACCTATCCAAAAGGTAGACTATTTAAATTCACTGAAAATAATGTAGGTACCTAAACAACTTTCTCTCTTGCTGAAAATATGAAAAAGGAAAAATAAATATATTAGCATTCTCTCTACATTCTTACTTTTACCACATTTCATACATAAACTACATAAAAAACACGATCAAAACTTGATAAAAAATACAAAAAATTATGTTGCAACGTGACACTTCTTAGTGCTGACCGTCTACCCAATTTCCTTATTTCGATTCAAAAGTTGCATTCAGCTTAATCGATACTCGCAATAAAATCGAACATGAAAAAAGTGGTAGAAACTGAATAAAAACTCTTTGGTATATTTCCGATGAACAATTATTTACTTTTGATATTATAATTTTATTAGTACCTACTTAAGGACATACACGTACAGTGTGGATAGAGGAGTAACTTTTTAGGGTACCGTACGTACGACTGAAACAATGGAACTTATAGTATCACTCGTGTGTCGGACTGTCGGTCGGTCACAGCCACTTTGCTCTGAATCTACTGGACCGATTAAGTTGAAATTTGGTACATATATTAATTTTGGTGACCCAAACACGGAAGTGTAACGTAAATAAATGAATTTTTTTGAATATGGGGTCACTTTTGGGGGCAAATAAAAAAATTGAAAAATAAAAAGTTTGGCTGATTATACCGTGTGACATATCAAATAAAGGGGCTTGATGTGAGGGTCTCAAAAATTTATTTTTAATTATTCCATACCTATTATTTTTGGAACGAAGTTCTCTAACGCGGTTTGCGCGGTAGGAGTAGGTAAAGTGGCAGAATTTGTCACGCGAAAAAGTGTTAATACTTGCCACTGTTTTCTTCTAATTTGATAGAGAGAGAGAGAGAGAAAGTGTGATTTGGTCAAAATGTAAAACTAAGATGGCGGCTGCGATTTTTTTTTAATTTTTCATCGTTTGCTTCGTTTTCCCGGTTTTCGAAGCTGGAAGAACCGATAGTGTCGTTAAAATGTAAATCCATTATCACGGCTGCGAAAATTATAAATTTTTCATCATGGGTATCGTTTTCATAGTTTTCAAGGGTGCTAAAGTCGATAGTGAGGTCAAAATGCAAATCCAAGATGGCGGCTGCGAAAACTTTGTTTTTGTTTTAAATCATACGTGAGAAGGAATTTCGTTCCTGACCCCCCGATCGGGGCCGTCAGGACCGTCCCCTGACCGCACACGTTTATTTTTTTTATGTGTAGAAGAAAAGAGACCATTCCCCCCACTTAGCTCCGAATCAATTGAAACCAAAAATTTTGAAAAAATAGAGAAAATAGTTACTTGATTCCTGGAATATACAATGAACAACATGTTTTTCAAGTAAAATGCTAAGTTTGATTTTGGGATAAATTATTGGTATAAAATATGATAAATTTATGATGAGAACCCTCTCCACGCGAGTTCAACTCGCACTTGTTCGTTGTTTTAATAAGTTCATAGTGGAATTATTTTTAAACAACTTCAAAAAGTAGGAGGTTCGTAATTCATTTCATACAGCCTCTGCCAAATATGAACGGAATTGATGTTTTTAGGGACTCCGTAGTCGTAAAGGATTCCTTATAACTTCGTCATTCCCGTCTGTCTATGTGCTTGTCGGTCTGCCATGTCTAAATCTAGATTTTAACCAGTTTGCACGGTCCAGTCTTCCTTACACTGGGACAACGCCGGCGTTTTCGCAGGGCGTTCGTGCAGAACTCGATTGCGGGACGAAGTAGGCACTGTTTAGGTCCCAAGTTGCCGCTCTGCAGTTTGGAATATAATTTTAATACGGGTGTGATACGGATAATATTCGTATACAACCGCAGAATTAACTTTGTTTTTCATAGCTTTTTCGAGAAATACAAACTTATTTTTGCAGTCGATAAAATTGATGCTGTGCAATGTGCTTAAATATTCATCCCAACTATGGAACCCTTCACTGTGCGTGGTCCGACATACACTAAACCAGTTTTTTACGTTGGTAAACTAGCTTCAACTAACGAAAAATATTAACGTCATTAATTAGAAGTGTTTGCGGAATACCTTCCCATCATATACCTACAATTAATTTATCATCATTCCCAAACAAAATTTTGTTAAGCCTAAAAAATGTATACTGGGCATTCTGTAGCAAACTATCAGAAAATATCAAAAATAAAATCCACATCCAATAAATTAAAATAATTTTAAGCAGCGAGTGCATTCTGAATTCAAATAAAGAAACAATTCGGCGCGAAATTAAAAAATGACGTACCTATTCCGGTCATTTAGTGTCCTGCCTGTTGACTCGGTTTCAATATTATAATGTACGAAAAACGATTTAAAATGACATTAGAAAAGTATTAATCATTATTTTTAGCAATGTTTTTTGTATTTAATACTTAAAACAATTTTATTTCAATTTTCATGTATCGATTTCTGACATTCGACATATATTAATATCGAGTCGATCGAAAAAAATCGTTTGGCATAATCGCTATCGCACATCATTACAATAAAAAAAACATTATTAGTCGGAGATTTTGAACACAAATTGAGTACTTAGTGGTAATGAATATTACGTGTTATTAGACCTGTGTTCGTATATTACGTTAAGATCTAGGCATTTTCTAGTTGTTTATAATATTTAAAATAATATTTGTCACATTTTATATCGTATCTACATATTTAAGTGTGATATTTGTGAAAAGTAAAAATGTTAACACGCACGATTGGCGCGAAACTTCGACTTTGGATATCAAAAATCTTCATTACCACTACTTATTTAACGTGAACAATGGATGAATTCGTCAAATAATTAAATGACGTATTATTCACTGCCCCTGTGGTGGAGTTTGAATGTTCGAAATCCCCAATTTTCATGTTTTTTAGCCTCGACTACCACTGTCATCAAAATGGCGATTATCACATTTACGGGCTTACATTTTATTAAGGTAAATTAATTAACTTGCACGTTAAATATGAATGATGATATGGCGTTGTCATATAAGTTTTTTATCCAACTCTCTTAATTAATGCACATTCATAAGATTAGATGGGTAGCATAATAAATATTTTCATAATTAAATTAGGATGTCGTATGTCATCATGTTGGGGTCCAATTGGATCCGCTACCGAGCCGGCGGAGGTCTTCGTGTTCGGGTCCAATTGGGGGCGCTTCCGAACTATACGGTTAATATACAAACATTATCTAATATGTATTACATAAAAAAATAAAATACAAAAAAAATAAGCATAGATAAATTAATACATTAGATATAGTAAAGTAACTGTTATTTACTTCTAGTTTGTAAGAAATAAAAGGCTTTTTATTTTATTTTATTTATATTGTTATTAAGAAATTCATCTACAGTGTAATAACACGATCCCTTTTCATAAAATAGCGAGCAGGTGTAATAAAAGAGGTGTCAAATTATAAATAATAATTATATTTTCTTAATAATAAAAATGATATACTTAATTATATTTCAACAAAATGATTAAAAAAAACACATTAACACGTCAAATATAAATTATGGTATAAAACTTCAATGAGGCCAGTGGAATTACGGTCTGTCGGCGTTCGGTGAATGGATATAATTAAAAAGATGAAAATAACAAGGTTTATTTAGCCTTAACCCTCATCTCAACCCTAAAAATAACTTGTGCTCTTTTAGTCTTTTATTAAATGTCAGTGAACTCCAGAAATACTTAGTTGTCTTGCTAAAATAGAGCTCCTCATTATTGTCGTTAATCGAAAGGTTAATTAGGTACTAAAATTTATTAAACATAAACAAAACACACGCCAGATCTGTATTCCCAGATGGTGTAAGTAGTTAGTACCTACACCCACACTTTGCCAGTCATTTTTAAGTCCTATATTGTGCACTTTTAACATTACTATCTTGACTATATTATCGTCTACGTCACGGCATCACGATAACACAGTGAAGTAAATGTACGGAAATATATGAAGCCGCTTTTAAATTCACGTATTTTCATCCTCCTTTTAATATATCAAATGATTTTCATACATTATATGGACGTGGCCGGGGGACGGGGGCGTCCACGATAGAATCGTGACGTTAGAAAAGTCGTTATCCACCGAGTGCGGATGGCACTTGGTAGATAACGACTAGTCGTACACAGCGCTTCTCCTCCACATTTATTATGCGCATTTGACCGTGCACATATAGACCGTGGTCAAAGTGTGTCTCTTCAGGGTCACTGTGTTCCCGTCCACCTATAACCCGTCAGCCTTCAAAGCAAAAGTGAACAGAAATCTTCTGGGCACTCTCGTACTACCAGTAGACACACCGTAGACCTCCTCCATCGCTTTCCGTAAAACGAGATCGACGTCAAGAGCAGGCCCATTAATCAATGTGTATGTGGCGACATCTACCACGTCCCATGCGAACTACGTATCAAAGACCTGCATCGCGCAATTAGAGTTTGTCGCGCGAACACCATATATGTATATAACTTCCCCGACATCAATCGTTGGGCAGTTGCCCGCCAGACACGACAACCATCTGGTCCCCCCTTTTCTATAGAGGGTGGGTGAACTTTGCACCCTGTTCCTAATACCTATAAATGTACAAATCCAGACTCCGGGTTGCTACTGAGAAACTCCCGATAGAAAAACCCAATAACACATCCCCGACCAGGGCAATCAAACCCAATAAAGTTACATTGATTCCAATGGAAGGAACAAAGAGGTCGTATCTAACAATGAGACCTCTAGGGGCATAATCTGAGACGATTGGTCCAACCGCATCTCGGTTTGCATACGATGTTAGTCGGTTGGATCTATTAAGTGCTCTCTAGGGATTTTAAACCGCTTGCATGGTAGGAATACAAATTGTATGCGGGAGGGGGGAGGGGGAACCTTTGCGAATTTTAAGGAGAAATTATATTATAGGTACATTTTTGGGCTCCTCATAGATTTTGCATTGCATTTTTTGTCGTTTTCAGTAAAGAAAAACAAGAAAAATATTTTATCGAAAAATTGACAAGTTAGCCCAAATATCTACGTAGTAAAATAAATATCCGAATATCTACGTAGTAAAATAAATATTCGAATATCTACGTAGTAAAATAAATATTCGAATATCTACGTAGTAAAATAAATATCCGAATATCTACGTAGTAAAATAAACTATCTGTTACGGATACTTTTTATTATACTCAATAACTTTGGTATAATTCTTTTTTGTTGCTTTAGTTTGGTTTCTAATTGAAGTTGAAATTACTTTTGTTATCTTTAAAATAGTTTCTTGCTTCGGCTGTTGGAATTTTTTTTTAATTAAATTAATATAAAATATATATTAATAATATAAAATCATTTTTGATAATATAAAATTTATTTTAATAATATAAAATATAATTATTTGATAACTAGGTTCTTACTTATTTCATTGGATAAAGAAATAAAATCCAGTGCTATTTTCTAAACAAACGTAACAAAGACGCAAAAAAGCAATAGGTACATGAATGGATTACCTACCAAGCGCGGTGAATAAGGTTTGCCTTTGTGTCTCTAAAATGAAAGCATTGTAGCGGACATATCACTGTGACCCAGGATCTGACCTCCCTCACAACCCAAATACTGGGCAATGCTGATATTCCAAAGTTAGATTAGACGCAAGAAACTTCTGTACACTTTTCTTCGACTCGATCTAATGACGTAATAGAACATCACGCTGTTTTCCCCGAAGGGTTAGGCAGGAAAAACCCGCAGGAGATCCCGCTATATAGGTAATCAAATAAATAAACTTTGTGCTTGCTTGCTGCGTTTGCGTATTTTGCATCCTACAAGATTACAGGCCGCGCAACGCGGTTTTTTCTAAAAATAATGCATAATATTTAATTGTAAAGTAGGTAAGTCTTAACGTGACTAACATAACTTTTATTGACAATAGCAGGTATGGTACAGTACGACACAACTTAGATGTAGCATCGGCAAAATTCGTAAAACCGATCACCATCCGAACTGAGTGCGTCTTCAAAATCACCAATCGCTATTACTGCTTTAGGTGAAAATGATCTTTCGAAAACGCAATAACTTGTAAAGTCTTATAGCCAAATACATTCGTAAAATTGAAATGAATGAATGAAAATTTTCAAATCTATGCTACATCTAAGTTGTGTCGTACTGTAGGTATAAATTAGGAGGGGGCGCTGCCCTCCCCCCTTGGGTACGCCTGGCCGTACGTAATAAATTCTACTTTTAAGAACAAGTGACATTAACTCAAGTGACAGTTCGATAGCACGTGAAGCAAGTGACGCTTTGACGACAAAACGCTTTTGACTTAGTAGTTGATCAACTAAAATTGAACCGTGTGAACCTAGTATTATGGTATGCTACAGGCAATTACATCGCACCGTCTAAATCAAGCTATATTCATCATCAGAAAATTTTCACAGGAGCAAGTCCCCTAACACTAGAATACAGCAATCATTCATCAAGCTTCTTATCCGCAAACGATTTTGAAATCGAGGCTCAAACAAAAACACCCCGTATAATTCCTCTTGGGGTACTAAGTAACCCCTATCACCGACAAAGCCCGGGGTTGCTGGCACCCCGCCAATTTGTCCGGGCCGGATTAGCGGTTACATTTGTAAACTCCACTAGCGGGATTATCTTGTATTCTTCTTTATTGTGGAAAGAAAGCCACGTTATTTATTCAGAACTTTATGTGTATTGTACAATTTTTGTGGAATACTTAAGTTTTTGTAGTTTCATGCAGAAGAACTCTTTGTGAATGAGAGTGCCCCGGGAAACACTATTTTGCTTACTTCTTTTATTTAAATTTTCAAAGAGTAAAGTTACAACCTTCAGATAAACCATTCATTCATTGAGTATTAAGTTTGGCATAACTGTACTCTGCGTTTAATAACACTAAAGCGAAGTCAATAATCAGAGTGTACAATAATTACGCGATAAACTGATGATTTTTGAGGTGTCTGAGTATAAAAATATGATCTTAATTATATACAACATGTAAAAAAAAACGTGTCCGATCCGTGAGAGTTAAGTATCGTACTGAGAGTCTATTTATGTGAAATTAACATACATAATCAGCCTATTAATGTTCCCACTGCTGGGACACAGGCCTTATCTCTGTGAGAGGGAGTGGGCTGTAATCTACCACGCGGGCCCAGTGCGGGTTGGTAGATGTCACATGTCTTTGAATTTTTGGTTCTAATACATGCCGGTTTCCTCACGATGTTTTCCACAAAGTAAAGCGCCTGCTTGGGTTCAAACCCACGACCTACAACTCGTAAGTCGGGGCCGATTCCACTGGGCTACCATTGCTATTGAAATGAACTGGAAAAAAAAACCCATATTTTTTATCAATGGGGAAATTTTCCAGGTTTATTACATAAGGCGCGGGCAGCCGTCGTTTAGCGGGTGTCTACAATACCCCTGTTGAAAATTTTCTAATTTTTAATGGATTTGGGGTAATTTGGGACTAAAAATGTGAATTTTAAATAGCAATAACTTTTTATTTTCAATAAAAATAATATTTTTTATTACTTTTCGGTAATGTTATTGCAGTACCCTACCTTGTGCCCCTCTTGGATCGGACAGGGTTTTTTTTACATATTGTATGTCGCACTCGGATAGTTATTGCCGTTATATACATAGTTATATGAAAGCGGTTCATAACTTTCGGACTGCTCTAATTTTGTTTGTTATTGCGACCAATTTTCTGTAGCGCTCGCCAGCCGCTACCACGGCACCACTCGCTTCGCTCGCTCAGCTCGCGCGTAGTTGGTCGCAGTTCTAATCTAATCTAACTTATTTGGTCGGAGTACCCTAATAGTTATATTACTAGTAAGACAGTTATGAACCGCTTTGATATAATTATATTACGGTTTATAGCTTTATCCCAAGGAATTTAACTAAGTACATCACGGCTATAACGATCTTACTGCGATGGCTACATGTATTATGATCATATTTTTATACTCAGACCGCCTCAAAAATCATCAGTTTATCGCGTAGTTACTGTACACTCCGAGTACTTCACTCCGCGTTAGTGTTATTAAACGGAAACAGTATTTTGCTTACTTCTTATATTCTTAGATTTTAATATTTTTTTAGCATGTCTGGACGCTATACCTAATTGCGGTTTAACAGGAACGGTCTCTGTTAGTTAACATACTGTATAATATCATATAATTATGATCTACATATTTTTATATGTTGCTAAAATAATGTCATTGAGGCAGTGCCGTTAACTCATGCAGCGTGTAACAAACACGCTGCACGAGTTAACGGCACTGTCTGATGTCGAAAATGTCAGGAATTTATGTGGCTTGCTATCAGTACAAGAACGAAAGCCGTAGCTCCATTTAAAAAAACCAAAAAAAATAAAATAGAGAGCGCTGTCAACAAAAACTTGAAAAACTTACGAATTTTCGATCAGGTCACGTGTCCTGACGCGAGTTTAACATTTTTTTACCCATCCCAAAAAAGTCCACGACGCCGCTAAAGAAGATTTCACTTCAAAAATTTATGTTAATTTTCTTGTTATGGGGACTATTCTGTAAACTTTGGAAAAAAACTGTGTTTATATTTGGAAGAGGCTTCTTTAGACATACTTTACCGGCTGGCAATCTTAAAACCAAAGCTATCCAATAAATTATTACTCGTGCGGACACGACCGAAGATGAGGGTTTGTTCTATTTCGAGTTCAACCTTGACTTAGATATCAAATTGGAGCACATTACCGGAATTGAATATGCAATTATACATCGTGCGTGATGTTTACCGCTTTGAATTGTTCACACAATTGCTTGTCATTTAGGTTGAAGCGTCATTAGGTCACGTAATATGGGGTAATTAAGTTTCACTGTGCCTATTACAAGATTTCTATACCGAATTAATATACCGGGTATTTGGAAGCTGAATACAAAGCATTAAGAGGGATGCGCAAAGGTACTTCTTACGTTTTTTGCAATTTGCAGGTCAGTATCAGGTTGTACATATGTTGATCTAAATATGATTCGCGGCCGTATAGAATGTTTATTTATAGAATTAAAATCATATAAGTCATCAATACAACTCAAGTTCATGTAACTGTATTGAATGACTAATTCATGAAATCATGACATTTGACACTTTTGCTAACTTATGGAGTTGTATTGCTAATTCTAATGATTATAATTCTGTAAAGCCATATTTATTACGGTCGCGAATCATATTTTAATCAACATACAACCTGACACTGAGCTGCAAATTGCAGAAAACGAAACAAAATCTGAATTTCGCGGGCTACCTTAGCGCATCTCCCTTAAAGGGGTAAAAGTTGACATCATTTAGAGTATTTTGAGTCATACATGTCATATACTAAGTATCTCTATCGAATATCTAAAAGTATATCATATATACTTTTAGGCGTTATAAAACTTGTGTTTTATACTTCTGTAGTCACCTCAAAACATCACACATTTTTGACGCAATCGAAGGTAATTGCTAAGCTTCATTTCAACTCACTAAACTTGAGTGCCTCGTCCCAGAATTTGTATATACAAAGAACTGGTATCTTCACAAAGAACTTTGTACTGTGTAATGTACAAAATACTGTGTATTTGTGAATGTACCAAACAAGTTAAGAGAAGCCTTTGCAGGTATACTTACTTGAAAATTTCAACAATATAATATTCGTCTGAGTCGTTTCCATTGTGAGGCAATATGGCTCCTTCAAAACTTTTGGTTTTCAAACCAAATTTCGGAAAGCTATGTTAAAATTTTCTTTCGGGCTTGTTATTTTCATTTCAACAATTAAAGTGGATGTGATTCAATATGAACCTCATGAATTGGGCATCAAATAAAGCATCATTTTGCTTGACACCAAGCAGGCTCAGATGTTAGAGAAAATTTCCTTATACATTATTTTTTATAGTATAAGAATACGATTTTTGAATGACAAGATAATGACCAAAGTGGCTTGTTAAAGAGACATCTTAAAAGGTCCGTAAATTGCCAGCCATTTACTGAGTGGCGCTATTAAAAAGATATCAACAAATGTTTTTCAGGCTATTATCGGAAAAACTATAATTGTTTACAGGCTTCTCAGTGTTCATTGAGACAAAGATGTTAAACAAAGCTTTTATTTTGTTACAGGTTTGGACACAGATACAATTTGGAGCGTCGATGCCATAAAATTGACGTTTTAAAGCCATAATAAATTGGTATCCGCAGTTAGCAACGGAGGGAAACACGGTACAATGAACGGAACTACCGTAAATTATACAGAACTGTATATAACGGAGAAATCTCTCAACTTGACGCCAGACGGTCTGCCTCCTATGCACAGCGGATATGAGAACATCATCGACAACAAATGGATCCAGTCTAGCTTCTGCGTCATCTACACCATAATTTTCGTTCTTGGATTGCTCGGCAACCTCTTAGTATGCTTCGTGGTCATCAGGAACAAAGCCATGCAGACTGTCACCAACCTCTTCATCAGCAACTTGGCTCTGTCTGACATCTTACTCTGCGTGTTCGCTGTCCCTTTCACACCGCTTTACACATTCCGCGGTGCTTGGAGTTGGGGGACCCTCTTGTGTCACATTATGCCTTTCGCACAAGGATGCAGCGTTTACATATCCACGTTAACACTTATGTCTATAGCTATCGATAGGTTCTTTGTAATCATTTACCCATTCAGACCACGGATGAAGATTGAAACTTGTTTGGTCGTCATCGTCATGATTTGGACATTCTCTGTGACCGTGACGATGCCATACGCCATCTTTATGACGTACTACGATCTAGATATTGGCAGGTTCTGTGAAGAGACGTGGCCGTCTGAACGGTTGCGTCGAGTCTTCGGCTCAGTGACGTCTGTATTGCAATTCGTGCTGCCTTTTATTGTGATTGCTTTCTGTTACACGTGCGTCAGTTTTAAATTGAATGACAGAGCCAAAGCGAAGGCTGCCAGCAAAAATTCTCGCAAGGAGGAGATAGACAAAAGTAGGAAGCGACGTACGAACCAGATGTTGATAGCTATGGTCACGATATTCGGATTGTCGTGGTTACCTCTGAATATTATAAACTTATGCAATGACTACTACATGTACGCAATACATTTGAAGTATTACTACTTGATGTTCTTTATGGGGCATGTTATAGCGATGTCCTCAACGTGCTATAACCCTTTTATTTATGCATGGATGAATGAGAATTTCCGTAAGGAGTTCAAACAACTGATTCCTTGTATCGATTCCTCTGCAAACTTGCGGGGTAACATCCCATTAGATCAGTTGGGAGTTGGTCCTTCTGAGAAGACTTTCAATGGCAATACGACGACTGATAGTTACTTGGGTTCCAGTTCCCAGAGGGCAACCTCTTTCAGACATAAAAGAAAGCCCAGCGCGGCCGCGGACGTAGAAAAAAGCGGTGTGGAATTGAATGAAGATTTACTGAACGTAGACGTGAAACATTGTCATATTTCAACAAGCTATAACCTTAGAAGGGAGTCGGTGAAACTGAGGTTAATCAACGAGGAGTCATTTGACGGGACGCCGACGCAAAGTCAATTCTAACAGTTGATGTCACGGGTGAGCATTTCTTTTTGTTAATTTTGTTAGGGCGTCGACAAAAAAAGTACTTCGATCCCTTGTAACTGCCATACTAAACCTTTTTCTCGCCAACTCGTAATTCTTATCGGGCATTTTCTTGTACTTGGGACTTTGTTAAGTTATTAAAGCCCCCATTTGTTTACGTCTGAAGTAAATAATAACAAGGTTAAATGTCAAAATGTTTTGACATTATGCAAATCTTGGGGACCTTTTTTCATGTCAGCCTTTTATTACATTGACATAAATATTTTCCGCTACTATTTTATTATTGTTTACCTTGAACCTTTGTAGCCAGAATTGATAAATAGAAAATGATATGTGTTCCTGTGTATCAGTGAGTTTTATTTTATTTGCAATAACAGTTCCCCGATTCACAACCCTTATGGGAATTGTCATTTTGCTGTATCACGTAAAATAATATGATAGGCATAGATTGACAGGATAATCGTGTCTATTTCCTTGATAATATGGTCCCTTAGTCCCATAGAAAAAATGGTACGTAATAATGAAACCTGGTTTTTTGATTAATGTGAGTTATTTCCCTCAGGTGCGACGATGGAAGCGTTCCCAGCTTTGAAAAAGAAATGAGAATTGTAGATAGGCATAAGAGTACCCGATATTTTTGGAGTGAATTTATTTTTTACTGAAAATATCTTTACCTACTATTGCACAATCGACTACTGAACTACGCTTATCAATTTACTAACCTTTAGATATTTAATAACAAATAATAATTATTTTAATTTTAAATCAATTATTACCTTACTCTTGATCGACACGTGTTGAGCACGAAAATCATTTGCGAATGTGTGAAAATTTATTAAAATTTTCATATTATTCGTAAATAGTCCCCAATGCCTTTAATACTGCCACAATGGTGTCCCTAGATTTTGCTTAGAGATAAAAATGGTCGATCTTAAAAACAAGAGGCTATCGCAAAGGATTCTTATTAATGAGTGAGTGACAGTCAAGGCTTTTGCGAATAAACTTACCTAGTGCTGTGCAATCATCTTTTGACCCGGGGCGTTGTTGGTACCTAAATATTTGTGATATTGTATTGCAAAACCAAAATGGCGGCGTTAGTAAAAAAAAAACAAGGCAGTCTGGGACTGCCGATTGAACTGAAAACTAAGTAAAGCCATCTAACGAAAATGTAAGGAATTTATGTGGCTTGCTGACATTACAAGAACGAAAGCTGTAGCTCCATTAAAAAAAAAAAAACAAAAAAAAAATAGAGTGCGCTGTCAACAAAAACTTGAACGTCTTACGAATTTTGAATCAGGTCACGTGTCCTGACGCGAGTTTAAAAAATTTTACCCATCCCAAAAAAAGTGCCTAAAGCCGCTAAAGAATTTTTCACGTCATAAATCCCACACTCCAAAAGATCCTTGTATATACTATCCATAGAGAGGGATTGGACTCAGCGTTAGTCTCACAAAAGTGACAATTCTCTAGAAAGTGTTAAAGCTATGCGGCCAAAACCTGTAGAGAACAAAAGAGACAACTACGGGCCGCGAATTCGCTCCGTTTTTCTCGTACTTTGCGGTCTGTATTCACTGCACAACTTGGTAATTGGTTACGGGAGTTTCGTACTCCGTCTCAGTTACGATATGTCCGTAAGTGAACCGGAAAACGGCGCGCCCGTAAGTCTGGCCGAATCTACGGATTCCGTTTAGGGAGTAGACCCTCTGATACGGAACGCTCGCTCCTTCTCTATGTCTATGATTCTATCGAACACTCTTTTGTTTTTGCACTGTGTTCACAAATACGATCGGAAATACAAAAATATTAAAAAAAGAAACAACAACGGGTTGCACTCCGGGAGTGCCGACAGAAGTGAAAACTTGAACATTAACGTTCTGCATTTTTGAATATTTTGGAATGGTTAGGGAATAATTTCGCACGAATTGCTTTATGTGGTTGAATTCAATATTCATTAGTAGTAGTAGTATATTTATTTACATATGTATTTTCAAAATATAGTCTAAGAAAAATAAACAATTTATTTAAACACTTATCATGATGTTTTGACTGCTTTTTTTTACCCATCAATATGGGTAAAATTTCTAACCTCGCAATCTTTACGTAAATGTCAAAGACTATTTATTTTGATATTTACTTTGTCGGTTGCTAGGCAACGGATCTTACGGTCACGTCCTGACGCGAATTTAAAATTCTTTACCCATCCCAAAAAAAGTGCACAACGCCGCTAAAGAAGTATTCACATCAAAAACAAAAAAAAAATGGCTGACAAAGAAGGGAATGGAAGTAAATACAATAATTAATATGCGGCTCGTGCTTCACAAACGACACAAGACTCCGAGCTGGGGGCCAAGTCTACTAATTTACAAACGTCATAATGGTGTCACGATGGTGAGTTTTTGACAGATTTTGTATGGCAAATCTGTCAAAAACTCACCATCGTGACACCATTATGACGTTTGTAAATTAGTAGACTTGGCCCCCTGGTTATTTTATAGAATAGCATTTATAAGAATCCTTTAGCGTTTTAAGCGATTGTTGTTGAGATCAGACATTAGATTTGTACTATAGATAATACCTAGACCCGTAGCCTTACTGTAGCAACTAAGTCCTAAGCAAGGGCCCCAGTCCCGTAGAATAGGGTAAGTTAGACTAATGCTCGTTTTCACTAAACTAGGTGACGCGCTGCTGGATTTTCAACTTTCAGCGCCGAGCTGAGCGTTGAAAATCCAACAACGCGTTTTTATTTAGGCATTCATGTAGGTCACCTACTGTTAGTGAAAACGGATAAAACGTGTTTTCATTTGTTGTTCCTAAAGGCACAAGTTTGTAATTAAGACGATATTCCTTGTCTAAATATATAGTATTAATTAATAATAAACACAATATTGTAACTATGACGCTCTTGATGTTATGCTAAATTAAAAAAAAATGTGTAGATATTAAGATTTTTTGGGTTTAGAGTAAGGTTTTAACCTTCGAGTATTTAGAGCAAAAACGCCCTAAGTCCAATGATTTAAATCGCAAGATTTGCCCTCACTGTTCTTAGTAACATGAAAATGTGTCTATACTGAGAAGAGTGAGCGCACACATGATTAAATAGCCTTGCATGTCAAGGCACTGCATCATTGTGTGTCACAGGTATCAAATCGAAAAAGAAACGCGACTATGACGCAGTAGGGCGAATCTAACGATTTAAATCTTTGCCTAAGTTCCTTGATTTGAGTCAAGTAAGTTTGAATTTAGGATAATATTAAGAGCATTTTACTAACGTGTTAAATCTTATGAATTTTCTTAGTGTCTATATATCTATTATAAAGACACACACTTACACTAACGTAATTTTATATAGTTTTAAAACTGAGCTATAAATAAATATTTCGACATGATATTTTGTTTGTTTGAAGCAATATTTATAGTTATACTATACTTCTCTTACTTTTAAGTAAGCATGTACCTATTTTAACGTATGTATTTAATTAAGTAAATATTTAAGTTGTTTGTTATAATTAAGTAGGTAATAATAAGTTAATAACTATCAACTTTTTTTTTTCTTATTATGATAGTTTATATAGTATGAATGAACACCATGTCTTTGTAGGTACATAATTTATGTCAATGATGATAACAGGGATTTCTAAGATATTATTTACTTATTAATTTTCGTATTCTTATGGTATTGCACACAATCCCACGATCAGAGCAAATATTTGCAAAGTGCGATAAAGATTGAATATCAGAATTGACAGCTGTCAAAAATGACACTTGCTGTCATTCGACAAAAAAATCATGGGTTAGACAGAGCTGTAACCTGTTTTATATCTTAACTAGATAATAAGTATGTGTGCGATTCTAGAGAATACAGTGTCAAATGTTAATGTGAGTCAATGTTAAGCAATATGACTAGACCTAAGGTAGTTAGCCCTTTTAGAATTTTTAATATATTTGAAGTCCAACAAAGCACAATTTTTTAAGATTACCTACCTACTGAAGATTGTATTTTATTTATAACAATGAATAGTTAATTGAGTCAGGCGTGAATTTGCGGAAATCTATTATAAAATAAAATAATATATAGTAAGCTAATCCGCTTGACTGCAGCTCGCTTTGCGTTCAGCGCTTGGCGTGGCAGTACGTCGTGTACGGGTTTGCAACAAGGCAATCGTCATCCTGAGGATGCCTCGTTGAGAGGTGAAATACGTGTCGATTTGGGTTCTTTGTGACTCTTTAAGAACAGTTAAGCGGTTTAGGTTACTAAAAATACGTCGTCTATTGTATTTTGACAATGAATAAAATTGTTATCAAAATATTTATAGTTAAGCAGAAATAACTTTTAATAATACCTACCTATAAATGTGTTTCCTTAATTATTGTTCATATACGAATTATTACTTTTAAGTAAGTTTATAATATCTTTTCATTTTTATGCCCTGATAGCTTGTCGAAAAAATTAACACGAAATAGGTTTCATTTACTAAACGTGACGCTGCCAGAATAGTCGAAACCGGCTCAATTGCCAAAAAGAAGGTTCCATTTAGAATTTAAAATTATTTTTCGTAAATGGTGAAATGTGAGGTTTCATTAAAAAAAAACTTTCTATAAATAGCATAATTGAATAATGATGAATTCCAAAATTTACTTATAAATCCTTAGACTGAATTTAAAAAGTGATTTAAATAAGGTTTAATTTGCTAATTCTAGGTTCTTGATTTTTATTTCGCAAAAGGTATCTACGTAGTATCATGGTATAAGAAAACAAGGTATTTTCCGAGACACAGTGGTCACGTGGGTGACACTTATCTACGTCATCACATCTGTGTTACCAGTATCAGTAGTAATAACTCCCCAACCACCTTTATATCTTTATAAATTGATTTGTTTCGTTTGATGAAACAAACGAAACGACAGTTTAAATGCTTTGTATATATTTTTTAACAGAATGGCGACTTAAAATCTTTCCTTAGTAATTGTTTTGTTGCAATAAAGTGGTAACTGGATAGTGACGTACGCAAGTGTCAGTCCCGGAAGGCCATACCTTGTTTTCTTTTAGACCTTCAGCTGTCATTAACGAGACACAATAGAATTTTAATTGTTATGCTCACCTGATGTCCACTGTGTAGTATCAGCCGTAGTTGTTCATATAATAGGAACCCAGTATACATTTTATTACTGAAAACATAATTTTAAAAGGCATGAACTTAATCGAACCTCTAATTATTTGCGCTTCTTATAATTATTGACGACTCTAATATAATGATTGCGCCTCTTTTTGTGCTTATCTCTCTTTTTTCTTTTTAAAAGAGTGTCCGTGGAGTTTATGGCCTGTTCTTCTCCATTGAGAACCTACTACACTTTGGAATGGGCAACTAGCTTCATCTTTCTGACTGAACGACCCCTTGAAAATTCAAAAGTGCCCGTAATTGGTCTATTTCAAATAAATGCTTTGAGTTTGTAAACCTCAAATAATTCCTATTTTGGGGTTCTAAGAATACTCATAACTGCGATGAACTTGGATTGCGCTCGGCTTGTGCGCGATTGGTCATAGTTCTAACCTAACCTAACCCAACCAGCTGTGAGACAAGGCCAGAAAATTAAAAAGAGACACAATTATTTAAAAAAGTTTGCATCATTAGAAGGTCAATATTTTTTTCTAGAAAAATAAGGACATTCCTAATGTAAGGTCAGGGAAAATTATTGATTACCAAACTGACAATATCAACGTAAACTGTTCGTACCGCTTGACTGTCACTAATGAGACACAATAAAATTTTAATTGTTATCGAGCTGCATCAGTCTTTCGGACATTTGAGCTCTTATGCAAATGACGCTGTCGTTCTTCGACAGACGTATGAAATAGGTATAAACATGGCTAATATTTGTAATGTGTCAATCTGCTTAACAATGGATTTCCCTAACTGTATCTATTAAAAACTATTGTCCTAACAAAACTTTTGCAACGATTAAAATATATCATTCAGCCTGACTTTACTGTAATTCTAAAGTTCCTAAATTACATATGAGAATCTTAAATCAGAATATTTAGTAAACTAAATAGTATTATGACGAGAGAGAATAGGCAGCATAGAAAGATTTTTTATTTCTTGTTACTAAAGAATGACTCAACATTATTTTTTTCTTCATAGTAACTACAAATATATAGATACGTTTTCATTAGGTCTAGGTTTTGTCCGATGATGACTTGTTTATTATAATTGAACTAATAGAATATTATTCAAACATGACTTCATTTTCATAGCACCGTACAGTATTTTTATGGAAGCCTTTTGGTGAGTGGAAGTCTTTTTGTCACAGTCACGAAGTGCAGCTTCCGACTATTTCTGTTCTGTGCTTATGATTAAAGATCTATTTTGTTTTTATTTTTCTTTGTTCCATATAGATAATTTACATTTTTAAATATTTCTTAAAAAATATATATTAAAAAACATTTAAAAATATAAAAAATCAGGAACAGGGTCCAAGCTGCCGGTGGTCAGGCCTCTAGAGAGAGGAACCTCCTCACTATGCGTGCCGTGTCTAGGAGTACTGCTTTCTGAATCAAGCCCTTGACCCAGTCACGCAATGAGCGCAAGACCCTCCTGAGGTGCTGGTCGAGGCTCTCCGCTATTTTAGGCCATTAACCGTTACGATTATCGGTACAATGATTGCAGAGTCCACGTCCCACATGTCGACAACCTCCCTTGTGTGCTAAGTCAAGATTCTTGATTTTTTTATCTTTCTCAGCTTTCACGAGTGTTTCTTTATTATTAGAGTTAATTATCTTTTTGTATGCACAAAAAGCATATTTCTGTAACATATAAATAAAATTTTCTTTGTTCCTAATCTTAACGAACTCCGTGTTGCTATGTCTTACCTAACAATATAACAGCAATCCGTTTTGTTATATGTAGTATAATGAATATTTCAGTTAAACAGCATGTCCCAGAATTAACGCACACCACCAAACACCCCAGTTAGATTTTTTACTATTTTGTATAAAAAATAGTTTATTTATTAAATTAGTTATACTGATTGTGGGAGAAAATTGTGGTCACATTACAAATGCACGCACGCACACAGTCGCACGCATAAGGGTCTAGCGTAGTAGGTACTTCGCCCATTTTGGTATAAAAAATACCTTTACAGTAATCTATTCAGTAAATGATTCTGATCAAGTATGTAGCGGTTACAGCGCCACATACGAACTACGCAGCAAAGACATGACGTCACACAAATCCTGCATCGCGCAGTTAGAGTTTACCGCGAGTTGTCCAACTTAGTTGGGAAAAGGTTAGGTAGATTGAACGTGAGCATAAGGTATATATTTTTCACTTCTACAAAACAAATTTTACTAAGCTGAAATAAATTCAACCCCAATTTACTCAAACTTTAAATAAAAATAACCTATAATATTATCAGTTAGACCTATAAATAAATATAATATTATTACATAACATAATAAGCCTATTAATGTTCCCACTGCTGGGACACAGGCCTCCTCTCTGTGAGAGGGAGTGGGCTATAATCTACGGGCCCAGTGCGGGTTGCTAGATGTCATATATCTTCGAATTTTTGGTTCTCAGACATGCCGGTTTCCTCACCATATTTTCCTTCACCGTTTTGAGAGAAGTGGTGGTTAATTTATTTACTCAAAGTAAAGCGCCTGCTTGGATTCGAACCCACGACAACTCGTTAGTTGGGGCTTTTACCACTGGACTACCACTGCTCTCATTAGCACATTATATTCTATTTTGTGAATGTAAGAACGCTGTAGGCTTAGTGGACTGTAGATTTGTTGACAATTTTCTATTTTGTTAAGTACCTGGTATTTGTTGAAAGACTTAGACTTACACTGTCCTCACTGTTATTTGAAAATATTGTTAAAGCCAATTATTTTTAAAAGAGTAACCGTGGAATTTCTTGCCGGCTCTTCTTCATAGGAAACGACCAATTGGAACCGTGCACCCAGCTTCTGACATTTCATAAGTGCCCATATACATATGTTTAAGTCAAATAAAATATTTAGAATTTTGAGCAAACTAAGCAATACTATTATAAATGCTTATACGTCTATGGCTATGTTTAACAAATAGGTATATAACCTAAGCCTACAACTACATGTCGATATAATTAAGTTCAGAGTTAATTATATGATCATTGATATACTACAATGCTTATGATTAATATTTCGCCTTATTTGTGTTTGGGCAATATCTTACGTCAAATATAATATACGTGATTGTTCGTTGAATTGACTTAGTTATATTATACCTTTTGATGTAACTATACTCCATTTGACAAATCACGCCTAAACAACGACTATTTATTGTGTAATATTGTTGAAATTTCTGCACTTTAGAGTATTTTTTAAAATTTAAATGGTAAATAGATTACATTGCTTTGTATTTATAGTTAAATAACGGATTTTAGTATACGTTTATATCGAAATAACGAAAAGGTGATAACCGCTATTTTTTTAATGTTATAATAAATTGAGTATATGTAGGTATGTAAGAAAAGATTTCGCTTATTTCTTTAAGTATTGAGATTGGGTCAAAATTAATAAGAAGCTACATAAACACAGATAAAACATACACGATTAACTTACATCAATACAAAAATACTCATAATTAAATTTTTCATCCAAATTGTGCGATCAAAGAAATAATTGAACCTACCACGATTTTTGACGTTAGCTGTCAAGATTTCTTTCTTACGATGTTTTAGAGAAATGCCGACTCATCATTGTGAAATTCGAACGACCCAATAGGGATGATGACAAAAAATTCTTTTTTTGTCCGTCAGGTAGATTATTAAAAAATATTGGATACGTATTTTTTTCTTTTTTTACGTAATTATAAGATTCCGGCGGCGATACATTGAGTTAAAATTTGCCATGATGTCACGAGTAGGCATGAGATTTTATACTTACTTACTAACTTTAATGCGTTTTATCTAAGTCAATTTTTATTAATATGATATTGATAAACCAAAAAATACGTGTCTAATATATTTTGTTTAACTGACTGACGGACTAAATAGAATTTAACTTTTTTTACTCAGGTAACATCCGTATTAAGGTCAGAGGGCCTAGACAAAGTGACATTCTATCAGCGATAACGATGATAGAACAGTGTATTGGATTGACACGCTACCGTCAAAATCTGCTGTCAATCGTATCGAATGTTGTTGTAGAAATAAAAAATTATCTTAGATTTATTATATTTATAAAAAAAAAAAAATACAATGGGTTGCACTCCGGGAGTGCCGGCAGAAGTGAAAACTTGAACATTAATGTTGTGCATTTTTAATATTTTGGAATGGTTTATAGGGAATAATTTCGCACGAATTGCTTTATTTATCAGTATACATGTATTATAATTTATGTGGTTAAATACAATATTCATTAGTAGTAGTAGTATATTTATTTATTTTCAAAATATAGTCTAACAAAAATAACCAATTTATTGAAACACTTTTCATGAAGTATGTTTTGACTGCTTTTTTTACCCATCAATATGGCTAAAATTTCTTACCGTAATCTTTACGTAATGTCAAAGACTTATTTTGATATTTACTTTGTCGGTTGCTAGGCAACGGAAGTTACGGCACGTTCTGACGCGAGTTTAACGTTTTTTACCCATCCCAAAAAAAAGTCCACAACGCCGCTAAAGTCCGTATTGTCCCGCATAGTGAAGAAACCAGCATGTCCCAGAACCAAAAAATCGAAGACATGTGACATCTACCAACCCACACTGGGCTCGCGTGTAGATTACGGCCCACTCCCTCTCACCCAGAGGAGGCCTGTGTCCCAGCAGTGGGAACAATATAAGCTGATTATGCTATTATAATTTTCATTGTAATTTACTTATCTTTTTTATCTCGACAGCATTTTGCGTTATTTCTTTATCATTTATTTCGTTGAATTTTTCGCGCCTTGCCGCGGTCAATCACGCGGATAGTTGAGTAAATTTTTCATTCTGTATGTATGAGATCCATTATTGAGAAGGAATTTTTAGTATGAGAAACATTAGCATCATGTCTTAATAGGAGATGCTGAGCACACAAATTGACGGCACGGTTGCCGCAGTAGTTACTCGTAAGTGATTGACTGCTGCGCTGCGTGTCGCTAGTTCGATCCCCGCACGGAACAAATAATTGTATGACCTACAAGTAGTTGTTCCGGGTCTGGCTGTTTGTGTATGTGAGTAAAAATTTTTGTAGACGCACCCACAATACAGGAGAAATACCTAGAGTGGGGCAACGTTTAAAGAAAAAAATGTCCTAAATTGGGACTGAATCCTCTTTCTATTTCATTGATTTCCTTGTCATTCAAAATATGAAAAGGCGATACTACCAATATTCATTCAATAATAATTTAAGTACCTGTGAATACTACCCTTACATTAAATATCAGAAGACATAATTTCAATTTACATATATAAATAAAACTGTTGACCAAACAACGTTTCATGTCATTACAAATATTTGACAACAGAGAGAAATACACGCTTAATAATACATAATTCTTTATTTTTATATTTATCAGTAAATAGAGATTTCAATAGTGATATTATGATATATTTACTTATTTTGTCAATATTTAAAAGGTTTGTGCGCACTACGGTACACAAGGTTGACGTTAGTTCGGCTACATATTAAAATCCCTTTTCTATCAATAAAGGTACTGTCGTGTACAAATATTTAAGCATATTTTTAATAGCAACCCGGAATCTGGATTTGTGCCCGGTTGATGGCAATAGGCTCGCCCCCTATTACATGGGACTTAAACATATAACTGGCGAAATGTGGGAGTACTTAAGTCCACCTCTGCCTTACCCTTTGGGGAATGTAGGCGTGATGTATTTAATATTTTCATTTAATTGTGTGATTTTTTTTGAGTAACTTTATTCATGATTTCGTCTAATGCTCTTCGAGACCACTGATTTTGTTTTAAAATGTTTTCATGAAATTTTTTCAAGCCTAGTTCGCTCTGTTGATCAATGAAATTATTTTCTGACCAAAATATCATAACAAAAAAAAAAAAAACAAGGAAGCAATTAACAAATATGAAGTGTTCCCAACAAGAAGAAGTTTATTTAGGCATGTTTTCGTGCTAGTAATGAACATGTTACTCCTTTTAGCGTTTTGGTCTAGCGTACTAACTGGAATTTTATGAAATTACCACCGATGCATCTCCCGTCGAATGTGCGACCACCCTTAAGATTTCGTATGCAGGAGTGGAGACGGAGCATAATTAATTTACCGATAATTACTATGCAAATTGGTGGTTAGTTTTTCATCGTGTACTATTTTCGCTGTTTCTCGAATGGCTTGCGGCCAAGTTTAAAGCAATTAATTATACGCAAGCGGTAGAATATTTTCTCCATTTTAGTAATTTATGTATGAACTAACGAGCAACTCCTTGGCTGCTGCAGTGCGCGCCAACCTTAATAGATAATTAAGTAGCCACCCTTCCTTTGTATAAAGAACAAAATAAATTAATGTCTTATGGAAGATTGTTTAATTTTCCTACTTTTATAATTCCTATTTCTGTGCAAATAGATCATTGTTCAATCTGTGCAGCCACATCTGCTGCATCCGGTTAGATTGGAACCCGACCCCAGCATAGTTGGGAAAAGGCTAGGCAGATGATGTTGGGAACATAATATGGATCGTTGTGGGGATATAATTATGAGGAATGTTCAGACATTCCTGCAGCAGCAACTGCGGTACAGTGTACACAAGTACACTGTACTGCAGTTGATGTCTCCTAAAGATCAAGGGTACCACAATTACCGGGGTTGCGGGTAGTTACCGGGGTTGCGGGTAGTCCCAAGGGGAAACCGTGGCCCCTGGCAAGGCAAGGGAAGGAACACGGGTGGGTTTTAGTCAGTAAGAGTCTGACACGCCCTTCTGTTCCGCCCAGAGCGGGAGAAGTCATTTGATAATATCCCACACAAAAAAAAGGGTACCACAATAGAACTACTTATTTAATTTAAGGTTTACCAACAAAAAAATAACTCCTACAAAGTAGAACCTTTTTTTTGTGTGGGATGTCATCAAATAACTTTTCCCGCTCTGGGCGGAGCAAGAGGGCGTGTCAGACTCTTACTGACTAAAACCCACCCGTATTCCTTCTGTCGCCTGTACGTTGCCAGGGCCCACGGTAACCCTTTAGAACTTTCCTGTAACCCCGGCAGGCATTGGCCCTAGCGGACCCCATCAGTTGTGCTGACATCTCTTTGAGGCGCGCGTGGAACTCAATGCGCCGTTGTCCCGGGCCAAGTCTTTATCCGACGGCGAGCTACCCATAGCTCTCCGTCCGCAAGCCCGTGCCTACGGTGGCCGGAAATCGGCTTTCGATTCCCGACGCCCAGGGCGTCTCCTGTGGTGGCTAGGGGCGTGTGGGCGCGAAATTTGCCTCTCCCTCGCGCGCTCTGCCTCCTCCTTTGCAAAGCATTACTGCTTTGCAGAAGGAGGTGACGGCTTCCCATGCCCTCTCGCTCCGTACCATGGCCTGGAACAGGGCCGGACGCGAGAGGTCACCGCCGCCGATCGCCTGCACGAGGACACGGCGGGGCTCCGCCCAAGCCGGGCAGACCTCCACCGTATGCTCCACCGTGTCCTCCGGACAAAGTAGAAGCTTTACTGGCAAGTCTGCCTCGTTGTTTTAGTGGTCGCAAGCGCTACTGCCGAACATGAGGTCCTGGGTTCGATTCCCGGGTCGAGCAAAGTATTATTGGGGTTTACCATCTAGAATTTCTCAGTAGCAGAACGGAGTTTGGATCTTACGTCTTATGCAATTTGCAGGTCAGTATCAGGTTGTATGTTGATCTAAATATGATTCGCGGCCGTATCAAGTGTTTATTTGTAGAATTATAATCTTAGAAATCACCAATTCAGCTCTCTAAGTTCATGTAATCTTGTTGAATGACTATTTCATGTAATCATGACTGACACTGAAACATGACATTGCTGATTATAATTCTGTAAAGCCATATTTGTTACGGTCGCGTATCATATTTCAACTAGCAACCATACATCTTGACACTGACCTGCACATTGCAAAAAACTAAAGAAATTTTGAATTCCTTAGGGCATCCCTCTTAATAAAATTACAATGTCCATGTGTGTGTCCAATGACCTGTGGTGTCTTGAATACTCCGTATTCAAGACACCACAGGTCCACATAGCGTCCGGGGATTTGTCTTCAGTTCAAGAAAGTCTCTGTGTATTTGTGTAACCTAGTTGTACAATATTTATGAACCTCGGCCACTTGTTTTCATTGTAACGAGGCGAAAACTTTAATTTTTAAACTGAAATAACATGTAGGTTATGTAGCTTGCAATGTTGAGGGTTTTTAATATTGATCGCGGCATTTTGGTACAGATGACCATCATGACCATGAACTGATTACTAAATAAAAAGATTTGACGTAATCAATGAAATTATTGAGCTAATAATTTCATTAGTATCCTTCTAGTCTTTCCCAACTATGTTGGGGTCGGCTGCCAGTCTAACAAGATACAGCTGAATACCAGTATTTTACATGGAGCGACTGCCTATGTAACCTCCACAACCCAGTAACTGGGTAATATTAATATGATACGCCTTGGTAAGACTGGTTGTCAGACTTTCGGGCTTCTGACGACCTGTAACAACTATCAAAGATCCACGAATGACAGCCGGGATCAACGACTTAACATGCTTTTCGAGGCACGGAGAGGTCTTGGTATGTAAAGTCCACCGACCAACCACGGCAAGCAAAACTTAACCTGATTGATCGACCCATGCGGCTGTTATTACTTAGCCACAAGCCCCTCGTATCCATCTAGCAATCATTAGCACCAAAAAACTCAGTCAGATTGGTTTAAAAAGTAATCAAGTATACCTTAATACTTGATTACTTTACGTAATTTATACCTGTACTTTTTATGGTGTACATAATAAAGAATATTCTATCTATCTATCTATCTATCAAGTCTACAATCGAATTTAATGCTTCAAAGCAGACTATCTGCTTTGAAGCTGACTTAAAATTAAATTATCGAAAGAGACCCAGCACAACAAAATATCTTGTATTTAAAATACATCATATTTAAATTATCTTCCTAGAAAAATATACACCACCGCCTCTGAATTTATGTAACTACGTCCATGTCAACATGAAGAATCGTCTTCCTTTCTACAAGGCACGTGCCAACAAGATAAATGTTCTATGATGCACTGAATATAAAACTATGAGTTATGTACTTGTGTATCCCTTGGATACTAAGTGATATATTACTCCTAGTTCTAGGACACACTGTTTGTTTCTTAATGTCCTGTGACGAACGTTGGGCTGAGCGTCGTTCGTGTGGACATTTCTTTTAATAATGTAGTTGTTCTTTTCTTGACGTGGAATTATTTACAAACTAACTGCGCCCCGGTTTTACTCGTATAAGTCTTGATCCCGCGAGAATATGGGGATAAAAAGAATCCTATGTCCTAATAGGCTAGATTAGGGTTGCCAGCCGTCCTGTTTTCCCAGGACATGTCCTGCTTTTTGGGATATCCTGTAACGTCCTGGGTTTTTAAAGCATCCTGGTAAACTCCGTATTTAAAACGCATCTTCAATCTTACGTTTATCGGACGGCCCCGAGCCCAGCGTTTGCAGGTCATAGAAAAGACTTTAATATACCTCCAAACGCGGGGTGTGGGGTATTTTAAAAATAAAGATGCAACTTGCACTCTGCTTGTTGTCTCTTTCTCACTACTATTAAGCGCCCTAGAGCTCTCTCTGTCTAACGGTTACACAGAGCGAGCTCTAGTGTGCGAAAATTGAGTTTCATTGAACCTGTTTTCATTGCGTGTTGCTATTAACTACTGCTGTTTGTAATCCAAAATGTTCTGTTATTTTTACCTTCAAATCCTGGGTATAATTTATTTTATTAAAACGATGGTTTGGTAACCCTAGGCTAAAAATGAGTTCGGCGTTTCCTATCTGACTACTCTGAGAAGAAATGCTGAAACAAACTCAGAGGTCACAGTTTCTTTTAAAGTCCAAACATAATCTTGGTCAGGCCATCTGAGGACCATGTAGAATTATAGATTAGTGTCTGAAATGGTCTTTTGAGTCCAGTATCCAGTGTGTTTGAGTTTTCCAGTCAGTGCAAGCATTTGTTAGTAATCGTGGAGCTCAACTCAGAACTTAAGGAGCTCAACTCGGGCTAAGCTTAAGAAAATATAGAGGAACTAGCTGTTACCCGCGACTTCGTCCGCGATGATGTCTATACATCAACTTTATTTGCATAGCTGCCAGTGAGACTCCAGTCGAAAAGTCGTTTCGGAGATTAGCCTAAACAAACAGACAGGTTTTTTTTTTGTGTTCTGTTGTATGGATCGTAAGTATTTAGAGGTATGAGGAACAGGGTGTAAAGTTCACTCATCCTCATTAGAAAATTCAATTTTATTTATTTGTATGTATAGATGAGTAAAATGTGGTCAGGAAAGGTTTGAGTATTAATATGATGAGACTAAGTTATGTTTTAAGTAGATAATCATGACTTCAAACGAAAAGGAAATAAAACAAGAAAAACTCTCTCACTTTAAAACATCTAAAATCCACTTTTTATTAAATTTCAAATGAATTAGTTTGTGGCTATCTGTATGTGATAGTAGCTGTTATAACATTATTTAAATCATCCTTCACATAAGAACGAATCACATCAGCAAAGTTGTTATCCACAGTAAACCCGAGTTTCAGAGCGCGGCTGTTATCAAAATTGATTGGAAATGTTGCGACCATGCGGGCAATGGTTTCATTGTACTCGAAGCGAACTAAAGAGGCGACCTGATCACCTGCCACTGAACGGAGAGCTGCTAACATATCTCCTACAGACACACACAATCCTGGCAAGTTTACTGCTCGCCATTTGCCCAACATACTGGCATCCAACGTCGCTGCATACACGATATTACGCACCACAGTCGCAGGACTCGTCAACCACAACTCCTGCTCCTTACCCACTGGGCATATCGACACCTTCCCATTCAAAGGCTCCCGAACTATTCCACTGGCGAATGACGTCACTGCAGCGTTGGCTACTCCTGCACGCACGCTCACTGTTGGCAGTCTAACAATACGACCATCTACGTAGCCACGTCGAGAGTAATCGTTGACAAGTAACTCGGACATGGCTTTAGCAGTACCGTATGAGGTCTGAGGCATCAGAGCTGTCAGGTCATCGACGATTGGCGGCAGATCTCCTCCGAAAACACCAGACGTGCTGGCAAAAACGAATTTCGCTTTAGGTGCCTTTCTTCTTACTGCGTCTAGAAGAAGCCTTGTTGCATCTAAGTTTGCTTTTAATCCGAAGTCGAATTCAGCTTCAGCTTGGCCACTGACGACAGCAGCTAGGTGGAACACGACATCACAATTTTCGTCAATGAGTTCTTCAGCAGCTGATGGTTTCGTCAGGTCAAGCGCCAAAACTTTAACATAGCTCTCAAGCCTCGCCTGAGGTGTGATGACATCAGTAAGAATCAGTTCCGTGACATCGAGAGGACAAGGAGGCTGTTTCCTCAGCAACGCATCAGCCACTCGGGAGCCTACGAACCCAGCAGCACCAGTAACTACGACCTTCATGATTCACGTTCAAAGATTTACTGCAGTAACAAATGGACCCTTATCACAGTCAGTTATTATGATTTTAATAAACAAATGTTTGAACTCTGCCATTTTGTAGATAACGGTGTGAGTAGTTATCGCTGTTTTTGTAGATAACATTATTAAATAACAAATTATATAACTATTTGGTTGGTTTATAATTATATGCTTTGATTTTTATGCAAATATTTACCTTCTAATTAGTGACTTATGTAATTATGTTAGATAAAATATGAAGAATTCTGTACATAAATGTTAGATAAAATATGAAGAATTCTGTGAATTCTGTGAATTCTCGTTATATTAATGTAGGAAAGTTCAGTCTTGGTAGATGATTTCATCATCTGCCTAGCCTTTGTCCCAACTATATCGAGGTTGGCTTCCAGTCTAACCGGATGCAGCTGAATACCAGTATTTTACATAGAGAGACTAACTATCTGCCCTCCACAATCCTGTCCCTGGGTAAAACTATAGTTTTTTTTGTTTCCTTGATATTTTGAGATGTGTACCTACTAAAGGTACACATTTTAGACCAAATAACAAATCAAGATAATTAGCGCTGTCAAAAATGAAGAGAAGCCGGTTTCGTCAACATGTGTTTATTTTGTGTGGTGTAGTTTGATTGCAGAGCCATTGTAAAAGGTTGGAAATGTGTGCGAGTGAGCGTGTATGTACAGACGGTGTAATTTTGTCATGCTTCACTGTATTATTTGCAGCGCTTTGTCTTGGTTTTTTATTTGGTCTGAGGTACTACACATAACCTGTCGCCTTAATAAATATAATCTCCCACAGCTATTCAATACTAGCTGAAAGTATTTCCTTACCGATACAAACCAGTGCCACTGTTACCCTTCCCACCCTCATCAATCATACGGTGGGAACATGACTCGGCACTTGGGATGTTTATATTCGTTCGTCATTCGTTCATATTGTGACCTGGAAGGGTGGAGTGGGCTGAAATGAACTATGAATAGGTCCGGAGATGACAGTGTTGGATTGTGCATCATGATTGGAATGTTTTATTGTTGTTTGTGTTTATTCCTGTAAGTTGATTACATACATGTCATTTTTTTTAAAGCCGGATTGACTGATCCTTGTGTATAAATGTTCAAATAAACTCATAGGTCATATCAGGTAAAAGAAACACTCTGTACACGCGCACTTGTCACAGAAGAGCGCGTGTACAGAGTGTTTCTTTAACGTATCAATTAAATATTTTCTGTAGGTACTCTGTAAAAATTTTTCTGTGATGTAAATCATTTTTTGCGTGTATAAAATCTATACTATTGCGCGTTACCGGAATCGCCCTCCGTTAGTTAATATACTGTATAATTAAGATATTATATGACTCATGTTTGGAAGGACCATTAGAAGCCAGAGCCATTGCATCTTTGAGTTGACCTGTCCCGACAGCAAGAGCCACGTCGGCCTAAGTCGTTAACCTGCTAAGTCCATTTTTTGGCAAAATTTACTTTTTATACCAGTTAAAAAGTTCAATCTAATATCTACCGTATCGTTTAAGGAATAACAGCGATATTAGCCAAAAAAGGTGAAAAATGCTATGCCCCAAAAACTGCTTTCTGACTACCAGTCAATCTCCACAACGCAAACCTGCTAAATCCTGTTGGGGCCTCAGTTTTGTACTGACAACGTCGCCCACGTGCCGTTTGCGACGCGTCAAAATTTGTCGTGTTTTAGTCAAATTGTTTCTGTTTTATATTATTGTTAATATTAATTTATTGTGATTTTGTTATAATTAATGCCAGCTATTTAATATTGTTTTGCTACTATAGATTAGTAGCAAAACAATATTAAATAGCTGGCATTAATTATAACAAAATACTTAGCAGTATCCTGTCATTATGTGTTGGTTTTGTAGTATTACGTTTTGTACGTAATACCACAAAACCAACACATAATAAACTATTACAGATTATTTATGAAAAGAGTCTATCTTAGATATTTTAACCCTGATTCTTATTAAAGAAGACTGACTGTTTAATTTTTAATCTATACTTATCTATACTTAATCTAAAAAGCTGAAGAGTTTGTTTGTTTACTTGAACGCGCTAATCTCAGGAACTACTGGTCCGATTTGAAAAATTCTTTCAGTGTTATATAGCCCATTTATCGAGGAAAGCTATAGGTTATATATCATCACGCTAAGACCAAAAGGAGCGGAGCACCGATGAAGAATGTTTCAAAATCGGGGGTTTTATTAGCGTTAGCCCAAAGTAACTATTCCACGCGGACGAAGTCGCGGGCAGATGCTAAAGTAGTAATACGTATTAGAAGTAATACATATTTTGATTAGGTATTGATTGAATTCGTTTTACTGCACAACTCATTAATCTATACACCATACTAAATTTAAATGAAAAACTACTAAGTCCTCAAGCAAATTGAAACTTCACCTCGACAAACTGCTAAATAATTGTTTTCCTAAATTTTATAAAATGTGTATAAGTTATGCTGCTACATATATTGTTAAAATATAAAGAAAAATAATAGAAACCAACGGGACTTACAGAATTTTGATTGCTAAATTAATAGAGATATTATTCCGTTTTTTCTTCGTCCTATAAACTATGTCAAAATGGACTTAGAAGGTTAACGACTCAACTTAATTTTTGGGAGCTCAACAACTCGTGAGAGGACGCTAAAAACCGCCAGCCAGTTATGAAATCATATATTTTATTACGCCTACTTGGTACTCACATTCACAGTCAGTTTTCTTTTTAAGTTTTTGTTATTGCATACATTACTCCTGCGTTTAGTAGAATCTGTCGCCGCCTATGCTGTAATAAGTCAGCGTGGAAGACCATTGACCAGCAAAGTGCAGAAAATGGTTGAAAAAGAGACCATCTCACTAGTAAATGCCTTGTAATTAAATCTAAATTAATATTATAAAAGGAAAAGATTTGTTTTTTTGTATGTTTGTTTGTAATGAATAATCTTAAAAACCACTGGACCTATTTAAAAAATTCGTTCACCAATATATTGCTGTATATCACTGAGTAGCATAGGGTATAATTTATAAAGATATCATGCGGGTGATGCCGCTGGCGGAAGCTAGTATTTATAATTGTATTATTTCCAATTATCGTATAGATACATTATGAAGGTTAAACACTTGAAAAATAAATAAAAAGAACGCTCATTTTTTTAATAATACTGTGTTCATTTAAAGCCCTCTCTCCTGCCCCGGAACGTATATTGAAACACAACATGTCATTGACAGCGTCAATGACGTACTTTTGCGAGTTTATTGCTTCCATTTCAGTTGCTCGGACGAGTGATAATTAACGTGATTGCCTGTTATTGCTTGTCCATGTTATACGTATTACCAATAATACAAGTATACCTACAGTACCCTATCTAGCTTAAAAAAAGAATACCGCTCAAGAATGACGCAAATCACCTTTTCGAACGGTCACTTTCATTCAAAGAGATTTGACATACTGTTGAGAGGCTATTGGAAGAAATGTCATAGAAAAACTGATCTCATCTCTCAGTAATAGGGGTTATAGACGTGCGAGCAAGTACGCGTACTTATGGCTCTTTCTAATCCGTGTATTAAAAACGAAAGTACGCGTTCTTAGTATAGACTAAGAACGCGTACTTTAAAACGGTTGAGTAAGTTCGTCGGCGATCCCGCAGGCTTGGTTCGTAGGTAACGCCATCTAGCGTAGTATAGTAAAATAACATAAATAAACACAAGTTAGACACGTTACACTTTCACTGAGAACCTTTGATTATCAACTGTCAGATAGCTTGACTTAACAAAGAAAATTATTTAATTTATTTAAATACTCGACAAATTATACTAACGAAAACAAACCGCAGTTAAGTCCAGTCATTGCCAGTCACGAGGTTTAACTTGCAATGTACGATTCAGCATGTTTTCTTCTAAAATAATTTTCTTTTGCTCATAATACGATGGCCTGACTAATTTGGCGTATTATAATAAAGCTCATACGCACGGACGCTTTTTAAAGCCGACGTTTTTTTACCGTACCTACTGCGAATTTTCAATGTCACCTTAGCGCCGAGAGTTGAAAATCGAACTTTGCGCTTTTTCAACGCGCTAGAATGTAAGTACTCTTTTGGATTCTCAACGCTCGGCTCGATCCAAGAGTTGAAAATCCAGAGTACGGTAAAAAAAGTCGCGTTAAAAACGTCCGTGGGCTTACTCCTTTCAGCGTGCTACTATGCTTGTACCTATGATGCCAAGCGTTATCAATTTTATTTTCAGGGTAGAGGTACCTACTTATAAAAAATGTAAAATAGATTGGATCTATTTACGTTTTTGGATAATTTATTAAAACTGTACGAATGTTTTCATTCTTTAACAGCTGTACCTACATTAGGATGTTTTATGTAACTATTGGGTCTTGTCAATTGTGATTCTAATACTTGACGATTATATTTTGAGAAATCTATGATGTCAGGTTTACAATTTATTTAAAACGGTTTTATTAAAGAAAACAAAACTACACTTTCGCACCACAACAAAAACATAAATCTGCGTTGAAAAGTAATCCCTTAAAAACGGGAAACACAATATATTTTTCATGTTAAGTTACCGAGGTGAACACCTGGAACTTGATGGGGTACTTGCCGAGTTACTTATTCATGTTTTGTCGTTGTTGTTTTGTACAAAAATCTGCTTTGTTGGGTAGTAAAATACGATTTCAGTTGGGGTTTCTTTTATAAACACGGCGATAACTTACTAGTGTCTAATGTGTCTATGTGTGTTTGCACATTTATTTCTTTGAACAGGCTTCCCAAAATCTGTTATCTTTCAGATGATTATTAAGTAATATAAAAAATCCGCCCAAGTTCAAGTCGGACTCGTACACGAAGGGTTCCGTACAACCGTACAATATTGAGTAAGAAATGCCGAAAAAACCACGTTTCTTCTATGGCCTTCTTAAATTTTTAACTTTATTTTATTTTAATAATTTGTTGATAACTGATTACAAAAAAAGGAGGAGGTGAAGTCCCATATATACATTTTGTCAAGTACTGATAAGTGGCTTCAGTAATACGTATTTTTTCCACTTAGTGTATGTTGATGATGTTATAATGACTTCCTGTTTTAATGTTATTTACATCAGGGATGGTGCGGATATTCGCATCCGCATCCGCAAATGCGGAGCTTCCGCATAGATTTGGACATCTGCATCCGCATCCGCATTCGCAATAATCAAAGCGGATTTTCATGCGGATGCGGATGTAATAAAAGTGAGTGATAAAAGCGACAAGAAAGAAATTGAGCGGGGCCGGCGAATGGCGCGTGCCGTTCGCACGTGACAATGACCAATGGGAGCGAAAAAATTGGTGACACAAGATTTGGGGGCCAAGTCTACTAATTTACAAACGTCACAATGGTCTCCCGATGGTGAATTTTTGACAGATTTTGTATGGCAAACCTGTCAAAAACTCACCATCGAGAGACCATTGTGACGTTTGTAAATTAGTAGACTTGGCCCCCAGACAGACGCGTTTGTTGTGGTGCATCATTTGCTTCTTGTAAATAAATCATTACGTGATTGTTTGCGCTGCTAATATGAAAAATAGTAAGTGAAGTTAAAAAAAAATAGGAGGAGTAGACTTAATACAAATTTTCATTATTAAAAATGTTAATAATTATTTTATCATTGTTTTAATTCTTCATTCATATACTATATTTATATAAGATCTTTTAAATCCGCATCCGCGGATCTGAGCCTTCCAAAATCCGCATTCGCGGATGTGAGCCTTCCAAAATCCGCATCCGCGGATGTGAAAAAATCGGCATCCGCAACATCCCTGATTTACATTAATATCTAGTCGGTTCTTTTTTTTGTAAAAACGTTTTTTTCTTGAAGTGGTCTTAGGCCTGTAAGACAAACAGATCAATGGTTTCTTAATCTTTATGTTATTGACTATACGGAAAGGTTACGACATATAACTATGATATACGAACGTATATCATAGTTATACGTCGACAGAAAGACGTCACTACCGTTCTCGGTATTATTTCTACGCTTTTAGCCATAAACTCAAAATCTGTCTGCCTAACCGTTTCGCAACTATATTTAGGTCGGCTTCCAGTCTAAACGAATGCAGCTGAATACCAGTATTTTACATGGAGCGACTGCCTATCTGACCTCCACAACCCTGTTACTGGGTCCCACTACACGATGCCCCTTGGAAAAACTGGTTGTCAGACATTTCGAGCTTCTGACTACCCGAAACGACTGTCAAAGATCAACGAATGGCAGCTGGTTTATCACCACAGGTTTATCGTGCTTTCTGAGGCATGGAGGGGTCTCCGATATGTAATGGATGGTCACCCATCCACGAACTGACCGGGGCAAGCATAGCTTAACCTTCGTTTGACTCGTGCGGCTGTTATTAGTTAGCCACGACTCCACGAGCCCCGCACACGCCACAAACTACTTCTAAATAAAGGGTGTCCTTTTCTTTGCCATCTCTCTAACTTGAGCGAAACTGTAATAAAACCCCTTTTTATTACACAAAAACTTTTAGTTCAAACAAAAGTTCCGGCAGTGTAACTTTACAAAATACAGTGTTAATACAATGACACTATAATGTTTCCAAACTGAGGTGCACTCGAAGTTATAACGACTGGGGGAAACCGGCGTAGTGATATGACTCAGTTAAAACTATGTTGTTTAGAGTTTTTATTACATCGGAAGTTACATTATTGAGTTAAGTATTAAGGCTGTTGTAACGTTACGTTTAGCTCTCAAGAAGAGGTAAACGTAGGTCACAATAAAAATAAAAAACAAACGGTTAGGTTAAAGGTAAGGACGTTCGTTCCTGCTTCACAGGACATGAGATGCTCGGGATAGGTGGGAGGCAAGATCAGGCAGACGGGCAGGCAAGCAGTCAGGCAAGTAGGCAGGCAGCCGGCAGCGTGGAGCACACGCTGAGCAGATTTATTCACCCTGTCGAACGGAGAGAAGAGTGTAAAAGTTTGGAGGTCGCGGAGTCGCTTTGTGACGCCTAACAAACTAACCTAACAACAACTAATAACTACGTGGTTCAACACAAATGTTGGCACGTGCCTCCGCATCCAGTGCCTCATAAAAAGACTGTTCACCTTGTCACAATAATGTTTTTGTTTTTATATTTTCTGTGAGCCTTTAAAATATGTCAGTTCCAGTGTTAAAACTGACAGTTCCTCTGTGAGCCTTTAAAATATGTCAGCTCCAGTGTTAAAACTGACAGTTCCAGGTCCAGGCTGTTTCATCTGTTTATTAAAACTTTTGCTCAAGTAACAAAACACTGATTCGTTGGTCTATAGTGGTCGCAAGCCATACTGCTAATCATGGGGCCCTTTGTTCGATTCCCAAGTCGAGCTAAAGTGTCATTGGGTTTTTTCCATCAAGAATTTCTCAGTAGCAGCTGGGAGTTTGGATTTGAGCCCGGTTGATGGCAATGGGCTCGTCCCTATTACATGGGACTTAAACATAGCGTAAGAAATGTGGGTGTACCTATAATACCTACAGGCGTGATTATGTTGTACTGTAAAAAAATACTGTATTTTTTTTTAATATTTGTTTTTTTTTCGGAATTCTTATTCTATATCTGAGAGCAGTGGTGTCCCAGTGGTAATGGCCCCGACTTACGACTTGTAGTTCGTGGGTTCAAACCCAAGCGCCTGCTTTACTTTGTGTAAATAATTTCATCACCACTGCTCTCAAAACGGTGAAGGAAAACATCGTGAGAAAACCGGCATGTCTTAGAACCAAAAATTTGAAGACATGTGTCATCTACCTACCCGCACTGGGCCCGCGTGGTAGATTACAGCCCACTCCATCTCACAGAGAGGAGGCCAGTGTCCCAGCAGTGGCAACATTAATAGGGTGATGATGATGATGATGATTCTATATCCATCATCAGTTATTAGATTTCAACGAGAAATAAGCTGTCTTACATCAGAGATGGTAAATTATTTTCACATACCATTCTAACATCATGACTTATTTCCCCGAAGTGTTGGGCAAAGTTGTACGTGTGGCACACCCATATTTCGCAAGTTGAAATCCCATGTAATACGGGGCAAGCATGTTGCCATCAACCGGGTACAAATCCAGACTCCGGGCAGCTACTGAGAATTTTTTGTTGGTAAACCCCAATAATACGCCCGACCTGGGAATCGAATCCAGGACCTCATGCTCAGCAGCAGCGCTTACGACCAACGATGAGACAGTCATTATTTTCACAATATCTACATTATTTCTTTTATAAAAATCCATAGCTACACAGTATAACTCGCTAGCAAGTTATATCATCGTTCATTCCCCTTCGCACAAACCAGGAAACAAATATTGTCACATAAAGCAGGAACACGTACCTTAAGAGCAAAGTTTTCCACGTGCTAATTGCTAAGTGGCATCATTTAGCCCACAAAACTGCCATCCCCCTTGTGATTTTGTGCTACACTTTAGGGCGTTTTGTATACTTAAGGGAATTTCGTGCCACATTTTAAGGCATTTTTCCTTGTTTAATGGGTTACGAGTAATTCAAACAGATTCATTTAAAAGGTTTCTTTTTAACCGACTTCCAAAAGGAGGAGGTTCTCAATTCGTCTGTATGTTTTTTTTTTTTTTTTTTTTATATGTTTGTTACGCGATTTCTCCGTCAATTATGGACCGATTTTGAAAATTGATTTTTTGTTTGAAAGGGTATGCTTCCGAGGTGGTCACATATTAATTTTATTAACTTTACTTGGATAGTTTTTGAGTTAGCTTCAATAATACGTATTTTTCCCACTTAGTTTATATGGATGATATAATGATAACTTCCAATCACTGTTATTTTAGCAGGTTAGTGGTATTCGAATTTGTATGGGGTAGGTACCACAACTAAAAAGTGCAAAATAAAAACTTTTTACAAAAAAATAACAACCGACTTCCAAAAAAGACACTACAAAGTCAAAAATAACTTTAATTTCGGAAGTCGGTGGCAAAAAACGAAAGTTCAAAACCAAATACACCGACTTCCGAAATTAAAGTTATTTTTGACTTTGTAGTGTCTTTTTTGGAAGTCGGTTGTTCTTTTTTTGTAAAAAGTTTTTATCCTGATAATCCCACTTGATTGAGACTTATGTGGATAAAACCGGCGCTGCTAGAGGTTAATTATACAAGAATGGGAATGGTCACCGAATTTGACAGACGGATTGATGAACGTAGTTTATAGTATCAGTCGACGTTGCCACCGGTCTACCCATGTGCCGCGAGCGAAAGGTAGTAGTATCCTTACTATACAGGGTGGCAAAACTCAAACTCAAACTCAAAGCATTTATTTCAAATAAACCAATTACAGGCACTTTTGAATTGTCAAGGGGTCGGTCAGTCAGAAAGATGAAGCTAGATGCCCATTCCAAAGCGTAGTAGGTTCCTATGGAGAAGAACGGGCAAGAAACTCCACGGACACTCTTTTAAATCAAAATATTGTTACAATATATTGGTTACATCATTCATGTTGAAATTAAACATGTGAGAACAATGTAGAAAGACGTGCAAGTTAAAAGCGTCCGTAATAAAAACAATTAAAAAAATAAAAATTAAAATAAGCCATGGCAGCTAAGAGATGACCAGTCCCTACTGACGGCGCCCGTTCACGAACATGACGCATGGATCAGCACCATTTAGCTCAACCATTTTGAAGGGAACTTAATGATCCAACACACACGCCACCACCAGCGAGACATTTAAGTGAGTATGACATACTCTCAGCCATCAGGGCTCATTCAAGTCAATGAAAGACATACCCAGTAAATGGTAGTTTTGTAAAATGGTCACAGTGCTCACACATGTGCTATGCAATTATACAATACTAAGAGATTGAATTTATACAATGCAAAGTTAGTTTTTGCAATCTTCAGCGGCTCCAACAATATTTTCGATGCTAATCAACTAGTTTATGCGCCCTTGTGGAGCTGGACCAGCGTTGAGCCAAGCATTTTTGTCAGCGATGTAATCCCCCAACTTATAATATGCTTGGCAGCATAGTGTGCGTTTTATACAAGATTTAAATTTGGTTTCATTAAGTTCGAGTATGTGAGGAGGTATTTTATTGTAACATTTTAAACAGTACCCCATGAAGGATGAGTCTACTTTAGCCAGTCTGAAACCAGGTTGAACTAATTTGTCCCTATTTCTAGTACTATAATTGTGCCTTTCACCTCTTTTACTGAAAAGATTAAGATTTTTCCTAACGTACATGATGTTTTCGTATATATATTGACAAGCTACTGTCATGATGTTAATATTTTTAAACAGCTCCCTAAGAGAATCGCGCCTACGGAGACCATATATTGCTCTGATGGCTCTTTTCTGCAGAATAAAAATAGAATCGATGTCTGCAGCTCGTCCCCATAGTAAAATACCGTAAGACATGATACTATGAAAGTAACTGAAATAGACTAGCCTCGCGGTATCTACATCAGTAAATTGACGGATCTTTCTTACAGCATATGCTGCTGAACTTAGCCGTCCTGCAAGAGAGGTTAAATGAGGACCCCATTGCAGCCTGGAGTCGAGCGTAATCCCCAGGAAAACAGTTTTATCAACGAATTCTAGTTTCTCCTTATTCAATACTATATCACAATCAGTACTTTTAACATTCGGTAAAGCAAATCTTATGCATTTAGTTTTTTTTCCATTTAACACTAAATTATTAGCAGTGAACCAATTTTGGACCTGCAGTAGGGCGTTATTTACGTCGTCAAAATTTGATGCACGTCTATTTATCTTAAAAATTAGGGAAGTATCGTCAGCAAATAACACCATTTGTGGTTGGTTGGCATCACATCACAAAGACTGATACTATGGATTCAGTACATGATCCTGAACCGGTTATTTAAAAAAAAGTCTGCTGTTCCATACATTTTGACCGCGTTGGTATAGCACTTTTCTATGACACAGCAGATAAAAAAAAATTACCAATGAAAAATTTCAACGCAGGGGGGTTCAGAATCATGTACCGAATCCATGATATCAGTCTTCGCGTCGATGTACCTCCCACCCACCTTTCACCCGCGGCTCGCCCGCGTGTATACATTGGAAATTATCCTACGGTACGCAGCTACCAAATGCTGGAACAATATCCCTCCTCCTATAAAGTATAGTAAAAGTTGCTCGACTTTCAAATTTAAATTAAAAGAATTTTTATTAAGCCATCAAAAGGATGCTGAAAATGTTCAAGCCGACATATCTGCCTTATATGGCAGATATGTCGGCTAATTTTTTTATCATTTATAAATTTTATCAATTTTATCAATTTTATCAATTTTATCAATTTTGTCAATTTTACTAATTTATTTTATCTTTTTACATTTTTATCAGTTTTAATCTCTTATATTTGTCAATTATTATTATATACATAGGTACTCAAAATGATAATAATAAAAACTGCATCAACCTCCGTTTCGTAGTTTAGAAGAACTACGCAGTCACACGATTTTGCCTTGAAGGTACTTTCTATATATAGATGATAGATTTATTATTTTAATGTAGGTAATACACAGATTTTTTTGGTTTGGTTACATATACCTACTAAAAGTTAATCGCAACACAACGCACACACGCATGTATGTCACAACATTTTATTAATTTTGTATGAGTCTATTTTAATTTTATATATATATATATATATTTTTTTTTTGTATACTACCTTGTTATTTATTTATTATAGCGGACAGACACTTCCCTATGTTTATTATTCTAGCGTATGGCACTCGTGGGTTGCAGCTGAAAATCAGCGTCAGGTGGTACACTTTGTGTTGTCATCTGACATTATGCTGAGCTGAGGCCCTTTTGGCATTACAATAATTTGTTTTCTGTTTTTTTATAGTTTTAAGGTGTATTTTTTGTAATGCCAATAAACGCATTTTTCTTTCTTTCTTTCTTTCTTTCTACGGCAACGTATTACCGGGATAAAAAGTATCCTATATGTTAATCCAGGTTATAAACTATCCGTGTGCCAAATTTTATTCAAATCTGTTTAGCCATTTTTGCGTGATTGAGGAACTAATATCCAAACATACAAACATTCACATATTATATATATTAGTTAGGATATAATATTAGTTAGGATTGCAGGATTTATTCTCATCTGTTTTTTTATCTGCCCACATAAAACGTAGAAAATTTATATTCTTGCCAGAAGCACTATTTCTAATAGGATAATCTTGATCCTGTTGACATAGATAACCGCGTATAATCAGAACATTAAAATCACTTGACCGAGACATTATGACGTCATCAAATGAAGTAGAACACAGAAGCAGACGCTTGTAAAGCCGGTACTTAAACCACAGAGAAGACAAGAAAGAAGGTCAAATCGAAACAGTGCGTAAAAGATACGAATTACATAAATATTAATATCTCGCGGTATTTCAAGACTAGCTTTTCTTGCACAAAACTATGGTGGATGAAACAAGTTCTGAAAGAAAGAAAAATACATTTTGTTCGCACAAAAACATAAAAAACATAATGCACAAAGATAATTAATGCCGCATTACGTAATGGATTATTAACGCTAATGATTTTATTAATTTCATTAATGGTTCTTAAAAATTGAGTCTAATGTTGCTTTCTGCAACAAGCTAATGGAAGATTAGTATTTAATGACAGCTTTAAAGTCAAAGTTCGTTTCTGCCACTGGCTGTAAGTCAAATAAGTGAGTGAGTAAGAGTAGGTAGTGAGTTTTGTTTTAACGATAATCCACACAAATGGTGTAAATTATTCTTTTGTGGTTTCAAATATTGGCTGTAGATTCAAATAACAAAAATGTTCTTAGTTAAGTTTTTTTATCATTTTTTCCTTTTTGTAAATGATTTTCTCCTGATATTCACGTAACCGAAGTGTTTAATTTCAGTATACTAAAAAGCGTGTGCTATCGTACTCATAAAATACAATTTACCTGTTTACCTTTTGCATACAAAAGATGATTTTAACAGTTCCGTCGTTAAGTAGTGCTGTCACTTTCGTAATGAGTGAACCTTCAGTTAAAATTCGAGGACATGTGACAACAACCAATCTGCACAGGGCCCGCGTGGCGAGGACGCCTGTGTCCCAGCAGTGGGAACATTATAGGCTGATTATGCTATAGTATTTTCACGCACGTTTATTAGGAATCACATCTAAAATTTACAATAAGATACCTGTGGACATTTTAAGCACCAAGGAACTGCCGCTATTCAAATATAAATTGCGTAATTTTTTATTTGACAAAGCTTACTACACGATCCAAGATTTTCTTAACAAGTAGTACTACAAATTCAAATTCAAAAGTCATTTATTCAAACTAGGCTGAGAATCAGCACTTTTCGAACGTCAAAATTACATAAGACAGTCCCCCAAAAACGCCCGCCCTTCACCACTTCCTAGTGCTTTTGCTGGAGAGAAGAAGTGGCGCAACAAACTCCCCAGCAGCACAGCTGTCTGTTCAGTTAGAAAAAAACTTGATTCTATACAATAGTATGCAAATCATTTACATTACTCAACACAAATCATTAAATAAAAAAATATATTTGCCATAATGACAGCTAGCACACGCCAATGTACCAACAAAAAAAAAAAAAAAAAATATCGAAAGCTAAACTCAAGCGAAAATGAATACTAAAAAAACTAAAAACGTAAACAGAACTTAATACCCGAATTATAAAGCCTCCAGGTATAAAGGGCGTGCCCGCTTACATATATTATAGCTAATAAAACTGTAACTCGAAGTCACATAATTATGATAAACTAGGACCATCGAAGTAAAATAAATCAACATTTAGGCAAGAATAATATAATGATCTACTGTCGAGGTCGCTAGCTAACCACATATTGCAATACAACTAATTAAACAAAAACATTGTAATGAGTCGATTATGTCAATAATAAATGAAAATAAATTTACTTATACAGTCAAATAAAATAACAATTATATAACTCAATAGATTATAAGAAGGCCTATGATTCGGTGCCACATACATGGCTCATGAGGGTGCTGGAGTTGTACAAGATAGATGCAACTCTGCGCACCTTCCTGATGTCATGTATGGGGCAATGGAGGACGGTTCTTCTCTACCCAGGATGTCGACAAATCCGGAGGACCGATGAACCAATCAGGATTGAGCGGGGAATATTTCAGGGCGATAGTCTGAGCCCACTTTGGTTTTGCTTAGCCTTGAATCCTCTAAGCACACTGCTGGAGGATTCAGGTCTAGGCTATCGGTTGAGAAGAGGTGGTCAGGTAATATCTCACCTCCTTTACATGGATGACTTGAAACTCTTTGCCCCCAACAATTTGCGACTGATGGAGCTACTGAAGGTAACAGAAACGTTCAGTAGCGCCATCAGGATGGAATTTGGTGTGGACAAATGTGCAGTCATGCATGTAAAGCGAGGAGGGATTATGGAATCCGTGGGAACCCAACTCTCGGATTCCATACACCTTAGGTCCCTCTCCTCAACTGAAACCTACAAGTATTTGGGTATGTCGGAAGCATTAGGCATCAATGTTGCCGACATGAAACAATCGTTGAGGGAGCGTTTCTTTGGCCGCCTGAATAAGGTACTAAATAGTCTTTTATCAGGCGGAAACAAGGTGCGCGCCTTCAACGGTTGGGTCATGCCGGTTTTGATGTACTCTTTCGGCATACTCAAATGGACTCAGACGGAACTTGACGCTCTGGATAGGAAGGTCCGTACATTGCTGACAGCAAATCGGATGCATCACCCACGGTCATCAGTGATGAGACTGTACATCCCGCGGAAGTGTGGGGGTCGAGGTTTCTTGAATGCCAAAACCCTCCACAACCGCGAGATTTACAGTCTCAGGGAATATTTCCTTCAAACTGACGTGGGGATGCACCGAGATGTGGTCGCAGTGGACAAGGGCCTCACTCCGCTCTCCTTGGCGAAAGAGAACTGGCGCAAACCTGCAGTACTGGATACTAACGATCGTAAGGAAGTATGGCAAGGCAAAGAGCTTCACGGACGCTTTTTCCGGGCCCTTCATGGGCCTGACGTAGACTTTTTGGCGTCTATATCCTGGCTGCGCTTCGGCGACCTCTTCGGAGAAACCGAAGGTTTTGTCTGTGCGATTATGGATGAAGTTATCATGACGAATAATTATCGGAAATACATTGTCAAGGACGGTACGGTTGACATTTGTCGGGCATGCCACCGTCCCGGTGAATCAATCCGACATATTGTTTCCGGTTGTTCTCGTCTTGCTAACGGCGAGTACTTGCACAGACACAATCTAGTAGCTAGGATTATCCACCAGCAACTTGCCTTGCAATACAACCTTGTGGAGTCAGAAGTACCATACTACAGGTATGTGCCCGACCCAGTTCTCGAGAATGGTCAGGCCACATTGTATTGGGATCGATCTATCATCACTGACAGGACTATTGTAGCTAATAAGCCTGATATTGTGGTGATAGATCGACGAGAACGCCGTGCAATGATTGTTGATATTGCTGTCCCTCATGACGAGAATCTCGTGAAAGCTGAGAAAGATAAAAAAATCAAGTATCTTGACTTAGCACACGAGGTTGTCGACATGTGGGACGTGGACTCTGCAATCATTGTACCGATAATCGTAACGGTTAATGGCCTAATAGCGGAGAGCCTCGACCAACACCTCAGGAGGCTCTCATTGCGCGGCTGGGTCAAGGGCTTGATTCAGAAAGCAGTACTCCTAGACACGGCACGCATAGTGAGGAGGTTCCTCTCTCTAGAGCCCTGACCACCGGCAGCTTGGACCCTGTTCCTGATGCCGATGGGCGACTATTTTTTATATTTTTAAATGTTTTTTATATCTTTTTTTTAAGAAATATTTAAAAATGTAATTTAAATATGTATTAAAATGAAATAAAAGATATAACTCATATGACCTGTCAGTGCCTGTGTACAGTCTGTCACCATACAATAAATTGTTATTTTGTAAGATTTTCTATAAAAGTGATACCTGAGTTTTTTTTATTTTTATATACTGCATGTTAACATAATTATTGTATGCCTATTAGGCAGGACATATTATTGGAACTGTCATTTACCTAACATCTGTCTGTACGTATAACCTATGCCCACAATAAAAAGATTTGAATTTGAATTTGAAAAGTTTTGCCAATATTTCATTGTAATTTTCGTAATGAGTGAACCTTCTGTTCAACATTTGAGTACTAAAGCCATACCAGGCAATATATCGGTACATTAGCTGCCTATTCTCCTTCGAACTTAACTGCCGCATTTATTGGATTTCCATTAATTAGCTGTTCGATTAGCATAGCCGTAGGGTTAGCTGCGGATTTAATTAATTAAGGTCCGTAGCAACTGATTTGTTACTGTAGAACATTAATATTGAATGATTTTTTAAGGCCTCAGTGTTATGCATTTCATGCTAGAGCCTTAGTACCATTAATAGTAGTACCTGGTATAACTGAAAATAGAAAATGCTCACGGATAGTTCATACTAATTACATTTACAGTACATACTAATTCCATGCTGCCATTCATGACAGTAGGTATACTTACTGTTTCCATGCTGCCATGATAGTAGGTAAGCTTACTATTTCCATGGTGGTCCCATATTAATTTTATTAACTAAACTAGGATAGTTTCTGAGTTAGCTTCGATAATACGTACTTAATCCACTTTGTGTATCTTGATGATGTTATAATACTTCCTGCCATTGTTGTTTACATCGCAAGTAGTGGTGGATTGGATTTTGGTAGGTACCATAACACAAAAGCGAAAAAAAAAACGATTTAACAAAAAAAATAACAACAACAATTGATTTACAGTTTACAGTATAAAAAAAACACCAAATAATTTTTTTTTAACATGATTAGTTTTCACTTTGCAGTGTTTTTTAAAGTCCAATTTTTTTTTGTAATAAAATCCAATTATAATAATATTTTTTTTTGTATTGTTTTTGTTTTTAGGAATTTCTTAGTATTTTCGCGAAGCAGAACCACTGTGTCTGGATTTGTACCCAATTGATGGTAATAGAACCATTACCCGATGTCTGGAGGTCCTGTAAACATCTGTTAACTCAGGCTGGAATCTTTGTTTGTTATTTTGTTTCATTTTTCGGAAAAGGTTTTTATCTACATTGCCTAGAATGTTACGACCAAAGAAATAACAGAACACATTCTGCGTAAACAACACATTTCTACGTAAAATAGAGCCTACACAAGCTTCCACATTTATCTGAGCCCTATTTAGTACCATTATAGAGTCCTATTCATGTAAATGGGAGTCTATAATGGCCCCATTCATAGCAGCGCGTGTTTAGAGCTCGTTTTGACGGCTCATAGAATTCTATTTGCAACGCATACAATGTTGTTGTGTCGACAGTACAAATGACGTTCTGTCTGGTTTGGATTGGTGAGTTATTTTCAACTTTGTTTTGTGTACAGCTTTGCTTGTATTGCTGGGTTAGTTGCATAACCTCCTTCTCCTCCCTTTTATGTCGGTTTGAAAGTACCTATTTATTATCTGTTATAAGCAAGTTACATTTTTTTATAGCATTAGTAAGTACTGGTGGCCCAGTGGTAACGGCTGTGACTTACGAGGTGTAGGTCGTAGGTTCGAACCACGACCCTGACAAGCGCTTTACTTAGTGTAAATTATTTTATCCCTGACAGGCGCTTTACTTAGTGTAAATTATTTTATCCCTGACAGGCGCTTTACTTAGTGTAAATTATTTTATCCCTGACAGGCGCTTTACTAAGTGTAAATTATTTTATCCCTGACAGGCGCTTTACTTAGTGTAAATTATTTTATCCCTGACAGGCGCTTTACTTAGTGTAAATTATTTTATCCCTGACAGGCGCTTTACTAAGTGTAAATTATTTTATCCCTGACAGGCGCTTTACTTAGTGTAAATTATTTTATCCCTGACAGGCGCTTTACTTAGTGTAAATTATTTTATCCCTGACAGGCGCTTTACTAAGTGTAAATTATTTTATCCCTGACAGGCGCTTTACTTAGTGTAAATTATTTTATCCCTGACAGGCGCTTTACTTAGTGTAAATTATTTTATCCCTGACAGGCGCTTTACTAAGTGTAAATTATTTTATCCCTGACAGGCGCTTTACTTAGTGTAAATTATTTTATCCCTGACAGGCGCTTTACTAAGTGTAAATTATTTTATCTCGACTGCTCTCAAACCGGTGAAGGAAAACATAAAAAAATTCAGTGTTATAATTGCAATTACTGATTATTAATATTCCATACAGTAATATTGCCAAATTAATCAAAACAGGTGTATTTGACAGTTATTTGCGACGTTGCCAACTATTAAGATAAACGCTCTTAATGTAGGGAACGATTAGAAAACGACCAAAAACTTCAGTACTTCGTGGTACCGCTAGTTTAATGGCATAGTACAAGTTTTTGTTTGTGTACAGCTGCTGCACTAATGTGTATATTTTAGGAGAGTGCACGAATAATTTCTGACGTAACTGGTGCCGACGTAGGGAAATACAATAACATCACGTCTGTATACCCCGAGGGGTTGAGCAGAGGTGTACCTATAGTACACCCACATTTCGCCAGTTATGTTCAAGTCTCGTGCAATAGGGGGCGAGCCTATTGCCATCAACCGGGCACAAATCTGGACTCCGGGCAGCAACTTAGAAATTCCAGATGTAAAAACTCAGCAACACTTTGCCCGACCCCAGGAATCGATTCCAGGACCTCATGCTCTCCAATAGCGCTTGCGACCACTAGACCAAAGAGTCAGTCTTCATAAGGTTACGTCGAATATTTTTCAAGCCATGTTTTATAAATATGTTACTTCACCAAACTTATTTTTTGTAAAAAACGTTGCCCCACACTAGGAATTTCTCCTGTATTGTGGGTACGTTTACAAACATTTCAACTCACATACACAAATAGCCAGACCCGGAACAACTACTAACCTAACCTAACCTTTAAATATTACACAAGATTCGGGTAGCTTTGCCATTGTTTGGGGACAACATGTCACGCTTCTACAACGACTGATGAGAACAAGCGTCGTTCGTGGCAGAAAGACATAAGTTTAGACGACACTGTGTACACAACATACATACATTTCTGTAATGTTGTTCCTAAATAATGCCACTTGACATTTAGTGTTCTCGTTTTGGTAGGAGGAAATACATCTTAGAAATGTTTCTCTAAAGCTTTTTGTAGCGTACTTACAAACCCGCACCCTAATTACGTAATGCACGATCAATTTTAAATTGAAAAGATTGCCAGTCCATTGCTTCATAAGTTCGACAAAAAAAATTGGGGGGCTGAATTATTTAAAGCTTCTGATGGATACAAGTTTAATTTAGATTTTTTTGAAGTGAAAACTTCATTAGCCGCGTTGTGCACCTTTTTTGGGATGGGTAAAAAATGTTAAACTCGCGTCAGGACGTGACCGTAAGATCCGTTGCCTAGCAACCGACAAAGGTAAATATCACAATAAATAGTGTTTGACATTACGTAAAGATTGCGAGGTACGAAATTTTACCCATATTGATGGGTAAAAAAAAGCAGTCAAAACATACACCATGAAAAGTGTTTAAATAAATTGTTTATTTTTGTTAGACTATATTTTGAAAATAAACAAATATACTACTACTTACTAGTAATGAATATTGTATTTAACCACATAAATTATAGTACTTTTATACTGATAAATAAAGCAATTCGTGCGAAATTATTCCCTAACCTGTCCAAAATATTCAAAAAAAATTAAAATCCCAAAGAATCTGAATAAATGCTAAATGAAAGTTATCTACATCAGGCACCAGTTCTCAACTGTAAAGAACGGCGGACCATTGTGAGAGAAAATAAATAATCATTAATTCCAGTAAAAAGTCTTAGTAGAAGACCGAGTCCTGTTTAAAAGCGATCCTCGCGCGACTACTCGATCGGTCGCTTGCATAGGTCACTTTTTGTTCAGAAAACCGGAAAGCGCCCTCTGTCGGCGTACCGACGAGTTCAGGTTCACTGAACAAAAAGTTAGAAAGATCTGTATTCGCACGATGCGGACGGGACGATCGCTTTTAGCCCAGGTTCGCACGGACGTGTTTTTATCGCGGCGATATTTTTTCGCGTACTGGAATTTCGACGCTCTGCTTAGCGCCGAGAGTTGAATATCCAACAGTGTGTTTTATCTTGACGCGCTGGTATACGCGTTGGATGCGCTCTGTTGGATTATCAATGCTCGGCTTGAAAACCGAGAGTTGAAAATCCAGTGTAAGGAAAAAAATCGCCGCGATAAAAACACGTCGCGGGGGAAGACTGCTTATCATTATTTTCATCTTCATCCATCATTTCAGTAGAAAGATGTCTATTGCTGGAGGACACATAGGCCTCCCCTAAGCGTCGCTACATCAACTGGTTCTGTGCTTTGTGCATCAAGCGGATTATAGTGCTTATGATATTATACCTAATCTCTACAAAATGTATTTACAAGGCAGATGTGACTGGAAACGCCGGGAGGGGACGCCCTAGGACAGGGATGGTGAACCTCTCTACATATACGTGCCATTTTTTCAAAATAAATATTGAATATTGCCATGACGTGTCAACAAACAATTTTCACTTAGTGACTCCTGAAAAAAATGTTACTTACTAAACTTACAAAAATTTGTAAAAAAAAAGTACTTTCACACACATATTTCATATACATTAATTATTATACAGTAACGTTAATATTAGGAACTGTTTTATATTATTAAATTAAAGAACAATAATATTAGCCTGACTTCTGCTGTTGCAAACTAAATGACTTAGGATTCTGAAAGGATGCCGTGCCCAAACTATTTTGTTACGTGCCATCAATGGCACGCGTGCCATTGGTTCGCCACCCCTGCCCTAGGAGGACATATACTGACCTTATTGGTGATATTCTTCAGAAAGGACAGGTGCGTAGTACTCGCAACCGGCGTGCGTGTATGACCAGATGTATGAACATAAACGAGTCAAAAGGAGTATGTAAGGATCGTAGCAGGTGGCTTTCTGTAGTTGCTACCTACCTCCGTAGGAAGAAGGCGTGAGTTTTATGTATGTCTGTGTACCTAATCTCTAATTAGCCTAGTTTAACATCAAGTCTAGTCTGTAGTTTAGGATAAGTCAACCTTTCCCGAGCTAAAAACTTGGAATAAAAAATAGCAAACTAAATGCATAGTTGTTCAAGAATTTATAAAAGTGACACTTATAGTTAGTCAGCGATGTTCTTCTGTTTGCATAATTAACTTTAAAAGTTCTCGCCTGCAATGCAGACTGACGACTCATTCTGGGGACGCATTATGAGAAGTTGAAGTGTCAACATTTTAAGTACGTTAGGGCACACATCCAGATCCAGATCCTTCCAGATCCTTGATGATACCAAGATATTCCTGATCTAATAAAACTTTACCCGACCAGGGAATGTCTCACTGATGGTGGCGCGTTTGGATCATTTAGCTCCCTTCAAAATGGTTGAGCCATGATCCATGTGTCATGTTCGTGAACCGCCGTCAGTTGGGACTGGTCATCTCTTAGCTGCCATTAGTTATTTTAATTTTTTTAATCTCTTCGCTCTCTCTTTCTTACTTAATATCCTCTTCCCTTTTCTCTTTCTTTCTTTCTTTATTCTTTCTTTTCTCTTTCTCTTTTATTTTAATTTTCTCGTTCTTGTTTTTACCTTTTTATTACGGACGCTTTTAACGTGCACGTCTTTCTACATTGTTCTCACATGTATAATATCAACATGAATGTTGTAACCAATATTTTGTAACAATTTGATTTAAAAGAGTATCCGCGGAGTTTTGTGCCCGTTCTTCTCCATAGTACCTACTACGCTTTGGAATAGGCAACTAGCTTCATATTTCTGACTGACTGACTCCTTGACAGTTCAAAAGTGCTTGTAAATGGTTTAGATAAAATAAATGCTTTGAGTTTGAATTTGAATCGAACTCAGAACTTCATGCTCAGTAGTACCGCTTGCGACCACTAAATGAACAAGACTACTTTTAGTAAATTTCATGTTAGTATCAGCATTTAGAGTTATGTTTATGATAATTTAATTATCTTTCACCCTAATTTCCATCTGAAAATGTAATAAGGTTCTAAGAGTGTTTAGAGGTATGAGGAACAGGGTGTAAAGATCACTTATCCTCTATTGAAAAGGGAGGATCGTCCGACCAGACGGGTGTCGTATCTGGCGGACAACTGCCCAAAGATTGATGTCGGATAGTCTTATATATAATGTCATTCGCGCGGCAAATTCTTATTGCGCGATGCAGGATAGGTGTGACGGTAGGATTATGTGTAACGTCAGGTCCTTGATGTGTAGTTCGCATGTGGCGATTAAGATGTCCCCACAAAAAAATATAAATAGGAAAACTAGCTTATATTCCTCCATCTGTATTCGCAACTACTCCAGCTGGCTCCAAAATATTTATCTAAAACTCCAGGAACATTTTCGTTCGTTCTCAACTACCAACCAACAGTCTGCCGCACTTCCTAATCAAATAACAATTTACTCTAATGCGAATTTGCTCAACGACCGTTCAGACTCACTCACTCAAACTCACGGCTGAGTGTTAATGGAATTAGGAAGGCTGTTCTAATTATATGAACAGTGAATAATTATGGAGGATCGAAGGAGAATTTACTGAAGGAGCGTTTGCAAGAAATTATTGGAAGAATATGCACCTTCTAATGTCTTACCTATTCGTTTGGTAATTAACGGATACAAATAGGAACCGCACATCGAATTGTTCTGGTCGTAAGTTCCTATCTAAAAGTGTTGCTTTTTGAATACTTAGAATTTTGATTTATGTTTGTAAAGTATCATTTACACATAAGTACTCACTGTTATTATAAAGAATATCATTTTTTCAGCTGAGAAATGTCCACTGCTGTACATAGGCCTCTCCCAAGTACAGTCAATTTTACCAGTTCTGTGCTTCCCACATCCAGCGGATTCCTGCGGTCTTTACAAGGTTGGTTGGTCCACCATATAGGAGGCCTTCCAACGCTACGTCTTCCGGTACGCGGTCGCCGCTCCAGAATTTTTTAGTTCCATCAGCCACTGCCACTTAAGGTGGTACCCCGACCAAGCAACCTTGAGCATTCGTTCCCTCTTTGCCGCACCCCACCTCTACAATACTTCGTAAAACATTACTAGCGCCATCAGGCGAACAACTTACGAATACAAGTAAAAATCACTGACCTTAGAATTCACAGACATCACACATTCATAAATAGTACTCTGTGCACACATTCGAAAAATATTTTTTTGGAACGAAGTTATAATGCGCTGTTTGTGGTAGCTAGTAAAAATCGTCACGCGAAAAAGCGTTGATACTTATGCTCCATGCGACTTTCTTCTTTCGAATTCACATTGTGAACTTCGTCAAAATGTAAATCCAAGATGGCGGCTCCGAAAATTTTCTCATTTTTCATTTTGGGTGTCGTTTTATTAGTTTTCAGGGGTTCTAAAGCCGATAGTAAGGTCAAAATGGAAATCCAAGATGGCGGCTCCGAAAATTTTGTCATTTTTCGTCATGGGTGTCGTTTTATTAGTTTTCAGGGGTTCTAAAGCCGATAGTGAGGTCAAAATGGAAATCCAAGATGGCGGCTCCGAAAATTTTCTCATTTTTCGTCACGGGTGTCGTTTTCGTACTTTTCGATGGTTCTAAAGCCGATAGTGAGGTCAAAATGGAAATCCAAGATGGCGCCAGCGAAAATTTTCTAATTTTTCGTCATGGGTGTCGTTTTCGTAGTATTTGAGGGTTGTAAAGCCGATAGTGAGGTCAAAATTTAAATTCAAGATGGCGGCAGCGAACATTTTCTTATTTTTCGTCATGGGTGTCGTTTTCGTAATATCTGAGGGTTCTAAAGCCGATAGTGATATCAAAATGTAAATCCAAGATGGCGGCTGTGAATATTTTAAACTCGCGTCAGAAATTTTACCTATATTGATGGGTGATGGATGGATAAATTGTTTATTTTTGTTAGACTATATTTTGAAAATAAATAAATATACTACTAATGAATATTGTATTTAACCACATAAACTATAGTACTTTTATACTGATAAATAAAGCAATTCATGCAAAATTATTCCCTAACCATTCCAAAATATTCAAAGATGCACAACGTTAATGTTCAAGTTTTCACTTCTGTCGGCACTCCCGGAGTGCAACCCGTTGTTTTTTTAAATTTTAAGTACAAGACGGTATATAAAACTGTACCTATTGGTATAAAATAAATTAAATTAGGTGTCGGCAACAACTTTTTGAAAAAGGAAATAGGGGATGAAAGTTTGCTTTAGAATCTGTAATTTTTGAAATGTTAAACTCGCGTCAGGACGTGACCGTAAGATCCGTTGCCTAGCAACCGACAAAATATCAAAATAAATAGTCTTTGACATTACGTAAAGATTGCGAGGTAAGAAATTTTACCCATATTGATGGGTGGATAAATTGTTTATTTTTGTTAGACTATATTTTGAAAATAAATAAATATACTACTACTACTAATGAATACCTATTGTATTTAACCACATAAATGATGTACTTTTATACTGATAAATAAAAGTTGGTATCGTTTTCGTAGTTTTAGTTAGATGGTTCTAAAGCTGATAGTGAGGTCAAAATGGAAATCCAAGATAACGGCTGCAATTTTTTTTTCATTTTTCGTCGTGGTTGTCGTTTTCGTAGTATTTGAGGGTTCTAAAGCCGATAGTGAGATCAAAATGTAAATCCAAGATAGCGGCGGCTGTGAAATTTTTTCATTTTTTGTCATTGGTATCGTTTTCGTAGTTTTTTTTTCACCCATAACGAAAAATGAGAAAATTTTCGTAGCTGTCATCTTGGATTTACATTTTGACCTCACTATCGGCTTTAGAACCATCGAAACCTACGAAAACGACACCCATGACGAAATAAGAGAAAATTTTCACAGCCGCCATCTTGGATTTACATTTTGACATCACTATCGGCTTTAGAACCATCGAAACCTACGAAAACGACACCCATGACGAAATAAGAGAAAATTTTCACAGCCGCCATCTTGGATTTACATTTTGACCTTACTATCGGCTTTAGAACCCTCAAATACTACGAAAACGACACCCATGACGAAAAATTGAAAATGTTCATAGCCGCCATCTTGGATTTACATTTTGACCTTACTATCGGCTTTAGAACCCTCAAATACTACGAAAACGACACCCATGACGAAAAATTAGAAAATGTTCATAGCCGCCATCTTGGATTTACATTTTGACCTCACTATCGGCTTTAGAACCCTCAAATACTACGAAAACGTCGCCCATGACGAAAAATTAGAAAATTTTCACAGACGCCATCTTGGATTTACATTTTGATCTCATTATCAACTTTAGATCCGCTGAAAACTAATAAAACGACACCAATGACGAAAAATGCAGCCGCCATCTTGGATTTTGGTTTTGACCAAATTCATTCAACTTTCTTGTACTTTCGCATTTTGTGTGTTTACAGTTTACCTACACAATAGTAGCGTCTTTTCGCAAAACTCAATAGTATAAATACAAACTTATATTATTATCTACTGAATCGACTGATAATGTGACGATGTGTGTGTGTGCTCGATCACGTGACCGACGCGGTGACAAGCGATACGTGTTTCCCCCTCGAGACCTTGCGGCGCACTGAATCCCGGTATGGGGCGCATGAATTACAGTAGTGAATACGCCCAGATTTTGGAATAAAATCTTTATAAAATCAAAATTTGGTCTTTTGAAAAAAAAAAAACGTTGCAAATGTTCGTTATTAAATTGTCTATCCATTAGTGTCAGTAGCAAAGTTAAATAATGTTTACTTTACGAGTAGATTCATATTTTAAATAATTATTTCTCATTTTTAAGGTTTCGTTGGAAGGAGATTAATTAAACTTATACATATTAAAAAATTAAAAAAAAAACGATCCGTTTGGACTCAAGATTATGTAGAAATTTAATGTATTTTTATTAGTTGATATTTCTTTTTAAATAACAAGTAGTTCGCTCCTAAAAACTGTACAAAAAACGGCTAGCGCGGCGTTTTGGTCAGGGAGCCGCCTTAAGTTTGGCAATTCTACGGGCTATGTCGGTTACTTTGGTTCTCCTGCGGATCTTTTCATTTCTGATTCGATCATGTAGGGAAACTCCAAGCATAGCCCTCTCTATTGCCATAAGGGTGACTTTTTGCCTTCTAATAAAGCCCATTGTGGCCTAACAATATATTGTCACATACTCCCTGTGAATAATAAAATATTCCTCAACATTTTCACGTTTCTTCAAAGGTAGCCTGTGTTATGAAAAGACAGTTAGTCACAGTATTGTAGAAAATCTCTCTAGTTCGATACGTATCACAAGCAAACACTAGATGTCAACAAAGTTGCAAAGCCCTCAGCAAGTACATAGATAATAGCCAAACTTATCTCCGGCCTCCCAATGTTCGGACAGCAATCACTACGCTTTTTCTATGTCTGAAGCCAACCTTTTTAGAGTTCCGTACCTCAAAAGGAAAAAAACGGAACCCTTATTTTAACACTCGAGTGTCTGATTGGCTGGCTGTCCGTCTGTCACAGCCAGTTTGCTCCGAATCTACTGAACCAATTTAGTTGGTACACATTTATGAATTCTTGTGACCTAAACACGGACGTGTAACGTAAATAAATTAATTTTGAATATGGGTTCACATTTCGGGGGCAAGTTAGAAAAAAAAATGCATATTGTAGGTACCGTGTGACGTATCAAATAAAAGGGCTTGTTGTGAAGATCTCATTTTTTTTTTTAATTTTAAATAAATACTTTTATAGATATTAAAGAAACTACAGAGCCAAAATGTTGAAAAAAAATACAGACTTCTTTACTCATAGATTACAGGAAAACCTATAAGAAGTCTATGGTCATAAAATAGCATGGTAATCTCTTAATATTAAGCGTACAAACTTACATTTGCAATGTATGGGAGAACACGGTTTTCAACTGCAATGTCAAGTTTGTTCTTGGGATAAATTCATTCTAACTACGGAACCCTTCATTGTGCGTGGTCCGACACGCACTTGCCCGGTTTTTTTCTTCAAATAACGTTGAAAGTTATCCATCCTTGTGTGGCCGGCGCGCCGGGCGGCGGCTCAACGCGTGACATCCAAAACTAATTTCACCGCGCAACGTGACAACCAGTTTTTTCAACTGTTTTCTAACTTAGCAAATTGCGTTTTTGTCAGATTTCACCGTTGATTCGTCGCGTCCCCCATGGGTGTAGGGGAAAAACAATTTGTGATCGTATAGGTGTGAATTTGTCATGTGGTTTTGCTTTAGGTGTGAATTCCATCTTCAATTTGGTCGTGCTACTTGAGAAAATAGTAGGTATTGCAGTTAAATTCCATTAATTCTCGTTATTTGGGTCTTAAATATAACAATTATATCATGTAACTTAGCTACAATAAGGATAAGAATAGATTTATTTTGTTCATTGTTACAAAGATGACCTTACAACTTAAGTACAGTACAACTATTTTGTTATCCTCTTGACCATTACAGTGGACATCAGGTGGGCATAACAATTAAAATTCTATTGTGTCTCGTTAATGACAGCTGAAGGTTTAATGTCCCTCGGCAAACTTCGTGTTTCGTCAGTTGTCGGATTTCTCTCAGTTGCCCATTGCACTTGGCAATCATGGTTGACTACAACGCGGCCGCGGCGGTAGGAGTCAATACGTACAAGCACAAAGTGCAAAGGGCAATTGATAGAAATCCGACGACTGCCGAAACACAAAGTTTGCCGAGGGACGTTAAGTAAATAGTTGTACTGTACATGATTATTGTATCTGTAACTATCTTGATAATCACTTTATTTGGACGATGTTGCCAAACTAGGTAGGTACCAGTATCTTGGGGACTCGAGTTGTGATAACATAAAAAATAGCTCACACTGGTTTGGACATGGATTTAGCCTGCCTAAAGTTTATTATTATTCAGACTGGCAGCTATGCAAATAAAGTTGATGTATAGACATCATCGCGGACGAAGTTGCGGGTAACAGCTAGTATTAAAATACAATAAGAATTCATGAAGCAAACCTATACATTTACATAGCAAGCCAGTTCAATGACGTCACGGCCTTAGTCTATCAACAAAGTCTAGGTCTTTACGATCCTTTCACTAGCCCCGTGGGAGGAAGCCTTTACGAGTCGTGGACGGGTGCATTAACCTTCTAATGTCTGAAGAAAAAATAAGTTACTTTAGTACGTTGGACATATCAATGACCCTGGGGTAGGCCCTAGGGTAAGTCTGACGATAATATGTCAGGTCAGCAGGCTAAAGCACATAAGTCGGTTCCCTTGTTCGAGCTTGAGTCTCGACTTATGTCTCGACATATATCGTGCTGCGCTAACTGATTGGCTAACTGTGACTGTGTTCCACTGATAGTGTATGTATATAGCTTACTATCAGTGGAATTGTAATCCCATCAGTACCAGACATACATCGATGGCAGCAAAGTAGAAACGGATATCTACAAAATCGCAATTTTACAGGAGAGCAGATTTAGTAAAAATAGTGGTCATTTTGAGAGTTATGGACCGATTAATATAAAATTTTCTATGATGCATTAAAATAACCTTCTTTATGAATTATGTAACAGGTTTTATCGCTATGTCATTGTTTTGCTGAAATAATGTAGATGTCTTTTATTACTCTTTAGCATCTTTGACGTAGAAGAAAACATCTGCCTAATATCCGTTATAAAAAATAGTGCTCATTTTGAGAGTTATGAACCGATTAATATAAAATATTCTATGATGCATTAAAATAATCTTCTTTATGAATTATGTAACAGGTTTTATCACTATGTCGTTGTTTTACTGAAATAATGTACCCAGATGTCTTTTTTTACTCTGAAAAGTCTTTGACGTAGAAGAAGATATCTGCCTGATATCCGTTTATACGTTGTGATAAAAAAAGTGCCCATTTCATTTAAAATATCTAGTAAACTAAGATAATTATCTCCACTAACACTTTTAAGGATAATTAAAGAAAATCTAAGCAACATGCAAACAGTATTCCCAACATATATGGTACACATAAGGCGGACAAATTCAAATGTCCGTTTCTACTCCGATGATTTTTTTTAATCGAGTGTGGATGTATTCATTTACGTGCCAGATTTTCTACATTATTTTAAAATTTTAAATAATTTTAATACAAAATTGTAGATAGTTTAATAACCAAATTTTTGCAAAAAAAGCATTTTCACAAAAACCGTAGATGTCCGTTCTACTTTGCTGCCATCGACATACACATATAACATCAATACCAGAATAGTTCATCAATACCAGAAACGGCTAAGAACTCACGGAGCGATTTTCACCCGCGCCCGCCGCGGTGGCGGCACCGCAAATACTCGTACGAACACGTAGTACATGGGAATTTAGATTTTAATTTTCACGACGCGGTTTATGACCGCAGCGGGCGCGGTTGAAAATGAACCTTAGCCTGCCCGCGCAAATCACCGGTCTCGTGAGTTTTGAAATAAAACCGCAGATCCACGACCGTGGCGGGCGCAGGTGAAAACCGCGCCGTGAGTTCTTAGCCTTACAGAGATTTCCTTATAAATGAACAAACAATTTTGCCTATTTATTAAAACTTTATGCACAAGTAAAAAATACTGTACAAAGGCGGACTTAATGCCTGAGGCATAATAAACTAATTAGACTTTATTACTAATTACTACACTAATACTAATTAACTAATTTGACTGACTTAATCAATTAGTCAGTCAAATTAATCAGTCAGTCAACTGACTGATTGACTTTTTTTGACCGTTTGACTAATTTGACTTTATCTATACAATACATACTACATACAAATAAATAAAATTGAAGTGTCTGTTTGTAATTTCAAAATAACAGCTTTTTACTAAATGCATATGAAAGTATATACGACTTAACAAAAATACAATTTAATTTTTTTTTGTCTGTCTGTTTGTTCCGGCTAATCTCAGAAATGGCTGAACCGATTTGGACGGGACTTTCACTAATAGATAGTTGAGGCCACTGGGCGTAAAATAGGCTACTTTTTATCCCGATACTTAGGGTTTCGCGCAAAGAACTAAAACCCATGAAATCTGTATCTACACAATATCTTTTTACATCTATGCAAATAAATAATATTGAAGTGTCTGTTTGTAATTTCAAAATAACAGCTCTTTACTAAATGCATATGAAAGTATATACGACGCATACAACAAAAATACAATAAAAAAAAAATTGTCTGTCTGTCTGTTTGTTCCGGTTAATCTCGGAAACGGCTGAACCGATTTGGACGAACCGACTGGGCGTAAAATAGGTTACTTTTTATCCCGATATTCCCACTGGAACATTTAAGGGAAATCTCCAAAATGGCTGGACCGATTTCGACGGGACTTTCACTGGAAGATAGCTTATTTCATAAGGATTAAAATATGCTACTTTTGTTTCAGAAAAAGACTTAGGGTTTCGCGCAAAAAACTAAAACCCATGAAATCTGTATCTACACAATTTACATCTATACAAATAAATAAAATTGGAGTGTCTGTTTGTAATCACAAAATAACAGCTTTTTACTAAATGCATATGAAAGTATAATACAATCCATATACAACAAAAAAAAATTGTCTGTCTGTTTGTGCGGCCTGATCTCCAAATCGGCTGGACTGATTTTGACGGGAGTTTCACATGTATAGAATTCCACGCAGACGCAGTTGTGGGTAATACAATAGAATAGAATACTTTTATTTCGGACAAAGTCCATAGGGTTAGTAACAATTTTACTTAACATCTAATGTTAGTAGGTACATACACGGATTAACATTAAATTAAAATTCAACGTGAAGCTGCATCCACCTCCGCAACATTGGCGAATCCCACCGATCTGCGAACACACTGAGAATACTGTTGCTGCTGCCGCGAACACGTGACATCAGGGATGCACTTATTTTTTTCGAATAATGGCGGAAAAACCATCAATATTATTATCTGTAAACATCCCTGACGCACTACAACGCCACAGCAGCTGCAGCAGTACTCTCAGTGCATTATTATACTGAACGCGCAGGTCGCTGTATGCCCGCTGAGTGAAGTTGACCCACAGGCTGCACGTGTAGAAGGATTGACAGTAAGCTCTAAAAAGCGTTACTTTAACTGCCTTCGTACATCGTGCAAACCTGCGGGCCAGCATGTTACAACGGACAGCCAGCGACCTACGTTCCCTTTCAATGTCACAGTTATCTAATAGGTCTTCAGTGACTCAGTGGCCCAAATATTTAAACTTGCCTACTCTTCGCAGGGATTCTCCACACAGTGCGACATGAGGAATACACGAATATGTTAGGTTACCTGCTTTGAAAACCATGAGCTCGCTCTTTGTGACATTATATTTGAGTCCATGATTCACCGTATAACATTCGCATATTATACCGATCAGCTATACAAATAAATAAAATTGAAGTGTCTGTTTGTAATGTCAAAATAACAGCTTTTCACTAAATGCATGAAAGTATATACGACCCATACAACAAAAACACAATTTTTTTTTTGTCTTTCTGTTTGTTCCGGCTAATCTCCAAAACGGCTTTTCGACGGGAGTCTCACTGGCAGCTATGCAAATAAAGTTGATGTATAGACATCATCGCGGACGAAGTCGCGGGTAAAAGCTAGTTTATAATATTAGACTAGATTAGCTGTGACACCAGTATCCAATATTAACTTTACTTTAGCTACCTTAACTATGACAATATTATAAATACGAAAGTGAGTTTAACAGGCGCGAGAGGGAGTCACTTTTGCGAGAATTAGACTTAAATAGGCTTAACGTGGGATTAATACAATCAATTTTATCCCAATCAACTTCAGAAGGTGCCAAAAAGTTATGTCATTTAATAACAGTCCTTAATCGGCGACTTCTGTAAATGTTTAGTATAGTGTTAATTATAAGTGACAATTTTACAACGATAAAAGGCACGATGGGGTTGACATTTATCTATTTAGATAAAAACCCTAAAACAACTAAAGACAAAAAAAAAAAGAAAGTGAGTTTGTTTGTTCGTAACAATTGCACGCTAAAACGGCTTAACGGCTTTAGATTGAAATTGGCACACGGGTAGACCTTGGCCTGGGTTAGGACATTAAATACTTTTTATCTCGATTTCCCACGGAATCAAGATTTATGCAGGTGAAACCATAGGACGTCACTAGTTGCTTATATTAGAAAATAATACAAATAAAACAAATTCAGAATGTCACACAAGTTATCTTTATTTCTGACTTTTATTGCTTTAACAAAACTCTAAATTAAATTATTTATAAACACCCCGTGCCTACATCTCATTAGAAATTTCGTGGGTACAATCTACTTCAAAAACAATAGCTCGACGGATGCTGGGGTGATCCCAAAAATAGACCACGCAGTTAAGTTTATTTTGGGACCCAAGATTAACATGACTGAAATAGAATGGTTTAAATATTCATTTAAGTCTTTTGCCGTTCTATTTATTCGTGAAAGTGGCTGATTGTGTAATTAAGTCAATAAAAGAGTTATTGATTTTGTTGCTACTAAATTGAAAGTTACAAAACTCAGTTTGTTTGAATATAATATAAAGTACTAGCGACCCACTTCTGCTTCGACTAACCGTCGCAATCGAGATTTCTATGCTCAGCTTAATGCGGTGCATTTCTGGACATTAGGCTTCGCCCAGGTGGCGCCACAACTCCCTGACCTCCACCCCCCGCATCCAGTCCATCTATCTGGGGGGCGTTCCACACTACACTTGCCGATACGCGGTCTCCACTTCAGGACTCGTCTGCTCCACCAGCCATCGGTCCTTCAACAAACATGGCCAGCCCACTGCCTCTTCAGCTTGCTTACTCTGCAAGCTACATATATCGGTAACTTCGGTTTTTTCCGGTTCTATGCTATGTTCTGCAAATGCAAAGATATAAATATCTAGTCTAGTTGATGATTGTCTAGATTGAAAGTCAAAGCTGTGAACTCGTCCATAAAAATATCGTCAAACTATTGGTCCCTGCAGGTGGCCCAGTGGTAACGGCCCCGACTTACGAGTTGTGGGTCGTGGGTTCGAACCCAAGCAGGCGCTTTACTTTGTGTGAATAATTTCATCACCACTGCTCTCAAAACGGTGAAGGAAAACATCGTCAGGAAACCGGCATGTCTAAGAACCAAACATTCGAAGACATGTGACATCTACCAACCCGCACTGGGCCTGCGTGGTGGATTACGGCCCACTCCCTCTCACAGAGAGGAGGCCTGTGTCCCAGCAGTGGGAACATTAATAGGCTGATGATGATGATTGGTCCCTAAATGCACGCACAGTAGAAAAGCATAATGACGTGGCGCAAGCGTTAAACGCCTGCTATACGGTCGCCAACCGCATCCCGACAGAGGTGACCTTGGTGGTTTACAACGGTGTAGATGATGTTTACGACCAAGCGTTGAAACAATTTTGCCGGTCGCCAACTAAGGTCACCTCTGTCGGGGACTTGGTTGGCGACCGTGTAGCAAGTGTTTAATGGTCATCGCTCATTATAGCAGCACGGCTCCGACACGGCAAATAGCTTGTCATTCAAGTTAGGATTTTAAGTCAAATTCATTAAAGTCTATTTTAAGATGGCTATACAGAATAGTGGACGGCTTGCAGGCAGTGAGCGGCCCACGAGCCGTCACACGTTGGGCTGACAGCGCGCTTCAAGCGAGGAGCCCACTCGCCGGCGCCTCGCCATCCGCGCGGTGATGCCTCGTTGTCCGCGCGGTGACGCCTCGCCGGCCGCAGGGTGACGCCTTGCTTGTGAATATACAATAAACTGATTCGATTTTTCGAGGCGGTGCCGGGGCGCTACCGTGCTGGAGCGGTGCTGTTATAATGGGCGACGACCTTTAGGCGTAGCTGTCACGCACACTAGTATAACAAAATTGGCTTGTTTGTTTTAATTCTTTTGCGATGCGACACTCTATCTAGACATATAAATAATCAAAGATTAAATATTTCTAGTCAAATAAACCTTCCGGAATAAATATAAGCACGAAAAGCGACTTCATTTTATAATATGTAGATATTTTGTGCATTATGAAAGTTTGCATACTTGTCATAAAAACTACATTTTTGCCGTAACTAAACTGCAAAAAAGTAGCTTTTATGACAAAGCAAACAAAAAAAATATGACAAAGTAAACGAAGGTGGATGCAAAATATAATTATCTGATACGAACGAAGGCGGGGTGGTCAGCTAGTTATCTGATAAAACTATAGCGTTTGCCGTCGAATCCAAGGGTGAAAATTAAGTTTGAGATAAAGATAATACATTCAGTTTTTAGCGCGGTGTTTACTCCAAAGAAAATAGTTATTTTTTACCCCTGCAGCACGCCCTGTAACCTAAAAGGCTTGATGGGTTCACACCAGCCGTTTCGGCGACAGGGCGTGCCAAAGAAATAGACATACCTACATTTATACTCTCGAAAAATATTATCCTCCTTCTGGGGCATGAGTTGTCGTTAGATTCGTCTTAATTGTGAAAGTGACATACGCTATATATTTATATATTGCATCTGCATCCTCAAAATACAAAAAAAAGGAGCGGAAGGTATTTTTAAAAATAATTTAAATAAATGCTTGTTTTGGGAGAGCCTCTGAGAGAGTTTTTTTTGGGTGTTTAGGAAAAGTTACAGAACAAGAAAGCCATGTGTTACTCTCGTTGACTGACATTGTGGGTGTAAAATTGCATCAAGCCGATTTGCTTTATGTATGAAAAAATACCCATTAAAAGTACAGCTTTTTGAACAGAGCGTATCAATACAACTGACGTTATTTCTATTCTTATATAACGAGCCCAAATATAAGCAGATTAGTGATCCCTGTTCAATGTTACTATTATTAACTCTTGAACAGAGGAGGATTATAACCGGGCCTCTATAAATAAAGGCCCAAAATACCTCTATAAATAATACCTATTCATGTTGACTAGCAAGAATAATACTCCACCTTAATTTATTTTTGAACTTAAAATAACATAATATCACGCCTTATTACCTCGACAGGTTAAGCAGAGGTGTACCTATAGTACACCCACATTTCACCAGTTATGTTCAAGTCCTTATAGTTTACTTTGTGTAAATAATTTCATCACCACTGCTCTCAAAACTGTAAAGGAAAACATCGTGAGGAAAACGGCCTCCGTCTTACGAATTTTTGATCAGGTCACGTGTCCTGACGTGAGTTTAAATTTTTTTACCTATCCCAAAAAAAGTGCACAACGCCGCTAAAGAAGCTTTCACTTCAAAAAGAAAATTTCTTTGTTCCTCTCAAACAGAGCACCTGCCATCAAATCTCTTCACCACCCTTGGTTGACTGGCAGAGAATGCCTAAGGCATTAAGTCCGCCTTTGTACCTTTTTTCTGGGCAAAAAGTTTAAATAAATAAATAAATTAAACGAAGTGTATAGAGTGCCGCGAGTATTCTTGTGGCACTCTAGTGTTGCTGCCTCGGCCCGGCTAGGGTGCCGTGAGCGTTGCATTGTCACTGTCACTTGTTATTTAGGTTAGGTTAGGTTAGAACTGTGACCACACAACGCACGAGCCGAGCGAGCGTAGCGAGCGGTGCCGCGGTAGCGGCCGGCGAAGTGCCAGGGTCCGTTTAGGCACAAGAGAAATTAATAATTTGGGAATGTGGTGTTTTACAGCGATCTAACCTCGACAATCAAACAAAATACCAAGTGACGTGACTTAGTGACAGTGACAATGACAATCCAATGCTTGCGGCACTTTGGCCGGGCCGAGGCGGTGTTACTAGGGTGCCTGTAGTGGCTCTTTATCCGATAGGGATAGAGTGCCACTGGTGGCACTCTATACACTGCCTAAATTAAAATAGTAACAATATTATACCAGTTACCAACCAACATAGAAACCAAAAGTATCAGAACAAAATTAAAAGTGGAACGGCAGTATATTGGAAAAAGAACAACTTTCAACAAACTACTTTTTCCACCTGGCCAGCTGTGACCGTATCAAGTTGAAAATATTGGAACAGAACCAATTGGTTCGCTTGCAACTTTTAGGCTGCTTGTCCAATAGAGCGAGGGAGAAAAGGAAAAATGCAAGAAAACATTTACCACTGAAACATAACTGGGTACCTAAATAGGATGTAAAAAGACCCATCACTTGCTCATTTTATATACCAATCTGTGACCAAACCAAGTAACATTGAGCAAAAATTATTGCTGTAAAACGACTTTTATGTTTGGTGTGAAGAGTCGCTTTTTGAGTTCAGTTTGCAATGTTACTGACGCTAAACATTGTGCTTGTAGGTACATGCAACAGTACAGGAGTTGTGGAGGTATTTAAAGTACACATAGAAAACTTATTTCGTGAAAATGCGGAAGAAGAATATCACCAATAAGTTCAGTATATAATTATGTCCTCCTAGGGCGTCCCCTCCCGGCGTTTCCAGTCACATCTGCTTTGTACAAGGCGACTAACAAAATACATTTTTTTTGTCGTCTTTCAATCATCCTCCTAACATGATCAAACCATTTCAGCATACCCTTTTAAATTTATGTCACTACATCTTCTTTTAACTCACACCGTTGTTGTCTTATCACATGATTCCTCAGCCTATCATTCATAGTCAGACCACACGCAAGGAAGGCATTTCCACAGCATTTATTCTACTTTCATGTTTCTCCTGCCACACCCAGCATTCACTTCCATACATAAGCGTAGGCACCAGCACACCATTGTGAACAGCCAGTCGTGCCTTCTTGGACATCAACTGGTTGGTCACAATCGCATTTATACAATTATTTATAATTGTTTATTTTTATCCTTTTGATAATATTAAACATAGCTTTGTGCCTTTATTTACGGAGGCCCGGTCATAATTCTCCTAAATTAACTAATAACATTATACAGGGATCACTAATCTACTTATGCCTGCTCATTAATGAGGCAAATTGGCTTAACACAATTTTGCACCCAATGCCAATCAACAAGAATAACTCTCTCTAGCCATATCATCTTTCACACAGTCCATCTGACAACATCATCGTCATCATGCTTAGCAGCTCCACTTCAGTGGAATATTCCGCTACACTGTTCTGAACTGCTTCCTCATTGCTCTCCACTTCCTCACTCCGCTCTTATGGATAGCAGCATTAGGTTGAGATTCCATTGAGGCGGAGCGTAATCAAAATCAATTTGCCTAGCCTTTTCCAAACTATGTTGGGGTCTGCTTCCAGTCTAGCCGGATGCAGCTAAATACTCGTATTTTACATGGAGCGACTGCCTATCTGACCTTCACAACCCAGTTACTGGGTAATACGATACCCCTTAGTAAGACTGGTTGTCAGACTTTCGGGCTTCTGACGATCCGTAACGACTGTCAAAGATCCACGAATGACAGCCGGGACCAATGGCTTAACGTGCTTTCCGAGGCACGGAGGATTCTCGGTATGTAAAGAAGGTCACCCATACACGGACCGACCCCGGCAAACGTAGCTTAACTTGATGGATCGACCCGTAAAACAACAAACAATAAAAAATACAAAAAAACACTCTTCTCTGCTGAGCTTCAATGATTAGTTTTCACAACGCTCCGCTCCTCCTAGGTGAAGTGTCACCCTTACCCCGTGGCCACGAGCCACACGCTCAAGCGACATGCGTCTTGCGACAGCGAGTACGGAGAAAACAAATTAAAGAAGTTGTTTCGAGCGTGCCATGAGTTACCGCGACGTGACTTGCAGAGCGACCAACGGAAACATGCCGGGAGCCCTTCTGGAGGGTTCACCTAATCGCATATGAGATGTCGGGAGCCCTCACGGAGGGCTCATTTTAAATGTACGTTTTTCTTAGCGAATATAGCATTATAAACCGTGAAAATTAAACCCGATTTATATTTTGACAAGATTTATTAATTTAAGCGTTGGTTTTTAAAATCCAAACATATAAAAAAAATTGTTCACGGTTACAAATATTCATTAATAAAAGGTTGGAAACTACATATAGCGACAAGACCCCTGAAAACACTATTTCACTTAGTTTTACAGTGTTATATATTCACGGTTTTAAACTTAATGCCGTTGACCGTCCGCGACGGTTAACTTTAGCGCAAACGTAATACCGGCAACCCTCTCGGAGGGTTCACTTCCAATGTATGGCGGCAAGGCGTATGAGTTCTATGAAAAGTGGGTAGAGTCGAAAGTGTTAACGCAAGTCGCGTCGCTCGAGGCCGTGAACGGGGCCTTAGAGCGGAACAAACCGGTATATACCTACGTTAGCAAGTTTTCCCCGGACCATGGAAAACTTTTCAACGGTTAGTTGACTGTTAACCTCGTTCCGATTCAGTGTTTATAACTAGCTATGTACTTTAAGTCCGTCTGCTATTGACAGCGTATTATAGTTTGTTCCGAAGTCAATTTTAGCTTTTTGCAATACTTTTTATTTCGTTTTGCTGTTCGTTGCGAGTTCCTAGGTTATTAAATTGAAATTTTGTTTAGCCTGATTTTTTGGTGTTGCGAATTCAAACTGGTAAAAGTAAAACTTACTTTGTTTGTTTGAACGCGTTAGTCTTTAGAGCTACCTGTCGAATTTTAAAAACATATCGCTACAACCCTAAGGAGCAGAGCAGAAAGAAAAAAAAGTCAGAAAGAAGGATAAACGAAAACGAAATAAAAGCGCGGGCGGGCGACACGATGCCACGCGCTGGGACGGGGGACAAGAAATTCCACGCGGAAGAAGTCGCGTGCAGCAGCTAGTGCTTTATAAAACTAAAAATATTTTAAATATAGAACATTCCATTCCACGTTAGTGGAATATCCTATCAAAAACATAAATGTGTAAATTGGGAGCCAAGTTCACTTTGTTGACGACTTCGCCAAAAAAAGAATTGATATCTAAATGGGTGCCAAGTTCTGTAGATAATCCTGAAATTTATTTATAAGAACATACAACATTCTAAAATGAATTTAAAACACAAATTCTTGTTTTTTTCTGCTATAACAATTGTTGCTATTTAGAAATATAACTGCTCAAATTTGAACAGTCGAATTATTTACACAAAGCACTTAGGATAAATTGAAGGTCAAGATTTGACTTGGCTAGTTTTTACCAGCAAACGAAAATTTTAGGAGTAAGATAATGTTGACCTTACAGTTAAAATATAGAAACAGTAACTTGCGTATAATATAAATAACCAAGATATAAATATTCCTAGATAGACCTTCAACCTGAAAACTCGTCGAAAAAAATAGTAGCAGCTGTTAGCTGCTACTATTTTAATTTAAATTATATTAACACAATTACAGCACAGTGACGTAGCTGTCACGCACAACAGCATAAAAGTTGCCCTATTTGTTTTAGTTCTTTTACAGCGCGACACTCTATAGACATATAAATAGTAAAAGATAAAGAAGATAAATTGATTAGCCAAATATAAGATACCTTGTATGTAAAAACTAGCCAAGTCAAATCTTGAGCTTCAATTTATCCTTGGCTGACACGCGGCCGCGTGTCTAGATTGGCAAATATAGTTTGGAAAATCCAATAGTGCACGCCTCATACATAACACTCATTCATAAACGAAAAAGAAATTCAAAACATAGTTATTAACAAAAATGAACAATTTATCACTTTTCATGAAGTCGTAATGTCAAAGACTGATAAAGATATTTACTTGGCGGTTGCTAAGCAACATCAAGACAAAGGTTGAAAATATTTAGATAAAGATATTATATTTTAGTTAGTATTTTATTAATTATAATTAAACTACTTTGAATAAAAGAGCCATTTTCAATAGGGTTCCTTCTACGGCTGAAACGAATGTATAAAAAAAAAAATTACTCAATTAATTGATTTTATCGCAAGCTACAATGTTTTCAGGGTTCATAAATTGACGGACAGGAATTTTTTTTCAACTATTTTGATGCTTTTTCCATTTCTGCTGCATTAAATCAATTGTTAAAAAGTACAGTATTAATCTCCATTTAATAATCTATACAATGGTATATAAATTAAGTAGGTTCTGTGTACTAGCAGGAGTGTAACAATAAAAACAGTTACAGAAATGGGGCAAAAAAAATTTTTCGATCGTAGAGCACACTCTAATGCTTCGCATTAAGAGTCGTGCAATAAAGGGACTTCGAACTTCAAGTACAAGGTTAGTGAACAAAACCCGATTATATACAAATGACGAATATGGCAGAAAAACGAGTTCATAGCATAAAATAACATCACGTCATCATTGTTTCCCTGACGGGTTGAGCAGAGGTGTACCTGTAGTACAGCCACATTTCGCCAGTTATAGTCCCATGTAATAGGAGGCGAGCCTATTGCCATCAACCGGGCACAAATCCAGACTCCGCGCTGTTACTAAGAAATGCCAGATAGAAAAACCCAATAACACTTTGCCCGACCAGGGAATCGAACACAGGCTCATGCTCAACAGTAGCGTTTGCCACCACCAGAACAACGAGGTGGTTGATTATTTCAATTAACTACATATTTAACAAGCCACTGTCAAGATCTATCCATGTGCAAGACGACCCTAAAATTACATAATTATAGACCGAATGAATGAATGGAACGAGTGAGTGACTGACAATGAACGAATGATAAAAGAAAAATAGACAACCCATTAACTTGAATTACACGGTTCGGTGAACAATACTGAATTGGTGAATTGTGAGATAATTTATTATTTTGCGAAAATATATTATTCATTTCAGAGTAAAATGTTTGCGCACTGTTGAATTAATAATCCATTATCATCCAAAGTATTTGTCAAAATGCCCATTTAAAGCCTGAAAGAGGTTGCACCGGAATTATTTACTGGTAACGCAGTGGAATATATTTGACAAGTACCTACCTTAAGATATATTATTATGGATTGCATTGTTTCGATATGTACTTTAAAATAAAAATACATTAATACAAAGGGTGCGTAGCAGGTGCGTAGCGGCCTGCCGAACTGCTACGGCTCCGTAGCAATAAGCTACGCCGTAGCTACTTCGTAGACCTAACCGAATCTTGGTTAAAAAACCGGTCAAGTGCGAGTTGAACTCGCGTGGACAGGGTTCCGTATGATGAATATGTTATATATACAGGGTTATTTGTAAAACACCAGCAACCTCTTAAGGGGTCATTGTACTCATCATTATGAACAACTTTTACTATGGGACCAAACCTGAAATCGCGAAATAAAAATCAGCTGTTCCACACATTTTGACAAGATATATTATGAGAACATAAATGTAGGGAACAGCAGATTTTTTTTTCGCGATTTTAACTTTGGTCCCATAGTGAAAGTTGTTCATAATGATGAGTACAATGACCCCTTAAGAGGTTGCTGGTGTTTTACAAATAACCCTGTATATATTATTATAACATATTCATCGTACGGAACCCTCTCCACGCGAGTTCAACTCGCACTCGACCGGTTTTTTTTTAACTAAGTAAGTACTATTTTATTTTGTACTTTTAAGTCTAGTAGGTATATTCATTTAATTAAAAATAAAACAACGAAGTTTTGACTTGCCCGGTTTACTATAAAGAGCCACTAAAGAAATCAGCTATCCACCTCCTAGCTCAATAATCAGACCCACGACACCAAGTGCAATATATTGGACTCATCAAACCGAATTATATGACTTAAAACTCGAAGAGTTTACTAATAGCCACTTAAGAGTTCTAACTATCCACCTCCTAGCTCCATCATCAGACCCTCGACACCAAGTGCAATATATTGGACTCATCAAACCGAATTATATGACATAAAACTCGAAGAGTTTACTAATATCCACTTAAGAGTTCTAACTATCCGCCTCTTGGCTCCATCATTGGGCACTCGACATCAAGTGTACTATATTGGACTCGTCAAACCGAATCATATGAGCTCAAACTCGAGGGGTTTACTAGTAACCATTGAAGAGTTCCACTATCCACTTCCTGGCTCAATCATCAGGCCCTCGAGACCAAGTGCAATATATTGGACTCGACAAACCAAATCATATGAGGTCAAACTTGAAAGGATAACTAGTAGCCACTGAAGAGTTCCACCATCCACCTGCTGGCTCCATCATCAGACCCTCGAAACCAAATTGCAATATATTTGACTCGTCAAACCAAATCATATGAAGCCAAACTCGAGGGGTTTACTATAGAAGCCGCTGAAGAGTTCCACTATCCACCTTCTGGCTTCATAATCAGATCAGCTCCAAGAGATACTAAATTATTGTGTTGTCATCGAACCTTGATAAATCTATAAAGTTTGAAGTTTGAATGAAACGTTTACCTAGGACAAACTGTCCAGTGAGGTAGGTTCAATTTCGAGAATGGGGTCAATCGTGGAATCCGGCTCCACTGGGCAGTGTTCGCGAAGCTACGCAATATCTTCTCGTCTCACATACCGCAGTCGGGACCAGTGCGTGTTGCCAGTGATGACCTATGGAGCTGAAACACGACGTAATAGCTCGCAATGGGCCTCATTAGAAGGCTGAAAGTCGCCCAAAGGGCAATGGTGCTGTGCTTAGAGTTTCCATGACGTCGTGATCTAATCAGAAATTAAGAGATCGGCAGGAGAACCAAGGTAGCCGACATAACCCGAAGAATTGCCAAATTTATATGGCAGTGGGCAGGGCACATTGCTCGCAGAACAGATGGCCGATAGGCCTGGGGCCGAAACGTTTTGGAGTGGCAACCGCGTACCGGAAGAGGAAGAGGAACTAATAACTGGAAATCTCTGTTTCTATGAAAATCGGTCTAATTTAGCTGTAACACTATTTTTGAAAAATGTTCTTAACAAAATTTTTAGACTTTTGTTAAGAACATTTGTATCTTTGAAATAAAGGAAATAAAATAATTAAATGTCGAATGAATCATCCCTCTGACGCACTATTTTGCTCATTGGAAACAGGCTACATGGTTCCCACAATGGTGCACGAGCTAAAACTGCCATCGGATTACGTCCTGTTTTAGGCTGAAAAATCCAGTTGTCTCCAACTGGCGGCAATTGGTTAAAATCTCCTACAGAAATAATAGATTTACCAGCAAATGGGATGTCTGTATGGAAAATTTGCTGTAATCTGCGATAAATATGATTGAATGTCCTACTTCCCAACATAGATATTTCGTCTAAAATGATTAATTGAACTTTACATAGCTGACTAGCTAATGTGTTAGCAGTGCCTACCGACAATAGTACTAGCGCACCGTGAAATCGGCAAACAGAATGCATCGCGGAAGGTACGAGAAGTGAAGGATGCCTCGCCTAAGTACACGTTGGGCGAGCTCGTTAAACGTGTACTGGGGCCTTAGTCGAACTAGCAGTAGCAATAAATTATCCCAAGAACTAACTTAACATTGTAGTTGCAAAACATATTTTCCCATACATTCCAACCGCAAATACAATATTGAGAGATTTACCATGTTATTTTAAGACCATAGACTTCTTATAGGTTTTCCTGTAATCTATGAGTAAAGAACTATTCTCTGTATTTTTTTCATAATTTTAGGCTCAGTAGTTTCGGAGATAAGGGGGGGAGAATGGTCAATTTTCATCTATTTTCGTAAATATCTCTAAAATCGTATAATAAATAATTATAAAAAAAATATATTTGAGATCCTTGTAACAATTCCTTTCATTTGATATATCACACGGTACAATTTGCAAAACTTTTTTTTTTAATTTTCTTCTCTGCCCCACAAAAGTGAACCCCATATTCAAAATTATTTTATTTTTGTTACACGTTCGTGTTTGGGTCACAGAAATACATATGTGTACCAAATTTCAAGTTAATCGGTCCATTAGATTCGGAGCAAATTGGCTGTGACAGACGGACAGACAGACAGACACACGAGTGATCCTATAAGGGTTCCGTTTTTACATTTTGAGGTACGGAACCCTAAAAACCTTAGATATGGTGGCATTATTTAAATTAATCAATTTATTGTTGTGAATCAATCAACAAATCAACAAAATATTTCAATATTTCATTTACAGTAATTATACATTATACAATATTTAGGAAATTATAACAATACTAGCGGACCTGGCAGAAGTTACTGTGCCCGAACAGCGCCATCTACCGGATTCAATTGTATTTTCAAACCATCCTGAGACCCACTCAAATATACACACAAAATTTCATCCGAATCGGTTCCGCCGTTTAGAAGGAGTTAGGTGACAAACATACGTACGGAAGAATTATATCTATACTAATATTATAAAGAGGAAATATTTTTTTGTTTGTTTGTACCGAATAGGCTCCGAAACTACTGGTCCGATTTGAAGAATTCTTTCAGTGTTAGAGAGCCCATTTATCGAGTAAGGTATATATCATTACGCTAAGACCAATAGGAGCGGAGTACCAATGAAGAATGTTTCAAAATCGGGGTTTTATTTTAGCGTTAACCCAAAGTAATTATTCCAAGCGGACGAAGTCGCGGGCAGAAGCTCTAGTAAGATATAAGCTTGCTAGGTCATACATAAGCCTATCCTTATCTATAATACATACTAATATAGGCTTCAAACCCTGATTACTTATGAATAGCTCAATTTAACACGTACCAATAATTGACTACGCACATCAAACAACTTAATTAACCATATTGATAACATTCACCTAATTGAATCTGATGTAACAATTCACGCATTAAATGATTAACAAAATGAGTATTACTAACGAAATATTTAAATAACAGGGTTAAATTAAATATAAGGTCCCATTAAAATAGAGCCCGCGTGGTAGATTACGGCCCACTCCCTCTCACCGAGACGAGGCCTTTGTCCCAGCAGTGGGAACATTAATAGGCTGATGATGATGATGATGATTAAAATAGATGGAAAAACTTTTAGTAATCATTCAGACCACCAAAATAAGGACAATGGTAAAAAAAAATGAGAAAAACGCATTAGAGAAAAATAATTCAGCTAAAGAAAATACACCAAAAATGTTGGTTACCCAATGCCGTTTATTATTTTTGGTCAAAATAAAATCACTTTTTTTTGCTTAGTTATCTTTGGTTAGACGTTCTGAACGCTGTGTTAAAATTTGGATGGGACCTTGTATAATCGGTTAATCGGCAGGTTTGCTCGTTGTAGTATTGAGGTAAAGATTACGCTGTTTAAAGCGTATTGCTAATCTTTCTACACGAGCGGCCTGTGGGTAAGGCATACTAAGAGATCGCTAGACGCCCTGCGTATTCTATACAGGGTGTCCCTCGCAACCTGTACCAGCGAAGATCTGTGATCAGGGGACATCAATACCCATCGATTGAACCCCCATGTATGTTCCGCGATATTTTGTAGTTTCCGAGAAATGTTTTTTTTTGTAATATTTTCAGATTTTTTTACATTGTAGGCGGTTTTGGCTGTAACTTTTTCTGGGTGGTGTTTCTTTAATTTTTTTTTTGTCAGTACTATGGCTAGAATGTGTGTTCACCTGTTACAAAACAAAAACCCAAATTCTAAATAGAAGCTCACAATTTGTTCACAAGATTAAAGTTTATGTTTGAGACAAATTTTCACTTGACTTCAACTTGAAAAAAAAAATACTTACACCTGACTGAATGACATCTAAATAATTTTAAAAACTTTATGGGTTCCTTAGTTCTCAAAATAACATAAAAAACTTGGTACTTCATAAGACATTATTACGCGAAAACGGAGTTCAAAGTTGATACAGTCAAAAATAATGAAATATATTTCAAGCATTTGAAATGACTTTTCTCACATTTTTGCGATTGATATGAAGAATAATTAGGGATATTAGTTAAAATAGCGTATTCCTTAAAATTTTACTCGCAAGTTGTACTTGCGAGTTTTGAAGTGAAAACTGCTTTAGGCGCGTTGAGCATTTTTTGGGTGAACAAAAATCATGGAACTCGCGTCATCGTCACCGAACGCTTTCCATAATTTTTCTCTATATCAATCGCAAAAATGTGATAATAGTCGTTTTAAATGCTGAATGAATGAATGTTAGATAATTTTATTCGCAAGTAGTTTTTTTTTACTAACAAAACACAATTTAGGTGAATGAGATACTTTCGGGAGCAGGTAAAAAAGAAAGAAAAAGAAAGAAACAAAACGCACATTACAACAAAATGGTATAAAATACAAAGTGCCCAAAAGCCTCGTCGTTGACAATTAATTTCACCTATTGCTTGATGTCAGGGCCAGGGACCAAAGACAATTTGCATTGCGTAATCAGTGCGTAATGGGGAAGGTCCGGCAAAGCTATTTGTAGATGGCGTGATCATAGCTAGGTCCCTACATAGATAATAAAATTGACATAAATTTGACATTGAGTTCATTCATGGAATTTTATGTTCATTCATGAGTTTGCTTTTATTTCATTAATTCGTTGTTTTCGGTGATTTCAATATTTTAAATAAATTATTTGATATGAAAAGTGTCAGAATTTAACACTTTAGATATTTTCTCGTAATTACTTTCTTCAAAATGTTTCCGACATAACCTATAAATCTGTGTAATTAAAAAAAAATCTTCACGGATAGCTTTATGGAATAATCTTTTAATTTTAGTCTTTCGGCAAATGTTGGACTCCAATTCCGAAGTATTTGGGAACACAAGAAAGCACAATTTTTACAAAAATAAAATAAAACCATCTCACGCCCTGTATTATTAGCCTGTTTTGGGGACTTGCTACGACACGACAGTGCCATTTTGACAGTTGCCTTCCCCATTAGTAAGTGGATAGGGTGCAGCTAGCAGCGACAAAAGACTGACGATGACGAAAAGGCAAAATCGGACTGAGAGAAGAGTAGGCTGTGGTTTCATCATATTTTTTGTTGTCTCTTTTCTACACTACCAGTTCCCTGCACCTTATCTACCTGCCTGCGCCCGAAACCCTATTTCATTCACATAAATTGTATTTTGTCAGTCTTTGGTAAAAAAAATTGTACTTGCGAGTAAAGTTTTAAGTCAATACGCAATTTTAACTAATATTCATAAATTATTCTTTGTATCATTCGCAAACTTGTGAGAAAAGTCATTTCAAATGCTTGAAATAAACATTATTTTTGACTGTATCAACTTTGAACTCCGTTTTCGCGTAATAATGTCCCATGAAGTACCGAGTTTTTTATGTTATTTTGAGAACTAAGGAACCCATAAAGTTTTTAAAATTATTTAGATGTCATTCAGTCAGGTGTAAGTATTTTTTTTTTCAAGTTGAAGTAAAGTGAAAATTTGTCTCAAACATAAACTTTAATCTTGTGAACAAATTGTGAGCTTCTAGTAGTTAGAATTTGGGTTTTTGTTTTGTAACAGGTGAACACACATTCTAGCCATAATACTGACAAAAAAAAATATCAAAGAAACACCACCCAGAAAAAGTTACAGCCAAAACCGCCTACAATGTAAAAAAATCTGAAAATATTACAAAAAAAATCATTTCTCGGAAACTACAAAATATCGCGGAACATACATGGGGGTTCAATCGATGGGTATTGGTGTCCCCTGATCACAGACCTTCGCTGGTACAGGTTGCGAGGGACACCCTGTATAATAACTGCTTCAGGATGCTGTTGAGACTGCCGCGCTATTGAAGTGCGTCCGGTATGTTCGCTTTTGCGCATACCGATGATTTTTACGCCATAATGCGCAAAAAAACAAATTCCATCTTGTCAAGAGCACGGTCTAGTTCTAACGGCATCCTAAGTATGTTGTCAGAAAAGTACGACGCACCTTGGTTGTCGCACGCTGTGGAGGTGCTGATCAGAAGATCTCACAGCTAACCTTACAATTTTCTTTTGGTTTTTGTTTCCGTGTTTGTTTACTAACAATAGTTTTTAAGAATAATGTTACTAACAATTGGGTCTAGTTGCCATCAATAAACAAATATTTAATTTAACTTAATTTAATAATGGATTGGGTTGTAAACGTATTGTTACAATAGGTAGGTATTAGTTCCGTTGATTTCCAATGAAAACTGTTCATGCAATATTTTCATACACATATTTAAAACCTTAATAATGAACGATGACTGAGTGCCTCAATGGTCTAGTTAGCAGACGAAACGTATATTTTTCGAAACGGTTTCGTCTTAAAAACCTAAAAAACGATTTGTTTCGGTTATATTTAAACGGAACGTCATTAAAACATTTTTGAAAAAGAACACAGTTTAAATCGTTCACGGTCAATAAAACGTTTTTAACCGTTTTAGATAAATAAATAGGTTTGTTATGTACACCATAAAAATAACAGACATAGATTTAGAAAATATTTAGAAAAAAAAAAACTTAATGCCCCCAGTACACGTCTTAGGGTGGCGCGCGTGGAACACTACACTGTGTGATGGGGAGCGACGGATGTCCCCGAGTCCGTTACCCCTGGACCCATTTATGGGGGCTAGAAGAGGGCGTTATCCGCCCTCCGCCGACGCCCGGTGCGCCTGCTGCGGGCCGGGTGAGTGGACGAAATCTCCCTCTCCCTTTCCGCAGCCTCCTCAGTAGGAAACCCCCGCGTCACGAGTGTGTAACCTAACCTAACCTATTTGTTCGGAGTGCCCTAATAGTTATATTACTAGATCGTGCTTGCATCATAGTTATATTCCTAGTAAGACTAATTAACCGCTTTCATATATATATATATAGCTATATCCCTAGGGATATAGCTATATATATATATGAAAGTGGTTAATTAGTAATTAGTAAGATGGTTCAAGCCGTGCGTATCCCTAGGGATATAATTATATCCCTAGGGATATAATTATATCACGGCTTGAACCATCTTACTGAGACATAATTATACACACATCAAAAGTGTCTAGGGATCAACATATATTTTTGCAATAACTTTTCTCCTGATTGATATTAATTAAAATTTTCTTTAAGGATTCATCAAATAACGTGTTTTCGTTTGTCACAGTAACGATAAACCAAGTCACCTTTGCATTAATAAAGAAATTTGCCATTTTCCTAATAAAGGGATTTTTGACATTTGAACCACTAACATTAAAGTTCGAAAAAAAGACTGAAATAACAGTTTTCTTTAAAATTTTATTGGGTAACTTAAACAATTAATAATCCGTGTTTCTACCGCGAACACTAACAACACAAGAACATCGGTTTGGCATACTCAAAATGAGTTCATCCAAATCACGCTGTGGAATGGCCGCCCATGTTCGTTGCAACAACAAAAAAAGGTCTTCTTGCGACTGGATACCCTCCATATTCGGCAGAGCTCTTCTCTGTAGCATATCCCATGCATGCTCAATCGGGTTCAAGTCTGGCGACTGAGCAGGCCAGGGCAGGACATTGATGTTAGCTGCGGCGAGAGTCTGTCTTACAACTCTTGCGGTGTGCGGTCGTGCATTATCATGCATTAACTGAAATAAGGGACCGATTTGCACTTGTAGAGGAACGATGACGTCTGATACAATCGTCTCAGCATAAATTTGAGCGTTGAGGTTGCCTCTAATCCAAATCAACTCAGTTCTTCCGCCGATCCAAATACCCGCCCATACCATGATGGTTCCACCACTATAAGGATGGACTTCCTGGCAGGATTTTAATCGCTGTTGGCGTCCAGGGGTTCTCCAGTGTCGTATACGTCTTGTATCCGGTCTCATACCAAAACGAGACTCATCAGAAAAGCACACGAAACGCCATTGTTCTTCTGCCCAATTTCTGTGTTCAAGAGCCCATTGATATCGAATCCTACGATTGTGCATTGCTATAGGTGGTACCCGTAGCGGTCTTCGGGAATGAAGGTTCACTTCATGCAAGCGGTTTCTGACTGTTTGGTCGCTAATTAAGTTCCCTGAAGAGTGATGAAGCCTCACGGCTAACATCATGGCGGTTATTGTTGGAGCTCTTCGAGCTAAGATTTGAATGTATCGGTCTTGTCTCCGTGTGGTGCAGCGATACCGTCCTCCATGGCGCTCAGCCACGGTACCAGTGCTTCGGTAACGTGTCCAAAGTCGACTGATAACACTCTGACTTGTATTCAGAGCTAAAGCCACAGTACGTTGCCGGGAACCAGCTTCTATCATTCCCACGGCTCTGAGCATTTCTTCCCTGCTTAAATGACGTCGCTGCTCCATAATAACGTTGGTTTTAATCAGTAGTAGGGAAACAGTAGCACTAATAATGTCTTCAATGCGTTGTATGTTTTTATAGGGAAAATATTGACAGCTGATTTTCATCTTTTACTCGAATTTGATTCACAGTTCCTGATTCAAATTATGAAATGCACCAAAAAGGATCCATATAAATTTATAAAATCATAAATTTATTACAAAGCCACATCTCAATCTCAAGAAATCCGCATAAAAATGCTTGATCCCTAGACACTTTTGATGTGTGTATCTAAACACGATACATGCGTGTCGCTTGAGCGAGTAGATGGTGGCCACGGGGTGAGTAAGCATGCTCGCTTGTTGTATGGAGATGGTCTTCTGTACTATCCTCTGCGTAGAACAATCAGGATTTTATATAAAAACAGTTTACCTACGACTTTCCCGCGGCTTAAGAGTTAATTGGAAAGCTGAAAGTTATTGTAGTGCTCCTGAAGATTAGCTGAACATTGCTCTCCGCTTCAGTATAATTATATTAGTGTAAAGTTTTTTATTTCAGTTGTGGAAGTCTGAAGTAACTGCCTGATGTGGAACAGACCCGTAAAAAACTTTGTAGATTGTGTTTTTAAATGGTCTTTTATATTATATTTTTATATATCTCGTATTTTATGGGAATGTCGTGTTAAACTAGAGATTTCAATATTGTAGTGCAAGCTGAGGGTTTATTCTGAAAGTTGGCAACGTCGCAAATACATGTCAAACATTTCGATGTTTTCATTAATTTGATAATATTTCTGTATGGAAATAAAAAATGTGGCTAACTAGCGATATTGATGATGAGATGCAACAATTAATATCGTAACACCGAATAGTTTGTTTTAGATGTAAAAAAAGTATTTGGAAACTTTCCAAATGCCTTTTTACACCTAAAACGGGTACAACATCAAATTCAATGTTATAATTGCAATTCTTTATTAATATTCTAGTTAGTTAGTTAGCCACATTTCTTATTTCCATACAGTATTATTTCCAAATTAATCGAAACAGGTAAATATTTGACAGCTAATTACGACGTTGCTAACTTTTAGGATGCACCCTCTTAAATCAGAGTAAAATTAAACATGGTGATATAATATAATGGGGATAAACTGCGTTCTGGTGCCTGCTTGACGGACGAGAGGTTATTTAAAATCTCATTTTTAAAATTGCTGTGTACTTAATGGGTCCTACACACAGTGCCGGCGGCCGGCTTTTGCCGCGCGGCGCGTGCCTCCGGCTTTTGCTCCTTCATTTTGTTTGCGTTTGTTTCTGCAGTTTTGTGCGGCATGGCCGGCGGGCAGTGCCGGCAGCCATGCCGCCGGCACTGTGTGTAGCAGCCATAATATAAGAAGTTGTGGGTGCTTTAGTTACTATACTCGTAATTCAATCTGCCTAGAATTTTCCCAACTATGTTTGGGTCGGCTTCCAGTCTAACCGAGTGCAGCTGAATACTAGTACTTTACATGGAGCGCTTGCCTATCTGACCTCCCCAACCCAGTAACTGGGTAATACGATACCCCTTAGTAAGACTGGTTGTTAGACATACGGGCTTCTGACTACCCGTAACGACTGTTAAAGATCCACGAATGATAGTTGGGGCGAACGACTTAACGTGCTTTTTGATTCACGAGTCTCGGTATGTAAAGATGGTCAGCCATCCACGGACCAACCCAGCAACGCAGCTTAACCTGATGGATCGACCCGTGCAATTGTTATTACTTAGCCACGAGATCCTCGCCTTAGTTACTTTATTTGACTAATAATTAAATTAAATAAGACTCATAATAGCGCTCCAGTGATTTCAAGCCCGTTCAGTGCGACGGATAGGGTACAAAACTCCTATTTGTCTCATTGGATTTAGACCTGAGACTACAAGTTAAGCTGTTTTAACGTTGCGGTCCGTTTTTAGGGTTTCGTGCCCGAAGAGTGTCAAACGAAACACAAAATCAAACAGACGGACGGACGGACAGCGGAGGCTTAGAAATAGAGCCTCCGCTGTCCGTCCATCCGTCTGTCTCATGAACCGTAATAGGTAGACAGTTGAAATTTTCACAGATTTTGTATTACTATTGCCGCTATAATAAACAAATATCAATCTTCCTAGCCTTTTTCCCAACTATCTTGGGGTCGGCTTCCAGTGTAACCGGATGCAGCTGAATACCAGTATTTTACATGGAGCGACTGCCTATCTGACCTCCACAACCCAGTAACTGGGTAATACGGTACCCCTTGGTAAGACTGGTGTCAGACTTTCGGGCTTCTGACGACTCGTAACGACTGTCAAAGATCCACAAATGACAGCCGGGACCAACGGCTTAACGTGCTTTCCGAGGCACGGAGGAGTCTCGGTATGTAAAGATGGTCACCCATCCACTGACCAACCCCGGCAAGCCGCTATAATAAACAAAAACTAAAATAAAATAAAGTTAAATATTAAAGGGCGTTTTCCTAAAAGAATCGTGTGCGAAATCCTCGCGTACGAGTCGGACTTGCACTTGGCTGGTTTTTTTTATTCTTTTAATCCGCCATCGACTGACTGTTTTGATTGACTGCCTCGTTGGTCTAGTGGTAGCAAGCGCTACAGCTGAGCGCGAGGTCCTGGGTTCGATCCCCGGGTCGGGCAATGTGTTATTGGGTTTTTCCATCTGGAATTTCTCAGTAGCAGCCCGGAGTCTGGTTTTGTGCCCGGTTGATGGCAATAGGCTCGCCCCCTATTACATGGGACTTAAAAACATAACTAACAGAATGTGGGTGTACCTGCTAAAGGTACTCCTCTGTCCAACTCTTCGGGGAAACAAAGCTTGATGTTATGTTATGTAATTGTTATGTTATGTAATTCCGCCATCTTCCTATTACTCAGGCAAACACCTATCACCTCTCACCTCACCATACAGCACCCTCAATATAGCCTCTCCTGACATTAAACACCTTTTCCGATTATAAACCTCATTTAGGGTCGTTTTCATGCAGCTCCGTCAAAAGGTAAAGGCAATAAGGTCGTTACTTAATTATCGTCGGAATAATTCACAAAAGATAATTCGCTGGAGGTGCGATGGCCGCTAAAGTGGATTCTAATTTAGATCAAGTCTTGTTTGGACTTTGTTACGTGTTTTTGTGGGCTTACTTTTGGATGAAGTTGTTTGTTACTCAAAAAATTGTCCTGGAATTATGCCGCGCGAACTTTGAATGCGTTTACGTACGAATTTCACTCGTGCGAACACGTACGAGCTCACACGAACGATCCCGACCTTTCAAGTACAAACGGAGCGTACAGACTGGGTGCGAGTTAGTTTTATGTATACGTACGTAGTATAGTTAAATATGTACGTCGCTGTCGGAGGACCCAAAAAAAACCAAAATGATTTCTAACTAAGTTTAATTAAAGTAAAATTACAATATTTAACTATTACAAAATTGAACTCCTATTCCGACCGATGTTAGATACAGAATATTCGTGAATCTAATTATATCGAAAAGGTGCATGCATCCGGTAAACAGGGGCATTGTATGCCGTGCGTCACTATGCGATGTCAGCGTTTCGGAGCTCGCGTGTCGGGCTGTTTCTATGCGCGGTATCTAGGTTAGTGCACTCTTGCAGTTTGGGTATTGGCACATACTATAACACCTCCACCGTCAGATCAGCAATTATTTTTGAAGTTTGAACTGAGAAAATATTGCTGAGTGGGTCTTCGGTATTTCGTGCTGCGGGCTCTGCATAAATCTTGTTTCCTGTAGATTGTTTCTCGGCTCCAGACTTCGATTTCTTACAGTGTCTTATTACAATGAATATACCGAGTGCAAGTGTACTGGATAATACGATGTAGAACGGAATCGTTGTGTGGTATAGGTATTCCGTTGGTATAGGTTGCATACGTAAAGGAGGTTGAGACATTACTTTGTATTGAGCATCGTGTAGTTTAGTAAGATCAATCGAGTTGAGGTTGACTTGTACTGGTTCCGGGTGGCCTTCTGTGTTGTAGTTTAGCTTCGTGATTTTGACTGGTTGTCCTTCCACATGATCATTGAGATTAGTGATGGTAAACTCTGGGGTGTACAGGAAGCAATTCACGGGTATGATGGCCAAGTAAGTGCCATTCAGTAGAGTGTATTCCTCTCGTCCGCACAGGGTATGTATTCGTGTTGTATTGGGAAATGATATGACGTAATGCTTCTCATCCAACTCTTCCATGGCTATTCTTGATAATGACGTGGTTACGATTTCGCAGCTTCCATCGTAGGTCTGGTCTATGATAAGTTTCTGAATACAGTCTGGGTTTTCGCGCAGCTGGTGACTCGTCGTTTTTCCGCAGAGGTACCAGCTACTGTACTTCGGGCATTCAGCCTCTATATACACATTACCTTTCCTGTTTGTTGCAATCAATGGATGAGGAGGGATAAGGGCTTGCCTAAATTTATTGGGGGCTATTGACAGTTTATAGAGGTCGTATGTTTCTGCAGCAAATATCGGAAATTTGAATATAATTATTATTTGACTGCCTGAATAATAATATCCCGGTTTAATTATATCATAGTATTCTCTAAGTTCTAAATCTATTATCTTATCTCTACCGTAGATTTTAACTAGTCTATCAATCATATGCCGTAAAACTTCTACGCTAATCATGGAATGATGCATGCTTGAGCTGTGAATGAATGCCAGCATGTTCTCTACTCTCACTAATTCGTTTAATACTTTATCTAGGTTCTCAGCTAGTATAGTTAAACACTGTCCGAATTTTGCAAATCTTATAAGGCTATAATCTTTGTGAGCATCTCTGTCTAGTAATAATTTTAGAGTATCATTAATTTTTACTTGGTTTGCTACTAATTTTCCGATAATATCGGAATGTTGGGCCATACATTCCTTACTGAAACTGATGTGGTTATTTCAAATCAAATCAAAATCAAATCAAATCGTTTATTGCAAACCATAATGTACAATTACAGGTGGTAAATAAAAAAATAATAGAAACAATTATGGACCCTGTCGGGCACAGCAAATTTATAAATAGGTTGAGAGAGGAAGAGCGCTTTATTAATTTTCATGAATTATTTATATCCTATTAGCTATGTATTTATATTTCCATTCATTCGATTATTCTATAATATTTTATATGCAGGTCTATTTGTTCATTTATTATTTAATTAATTATATTTAATATTGCTTATTTGTTTACTCACTTAAAATTTTGTTTATTATTATTAAAGTAGTATAATTATTAAGGATTATAGAATCATTTATTTTTATTATTTTACTTATTAAAAGTACTTATTAAAATATAACTGTTGTTCATGACTATGTATTATTGTTGTTGAATTTATCCGTTAATATTATTCTATATCCTATTATATAAGTACCTATTTATATTTCATTCATTCATTTACTTATTCTATTAATATTTTATATGGAGGTCTATCTGTTCATTTATTATTTATTTAATTATATTTAATATAGCTTATTTCTTTACTCGCTTAAAAATTGTTCATTATTATTAATGTAATATAATTAATTAATTATATATTAGAGGAAAATTTATTTTTGTTATTTTAGTTGTCAAAATATAGCTATCTGTTATTCATAGTTGTTTGTATCATTAATATTGAATTTATCCGTAAGATATTCTTGTACTGTGTAATAGCTTTTTTTAATTAAGTATTGCTTTAGTTTATTTAAAAATATACTGGTTTTATTTTGTTGTTTAATGTCTTCTGGTAATTTATTGTATATTCTTATTGACATTGAATATGGACTAGATGAATGTAATTTAAGGCGGGAGGGGGGCAAATTAAGTCTATTTTTATGGCGCAACGAATAATTTGTTTGTATGTCTCCCCGTGTGCTGTAAGAATCTGGATATTTACGGACCAGTTTACATAATTCTAAGACATAAATACCAACCAAGGTGAGAATCTTGTGTTTCTGAAAGTAAGGCTTGCAACTATCTGTTGGTTCTATATTGGTAATTATTCGTATTAGCTTTTTTTGGAGGGTAAATAGGGAGGGAGCGTCTGTGCTATTACCCCATAAGATGATGCCATAGTTAAACAAAGCGTGGGCATAAGCGTAGTATGTGGCTAGTGCGGTTTGTAGGTTTGTGGTCTTTTTTATTTCGCGGAGTGCATATGAAAACTTTGAAATTTTTGATTTTACTGTCTGTATATGAGTTTTCCAGTTTAAATGAGTGTCAATTGTTAAACCAAGGAGAGTGAAATTGTTAACTGTTTCTAATTTATTTTGATTAAAAGTAAAATCTATATTTATTTGCTTTTTCTGCCAGGGGTGAAACGCTATTAGTTTGGTTTTGGTAAAGTTTATTTCGAGATTATGGTCACTCATCCAGTTTACAGTTTTTATAAGAATAGTCGTAAGTTTTTCATTTAAATTAGCATTTGTTTGACATGAAGTCAGGATAGAGATATCATCCGCAAAGAGTACACATGGCCCGTCTATGGTTTTGGGTAGTGTAACGTTGTGCAACTGAATAGTCGAGTGTTGCTATAATGATATTTAGTAAGTTACTAATCACAACACTAAAACACATGTCACAACACTATCTATCTCCGTATAGCTCTGGGCTCTGTCATTTGACTTCCGTTTACTGTACTGGTGACAGCTAACCTCTAAGGTCAGCTATGAGCCCCGAATCTAGGGTGAGTTCCTCATTATCCACTGTGTTCTATAAACTATGTATATTATATATCTATTGAGTGTGCCTTCTGCCATCTGCCATCTGCTATGATCACGTTGCCTGGTGTTTCATACTTAACCTAACTTACCATCTGCGAATGTGCCATGCTATCTCTGCACTATCTCTCTCTGCCTGTAAGCCGCTGCGATGTGTTAAGCTTCCGCCTACACCGCTTCCCATACCGTTCCTTGGTGGCTAAATGGGGGATGAAGCTGACACATCGCATGCGGCCTGCTGCTACTCGCACTCCTGACATGCGCTCTCTCTCACGCACCTTGCAGGGTTCACCATACGGGTTGAGGGCAGGACCCCTTACTAGTTCCTGCCGGCTACCTCAACCTAACGCGTAGCAGTACTGCACGCCTACCTACGGCCTACCGCCGAAAGCCTGTGCTAAGCAGGCCACGTCTCCACGTGCTACCGACGCTCACTACCTGGCGTCCTACGAGGGCCGTCCGCCCTACTACTGCGGAGCCTGTGCTGACAGGCCCCCACGTCTACCACGTGCTGCCAAGGACGGTACCCTTCCTATCTATCTATAAGTGCGAGAGCTCAGACACAGTGTTTAGGACCTACCCGCGACCTAGCCGTGTTACTTCTTCCTATCTATCTAAGTATCTAAATATATGTATTAACCTTCCTTGATGTTTCATTATCTTCTACCTAATCTACCTACCTATCTCTTGGCAGCCTGCGCAGCCTACCCTGTGCAGCCCTAGCTGCCACAGTGGCGCCCAACTCTAAAACCTACCAAACCTAACACGCTGACCTGACTGAGCCCTCGCACTCACTATCCTCGCTACACATTGTAGCGGTATAGATTTAAGTCTTTTCTATCTATTGTATAACCTATTGTGTCTACTAATTATGTGTATCTACTACTTCTGTACATAATGGGAACTCACCTGATGTGTAACTCTTGTGTAATTTAATTTAAAAAACTTTTATCTCTGTGCTGGCAGCGGTGAAATGCATATTTTTCTAAAAAGTGACTTGTGACTTCTAAAATCAACTATGGATAGCTGTCAACCCATAATTAACCTAAATCAGTGATAAAATCAACTACTTACAAACATTGTGATTATAAAAATAATAACCTAACCTAACTTCTAACTTTGCAAAACTCAATCTTGATAAACCTTCATACATCTTTTAAATGCAATATAACTCCATAATTACAATCTAAATAACTTATCTACTGGCTCACAAATAAAAAACAACATAAATATATAACTACTGTGGCCAAAATTGAACACTAAGGACAGCTATCACTATGAATAAACTACCAAATAAAATAAACTTCATTGCTAACTACTACTGTTTGTCCAATCACTATTAGCTAAATTATTTACTACTTACTACAATAAAATAACACTACCTACCCAATTAATACTACAATACATTCAATGGCAGGTTAAAATAAACTGAAATTGAACTTGAATTGTTTCCCAGTCTACCTACATAATTAACAACAACTTATTTACTCACTTCACTGACAAACTATAACAATACCCAGTGTTGCAATACTACTACTACATAGAAACAACCAATTGTCAAATAACATAATTGGCACAATAAAATTGCTATAAAATATTAATAAATAAAATAAATAACTACCTACACATAACCAAAAAATTGAACTTATGCCTAAAAATTGTATGATCTATAACCAACTATACCTACTACTATTTCCTATATATATACATACATTCATACATACAAATCAAAACTGTATCTGACACTAATACTGAATTGTTGTCAAAATTACTTATAAAACTACTACAACAATTACTTATAAAACTAAACTAAATTCAATATCAACTAAACCTATGCTATCAAATATACAACTGACTACCAGTAATGAAACAACAGATCAAACCCCACTAACATACTAAACTAACATTCTAACCTACTAACCTACCACCACTAACTAAACCAATCCTGCCCTATAAACTACTACAAGTTGCACACACCCACTACAACTAGCTACCTACCTACTGTATCTACATATTATAACCAACAATTATATAATATCTACACTTCAACTATTTGGAAAATCCAAACGGTTCTATAGGATGATGGCCTACCCCATCCATCTTATACTTCTTTCTTTAACTATTGGCCCTACAGCCACAGTTGTAATTGATAATGGCCCTACCCCATTTATCACCTACTCTCTATAACTATTGGTCTACAACCATAGTTTAAAAAAAAACGAATGATGGCCCTACCCCATTATTCACCTACCTTCCATAACATTCGGCCTAACAGCCTAGTTGTAATGATCATGATGGTCTACCCCATTGATCAGTGGGTTTGCTTTATCAATTGGCCCTACACCATTGGTAACCCTAAGCAACCTAATTCTACTAACCTATCTACTTATATGTACTATCTATAAAATTCTAAAGAGCGGTGTAACTCTATAAACAAGCCCTTACAGCAGCGGATGGTTACTGCCTAAATAAGCCTAAACCAAATCACCTATCTATCACTTATATATACTCTACGCAGCGGACGGTTACTGCCTAAATAAGCCTAAACCAAACTATCTATCTATCACTTATGTATACTATAAGCAGCGGTCGGTTACTGCCTAAATAAGCCTAAACCAAACTACCTATCTATTACATATGTGTATTCTAAGCAGCGGACGGTTACTGCCTAAATAAGCCTAAACCAAATTATCTATCTATTACATAAATATATTCTATGCAGCGAATGGTTACTCCCTAAATAAGTCTAAACCAAAACTATCTATTTATGTAAACTGTCTATCTATGTAATTGTTGGTATTCCTATGCAGTTTAGGGAATTTTGTACTGAATAAAACCTACACTACTGGTTACTTAGTACTATGGACTAGACTCTAATTTCTCTTGTGTGTGCATTATACTATTGGGACTTTGGATGAAACTACAACAGTAATCTACCTACTTGTTGAAATCAGATCTGTTGGTAGTATATGTATTTTATTATCTATGATTATATCTAATGATATCATGGAAACACTAATGACTATTAAATTAAATAATAAATTCTAACTATAACATATAAATAAAAACATTTATTTATAACTTTAATAAAAAACTACTACTACTTTGTACTGTGGTCTACATCCTAATTTCTAGTCTTGTGTTTCATTATACTATTGGGACTTTGGTTGAAACTACAACAGTAATCTACCTACTTGTTGAAATCTGATCTGTTGCTACCTAGCATATCTATTCTATTATCCATGACTAAATCTAATGATATGGAAACACTAATAACTATCATTTTAAATAATACAATCTAACTATACCTAACATACAAATAAATATATTTATAAAAAGAAATAAAACTGCTACTACTTTGTACTGTGGACTACATCCTAATTTCTAGTCTTGTGTGATTATACTATAGGGACCTAGATTGAACTTACCTACAACAGTAATCTACTTACTGAATAATCTACTCCCACAACTATTCTATTAACTCTGATATTATCTAAAGATATTATGGGAATACATAGGACTATTAAATCTATGAATGAAATAAAACTATACTACACACTACTACATATAAATAAAACTATTATCTATAACTAATAATATACTATATCTACTACCTAAAACTATCCTTAACATATGCTGCACTGGCGCTATTTTAGGGAATGCTGTTGATCCCAAGGGATGTCTATTTATTATTGCATAGCAGTTCACTATTATAACTACCCTTAGCTTTTGTGTTGTCTATCTGTTACCTAAATGCCCAAAGTACATACTAAAATTAAATCTAATACTTTGGCATTCTAACTACATGTGTATACATACCTAACTACACCTACAAGTACACACTGAACTGACTTACCTATACATACCTAAAGCCAGTATATCTAATACACTACATCTCTACTCACATGTAGGAATACTACTAATAACACTGGCACCTACTACTAATAGAACACTACCGACTGAGATACACTTGCTCTAACACTTGTGTATTTCTTTGCTTGCTGTCTGTAAATCTTGAGTGATCTATCTAACTAGTTTCACTCATGGCTGCTGAGTATGGTTCCAGTCTTTTCTATTATTGGACTGGATACAGACTTGTGCTATGGATTAGACAGCAAGTGGGAAATGGTAGTTCTAGCGGATTTTGTATAGGTAAAATCCTCTCTCTGCAGCCGGGGTACTGTAACGTTGTGCAACTGAATAGTCGAGTGTTGCTATAATGATATTTAGTAAGTTACTAATCACAACACTAAAACACATGTCACAACACTATCTATCTCCGTATAGCTCTGGGCTCTGTCATTTGACTTCCGTTTACTGTACTGGTGACAGCTAACCTCTAAGGTCAGCTATGAGCCCCGAATCTAGGGTGAGTTCCTCATTATCCACTGTGTTCTATAAACTATGTATATTATATCTATTGAGTGTGCCTTCTGCCATCTGCCATCTGCTATGATCACGTTGCCTGGTGTTTCATACTTAACCTAACTTACCATCTGCGAATGTGCCATGCTATCTCTGCACTATCTCTCTCTGCCTGTAAGCCGCTGCGATGTGTTAAGCTTCCGCCTACACCGCTTCCCATACCGTTCCTTGGTGGCTAAATGGGGGATGAAGCTGACACATCGCATGCGGCCTGCTGCTACTCGCACTCCTGACATGCGCTCTCTCTCACGCACCTTGCAGGGTTCACCATACGGGTTGAGGGCAGGACCCCTTACTAGTTCCTGCCGGCTACCTCAACCTAACGCGTAGCAGTACTGCACGCCTACCTACGGCCTACCGCCGAAAGCCTGTGCTAAGCAGGCCACGTCTCCACGTGCTACCGACGCTCACTACCTGGCGTCCTACGAGGGCCGTCCGCCCTACTACTGCGGAGCCTGTGCTGACAGGCCCCCACGTCTACCACGTGCTGCCAAGGACGGTACCCTTCCTATCTATCTATAAGTGCGAGAGCTCAGACACAGTGTTTAGGACCTACCCGCGACCTAGCCGTGTTACTTCTTCCTATCTATCTAAGTATCTAAATATATGTATTAACCTTCCTTGATGTTTCATTATCTTCTACCTAATCTACCTACCTATCTCTTGGCAGCCTGCGCAGCCTACCCTGTGCAGCCCCAGCTGCCACAGTAGGTCATTTATATATATGAGGAAAAGGAGGCAACCTATAACACTTCCCTGGGGAATTGAAGCGTGGATTGATTTAACATCAGATCTAATGAGCTGTGCTTCTTTTGTATTTTGATTGTAATATTCAATTTCAACTAATTGCTCTCTATCCTTTAAATATGATACGAACCAGTCATGGGCTTTCCCGCGTATTCCTATTCCGTATAGCTTATTTAATAATATTTTAAATTGCACTTTGTCGTAGGCCTTGGTCATGTCGAGTAATATCCCTATTGCATATTGTTTATTATTTATAATATTTAATGCTTCTTGGATGTATTTATAAACAGCTAGCGTTGTAGATCTGTTTTTGCGAAATCCATTTTGGCAGTCATCGAAAATCGTATATTTTTCACAAAAGGAATATACACGATCACACATTGCTCTTTCGAAGACTTTGGATGCTGTAGGAAGAAGGGAGATTGGTCTATAGTTATTAGGGTCTGTTTTTGCGTTCTTTTTATGTATAGGTTTTATTAAAGCTTTTTTTAGTTGGTTGGGGAAAATGCCCTCTTCGAAAGATTGATTTATTAATTTGTAGAACGGTAAGGTAAGTTCATCAGCGCACTGTCTGAACAGAGTCGGTGGGAGTTCATCTAAGCCATGACTATTTTTATTTTTTAGGTTCTTTAAGATCCGGTTTACTTCGTATCCGTCGACTGGGGTAAGAAACATGGTATTTTCAGTAGGGTTAATGACTGATGTTTCTCTCTGTTTACTGCCGGATGTGTGGGTGGTATTTTCCCCAATGGACGCGAAAAAGTTATTGAAAACGTTAGCTACTTCTTTAGGTTCACTTATTAGGTTTATTGTTTGTAGTGTTATATTTTGTTTTTCTTTTTTGGTTTTTTTGTTTGTCCGTTCCTTTACAATATTCCACATGGTTTTAACTTTGTTCGATGATTTATTCATTTTATTTATGTAATTTAATTTTTTTGCAGCTGTTACAGATCTTTTTAAGATTTTTTCATATTTTTTATAATATTTCGTAAATATTGGATTGTTAATTTTAGACGAAAAAACTTTAAGTAGTCTTTTATTTTTACAAGATTGTTTAATACCAACGGTTAGCCAGAAATTATTACGTTTTGTTTTTAGTCTAAGTCTACGTTTAGGGATACATGCGTCTAAGATATCTATCAGAGTTTTATGGAACGACTGATAGTTGTCATCGACATTTTTATTCGGCTGTATAATATCGTTCCAGTTTACTGTCTTTAGTTTGGATTTGAATTTTTGAATGTTACTTCTATGAAATAGTCTTTTATTAGCAAACCAAACGGTTTTTTCTTTTTATTTAGTTCCTCGGTGGTTTTGTCTTACCGTCGTGGTAATGCTTAATTATCTCCTGTTGTTTTAAATAATCCTTAACGTTCTCGACCTCCCTTTTAGCCAAAACGAGGTTCATTGACGAACTTTTAAATTTTTCCTGAATGATAGGTATGATTTTGTACATTGCCAGAGGGGGTTTTATAAGTAACGCAGTTTTAACCTTGGGGTTTACATATTCTTTGATGATATTGATTATGTCCGTTTCTAAATTAGATTGAGATGCTTGGACGGCCGTTCTAGTATGTGTTACAAAGGGTTTAGATGCCGTGGGGCGGTCTTTTATATCACCAACTACAGTTATGCAGATTTGTCTATGAAACTTGTTTAATGGCTGATCAACAATCGGAATTTCAAGAATAGGGTTTTCTTGACTGGTATGGGCTGACACTGTAGACGAGTTATTTATTGAACCCGGACGTTCAGAAACATTTACCGCCATGGAAAATGTTTCTTCGTTATGTATTTGGATACGGGAGAGAGCGTCCGCATTTGTATTACTTGAACCCTTTCTGTATATGACAGTAAAGTCGTACTCAGATAGTTTTAGCTTCCATCTGGTTAGTCGAGAGTTGGGCTCTTTCAGGTTCATAACCCATTGGAGTGGCTTATGATCCGTGATGATCTTAAGTTTCCTCCCGAACAGATACGGTCTAAAATACTTTGTGGCCCAAACTATTGCAAGGAGCTCCTTCTCGATTGTACTGTAGTTTATTTCACTCTCATTGAGAGTGCGGGAGGCGTAACAAACGGGTTTGTCCGCGCCGACCGTTCCTTGCGATAGAATAGCGCCTAAAGCGACGTTAGAAGCATCAGTGGTTAAAATGAATTCTTTATGGAAGTCGGGGTACTGTAAAATCGGATCATTAGTTATTAGGGCTTTACATATTTCGAAACTTGCGGTGTACTCGGAGTTAATTGTTACCTTTCTTCCTTTTTTTAAACATTGTGTTAGAGGTTTTGTTACGCGCGCGAAGTCCGGAATGAATTTCCTATAGTATCCAACTAGGCCGAGGAATTGTTTGATTTCTCTGGGGGTAGTTGGAATAGGGTAGTTTTGGATAGCGGTGATTTTATCCGGATTCGGTTTGATGCCTCCTCTGGTTATGACGTGACCTAAATAAGATGTTTCTAGTTTGAGGAACTCTGATTTATCTAATTGGATTTTAAAATTTGACTCTCTTAATTTTTTGAACACCTTCTCAAGGTTGATTATGTGTTCTTGCAGGGATGTATTGAAGACCACGATATCATCCAAATAAACCAGGCAGACCGTGTTCTGAAGGTCCTTGAGGACATTGTCCATAACACGTTGGAATGTTGACGGCGAGTTTTTCAACCCCATGGGCATTCGTAAAAACTCGTAATGACCATTTTCTACATTGAATGCGGTCTTGGGGATGTCAACGGGGTCCATCTCAACCTGGTAAAATCCACTTGCAAGGTCAAGGGTTGTGAAGTATTGGCAGTTCCCTAGCTTATCTAAAACGTCATTAATGTTAGGTATGGGGTACTTGTCATCGTGGGTTTTTTCGTTTAATTTCCTAAAATCGACTACTAGACGCCACTTGGCTTTCCCAGAAGCGTCTGCCTTCTTTGGGACGACCCAGATAGGCGAGCTCCGGGCAGACTCCGACGGTCTTATAATACCCTGCTCTAACATTTTGCCTATCTGATCTCGGACTTCATCTCTATGTATGTACGGGTATCGATAGCTTTTTGTATGAATGGGTATTTCGTCGGTGGTTCGAATGCGGTGTTTTATTCTATTAGTAAATGTAAGAGCTTCTCCGTCTATATAAAATATATCAGCGTATTTTCCGCATAGAGTTTCTAAGTTAATACGTTCTTCGTCATTGAGGTGGTCCGTGCGTAAACGCGCTATAACATTTTTCGCTCTGGTTGACGTGTGTTCGATGTTCGCGTGGTGAATATCGTAAGATTGTTCGGTACGCGTGCACTGAATGTTATAAGTTTCCTCTTGTACGGCTCGATCCATTGAGAATATTAAGTCATGTGAAGTTGGGTTAATAACTTCCAAAAATCCACGGTTATTTGCTACTGTAGTTAAACAATCTCTAATAATACAATTCGCTATAATTTGCTCAGAAACTATTGCATCGCCGTCATGTAAGTTGATCGGTACTTTCAGCATTTTTGATGAGTTAGCTGGTATGACGTCCTCATATAAGTTTACGTTACGCGAGTTATACATTCTTATTGTATTAGTAGAATTACGCGTTATTAACAATTTATCTTTAAGGTCGATTTTGGCTTCCCATTTTTCCAGGAGGTCTAATCCTATAAGCCCGTCGAAGTATTCATGAAATTTATAAATGAATAATTTAATGTCGTCTTGCTCCTGAAATTCAGTGAAGGTGGGAATATTTATGGAATAGTTATTTCTTGTTGTAGCGTGTACATTTGTGACATCAAAGGGATCGAAATTTAAAGGGAAATTGTTAAAGTATGTTTGTACAGCTTCCGGGCTAATGAATGATTGATTTGCGCCCGTATCAATAAGAAATCTTAACGGTGGTTGTAAGATCTGGATGTATGGAAGCTGTCTTTGTGTATGTAAGTTTAATTCTATTTTAACTTGTCTGATTTCTCCCGCCTCTGAAAATCCTTTTCATTACTGGATTTAGGCGTAGATGGTTCAGTTTCGCTAGTTACAGCGACCGGGTAACCTATAGCAACATTTTCAGAATTTAAATCAGTGTCTGCGTAATATGTAGGTTCTATGTTATAATATTCCTGGTTTTCTGGGTAACAATTAAAGTCCGGTTCAATAAAATATTCCGGATAATAGTAGTACTGGCCACCGTCATCTAAACATACGTACATGTTCATCTCTTTAGACTTAAAGTAATTAGACGGGGGCGGGTTTCCATTGCTACGCCAGTCATGAGTCGCTGATGGACCAAACGGCGGCCTTTCCCTAGTAATATAATGGCTAACACCACTCATAGGCTTAGGGCCAGAATTTTGTGGAATGACCCGCGGTTGCATTTGGAAGTTATTGTTGAAACGATTATAGTTAGGCGGAGCTGCGCGGAACATTTGCTGGGTATGCGACATCGGCGCGCGATACATTTGTTGCGGATGCGACGGCATTCCGGAAGCGTTCCCAAACGGGATAGGCCGGTTGACCTGAAAATTCGGTCTCCATGTCTGCGGTGGCTGAAAGTTTGCAATTGGCCCGGCTCGTGCATTGAAATTGAATGTTCTAGACATAGGGCTGGCGTTATCGGTTGATGCGGCCATCGGCAAAGTTTTTGCTGCATTTACATTTGACTTTTTATCAGTTATCGGTTCATGCCGGTTTTGCAAATTAAAAAATTTATTAATATAATTAAAAAATTTATTATTATAATTTAAAAATTGCAAAGGACATTAAATTCTTCTTGCACAAATTCTAACGCCTTTTCGACACTATCAGGACGCATGCAACGTACACGTGACCCTAATGGTTCCTTCAAGCCACGAACAAATGCTTGCATGGTTAATTTCCGATATAGAGTACGCTTAGCCTCTATAGTTGTTCTAACATCCTCGTGTAGGGTAACATACGTCATAATGGTGCTGAATAAATTAAGGCATCGATCATAAAACTCTTGAGGTGAATTGTTTCCCTGAGTTGCCAACATCAAGTCATTGTAAAGAGCGGTCTCATCTCTCTGATCAGAAAAGTTATTTATGAGGCATAATTTAATACTATCCCAATCTTCAGATATGCCATTTGAATTTATAATACGCGCGGCTGGCCCCGTTATTTTATTTAAAATACCGTTAATTAGGCATAGCTTAGCCAAAGCATTCTCTGGGTTAGCTCCTATATACTCAGACGCAATTTGATCACAAAGATGTATAAATCTTGGCAAAATGTGTGGATTGCCGTCGAAATCTGGTACTAAGCGTAAAGTCTTAAAAATCATATCGGGATCGGACATTATGACCGGCTCAAAATTCTCTAAACTTAATGAATTATCTAATTCTAAACTATCGACCGTAGTGTCCAGACCTACCCCGAATTCTCTATTTAAGTCTATGTCTGTCCTACGTGCCAGTCTAGAGCGCGCAGGCCCTTCAGGGGTATATAGATTGCTTAGGGTGAAAAATGATTGCAACTAAAATAAACTACTTTAGGTAAAGGGGAAGGAATTGAAAGCAACTCACAGAAACGATTGTCAGTGTACTTACATAAGCTGCATTTCGGTACCTCTGGGATCGATGTCTGGATTTCTCCTCCGCGCAGGACGTCAGGTTCTTGTTCAGGATACTCGGCGAACGCGATCGCTCACGACGGCGGTAGCGAATTAGCAGGACGGTATTCGATATCAGAATAGCCCTATCTAGCTTAACTCGAGACGCCTCGAGTATCCTACCGACTGCGCCAAATATGTACGTCGCTGTCGGAGGACCCAAAAAAAACCAAAATGATTTCTAACTAAGTTTAATTAAAGTAAAATTACAATATTTAACTATTACAAAATTGAACTCCTATTCCGACCGATGTTAGATACAGAATATTCGTGAATCTAATTATATCGAAAAGGTGCATGCATCCGGTAAACAGGGGCATTGTATGCCGTGCGTCACTATGCGATGTCAGCGTTTCGGAGCTCGCGTGTCGGGCTGTTTCTATGCGCGGTATCTAGGTTAGTGCACTCTTGCACTTTGGGTATTGGCACATACTATAACAAGTTCGAAAACAATACGAAATAAATGTTTTTTTTTAATAAAATTATTTTTTTTATTCTAGCCCATACCTAAGAATCTTCTGGTTACGGAGATATTCAAAATCAAAGTTAGAACTTGCTACAATGTTTTAAGTGTTATAACTTGTTTACTACTGCCGTCCCACGGTGTGCGTGTGCGTCCAGTATTTTATCGTGGTTTTTCAAAAAATTCAAAATTCAAAATATTTTATTTCACATAAACCTACATGGGCACTTATGAAACGTCAGAAGCTACGCACGGTTCCAATTGGTCGTTTCCTATGGAGAAGAGCCGGCAAGAAACTCCACGGTTACTCTTTTAAAAATAATTGGGTTTTACAATATTTGCAACAAAAAAAAATATAAAAAATACAGTATTATTAGGTATGCGAGGACAGTGTAGGTCTTTCAACAAGTACCAAGTATGTACTTAACAAAATAGAAGATGGTCAACAAGTGTACAGTCCACTAAGCCTACAGCGTTCTCACATTCACAAAATAGAAAAGAATCTATATAAAAGATAAATAAATTAATAAAAATAAAAACTATTTTAAACGAAATGACATGATTGCTATTACAACTGTAACAAATCTGAATAATTAACATGTCACCAAAAGTCACTAATAAAGAGTTGAAAATTAAATAGTAGGTATATAATGTCAAATAAAATTATGATTATGTCAAGGAAGAATGTAAATAAAACAAAAATATAACCATGGTAATTTGAGAGCAGTTAATAGAATCTTACATATTTTGCCGTTAATGAGGTACCAGGGAAGCCACATGTGCAGAGGGAATTATTGCCAAACTTCTTTGTCTTCAACGTAGTCTTTAATTTTATAATATGCTTTCCTGATAAGGACACGTTTGATGTGGGTTTTGAACTTCCCATCGCTAAGTTCTGTAACCGACTTTGGCAACTTGTTATAAAATCGGATGCTGTTTATAAGAAATGACTTGCTTGTTTTAGTTAATCTAAATTTGGGTATCACAATTTCATGTCTACTACGTGTATTTATATTATGGAAATCGCTTCTTATTTTGAAAAGTCCTAAGTTTTTCCGAACATACAAAATATTTTCTAAGATATAAAGAGAAGGCAGAGTCAGTATATCAATTTCTTTGAATTTGTTTCTAAGAGACTCGCGAGGACCCATTTTATAGATAGCGCGTATTGCCCTCTTTTGTAAAATGAAAATTGAATCTACGTCAGCTGCCGATCCCCACAACAGAACGCCATAAGACATAATACTGTGGAAATAAGCAAAGTATACTAACCTAGCTGTAGCTATATCAGTCAACTGCCTTATTTTTCTTACTGCATATGCAGCTGAACTTAATCTACCTGAAAGAGTTCTAATGTGGGCGCCCCATTGCAATTTTGAATCTAAAGCAATTCCTAAAAATACAGTTTCCGTTATTGCATCTAGTTTTTTGCCATCAAGTTTTAGATTTAGACCCACTTGAGGTACATTTGGTAATGAGAACCTAATACATTTAGTTTTGTTCGCATTAAGTAAAAGATTATTAGCTGCGAACCATTTCGAAAGAACAGCCAGACTATCGTTGACGTGTAAGACATCTGTATCTTTTCTATCTATTTTAAAAATAAGACAAGTGTCATCAGCAAATAGAATTATATTCGATAAGTTAGCCATCATGTAAGGAAGGTCATTTATATAAACGAGAAATAAAAAAGGGCCGAGAATTGAACCTTGAGGCACGCCCATTTTAACTAGAGACCCCGAGGACGTCGCCCCATTAACGTTTACTTTTTGCCGTCGATTTGATAGATAGGAAAGAACAAGGTCAGCAGCTTGGCCACGAATTCCGTAGTGGTGTAATTTACAGATCAGTGTGTTGTGGTCAACGCAGTCAAACGCTTTTGAGAGGTCACAGAAAATGCCAATTGCATCCTGGGACTTCTCCCAGGATTCTAAAATGTGACTGATGAGTTTTACTCCTGCGTCAGTCGTTGACCTACCTTTCGTGAAACCAAACTGGTGACTATGCAAAATCCCATTTGAATTAAAATGTGACAACATCTGGTCTAGCATGATTTTTTCATATATTTTACTCAATGCTGGTAGAACAGATATAGGTCTATAATTAGAGGGATCACTCTTACTACCCGATTTGAAAATTGGTACTACTTTACTATGTTTCATTAAATCAGGAAACGTACCGCTATCTAAACATTGATTAAATATGCCTGTTAGGACAGGGGCAATTGTGTCAATGATATCAGTAAGGACCTTAACGGAAATCCCCCATAAGTCTTCAGTGTTTTTTATGTTAAGACTTTTGAAAGCTTTTTTAATCGTGACAATAGAAATGGGCTTGAATTCAAAACTTGGAATGTCCTTACTGAAATTTTCTTTTAGAAGAGATTCAGCTAGTATAGATGATGAAGGCAGAGATTTCGTAACCTCTATTGGGATGTTGGTAAAGAAATTTTCTAGTGTCTCAGCAACTTTTAACTTATCTGAAATGGTTTCATTATCAATTTTCAAAGACAATTCATTCTGATCTCGCTGTTTTGTGTTACCAGTTTCTGTGTTAATTACCTGCCACACAGCTTTGATTTTATTGTTCGAGATACTAATTTTGTTACTTATTAATTTAGATTTTGCTTGGGCGCAGACTCTTTTAAATATCTTAGAATAGTTTCTTACATAATTATGAACAGCTTCATCAGAAGTCAATGATTTTTCGTTATATAAATTATATAAAATATCTCTGCTTTTTCTAATGCCAGCAGTGGCCCATTCATTAAATTTTGGTTTAGTATTGATTGTTACTTTTTTTACAGGACATGCTTTATTGAATTCTTGGCTTACTGTAGAAAATAATGTACCGTAGTTTATATTGGGGTCTTGTGAATCAAAACTAGCTGTTGAAAGATTGCTAAGAACATTATTATTAAACATTTTTAATTTATTTTTAGTAAGAGGTCTTAACTGAATAGTTTTATCTAAACGTAACTTTTTATCTGATTCAAAAGATATAAGTTGACCTGTATGATCAGATCTGACGCCACTAATTAGGGACGAGTCTTTTATTTTACAATTAGTAAATATATTATCTATGCATGTGTTTGCTCGTAAACATGTTATTGTGCATCATGCGCGTCTCATACGTACAGACGTGACACACAGCGGGTAAGTACCCATGTGTATGTATGTATGCACGTTACGATGACACTAACACAATTTATTGACAGGCACCACAGTCAACAAGACACACGAACAAGCGCACTGGGTTTAACACTGTACATAAACACGAGGCGGCGTTGAGACGGAGCGTCGGCGGCTCTTGCTAGCCTAGTGTTCTACTTTACAAACTCCCACGATTGCTTAAGAGGGTTTACGTCGTACGGCTTTTCATACAAACTTTCAAGCCCTTATTTTTCGAAATGACTGAACCGATTTTAATGAAACTTCATACGCATATGCAGGATACAAAGGTCTAAAAACTTAGTTAAGAACATTTTCGAAAAATAGTGTTACAGACATTTCGAAAATGTTCATAACTAAGTTTTTAGACCTTTGTATCCTGCTTCATAAGTTCGACAAAAAAAATTGAGCAGATTTGTTTTGTGTAACTTATGAAGCAATGGACTGGCAATCTTTTTCAATTGGTTTCAATTTAAAATTGATCGTGCATTGCGTAATTGGGGGGATGATACATCACGACGGCATGTGAAGCCAAGTCAGAGGCCCATGGGTGGCATAAAAACTCCGTCACCAGAGGGGCAATTCTCGTAATTTTTAAGAACGTTCGCATTCGCATCTCATTCGCAATCTGTCAAAAATACAATCTATTTTCAAACATTTTTGACAAGTTTGACAGATTGTGACTTGAATGTCAACGTTTTCTAATTCTCGTACTTATAAGTACGAGAATTGGCCTTCTGGTTAGTCACTAACAACACGAAAAGAAACTCAATACCACGAAGTTCAATACTCTCGAATAAGTTTTACAAAAAACAAAACACAAACGAAAAAATAAAATGGATTATAATTAATGTACGAGTAATCGGCTGATTTTGCAAAACAAATGTTCCACACAGAAGATGATTGCTTCGTGTCAGTTCGACGTCGATTCCCATTTCGTTACTGATTTATTTGATGCCACGAAATTGAAATTTAATTGCGTTACCTCGTATTTCGATGAGAAATACTTTGTAGTGTAATTATCTTTTTACCTCAATTCGAATGAGAAAATATAATTTTATTGATTGAATCGAAAACAGGTATTTCAGTAAAGGCTCTTGCAGACAGGGGCGCCGCGACGACGGCGCGAAGCGACTCTGGTGGAACATTTCTATGAAAACTTCACGTAAATTGTTCTACCGATGTCGCGTCGCGTCGTCGGATTGCACCCGTAATAAGACTCGCCTCAATAACAAAATTTTTTTTATGCCATTTTTGGCACGGAACAACTAAAATAAAAGTATTTGAGAAGGCCTCAAACAATTTTATTTAGCACTAATTGGAATTTGTTCAACAAAAATATTTATTTAATTTTTTTGCCAAGTTGTGTGTTGTTGTAGCCAAGTTGTTTACCCGTCTTGATTGAGTAAATTTTTGTATGAGTTCAGTAATAATTATCAAAAAATAAATTGCTTTTAATCGTCAAGGTCTCAATAGATATTGCTGAAACCCGGATTTCATACATGCCTTGTTATGAATTCTAAAAATGAATTAAAGGTTAGTACAATTAATTAATTACAGGTATTTTTTTTGGGTTCCGTATCAACGGGACCATATTACTAAGGCTCCGCTGTCCGTAAGTTTGTCACTGGGCATATCTTTTGAACCATAATAGGTAGTGTTCACAGAGTGTTGAGTACAGGGACCTGCATGACCAGACCCCTCTTCCATTCTTCTTCTTTGTAAGAGGGCTCACGTAATATAGAGTATTATGACCGTTAGTTATTAATTTTATTACCGTTAGTACTATGTACTATTATTACCGTTAGTACTATGACCGTTTTTACAACAAATAATAGAAATTAAATAAAGTTGAAAAATAAAGTAGGTCCTGTACAAAAAATGTGTTTTATTCTGCGTTTTTTTTTAATGTTTAAACCTCAATTTTTTTATTTTCATTTATTTTTATTTTATGCGTATGTGTCTTTAATTATAGTTATTGGTTTTTAACCCTTTAAAAAAAAAAAAAAGTTAAAATACCTCTTCTCATAATTATTTAGGGAAACCAAAGTCTTGGTAAACATGCTCATTGCGTTAATTTCAGTTGATTAAATCCTGCCTGATGGCCTTTATGTATGTTATGTAAATCCTGCCTCATTTTTTTTTTTCATTTCCCGTTTGCTATTGTACCTACCAACAAAACATTCTCCAATATGAGCCATAATAGGAAAACTTTACCAAATGGAACTGCTATCACGAATAAACCGGTCGATTGCTCTTCTTCGCTCCACTGGCCTAAGGTATCACGTGTCGAGGATAAAATGTTCCATTTGATCTCAGACGGTGCGATTCGGAAACGCCAATTTCCCATCACTCCGCTAAATGGATGTCCGATTCGTATCTTTGTTTATTTTAGGATACATACAGGCTGCTCAAACAAAAATTCTTTTTTCGTAAATAAGGCTTTTGTTAGTGGCCAGTAATCTCGGTTGCCAGTGGCTCGTTGTGGCTATTAAGCCCTCATACGCACTAGCGGTTAACCGCAGCGTTTGACGGCGGTTAAGTGCGTACAACAATAAGCAGGTTGCTTATAAAAAAATTGCGGTTGCATATTAATAAGTGAAAAAGCGGCTAGCCGCGCGGTTACTCGCTGATACGTATGAGGGCTCAATAGTTACCATTGTTATGCTCAAAGAAAAATCACCTCAAACAAATTTGAAAAGCGATTCCTGCCAACAACAATAACAACCGCTTCTGTGGTCAAGTGGTTAAGCCACCTGTCTCAGACCCAGAGGTGCCGGGTTCGATTCTCAATGGTAGCAGAATTTTTCTGCTCGGTTTGGTTGGTGGTAGGGCTTGTTCTAAGTCCGCCTGGCTAGCTACCACCATCTTATCTAAGTCTGTCGCCATAACAAACAATGTAAACAGCATTGTTGTGTTTCGGTAGTTAGAGATAAGAAAACCAGTTCGTCTGTGTTTGAGGATTCCGGGTGAAGCTCGCTTCCACCTTCGGTCTGATCATCACTTACCATCAGGTGAGATGCAGGCCAAGAGCTTCGCGAGTTGAGAGTAAAAAAAAAACAACGACGCTAACTTAGCGCAACAATTCCATATACCTACTCGCTTGCGATATCAACTTTGAGATAAGATCTAGTTCATAATATTTACATATTAGGTATAAGTTCGAAAATACGACTATAATCGAAAATCCATAAAACAGTTAATACTTTAGGTGAAAATTGGTATCGAATTTTGCTAAGTATCTCTAATATGATATGATATCATAACATCACGCCAGTATTTCCCGAAGGGTTAGGCAGAGGTGCACATAAGTACAACACACATTTCACCAGTTATGTTTAAGTCCCATGTAATAAGGGGCGACCCTGTTGCCATCAACCGGGAACAAATCCAGACTCCGGGCTGCTACTGAGAAATTTCAGATGGAAAAACCCAATCAGACATTGCCCGACCCGGGGACTCGAACCCAGGACCTCACGCTCAGCAGTAGCGCTTTTGGCCACTAGATTTACGAGGCAGTAAAATAAAATGTCTATAATTATTATAAACTAGCTGCCCGCCCCGGCTTCGCACGGGTAAGCACTTATCTACGCCGCACCTACCTACCCTACCCTACCTACTTACCTACCTACCTACCTACTTACCCTACCTACTTACCTACATACATACCTACCTACCCTACCTTCACCTACCTATCCTAAGAACCATCTCCTTACTATAACAAACAAACACAAGAAAAAAAGAATTATCGAAATTGGTCCAGCCGTTCACGCGTGATGCCGTGACCAAGGAAATAGGGATTCATTGTTATACATATATAGATAAAATATAAATTGTTAGTAAGAGACTAATTACCAATAAAATAACAATATGTCGGAAACCTAATCGGGGCGCCAGCGCCGCCCAGGGGCGCTCGACAGAATCTAAGACAATTCGCTCGACCAAAATGATAAATTATTATTATTATTTATTTAATAATCAAGTAAAAAAAATCATGAGACTCATGATAAATGAGTTTATTTCTGTAAGTAGGTTTGTACAAACACTTATACACGTCAATTATATTTTTAAACTAAATGAGGTCGGCGTTTCCTATCTGAATACTCTGAGAAGACAGGCCGAAACAAACTCAGAGGGGAACTCTCTCTTTTAAGACATAATCTTGGTCAGATCATGTGAAGACCATGTAGATCTGTGTCTGAAATGGTCTCTTGAGGAAAGAACCATACAGATTAAGTGGATCTATCCAGTCAGTGCACGCATGTGTACGTTACCCCAGCAAGAAAATCTCTTCTAGAATTAATTGAGTTTAACGAATATTTAGAGCATAATATGCTGTAAATGTGCGCCAAGTAAAAAATTTGTGCGTGTTGTAGATTTGTCAGTAACCGTGCAGCTCAACTCAGAATTTATGAAGCGTAACGTTAAGTGGAGTTTGTGTTACTTTATTAGATTAATTTCTAATATCTATTCAAAGTGTTTCTAGACGCAAAGGTGCACGAAGTTAGCATTTCTCAGAATGTATTTAACTCAAAGCTAAGCTGAATATCTAATCAAAAGGTAATCACACCCTTCTCCAGTTCCAAGAACTGAGTGCTACTCAGACATTTGCCATAACATGTTATTCTAATCTAGGTATCTGATTTAGGATTAGAGGATTTATAAGGTATAGCTTTTGCCCGCGGTTTCGCCCGCATGGAGGTTGGAAATTATACCACGGGTATGTACTACCCGTTGTAGTTGTTGTTTTGTTTTTTATAAAGTTGTTTTTTTTTGTATAAAGTTTTTATTTTTCACTTTTTTGTTGTGGTACCTACCCCACACAAGTTCGAATACCACTATCTACGTAGCTATGCAAATAACAGTGACATGAAGTTATCATCATATCATCCATATAAACTAAGTGGGAAAAATATGTATTTTTGAAGCGAACTCATAAGCTATCCAAGCAAAGTTAATAAAATTTATATGGAACCACCTCGGGAGCATACCCTTTCAAACCAAAAAACAATTTTCAAAATCGGTTCACAATAACGGAGAAATGGAAGGAAATACATGAAAAAAAAAGAACAAACATAGGCGGCGAACATATATCCTCCTCCGTTTTCGAAGTTGGTTAAAAAGAATTAATAAAGAAAATTATTCAAAAAACAAAAAACCCGACTGCAAAATAATTATTATTGACCCCGCCTGCGATACCAAAATTCTATAGATTATAATGCTTGTTTTACTCTTTTCAGTTACGTGTTTTTGCAGTCGGGTTTTTTGTTTTTTGAATAATTTTCTTTATTTCAAGTTTTTTAGTTTTATTAATATATCTTAATTTGGAATTGACTCATTAGCAGCTTTTATTTGATACCAATATTGTTGTAATTTATTTAAAAAAAAACCTTCCCCTCCCTTTTTTTTGTAATTGCAGATGCAATACATAAATATTATATAGCCTATATCACTTCTACGATTAATACGAATCTAACGACACCTCATATATTAAACCCATCAAGCCGTTTAGGCTACAGAGCGTGCCAAAGAAATAGACATACATACATACATACATACATACTCTCGAAAAAACATTACCCTCCTTGTGGGGCAGTCGGGTAAAAATTAAGCACAAATAAATAAATTAAGTACAACTATTTTCTTAATGTCCCTCGGTAAACTTCGTGTTTCGTCAGTTGTCGGATTTCTATCAGTTGTCCTTTGCACTTGGTGGCACAAACACAAAGTGCAACTGATAGAAAATAGATTGAGAGCGTCCGGCCTGAAAGAAATCTTAATCTCAGTTACAGTAGTTGTACTGTACTATAATTATGTGATAGTGCTTACATATTTACAACCATTGTAAAAGTAGACGAACAAAGCTAACTCAAGGTCAAGTGTTACCGCCGACCTGCGCTCGACTGTACTTATATTTTCTGTACCGGGACCTTCTTCCCTCATTCATTCGCCTCAATCACGAGGGTCATGACGTGACCTTTACAAATATGGGTGATAAGGGCCCTCTATTAAGTGTTAGGTGAACTTTAAATGTCATGCAGGTTTGATATATTGCTTGCTATGAATCAATCTTCCTAGCCTTTTTCCAATTATCTTGGGGTCGGCTTCCACTCTAACCGGAAGCAGCTGAATACCAGCATTTTACATGGAGCGACTGCCTATCTGACCTCCACAACCCAGTCACAGGGTAATACGATACGATTTGGTAAGACTGGTGTCAGACTTTGGGGCTTCTGACGACTCTTAGCGACTGTCAAAGATCCACGGATGACAGCCGGGACCAACGGCTTAACGTGCTTTCCGAGGTACGGAGGAGTCTCGGTATGTAAAGATGGTCACCCATCCACTGACCAACCCCGGCAAGCGTAGCTTAACCTGATGGATCGACCCGTGCGGCTTTTTATTACTTAGCCACGAGCTCCTCTATATTGCTTGCTTTGACTATTTAGTAAAAATACGAGACTAATTCGCAAAATGAATCAGAAAATTACCAAGGGAGTTAAACCTTTGTATAAGCCCCTCTTTGCCATCTCTTAGGGCCCGTTCACACGAAAAACAATCACAACATCACAGCGACAAAATGTAAGAAAGTGGTTATGTATTGTGTGAATAGTGTCGCTTGAACTTCTTGCGTTGTCGCTTATAGTGGTTGCGATGTGGTTGCGTGGTGGCTGGTCGGTATTACCGACACATTTGAGTTTGATGGTAAAATGTGGTCCGTGTGAATAAACTATTAATTTTCATAGGTACAAATAAACGCCCGACTAAGTGTTGTTGTGGTGTGGTTGCGGTTGTGGTTGTGGTACGTGTGATCAGGCCCTTATAATTGGGCTGCACCATAGATATAGAGAATAGACTGAGCATTCCTCTGTTGTGCAGTGAATACAGACGGAAAAGTACGAGACAGACAAAGCCAATGTGCGGCCATTAGTTGTCTCTATGGTAGTACTACAAGTATTGGCCGCACAGTCGCTTTGTCTCCTTCTAGAGAGCGGTCACTTTTGCGAGGCTAACGCTCAGTCAAATTTTCTATGTCTATGCACTGCACCAACTAGTCTAATGATGCCCTCGTAGGTAAATACAGTTAAACAGCAGTGCAGTAGTAAGGCTAACGTTAGTGTAGATTTATCGAAAACTCTTGACTAAACTACTATTTAACTTTCTTCTTCTTTTTCTATTCTCAAATATTTAATACAAAATTGATGGAGTTTGACAAATAAAAGGCAGATGTTGAATGGGGTACATATTACAATACCGACATTTCATAATAACTATGACTGAAATACCGACACGACGTCCAAAACAACGAAGTTCGAAATACCGAAAGTTTTAAATACCGATAGCCGTATCGAAACATAAAATACCGATGCCCAAATGCCCGAAAGGATGAAACCCCGAACGGACGAAATTCCGAACTTGCGAACTATTTATACCTATGTCTGTATAAGTAGTAGATCAGTGGGTGAAATAGGTTAGGTTAGGTTAGAACAGTGACCAATCACGCGTAAGCCGAGCGAGCGAAGCAAGCGGTGCCGCGGCAGCGGCCGGCGAACGCTACTCCCAAGTTGCTCGCAGAATTTATTTCACAATTTTCTAAGTATCCTGGTTTTCGCAATATCCCAATGATGAAATTACTTAATTGGGATATTGTGAATTATATCACTGGGGAGTATACATGGGGAATGATGCAACATGCAAGCAGGCATGCAGCGTGCAAGCGCCTCATGCAGCATGCAAGCAGGCAAACCAGCATTCAACATGCAAGCAGGCATGCTACATGCAGCAAGCATTGTTTCTGTCACGACTCCGGCGCTGCAGGGTTTAGGCGGCCCCACGCGAGCTTATCGTCGCAGATGGTTTAAATGCTCACCGGATGGTTTAAATGCTGGCCGGCTATGCCAGCCAGCCTCAGCCGCGGCGGTGGGCCTTCAAACCACCTGCTCCTCAAATCGCGGGCCGCCCCACCCCTCCGCACCTACGCGGGCTTAAATTAAACTCTAGGGGTAGGGCAGACAAGACTGCGCGAAGTCGGTTTTGCAGCGATTCGTTTCTGTTAAATTAAAATAATAATTGTGTTTTTTATTTGGATCTTCAGGTTTTAAGCTTCGGGATATGGATCTTCGGGATTTTAAGCTTTTGTACAAATTAACTTTCGGGATTTAAAAAATTTAAACTTTCGACCAAACAATCATTCGGCGTAAAATTTTTCGGGATTTCGCCCATAGGTATTTTAAAATACGGTCTTTTGAATTTCGGTATTGTAATACAAGAGGCGAATTTCATCAATGGAAGGACCACATCTAAACCGCGTACAGCGGATGTCTCAACAATGGATGCTCTTGATCTTGATCGACCGATCGCGTTCAATTTCATTGGTAAAATTCGTCTGAATCTTTAAAGTTTTCACGACTTATTAATTAATTTTATTGCACCATCCATAAATTAAAGACAAGTGAACCGTGGAGGTATTATTTACCGTCACTATACTCCATTTGAAATAAGATGACAGAGACATTTAACTAAAACTTTTTTACAGTCCGTTCAGCCGATTTTCACTTCTATTGCTTTGGTGGCATGACAATTGGCAGCTGCAGTAAACAGTTGGTATTATAACCACTTTTTTGCTTTTAATGCCATCCTTATGCCTACGGTATAGAAGTCAGAATCGGTTGAAAGTACTGTAAAAAAGGTTTATTTGAATGTCTAATCTTATTTCAAATGGTGCTAAAAATAAACAAAATTAAACATTCCATTTTAAAGTACAATTACACTTTATATTTTACTTTTTACTAAGTAATATTATTGTGGCTATCAAGTTTAATTTAAGTACAGCGCCGCATCTTAGATAAAGTGTAGTTGCAACAAGTAATTAAATAATGTTGGGTAGTTCAAAACTTACAATAGTTTACAGTAAATGTGCAGAGTTTATATTTTACGAGAAAACTGTTTAATTGTATGCGCAGGCTATTAAGTAGTGGTCCATGGTTTATTATTGAGATTAAAACTTAGGCTGGCTAGGTCTAGTAATCGCAAGTGCCACGGCAGAATAAGAGGCGTTTAAAGAATTGACTTAATTAAAATGTGTTGCATCAAAAAGGCAACTATTATACAAGTTCAATAAAACGCTTATTTCAAAACACAGGGACTTGTTTCGTAAATATTTCTTCTGGTTACGAAAATAAGAGGGAACAGGGCCTGCGAGGAATTTGAAAAATCGGTATTTGACGAAACTATTGCCGTAGTCTTATCTTTTTTGGATGGGAAATCAAATAACTTCTCCCGCTCTGCGCGGAAGGGCGTGTCAGACTCTTACTGACTAAAACCCACCCGTGTTCCTTCAGTTGCCAGGAGCCACGGTCACCACCTTAGGACTTTCCCGCAACCCCAGCAGGCATCGACCCTAGCGGACCCCGTCAGTTGTGCTGAAATCTCTTTGAGGCGCGCGTGGAACACAACGCGCCGTCAAAAACATATCTGTCGAACCGTGGGTGCACCTCTGCCTAACCCTGCGGGGAATACAGGCGTGATGTTATGTTATTAAATGGTGGTCCATTTTTATTAGTGAGATCAAATTTTAGATTTACGTAACCGTCAAACCACTTAACTGAGAGTGGTACCTGCGATCTACTCTGCAAAAGAAGATTTCATCTAAGTCGTTTTTTTTCAGTCACTGAAAATATTATCTTCTTTCTTTTAGTTTCAGTGAGATTAACGACCAGCAACGAATTTGTTAATGGACTAGATACAGTCAAAACCGTTTGTAACGCCTTCGCTAAAAACGAGGTATCGAATAAAACGACGAAATTTTGAGGTCCCAGAATTGCTGTTTAGTTAACATAGCGTTAGGTTATAACGACTATTGGCTATATATAATCATCCTATAATGTTCCCACCGCTGGGATACAAGCCTTTTCTCTTCTAGAGGGAGTGGCCTGTAATCTATCACGCGGGCTCAGTGCGGCTTGGTAGATGTCACATGTCTTCGGTTTTTTCTCACGTTGTTTCCTTTCACCATTTTGACAGCAGTGGTGAGGAAATTATTTACCTACACAAAGTAAAGCGTTTGTTAGGGTTCAAACCTACGACCTACAACTCATTAGTTGCGGCCGTTACCACTCGGCCATCACTGCTCTTGGTAACCATAAATGATTTTGCTAAAAGGTACATAACAGCAAACGATTTAAATTTCAAATTATATTGACACAAACTATTCAAATTGTTAATCTATGATTCAAAATCAAAATCGAAACTCATTTATTCAAATTAGACTGCGATTTAACACTTTTTGAACGTCAAAATTACATAAGACAGTCCCCCAAAACGCCCACCCTTCACCACTTTCTAGTGCTTTAGCTGGGGAGAAGAAGTGAACCAACAAACTCCCCAGCAGCACAGCTGTCTGTACAGTAAGAAGAACTTGATTCGATACAATAGTTGCAAATTAATTAGCATTACGAAACACCAAACATTTAATTAAATTATTTGCCATATATGTCAACTAGCACACGCCGCAATATACCAATCAATTTCATAAATTACAGATTAATTTATGCTAATTATTTCATTTGATCAGTCAACTGTTTAATGGTTTGTTATAAAACAATTGAATGACACAAATTATTATGTGCACATCAAAAGAGCCTTTTAAATTAAATACTATTTAACTATAAGTATTTAATTGTGGTTTGTATTTGTAATACCTGCTCTTTTGAACATTCAATCATTTTTAATGCATTATCATATCGGTGGAGTTTAGTTAGGTAGGTTATAACATTATTTATTTATATATACTTTATTTTACACCAGATAATACATTACAAAAAGAAAAAAAGACGTGTGGCACTCGGGGACTGCCCCGGCGAAGCTATTGCATAGCATTTTTTATCAACTTACGCAATTGTAAAATATTAACCCGAATACAAGAAATAGCAATGATGACATTGACAGGAACTGTTATTCACATTTATAGTTTTTAAAACTTGACACAACGTAATGGGAACATCAAACTAATAAAAAGGTTTTAATTTAACTATTAATAGTCAAGGATCATTCGTCTAAGTAAATTTGAACTTTATTGTCAAACAGTTAAACATAATTTTCAATACAACACTCTCGTATCATTCGTCTAAGTAAATTTGAACTTTGTTGTCAAACAGTTAAACATAATTTTCAATACAACACTCTCGTATCATTCGTTTAAGTAAATTTGAACTTTGTTGTCAAGCAGTTAAACATAATTTTCAATACAAAACACTCTTTTCTTAGGTAGTATTTTCGTTACGAAATTTCTGGATTAGGTCTCCACGCTCAAGGCCCGCGATAAAAGCTATGCAATAGCTTAAAAACTAATACACTACATAATAAACAATGGGCGGCCTTATTACTGCGATCTCTTCCAGGCAACCTTGGATTGGACAGTGATTTTCTGGACATAAAATGGGGCTGTCTTTGGTGCAAAAAAAAAGTAAGTAAGTATACAGTATGTTAACTAACAGAGGGCGTTCCCGTTAACCCGCAATAGTATAGCGTCCATACTTGCTAGAAAAAATATTAAAATCGAAAAAAAAAAAAAACTTTTTGTATTTTTTTATCATAAAATATTCACGAAAAATATTAATTTCATACGTAAAACAAACACTCTGTACACGCATACTTGTCGCACTTGTCTTTCCAAGTTGAAAGACAAGTGAGCGTGTACAAAGTGTTACACTTACGAATCAATTTTTGAAAAAAATTAAATTTTTTATTAAAAATATATTTAAAAAACTTTTTTTTTTTCACTTTCAATATTTTTTCTAGCATGTATGGACGCTATACTATTGCGGGTTAACGGGGACGCCCTCTGTTAGTGAACATACTGTATATTGTATATACAGGGTGTCAGGGACATCGACGCGAAGCCTGTTACCATGGATTCAGTACATGATACTGAACCCCCCTGCGTAGAAATATTTCGTCGGTTATTTAAAAAAAAATCAGCTGTTCTATACATTTTGATGTTATTGGGTTTTTTACATCAGGAGTTTTTAGTGACAGCCCCGAGTTTGGAAGTTGGCGGTGTGATACCCTCGTGCCTTGGAAAGCACGTTAAGCTGTGGGCCCTGCGCTAGATCTCTCTCAGGTCGAGTCGAATTGTCGTCCTATCGGACTATGAGAGTGAGGGAAGAGAGAGTGCACCTGTGTCGGCGCACACACTTGTGCACTATAATATCTCCCGCGCGCCGAAAACTAGTCTCTGCTGAGATTGGTCGCCATGACTGAAATTCGGTCTGGAGGACTATTATTAAATATAAGTAGGTACGAAATGCTCCAAGCAAGTTCGGTGGAATGATTCAAAAGAACCTTCACGATTGAGATAAACTACTATTCTGATCAGTTTATTCAGCTGACAGACATGAGAGAAGGAAAATGTCCGTTGAGAAGTGTTCTTATATTTCTGTGTAAAATTTGTCCCAACATAATATAAAAAAGTCGCTGGCTTTGTAAAAAGAATAACGTAATAATTTCTTAATAAGTAGAACTCCGTCCTCTGCTACCTTAACCCTGCCCCCTAATTACGTAATGTAGTTCAATTTTAAATTGAAATTAATTGAAAAAGATTGCTAGTCCATTGTTTCATAAGTTCGACAAAAAAAATTGAGCAGATTTTTTTTTCGAACTTATGAAGCAATGGATTCCTAATCCATTTTTTTTCAATTTTTTTCAATTTAAAATTGACCGTGCTTTACGTAATTAGGCTGCTGTATGATTGTCTATGCAATATTTCAAGTATTATATCTGTAATCACGTTCTCTAACACGGCTCTAACGATTTCCATTAAAGTTGCAACATAGCGGTTTACGGGGGTTAAACATCGATCTAGCTAGGTGCCATATCTGGGAAAATTCGTTTTCTCTAATTTCAACCGAGCAGAGCTGTAATTTTTATTTTGTGTGTTCATAAATAAATAAATAATACTATAAACAACAACAAACCCATCCTTACCGAACTGCTGACGTGAGATAACCACGAAAGTTAATTCACTAAATCAATTTTAAACCGTCACACCAACGACTCGATATGCCATCGGTTCCCGACAGTAAACTTTGGTCGGTCGTAACCTGAATCCAATTTTCTTAGCCGTTCACTCCGGCTGTATACTGTTGAAACTCGAATGGGTTAAGGAAATGTGGAATTGTTGGTAATGTTGCAATACTCATTAGGGATGTAATTAACTGGCATTACTTGTGCTAACTGTGCGGATTAAGTAAACTATAAAGGCGTGTTCGCAGTTCGCACAAACGAACAAGAAAATGGTGAACATCGAACACTTGGTTATGTGCGTACCGCTAACGATCATCAAACACACGTTAGTAAGTTTTTAGACCTTTGTATCCTGCATATGCGTATGAAATTTCATTAAAATCGGTTCAATCATTTCGAAAAACAAGGGCTTGAAAGTTTGTATGAAATACCGTACGATGTAAACCCTCTTAACTAAACGCGACTACATCGAGTAAAAGGCACCTCGAGAGAAAACGTACCTTTATTTTATTCGAAGTGTATAGAGTGCCGCGAGTTTCTTGTGGCACTCTAGTGTCACTGCCTCGGCCCGGCTAGGGTGCCGTGAACGTTGCATTGTCACTGTCACTTGTTATTTAGGTTAGGTTAGGTTAGAACTGTGACCACACAACGCACGAGCCGAGCGAGCGTAGCGAGCGGTGCCGCGGTAGCGGCCGGCGAAGTGCCAGGGTCCGTTTAGGCACAAGAGAATGTAATGTTTTGGGAATGTGGTGTTTTACAGCGATCTAACCTCGATAATCAAACAAAATACCAAGTGACGTGACATAGTGACAGTGACAATGACAATCCAATGCTTGCGGCACTTTGGCCGGGCCGAGGCGGTGTTACTAGGGTGCCTGTAGTGGCACTTTATCCGATAGGGATAGAGTGCCAATGGTGGCACTCTATGCACTGCCTATTTTATTTTATTTACTCGAGTAACGAGTTAAAATATCGAACCGCATCACTATCTGACACTGTCAAAAAGACAAGTGTGAAGTGTTATCAACATTCACTTAATTTTTTCAGTTTCTTTCGAATAGCATGAAATTGATATTTCTGTTTTCCAGTGTGGATGGATTATAATGAATATGGAATCTTCAAGACGGACAGCATTTACTCCAAGGTTGTTGTGTTATTGTTCAGTAAGATTTCAACGCAATGTGCAAAGATATTTTCACCAAAGAGAACAATACAAATAGGTATTTGTTCTCAGTATTCCCGTTAGACAAACTATAATTAGTACTACCACTATAATCTAGAGATCATATGGAACAAATCAACTATGCGTTTCATTGATATCCGCTTCAATCATTGGAGGGCCCAATCGCCCAACAAAAAAAATGATCTCCTTTGATGCAAGTACATTGCAAACATTAATTAATCCATGGTTACTAAAGAGACCGGGGTGGTTGAGCATGAACACAAGTCGAACTGTGTTCTTATGTTGTTCATGTTCACTTAGCTAATTTACGTCCACACGTACGAATCAAATGTTCCGTGTTCGATGTTCATGTTCAACATGTTTTGTTCGTTCGTGCGTACACGCCTTTACGTTCAAGCTAAGTAGATGTAGCAAGCTGCAAGATTAGCTAAGAATTATAGCTTATTGGTCGAGCAAAGTGAAATTGGGTTTCTCTGTCAGGAATTCCACAGTAGCAGTCCGGAGTTTGGAACTGTGCCCGGTTAATGACAAATAGGCTCGCCCCCTATTACCTACATGGGACTTAAACAAAGCTGGCAAAATGTGGGTATACTCGTAGGTACGCCTCTGCTTAACCTTTTGGGGAAAACGGGTGTGATGATGTTATGGTACCTATCTATCCGTGACATCACTGCGGGCCCTATCAGAATACCAGCGCTGCGACATTTAGTATTAAATGTCGCAGCATCGTGCTGAGATAGGAGCCTTTTGGCCTCGCACATGACTCTGCTTCTTTTTTACTTTGTTTTATTTTTATTGTTTTTTATTTCTTTTGATGTTTCAATGTGTTTTAGTTTAGTTTGTGATCTCCTGTGCTTGTCTCAATAAATAATTTTTCTTTCTTTCTTTCTTGGTATGTTGTAGCCTATTGGTTTTTGTGAGCAAATTTTAATGCAGCTGGAATGCCTTCCGTGATATGGAGCTAAGCATGGACCTAGATGTTGTCGATTTTATGTAACTCAAAAGCCAACGTCACAACTCAAAAAAGCCAATTATTATGTACGTATAGGGCTGACATACAATGTCTATATTACGTAATTAAAGGCTGACGTCATACGCAAAAACTACACTCATTTCATAAACATTATGCTTCAGGTGACGGCGACGATTTTTGCATTGGCGATCGACGCATGGTTTTGAAATGTGTGTTAATGGCATATGCTTGCGAGTAATGCGTTGCTTCAACTATCTGCTACAGCGATTTTTATTTATTATATCGCATTGTATGTTAAGTCAGGGAAATTAATTGTTCAGCAAATTAACACCAATGTCAGTTTGCCAAGTAATTACACATTTCAAAGAACAAAGAATTGAATACACGAGACAACTTGAGTTGGCAGTCAATTTGCTTATCAATTCGTTTTCCTCTATCAATTTACAATCATAATGTATGTATGTATGTATTGTATTAGTGTGATTGTATTGTATAGATTGTGTATTCTCAATTTATATACCCTTTTGTTTTATTTTCTAGAATATTTTTCTTTATCTATGCTGCCAAGCTTTTAGGGAACTGGGCTGGCCACATCTGTCGTATGCCGGAAGAGCTATGGGTATAGTAACAGTGGGCCCGAAACACGAGCAAACGGCAACGCGGCTGGTCAAGGAGGAGATGGCAGGATGAATTCGACTGTTTTCATAAGGATTGGCAACAAACAGCAGAAGACAGGGATACGTAGAAGAAGGGAAGGGAGGCCTTTGCCACACGAACAGCTGATAATAATAATAAAAAATGCTAACTTGATCCGACCACAAGTAATTCTGAAACTCGTGGTAGTTCCTTCGTTCATATTCAGTGGTTAGCAAAGCGGTAAGTTCATTCAACTTGTATTGTTTCTTGTTTACCGTGGCAAGCCGAGGCGTCACGTTGATATGGTTACGAATGTTACGATCAACAGAAGTTCCTGAATATTGAATGAAAAGAAAATATATTTGGCGGCTTCTTCTAGTAAGAATAAGAATTGTTTATTTGCGAGAATAGTTGCGCAAGTGGTCAGGAACTCGTGGCTATATAATAGCAGCCACACGGGTCGATCTTCCAGGTTAAGCAACGCTTGCCGACGTCGGTCCGTGGATGGGTGACCATCAATTACATAGGTACCGAAACCCTTCCGTGGCTCGGAAAGCACGTTAAGCCGTTGGTCCCGGCTATCATTCATAGAACTTTGACAGTCGTTAAGGGTAGTAAGAAGCCCGAAAGTCTGACAACCAGTCTTACCAAGGGGTATCGTGTTACTCAGTAACTGTGTGTCAGAGGTCAGATAGGCAGTCGCTGCTTATAAGATACTGGGTATTCAGCTGCATGCGGTTAGACTGGAAGCTGATCCTAACATAGTTGGGAAAGTTTAGGCAGATGAGTTGCGCATCACTAGCTGTTTTTGCTATAATCAGTTAATAATAACAATCTTCAGGATAATAATTTTCAGTCTGAGGATTAAAATATAATATGAAAAAAAATGTGAACATTAATCTACACATTTTTTTTCATGATAATATTTATTTACTCACGAATAATTAATTTATGTGAATCAATCAATCAGCCTATTAACGTTCCCACTGCTGGGACACAGGCCTGCTCTCAGTGAGAGGGAGTGGGCTGTAATCTACCACGCGGGCCCAGTGCGAGTTGGTAGATGTCACATGTCTTCGAACTTTTGGTTCTAAGACATGCCGGTTTCGTCACGATGTTTTTTTTCACCGTTTTGAGAGCAGTGGTTATGAAATTATTTACACAAAGTAAAGCGCCTGCTTGGGTTCAAACTCACGACCTCCAACCCGTAAGTCGAGGCCATTACCACTGGGCCACCACCTTTTATAATTATTATATATATATTATTAATTTATGTAACAAATGATAATTTAGTGTTATTGATACAAAATGTTCAAGAAAAACATCGTGTGGAAGCTGGCATATCTTAGAAACAAAAAATCGAAGAGATGTGACATCTACCAACCCGCACTGTCGCCATGCCGGTCCGCGTGGTGGATAAAAACGATCAGTCGGTCTGTAAAGATAAGGCCACAAAAGAATAACTACAAAGCAATCATTAACAGAACACTACATCTCGTAATTGCCTCCAGCGATAGAGACGTGAAACAAAAGCGGTGAACTAGTGAGACGAGACTGATTACTAAAACTACGGTTTCCTAAGAGAGCCTCCATTTAAATGTCTCGCTGATGGTGGCGAGTGTGTTGGATCATTCGGTTCCCTACAAAATGGTTGAGCTGGATGGTGCTGATTCACGCGTCATGTTCGTGAACGGGCGCCGTCAGTTGAGACTGGTCATCTCTTTTCTGCCAAGGCTTATTTTTAATCTTATATTTTGAATTGTTTCTGTTTTTTTCACATTGTTCTCAAATATAGAAGCAACAAGAATAATGTACCCAGGATTTTGTAATATCTTTATTTAAAAGAGTGTCCTGGGAGTTTCTTGCCCGTTCTTTTCCACAAAGATCTACTTTTTGGAATGGGCAACAAGCTTCAACTTTCTGACTAACTGACCGACTCTTTGACAATTCAAAAGTGCCTGTAAATGGTTTAATTGAAATAAATGCTTTGAGTTTGAGTTTATGACAGCCGCAGAGACGGCTGTCATGAACAAAAGCACTACAAAGTGAAAAATTACTTTAATTTCAGAAATCGGTGTCTTTGTTTTTGTATATTCGTTTTTTTACCACCGACAAATTAAAGTTATTTTTCACTTTGTCGTATTTTTTTTTTGTAAAATAGTTTTTATGTTTCGCTTTTTAGTTGTTGTGCACATAAATTCATAATGTATCCGTACCACTACTTGTAATGTAAATAACAGTGACAGGAAGTTATATAATTAACATCATCAAAGTACACAAAGTGAAGAAAATACGTATTATTGAAGCTAACTCAAACAAAGTTAGCAAACACCCAAGCAAAGTTAATAAAATTTATATGGGATACCGTGCAAGTTTCCCGTACCAAATGGAAAAATAATAATTCAAAATCCGTCCAATTCGACGAAAATATCGATGGAAATTAGAAATACATAAAAAAACTAAAACAAGCGCTACGAACATAGAACCTCCTTCTTTTTGGAAGTCGGTTAAAACAAATGGGTAAGTATGTAACATTTTGAATATGCTAACCTAAAAAAGGACAGAGGTAAAAAGTTTAAATTATTTTCAAGATGGGTTCCTAATACAGGTAATATAAGTATCTTATATAACTGCTACGTTGGTCTCGTATTCGCAACCGTGGCTGTTGACGGTGGAGTGTTGGATTCGATTCCCAGGTCGGGCAAGGTGTTATTGGATTTTTTCATGAGGAATTTCTTAGAAGCAGCCCGGAGATTGGAAGTTGGTGGTGTGATATGCATCTGAAAGCACCTGCGCCTGGTCTCTCCCCGGTCGTGTCAGATTGCCGTCCCAGCGTACTATGAATGAAAATGAACAGAGAGTGGATCTGTGTTTGCGCACACACTTCTGCACAATAATATCTCCTGTGTTCTTGGCTAATTTCCGTTAAGATTGGCCACATGATGACATGACCGAAATTCGGTAAGGAGGATATTATCACTATCATACTTACATATTTTTATAAATAAATTCCCCCCTGCCGCGAGCCGCCGCGTCTGTCTGTCTTAACGCGATAAACTCAAAAACTACCGAACGGATTTTCATACGGGTTTCACCAATGGATGGAGTGATTCATGAGAAAGGTTTAAGTGTATAATTTATTAAAGTTTTGTGTAAATTAGGTGAAATATGAGGATGCTTGTTGAAGATGTCGGAAAAAATCCTGCTGGCTGGGAGCTTTACTGGCGTGCGGCTTACGGTAGTACGTTTTCGTGGCGTGGGCGAAGCACCGGGAAAAAGCTAGTCATTTCTGTCTGCCCTGAAGAGTTGGGCAAGAAATTATCGTCAGTTTTGACAGCACTAATTCTTCTGTGTAAAGTCTTAGACAGATAAAACGATCCATTAATTAATGTTCGTCAGAACTCGTCTAAAACTTGTAAGTTACTTGTAAGGCATTAACTAACAAAGTTAATTCTAAAACATTGCACCATAATAGTAACAATTATACCTAATACTAAAGCAATTGTTATTAATTTGAGGCCTAAGACTAAATTCGCTAAAACCCGATCTAACTTGTAATCTAAATGAATAGCCCACGTGATGCTAAGTTCCTAACAATAGTTAGTCAAGTTTAGTCTTAGTTTTGTACTCGAGAAGAATATTACAGAAGTTTTACTTCGACAATACTAAGTTTAGAACAAGAGAATCTAAGTTAAGTTCTCAATAAAACTGTTTTATTCTGGTCGTAGAAAAGTTTTAAGCTTTGGCCACGCTGAAGCGTATCACGCGCGGGATACGGCACAAAATTCGCTCGCGTTGTTTGACACGTTCCTAGCACGCTCATAGTGATATATACGGTGTGGTGAGCAGAGCGCTTGAATGTCTAAAACCGTATTTTATTTGTTGTAGAGATATTTCATAGACTGTCAGTTGTTATTTCCGGTTGACTCAGACCTATCTTTGCGGAAATCCATTATAAAATACAATAGATGACGTATATTTACTAACCTAATCCATTTAACTGTTCTTACTGAGTCATAACACGGTGAAACAACTGTCGATATCTTAAAGGGTTCTCCTGTAAGAAATCGACACGTGTTTTACCTCTCAACGAGGCATCCTCAGGATTACCCCCTATTCGCGCTGATACCGATCCTAGCCGAGGTGGACCGAGCAGTAATTCTATATAAACTCTTTCTCTATTCTCCCCCTCTGCATTCGGCGCTTGGCGTGGTAATACGTCGTGTTCGGGTTCGCCACAAGTTAATCGTCATCCTGAGGATGCCTCGTTGAGTGGTGAAACACGTGTCGATTTCTTACAGGGAGCTTTATGACTCTGAAAGCCCAGTTAAGTGGATTAGGTTACTAAATATATATGTACAATAATATATAATCTTTGACAGTCGTTACGAGTCGTCAAAAGCCCGAAAGTCTGACAACCACTCTTACTAAGGGGTATCGTATTACCCAGTTACTGGGTTGTGGAGGTCGAATAGGCAATCGCTTCTTTCTCTATTCAGCTGCAAACTCAAACTCAAACCATTAATTTCATATAAACCAATTACACGTACTTTTGAATTGTATGACTGACCGACCGTCATTCCCCATTCCAAAGCGCAGTAGGTTCTGTGGAGGAGAACGGGCAAGAAACTCCACGGACACTTTTTTAAATCAGAATATTGTTTACATCATACATATTGAAATTATATCAGAACAATGTAGAAAGACGTGCACGTTAAAAGCGTCCGTAATAAAAACATAAAAATAAAAACAATTCAAAAATATTAAAATAAGCCGTGGCAGCTAAGAGATGACCAGTCCCCACTGACGCCGCCCGTTCACGAACATGACGCTGGTTAGACTGGAAGCCGACCCCAGCATAGTTGGGAAAAGTCTATGCAGATTGACGTAGCTACATAGACCTTCTAACCTTAACTTGTCATTGACTACGATAACATTCTAGACAGACAATTGAATTTGGCAACGGATAAACATGTTTGGTACTTGTGAGCAACAATTAAAGTTACCAGCCAGCCTTAGAGCTACACCGAGAGAAGATTTAACCGACATCCAAAAAGGAGGAGGTTCTATGTTTTTTTTTAAGTATGTCCATCGATATTTTCGGCAATAAAATTATGGACCGATTTTGATTCTCTTTTCATTTGTTAGAGAAAGCTTGCGCGGAGGTCCTATATAAAAAAAAAAAATTGCTTCGGTAGTTTTTGAGTTAGTTTCTATAATACGCATTTTTCCCACTTAGCCTATGTGGATGTTATAATAACTTCCTGTCACTGTTATTTACATAGCAGGTGGTATTCGAATTTGTGAGGGGTAGGTAAAATAAAATAAAATTAAAAATTAAAAAGCCTTTTATTTCTTGTGGATTATACAGTTTCTTTTCCTTTAAATATCTCTACTAATAAATCTCTATTGTCTATCTAACTAATCTAATATAATAGCAGTATCTTTACCGGGGGTAGGTACCACAACTAAAAAGTAAAGAATAAAAACGTTTTACAAAAAAAAATATACTTAAAAAAAACACTGCAAAGTGAAAAATAATTAAAGAGGTTTAATATGATTTAGCCATGATTTTACTTGGTAATAAATATTTACATGGATCTAAAAAAAATGGGACATTGAATTGTCTAAATACGGGTAATACAAGAATAATTTATTTACTCACTAAAAGAACTTTACTTACTTTATATGGGAATGTTCGAGCACGTATGTTAAAGCTTTCTACTAGATTACTACTTCATCGCCTTCTTTTGGTTTTTAGTACATTTACAAATTATCACAAGTAAGAACCTACTTAGACTTTGAGAGTGGAATTAAGACTTCAAATAAAACTAGAAGATTTCGGAGTAAGAATCCTCAACTAATGAAGCTAGTTACGAAAGTGTAATAATTAACATCTACACCGTAGCACAGATTAATACAAATAGTTCACTCCGCAAAATCATTTCAATAAAAAGCGACTCTTACTACGACACAATAAAGTGCAATTCAGGTTGCACAGCGCTAATTACCTACAGTTATATTCAACTAGAAGTAGCCTCTCTTTCCATCGCGTCACTCTTACGTCTTCTGACTACGTAGTTACACTCAGTGAATTGGCCCAGCTAGTTGAGCACGCCGCGCACCTGTATCACGGTAGACGGTAGGCCAACTTCATAGAAACGGACGAAGCGCGAGCTACACCTACGCGCCTCGATCGAGGTATGCGCGAGGTACGCAGACAGTCGCGTCTGTGCCGCAGTAACGAACGAACGGTGTGTTGTTTTTTTAACAATAACCGCGCGATTTTTACACTAAAAATAAATTCAAGTACAGTCAAGGGTCATAAATTGTGAAGCACCGGAATGTTTATATTTGCCTGCACGCCAGGTCTGCGCCTATCTCTGTGTGTGTGATGTTTCAATGCAGACAATAACACGCACACAGTATAACTACGAACGGGCGATGTTGGTTGGTCAGATGGATGTGTGGTTAACACTAAATAAAGTATACCTACTTATACTTGTTTTCCTATTTAAAAGCAATGCTTAAATTCAACATAATAGTTGAATGAAGCGATGGCAGGATCGCACGAGTAGGTCGGAATAATTGTGTGTGCATGAGAAAGGCGAAGGTTCGAACCTCAGTGCGAGCTCTCGACTCTTTTTGTTTTATTTTGTTTTCGTGTCAGAGTTCAATTATTTGAATATCATTAATTTACATTGGCTATAGGTTACGGAAGGTATAAATAAAGTAAATAGATAAAATAGGTAATTTAATAAAATAAAAAATACAGTTTTTCATAGAAACATATATTTATGTTATTATTAGCTTTTAAAACATACACGTATTAAGAACGATATAACAAACGTTGACAATAAATAAATTTATAATTTGTTTGTAAATAATTTTTGGTTGCTAATAATATTGGATGTTACCTATTGTTTATTGAGGTTATAGCTTAATTTATTCATTTTCTCAAGGAAAAGAAGATTGAAACTTAACCTCAATCCTGTAATCTTACAATTATTAACTAACTTATTTCTATTATGGCCAGTGGATCCCCTGAATTCCCCTGATAAAATTTAATATTACTTACTTTTTTTTTCTGATCGAGACATCTTTCATTTCGTGCTTCCAATCTTTGCACTATTAAACCCATACATTTTCTATAAGGTTTAGATCAGGGGATCGCGCTGGTCACGGAATAACTTTAACATCTAAATACGGACTAAACCCACTCACGAAGTCTCGAACAATACTTATTGGCACCATGAATCGGACAATTATCTTGAACAAAATAAAGTTCACCAATTTCATACACTGGATAAACATTGCGCACACTGTAGGTAGCATTATGTCGATCAAAATCTCGACGTAGTTGGAGCTGTTGGGCCGCGTCGGTATAAATTCAAACTCACTCGGCCCTTGAGGACTAATCCACCCCCACATATTCACACTTATTCTTCCTGACTCCGTATTATTTATAATGTTATTGTCAGACCTCCGTGTATTGTCTCTGCGCCACAAAGGAAGTCTTCCTTTTAGACACGATTTGAAAGTCTTTTCGTCAGTAAATATAGTAGTCTCCCAATCAAAGTCTAAATATTCCCGGGCAAAACGTAACCGTTCATCCTTATGCCTTTGCGTTAAAAAGTTGCGAATTCTTCAGCAAATCTTCTTGTTGGTATAACACCATTCGTTTAAGATTCACCACCCATAAAGCGTCACTGAGTCACTTACACGGCTCTTCAGACTTCCCTCTTCTTCAAATCTTTTCTCCCAACGTCTCACAGTGTTTCTCTAAAAATAAATAAATCCTTATTACTCATTTTGAACCACCACTTAAGAGATTAACAAATAGAATAAATCACAACAAAATAACTTACACATAAGTAAACCGCTTTCATTGGACATTTCAGATAAAAATTAAACCCATTGATTGACATGCAAGGCTACAATATTCGCCCTGGCTTCATCATTTATATTTAATTGCATTTTGAATAAAATCTTTAAACTAAAAACACTAATAGCAATAACACAAACGCCCGTAACTAAGTTCACCATATAACAACGTCCAATGAGGTTATACAACTAGAGGAGCAGCGTCCTACAAAGAATTTCTGAAAAATGTCACCACTTACGAGTTTAAATACGTAGCTTTGAAACGGATATATAAAATGTCAATCTGTCAAAATAATCTATGTTTGTCTCATTTCTTCTACCGTCAAACTAATGACGTTGGAATGAGACAAGACATTGCTATCGGAAAAACGACCAGAGTTGCCAATTATCAACATAATTTGCCCAGAATGAATGAAGGTTTTATTGAATCAATTAGTTATGTACTATGAAAGGTTGTGTTATGGAACTTTCACTAGATAATAGTTACTTATGCAACTGGGGGTATAACAAGTGGTATTAAAAAATAGTATCACATGAGTGTTTTAATACCTAATTATAACAGTTGCATTCAAGACTTTATCTACACCCATGATATGAATCCTCTATAAACAACAAAGTAATAAATTTTTGCAATACTAATATCTAACAAAAATGGCGGGATACGACGTGAATTCGAAGAACCTACTCAACCTTTTTTAGTTGTGAAGCGCGCGTGCATGACAATGTTCTTTTTTTGAAATTCATAAACATACCACGAGAATGTGGCTGTTCGATGAGTAAAAAACGATTGCATTATGAAATTTAGTACAACATTATAACACCCGTTTGGATGTCATTAGGGTTACTATGACATTGGCTGTTTTAATTTTGGCAATAAACTAACTGTTTCAGGAACTTTTATAGAGGACTTATAGCATGGGTGTAGTTAAAAGATTTTAAAAAATTTACAAGGATTACGGTATACTTACAAAACATAGGCAAAAAAAAAATGTTTCAAAAGTTTTAAGATTTGTGACAAATAATAATGTTCATAATGGAATATATAATTTATATATTCATAACAATCGATTAAATTAATTAAAGTGATGTAACGCACTAACCAGCGACATTCACTTTTTTTAGAATAATCTAAATCAATCTTCCTAGCCTTTTCCCAACTATGTTGGGATCGGCTTCCAGTCTAACCGGATGCAGCTGAATACCAGTATTTTACTTGGAGCAACTGCTTATCAGACCTATACCTGTAAAACTGGTTGTCAGACTTTCGAGCTTCTGACGACCCGTAGGTAACGACTGTCACAAGATCCACGAATGACAGCTGGGACCAACAGCTTAACGTGCTTTCGAGGCACGGATTAGTCTCGGTATTTAAAGATGGTCACCCATCCACAGACCAATCCCGGCAAGCGTAGCTTAACCTGATGGATCGACCCGTGCGGCTGTTATTACTTAGCCACGAGCTCCTCCTCCAGTTCAAATTTCTTAGAACAATAACATCAATTAAAAAATAGTTAGTAGTAGTATATGAAACTGTTGGGGTATTAAAATACGAGCGTTTTAATACCTAGATAAGTGCAGTTTTATAGACACTACTACATCTATCCCTACTAAATAAATGATAAAAGTTAAAAGAGTACGAAATATTTTTACATGTCGTCATTCACTAAACTCCCAACAGTCTGGCAAAATCAACATCGTTTTTCCTGGTAACATTGATCGCAAAAACAATGTTTGCTAAATTTATTTCGTTTTGTAATGTTTTTTGGATAATCTGAAGAAAATTTAGCAAACTTGATTGTGAAATGTAACACCACATGCTATATTAATCATTTCAGACCGTGACATACTAATTTTAACCGCAAATTCCACCATTTTTTATTTTTTATCGCTAAGCAATTGCTCACTTGACGTCAAGCTGACAACTGAATTCAGATATGCCTGCGGACACCTAAGTAGTGGTGACGCTTTTGTGCCGTCCACTTCTCCTCTAGTATTGTATAACCTCATTGACAACGTCATACGAATTAATTACAGCCAGTAAATAAATTTTGTTTCAAATCTACCCTCAATTTTTATGTTATTTATGTTGACTAGTTTAAAATTTTGTATTAATGATACTTACTCATTCCTCGACATTCGCTGTCTTCTTCTAATTGCTATAATCAGAAAAAGACAACGGGGCGTGATAAGCCTACGAAATAAGGAAAACTGTTACCTATATACCGCGCTCTTTCTATTTGGTTCATGATGAGAGAGTGCAATACGGGTGTGTATGTGTATGTGTGGAATGCCTTATTAGAAGAAGGTCTCAAGTGCGACGAGTTACGATGCGATAACTTTGTAAAACTGGTAATACACTAATGACCCATACTGTACATATTTAATATGACGAGTAGGATATATTGTTGCTGTTTTTGGTTGCATGAATTTGGCAATAACGCATCCAGAGATAACTTTTTTTAGATTACCTGGAAACTTTGAAAGGTATTATTATTAACAAACAACAACAACAAAATTATTTTATAGTCTTACTATAAAATAATTTTACTTACTGGTAGGTAGGTACATATTGTGTGTATTTTTAATGGATAAGTATTTCCTTTTATCTCCCGAAAAAAAGATGTCTGGATTAAAAAATAAAGTGAATAGAGTAAAGGAAAGTGATAACACGAGTGAAATAGGTAGTTATAGGAGGTTCATGAATTAATACGGTAGGTACGCTTGTTTTAAAACCTCGGGCATTTGTGTTTTGTTTTGTTATTCAATTCACAAAGTATTTTATTTATTTGTGTAGTTAAAAAAAGTATATTTACAATCACAAAACTAAATGGAAACACAAAGTAGGCAAATGTAATTAAAATACTAGAGGCGGGCAGCCCTATCGCATGTTTACGTACCGCGCGGCTGTAGGCATTTATTTCTAAGATATGACTTAGTTATTCTACCGTCTACCGTGCCTGTATCTTCATACCTAAAATGCTGAGTGAATCATCTGTATGCATCTGTGACTATAGCAATAATGAGTCACGTGTCGGGTTCTTACAGACCGGTACTTTGCTGATGATGTTGCCTAACAGTTGTGAGTAATGTAATCGTCGATATAGGTTTACCACCTAATTCGAATGCAGATAGTCCCAAACTTAGTATATTACAAATTTTGAGCCTTTATTTACTTTCAATTTTGTAATACGTTTTATTCACTATTTGGTGAATAAATAAATAAATAAAAATATAAAAAAAAATATATATATAACGAAGGCATTTCGGTGTCCTTGTTATCAGAGTGGTTGGCCATATTGGATGGGTAATCTCAATAAAATTCAAACTGCTTGGTACAAGCATCTATTACAGCGCTACAGTTCAGTAATTACAAAAACATCGCGAAACTAGGTGGACGCAATCAGATTTAGGAAACGCGGTGAATTCAATATAGGTTGGCAAAGGGGCGAGAGATTTCTCGCAAGGGCGTCTCCAGGAGTCTCGACCAAAGAAGCACGTTCCATTCGCTCTGACGTCTCCTCTTCAGATTCCGAAACATCAGAAAATATCAAATGTTAACCGACAATTGTCATCCGTTAACCCAGTGTTGCAGCTTCAAATCCAATGTTGCCACTTCCTATATTGACCTCACCCAAGTAGGTCCTCTACTTGACGTTTCCAGATCAATGTTGACTCTCCGACATATATATAATTCCCCATTTCAGTAAGACTAGGAAACACCTAATTTATGCGTAATAAAAGCGCGCTTTTTAAGCGAGCGTAAGCGAAAAATATGTAAATAACTATAATAAATGCGCTTGTCCGAGTGACAGCCGGTATCTTAAAACTTCTTTTGTGTCTTTGTTTGAAAACTTTGGTTAGATTCATTATTCTTCAATATGATTTTCAAACCCAAAATAACATAAAAATTTGTTCTACTTCAGATTTTCACGAAAGTTATTACGAGTACACGTCAAACTTGCGTCACCGCCGTGTCAATATTATCGACATAGATAAAGTCCCAGGAGACATGCAGATTTTGAAATGTGGAAAACTGTACGAAAATTGGACCATATTCCTAAGTTTATTCGTAACATTTTCTGACTGCAACGGAATATCGCAATTCCTAATTAAAATCTCATACCAAAAATATGCCATCGTTTATTTTAGTTTTTTCTACCAGAATGTTGAATGCCACCATGCTTTTTGGGCAAGAATTTTAGTCCAAATTACTTGCAACGTTGGTTTTAGTAACACATTGATGATTCGTTCAGATAGGTGAATCTATACATATTATAAAACAAAGTCGCTTTTTGCGGTTGTCTATATGTCCGCCGTTGTTCTTCTATACCACGCAACAGATTTTGATGAGGTTTTTACCATCGCTTAGAGAATTTATTCCGGAAGATTTATGTGTATAAATGTTAATATTAAAGTTACGTTTACCTAAGAAATCTCGATGTATTATGTTAAACGAGTTAGGTCCAGTAGGTGGCCACGCCAATCGCGGCATCATTTTTTAGGTCCTCAGAAGTGCAGGTGTGTGGACACTTTGCACACTCCAGCAATGGGGCATGGTTTGGTCAGGAGCACCGCATTCGCACTGGGTACCTGTGGGATCTATTATCCCCCATTTTGCTAGATTGTGTTTGCAGCGGCCTACTTGGATCCGCAGTTGATTGATTGCTTTCCAAATAGGCCACTGGGGTTGAACGAAGTCGGGTGGTGGTGGGTGCTGTCTCTCCCGTAGTTCTATTTTCACCTTAGGCGGTTGATTTTGAATAGCCTGAGTACAGCGAAGGAAACTCTTCCGGCTTTTCAGTCTACCTGGCGCTGTTGTGTGTTCGTGGAGGGGAATCGGCTTCTTGCTTATGTTTTACTAGCAAATTAAAAGTGTCATTGAAAATAAAGAAAGAAAGAAAGAAATATATTTTATATGAGACACACACAGGAAATACAACAATAAAATAAAAATTTTAAGAACGAACACAAATACAATAAAAAGAAGACTTGTGCGAGGCCAAAAAGGCTCCTATCAGCATAATGATACAATATTTGAAAAAAAAAAACACAAATACTGCTAGTATTCTGATAAAAATAAATAAATTTCAGAAATTAAAATCCAGCGCGCGAAAAAATTAATAAATTTCCGAAATTAAAATCCAGCTCGTAGTCGTCATGTTGATCGTAGACTCAAATAATTCTACGGATTTCAGATATCTACCTAAACTATGGTATTCTAACGATGGATCTCTTCATATTACCTAAATAATTCCTAGCATGACATTGCTCGTCCAAAATTAGGGACAGGATTCTCGAACCTTCAACTGAATATTTGACCTTGATACCTACCGTAAGATATTTCAAAACTGGCAGGCAATAAATAGACTGCCGGTTTAATATCGCGATCAAAGGAAATGCTAAAAATAAAAATAATATAGAACGGTATTTCCTGAATTCTACCTAGATTTATAATAACAGTCTACACTTGTACAGTTTGGTTTATATAATGTTTTAAACTGATTTATGATCGTAATAATATACATTTATTGCTTTACTAGCTGTTGCCCGCGACTTCGTCTGCCATTCAGGATCAAAAGTAGACTATGTCCTCTAGGTCAAGGTCTACCCATTTGCCAAATTTCATCCAAATCCGTTCAGCCGTTTTAGCGTTAAAGGGTAAGAAACAAATTTATTTTCGTAACGTACAATGTTAAAGTTCTTGGGATGAAATCCCAACTAGGGCCGGTTTTTTTAAATCGTAAAACACCACTTTGTAATTCTTCCTTTTTCTACATTGTACGTGCTTATAGTATAGATAGCGTAAGGCTGCCTGTCTACTGGAGCGGATAGGAGAAGAGAGGAGCGGAGATGTGCCAATATTAACCAATAAATCTAAACTCCGCTCCAGAGGTGCGATGCTATTGGTTAATATTGGCACATCTCCGCTCCTCTCCTCTCCTCTCCGCTCCAGTGGACAGGCAGCCTTAGACAAGTCTTAAAACAATGCCGTCAAGAGGATCATTGAAAGAGATATCCACCAATGAATATTAATGCCGGTTTGTCCATAAGATATTACGTCAATAGATTGCCAGGATTATCGAGTTAACTCGACACGGCCGTCCGTCTAACCGCATTAAGGTTACGGTCCTAAAATGACGCTTTTCGCGTGTTTGTCAAACTCAAACTTAAAGCAATTATTTCAATTAAACCAATTTCAGGCACTTCTGAATTGTTAAGGAGTTGGTCAGCCAGAAAGATGAAGTTAGGTTAGTCAAAAACTCTACGGACACTCTTTTAAATCAAAACATTGTTACTAAAATGGTTAAATCATTCAAGTTGAAATGATACGTGTAAGAACGATGTAGAAAGACGTGCACGTTATAAGCATCCACAGACTGCCCTTTTTGGCACAGCCGTGAGGTACACTCCCCTGCTAATTTCATACATCGCACTTTACACTTTATATTTGATTTTTATTTTATTCATATTATCTGCTGTATAATTGTGTGCCTTTTAGTCTGTGCTAAATAAATATTTTCTTTCTTTGTCTTCTTCTTTCAGTAAATTAAAAAAAAAACCATGGCAGCTAAGAGATGACCAGTCCCAACTGATGGCGTCCGTTCACAACTTGACGCATGAATCAGCTCCATAATGTATTTTATGTTGTCAGATTTCTTAGATTCGGATCGGACGATTCTCCCTTCATTGAAGGAAAAAGGTCAAGCGTCCTTGATAATAATCAAACGTGGAATTGCCACTGTATTCAGAGCATTAGAAGTTTGTATCTATTCCGTTCCTACCTATCCTTATCTGGGCCGGCAGTCTCGCCATAGATAGCGATCGTTATACAACCGAATTCGGTCGCAAACTCCTAATGGCGTCCCTAGACGCGTGCGACGCGCTTGACAACCACGTGATTTTTTCGTGCTTTTCACGCAATTTTGACCGTTTAGAGACGCCATTAGGACTTTGTGACCGAATTCGGTCGTATAGCAATCGCTATCTATTTCAAGAGGCGCCCTGGCTGTGATAATAAAAAGAGAAAAGCCTTGCTGTTTCAATAAATAATTTTCATTTACTCCGAAAATTCAAAATCTTACCGTTGTTTGAAATTGAAAATTGGGTCTCTAATAATTTAATTATTGAGATCTGTGTTTCTTCTCGAAAATGTTAATCCTTAGTTCAACAATAAGTTTCTCATTTTCTGTTTCAATTGAAATATTAACTGTATTAAGAATTCGTAGCAAGTTATTTTAATGCCAAGGAAATTTTTAACGACAATTCGTGATTATATTTTTAATAGATTATTACATGTTTTTCGACATATGCGTAAGGCCGTGCCCAAACCAGAAACGATCGTCGTACGAACCAGAACGCGTGGGCGCGCCGTCAGAGCGCCTTCTGGTTTTCCACCCAAAAAGTGACATATGAGGGACGTTAGCTTCTGGCGCAGTATAAATAAGTAACAGTAAAAGAAGGAAGAAAAAGAAGGAAGGAAGGAAGATATAAATCTTCATACAAAACAGCCGAAGAAACGCAAAAAAATCTCAGTGTATATCAGTACGCAATAGTATCGAGTGCGCGGCAGTTACGTACGGACGCGGAAGGTTTATCTACCGAGTGGCCGTAGGTAATTTTTTTAAGGTCACTGCCGGGACATAGTACTGGGGATATTTATACTGTGCATTTGGTTAGGACACGGGGTAATTTTTCACGTTTGTTGAGTGAGTGGATACGGTAAGTTGAACAGCCACAAAAATAATAGGTAATTGCTGAAAACCAGCGCTGTTGACGTTAGGTTCGTCCGGAGTCACGGCAATTCGCTAAGCAATGACCTTTTCTTGCACAGATGCGGCGCACAGCTTTTTTTTATTATTTGTTACAGAAGTAGATCGACATTTTGTTTTGTTATGTTGTTGTTGTCAATTGCCAATGTCGCAACATTAATTACCACAGACTATTTAGCTTCTAATTACGCAATATTGTCTTTGATCTGTCAGGCTTTGACATCAACTGACACATTTATTACTCTGAGACATCAACCAATGATCGACATCGTAAAACTTTTATCTATTGGTTGAATATGAGGCCTTTGGCTGCTTTTGTATATGTGTATTTTATTATTTAAATGTGCATTTTGTTTGTGCAGAATAAACAACTTTTATTTATTTCTTTTCATTTTAAAATTAATAAAAAATATTCATTAAAACACGAATGGCAAAAAAATCCGTATAATGAATTTATGAAATAAAAGCCAGCTTTTTTTGTTAATCCCACGTATAAATATGAAAAAAAAAAAAACATCTTCGCATGTTAGCGCCATACTAGCGGCGCCAATACACTCGATAATACCTACAAGTCGATGCCAAGTCTAAACAAATGCGATTAGCGGGAAAACCGCCTTTTGATCTCATCACCCAAACATTTTCCTAGGCACGAGGGACGGGGTTTGACGTCGGGCAATCAAGTTACACGACACTCAGGTACAAGCTATACGAAGATACTACGCGTTTATGGAAGTACGTATTCCGGGTACAGATTGGTTTAACATAATATTAAATTTAACACTCATAAAATACAATAGACGATGTATATTTAGAAAGACGACAAGAGCCGAACGCAAAGTTCGGCTCTTAATATACATCGATGTCTTACAGGGTTCTCTAACTCTTTAAGAACAATAAAGCGGATTAAGTTATTAAATATACATCGTCTATTGTATTTTATAATGGATTTCCGCAAAGTCACGCCTGAGCCTGAGTCAATTAACTATTTTAACACTCATGTTAAAACATTTTGGCCCTTTCCTCATTGGTCGGTACGTTTGCGGTGCGGGATCGGCATACTCGGTAGACTCGGTACCGAAAGCTTACCGAGCACGATTATTTCACTGAGCGTTTCCTGATTGGGTCGGTATACGCGGGAGCGGGGCGAGATCGTTGCGGTACCGCGTGACGTCACACGTTTTACAGCATCCTCGGTATACTCGAAACCGAAAGCTTACCGAGCTCCTTATCTTTTTTTAAATATTCAAAATTCAAAATATTTTATTTCACATAAACCTACATGGGCACTTATGAAACGTCAGAAGCTACGCACGGTTCCAATTGGTCGTTTCCTATGGAGAAGAGCCGGCAAGAAACTCCACGGTTACTCTTTTAAAAATAATTGGGTTTTACAATATTTACAACAAAAAAAATATAAAAATACAGTATTATTAGGTATGCGAGGACAGTGTAGGTCTTTCAACAAGTACCAAGTTTGTACTTAACAAAATAGAAGATGGTCAACAAGTGTACAGTCCACTAAGCCTACAGCGTTCTCACATTCACAAAATAGAAAAGAATCTATATAAAAGATAAATAAATTAATAAAAATAAAAACTATTTTAAACGAAATGACATGATTGCTATTACAACTGTAACAAATCTGAATAATTAACATGTCCACAAAAGTCACTAATAAAGAGTTGAAAATTAAATAGTAGGTATATAATGTCAAATAAAATTATGATTATGTCAAGGAAGAATGTAAATAAAACAAAAATATAAACATGGTAATTTGAGAGCAGTTAATAGAATCTTACATATTTTGCCGTTAATGAGGTACCAGGGAAGCCACATGTGCAGAGGGAATTATTGCCAAACTTCTTTGTCTTCAACGTAGTCTTTAATTTTATAATATGCTTTCCTGATAAGGACACGTTTGATGTGGGTTTTGAACTTCCCATCGCTAAGTTCTGTAACCGACTTTGGCAACTTGTTATAAAATCGGATGCTGTTTATAAGAAATGACTTGCTTGTTTTAGTTAATCTAAATTTGGGTATCACAATTTCATGTCTACTACGTGTATTTATATTATGGAAATCGCTTCTTATTTTGAAAAGTCCTAAGTTTTTCCGAATATAATTCTTCTGCACATGTGTTTGTCACCTAACTCCTCCTAAACGGCTGGACCGATTTGGATGAAGTTTGTGTGTGAGTGGGTCTCCGGATGGTTTGAAAATACAATTGGAGCCGGTATGTGGCGCTGTACAAATATAATGGTATAAGTTATAAATGCGAAAGTGAGTTTGTTACGCTTTGATGCTAAAACGGCTGAACGGATACACTCTCACATACTCGTACTATGAGAGAACCCTACAGAGACAATGTGGAGTCCGCGCTACCATTGAATTCCGGCGGAAAATTGTGGAACATTTTTTTTAATCCAATATAATGCAATGACATAGACACTTAGCGCCACGTCTATCGGAATTGAGTAGTGTTGGTCTCTAGTGTGACAGCAGGCAAAATTAGAGAAAATAATTGCTAAGCAAATAACTGTCCGAATATTCAAATCATACCTGTCGTTCTTTGACATTTGTATGAAATGACTACAACAATTTGTCAATTTGCTTAACAATAAATTTCCCAGACGGTTGTGTGTGTCTGTGTGACTGCTTAGTTCTAAACTACACAATCAATCTTCCTAGCCTTTTCCCAACTATCTTGGGGTCGGCTTCCAGTCTAACCGGATGCAGCTGAATATCAGTATTTTACATGGAGCGATTGCCTATCTGACCTCCACAACCCAATAACTGGGTAATACGATACCCCTTGGTAAGACTGGTGTCAGACTTTCGGGCTTCTGACGACTCGTAACGACTGTCAAAGATCCACAAATGACAGCCGGGACCAACGGCTTAACGTGCTTTCCGAGGCACGGAAGAGTCTCGGTATGTAAAGATGGTCACCCATCCACTGACCAACCCCGGCAAGCGTAGCTTAACCTGATGGATCGACCCGTGCGGCTTGTTATTACTTAGCCACGAGTTCTAAACTACACAATGATGGTTTATGATGCAGTTTTTGCCATCATTTAGAGATTTTATTTCGGCAGGTTTATCTATATCTATGAGCAGTGGTGGCCCAGTGGTAACGGCCCCGTCTTACGAGTTGTAGGTCGTGGGTTCGAACCCAAGCAGGCGCTTTACTATGTGTAAATAATTTCATCACCACTGCTCTCAAAACGGTGATGGAAAACATCGTGAGGAAACCGGCATGTCTTAGAACCAAAAATTCGAAGACATGTGACATTTACCAACCCGCACTGGGCCCGAGTGGTCGATTACAGCCCACTCCCTCTCACAGAGAGGAGGCCTGTGTCCCAGCAGTGGGAAAATTAATAGGCTGATGATGATCTCTGTACTAATATTATACAGAGGTAAAATTTGTCTGTTTGTAAGTTTGTAATTAGGGGGTAATCTCCGGAACTACCGAGATCGGATTTGAAAAATTCTTTTTGCATTGGATAGCCAGCCCAATTCTTGAGGAAGGGCTCGCGGACGAAGTCGCGGGCAGGAGCTAGTTGGGTATAATTATACATTCATATTTAATTTAGAAATAGTACAGAAATCTAGAGATTTAAAATGTCGTCATATAGGTGGCACCAGTGCAGTGCGAAGCAGGAAAAGAAAGAAAGAAAGAAAGAAAGAAAGAAAATAAATTTATTTGACACAGGTTAAGGCACAAAATATTCACACAAGAACAAAAATAAACATAGAAAGCTTAAAACAGTATTGTGTGCCTCACGACTGCGCCAATTAGGCCCAGTTCAGCATATATGCCAGACAACTAGTGCCTGACGCTGGTTTTCAACTGAACCTTATGGTACGAGTACGTCTTACGGATGTAAATCAGTTTTATAGTGTATGTAAATAAATAAAAGTAAAAGATATGTGTAGCAAATAATAATAAAAACGAATTGATAAAATTAAGTTTAAAAATAACTAAAGATTTTAAAAAGTATAGCTGCACAATAAATAAAGGACTGTCGTCAATAAATAATGGATAACTTTATCATAATAAAATTCATAGCAGTAAAACATTCAGATTCACCAGGAGGTTACTTCATAAAGCCCGCTGTAGTGCAAGGAAGCTTTTATGCGGAACACTAAAGCACCACCAATTCTCACGTGAACACAAAACCAAAGACCCAACTCCTCGTAATTCCATAAACAAGATTAACTAACAACTATTTCTTAGTTATCTCTTATGGATTAGTTGTTATAGTGTGTTTCCCTAAGGAACTGGCAGGCATGGCGGACGTGACTGCCATACTTTTGACGCCAAAAGAAATACTCTATTCAATTTGGAACTTTGAATCTATACCTAAGTGAGTTGCAAGTTGCAAGTCAGCCCTTGACTTACTGTACTGTCACATTACTGGGCTCGTCAATACCTGCTTTAGAGGAATTTAGTAACATATTCATTTGTATTTAGAAGTTTTCAACTATATATGTAATCACTTTTTCCAACAATTATTGTTTGAATAACATTTGGTATTCACTTTGTTTACGTTTTCTTCTAATACTTTTGAGACAGACCATAGTACGTACCCAATTATTTATAAATTACTTATTAAATATTTCTTTAAAGAGGGTAAGTATGCATCTTGTGCCACTTTCACACATCGGAGATTGCATCTATTGGTTAATCCGATTCGATCAAATTTATCTTTGCTTCTACACAAGTCGAGTGGATTAAGATTAGATCTCATATAAAAATATCTCTCGTCTCTCAATACACCTACGTAGGTATTGATAATATATGTGGGTAGGTATTACAGAGTCAAGAATAACTTACAATGCCAGTCAATGTCAACATCTGGCGTCGATCGATATTTGACTACCTTAGAATACAATAGCGTCAAAATTGTTTTGGCTTTAATATTCTAGGTGGTCTGACTATGCCTGTATTTGGATTATCAAATAGTTTTATATTATATCTTTGGATTATGAAATAGTAATTTTTTATCGAAGTGCATAGAGTGCCGCGAGTTTCTTGTGGCACTCTAGTGTCACTGCCTCGGCCCGGCTAGGGTGCCGTGAGCGTTGCATTGTCACTGTCACTTGTTGTTTAGGTTAGGTTAGGTTAGAACTGTGACCACACATCGCACGAGCCGAGCGAGCGTAGCGAGCGGTGCCGCGGTAGCGGCCGGCGAAGTGCCAGGGTCCGTTTAGGCACAAGAGAATGTAATGTTTTGGGAATGTGGTGTTTTACAGCGATTTAACCTCGACAATCAAACAAAATACCAAGTGACGTGACGACGTGACGTGACGACTTAGTGACAGTGACAATGACAATCCAATGCTTGCGGCACTTTGGCCGGGCCGAGGCGGTGTTACTAGGGTGCCTGTAGTGGTACTTTATCCGATAGGGATAGAGTGCCACTGGTGGCACTCTATACACTGCCATTTTTTATTTAAAAAAACATGGTGGCCCATAAGCACCAATGACGAACAACGATAATTTTACACGCGCCAAAAGTTCATTTGTTTCTTCTGTTCTAAATAGCTCTATTTGGAAACCACATCGAAATTTAAATAAAATCTTTGATGATGACTAACCTCCTTGGTTGTCATGATTGTGTTCGCTTTATTTTTAAACACGGCAGATATGAGTTTTCATAGTAATTTATTCGGCCGCTAAACACGACAGATAGGGATTTTCTTACAAACATTGCCGGTCGGGCGCTCGCATGTATTCGACCAGTACAGCAATTTCGATTTAAATCGAAGAAGGTTGTCAAAATAATGCTCGAATTTCCAAGCATGTTTGAGAAAATATTTATCATTTATCCAAATTGACACCCTACGTCAATTTGCCGTGTATACAACTGTCACAAATGATGACGGTTGTGATTTGAATTTACTCACGTACAATTTTATTTGATACTCAATCTGCTTAACAATTAATTTCCTTGTCTTTACAAGTACGCTTTGTGAAAATATTATGAACGTACGTAAACTAAAAATACTTTTAAAATGTGCACACCTAGCCTTGATAAATGCTTTCCTGAATGTATGCAAGCTGTACTCATATTTCATATTTATTTTACAGGTATGAACATCTCCACGCGAGGATATCTTGTCTGTGTACCTGACGTTTGCTTACTTAAATATGTATATTTTATGTAGAAAATGTAGTGCATTTATTATGTTTGAAATATTAAGCAGGGTTAAGGTAGCTGTCCCACCGTCAGCGAATAACGACATCGAGTACCGAGTAGAGCTAGCAACTGAAAACGAGCTGGCGACCAGCGAGCATAGAGTGTGTAGAACTCCAATAGTTTTGTCGCTGGGCTATCAGCGAGTGTCCGAGTGCGACGCGGGCGATTACTCGCACCACTCGATCAAAAAACGTAAAGTAGATTTATACACTCCGTGTAAACAAAAGAGCTGCATCTGTGCACACCACCAAGCGAGCATCGCTGAGCAAGTATCACTGAGCGATATTATCTTTGATAGCTCCTGTCGCTCAGCGACAAACTAGTGGAGCGAGTCCTCGCCGGGTGGCGGTGTGAACAGTCAGCGATCAACTATTAATATATGCATCTCTTTTATTTACACGGAATGTATATCTATTGTACGTTTGTTGAGCGAGATAAAAACTTTTTACAAAAAAAACGAAAAAATATACAAGCAAAATGAATAAAATTTATATGGGACCACCTTGAGAGCATACCCTTTCAAACAATAAAAGCATTTTCAAGTTTAGGTAGTCGCTCCATGTAAAATACTGGTATTCAGCTGCATCAGGTTAGACTGGAAGCCGAACCCAACATAGTTGGGAAAAGGCTAGGCAGATTGATTGACTTCATAAATCATACGACTTAATATTAATTAGCAATATTTAAAAAAAAAATACTTAAAATTATAAATTACATTACGTGATAAAATATTAAGAACATTGCTATCCATTTTTACGTTTGTATGGACCCCTTTCGGGTAAAAGCCACCTCCAAGAATTTCCTCTTCTCTCTGTATTTTTCCAGTCTCCAGCCATCTTCGGCCCGCCACTGCCGCTAATTCGTCTGCACATCTGGCACAAGGCCGGTCTCTTGCTGTAATCCCTCGCGGTCCTGACCATTTTATTATTCTTTGTGTCCGTATTCTGTCGTCGATGAACCTGGCCACGTGCCTTGCAAGGTATAAGAGATAAATAAATTTAATAATTTATTAGTGACTGTTCACATCGCCGCCGGCGAGTACAGTACGACACAACTTGGATGTAGCATAGATTTGAAAATTTTCATTCATTCATTTCAATTTTACGAATGTATTTGGCTATAAGACTTTACAAGTTATTGCGTTTTCGAAAGATCATTTTCACCTAAAGCAGTAATAGCGATTGATGATTTTGAAGGCGCACTCAGTTCGGATGGTCATCGGTTTTACGAATTTTGCCGGTGCCACATCTAAGTTGTGTCGTACTGTACTCGTTTGTAACAGCGACAAGACCTGTCAAAGAGAGACGCTCACTGACCGTCGCTTGGGAGGCAGAATATTCGCTGAGAGACTCACGCTTGGTACATTATGCATACCAGCGTATAATCGTTCGTCGCGCAGTCACTGTTCGTTGCTAGCTCTATTTGCTTCTCGTTGCGCTGGCGGTGGGAGGGATGCCTCAGGGTGGAATTGAATTCCACATTCAAATCCTTGTCTCCAATTTAATATTATTTCCATTTTAACAAATATTAACTTTGAACCCGAGTAAATTACACTGATATCATAATTACTATAGTAATTGAAAAAAACATTAAGAGGTCGTTACGTAAACCAAATTTTATGTGTCAGCATTAAATTAATTTTTCCAATAACACATTTTAATTTGCATGTTATAAGGTAAATTCTTCCCAATTTTTATTCCAACTAAAAAGCAGACAACGTTAATTCACTCAGCCATTTTTCGGAATCCGGATGGCAGAAAGTAATTGGTGGCAAAAAATCAAATTTTGTGCCAAATCAAACGTTAATGTGCGGTCGGGATATTTACCGGAAGTCAGGAAATCCTTTCCCGGATGTTGCCATTATTTTTCTCATTTACCTATATTGCTGTTAGGGCGGGTATTAAATATTTGGTACTAACTTTTTAGGGTTCCGTACCCGAAGGGTGTTAAACTAACTAAGTCTACGCTGTCCGTCCGTCCGTCTGTCTGTCAGCGGGCTGTATCTCATAAGCCGTAATATAGGTAGACAGTTGAAATTTTCACAGATTATGTATTTCTACTGCCACTATTACAACAAATAATTTAAATTGAATAACGGTAATCTTCTTCTTAGCGTGTCGATGGCAAAAATAAAACGAAATAAATACATATTATGTTCTAAGTTTTTTAAAGTTCGGCCCAAAACTCAGCAAAGCGGATACCATTCACTGACGCTGCCATTAGGTCCTCACGTGTGCAGGTGACAGGGCATGCGGGGCAATAACGGTAATATTAAATGGTTAATTTGTTAATAATAAAATTCACATTTTTTACTTCATATTAACCTTAATTTGCGTACCTATTCAAAACATTATTTTGTGTTTATTATACAGGTTGTTTAGCGGTTTTTCCTGTGCCTTTATTTGCCCCCGCAATTCTAGAGTGGAGCGCGAAAAATCAAATGCAGCGCGCCTTTTTCCATAAATTAAAGTTATGTCAAATTAGCATCTTATATCATCATCATCATCAGCCTATTAATGTTCCCACTGCTGGGACACAGGCCTCCTCTCTGTGAGAGGGAGTGGGCCGTAATCTACCACGCGGGCCCAGTGCGGGTTGGTAGATGTCACATATCTTCGAATTTTTGGTTCTAAGACATGCCGGTTTCCTCACGATGTTTTCCTTCACCGTTTTGAGAGCAGTGGTGATGAAATTATTAACACAAAGTAAAGCGCCTGCTTGGGTTCGAACTCACGACCAACAACTCGTAAGTCGGGGCCTATCACTAGGCCACCACTGCTCTATATCTTATATCATGGGTCATTAATTTTTCAATTTTATTATTGGTTGGATAAGCTAATTTGAGATAATTATGCATTCCTATTGCACTACTAGAAAGAAAATTTCAGTTTTGATGACGCTGTAATTTTCTTCAAATATTTACCCACCCTGGTCATGTCCTTCACACAGATGTTCTGAGGTGCCACTACATGGCGCGCAACAAAACTGTCTTTACTTTTTTTGTACAAGTCGTGACTATTCTTCTCCTAGACTATAATAATGTTCTGTGTTTTGGTTTTATTATACACGTAGGCTGTTCTGTGGTTTTGCCAGTGCCTTTATTGACATTGCGTGCGCATCGCTACCAGAAAAAAAAATCCAGCGCGTCACTTTCCATAAATATTTGTTATCGTATAAGTTGTGTGGTTACATTTAAGAAAAACACGAAATTTAAAGTATTGTTACCCAAAATACCAACCGACGTAGAAAAGTTTTTACAGAAAGTGGATAGTCAGTACCTGGCAACGAAGGTCAGTTGAACTTTATAAATCTAAATGTATCATCTCTGAATAGTTACGTTATTGTAGAGTTCTTACAACAAGACTGTTTTTTTTTTCTCGCAAATGTGTTTAAAAACGTCGTATGAAACGCGTGTGCATTGATTATTACCCATTCGGCTACATTATCTAATAATGATGAATAATACCGCCTTGTGGGTAATGACCAATACAGCACACTCGTATCACAATGTACTATTATGTTTAGAGAGAATAACAGTACTGGACAATGTCGCAAATAGTACTTATTTACATATAAACTTACGTCTTTGGAGACTTCCAGAAACTATACGAGAACAGCTGAGCAACATGCAAACGATTCACGAGGGAAACTATGCTATGCAAGTTGGACTATGTTTGCAGAACTCAGGTTTGAAGTGAACGTCGTCGTCGCAAGGATGAATTTATTTCTCATAATTTATTCACAATTCTAGGAACATGTTCTGCTGTTGGAACATAATGTTTTGTAACTATAAATAATAATATTTGAACTTGATTGCCAAAAACATTACAAAGGTTTTACATTGGCCCCAAACTAGCAAGCCTATTAATGGGCACCATTATGGAGGACTAACCATTTAAACGTTTATTTAAAAACATGTTCGGTAATAATAAAGCAAAAAGGTATGCTTCGAATTACAAAAGAATTAATTTAAATTACAAAATCAAACAGAAAAAGCAAAATATAATAATAAAATAAGAATATAAGCTAGTATGTGGGTGTTTAAGAGCGTATGTGTGAGAGTATAATAGTTGTTATAGTAGCCAGAATATTATTCTTTTGTGTATTTGTTTGTGAATGCAATTTCTTATACTGTACTGTTTGATAATCGCATTATGCCGCATATTAAGTATGTAAATATTGGTGCACTTATACTAGGGGTTTAACTAATTTGTCTCTACCTCTTGTATGTTCCTTTTACGAATTTACATACTTAATAAGCGGCATAATGCATTACTCGTAGTCTAGCAGAGGTGAATGTATGTACTGACGCCAGCACATCAACCTACTTCAATCTCTTGAACCTTATTCTTTAGTGATAAAGTTGAAAGTCGATTAAATAAATTTGACAGATTGTAGTAACTTGATGTGCTGGCGTGTGTACATATTTTTTTTTTTTAAACTGTAGTTCAAAACTCAGTACCTATTATATATTTTTATTCTATCCTTAAAATAAGTATAAGTTGTTATTTGTACATTTTAATTATTGTAATAAAATTATATTATAGTTTTAATTTGAAAACACGACACGCCACGACGCACAGTTTGGGTTTCGTAATGATCTTAGCACGGAAAGTGCGATTCTCGGCCTCAAACGTACGGTGCAATACTACCTACACAAAACGTCGAACACCTGTGTATGCTTGCTTTTTAGATAGTTAATTGACTCAGGCGTGACTTTGCGGAAATCCATCATAAAATACAATAGACGATGTATATCTAGTAACTTAATCCGCTTAACCGTTCTCGCGTAACGCAAAGTTTGCTTTGCGTTCGGCTCGCGTTGATAACACTTCGTGTCCGAGTTCGCAACAGGTCAATCGTCGTCCTGAGGATGCCTCGTTGAGAGGCGAAACACGTGTCGATTTCTTACAGGGTTCTCTAACTCTTTAAGAACGGTTAAGCGGATTAAGTTACTAGATATACATCGTCTATTGTATTTTTTCTTGCTTTTTAGATCTCTCCTGTGCCTTTGACCTTGTATCTTACGAGGTAATGTGCGAATAGCTGCGGGAGAGAAAAGTGCCAGCGGAGGCCAGCTGTTGCGTATCTTCCAGTATTGGTATTACAACCAAACGAACAGTGTGAGATGGGCCGATGGGCTGTCTGTGCCGTACGGGCTAGAGTGCGGGGTAAGACAAGGAGGGATAACGTCACCAAAATTGTTTAACCTCTACATAAAAGATCTAATCGTTGAGCTCAGCAGCAAGAAAATCGGATGTCGCATTGATGACGTTAGCGTCAACAACATCAGCTACGCTGACGATATGGTGCTGCTGAGCCCTACGGTTAGGGCACTAAGGGAGCTGCTTATTTGTTGTAAGCGCTATGCTCGAGAGCATGGCCTTGTATATAATGTCAAGAAAAGCGAGTTCTTGGTCTTTAAGGCTGACGGTGCTAAATATCCTGAGTATGTGTCCCCGATTAGACTGAATGGGAATGACATATTGCGAGTGTACAAGTTTAAGTACTTGGGGCATTATGTAACCGACGACCTTGATGACCAAGCGGATATTGAGAGGGAACGTAGAGCGCTGGCAGTCCGATGTAACATGTTGGCTCGCCGGTTTGCACGCTGTAGCAGGGCAGTGAAGATAACGCTTTAAAAAAGCTTATTGCCAAGTGTTTTACACGTGCAGCCTGTGGACCAACTATACTCAGCGGGCTATCAGCGCTCTACGGGTCCAATATAATAATGGGTTCAGAATGTTGATGGGGCTCCCCCATTTCTGCAGTGCATCAGGTATGTTTGCACAAGCACACGTCGATGGCTTCCACGCCATCGTCAGACAGAAATCTGCCTCTTTGCTCTCCAGAGTGCAGGGGAGCTCCAACTCCATCCTGAAGATCATAGCGGGGAGGTACGACACTCCTTTGTTAGGTGATGTTGTTTGAAGATGTACGAGTATTTCGAACAACAGCCTTGTTTCTAAATAGATATAAGTTTACTAACATAGATATAAGTTATCGTTTGTTTACTAACCCATATGGATGTTGCTTATCCGAAATAAAGATTATTTTATTTTATTTTTTGTTTATTTTAATTCATAATACGGAGTAAGTTATATCTATATTTTTTCCAGTACCTACTTATCTAATATTATGTATGTCGAATGTCACTCATTTAATTTCAAAAGCTATTTTCGTGTATTTCACGAGAATCGAATAAAAGAAAAATAAAAAAACGATAGATTAGGCCTATAAATGCTATTGAATATATTTTTACCTTGGAATTTATACCATCGAGATTTTCTGACGAACCATTTATACGCTCCGTTTGATCTTAAATATTTCAGTGAGCATAAGCAGACTTCTTCGAATAACATTTGTAATACTAACAAAATTTGGACAAAAGAAATATGATTTAAATGTTTATTTTTTATTTTGTTTTATTGGAAAAGTACACAATTTTATACCGTAATACCTACTTAATAAATCAGCTTGTAAGTTTTTATTTCTGTGTTGTTGGTCTACTGGTCGCAAGCGCTACTGCTGAGAAGTAGATCCTGGGTTCGATACCTAGGTCGGGAAGTGACAGTAGGATTCTATTTTGAATTTGTCGGTAGCACCCCAGAGACTGGATTTGTGGTTGATGGCAATAGTGTCGTCCCCTATTACATTAGACTTAAACATAACTGGCGGAATGTGGGTGTACTACGTATATAGGAAAACCTCTGTTTAACCTTTCGAGGGTTACAGGCACGATGTTATGTGCAATATTGCACACTGACTTAAATTGTACAATTTTAAGTAAAATCGTCTACTTTAACAATGTTTGTAAATACTCGTATGTGAGCACCATGTACCTATCTATCACATAATAACTTTATCTGTCATTGCTTCATTTTTCATTCTTTTTACCAATTTTGGTATAGTAATTTTATTCTAGGTGCATCGTCTTCACATATTACATAATTAATGTATATAAAATATTGTTAAACCATTTTAAAAGAGTAACGGTGGAGTTTCTTGCCCATTCTTCTCCATACGAAAACTACCTTTTGGAAGGGGCGACTAGAATCAATTATATAAATCTTTGACGTTCAAAAGTGCCTTTTATGTTGAATTGATTAGACTAGAATAAATTATTTGACTTTGACTTTGACTATATAGGTAGTGGCAAACTAAAAATCTGTCTCAGTTACAATATTTTACGAAAGCTTTTAATTTTGGTACGTCGACGGCGGTATCTGTTCTAGAATAGACAGTTTACTGTACTCACGTCAGAGACACACTATATTGGTCACATATCAACATATATTATTAGCTCGGAGCACACATATCAACTTAGAAAGGGATCGTCACCGTATCGCCGCGATTCGTGAGCTTGTCCTGAGGCAAGGCGATTACGTTACGATTCCGATTAGTGTATGTTGCAGTAGGGAGTTTCATACAAAGAATACTGAAAGGCTCGAGTTGATACGGTGACGATCCCTTTCCGAGTTGATATGTGTTCTATTTCCTCATCAAAACTATTTTGAATATTTGAGTGTGTGACTTTTTTGTCTTTTTTGTCTACCACCCATCGTCAGTGCAGTGTGCGCGCCATCATTGTTTGTTTCATAAAGCCATACCTACCCCGCGTCCTAACCAAAGCGATCATCCGCGCGAACACTCGATCGCTGTAGTCATAATGGAAAGCAGCAGACCTGGGAAAGCATGTTCGGGTTCGGCGAACAAAATTAACGCGTCGGTCACGTATTCGTGCGACCGTCGTTGCTTTGGTTAAGCCTAGCGCCACACCTGCCGAACGTTCCGCGGCGGAACGCTCCGTCGCGTCATATTTCTATGGACGTAACGTTCGGCTGATGTGTCATAGATAACTTGAAAAACATTAGGAGCGTATTCAACCGAACGTTCCGCCGCGGAAAGTTCGGCAGGTGTGGCCCGACCCTAAGACGCGGCCTATAGTCTTTCTAAAGGCAGTCTTCAGGCAAGTCTGCACATAGCTTAACATAATAGAAGCTCGACATCTTCTCTAAATAGCTTCATCATCGCTTTTACCATAATAACAAGTTTGAAACTCAATTAATATTTGCCCAAAATCTGTCGTTGGCTACAAGATTACGTCCCTCTTGCTAATCTGCCATGTCTTTGAAGAATTTCCTCGTTTCGCGTTTTCTGACTACATTTTAGTACATTTGAGTCTTAACTTTGTTTTCCGTCTATGAAGAAAAATTGTTCGTTATTTTTTATTTACGGTTCTTATTTTTTTGCTACAAAGGGAAGTGAAGCCAACCTGAGTTGGGATCAAGGTTGTTATAACATAATAATGGTTGTTAATGGTACATGGCACAAATTGCACGTTTGAAAAGTTGGACAAAAACACGGACTCATTACCAGGTTTTTTTTCTTCGGACGTATCAATATTTTTTTTTTCGTTTGTTCAAATTCGGCTAAAAATCGGCAGTTTTTGAACGTCAAAATCACACAAGACAGTCCCCCAGAACGCCCAACCTTCATTATTATCTTAATTTAAATATAGAAAATATAACTTATAATAGATATTGTAACGTGCCAGCACGCTCCTCAGCGTTTCATAGCTTGCGTGCCATGCGCGTATGACGCGCATGCGATCTAAAGTGATTGTGTCAGAATGGCAGCTAGGTTTACATCTAAAATGACGTGAGATTTTTCGTGTGTGACTATTTTATTTTAGATTAAAGTATTGTCATTAAAACATGTGGTATCTTTGAAGACAATCCTTTTACAATATTTATTTATACGTGTATACCGTTATTTTACGTTTAGCTAATAATTTCTAAGCTGAAAATATGTCTTACTAGCTTCCGCCAGCGGCTTTGCCCGCGTGATAAATTTATAAATTATAGCTTACTATATTATGCATGTAGGTATTATACTTATTTGTAAACCTTCCTCTTGAATCACTCTATCTACCTATTTAAAAAAACGGATCAAAATCCGTTGCGCAGTTTTAAAGATCTAAGCATACATAGGGACAGACAGTGGGAACGACTTTGTTTTATAATATGTAGTGAAGTGATGATAATTATCGAGATTATATTAAAATTGTAGTTGTTTATGTAATAATTTGGTTTGTAGGAACTTCTAAAGGACATCGCCCATTATAACAGCACGGCTCCGCGCAGTAACACCCCGCCCCGGCACCGCCTTGAAAAATCTAGTCGTCAACGCGTCAAGTAAGGTGACTGCTAGTCGCTAACGCGCCGTCAACAAGGCGACCACTCGCTGCAGGCACGCCACCGGTAAGGTTGCACAGCTTGTTGTTCATTCACAAGCGATGCGTCGCCATACATATCGCCTGCAGGCGTTTCTTCGCCGGGGTGCAGGCTCCTCGCTTGAAGCGTGCTGCCGGCACGACTTGTGACGGCCACTATTCAAAATTGTTGCAACAACATGATTTCGTATTGCTGGAACACTCAAATACAAAAGTTGCCCCAACATGTTTCCCTCAACACAAAATCATGTTCTAAAACAATCTTCTGTATACATCAGGGTTTAAAAAAAAACATTGTTATTATTTCTGGTATACAGCATCTTTTTGACCTTGTCTCATGTTACTTGGCGGTTGGTGCAACACGTTTTCTTATTTCATTCTGTCAAGCCTCACGCATTCACTCCCCTTAACCCTGGCGGCTGTGAGTACCTATGTCATGCTCACTCAGATGTCTCGCTGATGGTGGCGCGTGTGTTGGATCATTTAGCTCCCTTCAAAATGGTTGAGCTGAATGGTGCTAATCCATGTGTCATGTTTGTGAACGGGCGCCGTCAGTTGGGACGGTGATCTCTTAGTTGCCATGGCTGATTTTAATTAATTAAATTTTTTGAATTGTTCTTTATTTTATGTTTTTATTACGGACGCTTTTAATGTGCTCGTCTTTTTACATTGTTCTCACATGTATAGTTTCAACATGAATGATGTAACCAATTATAAGTCACAATTTTTTATTTAAAAGTGTCCGTGGAGTTTCTTGTCCATTCTTCTTCATAGGTACCGACTACGTTTTTGAATGGGCAACTAGCTTCATATTTCTGACTGACTGACTCCTTGACAATTCAAAAGAGCCTGTACATGGTTTAATTGAAATAAATGCTTTGAGTTTGAGTGTATCTTTCATTTAATTCCTCACACAATCCATTCATCTTTTCTTTGGCCTTCCTCTCCCTTCTCCATCCACCACACAGATATACAAGAGTATACATAACATAACATAACACATAATCAGCCTATAATGTTCCCACTGCTGGAACACAGGCCTCTTCTCTGTTAGAGGGAGTGGGCTGTAACCCACCAGAGGGGTGGTGCTGTCACATGTCTTCGAATTTTTGGTTCTAGGACATAGTGGTTTCCACACAATGTTTTTCTTCACCGTTTTGAGAGCAGTGGTGATGAAATAATTTACACAAAGTAAAGCGTCCGTCTGTGTTCGAACCTACGACCTAGAAAGAGATAGAGAGTAGAGATATAGAAGAGTAGACTTACTTAAAACTATTCCTATCTACCTTCTATCATACAGCACAGTCAAAAGTCACACATAGCATTCGGAAACAGTGTATTTTAATTAAATCAGTTTTAATCCGGAAATAATGATTTGAATCGTCCGCGTCCGTAAAGCCGTTTAAATCGGTCGGCGATAATTTTAGATGAACGTGTAGGTACGGCTTAATGTCGGATGTTAGTCGAATTTTATTGTTTGTTTAACGTTCATTATAGGTATGTTTTTCAAAATCCGATTATTTGGTTGACCATTCTAACGTTTTTCATAATATAAATTGGTATTTAACTATAAGTGTCGTGCAGACCGGCGCAGCGCCACTAACAAAACAATTTCTAAGAAAACTTCACGGTAGAACAATTACCGGTTTCGGGTCGCGCGACTTGTCGCGCTAATCTGCACGAGCCTTAATGGGGTTCAGTATCTCTAAGGTGTATATTTTATATAGGTACCTATCAATTTTATTAATTGAATTTCAAACATAATTTATCATCCGCTTTGTTTCCCCGATGGGTTTGGATTAATTAAATATGATCCGAAATTTAACCATAAAAACCGACACTTTCATTTTCAAAGCGATTAAACACTGTATTTTTTCTTCTTTTACAGAGGGTTTCTTTGTTAAAACCAAAGATTTTTAATAATACATGTATGGTTAAAACAGTTTTAAAAGTATTCATCTAGAACGGATACTTTTGTATGATGACCGTCATTTTTCTCAACTCAACACCAAACTACCTGATTTAGACGTATTCTTTGGTTCCCTGCCGCAATTCAAATCCCTCTTGCACAGTCATTTAAATGGTCAATGTCATACTTAGTTAAGTTAGTTATTTTTATTTAATTATATTTGTATAAGTCTGTTTTTTGTTCTGTATAAGATCAGTCAACACTGTTTCTTTTTGTTAAAGTTTTTTTTTTCTCTCTATGATTTTATTTTGTTTTCCATTTAATTTAATTAATATTATACATTCTCTTTTTTTCAATTGTATGTGATTTAAAAGGTTGCTTTGCTATATGTGAATGTCGTGTACACCTGTAATTGGTATATATATAAGAGCCCATACCTGTTAATTTTAATGTTTAATGTATAATATATATGCTGTTGGCGTACCTATTTTTAAATAAATAAATTTTTTAAACCACGAACCACGCCATTGTTGACGTTAAGTTTCTTTATAGTCTAAGGGCCGGCGCGGCGCTCACTGGCGGCACGGCATGGCAAAAAGTAGTTATGCGACGAATAGAAATATAACATATGTATACACATATGTTATATTTCTATTCGTCGCATAACTACTTTTTGCACTACTTTTTTGCGTTCGGCATACGCCGATAAAATTGAAATTTCAATGATGATGCCTAAAGACGTCGCGGCATGCCGCGGCATGCCTAAGGATACTGCGGCGTCGCTGATTTCAATTTTATTGTTATATTTCTAATTGTCATATAAATATCCCTTGCCGTGCCGTGCCAGTGAGCGCCAGCCCTTTATCTAAACTAATAATTTAAAGATTTTTTTTTAACTTTTTGTATGTTTATGTTTGTAATGAATAAATTCAAAAACGACTTGACCGATTTTAATATTCTTTCACCAGTAGAATGGTATATTATCACTGTGTAACATAGGCTATAATTTATAAATAATCACGAGGGCCAATCCGCTGGTGGCAGCTAGTATCTTACATAAAACTAAAAACTAAATTTAATTAAAAAAAGAAGCTAAACAGGCCTAAAATGTGTCCATATTCAGCTTTAGTACCAAGGGATTCACTTAATAAATTCCAGTAACTCAAAGTACTTACAAAGTTGAGAACTTCCCTGTCTACGTAAGATTGAAATAATTAATTGATTAATTCAATTAGTGGTTATTGGACGCAAATAACAAGCTTTTCATTGGTTTCCGAAGTTTTGATTCAAGGTTCTGTTCAATACTTGGATTAAGAAGCAAGCGTGATGTGAGAAACCGCAAATATTTTTTTCTCACACATGCTTGGAAATTCGAACATTATTAAAAGCACAACCTTCTTCGAGTTAAATCGAAATAGCGGTTCTGGTCGAATACATGCGACCGCCCGGCCGGCAATGATTGTATGAAAATCCATACGTGTCGTGTTTAGCGGTCGAATATATTACTATTAAAACTCTTATCTGTCGTGGTATTTAAAAAATTAACTAACTTTTAACTTCTAATAGCAACAAAGCAAGTTGGTATCCTATCAAAGCTTTTATTTTAGATATGGTTTGCAAATAGAGCTGTTTAAAGTAATTTCCTCTTTACTTTAAACAGCTCTATTTGCAACCCATATCTAAATTTAAATAAAATCTTTCAAATGAATATATTGGCGCGTGAAAAATTATCGTTGTTCGTCATTGATTCTGGCATTTATAATTAATTTACTTAGTTTGAATTTCTGCGCATTATTTGAAAAAAGTACTAAGCCTTGGCAACCAGGCATTGATGGAATCACCTAAGTGTGCTTCGATCGTCCATCAATGCCCTTGTTGCAGGCCGCGATAGTAATGTAATATTTCAAGTAGGTAATTTAACTGATTAGTGTGAATAATTATTTCCTTTGCCCCAAAATAGAAAACTAACTAAAAAAAAACTAAGTGATTGCCGAAAAACTTACTTCTCATTTTTATATCAGTTTTTTTTTGCCTTTTCTACAAAGAACTCGTCAAGATCGTCTTAACAGGGTTTTCTCTTGACTCAGCGATTTCGTCCTTGTTTCCTCATTCTCCCTCCATAATTGCAAGCGTCTCTATTACGAATAGTTATTTCGCTGACGAAATATATGAATAATCCAGTACAGACTTTGTTACTTCGTGTGATGTTTGCTGGAGAGATCTGACAGTTTTTTTAAATAAGTCAGAAAACTCTTGGATGTTATTTATTTCTTTTATTTATTTACGTTTGTATCACGGCGTGAAAACGTAACACACAGTAACTTTCGCATTTAAAGGAAGAAAGAAGGAAAATAAATTTATTTGACTCAGGCCTGAGGGACACACAATATTCGCACAAAAACAAAAAACAGAAAAAATAATAATAACTTAAAATAGTTTGGAAAATCCAAAAGTGCACGCCTCATACATAACACTCATTCATAAACGAAAAAGAAATTCAAAACATAGTTTTTAACAAAAATGAACAATTTATCACTTTTCATGAAGTCGTAATGTCAAAGACTGACAAAGATATTTACTTGGCGGTTGCTAGGCAACTTACGGACAACGGTTGGAAATATTTAGATAAAGATATTATATTTTAGTTAGTATTTTATTAATTATAATTAAACTACTTTGAATAAAAGAGCCATTTTCAATAGGGTTCCTTCTACGGCTGAAACGAATGTACAAAAAAAAATTGACTCGATTAATTGATTTTATCGCAAGCTACAATGTTTTCAGGGTTCATAAATTGACGGACAGGAATTTTTTTTCAACTATTTTGATGCTTTTTCCATTTCTGCTGCATAAAATCAATTGTTAAAAAGTACAGTATTAATCTCCATTTAATCATATATACAATGGTATATAAATTTAGTAGGTTCTGTGTACTAGCAGGAGTGTAACAATAAAAACAGTTACAAAAATGGGGCAAAAAAAAATTTTCGATCGTAGAGCACACTCTAATGCTTCGCATTAAGAGTCGTGCAATAGTACCTGAGGCACACGGTACTATTGCACGACTCTTAATGCGAAGCTTTAGAGTGCGGCTGCGCCAAATAAGCCCAGTTCAGCATAAATGCCAGACAACTAGTGTCTGACGCTGGTTTTCAACTGGACCTTATGTTAAGAGGACGTCTTACGGATGTAAATCAATTTTATAGTGTGTATGTGTTTTATATTTAAAAAAATAGATATGTGTAGAAAATAATATTAAACTCGAATAGTTTATTACTTTATTATTATTGATAATTACACACATCAAAAGTGTCTAGGGATCAAGCATTTTTATGCGGATTTCTTGAGATTGAGATGTGGCTTTGTAATAAATTTATGATTTTATAAATTTATATGGATCCTTTTTGGTGCATTTCATAATTTGAATCAGGAACTGTGAATCAAATTCGAGTAAAAGATGAAAATCAGCTGTCAATATTTTCCCTATAAAAACATACAACGCATTGAAGACATTATTAGTGCTACTGTTTCCCTACTACTGATTAAAACCAACGTTATTATGGAGCAGCGACGTCATTTAAGCAGGGAAGAAATGCTCAGAGCCGTGGGAATGATAGAAGCTGGTTCCCGGCAACGTACTGTGGCTTTAGCTCTGAATACAAGTCAGAGTGTTATCAGTCGACTTTGGACACGTTACCGAAGCACTGGTACCGTGGCTGAGCGCCATGGAGGACGGTATCGCTGCACCACACGGAGACAAGACCGATACATTCAAATCTTAGCTCGAAGAGCTCCAACAATAACCGCCATGATGTTAGCCGTGAGGCTTCATCACTCTTCAGGGAACTTAATTAGCGACCAAACAGTCAGAAACCGCTTGCATGAAGTGAACCTTCATTCCCGAAGACCGCTACGGGTACCACCTATAGCAATGCACAATCGTAGGATTCGATATCAATGGGCTCTTGAACACAGAAATTGGGCAGAAGAACAATGGCGTTTCGTGTGCTTTTCTGATGAGTCTCGTTTTGGTATGAGACCGGATACAAGACGTATACGACACTGGAGAACCCCTGGACGCCAACAGCGATTAAAATCCTGCCAGGAAGTCCATCCTTATAGTGGTGGAACCATCATGGTATGGGCGGGTATTTGGATCGGCGGAAGAACTGAGTTGATTTGGATTAGAGGCAACCTCAACGCTCAAATTTATGCTGAGACGATTGTATCAGACGTCATCGTTCCTCTACAAGTGCAAATCGGTCCCTTATTTCAGTTAATGCATGATAATGCACGACCGCACACCGCAAGAGTTGTAAGACAGACTCTCGCCGCAGCTAACATCAATGTCCTGCCCTGGCCTGCTCAGTCGCCAGACTTGAACCCGATTGAGCATGCATGGGATATGCTACAGAGAAGAGCTCTGCCGAATATGGAGGGTATCCAGTCGCAAGAAGACCTTTTTTTGTTGTTGCAACGAACATGGGCGGCCATTCCACAGCGTGATTTGGATGAACTCATTTTGAGTATGCCAAACCGATGTTCTTGTGTTGTTAGTGTTCGCGGTAGAAACACGGATTATTAATTGTTTAAGTTACCCAATAAAATTTTAAAGAAAACTGTTATTTCAGTCTTTTTTTCGAACTTTAATGTTAGTGGTTCAAATGTCAAAAATCCCTTTATTAGGAAAATGGCAAATTTCTTTATTAATGCAAAGGTGACTTGGTTTATCGTTACTGTGACAAACGAAAACACTTTATTTGATGAATCCTTAAAGAAAATTTTAATTAATATCAATCAGGAGAAAAGTTATTGCAAAAATATATGTTGATCCCTAGACACTTTTGATGTGTGTATATAGTGCTGTATAGGGAAACACATAAACTGCTATGGTTATGGCATTTATAACAGGTATTCCATATACATACAGGGTCAAATGAAATTAGCTAGCGAACCTACGCAGACGTGACGGGTATCGACATCTAAACATGACAAAATATCAAATTTAAAAGATTTGAAGTTTTTTTTTTAAGACCGCTGTTTGTGTTATTATTTGAAGAACGATTTGAAAAATATGTATTTTTTTTATTTTATCGTTAATATCGATACCCGTCAAGTCCGCGAAGCTTACACAAAAAAAAATTCAACTACACTGCGGTTGATGACCCTATAAAAACAAACATTGAATCTTTTTATTTTGTCGTGTTTCGCTAGCTAATTTAATCTGACCCTGAATATTTAGTGTGGATTGGACCCTCAGCGCTCACAGAGCAGTGGTGGCCCAGTGGTAACAGCCCTGACTTACGAGTTGCAGATCGTGGGTCCGAACCCAAGCAGGCGCTTTACTTTGTGTAAATAATTTCATCACCACTGCTCTCAAAATGGTGAAAGAAAACATCGTGAGGAAACCGGCATGTCTTAGAACCAAAAATTCGAAAACATCTACCAACCCGCACTGGGCCCGCGTGGTAGATCACAGCCCACTCCCTCTCACAGAGAGGAGGCCTGTGTCCCAGCAGTGGGAACATTAATAGGCTGATTGTGTATGTATGTATGGACCCTCAAAAGTGAATTTACACCGTATCCTATTTCTTCTACACTCTAGAACCAGGTCCTGCGCATTCAAGCAGAGCTAATTGTGTAAGTTGTGTACGTAGGAGTTAAATGTTATTGTTTACAGTGGCAGCTGTGGCAACGTAAGTTTTCAACCAGAACACCTGAATGTGGGTCACGTGGCTGAGAAGGCGAATGAATCGATGGAAATAGCTGCTAACACGTGTGGTGGTTTGAGAGAAAATTATACAGAGCAACGTGGTATTTTATCGAAGAATTAGCACCGCAGGGCATATTATTGCATTTGATGATTTGATACATCACGGTGAACGTATTTTTCTGTGTTGTTGTGTGTACCAAGACTCGTATTTATATACACATAACGCGGAATGCGACACCCAATTGATTTTGAATACAAAATAAATGGTAATAAAATATGAAGTGTCTAGTCGTCCGGATAAATAAAAATAAAATATTTTGTTATTCGTCTGTTTACCGGACGACTAGCAACAGCCAATAAAATAACTAGATTAACCAAGATGAAGAACTTGGGTGTCACATTTGACCAGTAGCTTACTTTTCATGATCACATTGCTACAGTTGCCAAATAATCTTTAAAAATGCTAGGTTTTGTTCTCCGGAATGCTCATGATTTTCGCAATGAGCATGTTGTAAGGCTTTTATACAGCACTCTTCTCCGAACCAAGCTAGAAGTTAGTTCTTCTGTATGGAATCCGCACGAAGCAAAGTTATGCACTTCTCCTAGAAAAAGTGCAAGAAACATTCCTGCGTTTTCTTCACAGAAGAACTCTAGGTTACTACTCCTACCTCTATTCTACCAAGTTCCGCTTAGGATGTCTAGGATATCATACGCTGGAGACCAGAAGGGCATGTGGCCAGGTAGGCGTTATGCTCAAAGTGTGGAAGGGTATGACGGGCCTGACATCCTGATTCGACTCTACACACCAAATAATTATCTCCGTGGCAGAAATCATTGACTGCGAGGCGTGCCTTCGTGTCGAACAGTAGCCCGTGCCGCGTTTGTTACCGCGCGTGTTGACCGCACTAAATAAGCTAAAGTGCCGTAAGCATTGCATTGTCACTTGTTATTTTGTTTGATTGTTGAGGTTAGTTTCTTTTAGCCGGCTAAACGTAAGTGCCATAATTCCTTGGCTTTGCAAATGAAAATTGCTGAAAGATAGGTTAGGTTAGGTTAGAACTGTGACCACACAACGCACGAGCCGAGCGAGCATAGCGAGAGATGCCGCGGCAGCGGCCGACGAGTGCCAGGGTCCGTTTTGGCACAAGAGATTGTAATGTTTTGGGAATGTGGTGTTTTACAGCGATCTAACCTCAACAATCAAACAAAATACCAAGTGACGTGACTTAGTGATAGTGGCTATGACAATGCAATGCTTACGGCACTTTAGCCGGGCCGAGACGGTGTTATTAAAGTGCCGGTACCGGTACTTTATCCAATAAGGATAGAGTGCCGCTAGTGGCACTCTATACACTGCCAAAACATTATTAAAATTTGGCTTCGTCCATTGCATTGGTGATATTGCCACGACTCAAGCTTTCTTTGTTAGGCCACAAAATATATATTTTGAGGTGCATTTTAAGAGCCTTTACGAGTAAACTAAACATGCAGAAGTATCTTTGACAAGCCTCACTCAGCTATGCTGTACTATGAATATAACTTAGTAGTTCATGGAAAATAAATAAAATATGGCGTTTAAAAACCTTTTAACACGTAGCAGTGGGCCCAGTACGAACACGCGGAATAAACTTTACATAAAGAATGATATTTTAATTTAAAATACTCGTTTGGCACATAATATTTACGTAGTTCTAAGATTTTATTCATACAAGTAATACTATTGTGCTTGTCGTAACTTTAATTAAATGAATAGTAATTTTGTTTTTCTCTTGTTTGCAGTTTGTTTATTATACAAGTGTTATTTTGTTTGTTAATTATTTTTCTTTTTTTTTATATTTTACCTAATTTGTTTGAATATTGTTCTGTACAACCCCTTGTGATTATTATTTTGTAATGTAAATAAATAAATAAATATTTATATTTAATATGTTTTTTTTTTTTTCAAATCGCGTCGTGCGCTCGTGCTAGGCCCACAGGATAAAATGGGCGTAGTTTACAAAGGAATCAAAGGGATTACAAAAGAAAACTGTTTGCAAACAAAAGACTGCCGCTGTCTACTTACCTACTTATAAATTATTATGTAAAGGGATCCATTGTTAAGATCGCAAGCAAAAGGAATGAAATTCATTCTTCCGTCAGTTTCTTTAAATTACCGTGGGATGCTAAACAGATGATACACTGTTTTCCTTTTTTTTTCTTTGCGAAGTGTAAAATTCTTTAGCGGCGTTGTGCACTTTTTTTGGGATGGGTAAAAAAAAATAAACTCGCATCAGGACGTGACCGTAAGATCTGTTGCCTAGCAACCGACAAAGTAAATATCAAAATAAATTGTCTTTGATATTACGTATAGATTGCGAGGTAAGAAATTTTACCCATATTGATGGGTAAAAAAAGCAGTCAAAACATACTTCATGAAAAGTGTTTAAATAAATTGTTTATTTTTGTTAGACTAATTTTGAAAGTAAATAAATATACTACTACTAGTAATGAATATTGTATTTAACCACATAAATTATAGTATTTTTATACTGATCATTAAAGCAATTCGTGCGATTATTCAAAAATTCACAACGAGTTTTCACTTCCGCCGGCACTCCCGGAGTGAAACCCTTTGTTTTTTTACTGCTTACTTTTAGATTATATTCTAGCTACTTAGATAACATAACATGACGCCTTGTTTCCGCGAAAGGTTGGGCAGAGGAGCACCTATAGTACAGCCACATTTCACTAGTTATATTTAGGTCCCATTTAATAGGGGGCGAGCCTATTGCCATCAACTGGGCACAAGTCCAGGCTTCGGGCTGCTACTGTGAGAAATTCCAGATAGAAAATATTAATAACATTTGACCCGACCTGGGCACTGAACTTTTTTTTTTAAAGCATTTCAACCACTTACTCACTAAAACATACATAAACAGAAATCACTTAAAGTTTTAGGTATTGTGAATTCGTCACTTACAGAAGTGCACAGCACGAGCATAGAATGTAATGAAATTACATATTACGTATTTTGCGACATTGAAGGCCAACCAGTAACCTATAAATACATACAGTGTTCGTTATGAATAATGCCATTCTAGTGCCCTTTTTAATGTTAAGGGCGCTCGAGCTAGTAGATATAATAGCTGGTAGAACAATGGCGCCTCTAGCCTTTCATAGAGGGTAACAATGTATCTGGCCTCTTGAAAATCTGTCCAGTGATCGAGCAAACTCCTTGTTTTATGCGGAAGATTAATTCATGACTAGTTTTACCTAGAAAAGTTGAGAGAAGAAGTGAAAGGGGCAATGAAACAGCCTCCATGAGTAATGGTGCCAACCGTTTGTGCGACGCATCCTTCGCAGACAGCCGCGCTCTCAGGCTGTACATTTAAGGTTTCTGCACACAGCGGGCGCGGCGCGGCGGGAGGACGGGATGGCCGAGGCGACGCGAAGCTGAGCAGTTGTAATGCGCAACAGTCACCGTCGCGTCGAGCGGGACGGCTCTGTGTGGCGTCGTCCGTAATATTTAGTACATTACAACTGCTCAGCGTCGCCGTCGCGACACCGTCCCGTCCCGCCGCGCCGCGCCCGCTCTGTGCAGAGACCTTTAGCCTATAATGTTCCCACTGCTGGGACACAGGCCTCCTCTCTGTGAGAAAGAGTAGGACCCTAAACCACAACGCTGGCCCAGTGTGGGTTGATGGGTGTCGCATGTCTTGGATTTTTTTGATGCTAGGGTATACCGGTTTTCTCGGGATATTTTCCTTCACTTTGAGAGCAGTGGTGACGAAATAATTGACACAAAGTAAAGTACCTATCTAGGTTCGAACCTACGATTTACAACTCGTAAGTCGCGACCATTTCCACTAAGTCATCACTGCTCAGTCGCTTTCAGACTGCTGACTGGCATAACTTTTCATCTCGGCATGTATCTAATATTTTCGTAGATAAATCTCGTGCAGAAATAAGTTAAGAAGAAGTAAAAAATATTCCATTATTATAACATAACATCACGTCTGTAACCCTGTCTGTCACGTGTACACCCACATTTCGTCAGTTATGGTTAAGTCCCTTGTAATGGAGGGACCCTATTGCCATCAACCAGACACAAATCCAGACTCCGAGTGGCTACTGAGAAATCCTTAATGGGCAAAACCCAATAACACTTTGCCCTCTTCCCCCGATCTGGGAATTGAACCCAGAACCTCATGCTAAGCTGTTAAATTGTGATTATAGGTATATCAGCCCATTGTGTATCAAAGATTTTTCTCCTCATAAAGAGAAGAGGCATTGCAACCACTAAATTACTGAGCTGATTTGAATAAATAATGATTCCTTGAATAAAGAAAAGAAAAAGAAAAGCAAGAAAAATAAGTTTATTTGTCACAAAAACAGGCGAACGAATCAGAAATAGTCGGCAGTTGCTGGCACATCATGACTGTGATAAGAAGGCTTCCACTCGGCATGAGGCTGTGCTATGGGGGACCCACAGCACAGCGCTGATTTTCAGTGGTCACCCGAAAAAGACCAAACCTACCAATAATAATGTTCATAATCCCGTATAGTGAAAACTGTTTCCGTGAATATTTGAAAACATTACAAAAAGCCTTACCTATTTCCGAAATTCCTTTTCACCGTATCCATCAGTTCCAAAATTCTTAGGCCTGCTGACGTCAAATATATTCAAAATGGCGGACACCAGACTTCATCCAGACAATTTTTTTTCGCCCCCTGACCACAAAGATTAGTCTTTAGCTATCTTATATGTTTCTATATTGAAAATACATTCCATGTTTTCAAAATATCCTGTGTACTTCTCAGGCATCCCACAGATTTCCTGTTCAGAATATACTATAAGCTAATAATTGACTCGGGGCATTAAAATTCATCGTTGATAACAGCCAGGCTTACTGATAAGACGCAAATTGATTCTCATTATGATGCGAGTAGTGTCACTGTCGCCTATCAGTCGATAAACGTGGAATGACGGAATAAATTATTGGATAGAATTTTGCATGTTTTAATTAAAATTTAAATTGATTTATCTGGAGATTTTAACGTTTATTATAAGGGGTAAGTTAATAGCAGGGTTTGTGTAAGTTAAGCAAATTGGCTTGAATATTTTTCTTCAAACTATACAATAAAATATGTAAAAAAAACCCTGTGCGATCCGAAAGGGTTTCTGAAATATTATCAAAACGTTTTTTTTTCTAAAATTATTATTGAAAATAAAAAGTTATTGCTATTTAAAATTCACATTTCTAGTACCAAAATTATTCCATATCCATAAAAAAATGGAAAATTTTCAACAGGGGTTCAGTTATGACTTGTACACACTCGCTAAACGACGGCCGCCCAGCATCATGTAATCTTCTGATTTCTTCCCCGAACCATCAGAGAGCCTCCGATTGGGCACAAGTCCTCCCGTGGCCTACTTGGAAAACTTTGAATAGACTTTGTACCCAAGTAGGTCGCAGCAAGGACAACCTCCATAAGTGGGGGTTCATGAACGACTCAGAACTCCGGTGTGTATGCGGCGTCTCTCCACAGATAATGGCTCACCTTCCATCTTGCACCGGATGCCCTGTCATTTTCGCTGACGCTGCCATTAGGTCCTCACGTTGCACACGTGAGGACCTAATGGCAGCGTCTGCGAACGGTATTCGCGTTGCTGAGTTTTGGGCCACTAAAAAAATTAGGAAGTAAATTTGGTGTTACTTTTGCCATCGACACGCTAAGAAGATCATGTAATAACCCAGTGCAACATACCATTGAAAAAAATGGGCAGATTTTTATTTTTTACTGAAAATTACCTCATATATAAACTTTCAATATGATACCTATAACAACAACCCTCACGGATCTGAAGGGTTGTTTTACATGTTGTATTTGCCCATTTCTGAGATTTGCAACGGAATACTTAATCGAAATTCGAGCCTACTAAATTTATGTAAAATATAAGTACCTACTGCTACTTGACTCATCAATCACTGTAAGGTTTATAATCAACGAACTCCATAGAGAATTTGAAATGAGATTCGGATTTCCTATATTAATTAATTGCGTGATAAATTACGTTAGATTTGGGGATTAAGTGTTGTGATTTTATAATAATGTTATTGTTATCAATCTGTTTTTAATTTATTTTATTTATTTACCAGCTGTGCCTCGCGGTTTCACCTGAGCTGCGGTAGGAATATCGGGTTCTATGTCCTTCTCCTGGGGGCCAAGTCTACTAATTTACAAACGTTACAATGGTCTCTCGATAGTGAGTTTTTGACAGATTTTGTATGGCAAATCTGTCAAAAACTAACAATGGAGACTTGGCCCCCAGGTCATGGACTACCCATGCGACAAATTCCATCCACATCCGTTCAGCCGTTTCGGCGTGAAAGCGTAGCAAACAAACTTCCTTTCGTATTTATAAAATAGTTTGGAAAATCCAAAAGTGCACGCCTCATACATAACACTCATTCATAAACGAAAAAGAATTTCAAAACATAGTTTCTAACAAAAATGAACAATTTATAACTTTTCATGAAGTCGTAATGTCAAAGACTGACAAAGATATTTACTTGGCGGTTGCTAGGCAACTTACGGACATCAAGTCAAAGGTTGGAAATATTTAGATAAAGATATTATATTTTAGTTAGTATTTTTTAATTATAATTAAACTACTTTGAATATAAGAGCCATTTTCAATAGGGTTCCTTCTACGGCTGAAAGAAATGTATTAAAAAAAATTGATTTTATCGCAAGCTACAATGTTTTCAGGGTTCATAAATTGACGGACAGGAATTTTTTTTCAACTATTTTGATGCTTTTTCCATTTCTGCTGCATTAAATCAATTGTTAAAAAGAACAGTATTAATCTCCATTTAATCATCTATACAATGGTATATAAATTAAGTAGGTTCTGTGTACTAGCAGGAGTGTAACAATAAAAACAATTGCAGAAATGAGGCAAAAAAATTTTTTCGTACGTAGAGCACACTCTAATGCTTCGCATTATGAGTCGTGCAATAAACTTAGGATTTAGAAATTGAAATTGTTTGTTGTTATCATTATTACGCATGAATTACCAAAGTTTTTTGAATAGCTTTAGTTGTAAATATCGTTTTTTTGGCTTTCTTATATTATGTGAAACCATTAATGGTGCATTGTTGCACTTATAAATGAACCTACTAATAAGAAAATTATTTTAAATGTATTGTGTAAACAATTGTTGGCTAACTAAATAAATAAAGAATACCTAATTATGACAAGGCTCATTTCATGATGTTCAGAAATTAAACAAAAAATTATTATATTATAAAACAAATGATTTTAACAAATTCAAGATTATTTCAATATGGATTATCGGCTTTATAACTTTGACATCCGGCAGTTCCCACACACAGTGTGGTTAATGAAGAACAACATTCACGATTCGTTCAAAATATCAAAAAGACAATAATGGAAAGGCGAATACTACAAAGCACGATCCACATCACAAGTCGTCTTAAAAAAAACTTGCCATGTCAACTGAGCAAGCTACATTTTAAACAAGTACCTACACATAATGTCTGTTCCGACATCTAAAGGAAACAGAAAGGCCAACCCTCCCGAATAAATTCGCCAGTCGTAGCCGCAGGCGAAATAAAACATATCCAATATTGTACAGCAATTCAATGAAACCCTTTTAAACCCTTTGAAGAGTTGACAAGTCCCAGATAATCCTGTGTTTCGGTGTGTTTTAGCCTACAGCTTCGGGTTTCCGATGGGGCAAATTTAACAATACTTACTTAGATTTATTTATGGAGAATTGAATTCTCGGGAATTTTGTGTTAGTGTAACTTGGTAAATAACCAGATATTTGTGGAGAAAATATTCTGAAAGAAAGAAAGAAAGAAAAATGCATTTATTGGCATAACTAAAAAATAACAAAAACAGAAAACAATCTCTGATATCGAGGGTATTCTGGGAGAACCGAATAAGTGCAAATTTTTTGAAAAATGAGTTAGAAACATAGGATACTTAGTTTTTGTCGCATTTTTCATCTGGCAAAACCATGTAACTGCCGAAGCTTTCACAACGTTTTTATCCTCCGGGTAAAGAATATATCTAGCATTTTTTTCTATAAATTTAAAAGCAAAAAGTGATATGGACTCTTAAAAAGCAAAATAAAAAGTTTATTACAGTGACAACAGAATAAAACAATTTACTTTCTTTACCCATAAAAACACTTATAGATAATTGTATTTTATATTATCAGGTAAAACAAAATACAGTTAGAAACAGATAACAGAAAAAAAATATTCTACCGACTTAATTGGAATATTATTTCAATTTATATTAACATCAACTTATTTCAGTAATTTGGGACAGTGAATTGTTCCTAATATAGTGGTAAAGATTAATGTGTGTTTAAGAGATTTACAGCTTATTTACGTATTTCAGGTAAAACAAAATAACTGCAATACTTTCACGCCAATTTACCCTTTTTTTTACTTTCTATGACAATTATTGCATATATTAATGTATCAAAACAAACTTAGATAATGTATCTAAGTATAAGTAGTGAACATTTTTTGTAATTATGCTTCGTCGTTGACCTATGGTCAACCAAATCTTTAAATGCCTTTTTCTCAAAATAACAGAATCGCTACTTATCCGGTTCTCCCAGAATACCCTCGATATATTTTACTCTGGTATTTTTGTATACATAATTATTCCTTATCCCTTAAGATAAAAAAAAAAGTTTTCTTAGCTTTCTGCAAAAATGTTAATGCAAGAACAGTATAACGGTTAACGGTAAACCGGAAATTTCATTAACCGTTCCCTAAACTATTACAATAACTGTCACTTTTCATAAAAATAAGTGCTGTTAACAGCCTGACAAGCATGTAAAGTTACTACTATATAATGAACCAGTTAAAGTTAGCTATTAAATTACAGCAACAGGTGTTTAATTAACCAAATGAAGTTATTACTTAATTATAATGTTAAAGTAAGTTGTTATTCGGCGCCATTGCCACGAACGCCGCTGGCGCTCTCTGTATTACATTAAGTTTACGAAGTGTATAGAGTGCCGCGAGTTTCTTGTGGCACTCTAGTGTCACTGCCTCGGCCCGGCTAGGGTGCCGTGAGCTTTGCATTGTCACTGTCACTTGTTATTTAGGTTAGGTTATGTTAGAACTGTGACCACACAACGCACGAGCCGAGCGAGCGTAGCGAGCGGTGCCGCGGTAGCGGCCGGCGAAGTGCCAGGGTTCGTTTAGACACAAGAGAATGTAATGTTTTGGGAATGTGGTGTTTTACAGCGATCTAACCTCGACAATCAAACAAAATACCAAGTGACGTAACTTAGTGACAGTGACAATGACAATCCAATGCTTGCGGCACTTTAGCCGGGCCGAGGCGGTGTTACTAGGGTGCCTGTAGTGGCACTTTATCCGATAGGGATAGAGTGCCACTGGTGGCACTCTATACACTGCCTATGGCGTAATTACTTCACAGCCTCATTCACCGCAGTTTATCAACAAAGGCGCGTAATGAAGAGGTTAAAATTTTGAACCTTGTAGACGCAGGAGTAAGAAAAAAAGAATGAAATAAATTGCATTATTACATTATTGCAGGAATTAGACAAATATATGATATAACATGACCTGGTGAAGGCCGCAGGACTCCGCTGGATGCGAGAAGCACTGAACCGGTCGAAGTGGCGGTGATTGGGGGAGGCCTAAGTCCACAAGTAGACGCCTTTTGAAAGTAAAGAAAGAAAAGAAAATAGATTTATTTATCACAGAAACACGTGCATACAAAAAGGCAAGTAAACAAAATAGAGAACAGAAATAGTTTTGGTTGAGATGATGATGATAATGGCTCATTTTACAGCTACTCCTACAGTACTCATTGATTTAGTTTGGACCACTTTAACTTACTGAGAACATTTTACAATACTACCATATACTGGGTATCATACACTGGTACCATATACTGGGTTCTTTCATTGACTTGAATGAGCCCTGACGGCTGAGAGTATGTCATACTCACTTAAATGGTGGTCTCGCTGGTGGTGGCGTGTGTGTTGGATCATTAAGTTCCCTTCAAAATGGTTGAGCTAAATGGTGCTCATCCATGCGACAAGTTCGTGAACGGGCGCCGTCAGTAGGGACTGGTCATCTCTTAGCAGCCATGGATTATTTAAATTTTTAAGTTTTGCATTGTTTTAATCTTTTTTTTTACGGACGCTTTTAACGTGCACGGCTTTCTACATTGTTCTCACATGTTAAATTTCAACATGAATGATGTAACCAATATTTTGATTTAAAAGAGTGTCCGTGGAGTTTCTTGCCCGTTCTTCTCCATAGGAACCTACTACGCTTTGGAATGGGCAACTAGCTTCATCTTTCTGACTGACCGACCCCTTGACAATTCAAAAGTGCCTGTAATTGGTTTATTTGAAATAATGCTTTGAGTTTGAGTTTTTGAGTTTTAATCCTTCCCGTGTTTTGGAGGGTGTAATAATAATACTACCAGCCTGTTGCCGTCCCACTGAATGGCCTCTTCTCATACAATCATACCGAGATGCATAAGCATTGATCACCACGTGTGGTCGTTTTAGAAGTTACACCAAGTTTAATGATTAAGAAAGAAAATACATTCATTTAGCACGGAAAAAAGGCACACGACACAACATAATTATAACACAAGTAAAAAAAAAGAAATAATAAAAAAGGAAACAATTAAAAAGTGTAAAATAAGTAAGTTTTTACATTGTACTTATTTTCTCTCATAATGTAACTATCTGAAAATAGTTTATATCGGGGTAAAAACATTAATTAGGCAGGAAACAATGTGGTAGCGGGGCTGATTGGCATATATTGATTTAATGATTGCATGCCAATGTATTTTCTAATATCGTCAAAAAATTATGTGTTTGCAAAGGATTTTGTCGCGATTAGCATCTTTGCCGAAAGATACTAAGTAAAGATACAGTTTCTTTTTATTAATTTCTGTTTCACAGCTACTTTTGTATTCCCCCCAAATCAAATCAAATCACCGCCTTAAGGCTCCCGTCCAATGACACGGAGCGAGGAAGCGGAACGGAGCGAGGGTGTAATGTGCAGCGGAGTTGCGGACTTCGTCTGTCAATTGATGCGGAGCGAGGTAGTGTAGAGCGGTGTTGTGGACTGAGCGGATCTAGAACGAGTTCTAGCGACGAGTAATTTCAACGGGCTGCAATACACCGTGTGGCCGGGTTTTTCCGCTTCCTCGCACCGCTTCCTGGTTTTGGTTGAATTTTTAAACTAGTTCGTAAATCCGCTTTAGTGGACAGACTAAAGCGGAGCGGAGATTTTATGCAATTCCATTGGTTAATACTGGCACAGCTCCGCTCCACTCCACTCCAGTCCGCTCCACTCCGCTCCAGTCCACTCCGCTCTACTCCGCTCCACTCCGCTCCACTTCGCTCCACTCCTCTCCACACCGCTCCACTCTGCTCCACCCCGCTCCACCCCGCTCCGGTCCGATCCGCTTCAGTGGACAGTCTGCTTTACTCCGTTATTTCTACATTCCAAGTTCAGTCTCGACGTTAATTTAAATGCCCCATTAAAATTTCAAGGTGCGCCGAGTTATTTCGAATAATTGACCTGTTTTCGCGAAGAACGTTGTAATTAAGTTTATATCGTTTAATGTAGTGTATACTGAAATATAATTGAAGCTGTGTATGGTTTAAGCGTCGGTGCTCCATGGACCAATTGAAATTTGACCAATTGGTCTATGGGGAAAATTACATGTTTCCATCGTCCAACTATCTGCTGGGCTATGGAGAATTGAGAAATGTTCCGCTGCCCAGTTTAATAGTATAGTAAAGACTTGTCCATATTTAAAATAATATATTTCATAAACAATAGGTTAACTTAATTTTGATATACAAAAATATTCTGCAGCCTATTATGTATCCTACTTGAATTGTTCCAAATTTTTTTTTTTGTTTCACGTCTTCTTTTTATATACTACTTTTTTTCTTTTTTTTTAACTAAGTAAACATTACATTTTGAATTTTTAAATTTCATCCGCTGTAACAGACATCCGATTCCGAGGTTTTCATGTTGTTTAACGCTCCAGGCACTCCACTAATACTTCCCTATCTTTTCATTGAAGATTCTAATATAAATAACTATAATTTGCTAATATTAGGTATATTGTAGGAAGTATTCTGGGCCCTACGCTATTCCTGATTTATATTAACGATTTATGTAATCTGAATATTAAAGACGGGAAAATTATATCATATGCCGACGACACGGCGTTAATATTTACAGCTAAAACCAGTAGCGAACTGTTCGATATTGCTCAACTAGGTTTTAATACTGTGACTAATTGGCTTCAAAGCAATTTACTAACATTAAATGCTGACAAGACAAAATATATTCACTTCTCTATGCGCAAGCCTCAACTTAACATTACTAACCCTCCTCTATATGCCCATCAATGTGGAAATCGTTCAGTCACCATTTGTAATTGCCCTTTTATCCTCAAAACGAGAAGCATAAAATACCTCGGGGTAATAATAGACGACACCCTGTCTTTCAAAAACCATATTGAAAGTCTAGTTAAACGAGTGCGCAAATTAATGTACGTTTTTAAAAAATTGAGATCATTTGCAGATTCAAAATTAATCACACAAGTTTATTTGGCTCTATGTCAATCTATAATTCTTTACTGCATCACTTCATGGGGTGGTGCACCAAAAACCAATCTACTCCCTCTTGAAAGAGCACAGAGAGCCATTTTAAAGGTAGCAAACTTCCATCCCTTTCTCTTTCCCACAGATCTGCTATATAAGTCCTGCAACGTGCTGACTGTTCGCCAACTTTTCATTATGCACTTAGTATTAAAACAGCACACCATGCTTACCTACACTACTGACAATACTAACAAGAGACGGAATGATATAGTATGCATTTCTAATGCAACCTCAAAACATGTCTTTGTAGAAAGATTTTTTACATTCTTAGGCCCATTTCTGTACAATAGATTAAATAGAAAACTTAGTATTTATAAACTAAATTACTTTAGCTGTAAAAAAATTATACTTGAATATTTACTAACCATAGATTATGGACAGACAGAAGATCTACTTGTTGTCTGCAAATAGAACCACTAACTTGCTGTTTTACTTTTATTTACCTAATTTTAATTTAGTTTATACTTAGACGCATAGTTAATTTATTACTTTAAGTATTTATGCACTTCCTAGCCTGAAGCACAGGTCCAACCTAGTTCAGGCAAATAAGCAACTGTGTTCTATTTTTTATGATTAAGTAATTTTTTGTAAATGTGCCCCTCTTTATATAAATAAACGATTGTATCTATTTAATTATAATATTTTTCAATTCAGTTTGATGTGAACCAAAAAATATAACAAAAGCTTCTTTGAACCAAAAGTGAAACTGGTGTGAACTTAGGCTTATAATGTTATAATGGAACATAGTTTTTGTTTAAGTCCAGTGTTCTCCATAGGCCAGTTGGTAGTTGGACGATGGAAACATGTAATTTTCCCCATAGACCAATTGGTCAAATTTCAATTGGTCCATGGAGCACCGACGGGTTTAAGATTAGAATTGGTGATAGTTTGTTTCAAGGATCATTCATTCACTTTAATTCAGAAACGGTGTCTACTATATGCATAAATGCACGTCTAGGCATCTTGGGCATCCTGTGTATTCCTACTTTCTAATCAAATAAATTATTATTTATTTATATTTTATGTGTTGCATTTTATCTATATTTTATGTGTTGCATTTAGTCTTTCAGTTGACTCCGCTGTTGTTGTTGTCTCTCAGTTTATTTTTCGATTTAGTTTAGCCTCGACAGAAAACTATTTTAGATACAAGCTGTTCTCTCACAACTTTGTCCACGGGGAATACGTTTTTACTCTTTCACTTATCACTAAGCCCAGTACTGGAAAATCCAAGCACTCGTTGAGTTGGTCACGATTCTCGGAATCGAGGGAACATTAAAACTAGAACACTCTTTTTTTTAAGTAGAACCGTTATGAATGCTGTTGGGAAATTCGATCAAGAAAACACTCTACAACTATATTTATAAACGTTGTTTAAAGGGGTTTGAAGATTTTGGCCCTAAAATCAGCCACCATTTTGATTTTTTTTCAAAATCAAGGTGCACAATTAATGTCATATATTTGGATAGGGGACACTTATACAAACATAAAACTTCAAATAACATAACATCATAAAGCGTCACGTTTCTGAGATATTCAAAGATAAAAATATCAATTTTTTCGAATTTATTTAGGTATTTATGTTGTAGTTACTTCATGTTGATTAAGTTATTTACACATGAATTAATTGACTGCACCTAGTGGATAAAACATTAAGATTTTTAATCATATTCGGTATAAATAATATCATCCAAGAAGGCAGCGGGAGGCTGAATAGGATTTTCTTGGTGTCGCGTCCATGCCATGCACCATATAATACTTATACCATATAACATACGTCCTCATTCGGCGGAGGGTATACATATATTTTTGTCTCTTTCGCTCTTAACCAAAATATTACCTATACATGATGCAATTATGTTTTCATAGTTCAATATACTTACCAGAAGGGAAAATAACAAAAAAATCCTTGTTTTTGGGTTCAGTTTTTGACTTATATTTCGGTGAATAACTCCGAAACCTGACGCTTTAGGATATTATGTCATATGACATTTTTTGTTTGTATAAGTGTCCTCTATCTAAATATGTAACTTTCTATTTTTTCCGCGATTCTGAAAAAAAATCAAAATGGCGCCATCATGTTAGGGCCACCCTCCATACAAAAATCTTCAAACCCCTTTAAAAACGTTTAAACGTCAATAATGTATGTACATCAAAATATGATTCGCGACTATAACAAATCCTATTTACAAAATTATAATCATTAGAATCATTAATACATCTCTCTAAGATAGATTTGTTCTATAAGAATTTTTCCACATGAGATTTGTTCTTATGCAACAAATCTAACTTAGAGTGATGCGATGTGTTAATGATTAGCTGCGACTTTCTCTCTCTCTGTCTGTGTCTTTCTATTATATTTGAGTGTGTGCGAGTAAATTTAAATTCCCCTGACAATAATACTTAACCCTGTTTGATTCAGCCTGTCCCATCTTGCTGTCCTTCCCCCATCGGCGCCCTAAGCCGAGGTTCGTACCCCACAGGGAACCTCGGCAAATTTAAAACAAGCTCAGCGGGTTGGCGCATCGTCGAGCAAGGGTCGGGGAATACTCGCACACAGTCGAATATAATAGAAAGACACAGAGAGAGAGTCGCATGGAAGGGGGCATAACGCTTTAGTGATCTTGATCAAAATAATTATGAGTATTTACAGAATTATAATGCTAACTTATATACTAGGTGAGTGCTCGCTAAGGGCACCCCCTGTGGAGGCCCTTAGCGAGCGCTTGCCTAGTATATAAGTTAGTATTACTGGAGGCTTTAAGCTAGTGTCTTGGGCAGCCACAGGAAAGTCCGGATAGGTAGTCATGATTTCAGAGGTCAATGGACACAATAAACAAAATAAAAAGCGTGCTAGTATCGCGCGTTCCTGACGGGGGTCCCCCGACCGCACATGTTTTTTTTATTTGTCTGTGTTAATTAAAATAACTATGTTGTATTTTGTATGCCGTTCCCGTTGAGGATAAATAAAATAAATACGAGAAAAGTAGGTAGATTTCTCCGTAGGAATCTTGCTATATACGCTGTCTAAGACCCTGGCGTCTTATTTCAGTGACACGTGTAAGGAATTAACAATAACCTTCAACTTACGCGAATAACATTACCTTCCTTTGTGGTAATAATAAAGCTTTCTTCACCATCAAAGATGGAAACATTTTTCTATAGAAATCCCTTAGAAAGGTACAGCAACAATTGTCACATGCTTTTTAAAAGGGACACGCACTCACAGTCCGACATAACTTAGAGGTTTCATTGATGTATAGTTGATCTCATAATTGATAAAAAGCATTTATTCTGAAAGTGGAGAACGTCGCAACAGCGAAATATTTGACATCTATGTCAAATATTTCGCTGTTTTGATACTGTATGGAAATATAAAATGTGGGTAACTAGCGAACTACAATATTACAATATTAAAATACTGGTCCTGGGTGGTTAAAATCTAGCAATTTCTGCTTAGAGTGTAATCCAGTATCAACAATCAATCTACCTAGCCTTTTCCCTACTATATTGGGGTCGGCTTCCAGTCTAACCATAAGCAGCTGAATACCAGTATTTTACATGAAGTGAGTGCCTATCTAACCTCTACAACCCAGTAACTGGGTATTACGACACCCCTTGGTAAGACTGGTTGTCACACTTTCGGAACCAAGATAGTTGGAAAAAGGCTAGGCAGATGATCAGATGATGACGTTATAGACTCGGTCAATTACAGCATTCGAACAAAGTCACTGTTTGAAAACTGATCGTGTTTGACGTTCCGATGGAACCTTTTAGTTGTGTCGCACTGTCACCTCTACCAATATTTCACACATCAGAGGTTTTATCCTGAGCGCAAAAAGGTTCGATTCTATCAATATCCATTCGTAGGTAACACACTACGCTCTATTAGGCATAAAAGGCCAGATTTCCGTTCAAAGTGACTGGTAAAGAATTTTTTGCTCTTCACACAAGTACGGTAATGGATTACAGGATAATTGATTGTTTTCTGGTAAATAGAGAGAGATAAATAGAAATGGGTACCTATATCCTACAGGTGGTACGAGGACTAAAACACCGGTAACTTGACAATAGTGGACTGTATATTATAAAGATTTTATAGGAAAACAAGCGGTTAACAATTTTTTAACTATAATTGACGAGAATGATTTGCGAATGCGTTCTATGGCGGTCGAAAACGCAGTGGGGAGCCGGCCGGTGCGCGCCCGCTGCTCGAGCGCCCCCTCCGCGACCGCAGCTTCCGCCCGCGGTCGCCCGGTGCGGCGTGATATTCTCGACATGCTCCCGGCGTTGAAGACTAGTCTTCAATGATCATACTGGAAGAGGATAGATGGTGTTGTAAGCGCGTCGGACTATTCCCTTTTTCGTCCTCACGTCTGCGACTCTGCTTAATCCGTCCCTCCCAGGTATGAGACGTACGATACGACCCTTGATATTCTCGACAAGAGATGTATGACTTTTTTGTTTTTTAATCGATTTCCAAAAAGGAGGAGGTTATAATACTTTCGTCTGTATGTTTTTTTATGTCCATCGATATTTTCGTCAACTGATGACCAATTTTGAAAATTCTTTTTCCATTTGGTATAAGAAGCTTGCGCGGTGGTCCCATATTTTTCATCATCATCGTCATCATCATTTCAGCTGAAAGACGTCCACTGCTGGACATAGACCTCAAGCACCGCCACTTTGACCAGTTCTGTGCTTCCAGTTTATTTGTTGTGAAACATGATATTGACTTATGACATCGTGTCAAACGTCAATACGTCCACTTTCGTCTGATCTTACACAATATCACCTGTCAGAAAGAAAGAAAGAAAAAAAGAAAGAAAATATATTTATTTAGCACAGACAAAAAGGCACACAACGCAACATAATTATACTACAAGTAAAAAAAAGACAAAAAAATAAGGAAACAAAGTAAAAAGTGTAAAATAAGAATTTAACACGAAAGTGTGCTTGAGGCTGCCAAATATGCCCAATTCAGCATAAATGCCAGACAAACTGTCTCTATAGATTTATTGAAACACTTTTTCAACAATTTAAAAGAACTCTGTTGACTTTATTTTTACCTCATTGCCCAGGGATACGTTTGACGAGACTAGATCATGGACTGCTGTTATTAGACTGAAATATTGTCAAAAATAGGCCATGTATAAGTAGAAGCTTTATCTACTTAATGATAATTGAGTCAGTCAGTATTAAATCTCTATATGTATATACCATCGCTCATTCTACTAATTACTCTATTACCCAAATCTCATTTTTTATAACCATCCGTCCGGTTATAACTCGTCATGCATATCAAAACAGACGATGTCAAAGCTTACCGTCATAATTGAGGAATTTAAACCAAACCCTGAGGTTTTGGCAACCCAACGTGATAAAAATTTATGAAGCGGACTTAATAGTTCGGGCGAAATGGCGTAAGGATTTCCAACCTGGTGGTCAAGCTATTTTGGCGTAGGTAAATTAACTTGCTTCATAAAATTACATAGGAACTAACAAGTATAAACTGTCCTATGTAATTATTAAGGCTGTGGTTTGAGCGCTGGTGCGGGGCGATAAATGGCAGAGGGCCAGAAACGGAGTGGTTTGAATAAAATAAACTACTCAAAGTAAATCGGAACCTTTAGGGCCTGTGCGCACTGGTGGACGGCAGGGGAGAGCATCGAGGAGGATTCCTCTATCCGCTAGCGCACACTGACAAGAAAAATCTTCTGCGATACCTCGCGCGTCCGCCAGCTTACCAGAGCATTCTCTGATATGCCGCGGAATCCGACGAGTAGTCACCGCTCGCCGGGATTCGATTGTTCCACTAGCGAATACGCGGGTTGCTTTTGAACGACTGGCAGACTCTAGCGCATACCGGCGCATACCGGCGCACTTCGGGCATTTCTTTGTACGTTGTTCAAGTAAATTATGTTATTACACCTATATAAATACCACCACTAATCTTATATTATAAAGACCAATTGAGCCCATTCAATGCATCTGTATTATTCTGTATCATATAATAATCAACACTTATCTATGTATAATTAGCGAGTACAATAAACCACTAGTTGACTGTCAGGTCCAATTGACTATAGGACGACGGTTGAGAACTACACAATGAAGCAACAACACAACAACAACAATGGACCATGCATTGAGAGCCCAATTAACATGCTGGCCCATTGTTAGTCACGATTTGCGCATTATATTCGATGTTGGTATAGGATAAACAATTGATTATGTCATGTAGGTTTGCATAACAGCGAAATGTGGCTGATTTGCTTTGCTATCTTCCTACAAGGAGTTCCATTATAAAATAAAAAAGTGTCTTTGGTACCTTTTTAGGGTTCCGTACCTCAAAATGTAAAAACGGAACCCTTATAGGATCACTCGTGTGTCTGTCTGTCTGTCCGTCTGTCACAGCCAATTTGCTCCGAATCTAATGGACCGATTAACTTGAAATTTGGTACACATATGTATTTCTGTGACCCAAACACGAACGTGTAACGAAAATAAAATAATTTTGAATATGGGGTTCACTTTTGTGGGGCAGAGAAGAAAATTAAAAAAAAAAGTTTTGCTAATTGTACCGTGTGATATATCAAATGAAAGGAATTGTTACAAGGATCTCAAATATATTTTTTTTATAATTATTTAATGTACGATTTTAGAGATATTTACGAAAATAGATGAAAATTGACCATTCCCCCCCCTTATCTCCGAAACTACTGAGCCTAAAATTATGAAAAAAATACAGAGAATAGTTCTTTACTCATAGATTACAGGAAAACCTATAAGAAGTCTATGGTCTTAAAATAACATGGTAAATCTCTCAATATTGTATTTGCGGTTGGAATGTATGGGAAAATATGTTTTGCAACTACAATGTTAAGTTAGTTCTTGGGATAATTTATTGCTACTGCTAGTTCGACTAAGGCCCCAGTACACGTTTAACGAGCTCGCCCAACGTGTACTTAGGCGAGGCATCCTTCACTTCTCGTACCTTCCGCGATGCATTCTGTTTGCCGATTTCACGGTGCGCTAGTACTATTGTCGGTAGGCACTGCTAACACATTAGCCAGTCAGCTATGTAAAGTTCAATTAACTTAAATTACGAAATATCTATGTTGGGAAGTAGGACATTCAATCATATTTATCGCAGATTACAGCAAATTTTCCATACAGACATCCCATTTGCTGGTAAATCTATTATTTCTGTAGGAGATTTTAACCAATTGCCGCCAGTTGGAGACAACTGGATTTTTCAGCCTAAAACAGGACGTAATCCGATGGCAGTTTTAGCTCGTGCACCATTGTGGGAACCATGTAGCCTGTTTCCAATGAGCAAAATAGTGCGTCAGAGGGATGATTCATTCGACATTTAATTATTTTATTTCCTTTATTTCAAAGATACAAAGGTCTAAAAATTTTGTTAAGAACATTTTTCAAAAATAGTGTTACAGCCTAATTAGACCGATTTTCATAGAAACAGAGATTTCCAGTTATCAGTTCCTCTTCCTCTTCCGGTACGCGGTTGCCACTCCAAAACGTTTCGGCCCCAGGCCTATCGGCCATCTGTTCTGCGAGCAATGTGCCCTGCCCACTGCCATATAAATTTGGCAATTCTTCGGGTTATGTCGGCTACCTTGGTTCTCCTGCCGATCTCTTAATTTCTGATTAGATCACGACGTCATGGAAACTCTAAGCACAGCACCATTGCCTTTTGGGCGACTTTCAGCCTTCTAATGAGGCCCATTGCGAGCTATTACGTCGTGTTTCAGCTCCATAGGTCATCACTGGCAACACGCACTGGTCCCGACTGCGGTATGTGAGACGAGAAGATATTGCGTAGCTTCGCGAACACTGCCCAGTGGAGCCGGATTCCACGATTGACCCCATTCTCGAAATTGAACCTACCTCACTGGACAGTTTGTCCTAGGTAAACGTTTCATTCAAACTTCAAACTTTATAGATTTATCAAGGTTCGATGACAACACAATAATTTAGTATCTCTTGGAGCTGATCTGATTATGAAGCCAGAAGGTGGATAGTGGAACTCTTCAGCGGCTTCTAGTAAACCCCTCGAGTTTGGCTTCATATGATTTGGTTTGGCGAGTCAAATATATTGCAATTTGGTTTCGAGGGTCTGATGATGGAGCCAGCAGGTGGATAGTGGAACTCTTCAGTGGCTACTAGTTAACCTTTCAAGTTTGACCTCATATGATTTGGTTTGTCGAGTCCAATATATTGCACTTGGTCTCGAGGGCCTGATGATTGAGCCAGGAAGTGGATAGTGGAACTCTTCAATGGTTACTAGTAAACCCCTCGAGTTTGAGCTCATATGATTCGGTTTGACGAGTCTAATATAGTACACTTGATGTCGAGTGCCCAATGATGGAGCCAAGAGGCGGATAGTTAGAACTCTTAAGTGGATATTAGTAAACTCTTCGAGTTTTATGTCATATAATTCGGTTTGATGAGTCCAATATATAGCACTTGGTGTCGAGGGTCTGATGATGGAGCTAGGAGGTGGATAGTTAGAACTCTTAAGTGGCTATTAGTAAACTCTTCGAGTTTTAAGTCATATAATTCGGTTTGATGAGTCCAATATATTGCACTTGGTGTCGTGGGTCTGATTATTGAGTTATGAGGTGGATAGCTGATTTCTTTAGTGGCTCTTTATAGTAAACCGGGCAAGTCAAAACTTCGTTGTTTTATTTTTAATTAAATGAATATACCTACTAGACTTAAAAGTACAAAATAAAATAGTACTTACTTAGTTAAAAAAAAACCGGTCGAGTGCGAGTTGAACTCGCGTGGAGAGGGTTCCGTACGATGAATATGTTATATATACAGGGTTATTTGTAAAACACCAGCAACCTCTTAAGGGGTCATTGTACTCATCATTATGAACAACTTTCACTATGGGACCAAAGTTAAAATCGCGAAAAAAATATCTGCTGTTCCCTACATTTATGTTCTCATAATATATCTTGTCAAAATGTGTGGAACAGCTGATTTTTATTTCGCGATTTCAGGTTTGGTCCCATAGTAAAAGTTGTTCATAATGATGAGTACAATGACCCCTTAAGAGGTTGCTGGTGTTTTACAAATAACCCTGTATATATAACATATTCATCATACGGAACCCTGTCCACGCGAGTTCAACTCGCACTTGACCGGTTTTTTTTTTTCTTTTGTGGGTGGGAATTTATCAAATAACTTCTCCCAGTCTGGGCGAGAGAGGCGCGCGTGAAACACAACACGCCGTCGACCCGAGCCTGGTCCTTATCAGACGGCGAGCTACCCATGCTCTCCGTCCGCAAGCCCGCGCCTACGGTGGTCGGAAAACGGCTCGATTCGATTCCCGACGCCCAGAGCATCTCCTGCGGTGGCCAGGGGCGTGAGGGCGAAATTTGCCTCTCCCTCACGTGCTCCGCCTCCTCCTTTGCGAGCATTACTGCTTCGGTGTTATTTGTACCTTGCAGCTCATTCACATGGGATTCGCCATTAACAACTAGTAAGAAAAAACGATACGTCATGACAGATGCACGTTCGCATTGCATACGGAAACGAGTTTTCTCGCGATTCGTCAAAATATACACAATAATACACTTGATTCGTGATTCAGAGTTCAGTCTTGGACGAGCGCTTCAGCGGATCCGTCACAAAAATATCAAAATTCAATCATTCAAAGGGAGGATCCTCCGACCAGACGGGTGTTATGTCTGACGGGCAACTGCCCGTAAGTTGATTTCGGATAGTCTAATGTATGTTTTTCGCTCGGCAAACTCTAACTGCGCGATGCAAGAATTGTGTGACGTCATCTCTTTGTTGCGTAGTTCGTATGTGGTGGCGTAACCGCTACAAGCAAGGGCGGATCCAGCCTTCGAGTCAGGGGGGGGTCACATAGTCGGGGTCCAGCCAGGACAAGTCCAATAAGTGGAGGACTAAGTTGGTCGGGGGCCCGGAGCGGCAAAACAAACTGAGGCCCGCCGGTCTTCTCAGTTTATGTAGGTATTACTAGAAAATTTTGCAAAAAATTATAATGACTGCAAAAAAAACAAGTAAGTATAACGTGCCTATTTTATGATCCACCTACATGACCTCCCAAACCGCAGGTTTTTTTTTGAGGGAGTTCTATTTTCATCTCCTCAATAGGCTATTTACGAAAAGAAGAATGTAGGGGAGCGAGCAACGCGAGCTCGAAATTTTTTGTACCTCGTCTCAGAATTCTCGGTTAGATTTCTATTGAACATCCTTACGGAAATATTAGTTGCTTTGTCGACTTAAGGCTTGTGCAGACCAGCGCGTCATTGTAGTGTAGCGTGTAGCGTTTGTAGCGTTCGTGTTCGTGTCGCGTCGCGCGACACGAACACGAACAAAACAATTTCTAAGAAAACTTCACGGATAACAATAGCCGGTGTCGCGTCGCGCTTGTCTGCACGAAGCTTTATGCAGAAATGTTAGAGAATTAGAAGAATATAGAACTCAAGAGCGAGCGAAACGAGTTCGAAAATTTTATCACACCGCCTTGGTTAGGGAAGGTTTTGAAGTGATAACTTTTTATGGGAGGGTAAACCTCTTCGTAACATAACGCGTTACGGCGCCAGTCTGTCTGGATTCCCTTTTTCTCACGCAATTCTTTTGTCGACCTATGCAGAAAGTTCGAGAATGCAAAATGTCGCGAGCGAAGCGAGCTCGAAAATTTTCATCGTCAGCCACCAATTCTAAACTGCTTCTTACTGAATATATTTTGACCATGTTTGGGATATTCTTAAGATTTAGGGGGTCGCCAGGACCGGGAGACCTGGGGCGGTTTGTCTTGACACTATTCTGGGTTATTATATTTCTACGTCTAGTTGCTAGCTTCAGATAAACCGGGCACTTATGAAACGTCAGAGGCTTAGATAAACCTACATGGGCATTTATGAAACGTCAGAGGCTTAGGAGCACGGTTTCATTTGGTAATCTCCTATGGAGACGAGCCGGCAAAACACTCCACGGCCCATCATCATAATTATAATAACAGCAACAGCACAAGTCTTATTATGCGTGTCGTTCGCGAATGTGTTGCAAACATATCCTACGCGGCAACATCATACAAAGTACCTATTTATTTGATAATATGTATCAATGAGATTAGAAAAAATGTCAGTGGTCGATCTTGACACAGGCCAGGGGGGGGTCATAACCCCCATGACCCCCCCCTGGATCCGCCACTGGCTACAAGTATATAGGTACTTTCATGCATTTAGTAAAAAGCTGTTATTTTGAAATTACAAACAGACACTTCAATTTTATTTATTTGTATAGATGTATAAGATGTAAGATAAGAAGATAATGTCTTGTGTAGATACAGATTTCATGGGTTTTAGTTTTTTGCGCGAAACCCTAAGTCTTTTTCTGAAACAAAAGTAGCATATTTTAATCCTTATGAAATAAGCTATCTTCCAGTGAAAGTCCCGTCTAAATCGGTCCAGCCATTTTGGAGATTTCCCTTAAATGTTCCCGTGGGAATATCGGGATAAAAAGTAACCTATTTTACGCCCAGTGGCCTCAACTATCTATTAGTGAAAGTCCCGTCCAAATCGGTTCAGTCGTTTCGGAGATTAGCCAGAACAAACAGACAGACAGACAGACAGACAAAAAATAAATAAATTGTATTTTTGTTGTATGGGTCGTATATACTTTCATATGCATATAGTAAAAAGCTGTTATTTTGAAATTACAAACAGACACTTCAATTTTATTTATTTGTGTATAGATGTATAGATATAGATTAATTTAGCTGTCAGTTAAACATAAAGCTTCCTTTATCTTTACCTGCCTAAAGTTCTACATACCAAGAAAATGCAAACCTTACATCATTATTATTTGGTAGTCTATTAACACTGGTTCCGCTCAGAAGTTGACGGCTAGAAGCTAAACAATGCTGTTATATGAGGAGCGTCTGTTCAAAAGGTCGTATTTCACTTTTCAACTTTTTTTTTTTTTATTTTTTTTTTGAACTCATAGCAGAAAACTCCATCGAATGAGCGTAAAAACTTGTTCAAAAGGAGCGTATTTCCCATATAATAAAATCCAAAAAACTTGGATTCCAATCAAAACGGATGTATTTCTGCATTAAAATGTTCCCTTGGATTGTTTTAAACAAAACAGGCATATTTCTTCTACAAATAGCATCTTTTATTTATTTTTCTGTTCAAAAGGTCATATTTTTTTCCATACATAACAACTTTAATAAAAATCGTTTCGTTCGAGTAAATAACGATATCGAGTCAAAAGATGACGGCTGTACGTTGAAATCATTATCAATAGCAATCCTATAAAAAAAAAAAAAAAAAATATGACTGCATATCTCTCTAACGACGTCGACAGATGACACTGACAGATGTTATTCTTGACGTTCTGTCTTTCGATGCGAGTAGATGAAATTTGTGAAATTTTGAACTTTGGAAGTTAATAGAAAGTAAAAATGGTCTTGACGCAGAATGTCCCATTCGCAAAATGTCACTGTGAAAACGAATATAATATTGACTTTGTCAAGTCAAAAGGGCATATTTCTAGAAGTGACAAATCAAAAGGTCGTGTTTCTGATTTTTCCGATCAATAAGTCTTATTTCTGAACTAAAATCAAATAAAAAAAAATGCATGTAATATTGTAGTCTTAATCTTCACAATGATCTAAATTTAATTTAATTTTAGAATTTTTATAATAGGAATTAGATGTTTTTTTCTGTTTTTGTAAAGTTTGTTTATCATAGAAATACGACCTTTTGAACAGACGCTCCTCATATGGCAACAATAGGGATGTCACGTGCAAACTCGTGCAACAGTACTCACCGTGTGGTGAGTGGGTTCGAGGCAAATTTATCGAATAAAGTAACCAATTAGCGGTGCCACACGGGCGTTGTCTGTACGTTGAGCTGGCGCTGCGTCGATTGAGCGATGACGCTTCATCGTTCTACATATAAATCTGAATGACATGCCCCACGATGCGTTAAAATGACGGACGGCGATGCAACGCACGCACAACGCACAAGGAGGGAGACGAGGTGGGAAAGGCAGCTGCGTTGAAACGACGACGTCGCGGCAGGGCAGTATTTAATAGCATAACGAAGGTGACCGACGCAGCGCTACCAAAGAGACAGCTACTGGCCGCACATTTGCTTTGTCGCTGTCGTACTTTTCGGTCGGTATTCACGGCAAAACTGAACACGAAACGCTCAGGTCTATTCTCTATATCTATTATGTTTTTAACCGACTTCCAAAAGGAGGAGGTTCTCAATTCGTCTGTTTGTTTTTATGTTTGTTACGCGATTTCTCCGTCAATTGTGGACCGATTTTAAAAATTGTTTTTTTGTTTGAAAGGGTATGCTTTCGAGATGGTCCCATATAAATTTTATTAACTTTACTGGGATAGTTTTTGAGTTAGCTTCAATAATACGTATTTTTCCCACTTAGTTTATACGGATGATATGATGATAACTTCCAATCACTGTTATTTACATAGCAGGTTAGTGGTATTTGAATTTGTATGGGTGGTTGTGGTAGGTACCACAACTAAAAAGTGCAAAATAAAAACTTTTTATAAAAAAAAGAACAACCGACTTCCAAAAAAGACACACAAAGTCAAAAATAACTTTAATTTCGGAAGTCGGTGTATTTGGTTTTGAACTTTAGTTTTTTGCCACCGACTTCCGAAATTAAAGTTATTTTTGACTTTGTAGTGTCTTTTTAACCGACTTCCAAAAGGAGGAGGTTCTCAATTCGTCTGTATGTTTTTTTTTTTTTTTTTTTTTTTATAAAAAGTTTGTTTGTTCTTTTTTTATAAAAAGTTTTTATATATTAACATGTCAAGAATTTCAAGAAAATAATGCTATTTTTCTGGTTCTGTGTTGATTATGTCAAACGACTATAACAATGTCTGGATATTAGAGCTAACAAGACATAAAACATGTGCTCTCAAGTCCATAATTTATAAATTATTAAAGTTTTGGATCAGCGATCGAACAGCTTTACACACTATAAAAATGTGCTTTAAAATCGAATGCAGTAAAATAGATAGTTAACATTTGAAACCCTAGTAAAGTGAGACGGGTCATAAAAGTATTAGGTTTGGTACATGTGTATCCATTAATACATTGGTGGTATCTTTGTGGCGGCATCTACACCGCTACATGTGAACTAGGCCTACGCATCAAAGACCTGACGTCACACTAATTCTGCATCGCGTAATTAGCGGTTTCTATAGAGCTTAAAAAAATGATTTTTTTTAGCAGAACATATATTTTCGGAAACTTAGTATTGTTTTCGGAATTTTGGTAATTTTTTTGGGATTTGGTTTATTATTTGAAAGTACTGTGGCAGCTAGGGCTGCACAGGGTAGGCTGCGCAGGCTGCCAAGAGATAGGTAGGTAGTTATAGGTAGAAGAAAAGAAACAGCTATAAAAGTTAATACATATATTTAGGATAAATAGAACACGGCTAGGTCGCGGATCAGGTCCTGTATGCTGTTTCTGAGCTCTCGCACTTATAGATAGATAGGAAGGGTACCGTCCTTGGCAGCACGTGGTAGACGTGGGGGCCTGTCAGCACAGGCTCCGCAGTAGTAGGGCGGACGGCCCTCGTAGGACGCCAGGTAGTGAGCGTCGGTAGCACGTGGAGACGTGGCCTGCTTAGCACAGGCTTTCGGCGGTAGGCCGTAGGTAGGCGTGCAGTACTGCTACGCGTTAGGTTGAGGTAGCCGGCAGGAACTAGTAAGGGGTCCTGCCCTCAACCCGTATGGTGAACCCTGGAAGGCGCGTTAGAGAGCGCATGTCAGAGGCAGTGCGAGTAGCGGCAGGCCGCATGCGATGTGTTAGCTTCACCCCATTTAGCGACCAAGGAACGGTATGGGAAGCGGTGTAGGCGGAAGCTTAACACATCGCAGCGGCTTACAGGCAGAGAGAGATAGTGCAGAGATAGCGTGGCACATTCGCAGATGGTAAGTTAGGTTAAGTATGAAACACCAGGCAACGTGATCATAGCAGATGGCACAAAGAAAGATAACAAAGATCACAGCAGATGGCACACTCAATAGTTAATGGTACACAGTAGGATAATGAGGAACTCACCCTAGATTCGGGGCTCATAGCTGACCTTAGAGGTTAGCTGTCACCAGTACAGTAAACGGAAGTCAAATGACAGAGCCAAGAGCTATATCGAGACAGATAGTGTTGTGACATGTGTTTTAGTGTTGTGATTAGTAGCTTACTAAATATCATTATAGCAACACTCGACTATTCAGTTGCACAACGTTACAGTACCCCGGCTGCAGAGAGAGGATTTTACCTATACAAATCCGCTAGAACTACCACTTTCCACTTGCTGTCTAATCCATAGCACAAGTCTGTATCCAGTCCAATTATAGAAAAGACTGGAACCATACTCAGCAGCCATGAGTGAAACTAGTTAGATAGATCACTCAAGATTAACAGACAGCAAGCAAAGAAATACACAAGTGTTAGAGCAAGTGTATCTCAGTCGGTAGTGTTCTATTAGTAGCAGGTGCCAGTGTTATTAGTAGTATTCCTACATGTGAGTAGAGATGTAGTGTATTAGGTATACTGGCTTTAGGTATGTATAGGTAAGTGAGATCAGTGTGTACTTGTAGGTGTAGTTTGGTATGTATACACATGTAGTTAGAATGCCAAAGTATTAGATTTAATTTTAGTATTACTTTGGGCATTTAGTTAACAGATAGACAACACAAAAGCTAAGGGTAGTTATAATAGTGACCTGCTATGCAATAATAAATAGTCATCCCTTGGGATCAACAGCATTCCCTAAAATAGCGCCAATGCAGCATATGTTAAGGATAGTTTTGTAGATATAGTTTGTTATTAGTTATAGATAATAGTTTTATTTATATGTAGTAGTGTGTAGTATAGTTTTATTTTACTCATAGATTCAATAGTCATAAGTATTCCCATAATATCTTAGATATATCAGAGATAATAAAATAGTTGTGGGAGTAGATTATTCAGTGAGTAGATTACTGTTGTAGGTAAGTTCAATCTAGGTCCCTATAGTATAATCAAACAAGACTAGAAATTAGGATGTAGTCAAGAGTACAAAGTAGTAGTAGTATTTTATTAAAGTTATAAATAAATGTTTTTATTTATATGTTATAGTTAGAATTTATTATTTAATTTAATAGTCATTAGTGTTTCCATGATATCATTAGATATAATCATAGATAATAGGATACATATACTACCAACAGATCTGATTTCAACAAGTAGGTAGATTACTGTTGTAGTTTCATCCAAAGTCCCAATAGTATAATGCACACACAAGAGAAATTAGAGTCTAGTCCATAGTACTAAGTAACCAGTAGTGTAGGTTTTATTCAGTACAAAATTCCCTAAACTGCATAGGAATACCAACAATTACATTGATAGACAGTTTACATAAATAGATAGTTTTGGTTTAGACTTATTTAGGGAGTAACCATTCGCTCCATAGAATATATTTATGTAATAGATAGATAATTTGGTTTAGGCTTATTTAGGCAGTAACCGTCCGCTGCTTAGAATACACATATGTAATAGATAGGTAGTTTGGTTTTGGCTTATTTAGGCAGTAACCGACCGCTGCTTATAGTATACATAAGTGATAGATAGATAGTTTGGTTTAGGCTTATTTAGGCAGTAACCGTCCGCTGCGTAGAGTATACATAAGTGATAGATAGGTGATTTGGTTTAGGCTTATTTAGGCAGTAACCATCCGCTGCTGTAAGGGCTTGTTTATAGAGTTACACCGCTCTTTAGAATTTATAGATAGTACATATATTATTATGTAGATAGGTTAGTAGAATTAGGTTGCTTAGGGTTACCAATGGTGTAGGGCCAATTGATAAAGCAAACCCACTGATCAATGGGGTAGGCCATCATGATCATTACAACTAGGCTGTTAGGCCGATAGTTATGGAAGGTAGGTGAACAATGGGGTAGGGCCATCATTCGTTTTTAAACCATGGTTGTAGACCAATAGTTATAGGGGGTAGGTGATAAATGGGGTAGGGCCATTATCAATTACAACTGTGGCTGTAGGGCCAATAGTTTAAGAAATAAGTATAAGATGGATGGGGTAGGCCATCATCCTATAGAACCGTTTGGATTTTCCAAATAGTTGAAGTGTAGATATTATATAATTGTTGGTTATAATGTATAGATACAGTAGGTAGGTAGATAGTTGTAGTGGATGTGTGCAACTTGTAGTAGTTTATAGGGCAGGATTGGTTTGGTTAATGGTGGTAGGATAGTAGGTTAGAATGTTAGTTTAGTATTTGGTGGATTAGTATGTTAGTGGGGTTTGATCTGTTGTTTCATTACTGGTAGTCAGTTGTATATTTGATAGCATAGGTTTAGTTAATATTGAATTTAGTTAATATTGAATTTAGTTTAGTATAGTTTGATAAGTAATTGTTGTTTATTGTTATTTTATTATTTTGACAACAATTCAGTATTAGTGTTAGATATAGTTTTGATTTGTATGTATGAATGTATGTATATAGATAGGAAACAGTAGTAGGTATAGTTGGTTATAGTTAATACAATATTTTGGCATAAGTTCAATTTTTTGGTTATGTGTAGGTAGTTTTTTATTTTATTCATTAATATTTTATAGCAATTGTGCCAATTATTTATTAGGCAATTGATTGTTTCCATGTAGTAGTAGTATTGCAACACTGGGTATTGTTATAGTTTGTCAGTGAAGTGAGTAAATAAGTTGTTGTTAATTATGTAGGTAGACTGGGAAACAATTCAAGTTCAATTTCAGTTTATTTTAACCAGCCATTGAATGTATTGTAGTATCAATTGGGTAGGTAGTGTTATTTTATTGTAGTAAGTAGTAATTAATTTAGTCAATAGTGATTGGACAAACAGTAGTAGTTAGCAATGAAGTTTATTTTATTTGGTAGTTTATTCATAGTGATAGCTGTCCTTAGTGTTTAATTTTGGCCACAGTAGTTATATATTTATGTTGTTTTTTATTTGTGAGCCATTAGATGAGTTATTTAGATTGTCATTATGGAGTTATGTTGCATTTAAAAGATGTATGAAGGTTTATCAAGTTTGAGTTTAGCAAAGTTAGAAGTTAGGTTAGGTTATTATTTTTATAATCACAATGTTTGTAAGTAGTTGATTTTATCATAGATTTAGGTTAATTATGGTTTGACAGCTATCCATAGTTGATTTTAGAAGTCACAAGTCACTTTTTAGAAAAATATGCACTTCACCGCTGCCAGCACAGAGATAAAAGTTTTTAAAATTAAATTACACAAGAGTTACACATCAGGTGAGTTCCCATTATGTACATAGGTAGTAGAATACACATAAATAGTTGTCACAATAGGTTATACAATAGATAGAAAAGACTTAAAACTATACCGCTACGATGTGTAGCAAGGAAAAGTGAGTGCGAGGGCTCAGTCAGGTCAGCGTGTTAGGTTCGGTAGGTTTTAGAGTTGGGCGCCACTGTGGCAGCTAGGGCTGCACAGGGTAGGCTGCGCAGGCTGCCAAGAGATAGGTAGGTAGTTATAGGTAGAAGAAAAGAAACAGCTATAAAAGTTAATACATATATTTAGGATAAATAGAACACGGCTAGGTCGCGGATCAGGTCCTGTATGCTGTTTCTGAGCTCTCGCACTTATAGATAGATAGGAAGGGTACCGTCCTTGGCAGCACGTGGTAGACGTGGGGGCCTGTCAGCACAGGCTCCGCAGTAGTAGGGCGGACGGCCCTCGTAGGACGCCAGGTAGTGAGCGTCGGTAGCACGTGGAGACGTGGCCTGCTTAGCACAGGCTTTCGGCGGTAGGCCGTAGGTAGGCGTGCAGTACTGCTACGCGTTAGGTTGAGGTAGCCGGCAGGAACTAGTAAGGGGTCCTGCCCTCAACCCGTATGGTGAACCCTGGAAGGCGCGTTAGAGAGCGCATGTCAGAGGCAGTGCGAGTAGCGGCAGGCCGCATGCGATGTGTTAGCTTCACCCCATTTAGCGACCAAGGAACGGTATGGGAAGCGGTGTAGGCGGAAGCTTAACACATCGCAGCGGCTTACAGGCAGAGAGAGATAGTGCAGAGATAGCGTGGCACATTCGCAGATGGTAAGTTAGGTTAAGTATGAAACACCAGGCAACGTGATCATAGCAGATGGCACAAAGAAAGATAACAAAGATCACAGCAGATGGCACACTCAATAGTTAATGGTACACAGTAGGATAATGAGGAACTCACCCTAGATTCGGGGCTCATAGCTGACCTTAGAGGTTAGCTGTCACCAGTACAGTAAACGGAAGTCAAATGACAGAGCCAAGAGCTATATCGAGACAGATAGTGTTGTGACATGTGTTTTAGTGTTGTGATTAGTAGCTTACTAAATATCATTATAGCAACACTCGACTATTCAGTTGCACAACGTTACAGTACCTACAGATTATTTTTCGTAGAATTGTAATTTGAATAAGCGCTCGTTTATTTGTTAAATACAACATTTATTGTCGGTTAATTTTGTATTAATTTTTCGGTAATTTATTTTAACAGAGCTTATATATTATTACAGTCAAACACAGATCTTCAGAAGTTAATTTGTTTTCGGAAGTTTTATTATTTCCCACCGATATAGTCCCACCGTGTACATGTAAGAACATATCCGTCAAGCCCCACCATGTACCGATTACACGGCTGGTACACGCGGCTTAAATCATAATTTTAACTGCTAAATAATATCGTCTGAGGTCTGTTTCTCTCTATGGCCTGACGGATGTTCTCGCCAATTAGAAGTAAAATTATCAAAAAATTCTGAAAAATGTCTAAAGTGACGTAAAGCGCGCGTCAATGTGAAACCGCTGGGCTTGAACGTTCCACGTGTAGAGCTTCGTGGATCGAATGAGTTAGCACTAACGGAAAAAATCCCGTTCTCTACAAAGGGCATCAGTACCTTTGTTACCTTTGACATGCGGATTGCGGAGTGACTGAATTAACTGGTTTAACGTTCGTACTCCAAATTGAGTTACTTGCGGTAGCATAACTTTAACATTAACATAATGGAGAGCTCTTGTTTGTCTGTTAAAACTAATTAGTAGGCTGTTATGTTTTAATCGTATTACGGTTTTTGTAAAACAAGAAATGTATGCCTACACTGAACATTCTCTCTGCCGTTTCATATTAGATTTATTCTCGGTTTCTGAAGTCCTATTTAAATCTGATGTTTAATTATTAAATCGAAAGAATTTCTTTTGTAAAAGAATCCAAATTGAAATAATTTGTTTGTGAGACCGTCACAAACACTTTTACAAACTTTATTTAATAGAAAAGCTGCTGAATAAAAATACATCGTTTGATTAAAATAAATACTGGTTTTCGATTGAGCTCTCAGCGAAGTTTTTAGTTTGATATTCTAAAGTTTTGAGATCTTTTACATAACATAACCCCGTTTCCCCGAAGGGTTGGGCAGAGGTGTACCTATTGTATATCCACATTTCGCCAGTTATGATAAAGTTCCATGTAATAGGGGGCGAGCCTATTGCCATCAAATGGGCACGAATCCAGACTCCGGGCTGCTATTGAGAGATTCTAGATGGAAAAACCCAATAACACTTTTCACGAATCGTGAATCGAACCCAGGACCTCATTGCTTAGCAGTAGCCCTTGCGATCACTAGACCAACTACTAACTAAATTTTAATTGGCATAAAATAAGCCATTGTGGTTGCTACCCGTGATATTAGTTTTTGTAAGCAGGATTTGGTAAGTATCTACCTATTTCTTGTATAAATCTATCACTTTCCTACTCGGGGCATAAATACACATAAATACAAATGGTTACTCCGCAAAATCATTTAAATAAAACGCGACTCTTGATACGAATATATAAAGTGCAATTCAGGCCACACAGCGCAAATTACCTAGAAGTTGCCTTTCTTTCTATCGCGTAACTCTTAGATCTTCTGACTACGTTACACTCACTGAAGTGGCCCGACAAGACGAGCCTGCCACGTAATTGTAGCATCTGTTTTCATCTGCGCATTGCGTCGATACACAACAGATTTCAAACAGAAGCACCTTCTGGCTTTAGCTAATAATTGTTACTATCTAAAAATTTAATTATAGCAACTTTATCTTTAATTAGCTGTGCCCCGCGGCTTCATTCACGTGACTGTGTATTCTATAAGCATTATCAGTTATGGGAATGCATAGGCGTTTATGAATTAATGAAAATTATTGCACTTCATAAAATGTCTCTTGTAATAATGTGTCTTCTTCTTAATTGTTTTCTGTTTATGTTCTTTTTTAGTTATAAGGTGTTTTGTTTTTATTATAATGCCAATAAATGCATTTTTCTTTCTTTTTTTTTTCTTTCTTTCTTTCTTTCATGATTTCTCCTGCGTCCCGATGGTTAAAATAGTTCAATTCTAAAACCTTCGTTGTAATTTCTTTAATTTCTTTGAGAACTCGATCATCGTATTGAAGGGCAAAAGTGAGAATATGAGATCGTATTTTTTTTAAACTCACAAGCCCTCCCATCACGTGAAGTGCTTATAGCAATTAGCAATATAGCCCGCAATAGCTCAGTAAGTAAATGCAAGCCCACTTAAGAACAAAGCAGGCAAGGCTTGCCTCGTGACCGTGGCCTTTTCTACACTTTATAGCCTTCCTTCACTATACTATATAACTCTATTGTTAAGACTTAGAGCTGTTACACACGGTTCTTTTTTACGCGCGATTTCAGCGCGTCACGAGCGGTAAAGTAAGCAAGGCAAATGCGACCTTATTACTAATATTTATCCATAATATTTACCAGGTTTCCATCGGGCAATTTTAAAATTTCGGACTTTATTCCTAAAAAGTTAAAGTTCTAATTACAAAAACAGACCGGTAAAGCCGCTAAAGTTAGATTTCGTTTTGTAATGAGACGGTTTAAGTTTTAAAACGAGTCTGTCACACATGGATGACAAAGAGTCATACAGATATGAGTGACAAAGAGTGACATAGAATCACACAGGTATGAGTGACAAAGAGTCACACAGGTATGAGTGAAAAATAGTCACAGAGTTAATGAGCGAGAAAAAGTCATACAGTTATGAGCGACAAAGAGTCGCACAGGTATGTGCTAGAAAGAGTCACACAGGTATGAGTGACACAGAGTCACACAGTTATGTGCGAGAAAGAGTCACACAGTTATGATCGACAAAGAGTCGCACAGATATGAGTGACAAAGAGTCACACAGGTATGATATAAGACGCCCTTTAAAGCCGAACTGTTTCTAAAACTTGGCCATAATACTGCGTTTAGCAATTATATCACTTCTGCGTCGCGATTGAATCGCTGCAAAAACGTTTTCGTCTATAACCCCTCTTACCCTATGACATAAATTTACTAAATAATTTATGCTGCAAATTATTTTTGTAAGCATAATTAATTTTGCTTACCAGCTCTGAAAGTATTTTTAATGGTGGTAGGAAATGTTTTAGTAGAAATATTATGTTGCTTTTGAGTTCCGTTGTAAAATAGTACCTACCGTGCTTGGTGCCTGATATATTGCAGTAGTTTGTCGTTGTTTCTTGAAGAAAGAGCTACTTAGTCTTGTTCTTCTTAGCTCGTAGGTTCCATGACTAAGCGCCTTACTCAAAGATGTTGTTACTTTTAGTACCTTAATATGCAACTACACGAGAGTATTTTTAAGTACTATTTGTTTTATTTTATTACCTATTTATGTCAGACTTGGTTTCCGTACGTCTTTTTCGGGTGACCACTGAAAATCAGCGCTGTGCTGTGGGTCCCCATAGCACAGCAACATGCTGAGTGGTTGCCTTCTTGTCACAGTCATGACGTGCCAGCAGCTGCCGACTATTTCTGTTTTGAGTTCGTGAATTTAAATCTACCTATTGTTTTTATTTTCTTGTTCTGCTCGAACTTACTTATTATTATTTATTATTACTTATTTTTCTTTCTTTCTTTAATGCAGGACGCAATTACAAACTAGCCAATTACGCGTTAGTAAGTCGCGTCGTGTGCGGCCCTCCATCGAAATTGTAGTGCTGTGACATTTTTGCTCCTCATTGGTGATTTGTTGTCGTAAAGGCCCAGAGTTATGGTGAACCCACAACCTCGAGTATGTGAGGCGAGGGCGTCTCATAATCTCTTAAAGGTCATCGCTTATTATAGCAGCACGGCTCCGATACGGCAAATAACTTGTTAATCAAGTTAGGATTTTAAGTCAAATGTATTAAGAGGGTTTACGCCGTACGGCATTTCATACAAACTTACAAACCCTTATTTTTCGAAATGACTGAACCGATTTAAATGAAACTTCATACGCATATGCAGGATACAAAGGTCTTAAAACTTAGTTAAGAACATTTTCGGAATGTCTTATTTAAAAACAGATATCTGGAAATCTCTGTTTCTATAGAAAATTTAAAATCGGTCTTATTTGGCTGTAACACTATTTTTCGAAAACGTTCTTAACTAAGTTTTTAGACCTTTGTATCCTGCATATGCGTATGAAGTTTCATTTAAATTGGTTCAGTAATTTCGAAAAATCGTTTTAGTCTATTTTACTATGGCTATACAAAATAGTGGACGGCTCGCCGGCAGTTGGCGGCCCGCGAGCCATCACACGGCGCGCCGACAGCACGCTTCAAGCAAGGAGCCCGCTCGCTCGTCCGCGCGGTGACACCTCGCCGGACGCGCGGTGACGCATCGCTTGTGAATGTACAACAAGCTTTCACCTCACCGTTGGCGTGCCGTCAGCAAGCGGCCGCCTTGCTTATGGCGTGTTGGCAGCTAGCAGTCGCCTTGTTTACGGCGCGTTGACGACTAGATATTTCGAGGCGGTGCCGGGGCGTTACTGTGCTGGAGCGGTGCTGTTATAATGGGCGATGACCTTTATGCTCATCATCTTTAGACTCTAGAGAATTCACATGGAACATCTTTAAAGTCACTGCATACAATTCGAAACCAAACTCAATTGGTTTTAAAGTAGCCCTCGAATAGTCATCTTTCGAGAGCACAGATTTTTATTTAACTTTTTGTTATTCCATTAATCGCTATCAATTTCAGAGTTCTTTCATTTGCATATTCTTTTTACATCAAAGGGAATTTTATTAAAATATTCATTTATGTCTGAAAAGTTTATTGCCAGTAAGTTATTTGTGGCATTTCTCTTTGTATTGATACAAAACCAATAAAAAAATCGCATTCTGTAGCTTAAGTCACAATTAAATCATTTGTTTTGAAACAAATGATTTAATTGTGTGAAAGGTGAGATACGTCGGCAATTGTTTGTTTGGCTTACCAAAATCTTTTTTTGTATATTTTATAGTGTAGCAAACCGACCTCATTTTGTCTGAAACCAATTATTTTCTTAAAAAAAAAATGGTTCTGTACTTTTGGAGATAAAGGGAAGGAAATGGTTTATTTTCATCTATTTTCTTTAAAAAGCATTTATTTTAAAATTATATTTGACATCCTCGCAACAAGCCGTTTCATTGGTACCTATGTCACACGGTATAGTTTGCAAAAAGGTTTTTACCAATTTTCCTATTTGTCCCCGAAAAATGACCCCCATATCCAAAATTCATTCATTTACGTTACACGTCCATGTTTGGGTTACAGAAGTTCAACTTAATCGGTTCATTAGATTCGGAGCAAATTGGCTGTGACAGACGGACAGACAGACAGACACACGAGTGATCCTATAAGGAATCTGTTTTCTCCTTTTGGGGTTATGAACCCTAAAAATTACAATATCAGAGGCTCACAGATGTGTGGCCACCCTAGAGACAAATTACAAGTGACTGTTACTTTTTAATTTTTTTAATGAGGTTTCTACCGCGGACATGGCCGTCCGCGCCTTTGTTTAGTTTGTTTATTTGTTTACAATATTTTGTTTATTTGTTAACAGTTACAGTGCTCCTATATCAGACACATTATTACTAGGCTTACTATACCATGTAATTTTAAATGTACGTGAGTTTTGTTATTAGACTCATACCCTTTCAATCAGATAACAGCGACGCTACTTGGCGACAGAAAATGAAATGATAGTAATTTACTTCACAGGACGATCGCCTTCACAAAGAGTTCTACTTCTCTATAATTATAAAACGGGTTGATAGTAGTCAATCCGTTTTATAATTATTATTTTCCTTCAAATATTTTCTGAAGAAACAATCTTTCTATAAACAGAACACGTCGCTGAAAACATGTCGCGTCGCAGGAAAATTAATTAACTGAAGAATTTGTGACTCAAACAGACGTCAAATTGTTTAAAGTTTCTCCTTCACAATATAACACAGTTCTCTAAGATTTTCCGAAATCCGGGAATATTCTTCCGTGACTTACTTAATTGCTATAATGTAATTAAACTTGTAAAGGGTTTCTCGAATTGTTATTTCCGTAGCATTTCTATATTTGTACTAAAATCGACAACAATTGGCACTAGAAGGCCATAGACATATTTTGTTAGAAAGGAGGATGTCATTTAAAATAAATTAACTTAATTGTGTGCCTTAATCTGGACATTTTGTTTATTTTATTTTTTTCAACTTGTTGCATTTACAGTGCAAATGACAACGGTAATTCATTATAAAATATTATTCAGGTCAAAAGTCAATGCTAATAGTAAAACGAAAAACTCCGATATTAATAACGGAGATCTAAAGTTGCTACGTAGTTTCGTAGCAAGCGCGTAGCAAGATGACATTACTGCTACGCGGCCTACGCTGATGTAGCAAATAGCCGAACCGCTACGGCCTACGCGTCAAATCACATCACTTTTCTATAACCGACTTTTAATGATTTTATACTGAAGATCACGTCTAAACGAGAAGTGTTAATGATTTGGAAAAAATATATGTTTAGAGCATTTTCTTAATAACTTATTAGACGAATATTTTAGATTATGTTTATATTACATAATTAAATAATTTTCAAAGTTATTTCTAACGCGGTTAAAAAAATGAGAATCGCGCAAATCCTATCAAGCGTATTTTTCTGAAACCTTCACCATTTTAAAGATAATTTTATTATTGATCTTTTAGTATACGTGTTTTGTTCAAATACATTTTGTTTTATTTAAATTAATAATGCGTCAAATTGGGGACAGCGCTCCTTGATGGGTGAGTCCTATTACTGGCTGGACATACGGCGCGTTGCGTGAGCTTAGTACAGAACCCGCAAGCTAACCACTCAAGGTGACTGGGATATATCTGCGTCTTAAACTCGGAAGTTAAGTTTTTCGTCGGTTATTTTTAAAAAAATCTGCTAAAATTTCAACACAGGGGTTTTCAGAATCATGTACTGAATCCATGGTATCAGTTTTCGCGTCGGTGTCCCTGCCACCCTGACTAGCTACTACATGAGCTATTTGAGTATAGTGGCTGCCAAAGTAACGCTAGTGCAACAATATCGCATGCTAATATCGAGGTTACCGGCGGCCCAGCGGAATGCCACAGCATAGCTTTGCTTCGAGCAGCCTGCTAATATGACTGCGATTTCACGGATATATCGACGAGAGACTCAAATTGCATTTCGTAACCTTGTTTCAAGCAGTAGCTGTTGTGACTGATGGAGTGATTTGACAACTGAGACTTATTGTTAGGTATTACATGATGATAGTGTATGGACATCATAGTATATTATAATATTTTCTTAAACATTGAAATCTCACCGCACAAAGTGACTGGAATTTTAAAATTATTCAAAATGAATATGACTAGAAAGTTCTTTCTTGTTGTACTTACTTATCTCCTTTTTAGAATCTATACAAATAAATAAAATTGAAGTGTTGATTGTAATTTCAAAATAACAGCTTTTTACTAAATGCATATGAAAGTATATACGACCCCAAAAATACAATTATAATTTTTTTTGTCTGTCTGTCTGTCTGTTTGTTCCGGATAATCTCCGAAACGGCTGAACGGATTTGGATGGGACTTTCACTAATAGATAGTCGAGGCCACTGGGCGTATTACTTTTTATCCCGATATTCCCACGGGAACATTTAAGGGAAATCTCCAAAAAGGCTGGACCGATTTTGACGGGACTTTCACTGGAAGATAGCTTATTTTATAAGGATTAAAATATGCTACCTTTGTTTCAGAAAAAGACTTAGGGTTTCGCGCAAAAAACTAAAACCCATGAAATCTGTATCTACACAATATCTTCTTATCTTACATACATCTTATCTTCTATATCTATATCTATACAAATAAATAAACTGTGTGACTGTTTGTTATTTTAAAATAACAGCTTTTTACTAAATGCATATGAAAGTATATACGATCTATACAACAAATCACAAAAAAAAACCTGTCTGTTTGTTCCGGCTAATCTCCGAAACGGCTTTTCGACGGGAGTCTTACTGGCAGCTATGCAAATAAAGTTGATGTGTATGTCGTGGCCAGATCTTGAGAATTGATCAACAAAAAGAAAGTGACATCAACGCCTCTACCGGTGGATAATCTAACTATTTTACGATATGATCAATAATTTTTGGCCACATCATGAAGTATTCGAGCGTTTAACTGTTCATATCGTCAAACGTTGAGTATTCAATGATCTGGCGAAACCATATCATGATGTGATCAGCGGTCGATGTTCTATTTCATGAAATGCAACAATTTCATGAAATGGCCGAACACTTCATGAAATGATCAATTCTAAGATCTGGCCACGACATATACATCATCGCGGACGAAGTCGCGGGTAACAGCTAGTAACTTAATAAGGATGCTGGTTACAACACCTAAAAGTTTTGTTAACAAGCATAAGTAAAGTGGTACCTACAGATGATACTATTATCGATAATGTTATCACTGTTATTTGATTGATTAAATTAATTACACATCATGACGATGGCTTTATATCAGCCAAACCCAATGTTATAATTTCACAATTAAATATTCCAAATACACAACAACAGTCACCTTGTTTTTTCTAAGAACGAAGTCGGACACCGACCCTAACCATCATCTATTACAAAATAGATAAATACGGTCTACCTAAGTTACAGAAACTCAAATTAAAAGCTCCAATACCCGCTTAACATCAAACAAACCATTGTTTCCACCATTTTGCACCCAAACCCGCATTCAAAACTCTAAAGCGGGAGAAAACTAAACAAAACGTAGTAATTACTATCCACAATGACATTGATCACTTAAAATGTCGCTAACAGACAATTTTCATAAACTAAATGGAGATTAACACGCCCATACAACATGCTATTAACCTAGTTATGTTCGACTTATGGGACATGTAATTTGTAGCCCAGTGGTAACGGCCAAGACTTACGAGTTTAAGGTCCTGGGTTCGAACCCAGGCAAGCGCTATACTTTGTGTAAATAATTTCATCACCACTGCTCTCAAAACGATGAAGGTAAACATCGTGAGGAAACCGGCATGTCTTAGAACCAAAAATCACTCTTTCTCAAAACAGATGAATATAAATAAAAATTTCACCATCAACCACTCACAAGATGTTGGATTTTGGCATATTTCACTCGCGCTCCGAATGGCCTAAAAATTAAATAAAATGAGCAGATGAATGTTCATTTCTATGAAATTTGGTTGGTGACGTGTGAACCTGGAATGAAACAAAAATTAACATTGGCTCGAGTGAAGTAGTAGCTTTAGTTACCCGTTGATGATGTCTTATACCGTCAACTCACATGTCAGTTGTCAGGTCCAGTTGAAAACCAGCGTCAGGCACTAGTTGTCTGGCATTTTTGCTGAACTGGGCATACTTGGTGCAGCCACGAAGCACACTTTCCTGCTAATTTCTTACGACGCACTTTATACTTTTTATTAATTGTTTTGTATTTTTATTTCTTTTTAATGGTTGTATATGTTGTGTTGTGTGCGTTTTTGTCTGTGCCAAATAAATGTATTTTATTTCATTTTCTTTCTCTTTTTATTCAGTTTTCTTAAGTTTCGAAACTCCTACAAAATCATAAAAGCCGTTGCAAGGAGCTAAAAAAGATACTGATAAAGTAGAATTATTTTTTAACTTAGCGAATGAAACTATGAGTGAGAATAGAACCTCGCTGTACCTTCACTGTATAATATTAGTACTTTGAGACCGGCAGGTCGACGGCAAACAGTCGATTGTAACCAAACGAAATACTGCACCCATAACTTTTAATTTTAATTAAACAAGCCAACTGACACAATAATAATAAATTGAATTATTATAATGAGAGCATGATAATTATTGTTGTGTAATTTAACATACAGCACATTAACATAAATAAACCAGATGTATTTACGTTAGCAAACCAACCATAATAATTTCCATGTTTAGCGTTGAAAGTTGATTTGAGCAGAATTTAATTTGATATTGTTTTGTTGCCTTTTGTTCGTAAATTTTGTTCTCAATAAAACCTTAATAATATTTTTGCAATACATATAATATAATATCCCTACTGTTGGATCACAGGCTTCCTCTCTTTGAGAGGGAGTGGTGGTGGAGTGGCTCTACCACGCGGGCCCTGTGCGGGTTGGTAGATGTCACAAGTCTTCGAATTTTTGGTTCTAGGACATGCCGTTTTCCTCACGATGTTTTCCTTCACCGTTTTGTGAGCAGTGATGATGAAATTATTTACACAAAGTAAAGCGCCTGCTTGGGTTCGGACCCACGACTGGTTCACCAGGACCAGTCTGGGAAGTTACCATTTTTGCAATAATTGAACAAAATGGTAATTTGCAAACATGCATAAAATTGCCTCGTTGGTCTAATGGTCGCAAGCGCTACTGCTGAGTATGAGTGTGGAACCTAAGATAGAAACACGCTTGTACGATTCGACTACATACAGAAAGCAAAGTTAATAGAAATCTCTGTTCATAGACAGCACGTTTCGCCGAAAACTTAGTTGATAGAAACATTGTAGATATCTCGGTCTATAGGAAGCACTGCTGACAGAGATCTTTGTTCATAGATAGCACTTCTTGCCGTAAACTTTTAATACTTATAAGAAGAAACTATTAATACTTATATTATATTTTGCGATAAATAATTACCTATATTTTATTGCTCAAATTCAGACACGCGTTTTGTTAGCCGCTACGTTACATAGTATTCATACCATTAATTCATGTAATGATAACCATGTCAATAAATTAATATCAATTTACGGAAACCATTTATATAATTATTTTATAATGTGATTATGCACATTACGTCGCATCGTATTGTAGAAGTTTAACAGTCATAAGTCGTTTGAAATTACTTTTTGCGCAAAATACAACTACACTCTCACTTTGGGTAACTTTGCTTTCTGTATGTAGTCGTATCGTACAAGCGTGTTTCTATCTTAGGTTCCAGACTCGCTGAGCATGAGGTCCTGGATTCGATTCCCAGGTCGCGCAAAGTGTTATTGGTTCTTTCTATCTGGAATTCTCCAAAAATCCCAGTAGCAGCCCGGAGCCTGAATTTGTGCCCGGTTGATGACAATAGGCTCGCCCCCTAATACATGGGACTTAAACATAACTGTTGCTTTTTTTTCGCTTGAGTTGAGTTATTTTCGCGTTTATTAAATTATGTATGAATTTAATATATTTTATACGTGATCAATCCACGTGGACGTCACTACATAGCTCATATTTTCAATGAGTATTATTAAACTCACTGAAAAGGTTCAAAACGTGACTATGAAAAACAAAACATTGTTTCGCAACGCGTGACGTCATCCTTCGCACGATTTTAATACGTATTTAAAGGAGAAAGCCGTTTTTGGGCCCAACCGTTACACGAATGAGATATGTACCAAAAAAATCTTCTATTTTTCTTAATTAACCCATTTTAATTTTAGCCTCATTAGCAATGGCCAAGTGTAGAAAATAAGTAGATTTCTATTTTATTGTTTTAAATCACCTTTGTAAACCGTTACAACACTTATTTCATTAAACGTCATTAACTTCACAAACGCTGGCATTATATCAATAGAGCGTACCCTAAGAATATTATCGAGTTCGTAGAAATCGATACTGTTACAAATAATTAAATAATCGAAGTGTATAGAGTGCCGCGAGTTTCTTGTGGCACTCTAGTGTCACTGCCTCGGCCCGGCTAGGGTGCCATAAGCGTCGCATTGTCACTGTCACTTGTTATTTAGGTTAGGTTAGGTTAGAACTGTGACCACACAACGCACGAGCCGAGCGAGCGTAGCGAGCGGTGCCGCGGTAGCGGCCGGCGAAGTGCCAGGGTCCGTTTAGGCACAAGAGAATGTAATGTTTTGGGAATGTGGTGTTTTACAGCGATCTAACCTCGACAATCAAACAAAATACCAAGTGACGTGACTTAGTGACAGTGACAATGACAATCCAATGCTTGCGGCACTTTGGCCGGGCCGAGGCGGTGTTACTAGGGTGCCTGTAGTGGCACTTTATCCGATAGGGATAGAGTGCCACTGGTGGCACTCTATACACTGCCTTAAATAGTACTACATTGTTTTGATATAATTGTTTTTAGGTATTAAAATCAATGTAAAATAAAAAAATCTGGAATCTAATTGATTTTTAATGTAACCACCATTAAAAAATCATTCAAAGAAGTAAATAATCGATAAAATCAATTGCACCACGGATTGCACTAGTAAACGGCAAATGTCAATGTCAACGTCTGTCAATTGTCATGATTGTACTCGTACTGTCATGTCATGTTATTGTTGTCATTCGCCAAGCTAATGATTTTCCATAATTCTCGGGATTTATTATTTCTGACTTCTACTCGAATACTGGTCTCCGAAATTGATTGCCATAGACTGCCCTCGCTTGAACATTGGGCACCGTATCCTGCCTGTTCCTGCTGACCTTTGCTGGAAAACTGGATCTGTATAATGCTCTTTTGACTGGATGACTGGATACAACGACATCAAGAGCCTGTGCATTAATTGCGGAATAGCAACGGACCGCGCTGCATTACAATGGGAAGGCGAAGACTGAAAGATGAAATGATTCTTTCAATTGTACAGGAATGGGTCGCGCATCAAACGGTTAGTATCCGATATATCTATAGCGCAACATTTTCGTACTTACTATGAAATTATTTCATGTAATCAAACTAAATAGTGTTATCGCTTATGTTCAATTGTCTGTTGATTGTTGTATTTTATAAAATGATACCAGCGCATGCAACAAATTCATATTCAATCTAGACATGTGACATCTACAATCTGAACTGAACCTGCATTGTTAAATTACAGATTTTTCCCTCTCTCAGAGAGGAGGCCTGTGTCCCTGCAGTGGGAATGTAATAAGGCCGCTTATGTTTAAGTACCCAAATGTGCCAATCAGATGTTTATTGCTAAATGCTAGTGCTAGACCTAATGACACATGATTGTTTGTTTCAGGTACTTAAATGAAAATGACTATCTGCCAAGCTTGCTGAAATCATACCAATGCTGTATCTCTTGATGGAAATGGACTAGAACAGACTGAACAGACACCGATAAATAGAACTGTGTAGAGGTGAACGGTGGCTGCAAGGGCTGTCAACATCGGACTCAACCTGGATGTTGAGAGGAAGAATAAAATCCAGCCTAATATATCCTATTACTAATAGGATATGTTTCGTTTATATGTTAGTCGACACTTCGACAGCTCTCTAAGTGGGAGGGATGCTATAGTCCAATATAATTGCACCTGTATTGTTGGCAAAAGAACGGTTGGTTGCTGTGTGTGGGCACAGCAACCAACCATTCTTTTGCCATGAGCATAATTATGGTATTTTAGTTGGACTCAGTTGGCACGGCACCAGGGTAGGTACTCAATTGCCTCCTGCACAATTTCTGGATACTGTATTATATAATGATAGTCCTAATGAAGAAGGTGATTAATAAAACGATTCATCACAAATAGGTGTGTTTTACTTTAATATATTATTGCAATCTCAGATTACTGTAATCCGTGATTGCATCAAATCCCCTAGTAGATACATACAATATTAGCAAATGCAAGCCAGTAGTGTTCTAAGTCGGCCTTGTCTAATAAACATAGTTTTCAGCTGAGGTTTTCAGTAAGATCAAACAGATAAATCACCCGCTAAGCGCTTTTTATGTGGGTTTTACCTACAGGAGGTTTTAACCGCATCGTGATAGGCTGCAGGTGCTGCAGCACAGCGCATGTGGTTGCCCAATTAACGTAGGAAACAAACAAAGCCTCAAAAATATCATTTTTTATTTGAATACTTCAAATAATAAAAATAACCTAAAATGTAACATTGTCTGATTTTACCAATTTGGCCATTGCTGGGAGACGTGAAAATTGGCGTCGTGAATCCTTCCTAAATGCTCTAATTAATGGCCAAATTCCAGCCCTGTAACGCTGGGCCCAAGTTTCTATGGAGTTTGGTTTTCTCCTTTACATGAAAGTCAAATCGTAGGTTGAATAACATTGCATTATTATGGAAACACAATTTTTCTTCTTCGTGTTCGGAACGACAAGTATTCATATTTTGTTGGCACATTATTACAATTTCCATTTACACACTCAAAAGTCAAAACTAGATTAATTTATATAGGCTTATCAACTAAACACATAGACACCATTAACCAAAAGTCTTTGTCATAACAAGGTGTTCGTCGTGCGTGTACTGAACTGCTATCCGCCCCCTTGTCATGGAAGAAGCCTTTTGGCCGCAGGACAAGGTGTTCCGTCGCTTCCGCGGACAAGTTCCACAAGACAGCACAATGTCAAGCTAGTGCAAAGTGAAGTGCTACTAACGTAGTCTAAGCCTTATTTATTAACACTAGTTTTTGTTTATATTATAATATGTGATCGTTTGAAATAAATAGAATTATTATTTCGTTTATTCATTTATAAACTTATTAAATATTTTTATAAGTCATTAAAAAAACATTTAAAAATATAAAAAATTGTATCGGAAACAGGATCCAAGCTACCGGCGGCGGTCAGGGCTCCAGAGAGAGGAACCTCTTATCAATGCGAGCCGTATCCAGAAGTACCGCTTTCTGAATCAAGCCCTTGATCCAGCTACCTAACGAGAGCCGCCTTAGGTGTCGGTCGAGGCTCTTGGCCATTGGCTGCCACGACGGCCATTGGCGAATTATTATTATACTGGGCCAGCACTGGTCTAGAATTTCTGCCTAATTCATGTAAAAGCCACATAAACCCTCTAAGTAAGGCACCACTATTGATTGATGCATATGAAAGACACACTTTGTTACTGTTTTTCTACAGATCCTCAGAGGAACGCTGATGAATAAACCTAAGTCCACTTGCGCCATCGATCACTAAAATATTTAAGGGTATGTATTTAAAACAAAGGGCAGTGGTGGCCAGGAAGGAGTGGTGGCCCAGTGGTAACGGCAGCGACTTACGAGTTGTAAGAAGCTCGTAGGTTCGAACCCAGACAGGTGCTTTCATCATCAGCCTATTAATGTTCCCACTGCTGGGACACAGGCCTCCTCTCTGTGAGAGGGAGTGGGCCGTAATCTACCACGCGGGCCCAGTGCGGGTTGGTAGATGTCACATGTCTTCGAATTTTTGGTTCTAAGACATGCCGGTTTCCTCACGATGTTTTCCTTCACCGTTTTGAGAGCAGTGGTGATGAAATTATTTACACAAAGTAAAGCGCCTGCTTGGATTCGAACCCACGACCTACAACTTGTAATTTGGGGCCGTTACCACTGGGCCACCACTGCTCATACACTGACAGGTGCTTTACTTTGTGTAAATTATTTCATCACTACTGCTCTCAAAACGGTGAAAGAAAACATCGTGAGAAAACCGGCATATCCTAGAACCAAAAATTCGAAGACATGTGGCATCTACCAACCCGCACTGGGCCCGCGTGGTGGATTACGGCCCACTCCCTCTCACCGAGAAGAGGCCTGTGTCCCAGCAGTGGGAACGTTATAGGTTGATTATGTATGTTTAAAACATCACTCTGGTCGCTATCATCTTTTGCCAGCTCAAAATTATGTTTTGAATTCGCTTAACAATAAGACTTGCACCACACATCGCTAAACACATATTTATGTGTTTAGCAATGTGTGGTGCAAGTCTGCAAAATACCAATTTATAATCCATGGAAAAGACACTTGACATAAATTATTAATTGAAGTAGCCTTTCAGTGATTTGTGGTTAAACTGTTGTTGACTTACAGAGTTATAGCTGAAATTCAAAACATTTACAGTTAATTGGTAATGTTTGGCGGCTATTTGCAACTGACTCATCTTAATTATCGCTGGAGGCTGTTGCTACTGGTTTGCGAAACTTTCAATATTTACTCTAAACAGACTAAACTGATGTTTACTTACGTAATACTGTTAGACCGAGATCAAAAATACTTTATAGTGTAAATAAATAATTGATTTACCTAGTGTTGTCAAACTAATGTTTTTAATTAATATTCGTTATGATTTTGAAAAGTTCACTTCGAACGAAATTCAAATGGTCGCACAAAATTCGAGAGTGAATTCAATTGTTTCAAAATAAGCCTATTTACACTTGTGAGCCTAGCATGAACGAGCGAGTACACATAACGTCAATTTCAAAATTGAAAATACTAGTTTTGCACATAATATTTTATTGTCATCATCATTTCAGCCGAAAGACGTGTACAGCTGGACATAGGCCTCCCCCAAGCCCCGCCACTTCGACCAGTTCTGTGTTCTATAATATGAAATTTTCACTAATGAAACTGAACGCAAGCAGCACAATGTAAATCGCGCTCAAGACCTGTCAGTGTCAATATCCCTTGGGAATGATGGTACTGACAGCTTTTGAACTTTTTAAGTATTTTGATTTCATCAATGAAATTGAACGCGTTCAGCACATCTAAACGCGTTCAAAAGCTGTCAGTGTACACAATTTCATAGCAATTTTGCCACTGACAGCTCTTAAACGCGCTTTAGAAATTCACGCATTCAATTTCATTGATGACATCCGCACATCATCAATACCAATACGAAGCTTGCTATTGCCTTAAAAATATTGTTTTGGTTATTATGAAGGAATACCTACTGCTAATGTCAGTGACCGGCTTAATTTTATTATAAAACTAAATTATAAAGCAATCTTTGACTTCCGAGAAGAGTTTGTTTTGTTGTTCAGGTAAATCAAAAGGTCAAATACCTGCTTATTGATCTTCACAAAAATTAAAATGGTGTTTTCACGAAAAATTAAAAAGAATTTCCGAGAAGGTTGGTCTCATATTGTTCTTATCTTGAAACCAGAAGGGCCCTTGTTCGTCCATTTGTTTAATTTATAAATTAAAATATAAGGAAAATTGAGTGGTTCTGGAATTCCAGAAAATGGCAACTGTTAATTTTCGTTAATTTTTTCGACCTTTGCGACCCAAAGTTAAGCAATATTTGTTTTTTTGTGTTTTTAACAATTTTCTTCAAAAACTCTCAAACAGTAAAATACTTCTCTAAGTACGTAAGTATCAGATAGCGCAGCAAGGTATCAGATTTCAAAACAAGATTTTCAAACAAAACATTCCTTTTAACTTCAACAAACAACATGAAACTATCATAAACAAATCGAATCAACTTTGCAATCGGATGCTGGCTTAGACTGTAAAACCAATTTTCTATGTCGCTAGAAACTTTTCGATGTATCGCTATCTAGTTTACAGTATCGTGTTTTTCGCCATCGATCGAAATCGCAGTACTTGGATTGCGTTTAAGTAAACAAGGGTTGTTTGTGGACAGTCTGTAAGCAATACCGGCTTTGTCGTCTTAGTGTGGTTTACTGGTATACCTATCTATACCTAAGCAACCTGTCATACACAACCTTAACCCATAACCTAATCCACTTAACTCGACACGTGTGTCTGTCTCTCTCTCAACGAGGCATCCTCAGGATGGCGATTGACTTGTTGCAAACCCGGACACGACATGTTGCCACGTCCAGCGCCGAACGCAGAGTCACGACGATACACAAGACGCGGTGAACGCTCGTTTCAATCCTCCACTCGACTATCGTGAATTCAAAGGAATTCACGAAACAACCGACAGTCGAGTGGCGAAACAAACTGACGGTTTTGAAGACGGGCCATGACAGAAGAGCATTTCAACTCTTTATTAGTGGCTTTTGTGGACATGATAATTATTCAGATTTGTTACAATTGTAATAGCAATCATGTCATTTCGTTTAAAATAGGTTTTTATTATTATTAATTTATTTATCTTCTAAATAGATTCTTTTCTATTTTGTGAATGTGATAACAAAAACTGCATCAGTTCCTTTTCAATATCACAAAACTCAAAATACTCAAAATTCACGACTTAATTCTCCAGCCCACCGTCACGGTCAAAGCCTTGACCAGCTCCGCTTGGAATCACAACGTTTACATTGTGACACAGACCGAGCAAACAGCTAACATGCTGTATTTGTTCGCGCACCCGTCCGTTGACACACTAATGGTTGCTCGCATTTGATGTGGGGTACAACTGTTCACTGAGAATAGGCGTTCTGGGAAACCAGACAATGAAATCATACTATTGAATGGAAAATGTGTAGGAGTTACCCGGAGCTTGGTGCCTTTGAAACGCACGCGCGTGGTGGATTACGGCCAACTCCCTCTCTCTCACAGAGAGAAGTCTGTGTCCCAGCAGTGGAAACTTTACAGGCTTATCATGCTAAATGTGTAATAAATACCCGAAATTCGATGAAACGCATCAAAATTTGATCCTTTTCATCGAATTCGGGTATTTATTACAAAAATAAAATCATTCAATGATTCTATTTTTATGTCGATGTAGGAACTTAAATAAAATAAATACTGTTATTTTAGTAGTAATTCCGCTTATTCAAAAAGGTCGCGTAATTCGACTACCCCTTTTGATGTTCGGAGTTACCCCCTGGACTGTATCCGCCCACATATCATTATACAGGGTGTCTCAAACGTTGTGGTCCAAAGGCAAATGGGGCAAAGTGGAGGTGGCCACCGCGTTTCTCGCCGACTGGTCGATACTTCACGTGACCAGAGAGGGGCTCGTTGCTTGGCCAAAGAATTAGCATTGCCATTCAATGTGGCAGTGCTGCCAGTCTTTTGGGCAAGTTTTCGGATGACAACGATATGCACGAGTACTTAGACGCCCAAGGGCCTATTTCATGATGTCCGAATAAACAGAATTTGTATGAAATTATCTGCCAAGTAAGTTAATAGAAAATTAATCGTCGGTGGTGAAACAGGCCCAAAGTATACTTTTGGTTTGGTATTAATTTGTATTGTTAGTTAAGTCATTTAAAAGTACCTAGTGTAAATAGTTAGTTGTGGTTAACATTGTAAATAATCTTGTTTACGAGTTAAATGTGGGTATAGATGTATAGTAGAGCTAGCGAGCATATGTGTAAAGGCCTAAAGTGGAACGGACTTTTGTAACGTACAATCAACACTATTCTAATTTATAAAACAATGATTACATAAACTATTAAGTTAGATTAAAAATGCTTATTAGGCTAAATTGTAATTAATTATTAAGTACCTGGTTCTTTTTATTAATAATGGATTTAAAAACATATTATCTTTATTGTGCATCTGCCTAGCTTTTCTGGAAAATCAGACGTTTTGTTTTGATAAGATAATTTACATAAATTAAACTAAAAACAGCATTAGTGTAAGCAATAACTAGATTATCTACCTTGGTATTCTGCAAGTGGTATAATTATGTAAGTACTTAAATTAAATGGAATCGCTAACAGTTAGCCCACAAACGAAAGACAAAGTGTCGGATCTATAACATAAAACGCTTTTATTCGAAATGACCAAATAGTATGGAATTCTTTGACACTCGGATATGTTTGCAACTCTTTTAGCAACATAACTTTGAAACAGACTTTAATCTTCGGCATTTACAGGCACGGTCAACAAAACAAACCAAAATGCGTAGAGTAGAGATGGTTCAATCTCTATTCACCTATGCCACTGGGTGACAATGTTATAGTAGCGAATAAATGCAGAGATATTTTGGAAATAGACAAGTTCACATAATGGACGATAGAGATTTTCTTAAAGGAGAATTTGCTCTGAAGGTCCAATGACTTCAACTCATCTGCTCATAGTATACCGACTTATTGCAAGATAACAAAAAAAAACATTTGTGTATGTATGTATCTAGCCTGGCGTTATAACTACCATTATTTATTTAATTGCAATTTTATTTTATTTTTTTCTGAGTGTATTCTTGACATGGTAAACTTGCATTAATTTGATTGAATCTATACTTCTATATTAATAATAATATTATACTTACTTAATTATATATAAAGCTGAAGAGTTTGTTTGTTTGTTTGCTTGAACGCGCTAATCTCATGGTGGCACTTCACATCGCTATTCGTGTTCGCATATTTGTTTTATTTGCCCAAATACGACGATGTGAAGTTACTCTATTTGCCTATTTTGCACGAATAAGACGAGTACGCAAATACACAAACACTCGTATCCGCCGGTTGTCGGTTTTTGGTCTCATATCAATGGATTGCGAATATACCGAATAAGTTCGTTTACCGTCCACACATGGCTTGCTCAGTAGAGTGCGTGTTTTATGTACGCATAACATGTATTGGTAATTAACACACAGCAAATAATAAGTCGCTGCTGCCGCCAAGTCGTCCATCTATCTTTGCGTTCTTCAGATTAGCAAAAAGATAAAAATATTCTTGAATGTTTGGCTTATTCCCTGTTCATGTCGATATGTGGACGGTGTGTTCGAGTTATTTGGACTTCTACACTATATGAGCGACTAAAACACAATAAAATACGCGAATACCGAATAGCAATGTGAAGTGCCACCATCAGGAATCTGGTCCGATTTGAAAAATTGTTTCAGTGTTAGATAGCCCATTTATCGAGAAAGGTAATATATCACAACGCTAAGACCAATAAGAGCGGAGCACCAATGAAGAATGTTTCAAAATCGGGTTTTTTTTTAGCGTTAGCCCAAAGTAACTATTCCACGCGGACGAAGTCGCGGGCAAATAATATTTATATTAAGAGAGTCTTTATTATTATAGCTTTAAACTGTTTGCATGCCTTAGAAGATAGTGAGTATAAGAAAAGAAGTGAAAAAAAAAAGAGACAGAGAGAGTGAGTGAGAGAGAGAGAGAGAGAGAGAGAGAGAGAGAGAGTGAGTGAAAGAAGACTTTTGGCCGCAGGACGTGGTGTTCCGTCGCTTCCATAGTCTAAGCCTTATTTATTAACACTTTGTTTTATATTAAAATATGTATGTTTAGGTTAAGGTATTTTTCTATGGGCCTGTGTCGCCTGAAATAAATGGTATTATTATTATTATTTTTACGTCTCTTGAGATTGCTCGGGACCCTGGGGTCCCGGACCTTTGGAAGGCGTACGAGGGGCCGAAGCCAACTCGCAGAGGCCCGTTAGACGTGTTAAATGAAATGAGGCACCAACCGACGATTATCCCTGTATGCACTATGCTAGTGCACCCAAGGACAACCCCCGGTTGGTGCAGAACTTTAGGGGTATGAGGAACAGGGTGTAAAGTTCACTCATCCACCATAGAAAAGGGAGGATCCTCCAACCAGACGGGTGTTGTGTCTGGCGGGCAACTGCCCTGGTGTTGATTTCGGATAGTCTTATCTATGTTATTCGCTCAGTAAACTCTAACTGCGAGATGTAGGAATTGTGTGACGTCATGTCTTTTTGTTTCGTGGTTTTTGTATGTGGCGGTCTAACCGCTACATCACTCCCCTCCGGAGACCGGAGGTCGATAGTGGGCTGAGTCTTGCATCTTGCGATGCTTCACAGTGCCAACTGTGGTTCCAGTGAGTCGGAACCGGGTGCCGCATAGTTCACGGTGAGTCGGAACTGTCTGCGGTGATTCCCCAGTGAGTCGGGGAGGCGCTGCGTCGTCATCCAGTGAGTCGGATGTGGTACAGCGCCGGGTTTTTTGGCTGACTGCTTGCGTCGACCAGGAGAGGGTAGAATAGGCTCTGCTTGTGAGACCGGCCGGAAGTGCAGGTGCTGTGCCAAGGTTGCTGATGAGGCTGAGGGTGATGACCAGGAATGCGCGTTCGCTGCATGCTGGTGGTCAGGATACCCGTTGAAGCCGTGGGTGCTGGCTGGCTGTGTGACTCGCCTCACGAAAGCTTGCGGGAGTGATGATGATGACGTCACGCTGAAGTAGTTGCACGAAGGCTGCGCTGACGTTCATACTCGGGGTCACCAATTTAGGGGTATGAGGAACAGGGTGTAAAGTTCACTCATCCACCATAGAAAAGGGAGGATCCTCCAACCAGACGGGTGTTGTGTCTGGCGATTTCGGATAGTCTTATCTATGTTATTCGCTCAGTAAACTCTAACTGCGAGATGTAGGAATTGTGTGACGTCATGTCTTTTTGTTTCGTGGTTTTTGTATGTGGCGGTCTAACCGCTACAGAACTATTGCAGGATGTTGAAACAAATATATTGGACTATGGGTTTGGGTGGTTAAAGTTGACCGGAAACCTGGAACTATGGAAGGACTATGGCCCCTATGGCCCCTGCCTGATCAATGTTTTATATTTACACGGATAAAATGGCAGGGGGTGACTTGCACACTCAATAATGGGCCCCCGAAAACTGTCGCTAGCACAAAGTGACATAGCGACAAGGAAGCAACATGTCCTGAGGTGCTTGAGGAGGAGTGGTATTCCACGGCTTTCAGAACAATCCCAGAGCCCGGAAGATGGTCAAGATCCCTACGAGCACTTACTGGAATACTTCCTTCCTCCGAGCACGTTTGCTCTTGCGAATCTCCACTCAAGCCGGCCAATTAAGGCAAGAATGAGGTGGGAGGTCTGTTCCTCGTCAGTGTTCACTCCAGCCGGCCAATAAAGGCAAGCCAGAGATGAGGAACAAGATTTCTCCCGGGAGATAGGGTCCGTGGGGTCGCTACTGCCCAACAGCTCGCCACATGCTGCCCTGCGGTTTTCTGTATCTCTCTTGGTCTGGCTCCTTATCCTAGACCCGTTCCGGCAAAGTAAACTCTACCAGCACAGACCTAGAGTTTGGAGCGCGCAAGCCCCACCACGACATCAACGTAGAGATACGGATAAGGATCATTTCAAACTTAACATCTGTAACTTGTATTTACTTTCTTTACAAATAAAGAACTATTCTAATAGATTCTATTCATTACAAAGTCATATACGGGGTGGCAGGGACATCGACGCGAAGCCGGTTACCATGGATTCAGTAGGTACATGATTCTGAACCCCCCTGCGTTGAAATTTTTCGTCGGTTATTTAAAAAAAAATCTGCTGCTCCATACATTTTGACCGCGTAGGTATTGCACTTTTCTATGAAACAGCTGTTTTTTTTTTAAATAACCGACGAAAAATTTCAACGTAGGGGGGTTCAGAATCAAGTACTGAATCCATGGTAACCGGCTTCGCGTCGATGTCCCTGCCACCCTGTATTCGTATAAGTACTACACGAGATAATATTCATTATTCAAGGAAATTAAGTCAAAAGAAATGAAAATTTCATTGAATGATATTTTACGTAAATGGCCGATTTTCTTTCGTGAACCAACGGTCCACAAATAAGGAATGACTTTTGATAGAAAAATTGATTCCCGAAGGAATAATGAGATGTTTGACTGGCATTTCGTAGTAATCTACAATTTTGCTTTGTACTTGTAATTTTATTTGATTATTTGTCTTGGAAAATGATTTAGCTAGGACGGGGAAAATTATTATTTTTGATGCGGAATAATGTGCGAAACAGGAAACATTTTTAAATAAATATACCAACTGTATAAAATGTTATACAGTTGGAAGGTTTAAAAAATGTCGGTGCCTATAAAAGTGCACTATTAAGAAACAGTCATTTGTATGGGACCAATCTTTAATAAATTACGGGAATATTAAAAAAAATGACACATTTCAACATTTCAAACACAAACTTAAAGCTTTTCTGGTGGAAAAATGTTATTACCCCATTAATGATTTTCTAAATGACCGATTATTAAATAAAGACCTTGAAATTTTGTTAAATAAATAAATTGAATTTTGAGCATTTTAACTATATCAACTAAAATGACTTTTTTAATTGTATTTTGTTTGACTTTTTAACCGACTTCCAAAAAGGAGGAGGTTCTATGTTCGACTTTATGTAAGTTTTTTTTTTTTTTTTTTTTTTATGTATGTTCACCGATATCTCCGCCAATTGTGGACCGATTTTGAAAATTATTTTTTTGTTTGAAAGGGTAAGCTCCCGAGGTGGTCCCATATAAATTTTATTGACTTTGCTTAGATAGTTTTTGAGTTAGCTTCAATAATACATATTTTTCCCACTTAGTTTATATGGACGATATGATGATAACTTCCTGTCACTGTTATTTATTGCAGTTAGTGGTATTGGATATTGTGTGGGGTAGGTACCACAACTAAAAAGTGAAAAATAAAAACTTTTTACAAAAAAAAATTAAAACCGACTTCCAAAAAAAACCACTACAAAGTGAAAAATAACTTTAATTTCGGAAGTCGGTGGCAAAAAACGAAAATTAAAAAACAAAGACACCGACTTTCGAAATTAAAGTTATTTTTCACTTTGTAGTGGTTTTTTTTGGAAGTCGGTTTTAATTTTTTTTGTAAAAAGTTTTTTAATCGTATTTTGACATTTTAATAGTATTTTGAAATTTGAAAAGTATTTTGACATTTTAATAGTATTTTGTTTGAATAGTATTTTGACATTGTAATTGTTTTTGACATTTGAATTGAATTTTGACATTTTGACTATATATTTATTAATTGCAATTTGACTGAATTGATTTTAATTTTATTGATCTGTTAATTTTATCAGGAAAGTGAGTTTAATGTCCTTATTTTTATTATAGTATCGTATTCATTTATTCAAAATTTTCAAGCGAATCTTGGGCAGAATGTATGGGTCAACTTATATTTTTCACGATCTTATACTATGTATTCTAGCTAATAAATAATTTGATTTGATTTCATTTATACGTGCAGTGCAGTTTGGGCGGTCCAACCTGCTGACCTGCTAATCAGATAAGCTGGCTAATAAATTAACCACGGAGAGAGCTATTTCCGTAACGATACTGCGAAAAAGACTTGGCAACATCACAAACAGGTCAAAAACTTTAAAATAATTTGAAGTCTTCTTATTTTTGATTAAATTTTTTGTACTCACTGACTGACTTCACTCTATTTTGTGGGTATATAGGGTGACTGGTACTTAATAAACACGTGAAATTACTCATCATTAGACCATCATGGGACCAAACCTGACATCGCGAAAAAACAATCAGCTGTTCGATATATTTTGATGAATTTTGCGAACATAAATGTAGGGAACAGCTGATTTTTTTTTCGCGTTTTCAGGTTTGATCCTATAGTAAAAGTTGTTCATAATGATGAGTAAAGTCACGTGTTTAACGGTCACTAATTTAACAGTCACCCAATATACGTAAAACTTTACGAAGCTTATAAACCTAATACCTACTTAAAAACCTTATATCTTACAAAATCAAATACGAGTAGAAGGCACTCACTGCTTTGAAATAATTATGATAAAAGGAGATGAGCCTGTCAGAAGCATTCGTTTCCATCAAATAAATGTCATCGAAACGGAACAATCCTCTCGACTCATTTTGACTTTTTTGCGCATGTGTCAAAGTAACTACTTCTGGGTGGTCTCGCGCGTAAACGGCGCGTGTGATTAAAACGCTGATATCTCATGACGTGCCAGCAGCTACCGACTATTTCTGTTTTGAGTTCGTGATTACATTTAAATCTACCTATTGTTTTTATTTTCTTGTTCTGCTCGAACTTATTATCTTTTTTTTTTATGCACGTGTTTCTGTGACTAATAAACTAATTTTTCTTTCTTTCTTTCTTTCTTTCTATCTTTCTATCTTTCTTTCTTTCTTTCTTTCTTTCTTTCTTTCTTTCTTTCTTTCTTTCTTTCTTTCTTTCTTTCTTTCTTTCTTTCTTTCTTTCTTTCTTTCTTCCTTTCTTTCTTTCTTTCATATAGAGCTTTCTTTTTTTTTTGTATGGGAGCTGTTCAGAAGTTACATCAATGGAATGGTTTATAGGTACAAATTTCAGAAAACACAACTTCTTTCTTTCTTTCTTTTTGGTGTGGTTTGTGACTGACCTGGTGTCAGAATTTTTATGCCACCTATGGGCCTCTGACTTGGTTTATATGCCATTGAGAATTAAATATCTCTCAGGCATGCCGGTTTCCTCACGATGTTTTCCTTCACCAATTTTGAAGCAAGTGAAATTATAGAATACGCACAAGAATCCGCAAAGTCAGAGGCGCGTGCGTTGGGTTAGAATTCGAAATCTATGACTTGGCATTTTAACGGTCACACCATTAGACTATCACTGCTCATACAACTTATTTCTTACTTCTAAGTATGAAACTTCAAACCATTCTGCACGCAACATAAAGTGATCACGACTCAGTTTAGAATCCCTGCTTTCAACAAGTAACTAATTTTACTTCGTACAGCGACTTGTAACCGAAGCACTAAATTGTACGAGACGAAGCAAGTCAAGCTCCTAAGGTCACGTCTACGGTGAGGAGCTTGCGGGGTGTTAAGGCGTGACAAAAATCCCTAGTATTATTAAAAATGCGAAAGTAATTCTGTATGTGTGTCTATTTGTTACCTTTTCACTCCGTAACAGCTAAACAGATTAAGATGAAATTTATCATTATACTGCGTTCTCGATTTAGTTTTCAAACATGTAAACAAATACGAGTTTTAGGAAAAACAACTGTAATACCTACAAATAAGTTTCAGTTTGCGCTACAATTTCATATTTTCAACAGTAACTGTACTGGTCAGTCTAAAATCAACTTAATTTACACTGACATAAAGTTGATGTTTGTTTATATGGAAATAACATCAATTGGAAACAAGGATTAGAATAGACATTAGGTAGACCATGACCTGAGTACACCGCGTGTGCGTAACGTGTTCGCCAAGTTTGTGCAAGGAGAGTCACTAACGTGAGTGTACAAGAGAGAGCGAGACAAGCGATTGAACAATAAAAGGTAAACGTGGAGAATACGTCGCGTAGTTGCGATTGACTCGCAACACGCGGCAGGCACGTTCATAAATCGCTTCACTGGAAACACGCTTGCAATTCGCCAGTGTGATAAGGCCCTTCGAAGCGCTTCACGCGCTGTTTGTTCGAAGTGCTCGAAGTTGGTGAAGCTTATTTACACTTGCGTGTTCAGGCGTTATGCAGTCGTGATATTACTGAGTTGAGGTAAATCTTGGAACTGTCTTATTAGGTACTTGAAGGTGTGTATATGTCGCAGGCAAATTGTATGATTCGTCATTTTACAAACGGCGCCGTCATTTTACAAACGCTGGCGGTTTTGCAAATTCGACATTCATTGTTATTGTAGGGTGACCATCATAAAACACTGGTTGGACAAATCATACTTTATTCGAACAATCACGTAAGTACCTATTATGTTGGCTTATTGGTGACTCGCCCGAATTAACTGGTACGAATCCGGACGAATCGACCATTTTAATAAATATTAGTTTTTCTTATGGCGATTCGTACGAATTCAAATCAAAGGCCTGCTACACGGTCGCCAACCGCGTCGTATGTATTTTCGCTCAACAAAATGGCTGTTAAGACGCAGATATATGCCAGTGACCTTGAGTGGTTAGCTTGCGTGTTCTGTACTGAGCTCACGTAACGCGTCGTACGTCCAGCCAGTAATAGAACTCACGCATCAAGGAGTACTGTCACCAATTTGACACATTATTAATTTATTATAGTACATAAAACAGAAGGTATTTAAAAAAAACACGTATACTAAAAGATTAATTATAAAATGGTGAAGGTTTCAGAAAAATACCTACGCTTGATAGCTTTTGCGTAATTTTCAGTTTTTTATCTGCGATAGACATAATTTTACAAAATAATTTCACTATGTAATATAAACATGATGTAAAATATTTGTATATTAAGTTATTAAGAAAATGCTCTAATTTAGCATATTATATTTTTTCCAAATCATTTAACACTTCTCGTTTAGACGTAATTTTCAGTATAAAATCATTAAAAGTAGGTACTCGTAATCGTCGCCTTATATGACTGCAACTGCACCAATACCCAAACAGTTAATGTCAATTTTAAGTTGTTGATTTTCTTAGTTTTTCATTGTTGATTTTTGTTTGAATGTTATGTGATATTGATAATTTTAGAAGAATTGCAATTTTGATTCCTTTTAACCGACTTCAAAAAGGAGGAGGTTCTGAATTCGACCGTATTTTTTTTTTAATTTTGATTGCCGCGAGAATTATGAATTGATTTTTTTTTGGTTGGTAGGTCAAACTTCAGAGGTGGTCCGTGGTCCCATATAAATTTTATTAACTTTGCTTGGATAGTTTTTGAGTTAGCTTCATTAATACGTATTTTTTTCACTTGTCTATGTGGATAAAATGATGATACGTTCATGTCACTGTTATTGACAAAGCAGGTATTCGAAAACTTTTTGTATATTTGGTTTTGTTTCGTTTTTTGCCATCGACTTCCGAAATTAAAATTATTTTTGAAAAAAAAACACATTGTTTTTTTTTAAATTATTTTTTTTGATATAATAAACCGTCTTCCAAATGAAAAAAGATATGAAAAAAAAAATCATTTATATCAAATTAATCCGATTTAAATTTAAAAAAATCCGATTATTTTGATTTCATTGCAAAAGTCTTGATTTTTATCAACCTTGGAATCACCCCCTTGATGGATAACTGATTAAAATCAGGTGATTAAAATGATCTCAACCATGGGAGATTCTACACGTCATATTAAACAACTTTCGCTATGAAACTTATATCCGACTCGGGAAAATAATTACAAATTCCTATACAACAGGACTATTTCAATGCATATTTTTTTTGACGAGTCTGTTTTGAATTTCATATTGAAAGTTGTTCAGTATGACAAGCAGAATGGCCCCCTTGACGGATGCATGTGAATACATCGCCACCCTGTATTATTTTCACAGTTTCAAGTTAATTATGCTACCAAGGTCACCTCTGTCGGGACGCGATTGGCGACCGTGTAGCAGGCGTTTAATTGATTTCGTACCAATCGCCTCAAGAAAAACGAATATTTATTAAAATGGTCGATTCGTCCGGATTCGGACGAGTTAATTCGGGCGAGTCACCAATAAGCCATTATGTTACCGTAAAGTTCTGAGAACCGTTAGTTTATAATTAATCGGTATTTTTAGGGTTCCGTACCTCAAAATGTAAAAACGGAACCCTTATAGGATCACTCGTGTGTCTGTCTGTCTGTCCGTCTGTCACAGCCAATTTGCTCCGAATCTAATGGACCGATTAACTTGAAATTTGGCACACATATGTATTTCTGTGACCCAAACACGAACGTGTAACGAAAATAAAATAATTTTGAATATGGGGTTCACTTTTGTGGGGCAGAGAAGAAAATTAAAAAAAAAAGTTTTGCACATTGTACCGTGTGATATATCAAATGAAAGGAATTGTTACAAGAATCTCAAATATATTTTTTTTATAATTATTTAATTTATACGTTTTTAGAGATATTTACGAAAATAGATGAAAATTGACCATTCCCCCCCCCTTATCTCCGAAACTACTGAGCCTAAAATTATGAAAAAAATACAGAGAATAGTTCTTTACTCATAGATTACAGGAAAACCTATAAGAAGTCTATGGTCTTAAAATAAAATGGTAAAACTCTCAATATTGTATTTGCGGTTGGAATGTATGGGAAAATATGTTTTGCAACTACAATGTTAAGTTAGTTCTTGGGATAATTTATTGCTACTGCTAGTTCGACTAAGGCCCCAGTACACGTTTAACGAGCTCGCCCAACGTGTACTTAGGCGAGGCATCCTTCACTTCTCGTACCTTCCGCGATGCATTCTGTTTGCCGATTTCACGGTGCGCTAGTACTATGCCGTTGTCGGTAGGCACTGCTAACAGATTAGCCAGTCAGCTATGTAAAGTTCAATTAATCATTTTAGACGAAATATCTATGTTGGGAAGTAGGACATTCAATCATATTTATCGCAGATTACAGCAAATTTTCCATACAGACATCCCATTTGCTGGTAAATCTATTATTTCTGTAGGAGATTTTAACCAATTGCCGCCAGTTGGAGACAACTGGATTTTTCAGCCTAAAACAGGACGTAATCCGATGGCAGTTTTAGCTCGTGCACCATTGTGGGAACCATGTAGCCTGTTTCCAATGAGCAAAATAGTGCGTCAGAGGGATGATTCATTCGACATTTAATTATTTTATTTCCTTTATTTCAAAGATACAAAGGTCTAAAAATTTTGTTAAGAACATTTTTCAAAAATAGTGTTACAGCCAAATTAGACCGATTTTCATAGAAACAGAGATTTCCAGTTATCAGTTCCTCTTCCTCTTCCGGTACGCGGTTGCCACTCCAAAACGTTTCGGCCCCAGGCCTATCGGCCATCTGTTCTGCGAGCAATGTGCCCTGCCCACTGCCATATAAGTTTGGCAATTCTTCGGGTTATGTGGGCTACCTTGGTTCTCCTGCCGATCTCTTAATTTCTGATTAGATCACGACGTAATGGAAACTCTAAGCACAGCACCATTGCCCTTTGGGCGACTTTCAGACTTCTAATGAGGCCTATTGCGAGCTATTACGTCGTGTTTCTGCTCCATAGGTCATCACTGGCAACACGCACTGGTCCCGACTGCGGTATGTGAGACGAGAAGATATTGCGTAGCTTCGCGAACACTGCCCAGTGGAGCCGGATTCCACGATTGACCCCATTCTCGAAATTGAATCTACCTCACTGGACAGTTTGTCCTAGGTAAACGTTTCATTCAAACTTTATAGATTTATCAAGGTTCGATGACAATACAATAATTTAGTATCTCTTGGAGCTGATCTGATTATGAAGCCAGAAGGTGGATAGTGGAACTCTTCAGCGGCTTCTAGTAAACCCCTCGAGTTTGGGTTCATATGATTTGGTTTGACGAGTCAAATATATTGCAATTTGGTTTCGAGGGTCTGATGATGGAGCCAGCAGGTGGATAGTGGAACTCTTCAGTGGCTACTAGTTAACCTTTCAAGTTTGACCTCATATGATTTAGTTTGTCGAGTCCAATATATTGCACTTGGTCTCGAGGGCCTGATGATTGAGCCAGGAAGTGGATAGTGGAACTCTTCAATGGTTACTAGTAAACCCCTCGAGTTTAAGCTCATATGATTCGGTTTGACGAGTCCAATATATTGCACTTGGTATCGAGGGTCTGGTGATGGAGCCAGAAGGTGTATAGTGGAACTCTTTAGTGGTATTAGTAAACCCCTGGAATTTGGGCTCGTATGATTCGGTTTGGAGAGTCCAATCCTGAAATCGCGAAAAAAAATATATGCTGTTCCCTACATTTATGTTCTCATAATATCTTGTCAAAATGTGTGGAACAGCTGATTTTTATTTCGCGATTTCAGGTTTGGTCCCATAGTAAAAGTTGTTCATAATGATGAGTACAATGACCCCTTAAGAGGTTGCTGGTGTTTTACAAATAACCCTGTATATATAACATATTCATCGTACGGAACCCTGTCCACGCGAGTTCAACTCGCACTTGACCGGTTTTTTTTCAGTTAGATTATAAACAATCAATGAATTGTGAACTGGGTGAAATAGGTTGGGTTAGGTTAGAACTGTGACCAACCGCGCGCGAGCCGAGCGAGCGAAGCGAGCGGTGCCGCGGCAGCGGTCGGCGAGCGCTACTTCCAAGTTGCTAGCAGCTAGGCAGGCTAAAATTTTTGACAGTTTTGTACCAATAATATTCCGCAGGAGTCCTCCGAGCACCAAAAGCCATGGACACCTTGCGTTTTTCACGTGCCGAATACCTAAAAACTTCAATTTGCCGCGGCATTTTGTAAACGGCGTTTGAATTGTCCACCAAATTTTGTGGCATATTATGATGTGACTAGGCAATTTACATTTTGCCTTAGGCATTTTGCAAAACCGCCTGCGTTTGTAAACGGCTGGCGCCGTTTGTAAAATGACGATTCATTCAATCTGCGACATATATTATTAATGTTAGGAGTGAAATGTGCAGTATACGGCTTTCAAGGAAGTGTACTCTCTTGAGTACGCATGACGTGATCATAAATGCAAATTACTAGGTGTTTATATGCATCTGCATATAAACACCTAGTAATTTACGAGCTCCACGAGCTCCTCTAATACTAGAGGTAAGCTATCATAACGTAAGTGGCTAAGTAATAACAGCCGCACGGGTCGATCCATCAGGTTAAGCTATGCTTGTCGGGGTGTGGATGGGTGACCATCTTTACATACAGAGTCTCTGAATGTAAAGATGGTTGCCGTTGAAAGCCGTTGGGTCCTGGCTGTCATTCGTAGATTTTTGACAGTCGTTACGGGTCGTCAGAAGCCTGAAAGTCTGACAACCAGTCTTACCAAGGAGTGTCGTATTACCCAGTTACTGGGTTGTGGACGTCAGATAGGCAGTCGCTCCATAAAACACTGGCATTCAGCTGCATCCGGTTAGACTGGACGCCGATAGAATCTTAGGAACTCGGTACTGAGAAATCAAAATTAAAAGTGATGAAAATGATGATTTAATTTTTATATTTCATGTTACATGAAGTTCCGTATAGTTTCATTTGAAACTTCTCAAAATTTACGATATCTGATGGCCTGTGTTATTGGGTTTTCAATTAGAACTTTCTTAGTAACAGCCCGGAGTTTGGTAGTTGGCGGTGTGATACCCTCGTGCCTCGGAAAGCACGTTAAGCCGTTGGCCCTGCGCCTGATCACTCTCCGATCGTGTCGGATTGCCGTCCCATCGGACTATGAGAGTGAGGGAAGAGAGAGTGCACCTGTGTCTGCGCACACACTTGTGCACTATAATATCTCCCATACCGAAGGCTGATCTCCGCGGAGATTGGTCACCATTGTGCGAAATTAGGTCTGGCGGACTATAAAGCCTCGTGCATAATGGCGCGACGCGACGCTGTTAATTTTTCTACCGTTAAGTTTACTTAGAAATTATTTTGTTAGAGTCGAGTCGCGCTTTCGTGTGGCGCCAGGCTGAACGAGGCTTTATTATCAGAATCAATCATCATCAAAATCTTAATGGGAAAGATAAACATGTACCTAGTTAACCTGTTTCGAAATTTCATAGTAAATCTAGGGATCTTGGGGGGCTTTGAATAACTATGATGTTCACGTAGGTGTACGTCAAGTTACTCAACTTCAACAGCTAGTAACTTCAACATTGTTATGAAGGTAGCATATAATGTAGCTTAGCGTAGTTATTTAGTAAGTGTACGAATCAAAGTTTGAATTCGAAACTAAGTTTTGTAAGCTTTGTACTCAAAATATTATAATAATGTCGTACCTCTTTGTATTTTACTGTGCGTACATAACATAATTAAATAAATTTGTGGTAATTTCGTTTAAAAGACGACGCTTCTAAGATCGTAGGCTATCTCCATGACGCATCTTTTATCGAGATTCTGTACAATTTATTAAACCATAGGTACTAAAATATCAAAATAATGAAGTCGGCAATATTTTACCGACATCACATTATGTAGTTATATTAAAGTCTGATTAGCATAGTTCTTTCAAATGTAAAAAAAAAAAAGTGAAATAATAAAACAGAAAAAGAACATGAAACAGGTGTTTTATGGTTCAAACCAACACGTTAGTAAGAAAACCGTATTTCTTAAAAGAAACATACCTAAATTACATTTCAAATGTGGTTACAATTTGAATAAGAAACAACAAAATATTACAAATAATTTAAAAAAAGCCATTACGTTTTGTGTTCCAAATCGAAATGGAAACAAAATTATGTAACAGAATAGACTGCCATTAATTTTCTAATTAGACAAAACGAATTTCACAAGAATTAGAGTCTAATATTTCTTAAAATGTAATTAATTTAGCCTGAAACACTTGTAGAAAATTTTGTCATCGGTTTACTGTAAGTTATACCATCAGTTTACAGCACTCTAATTGCATAACACAATTTCAATCTCAACCTCATTCATTTTGAAGGATACTGCTAGTCCATTGCTTGCTTGCATTGCTTCTTGTTCAAAGTCTGCTCAACAACGTAATTATCGCAATGAATGTTGTTGAACTGTCAAAAAAAAGCCATTGCTACTATATGTGTGTTATGTAATTACCCCATAGTTTTAGCCACTTTACGAAATCGACTACAAAAACAAGCTACCTACATACATGGCTAATATTGATGGTTATTCAAAATCGACTTCAAAAAACATTAGGAGGTTTTGCTAACTGCCTTTTTTTTTCTTGTACGTACACCGATTGTTTTGCGATTACTGGGCCGATTTTCATGATTTTTTTTCATTACGTGTTTTTTTTTCTTGGAGGAAGCCCTCGTGGTGGTCCCATATAAATTATATTAACTTTGCTTGAGTAATTTATGAATTGTAATAATATTCACATAGAAAGTTAGTAAATTACTTACTACTAGCTGCCGTGGCTTATTTTAATTTATTTTAATCTTTGAGTTGTTCTTTTTTTGTCTTTTTATTACGGACGCTTTTAACGTGCACGTCTTTTTACATTGTTCTAACATGTATAATTTCAACATGAATGATGTAACCAATTTTATGTAGCAATTTTTTATTTAAAAGAGTGTCCGTGGAGTTTCTTGCCCGTTCTTCTCTTTTTGGAATGGGCAACTATAGCTTCATATTTTCTGACTGACTGACTCCTTGACAATTCAAAAGTGCCTGTATATGGTTTAAATGAAATAAATGCTTTGAGTTTGAGTTTGAGTAGTGCTCTACGAATTTGTTTAGGGTTAACTAAAAAAAAAAAATTCAAAACGGTTTCCAAAAAATAAAACAACCGACTTCAAAATAAAACTCTACCGAAACTCCGTTATTTTGTAAAAGGTTTTTTGGCCTTATTTTATGTCCATTTGACCTAGAGATTGCAAGAGCTATCGCTAAGATTGAAGTCTCCACCGTTGTGGTATAGAATTGTTGAATTTTTCAGGGGCTTTTAACATGGCTGGCAAAACATATACTTCTACCTATCTTTCGGGAATAAATTAGTGATAATGTGTTCATGAAAAAATACATTAGATATTTTTCCGAGAACTTGCGCAAACCACGCTTTTAATGAGAAGGCCTTTTGATAAAAATGTTGTTTTAGCACTGCCTGTGTAATTACCCTTCTATTGTTTCATACTCTTTGTTTTAAATATTCATAATAACTAGCTACGCCCCGCGGTTTCACCGGCATAAGTCGAAATCCTCTGGTAATATCGGAATAAAAGTATTCTTCGTCCTAACTTAGGTCATGCTCTACCCATGTGCCAAATTTCATCCAAATCCGTTCAGCCGTTTTAGCGTGAAAGCGTTGTAAACAAACAAACTCACTTTCACATTTACATATAATATTAAGTTAGGATTATACGCATAGTTTATATTTGTGAAGTGACGGATAACAGCCGGTTTATTCAGTAAATATCGCACTAGGAAAACTAAGGTGAATTTAGCTGTCATTTCACGCAGCTGTCAGCTAAGGATTGACACTATTGACAGTTCACTGGAAGCTCACTTCACCAAAAAATTTACGACGAGCTTAATTGCTCGGCAGTTTTATTGTTTTAATGAAAATTTAAATATTCTTTTAAAACTATTTCAACAAAAGTAGTTTTAATAAGAAATTAAAATAAGAACGAATAAAATTTTGTTAAATGAGCATAAAGGTGGAAGAAGAGTAAGGAGGTGTTTAAATAAATGAAGGCTAATAGTAATTGAAAAATAATAATGATAATTTTATTATTATAAGCCTGTGTTGTCCCACTGCAGGGCAAAGACCTCCATAATAATTATTAGGATTGGTTAAAAAAAAGTTTCTACTTACAAATTGACTATGAACATGTTTAAAGTTGTGTTCTTCACCAAAAAGTTGAAACATATTTTGATTATTAATCATTAGTTCATTAATTTTTATGGAAGCATATTCTTCCTTATGTTTTTTTCTCAAACAGCGAATAAAATAAGTGGCTTGCTTACGCAGGTCAGTTTCACAACATTTTGCTATAATTAATCATGACAGGAATTAGAAGGGCCTTTTATGAATAGCGCGTATCTTAGCTCAGACGAATATTTATGACCCAAAAAAGTACGAACATTAATTAGAGTTTTTTTACTTTGTTTTAGGACAAAAACATAAACATAAAATTGAGTCCCTTTGTCTATAATCGGAAAGTAACGGTTGCATGGCAATAATTTTCTAGAAAATTCATGTCTGAAATATTCACAAATATTTTTTGTGGTGAGCTCTCTCAACTCCAGGTCTTTATTGTGTAGTTGTGTCATCAGAACTACATATGTGTGCGAAATTACAACAGAATCGGTTCACAGTTGAAAATTCAGTACGTGAAACATCAATCAACCCCAATTTTTTTACACTTAGGGGTGGGTTTCTATTTTTATTTTTTTATGGGACCAACTTCGAGGTATACCCTTCCCAATAAAAAAAGAATCGTTCAAATCGGACCACTCAGTAAAAAGTTATGCGTGGTCATAAATAATAACAAAAAAAAAAAAATATGCGTGTCGAATTGAGAACCTCCTCCTTTTTTTTCGTCGGTTAAAAAAGAGTAACAACCCTTTCAGACCTATAGGTCTTATCAAGAGAACAGCAAGTTTAGTCATTCACTGTTGGCTAATTAATATGGTTTATTATGCTTTTTGATTTCATAAAATATAAAACTTCTCCGCTGATAACCAATAAAATAAAAATTACTATCGAATATTTTAAATCACAAACTTTTTTTATGTTACAAACTTTAACATCGTCATCCCTGCATAAAAATCAGTTTATATTAATTTTCATTACGGCGAGCGCACTTAAATAACTTAAAAAATTTAAAATTCACATCGTAGCTTGTTTTTCATGGAAAAAAGCCAGCCTGAAAGTAATCGAATTCCATGGGCGTCATCGTGAGTTAATTAAAAAAGGTATGAACCGACTTGGTTAGTAATAAAGGAGAACGTTTGATGTAGCTTTGATTCCCATATTGGGGAATGATGAAACTGTTGATTACTAAGCCAAATATAGATACAGTCGGGGAATTTAATAGTTTACGACACCGTACGTCAATTTGTCGTATTTTAGCCATTTCATACAACGTCAAAGAATTACAGTTGTAATAAAAATATACGGACAATTATTTATTTTAGTAGGTAGTCAATTTGCTTATTAATACTGATTTTACTTGTGACTTTTAAAATTATGAATCTGATTGTGAGTAAATGCCGAAACAAACTCAGAGTTCATGATAGAATATTTTAATCGTGAGTCTAATGGCTCCTACACACAGTGCCGGCGGCATGGCCGCCGGATTTCGCCGCGCGGCACGTGCCTCAGATTTTGCTCCTTCATTTTCTTTGCGTTTCTTTCTGCGGCTTTGTGCGGCATGGCCGGCGGCAATGCCGTCGGGCAGTGCCGCTGGCCCTGTGTGTAGCAGCCATGACAATTAATTGTAGGACAATGTCTAAAAAGCATTTTTTTTAAAGTATGAGTAATTTTTTTACTCGTCGGCTTTTACTCGTCTCGAGTCACACGGCACACATGTATAGCTCAACCCTATCTTAAAGCCAACTCCGACGGTGCGCCATATCGCGGACGCACGCGCACGACGCACCGTGGGAAACCTAGCGTGCGTGGTAGCGCAGACGCGCGTTGTACGCGTGCGTGGCGGTGCGAGTTGATCTGATGATGGAGTCAGAAGACAGTCGCGAGTGCTCCTCACCAGTTTACAGCAGCTACATCGTGTTTGGGCTTATTTCATTCCCCCTGATGAGAACTTTACACCTAGCTGGGGTATGACTGTCATCGACGGTCAGAGGTTGAGGCAAACATTAAAACCGCCTGGCCACGGAACGGGCGGCGCGAACGGCGCGGCGGTGCGTCTTGCGGGGCGAAATTCTATACATTTGTTTTAGTCGCAAGACGCTTCGCCGTTCGCACCGCGCGAATTTTCGCTGTAGCGAATGTCCCGTGGCCAGGCGGTTAATGGTAACTCAAAAGCTAAAAATAAAAAAAAGTTTTTATTTTTCGCTTTTCAGTTTTTTTTCGTCGGTTTAATTTTTTGCAAAAAAGTTTTTTGTTTTCTCTTCCAAAAGGAAACACCAGAATAACAAAAAGTGCTTTCGCAGCATTTTGTTCAAAACGAAATGACTTACAAGTAACACCATGTCTCACGATCGTAATAATGGATTTTCGTTTGTCATGTCTCATGTTGACGAATTTATTTTACTCCAATGACAGTAACGCTGAAGTGGCAGAGTGGAGTGCGTTTTTATTTATAGGGCTAAAGTTGGATTATCACTGTAATATGAACATGTAGTCCTGGTCATGGTTCTATTATGTTACGAATATTATGCTCAAGAAATAAGTTGCATATTGATCCTAAACCTAAGGCTCTAATCTTTTGGAGCAAAGAAAAGTGAACAAACATTGCTGGAACCGAAACGGAAGTGACTTTCCTAACTCCGAGTCTGCACTTCTCTTCGGAAATGAAAAGGCAGTTTGTGTCCAACAAAGTACAACCCGTGTACTCTGATACCAGCTAGCCTTGGCAGCCATTTAATTTTGTCTGATGGGTAGGTATCTAGGGCTGTCCGCATACGACGTATTGGACCGCTTTGATTTGTGGCTGACTCGGTATAATTAGCGTATGCAGCTCACTTCACAATAATGGATACGAACCACAGAAGGCGTTTCTGGATCACTACACGGCTTCGATGGCAACAACTGACATTTGTGGTCAAATGTACCTATGTAATTCAGATTCTTATCCTCTAGTGTCACGTGCTGCTTCGATAGCTTGTGTTTTGTCGTGCTAAAAGATTATTAGCCTGTCAGTTATTGAATGTTGGTAGCAAAGTTTCCAGATTCCATACTATAATTCAGATGAACAGTTCGTTACAGGAACTGATGGACGCCACTGAAGGTGCTACATTCATAGCCAAATTCTGGGCCGAATCTATTTAGATTACCATCGACACGCTAAGAAGATTCAGCTGAGCTTGAAATGAGACTGACAATGCCGCCCCCTCTTTACCCTCCTGCTTACCCTACTAGGCTTTTAGACAGGAATTTGATGTTCGTTAAGTTATTATGAAAGTTTATAAAAAAACACTTCCATAACTTAACGAACATCAAATTAGCGAGTTCAAAAATAATTGAATGCGGTTTATTTCAAGAATAATAAATGCAAAAACATTTTTGAAATCTAGCTTGACTTTTCGTTGCTTATTCAAATTAATTAATTTACATGTACTCCTTCAATACTTTGTTAAATTAATCATAATAGAGACCTACGGAACTATTAATTCAAAGAAGAAGTTCTTCCCTTACTTCAGATTTAATTCCAAATTAGAACCTTAAGTTTTGTTGCAAAATGTTTTCTTTTAATTGAGTATTTCAAAGCTTGTCTAATATCTTAAGATAGTCTTATTGGTACCGAGACCAATGTATTGTTATTTGAAATTGTAATTGTATTTGAATTTAAAATAAAATTTATCCTTGAAATATAAATGAGACTTGGAGCTATGTTTTAAACATTTCAAACGTACGTATATCATCATTCTCCTGCCCTTATACCAATTTATTTGTGGTCGGCGCAACATGTCCCTTTCTTCCATACTTCTCTATTAGTCGTCATCTCGGTAGTCACCCCCTTTCTAGCCATATCATCTTTCACAAAGTCTATCCATCGTTCCTCTGGTCTTCCCTTACTCTAAGCCTTCTCCTAATTCAAACATATGGTAACATAAATATTATATCTTGATATCTAAAACATAAACATACGGGCCAACCAAAATCTATTAGAGGATAAGTATAGCTAATGATCAGAGAGTTGTAGAAGGCGCTTATATTCAATAATGTAGGAACAAATGTAGACATTTTTGGTATGGGTCAGCAAAAATAGAGCATACCTCTGTAAGTATCCTCTATTTTTGCTGATTTGTCCACTGCTGGACTTAGGCCTCTCCTATTGCACGCCAACTCTCGTCCAGCTGCTACCAGCCACACTGCGTAGATCATCGCTCCACTTTGCCTGATGGCGTCCTACGTTTGCCGATTTGTGGTCTTCACTCATTTATGGACCAGCCGGAACTTGAATTTATGAACCAGCCGTACCGTGTGTATCGATGTTTCGGCTTTGTTAGTCATAAGGCAGAACGCACTGATTTAAGACTTAGTCTTTAGCCTTTGTGGAATACGAGACCAGAAGACTCGACAAAGCCTGCCAAAACGCTACGCTAATAATAAAAGTTTTCTTTAACTTTTTTTAAAATAATATTTCTCGAAACAAATTCTCATAATCCGTTTATTTCATCTGTTGGTATTAATTCAGTTCTGCTCAGCGTCAACTGAAGACATGTACAGATGTCTACTCTCACTCATTTTAAGAAAAGAATTCAATATCGTGACATGTGGTGCTGTGGTGCAAGTCAAAGAAGTTAAAGTGTCAATATGGTTGTGTGTATTTATATATTTTTAGCAAATAAGTAATCAATCTACCTCATAACCATCCTATAACGTTCCTTCTGCTGAGACATAGGCCTCCACTCTGTGAGAGGGTGTGGGCCATAATCCACCACGCGGGCCCAGTGCGGGTTGGTAGATGTCACACGTCTTCGACAGTAACGCCATGGAACTTTGTACGACAATACTTTTAGGCCTGTCATGTCTTTTTTTTTTCGGAGGGAAATCATCAAATAACTTCTCCCGCTCTGGTCGGAGCGGAAGGGCGTGTCAGACTCTTTCTGACTAAAACTCACCAGTGTTCCTTCAGTTGCCTCTACGTTGCCAGGGGACACGGTAAACCTTTAGGACTTTCCCGCAGGCCTGTCATGCCTGACGCTACTCAAAAGTCAATCATATAAAATATCAACTACTGCCACCTTAAGGCTGCCTGTCCACTGGAGCGGAGAGGAGAAAAGAGGAGCGGAGATGTGCCAATATTAACCAATAGTATCTTGACTCAGGATCACTGATCTAAACTCAGGGGCGGAGTCAAGATTCTATTGGTTAATATTGACACATCTCCACTCCTCTTTTCTCCTCTCCGCTCCGGTGGACAGGCAGCCTTATGGATAGGATTGGAACCGGCTAAATGAGGGTGTACCTTATTTCACTCGCATTTGGTTTTTAAAGGTTTTCATTTTATTATTTTATTAATCTTATTTATAAATTCTTTTCTATTTTGTGAATATGAGAACGCTTTAGGTCTAGTAGACTGTAGATTTGTTAATCATTTTCTATATTTATGTTAAGTGCCTGGTACTTGTTGGAAGGCCTACCCTGTCCTCCCATACCTACTTACACTGTTATTTGAAAATATTGTACAAGCGCCGGCTGTCGCTAAAAACCAGCGCTGGGGCTCTGTCTCGCATAGGGTCGCAGCATTATGCTGAGCGACGGCCGTTTTGCGTGGATGTGACGTATATTTTCCGCAAATAAACGTATTTTCTTTCTTTTCTTTTAAGCCAATAATTACTTTTAAAAGTGGAGTTTCTTGCCAACTCTTCTCCATAGGAAGCGACCAATTGAAACCATGCATCTAGCTGCTGACGCTTCATGGGTGCCCGTGTAGGTTTATGTGTTTTTGGAACGAAGTTCCCTTTCGCGCGTTACGAAAGGGGGCTAGAAGGAGCAAAAGTTGTAACGACACTTTTAATTTTTTATTATAACGCCATCTGTGAGCGACCACAGGTACTAATTAGTGGCATGCCTTTGTGAGGTTCATTCCATAACTTCGTTCCATCCGGGTGTCCCTTGACACCTCTCAGCTTTTTTTTTTAATCATCCAATGAACTCACAATACCTTGTCTTCCGCCTTCCGCATCCAGTATGTCCCAGACACCTTTTTAAGGTCGTCGGTCCATCTAGCTGGGGGGCGTCCCACACTACTCTTGTCGATACGCGGTCGGCTGCTCCACCGACCATCGACAAACATGGCCAGCTCACTGCCACTTGAGCTTGCTTACTCTGCAATCTTTGTCGGTAAATCCGCTTCTGTTCAGGATAATTTCATTTCCAATTTTATTCTTCAAAGAAACTTCGAGCGTGGCCCGCTATATATAACGGCTTTGAGCGTTTCTCAAAGTAAAATGTTACGTTACAAGCTCAAATTACGAATGAGTCGCCAGAATATTACAGCACTACTATTTCAATGGCGGTTCGTACATGACGCGGGTTACTAACGGGTTATAAATAATTTGTGATTGGTTGCGTCATTCTGTATGGCAAGAAATAAAAACCTTTCCGAATAATTAAAGTTATATTTAAATAAAATCTAACGTTTATTTGCTAGAAATAGGCTCGTGGCTAAATGATAACAGCCGCACGAGTCGTTCGAAGGTTAAGCTACGCTTGCCGCGGTCAGTTCGAAGATGGGTGACCTCCATTGCATGAACAGACCCCTCCGTGTCTCGGAAAGCACGCTAAACCGTTGGTTCCAGCTGTCATTCGTAGATCTTTGACAGTCGTTACTGTTAGTAAGAAGCCCAAAAGTCTGACAACTAGTCTTTACAAATTGTATCCTGTTACCCAGTACCTGGGTTGTGGAGGTCAGATAGACAGTAGCTCCATGTAAAATACTGGTAATTTAAACGAATTACCTAACCTTTTCTTTGACTGCCGCTGGGAAACCGCCGTCCTCCCCTTATTCTTTGATTGCCCACTCTTGTATCTCACCTCACCTCACGGTTTGTAATTGCCCCTGCCTTTCTCGCATCAATTCTGTTAAATATCTCGGTGTACAAATTGATGATTGCCTGTCATTTTCTACACATATAAACACACTCACCTCACGCCTGCGCAGGTTGATCTACATTTTTAAGTCTCTACGTCACGCTGCGGACCCTACGGTGCTAAGACTTGTATATCTCGCTCTCTGCCAATCGCTTATTCAATATTGCATAATTACTTGGGGTGGATCAGCAAAAACTCATATGCTGAAATTGGAACGTGCTCAAAGGGCACTCCTGAAGGTTGGATGGCGGTTACCTTACCGCTTTCCTACCATCGAGCTTTATAAAACATGTAAGGTCCTCTCTGTTTGCAAATTATTTATCCTTAACCTTGTTTTAACCACACATTCTCAAACTCCCTACGCTCCGTGCATGTTGTGAACAAAAATTTTTTTTTTAAATTTTTTTACTCTCAAATTCCGATAATTTATTTAAAACCGCTGCCTCTTATACCTTATAACAATTACATTACCCGGGCCACAGAAGCGGGGCGCTCCATACGAAAATAATTTTATGTGCAATAAAAAGGCTTTTACTTGACGCGTAAAAAGCCCGGTTTCAGTCTACATCGCCATGTTTGGCGGCGGATGTACACGTATTTTCATCGATATTGGGAGTTTATTTTGGCTTAAATTGGATGTTGCAGTTACAATAACTCTTTATGATGTACAACACTTTCATTAGCTTATAAGGTAATTAGCAAAACGTAAAATAACGTCACGCTAGTAATTCTTGAACGGCTAGGCTGAGATGCACTATAGTACACCCATATTTCGCCAGTTATGTTTATTGTCCCATGCAACATGGGGCGAGCCTATTATCATCAACCGGGCACTAATACAGACTCACGCGTCATGTTCGTGAACGGGCGCCGTCGGTTGAGACTAGTCATCTCTTTTCTGCCAAGGCTTCTTTTAAATCTTATACTTTGAATTGTCTCTATTTTTTTCACATTGTTCTCACTTATAGAAGCAACAAGAATAATGTACCCAGGATTTTGTAATGTCTTTATTTAAAAGAGTGTCCTGGGAGTTTCTTGCCCGTACTTCTCCACAGAGATCTACTTTTTGGAATGGGCGACTAGCTTCAACTTTCTGACTAACTGACCGACTCTTTGACAATTCAAAAGTGCCTGTAAATGGTTTAATAGAAATAAATGCTTTGAGTTTGAGTTTGACTCCGGGTCGCTACTAAGAAATTCCTGATTATTAGTGTTCGATATACCTACATCAATTTTCATGAGCCTGTAGGATAGTTGAATCAACTGCCACTGTCATGCCATCTTTGTAAGTAAGGCACATGAATGAAAAGAGGGTAAGGGTGATGTAAGTATGTATAATCTGACAGGTGACAGGGGAAAATTCACGAAAAAAATATATGAATCCGACGTCCTGTGACAAAAGGAGCAGGACAGGCAGAAAAGAGGACTGGAAAGTGCCAATTCATTCTGCGCATATGCCTAAATCTTGAATCGGCAAATATAATAAATGAAATGAAATGAAATTCTTTATTCTGTAAATAGGATATCGGAATCACTTTTACACGTCATATTTAAAATATTAAAAATAAGCTAAGATGAGTTCGGCGTTTCCTATCTCACTACTCTGAGCAGAAAGGCCGAAACAAACTCAGGGTTCGCAGTCTCTTTTAAAGTCCAGATATAATCTTGGTCAGGCCATACGAGGACCATGTAAATTAAGTGTCTGAAAAGGTCTTTTTTCACACATATTTGAATGGACCTGTCGTCAGTGCAAGCATTTGTCAGTAATCGTGGAGCTCAACTCAGAACTTAAGGAGCTCAACTCAACGAACAATACCAAAGAAAAGACATTTGGGTAGGCTGCAAATAAGGTAGGTGGGTTACCTTATTTACCTAAGGTACCTAAATCTAATGATTGGTGAACCGTTACATGATATGTACGCAAATAAGCGGTCCTAGTTTATGCAATGCAACAATGTAACACAACAAATAGGCGAATTTATTTTGTACGTGTTACATTACATACGTTTCGTTACACCAAGTATTATCTATACTTCGGAATTCATTCAAGGAGCTTCCAAATATGAACACAAAGCATTTTATCAAATCAAACGGATCACATATCAGCGAAAATATTTGGAAAGAGATGTCAATATTATATTACTTGCTATCAAAGCATTGCTTTAGGCAATACTCCGGTTTGATAAGACTAGTGAGTTTCACACATGAGAATATACTTAACAAGCTGTACATTGCCAATGTAAGCTGACCTCAACTTGCAAGGAAAGCCTTGTAGAATGCGAGGTCAGCTTATTCTAGGAATGAAGCTACACCCATACGGTGACAAGGGTGACAAAGTGTAAGTCAATAGAGAAAATGGGTTACCAAAGAAAGTAATGGTAAAGCAAACTTGGGGTTACTTGATACTATCGCTAAGTTTAGTTGATTTTATCTGAATATAAATATTTTGTGTCTTTCAATGACGTTATGGTGGAGGCAAATATCATGGGAGGCGTAACTGTGTTTTCCTGATGATCACATGCCGATGCACGATGACATGACGCGATAACTGTGTTTGATTGTCAAATAAAGAAATCAAAAAGTAAATCAGATAAAATACCTTACGCATAATCAGCCTACAAAGTTCCCACTGCTGGGACACAGGCCTCCTCTCTGTGAGAGGGAGTGGGCCGTAATCCACCACGCGGACCCAGTGTGGATTGGTACATGTCTTTGAATTCTTGTTTCTAAGACGTACCGGTTTCCTAACGATGTTTTTCTTTTGAGAGCAGTAGTGATGAAATAAATAACAATATATTATTTGTTTCGAATATTTACACCTTAAAACACAGATAATCCTGCATCGGCATTTTTCTACAAAACGAGGTATTGTAACAATGACATGTGCCCTCAACCTACCTATTCAATTATTTGGAAAGTAACGTGTTGTTATGGTTATCAATGTTTGCTCTTACTCTCTCTCTATGAAAACAGTGCCTTTACCGTCCAGTGGGAAAATTACACAGGGGTCAGGACGTATTGTGGTCTGAATCTCAGTTGCACAGAGTAAAAGCTTCGACTAGCGTGCCTGTACTTCGTAGATTATAGTTTTCTGTTTTTTGTATTAATAGTAGACAGGTTAATAGTATTGCCCATCTTCTATCTCTCTCTACCTTCAACGACACCTAGGGGTGGACCTCAGGGACAGAAGGAACCTATCCGTGACTGACTTAACTGACAGACAATCACACAAAAAAAACAACACAATTACACACACCCACGAAACCAAAAAATGAAAAAAAAATATTCAAAAAATAAGTATAGAAATACAAGGAAGTAAAATATAATCTCTAAGAAGATAATTAATAAAACATCTTAAAATATTTTCTTAAATCTTTTTTCTGAGCAGGTCAACGAAGGGTTCAAGTTTGCTTATGAACAAAGTCTCGAATAAGGGGTGCTACACACTTGTTTGCAAGCCGGGCGGCAGAATCGTCTAAGTAGATATGCACGGTGAACATTAACGCGAAAAATTTTACCATGAATTCAGAACAGCCACAGCGTAGAAATGTTTAAATAACCAACGAAAAATGTCAACTGTTTAGAATCCAGGACCAAACAGTTTTTTTTTGTGTAGGTATTCCTGTGTAACTTGGCTTAGGTCGAATTATGCCAAGCCGATCCGAAACTGATTCAGCGAGGATATGCCGAACGGAGTTTGCCGATCGGCACGAACCGAACGAAAGCCGATAGGTGTAGTACCTAAATGTTTAGCTTTGTTTTACAACAAATACTGCCAATCTAATGTGCCGAACCGAGCAAGTGTGAAGAACCTCTTAATAGACTGGTATATTCATACGCCCAAAATTTCAAACGGTATTTTACTTTTATTCTGAACCTTGTAGCCATAATTATATTTCGGAGTCTTGTGGGCTCTGGCAACGAAAAATAAATTCTAATATAATTTGATATTCCCCTGTTGACGTTTATAAGCTTGTAAAACGGTGGAATTCAGGGGATTTTCGTTTACTTACTTTAATTTTTGTTTGTGGTTAATATTATTATCTTGTTAGGCTTAGGTTTCTTATTTGACATTAAAAAAATGTAGGTAGTAACGTTTTTAGACCATGATGTCATTCATTTTTGGTATGTTTTACATAGGACCTAGATGTACACCTAATAATGCCTACCTACTTATTTTTTGTTTAATAAAGAACCTACGTACTTTTATTTTAAGCAAGTTACGTTGTTGTTTGCTTTGCTTAACTCCGACAGCGCTCAGCGCCCTGCGTGTACAATATAATAATGCCTTCAGAATGCTGTTGGGGCTGCCGCGGTTTTGTAGCGCTTCGGGTATGTTTGCCGATGCGAGGAACGCTTGTTCGCTTTACGACAGATTCGCTTTACGACAGAGTCGCTTTATGACAGATTCGCTTTATGACAGATTCGCTTCACGGCAGTTCGCTTTACGGCAGATTCGCTTTGCCATTATTCGGAAGCGATGCGCTTCTCTCCGGCAAAGAACATGTTTTAGCTCCCACAGCATGTTGAGGGCATTTAGTGACCGGTGGGACTGTTCGATGCTTGGCAGATGGGCGAGACTGCACACACAGGTCAGCTGTAAGTAGCTATACGGGCATCTTGTTTATTTTATTATGTTATTGTTTTCATTGTGTAATTATATGTATTACTAATAATAGTTATAAGTATATTTCATGTCATTAATAACACTATGTATGGACTTCAAGGTCTGCAAATAAAGAATTATTTAATTTAATTAGTCTACTTCTCTACACGTCTATACACAATGCATATTATAAATTAATGTCGTTTTTCGTGTCTATCTGTGTGACCACATTGTTTTTCTATACTACACAACGGCTTTTGATTTGCTTTTGATGCCGAATTTATTCCGGAAGAAAAAATATATAACAAAACGGGCCAAGTGTGAGTCGAACTCGCACAGGAAGAGGGGTCGTATCGTATTAAGATCGAGCAAAAAACGCCGAAACTGACACGTTTATTATATGGGGACCCCTTTTCATTATTAGTTTTATTTTTGTTGTTGTAGCGTCAATAGAAATACAGGATCTGTGAAATTTTCAACTGTTTACCTTCCGTACGGGTTTTGTACCTACCATCTATCTACTTCATTTTAATTAAAACTATGCTAAAACAACCACTGCGTAAGTTGGTGTTTTTTGTTTATCAATTTATTTTGTAAATAATGTTTTGAAAAAATTCAAAAACTTTTTAAGATCTATTTAGCAAATGGATTCTCACTATTTAATACTTAAAAACTAAGTTTTTTTAACTGATTAACGTCACCCATATCAACTATGATTTTTTTTATAACAACTTGTCCTCTTTTTAAAGGTGAGGCTTCTTCAAAGCCTGCTAACATTATTACAAGTTTAAGAAAGGTGAAGTCAAAAGTTATGATTTGATGTAATAACAAACTAATGAAGTTACACAGAAAGTCCATTTTTCATCGTTAGTCTTATAATATGGACGGATCTTGACAAGTGTGGAAGGAAATGCGTTGAGTTTTGAAAGTTTGTTGTTCCTGGCAGTATTAACTTGCAAGGTTCTTAGAAGCCACGACACGAGAACGATACGGTATGATGCCTAATACTATGGCTTATTTATGTATTAATGACTTATTATGACCTGCCCCCCAATTACGCAATGCACGATCAATTTTAAATTGAAACCAATTGAAAAAGATTGCCAGTCCATTGCTTCATAAGTTCGACAAAAAAACACTGCTCAATATTTTTTGTCGAACTTATGAAGCAATGGACTGGCAATCTTTTTCAATTGGTTTCAATTTAAAATTGATCGTGCATTACGTAATTAGGGTGCTGTGCTTATCACAAAACAATATACAGGGTGGCAGGGACATCGACGCGCAAACTATAACCATGAATTCAGGACATGATTCAAAAAAAAAAAACATTGTTTTTGGGTAGCCGTTGTTTTTTAAAATTGTAACGCTAGTGGGTTAAGAATCATGTACTGAATCCATGATAATAGGCGGCGCGTTGATGTCCCTGCCACCCTGTTTAATGGCAAGACATATAATGAGAATAATTTCAAACAATTGTAATTGAAAAAGTAATATTTTCAAACAATTGAAATTGAAAATATGATATTTTCAAACAATTGAAATTGAAAAATTGATATTTTCAAACAATCTAAATAGTACCAAGTGATGGGCCGACTATAGGTTTTGCCGATCAGACGACTAACTTTAGTAACTAAACCATTGGACATAATATATTTGACTGAAGTTTTTTGCAGACTGGGAAGACGTTCCCAGTCTGCAAAAAACTTCAGTCGACAATACCACAAGAAATTAAACTTTAGATTGTATAGTAATTTATTTGGCCGCCAAATACGACAGATATGGATTTTCATACTAAGATTGCCGGTCGGGCGCTCGTTTGTTTTTGACCAGTACAGCAATTTCGATTTATCTCAAAGAACCTTCTTCGAGATAAATCGAAAATAATGTCAAAATAATGTTCGAATTTCCAAGCATGTTTGAGAGAAAATAATTCCTGAACCAAAAAGATATTGGCCCCAAATGAAGCAAACCTGTATCAGTAGGAATTTTTGTGTTATTGGATGACATACAAGCTGACACGATGGCCCACCGGAAGTGGGTAAATAGACATGAGCTTCCGTAGTTAGGTATTATCTAAGAATAATTATTGGTTGACGCTCCTAACTACATTCTACATATTAATATAATAATATCGTCATCGTATCGTACGATAAAAGCTATGAATACTATTGAGCAAGTGCATAATAGGTATGTATAGTCTGTCCGAAAAGTATTTGCTGAAAGTGTAAACAAAGTCTGTTCAGGTTAAATTTTTACGCATTCACTCGCTAAAGGAAACTCGTAACACATTCACCTGTATTTAACAGATTTTAACTTAATATGGTCTCACCAGTTTTTCCAACAGTTATTGTTTGAATACGATTATTAAATTGTAATAGAAAATTCATTGACAAAAATGTTGATAAGAAAATTAAGCTCAATTTTTTAAGGTAAATACTAATTACAAACCACTATAATAACTTCAACATGAATGATGTAACCAATATTTTGTAACCATATTTTGATTTTAAAAGAGTGTCCGTGGAGTTTCTTGCCCGTTTTTCTCCAAAGGTACCTACTACGCTTTGAGATCTAGCTTCATCGTTCTGACTGACCGACCCCTTGACAATTCAAAAGTGCCTGTAACTGGTTTATTTGAAATAATTCTTTGAGTTTGAGATTGAGTATAATTTAGGGTTAAAGTATTAAAATAATCAAATTAATGCACTCAATTAGTAAGAGGCGCTAGAAATTGACATTCACATGTACGTTTTCTCATTCCTTTGTTTACATTTTCCTGAGATACTTTTGAAACACACCTTAATACATTTCAAGTTTCTACAAACTGAGCCATGTCCAACTTCAGAGCATATTAGACGGCTACTTACTTTAGGTACCTACTATATTCATTAGCACCTAGGTATTATGCAATGCATTTAGACTTACGTCTTAAGCTTCAAACAGAATATTTATTATTAATAAATTAATATGTTTTGCTTTGATGCACTTGTCACTCGAGATAATGACCTGTGCTAAAGTATTTCTGCTGCGATAAAATAAATAAATTCTTTATTGCGATTATAAAAGGTATATATTATTAAAATAGTTTAATAATTAAGGCTGGTGTAGACAGGGCGGGCCGTACTGCGCTGTTTTGTGTTGCAATACAATGCGATTAGCTTGATTTTTTTTGGACCGCGTTTTTACTTCCGCGTTTAGACTTCTTAATCTGTTTAGGTCTTATAATTTAATTAACTTGTTTTTTGAACCTACTAGGATCACGGCATCTTCGTCAACTTGTCTTTATAATATATTTAGTGATTGTGATGCCAAAAATAAATGTGTGTTAAGTGACTTAACTTCTGACCACTGTGGTTTATTAGCTAGCTTCCCCATGCCATTACATAAAAAGCCGCGTAAAATAGAATGCAGGCCCTATACAGCTGTATAGTCAGACAGGCGACTAGCTAGTCGTTGCAATAAGTTTAAAAATAATATAGCTCATAGAATTACACCATCTATAGTAGAACTCGAGAGTCCTAATGAAATCTATGGAGCCCTTTTTGATGTCGTGCAAAAAGAGTACCAATCTACATTCAAGACCAAAACTATTAAAATTAATGGCACCAGCACTGGCTTTATCCAATGGGCCACTCCAGGTATTTATAAAAGTAGAGCGAGACTATACGAGTTATATGGTTTGAAAAAATACAGGTTTGATACTCCTTTCCTAGAGTATGTTAAAAATTATTCAAAATTATTTAAAAAGGTTAGTGTTTATGCTAAATCGAAATTTTTGAGCGATACAATTAAAAATTCCAATAATAAAGTAAAAACCACTTGGAAAATTATTAACAATGAAACGGGTAAGTCGGTTAAACAAGATAAAGAACTTGAGATTATAGTCGACAGTAAATTAGTTACTAAAGCAGCTGACGTAGCTGAGGCGTTTAATGAGTTTTTTGCCAACATACCTTTAACTACGACTCGCTCCTTAACTTCGTCCCCGTCTAAAGCTGAAAACCTTTTGCTTAGTAGTGTGTCTAAAAGTAGTCGTTTATTTAGCTTCGAACATGTAACACCTCGTGATGTAGTTAATGTTTTTAACACACTCAAATCCAAAAACACTGGTGATTACTGGGGCATCTCCATTAAACTTTTAAGTAATATAATAGACATCGTAGCCCCCTATCTAGCTGTTACTTTTAATAAATGTGTTGACTCAGGAACTTTTCCTGACCTCATGAAGAGTAGTAAAGACATTCCATTATTTAAATCAGGTAATAAAAATGACGTTGGCAATTTCAGGCCTATTTCTATCTTACCTGCATTTAGTAAAATATTTGAAAAGTTAATACTCAAGCAGTTACTAAGACATTTTAATTTAAATAGCCTCCTTCATAATGAACAATATGGCTTTACAAAAGGTCGTTCGACTACAGATGCGGGTGTTGCTCTGCTAAAACACATATTTAGCGCATGGGAGAACTCGCAAAATGCTATTGGGGTTTTCTGTGATCTCTCCAAAGCCTTTGATTGCGTACACCATGACACGCTATTGCGTAAACTGCGTCATTACGGTGTGCAAAACGAAGCTCTCGATGTTATAAATTCTTATTTAAGTAATAGGTCCCAATGTGTAGATATTAATGGTGTGAAATCTTCCGGGTTACCAGTTCAGTTAGGTGTACCTCAAGGCTCAATACTGGGTCCATTCTTGTTCTTAGTGTATATCAATGACTTACCATTCTTTTTTTAAAGTAGACAGGAACAGACAAGTTTTTGACGATATAAACAGTGCACTCTCAATGGTTACGGATTGGTTTACAACAAATAACTTAGTTCTCAACTCCAAGAAAAGGAAATGTATAAAGTTCGCTTTACCGAATGTTAGAAATCTAGGACCCAACATCGTCTTAGATAAAGAAGTGCTTGAAACTGTGGGCTCGGCAGTTTTTCTGGGCATAACAGTAGATGCCAAACTTCAGTGGGGCCCACATATTTCAAGTCTAGCGGGAAGGCTCAGCTCGGCCGCCTACGCTGTCAGGAAAGTAAGACAATACACTGACGTTGATACAGCTCGATTAGTCTATTTTAGTTATTTCCATAGCGTTATGTCCTATGGTATTCTGCTGTGGGGCAAAGCCGCTGACATTCAAAATATATTTGTTCTTCAAAAACGAGCTGTCCGAGCAATTTATCAACTAGGTACCAGAGTCTCTCTGAGAGATTTTTTTAAAGATATTGGTATTCTTACAGTGGCATCACAATTCATCTTCGCCAATATCTTATATATTAGGCAAAATATACACGTATACACTAAAAACAGTGATATCCACAATATTAACACCAGAAATAAAGACAAATTACGAGCTCCTTTTCACCGGCTTCATAAGGTTCATAACTCATTTGTTGGGCTTGGTATAACCTTTTATAACAAGCTACCCACTTCTCTGCTAGATTTGCCTTTTAATGCGTTTAAAGCTAAAGTAAAATCCAACCTTTGTTCAAAGGCATACTATTCTATCAATGACTACTTAAGCGATAAAAATAGTTGGTCGCTGTGATTAACTCAAGACAATGTTTATGTTCTTTCTCCAGAATTAGCTTACCTACTGACAGGTTATATGAGTTTATAGAATGTTTAATTTATTTGACTTTATTATACAATTTATTTTATTTTTATTTATTGTTGACATGATCTACTCATTACAATGTTTTCGTATGAGTTGTATTGCAATATGTGATTAGCTAGCGACCTCGACAGTAGATTATATATTATTCTTGCCTAACTGTTGATCTATTTTTGATTTATTTTTACTTCAATGGTCCTAGTTTATCATATCTAATTATGTGACTTCGAGTTACAGCTTTATTAGCTATATGTAAGCGGGCACGCCCTTTATGCCTGGAGGCTTTATAATTCGGGTATTAAGTTCCGTTTACGTTTTTAGTTTTTATTTTTGCTTGAGTTTAGATTTCTATATTTTTTTTTGTTGGTACATTGGCGCGTGCTAGCTGTCATTATGGCATAATAATATATTTTATTGAATGTTTTGTGTTGAGTAATGTAAATTATTTGCATACTATTGTATAGAATCAAGTTTTTTTTTTTTTTTCTAACTGAACAGACAGCTGTGCTGCTGGGGAGTTTGTTGCGCCACTTCTTCTCTCCAGCAAAAGCACTAGGAAGTGGTGAAGGGCGGGCGTTTTTGGGGGACTGTCTTTTGTAATTTTGACGTTCGAAAAGTGCTGATTCTCAGCCTAATTTGAATAAATGACTTTTGAATTTTGAATTTTGTTTTTCGAACACGTAACACAACAAGCTTGATAATACCTACCTAATATATGTTAGGTTTCTGGGTGTAAGTGTAAGTGGGTCTGTAAGCGCGTATCGATATCCGCTTGAATTTATAATTTATTAAAAGGCTGATCGTGGGGGAACTGTCAATATTTGCATAACACTTTATTAGTTTTAGCACTTATTAATTCTCGTTGTAATTGTTTGTGTATGTCAGACTTATTTTTAAACGCATGTGCAATATTGAGAAAATTCTTAAAAAGGGAGAATAATTTTATGTTGCAAAAAAAAAAATTGTCGCGTCAAACAAGGTATTTAGCCCCTTTTTATCTATACAAATAAATAAAATTGAAGTGTCTGTTTGTAATGTCAAAATAACAGCTTTTTACTAAATGCATATGAAAGTATATACGACTCATACAACAAAAATACAATTTAATTTTTTTTTGTCTGTCTGTCTGTTTGTTCCGGCTAATCTCCGAAACGGCTGAACCGATTTGGACGGGACTTTCACTAATAGATAGTTGAGGCCACTTGGCGTAAAATAGGCTACTTTTTATCCCGACATTCCCACGGGAACATTTAAGGGAAATCTCCGAAATGGCTGGACCGATTTTGACGGGACTTTCACTGGAAGATATAAATAAGAATAAGCTTATTTCATAAGGATTAAAATATGCTACCTTTGTTTCAAAAAAAGACTAAGGGTTTCGCGCAAAAAACTAAAACCCATGAAATCTGTATCTACACAATATCTTCTTATCTTAATCTTTGTAATTTCAAAATAACAGCTTTTAACTAAATGCATAAGAAAGTACATATATACAATCCATACAACAAAACACAATCTATGTTTTTTTGTCTGTCCGTTGTTCCGGCTGATCTCCGAAACGGCTGGACTGATTTTGACGGGAGTATCACTGGCAGTTTTACAAATAAATAAAGTTGATGCATAGAATTCCACGCAGGCGCAGTCGTGGGTATCTATACAAATAAATAAAATTGAAGTGTCTGTTTGTAATTTCAAAATAACAGCTTTTCACTAAATGCATGAAAGTACCTATATACTTGTAGCGGTTACGCCGCCACATACGAACTACGCACCAAAGACATGACGTCACACAATTCTTGCATCGCGCAGTTAGAGTTTGCCGAGCGAAAAACATAGATTAGACTATCCGAAATCAACTTACGGGCAGTTGCCCGCCAGACATAACTCCCGTCTGGTCGGAGGATCCTCCCTTTTCTATGGTGGATGAGTGAACTTTACACCCTGTTCCTCATACCTCTAAATTGGTGACCCTGAGTATGAATGTCAACGCAGCCTTCGTGCAACTACTTCAGCGTGACGTCATCATCATCATCACTCCCGCAAGCTTTCGTGAGGCGAGTCACACAGCCAGCCAGCACCCACGGCGTTAACGGGTATTCTGACCACCAGCATGAAGCGAACGCGCATTCCTGGTCATCACCCTTAGCCACATCAGCACCTGCACTTCCGGCCGGTCTCACAAGCAGAGCCTATTCTACCCTCTTCTGGTCGACGCAAGCAGTCAGCCACAACCCGGCGCTGTACCTCATCCGACTCACTGGATGACGACGCAGCGCCACCCCGACTCATTCGGGAATCACCGCAAACAGTTCCGACTCACCGTGAACTTTGCGACACCCGGTTCCGACTCATTGGAACCACAGCTAGCACTGTGCAGGCATCTCAAGATCCAAGACTCAGCCCACTATCGACCTCCAATCTCCGGAGGGGAGTGATGTAGCGGTTACGCCGCCACATACGAACTACGCAACAAAGACATGAGCTCACACAATTCCTGCATCGCGCAGTTAGAGTTTGCCGAGCGAAAAACATAGATAAGACTATCCGAAATCAACTTACGGGCAGTTGCCCGCCAGACCAAAACACCCGTCTGGTTGGAGGATCCTCCCTTTTCTAATGAGGATGAGAGAACTTTACACCCTGTTCCTCATACCTCTGAATACTTACGATCCATACAACAAAACACAAAAAAAAACCTGTCTGTTTGTATCGGCTAATCTCCGAAACGACTTTTCGACTGGAGTCTCACTGGCAGCTATGCAAATAAAGTTGATGTATAGACATCATCGCGGACGAAGTCGCGGGTAACAGCTAAGGTAAACGCGGGTGAAGTCGACAGTGACCCAGAAGTGGTCATATTATATAAAAACATCAATATCTTTTTCTACTAAACATTAAACTAGCCGATTTTTATGGCAACATATTTTTGGTAATATATTGCATAATTAAAATAACAACACAGAGTTTTAACTGTAACGGCGTTTGAAATATTAGACTTGAAAAGTGTGTTTCACAATTTTTGATTTTTTTTGCAAGTTTAGCTGCTAAATGTGGAACTCAGCACGTAGTTTTGTGATTTGATTTATGAAGCTTCAGTGAGGTCTACGGTAAGTCTGATTGTTTGATGAATTAGTTAAGTTATTTAACTAACGATTTAACTTGAAATTTAGAACCCTTTTTACGTAAAAGTATTTTTTATTGAGTGTGACATTTATTGGTACCTAAATGTTCCTAGTAGACCTAGAACTCGTCATTTTATGTACTATTGTGACGATAATTGGAACATGCTTGATAGCTGCCTCTAAACTCGTCATTTTGTAGATATTTTTATGTTTTATGCCACAAAATACGAATAATAACTGTTATCGGGACCATTTCATGGGTGTTAACTCTCTTGTACAAAGACATTATATGGTTAGGACTACATTTGAAGATAAAACTGGGATCTTACTGACTCTTAACCTGCTATCTAATTACGCAACACATTATCGTAAACGGTTCCGACTAATCTGTTTCATTTTGACAGTTCAACAATATTCATTGCCTTATTTACGTTGTTCAGCAGACTTTTTTGTCGAACTGATGAAGCAATGGATTAGCAATCTGTTTCAGAACGATTCAAATTCTGATTGATTGTGTATTACGTAATTAGGGTACTGTTTTCGCTTTGCTCGCTCAATGCTTGAATAAGCGCGCCACGCGCTACGCGCTTTGCTCAGCCGTGACGTCAGCGTCATTGGGGTCGGTTCCCAGGCTTGGTACAAAACTACTGTGCTTGCGATTTTGTTATGATAGACCGGGTAACTTCATTTCTGATCTTAGCCTTCAAAAAAATCCGAATCCGACCTTGAATTGATGGACTAGTCCCACTGTCAATGTCCACGTTTCGGCACCGTATGTCCTAGCGGGTAGGACGCACTGGTTCAAGATCTTAACCTTCAAACACTGCGGGATTGACGACGAGAAGACTTGGTGAAGTTTTCCAAACGCTATCCAACTTAACTGGACCTTCTGTCGGCTTCTTTCTCAAAGTTGTGTCTACCGAGCTGGATGACTTGCACTAGGTAGATGTACTCCTTCACAACCTCGAAGAGAGACCCTTCGATGTGGATTGGCACGACATGCGAATATTACATGACTTTAGTCTTGTCCAAATTCATGCCGAGGTCAACTCGCCGAGAGACTCCATTTAGGCTGTGCAGCATCTAGTCTAACTGTTCCAGCGTTCCTGACGATGTCATCGGCAAAACGAAGATGTGAGATGTACTCGCCGTTAACGTTGATACCCTGTCCAGTCCAGTCCAGGGTCTTAAATACGTCTTCCATCGCATAGGTGAACAATTTGGAGGATATCACATCCCTCTGTTTCAGCCCCCTCAGCCGTTTGATGGGGCTGGCTTCCTTATCCTGGATCTGGACAGTTATCGTTGCAGCGTTATAAAAACACCCTAAAACTTCGCTGTAGCGCCAGTCAATTCGACATCGCTGCAGAGTTGCCAGATCTGCCCCATATTTCGATGGAGTTAAAGACTTTCTCGTTGTCCACAAATGCCATACACGAAGAAGCTGAAGCTTTTTCTGGTGGGTGAAACTCGTCAAGGGTCCTGGCGAGACGGTTCGTGACGACCCTCAAGAACAGCTTGTATACGTGGCACAGAAGTGAGATGGGTCTATAGTTCTTCAGCAAGGATTTGTCACCGTTTTTGAAGAACAGAAGCCCCGCATCTCTGCTCCTTGCCTCAGGCGTGGTACCTTCTTGGAGTTAAAAAGACTGGAGCCCCGACTGGTTTAAGGAGCTCTGTCGTAATTCGCTAAGCCTCACTCGTGTCCAAGTACACCAAGTACATTGCGAAAACACGTCAAAATTGATTCTAATAAAAACAGATTTTGTGATTCTGCCTGATCTCTTAATTTTTTAAGCAAAATATATTAGAATTTAATTTATCTTGCTGTTTTTATTGCCTACTTGCTCTGCTAACAGCTAACTACCTTTAGTAATAGGGATGTTGAAAAAAATCGTGTTTTGTTCTATAGATAGATTATTAAAATAAAATGGATACGTATTTTTTTTTACCTTATCAAAAGATTACGGTATTAAATTGAGTGAAAATGTGGCATGACATCACTCTCCGGTAGATTTTATATTGAGTTGTAACGTACCGAACCCCTACTCCCTAACTTAAATGCGTTTTAAGTATCTAATTTATTTATTTATTAATATGATAAAGCAGAAAATACGTGTCTAATATTTTTTTTATTATCCGACTGATGGACTAAATTGTATTTTTTTTACCATTCTACATTCCATTTCTTGGGATTTGGTCTTTTACCTTTTGTTTCTTAGACTTGCCACTCGTATCAAAGACAATCACAATTTGTTTTAATGTGTACTTATCTTGAACTTTATGTTCAAGTCCTGAGAGTTCATATTAGCGTCAAAAAATGACGATTACTGGGTCCTTTTGATGAGTAATAGTACAAATCTGACGGCTACTGGTACAAATCACCCTTTTTTCACATTTGCCTTAATAAGTAATTATTATCACTCAAAGTCATAAAAATGAACTAGTTAATTAGAATAACAGATATATTTCCTATTTAGTTATGCAAAAAGTTTAATTTTAAATGAAATACTTTTCACACAGCAGTTCTTTAAAGTCAGTGAATTTCGAAACCCGACGAGTATTGGTACATTTACCTTAGTCATCAATAAAAGTAATCTATGTAAAATTACTTTTATGTTCATATTACAACAATAATTGCATTCAAAGTACAAAATTAAATGGTCCTCGCTTGAGGCAATTACTCGTAATGTATATTTACGATACAAACGGCTTACATAAGGACGGTCGTGTGGGATTTGCTTAAGTGGGTCTAAATCCGCTCGGGCCCAATCGGGGACGCTCGGGTATCATCGCGGATTGACAGCTTGTTTTTAGAAAATTCTCTTTTGATGGTTGTCAACGGGTTATGGGATTTGTAGCAAATGTTGTAAAGAGGGATTTTGTTATTTTATATGTATGTAAACGACACATATGCTGTCTGACAACCGACTCTCTAGACATGGAATAAAAAAATACACGTGATGCTTATTCCACGTAAGTGGCTATAGCTGTTTTAAATACTACAGTCTCCTCCAAAAATATTTTTCCTATAAGAAAGGTTTGCCAATAAACATGATAGGAAAGTTGATACAAAGTACTTAACAATGAACGAACCGGATCAAAACAATTCTGCGAAATACGTAATTAGGCAGGTCTACAGACATTTTCTGAAAACATTTATTTTATTTCTTGTTCTTATAAAAACTTCAATGCTAAGTACTGGTGTAAAAATAAAAGCTTATAAAAACACAATATATTTTCGGCCTTAATGAAGAATTTTAATACTACAACTACTACCACTGATACTAGATGTCTTCTTGAGGTTACAAGAATAAAATTGAAACATCGACCAACACCAGTCACCAACCATTAAACCAGATAAAAATTCAGACTGTATTCCGGTCTGAATCACGCTAAAAAATACACCAATTTCTGGGACAGGGAAGAAATATGTGACAACGTTACATAGGAAATCCAGTCATCTATTGCAGAACCTTGAGCGAATAAGGCTGTTTCTCCATTGGAGTCGAGTGATGAAGCGGAGATGAGCGAGAGAGTAGTGTGGAGTACTGGAGCTGAGTATCCATGTTCACTGAAGCGGAGCGGTTCCAAGTAGCACTGTATAATATACTTTATACGTGGTAAGTTCTAGATTCAGATCCGTCTGGCAATATCAGCCTATAATATTCTTACGGCTGGGACTCAGGCGCGGGCCGTAAATCACCACGTGGGCCCAATGCGGGTTGGTAGAAGTCACATGCCTTCGAATTTTCTTTTCTAGGACATGCTGGTTTTCTCATGATCTTTTCCTGCACCTTTTAGAGTACCGTGGTGATGAAATAATTTACATAAATTAAATTGCCGGTATCAACGGCCAAGAACCTATAAGTTGCAGTCGCTTCCGCCACAGCACTGCTCTTTCAGGTCAGTCAGTTCCATCTGATCTGCTTAAAAAATCCGTACCGGGTCACCGTTACCGCCTTAAGATTAACCTCTCCACTTTCTGTATAGCAGTACAACTAAATAAATATACTGAACTGACCTACATTCCAGTCTGTGACCCCTCTTAATAATGGGATAACAACAGCTTCTACTCAGAAGACTATTACGCAATCAGGGCTCAAACAGCAACGGTAGAAAGAAAGGGAAAACTGCTGGATAAGTAAATACATTCAAGTCAACAGGGGGGCCATGACTGATTAGTACTTTGATCGATCTTGCGACATTGAGGAGTTAGAAATGGAGTACTAATGCACTGGGAATTTTGCTTACTGACTTTGATATATATGCAGTATAAATCACCGTACGGATCTGTGATGTGCGGAGTTGTAACTTTGCACTCTGCCGTGTTTAGCCGTGTGACGTGACTGCTATCACAAAGACGGAGAGATAAGATGTTTGAAATCTCAAAGGAAATGGGTGGCGGTGTTCATCGATTTGTGTTGATGATGATTGATGACTAAGTTGACTGCTATCTAGCAAGGTGTAGATGGCAATCCTTTAATTATACGTTTATACCTAATCGTTTTTGGATACAATACAACAGGAAATGAACGAATGTATTGAGAAAATGTCTCACAACATTCGGATCTTGCGAAAGGAGTGGCAAAAATGAGCAATGTGGGTACTCCATTATCATAACTCATCAGTGGTAATACAGTGCCTGTGGGACATTAAACTGTGTTGACAAAGTATTCTTTGATCGTAACTAATATTGTGACTGCGTTTGGTTTGTTAATGGATCTTTCTGCACGAGGACGCACTTGGTGAATGGTTCTTAGGTAGGTATTTAACATAAATGTGATATACTTGAACACACTTGCATTCACTTTCAGAACATCGAGCATTCGCTGTTTTTAAAATCGAAATGAACAACGAACAGAGCTAAGCACTGAGCCAAACATAACTATGAACATTTTCACGATCACACTAGCGAACGTTATTTCGTGCTCGTCAAAAAAATATTCTTCACGAAGATGGAAACGGTACAATGACAGAATGGCACGGCTCGGCAAAAATCTCGAAGCAAAACCCTCCTTTTGCTTTAGTGCTCGCTAGAACGCTCGCTAGAATGCTCGCTAAAACGCTCTCGTTTATTTTTCTGTAATGTAACATTCGCTAGAATTCTCATTACAAGTGAATGTTCAAATTTATCAGCTCCTTTACGTCACGCCTGTATTCCCCGAACGGTTAAGTAGAGGTGTACCGTAGGTCTATAGTACACCCACATTTCGCTAATAAGGGGCGAGCTTATTGCCATCAACCCGACACAAATCCAGCCTCCGGGTTGCTACTGAGAAATGATTTCCGGCCACCGTAGGCGCGGGCCTGCGGACGTAGAGCAGAGGGCAGCTCGCCGTCCGATAAGGACCAGGCCCGGGTCGACGGCGCGTCGTGTTCCACGCGCGCCTCAAAGAGATGTCAGCGAAACTGACGGGGTCCGTTAGGGCCGATGCCTGCCGGGGTTGCGGGTAGTCCCAAGGGGAAACCGTGGCCCCTGGCATGGCAAGGGAAGGAACACGGGTGGGTTTTAGTCAGTAAAAGTCTGACACGCCCTTCCGCTCCGCCCAGAGCAGGAGAAGTCATTGGATGATTTCCCACCCAAAAAAAAAAAAAAAAAAAGGCAAGTAGGTATTTGTTGTCCATATTTCCTTCAATGTTTTTGATCGCTTACCTTATGCACTGCTTTAAAGCTGTGCGGTCCATTAACGGAAGTACATACTTGAATTAAGTCACACAAGATTTTATGTTATTTTCCTTATCTTTTCCGAAAGACACTATGTCAATTCGCAACGTTAATGTAAGAAGCTTTAAAAATATACACATAAATAAAACGCTAAAAACATGTTCTTCAAATCGATAGATCGAGCTTACGTTTATACAAGGTGGAGACGACAATACAACAAAAAATTGAACGGCGTGTCCCTAATGACGTTCCCATACTGTATAAAAAAATTCAAATGAATTTATTCAATAGGTTAGTCATTATAGCTCGGCAAAATCCATAGTCGACTCGGGCTATTCCTATTATCCACCCCAAAAATCCACCTTAAGGTGGATATTCTGAAATGTATGCCCGAGAATTCACCCAATACCTAGTTGGATAAACGGAATTTATAGGCTTAGGGTTTTTTTTTTTTTTTTTTTTTGGGTGGGAAATCATCCATTGACTTCTCCCGCTCTGGGCGGAGCGGAAGGGCGTGTCAGACTTTTACTGACTAAAACCCACCCGTGTTCCTTCCCTTACCTAGACCAGGGCCACGGTTTCCCCTTAGGACTTATCCGCAACCCCGGTGGTGTGGATCCGGTACATTACATTTAATTTGTTTGAAAAACTCATGTTTTTTTTTCGAAGCTAGGATTTTTTTGACAGTTCCAAAATACTCTTAAGCGTTAGTAGTGGCAGTATTTTAATTTTTTGTTGTATGGTAGTCTCCACATTGTATATGTAAAGGTAAGCAATATTCATAATATATAAATAACCTTTAAAAAATCTTACAGGATGATTTCCACCAAACGGCTCGCTTCGCATCGGCTCGGAAAGGATACGAACGGATGCGGCGACAGCCGATAGCATCCGGCAGGATGTCAACGCATGCGATCAACTCCGAACCGGCGGCGTCGCTTCCGAACTAATCAAATAGTTTAATTCCTGCCGTGTTGACGTGTTCAAATTTTTGAAAATGGTTGAAGTTGACGTAGTATTGTTGGCTATTGCATTAGAAGAACGGAGACGGAACGACGACAGGTGAACGGAGCCGATCGCGCGTCGCAGCATACTTTCGACTACGATCGCGTGTCGCGGGAGACGCCCGCGGTCAACCTGCTGTGCGCGGCTTGGTAATATAGACTTTTAATACTGTGTACACGATTTAATATCGTTTAAAGCTTGTAAAATTCGTTCTGTTCCGATGCGGTGCGAGCCGTCTGTTGGGAATCTTCCTTTACTTACCTACAGACCGATACTTTGATTTATATTCAATCAACTTATCCTGTCGCAGTACACTTTTCCGTAACGAAAATACCTAATGCCTAACGAGAGTGTTGTATTGAAAATTATGTTTAACTGTTTGACAACAAAGTTCAAATTTACTTAGACGAATGATCTAACGAGAGTGTTGTATTTAAAATTATGTTTAACTGTTTGACAACAACGCTCAAATTTACTTAGACGAATGATCCTTGACGATTAATAGTTAAATTAAAACCTTTTTATTAGTTTGATGTTCCCATTACGTTGTGTCAAGTTTAAAAAACTATAAATGCGAATAACAGTTCATGTCAATGTCACCATTGCTATTTCTTGTATTTGGGTTAATATTTTACAATTGCATAAGTTGATAAAAAATGCTATGCAATAGCTTTACCGCGGCAGTCCCCGAGTGCCACACGTCTTTTTTTCTCTATTAGTTCTATTTACTTAGTATATTTTGTTTATGTATTTTCAAGTTAATTTTCTATCATGTTACACCTACTGTAGAAGTACTCGTAGAACTAAGGTATTAATTCCGCCTTTACTTGTACCTACTTGTTTGAATAAATAAATGAATAAAAAGTCACGATTCGCGAAAAGCTTATTAGAATCATTTTCCCTTGATCTCATTTTGAACTTTTATTGGACTGGAATAATTGGCATAGACACAATACTAGGAAACATTTCGCTTTATTGATTTGGCCCGTAGAAACGTCTTTTAAGAAGGATTTTCTCGTATTTTCGCGTGTTGATTAAAAGCCTGTTTGCCTTTTAGAAGAAACATTCGACCTTTATTTAGTACCGAGACATTTGTTAGGGGCTCGTGGATAAAAAATAACAGCCGCACGGGTCAATTGAAGGTTAAGCTTCTCAAGGTCGGTGCGTGGATGGGTAACCATGTCTATTATCTTTCCGACACACGGAGCCTTGGCAAAATAGGCATCATCGTTTTATGTAAAATACTGGTATTCAGCTGCATTATGGTAAGACTGGAAGCCGAGCCCAACATAGTTGGGAAAAGACTAGGCATATTGATATTGACATTTGTACGGTTCCAAATACACACATCAAAAAAAGTTTGCGATCAGATTGAAAAATCGAAATCATTTTTGTTACGGCATTATATTATAATTTCTTCTTCTTTTTAGATTCTTTCAGGCAGTGTGTTTCTATTTAAAAAAAGATATAACGTACACACTTTTTCTTGACAAAGTTAAATTTAATTAAAAAAATATTAGCTTTTGCTAGTGATCACCAACTTTTTTTGGTGTGTGTAGGTATGTTAAATTCTTTTCTTGAATTTTGTTTGAGTGAGTGAGTAAAACTTTACTTTTCCGATTATTAAAATCACAACTGGCATTCTAAAGACAGTTGTATGAAATGGCTATTATAAGTAAGGCTTCTGTCCCTAGCTACCTAATCATTTTCTCTCTCAAGAAACGTACCTACAACAGATTGTAGTTTTACTTAGGGCGAACTTCACCGTTAAAACTGAACGCGATCAGCACATAAACCACGTTTAAGAGCTGTCAGTTTAATTTTTTTATATTGACACTGACAGCTCTTGAACTTAGTTTAGAAGTGCAGATCGCGTTCAGTTTCATTGGTAAAATAGACACTTACTGTTAAGGTAAGTAAAAGAGGAGGATTAATAGTTAATCGCTGACTGTTCACGCCGCTGATGAGTGCTCGTTTGCCGTAGCGACAAGAGCTCTCAAAGAGAGTAATCGCTCAGCTACGTTCGTTTCGCGAGCAGAACACTCGCTGAAAGACTCATGCTTGGTATCCTATACCAACGAGTAATCGTTTTAAATGCTAACTCTACTTGCTTGTCGTTAAACACGGCGCGGCGGTGGGACGGATGCCTAAAATGGCAAATTGACGTATTGATACCCTACGTCAATCTGCTTTGTCAATCGTCAATTTACCGAAGAACTGTTACCTTCTAAACCAACAGCTGCCTGGTGACGGGGACCATCACGGGACACTGCTCGCTAAACAAACACTTCCACACAATAGGCATAACGGACAGTCCTCTGTGCAGGGCGTGCATGGAGGCTGAGGAAACCGTCACGCACGTGCTCTTTGAATGCACAGGCGTCATCCAGAATAGAACAGAAACCCTCGGGTCACCCAGATCTTTATACACAGATGTTCTAAACACACCAGGAGTTTTAATTAACTTCTGGAGGGAGGTGGGCTGGTTGGAATAACCCCCCCCCAAAAGGCCGCCATGGCTCACGCACCATGGTCCACTCGACGGACTAAGTGTGGAAACCAAACCCTATGACATAGAACATAGAACCAACAGCTGCATATCTTAAAATATCTCATTGTATAGCTTGTCCACTCTGAAATGACGCGCGAATGTACGTAGGTAGTGGGCGCGTCATTTCAGAGTGGACTCGCTATACGAGAATCTTTCTTATTCGCTGTCTTTTGTGAGCCAAACAATAGCGCCAAATTGGTCGAATAACCTTTATAAAAACTGTGAAACCAATTCAGCAAGAACACACGACGTACCTACGTTTTATTTAACAATCGTATGAGTACCTATTTAGGTATGTTCTCATTAATCACCTTGACAACAATATTGATCTTTATAGAATACCAAAATCATTAATATTATTTTGTATATAAGTTTTCAATAGTATTTCCTCCCGGGAGAGGGCACTGGCTCTTGTAGCACAGGTTAACCACCCAGCACAAGTGGCAGGGACTTCACACAATTTGTAACCACTTTCTTATGTAATATAGATTATTATTATTTATTTAATAAGAATTACTGTTGAAATTATTTTATAAGTAGGTATATACCTACGTCACAGGGATAACGTCCTAAACACAACAATAAAAACCTATCAGTGATTTGGTTAGATTGGGGCGGACCGCGCCACGACACAAATTGTCCGACATCACTTTCGTAAATTTTTATGAACGAACGCACACTACAGGCGGGCCCAGCACTTTTTTGGATAATAACGCATTGCGACTCCGTATCAAAGTTGCGACAAACAAAGGCGCGACAAATGCTAGGGCGACAGTGCGAAAGGTCGACCATCAGCGGTGCGACTGAACATCAGCTCGACGAACGTTAGCGCGACAGATTGTTTTCACGACAAACGATGGCACGACGAAACTTTTGATCGACGAACGATAGCGCGACACAATTTTCGCTCGACAAACTAAAGCACGACAAACATTTCTATAATATTTTGTTGCTAATAGCAGATAATAAAAAAATGGGAAGTACTAAGTACTTTCGTTTTTAATGTTTTTATTGGCAATATTCTTTATTGTCAATGTTAAATGACTGCAGTGCGCGAGTGCAGTTACGAGCAAGGTAGGCGAAAACCATGTATAAAGAACCTAAAACTTTAAATTTTTTTTCTTATCTGCTATTAGCAACAAAATATTATAGAAATGTTTGTCGTGCTTTAGTTTGTCGAGCGAAAATTGTGTCGCGCTATCGTTCGTCGATCAAAAGTTTCGTCGTCCCATCGATGGTCGTGAAAACAATCAGTCGCAATAACGTTCGTCGATCAAAAGTTTCGTCGTGCCATCGTTTGTCGTGAAAACAATCTGTCGCGCTAACGTTTGTCGAGCTGATGTTCTGTCGCACCGCTGATGGTCGACCTTTCGTACTGTCGCCCTAGCATTTGTCGCGCCTTTGTTTGTCGCAACTTTGATACGGAGTCACGCGTTGCGCTGCGGGAAAACATCGAGAGAAAACGGGTGTTTTCTCGTGGACCTACTTTTTTGTCCTACCAGTAGGTCCACGAGGGTATGTTGTTTCTGTTGGTCCTACTGAACTGTTGAAACCAACATGAACCTCCTGTTTAAAGACTATGAGTTTGAAATCGCCAATCCGTCTTGAGCAAGCGTGGTGATCAATGCTCGTGCCTTGCAGTGGCACAAGAATAGGCTGGTATTATTATATTATTAAGATGCATTTTTATCTTATACCTGTTTGGAGAAGTTAATTTTCGATAATTAACCGATTTCCAAAAAGAAGGAGGTTCTATATTCGACTTTATGTGTTTTTTCACATATATTTTTTTGTTTTACGTACTTTCACCGGTTTCTCCGTCAATTGTTGAAAATTGTTTTTTTTTTAAAGAGTAAGCTGTCAAGGTGATCCCATATAAATTTTATTAACTTTGCTTGGATAGATTTTGTGTTTGCTTCAATTATTAATACATATTTTTCCCACTTCGTTTATGTGGATGATATGATGATAACTTCCTGTCACTATTATTTGCATAGCAGGTTATTTGTATTCGATTTTGTGGGGTAGGTACCTACCACAACTAAAAAGTGAAAAATAAAAACTTTTTACAAAAAAATAAAACCGACTTCCAAAAAAAATTCTACAAAATGAAAAATAACTTTAATTTGGGAAGTCGGTGGCAAAAATCTTCGAAATTTATTTCTTGAATTTTCAGAAAAATACGGGCGGTCACATGGCCATGGACCACATTATATATGAAAATATCATATAATAAAGAAATCTCGATATTTTGTCAAATCGAAAAACCGTGCGAAGTAGCAGCGAGTTGCTAGTTTTCAATAAATAAAATAACCAGAATAAGTGTGCCGCCAGTTAGGGGCCAGTCAGGCCTGCCAAATTGTGAATAAGAGTAATCAGTCTGGACCGCCAAACGACTGAACTACTCGCTTGCTATACAATATGGTCATCACGGGGTGTTCTTACTGAGCCAAAACATAAGGATTGACAAAATGCGTATAATAATAATAATTATTATATTATTATGTCATTTATTTCAGGCTGCGCCCATAGTGTTAGTAACAATGATCTTAAAAAACTAGTGTTAGTAGACATACAGGATTAAGTGTGGAGTTTCATCCAATGTCGCAGAATTGGAGACTCCCATCTATCTGCGAATAAACTCAAGATAGTGTTGGTACTGCCACGAAGACGAGCAAGCAGAGAAGCGCTTCTTTTACGTATGATGGCCGCAAAACCATCTATACGCCTTTCCGCGAACATCATTGACGCGCTACATCGCCATGGCAGCCCCAACAGTATCCTGAGTGCGTTATTATACTGGACACGTAGATCGCTATATGTACGCAAACTATAACTAGTCCACAGATAATAATAGATTCTCTTCTTAGAATTGAAAAGGTAAGGTGTCCCTGTATCGCCGCATACGAGGTGGTTCTAACAGCTGTTCTCATGGAGGATGGATTTGGATCTGGCTTGCTCTATAACGCAGTACTGAACCAGGCTGCATATTGAGCATTCCGGAGCCAAACCTTAATTTAGACTAAGATAAAACATTATTATGTATTTTAATATTTTTGTTCCTATTATAAAATTGTAATTTATAATGTTTTTGTTGATGACTTGTGTAATATTTATGTAATGATTAATTAATTAATTCTTAATGTATTTAATATTTTTAATTTCACATGTATTTATAGGACTGGTTCTTTTTTTTAAATGTAATGTTAACATTGTTTTAATAAGATTAATGGACTGTAGAAAAACATCCCTACAGATTACCCAAATAAACTTCAAAAAATACTTGAGGCTATGTTTCTTTCTCCTCTCTTTTTTACTATCTTGTACATATTATTTGTATTATTTTAAGACTTAGTTTTTATAATAATTATGTAAATATTATCATGGCAATTAGTGACTTACACGAGGGTTGCTCATTAGAGTTAAATTATGTATAATGTACCCACCCACACACAATCTAAGTACTTAGTACGTATTCCAAAAATTGTAAAGAATCAAGTAATTCTAACTGAACAGACAGCTGTGCTGCTGGGGAGTTTGCTGCGCCATTTCTTCTTCCCAGCTAAAGCAGTGGGAAGTGGTGAAGGGTAAAGGGAAGGAAGGGTTTTTGGGGGACTGTCTTATTTAATTTTAATGTTCGAAAAGTGCTGAGTCCCAGTCTAGTTAGAATAAATGACTATTGAATTGAATTTAAACAATAAGCTATTAAGAATCAAATGCTGAGTTTATATATTTTTGCATTGTAATAATGTTTTTGCATTGCAATTATATTTTTGCATTGAAATCATATTTTAGCATTATAATTCGATGGGGTGGTGACATATTTTTTATTTTAGAGCATTGTTTGATTGAAATTTCATTTCCAGGAATTCATCATCATTCATAAAAGATTGCATGTCCATTAAGTTTTGCAATCAACAGAGCTTTATTTAGACAAATAAATACGATACTTTATGAGGGCGAGCCTCAATAAATTACTGCTTATGGGGAAGGCGTGGTATTCATTAAAATATGGACGTCTAATTTTACTTCGGCATCGCTGTATTGCTAAAGAATTTAATTAATTGCTTTAAATTGTGCCTACTACAAAAGAGGTTGTGGGTGGAGGATGCATAACATTATTCGGCATTCAATACAGCTAATGCAACATTCATAAAATTATGCTCTTGCGTTGGTAACCGGCTTTGGATGTACCGAACTATATGATACCTCTATTAATTTTCAAACTTGAAGCAAGAAACTGAAGATTACAAGATGAATTAATTTATGTATCGAAAGGCACTGTTTTAAGAGTTGCAGCTGACGCCAAAAAAAACTGCGGAATGTACGTCTATCCATAAAAATAACATTGAATTGTTACCCGACTGCTCAATGACAGCAAAACAAAAAAAGCCAATGCAAAGGCTGGTTTTCACGCGTATCTATGTATTTTTGTAAGTGGGAATCTTTATAGATTCCCTTCGAAGGTATAAGTAAGTATTTTATATTTGAGTATATGTAAGTATTTTATATTTGATTTGATTGACATGTGTAAGTATGTATTTTAATTGTATCTGATTTGAATGAATTGAATGAATGTTTGAATATTTTTTATTATGTATGTGGTTAATATTTTTCATTGAATGTAATGTACCTAATGTTATGGACTTTGTCTGAAATAAATAAATTGAATTGAATAAACCCTCGAAGCATCTTCATCATCAGCAGTTTATGCTTTTATAAAATCAAAATGGCGCGTTTAACACATACTGATGCAGGCATCAAATCAGAGATTGAACTAAAATAACTACCATCAACTGCATCAGCCTGCTTGAAAAGAGAGCTTCTTTTGAACTTTATAGTTCAAAGAACGTGTATTACTTAATGGTACACCTTTGCAGAAAGTTTACAGGTTCAAGTATCTTGGTCATATATTGACTCCCGACCTCAAAGACGATGATGACATTGAACGGGAGCGGAGGGCGTTGTCGGTTAGAGCGAACATGCTGGCTCACAGGTTTGCACGATGCTCACTTTCGGTTAAAATCACGCTCTTTTGAGCCTACTGTACTACTTTTTACACATGCAGCCTGTGGGCTAGATATACGCAAAGATCGTACAGCGCTCTCCGCGTTCAGTATAACAATGCGTTTAGGATACTGGTGGGGTTGCCCCGTTTCTGTAATGCGTCAGGAATGTTCGCAGATGCGCATGTGGATTGCTTTTACGCAACAATGCGTAAAAGGTGCGCAGGGTATGGGGAAGCTCCAACAGTGTCTTAAGCATGGTTGCGAGTCGCCTGGACTGTGTATACGTGGGTCACTGTTGTGCTGTCTCTCATGGGATGTCGCAACGGTGACCAACCGTTATTTCATGTTATTTGTTGTTATTTCTGTATTGTTTCCCTTGTTTTTGTTTAGTGTCTGTGCTTACTAACATAGTCGTAAGTTTATTAACAAACTTGTTGAGTCTTGGTTACTCCAATAAATAAAAATTCTATTCTATTCTATTCCAATAGTCGCGGATTTTTATTTTTCTCTTAAATTGTTACGTATTAACACGTCAGTAGGTATATGTTTCAAACTAAGTAATAATAGCGTACGGGTCGATCGATCAGATTAAGCTGGGCTTGCCGCGGTTGGTCCGTGTATGTGACCAGTTTGTCTATTGTTGCGGGTCGTCAGAAGCTCAAAAGTCTGACAAACAGTCTTACTAAGGGGATCGGCCAGGCAAGGCCGGGTAAGGGGAGTCGGTCGGGCCTCCCTGGGTTGTAGAGGTCAGAGAGGCAGTCACTCCATGTAAAATAAGGTATTAAGCTGCGTCCGGTTACACTGGAAGCTGACTCAACATAGTTGGGAAAAGGCTAGGAAGATGAGGTAAGTTTCAAATGCTACCACGTCAATGTGAAGTTAGTTCGAACCCATTCAAGGTTGTACGTCAAACATTAGAAGTATCACAGCACAGTATCAAAGTGATCGTGTTTGGTGAACACGATCACTTTCAAACTAGAGTTTAGTTACAACGACGTGTGACACGTGAGTCGCGCGAAAATGATCGATTGCTATTGGTAGATCGATTAGTTACATCAACGTTACTGTGTAGAGATACGAGATATTTTTTATGTGAATTTTATTTTATTTAATTTTATGGAATAGAATACAAATAAGTCATTATAAATAAAGGTTAGTGTCAATCAGATTAAGTGCTCTGACTACACGTTTATTACAGCATTTGACTTTAAAACAAGTTTTCCAGCACACGTGTCGATCCTCATACACAGCTAATCTGTAGGCACCTTAAACTGCTGTGTACCAAAATATGGGTGTTTACTCGTGGACCTACTTTTTTGTCCTACCAGTAGGTCCATCAGGGTATGTTATTTCTGTTGGTCCTACTGAACTGTTGAAACCAACCTCCATAAATAAAGAATTTAGGAGTCACTACGTGTGACTAGGTGGTTTGCAGGCGTTTCTTCGCCGGAGAACGGTCTGCTGACAAATTACAAGTTATTTGCTGTGTCGAAGCAGTGTTGTTATGAGTGATGACCTTCAGTCATATTATACTGCTTTCATATTGCGTGGACCTCCGTTTTAGTACATACCTCCTTAAAAGAATATCGATGATGCTGCTATAACATTTACAGCCATTTACTTCTTTTTGACTAATAAAATATTAACTTAAGTTTTATCTACATATTATTATGACAAAATATGAATAAGTTCAAATATTAATTAAATTGTTCTTTTATATTATAATAAAAGCAGTAGGACAACTGAAACCACACCTAGTCTAATTTCTATATGTATACAGGAGGTTCTTGTTTGTTCCAACAGTTCAGTAGGACCAACAGAAATAACATACCCTCGTGGACCTACTGGTAGGACAAAAAAGTAGGTCCACGAGAAAACACCCCAAAATATTACGTAAGAGAAACTTCTGGTACACTGCGCTGGCGCGAGTTGTGATGAATTGGATCCCATCTTGTTTTGTATTACCTACTCAAGGTACAATAAGCTAAGGAATAGAAATAAAACCTATTTTTAGACAACACGTCAGACTTAAGGGTATCCTTGTCGACGGCTCGAACTCGTTGGTGGGCGTAACGAATATGAATGCTAATTAGTCAAATTATGGGACAGTTTATGAAGATGTTAATAATGACAATATTGCACGACTCATAATGCGAAGCAGCGAAGAGTGTTTTATGATCGAAAAATTTGTTTTGCCTCTTTTCTGCAACTTTTTTTATTGTTACACTCCCGCTAGTACATAGAAAGTACTTAATTTATACCATTGTATAGTTAATGTAATGGAAATTAATTCTGTACTTTTAAAAAATTTATTTAATTTAGTTAATAATTATACATTAATATTTAGTAATTTTGAATAAACGAAAAAAACATGTTAATAGTTAAAAAAAAAACCTGTCAGTCAAGTGTGAAGCCTGAAAACATTGTAGGTAGCTTGCAAAAAAATCAATTAATTGAGTCTTTTTTTATAGATTTGTTTCACCCATATGAGGAGGGTTATTGAAAATGGCTCTTTTATTCAATGTAAACACTTATTTCTTTACTAGCTTTTCAGCTGGAAAGTAATATGTTGAAATTGCAGCGTCAGCGAACGGTATCCGCGTTGCTGAGTTTTGGGCCAAACTTTAAAAAACTAAGAACATAATTATTATTTTCGTGTTATTTTTGCCATGGACAAGCTAAAAAGAAGACTAGCTTTTGCGTTGATTGGAAATTATCCCACGGGAATGTTTAACCAAAAAAGGAATCCTATACCCATGCCATGGTTCAACCGTTTAGGCATGAAAAGGTAACACAGACACACCCGACATTGTAATATTAGAATGGATAAAGAGTCCTATGTTTAGCGACTACGAGTTATTTTTGTATTAGCGCAAACGCTTATGCATATAATACAAGGATGAACAAACAAAACAGTACCGACTTCAACCCGTCTCGATAGCAGCAGGCACAAGTCGTAGCATTGCGTAGCAATCTCGTAGCAATCTCGTAGCAATCTCGTAGTAATCGCGTAGCATTGGCGTAGTAAGTAATCGTGTAGCAGTGTCTATGAGACTCTTTGTATTTTTGTTTTCCATACACACGAAATCTCATGCATCATTACAAAAACAGTCCTTTGTCAAAAAACAAAATAAAGACGAGCAATAAAATAGCGCTGTCACCAAGTGAACAAAAAGTGAATTACGGAGCAATATTAGTGAGTTTACTATCAATCATGTGTGTAACTGTGTGATTTATGACCGTGTTACGTGAGAGAAGAGCTAATATTTGAGTCAGTCACGTGTGAATTAGGGGAAGTAGTGGGTAGAGACTGATGACGAGAAAATAATAAAGAAAATGAACAAAACGATCGTGTTTTGTTTACCGATCTAGCCTTGACTAATGAAACCAATTAATTATGTATTCTTGCGCCACCCCTGGGAGACTAATAATAAGTTAATGGTTTTAACTGAAGTTTTAATACGGAGTAACATCAATCAATAATAATAATAAACGTTTATTTGGACTCAATAAAATATAGTCTTATACAGTTATATTTCTAAGAACTAGGGTACAAAAAAGTATGTAAATCAATATGGCTAGCCTTTTTTATATTGGGGTCAGCATCCAGTCCGACGATACCGCTTAGTATGACTGGTTGTCAGACTTTTGCGCTTCTGACGACTCGTAACGAATGTCAAAGATCTACGAATGACAAGGCACGGAGGAGTCTCGATATGTAATATAATATGTCCCCAAAACGACCGCGGAAAGCGTAGGTTAACTTTTGATAGACCTGTGCGGCTGTTATTATTTAGCTACAAGCTACATCATCTACATCATATGTGTACTTTTATCTTAATCGGTCTAGTAGATCCGGAGCAAATTGAATTGTCACAGACGAGTGATCCTGCCTATACGGATTTCATTTTTTAATTACCTAAAAAACATTACCAACACAAACTGAACAATTATGCACCATCTTATATTTCGTGTGTGGATACGAACATAGCTTAAAAATCAAACCAATATCCTGTCAATGATTAGTGAGTAACGTTCACGAAGAGAGACGTATTCAATCAACCCCAGATAGCGAACAGAAAAATGAAAATCAGACAGGAATATTCCCCTAATACCATACCTACGTATTCGCTAGTATTTTTTTTGCAAAGACTTCTTTCAAGCTTAATGTTGAGGATTTTCAAATTCCACGTTTTTTTACAAGTCTACTCAGTATTTAAAATACACATAATATACGTAGTGCTGTAATACCCATAAGTATAGGTAGAGGTACATAACAACCACATTTCGCCAGTTATGTTTAAGTTCCATGTAATAGGGGGCGAAACTAATGCCATCAACCGGGCACGAATCTAAACTCCGGGCAACTACTCAAAATTCCTGATGATACAGAGAAAAGCTAATAGAATAACACTTTGCCCGACCTGGGAAACAAACCTAGGCTAATGCTTGCGCCCACTAGACCAACGGCAGGCTTTTGAAATAGGTACTATCTATATCTATCTACCTAGCCTTTTCGCAATCATGATGGGGTCGGCTTCCAGTCTAAACGGATGCAGCTGAATACCTGTACCTATTTTACATGGAGCGACTGCCTATCTGACCTGCAGCATCATCATCATCATCATCATCAGCCTATTAATGTTCCCACTGCTGGGACACTGGCCTCCTCTCTGTGAGAGGGAGTGGGCCGTAATCTACCACGCGGGCCCGGTGCGGGTTGGTAGATGTCACATGTCTTCGAATTTTTGGTTCTAAGACCGCCGGTGCCGGTTTCCTCAGGATGTTTTCCTTCACCGTTTTGAGAGCAGTGGTGATGAAATTATTCACCCAAAGTAAAGCGCCTGCTTGGATTCGAACCCACGACCTACAACTTGTAAGTCGGGGCCGTTACCACTGGACCACCACTGCTCTTCCTGACCTGACCTGCAGCACAACTTAGTAAATGGGTAATACAATACCCCTTGGTAAGACTGGTGTCGGACTTTCGGGCTTCTGACGATTAGTAACGACTGTCAAAGATCCACGAATGACAGCCGGGACCCCTTGGTCCCGGCTGTCATTCGCCGTTGGCTTAACGTGCTTTTCTAGGCACGAAGGAGTCTCGGTATGTAAAGATGGTCACGCATCCACTGATCAACCGCGGCAAGCGTAGCTTAACCTGATGGATCGACCCGTGCGGCTGTTATTATTTAGCCAACAAGAGCTGCTCATTTGAAATACGTCATTTGAATACTCTTTTTCCTTTACGGACCTGCAGTTACAGTTTGAAGAAGAATAACAAAAGATTCAATTACCTTTTTATGTGGGTGTTAAGTTTTCACCAAAACTGTTACGCGTTCTGATGTGATCCCAATTCTGAACTGTTATCCACTATGTTGCAAAGAAAACCAAAGTCTGTATAACTTTATAAAATCCGTTTAATACCAATATTACACTCAATTTGACCTAGACTACTGTACCGCGTCTGCCGGAAATGCGCGGCGAGCCAGGGGGCAGCATTGACGAATGAGCGGCGGGACGCCGTGAACGTTTACGAATGAGCAGCCTGCACTGCTCCCCGTTTCGCCACACACATACCTAAGGAGCGTTAGATTGGTTTTGGTAAAATTATAGTACAATACTTTTAATCGTTTAGACAAACACTAACCACTGCAGTCTGAACAGCAGACGCATATGGCATGCATACGGCCTTATTACAAAAAAAAGATTTTTCTTCACATCCATAACCATCGAGCCAAAGAGAAAGAAAGAAAGAAAGAAAGAAGAAAGAAAGAAAAATATTTTATTTGGGACACGCACAGGAAATACAAACAGTAATAAAAAACTAAAGCATATAAAACTAACAATAAAAATAGTTCGTGTAACCAAAAATAGAGAAATATTAAAAAACTACGACCTGTGCGAGGCCAAAAAGGCCACTATCTCAGCATGTGCTGCGATATTTAAAAAAATAAATACCGCAGCGCTGGTATTCTGATAGGGCCCGCTGTGATGCCACGGACATACCCACGGACACATAAATCCCACTAGGGGATTACAAAATAAATAAATAAACAACAATTATTAATAAATACAAATAAATAAACAAATTTAAAAACCGTAAACTAACTAGCTATCGGCTCACGCACGACGCCGGCGCTCCTACATCACTTATCCTAGACTAATTTGTCTATGTCATAGCGCATGACAAGTGAAGAGACGCAGGCGCACTGTATGATGCTATTATAGTCTGTGGTATAGAATACATATTATTTTATACATCTGTGCATTCGGCTGTCAATGTTTGTGTATTATTAAAATAAAATAGGAAAAAGAAGTTAAAAGTATTGTTATGAATACAAATACACTACTCTGTACCGTATTGATACAAATAACAATGAGTGAATAATATTAGATACTGCAAGAAAGTGTTCCAAATAAATAATATTATAACGTATCGTTGTAAAAAGTATGACTTACTCTTGTGTTGCGTTGTGTAAAACGAAAGAAAGAGTTACAATCAACTAGTGGTGGGTCGTTGTCGAATTTTTCGCGGACGAAACGCAACCGTTTTCGAGACGACGAAAACGGTTGCAAGAAACGGTCGTCGTTGCAACTGGTTTGAAGACGAAGAATAATTGCGTTGCCGTCTTTTCGACGTTCTCGTCGTTGTCGTCTTTTCGACGTTCCCGACGTTCTCGTCGAGTGAAATAGTTGCAGTTTCTTAGTTTCGTAGTATGTAAAAAGTGAACTTTATATCAGTGATATAAAGTTCACTTTTTATTGTAAGGACTGTTTTGCAAACAAACGGAACGAGACGCATTGACAACTGGTAATATATTATTATCGACTCTATATCATTGGTATAAAGTTCACTTTTTATTGCAAGGACTGTTTTGTAAACGACGACGACGAACGACGAGTGACTCGTCGTCCGTCCGTCTACTACTTGTCGCGTTCCGTTGTTCCGTTCGGTCGTTCGAAGACGACGACTCGTCTACTCGTGTTGTTCCGTTCGTTGAATCATTTATCATTGCGTTCTCGACTGTATTTTCAAAGACGTAAAATAAAGAATCGCACTGAACAATTCGAAGACTGGTTTGTGCAACGAAGACTGTTTGAACCCAGGACGTAAAACGGTTCCATCGTCGCAGAACATAAAACGGTCTTTGGAAACGGTTCGTCGTCGCAACGCCCACTCCTACAATCAACGAGCAAAACAAAGCGATTGGAGCAGAAATCATGGCGCCAGGAACATAAGGCTCCGCCATGGTCACCTATACCAATTGCGTGCAGACCCCGGGTAAGTTAGAAACTGGTTTCCTTTTGTACTCGTATCAAATGTTGCTTATATTTAGTACTAAAAGTCCCAACCGTTCTTATAGCACGAAAAGGAGGTGGCAAGTCGTTCCAGCAGCGAGAGGCTGCGAATTTAAAGCTTCCACGGAATGCAGCAGTTTTATGCGTTGAGGCCAACAGAAGGTATGATGATGCTCTCGTCTTAACTTTATTAATGTCACGTGACCAAGTCAGTTTCCTATATAGATATTCTGGTTTTTTTGTGAGAATGGTGCCAAAGAGTAGGGTAGCCAGATGAAGTTTTCTGCGATCTGACATTCTCATCAAATTACCCTTATTTAAAAATGGAGTTATATGGGACCGGGGAGGAACATTGAAGCAAAATCTCGCACAAGCATTCTGCACTCGCTGGATCAACTTTTCGCTTCTACCGAGAATGCACGGACCATACACAGTGTCAGCGTAGTTCAGCTTGGATAAAACAAGTGACTCACACAGCATCACCCGCATATCCACACTTATGTAGGGCCGTACACGGTACAAAAGCTTTAAACGGTAAAAACAGTTGCGCACAGCCTCAATGATATGTGTCTCAAAATGCAGATGCTCATCAAACACCACCCCAAGATTACGGGCTTCTTGCACCCTATCAACAGGACACCCATCAATCTTCAAGTCCAGATTGTACCCTAACATCTTGTTTAGAAAATCCCTTGATCCCATGAGAATGTACTTGGACTTAACTGGGTTCAGAACCAAACAGTTTCTTTTTGACCATGCTGAAATCCTACATAAATCTTCGTTCATACTTTTTACAGCATCAGCAGTGTGTTGAGGGCGGAACGAGAGATACATCTGCAGATCGTCAGCATATAAATGGAACTTAGTGTTTATCAGACAGTTGATGATATCGGCACTGTACAGTATGAAGAGAAGCGGGCCAAGGATCGATCCCTGCGGTACGCCACGGTTCACATGTTTGGGACTAGAGGACTTAACATCTCCATCACTATCACTTGTTACCTGGACAAACTGAGAACGGTGACTCAGGTAACTCCGAAACCATTTTTTTTTTTTGATCAATTTATTTGTTCAAACATGTGTAACATGATACATAAATATGCACATATAGATGGAGACATTTTGCAATTTTGCCGGACCAACATGTTTTGCCTCACTCGGCGTACAAATATGGTTTTTAAATATGTTATTTGATTGGCGATTATAAATTAATTAAGAATGTCAGACTCATAGATAAAAATTTGAGTCAGTGAAAAATATAGTCAATAATTCAATTTACGATCAGAGTCAGTACAAAAAGTAGTCAGTATTCATTACAGGCAAAATATGTCAATAGGGTATAATAAAATAAAATCAACAATAAAATTCAAAATTTATCATTGAACTGTCTTTGGCTGACATCCATAATAAGACAGCTTGGAGAGGAGAAGAGAGGTATTAATGGAGTCGAAAGCACGCGAGAAATCCAGTAGCACAAGCATGGTACCCATGCCCTGCTCTCTGGCTTCCAGGATATTGCCAACCACGTCAAGAAGAGCTGTGGCTGTGCTGTGCCCCTTACGAAATCCTGATTGGGCTAGCGGCAAAATACTGTGCTGTTCCAGATATGCCCGAAGCTGGTTCGACACAACTTTCTCTAGAATCTTGGAGAGACATGGCAAAAGGCTAATAGGACGAAGATCTTTCTCACTGGTGGGATTAGATACCTTGGGGATGGGCCTAACTATAGCCAATTTCCATAGGTCGGGAAAAGAAGATGAGGCTATTGATCTGTTGATGATGGCAGTTATAGTAGCAAGCGTGCGAGGAAGAGTCATCATCAGCATCTCCAGGGAGACCTGATCAGAACCCTGAGCATTGGACTTAAGACCATGTAAAAGCCTCAGCACCATGTCTTCCCCCACTGGCGCGAGCTGAAAATGACCATTACTGAATCTGTGGTGCTCAAAGTAAGATATATCAGCATTACTGACCACACCACTGCCAGGCACATCCAAAAAATGGTCATTTATCTTCTCAGGGTTGTTACAAAAGTGCGGTAAACTGTGTTCTGGCTTTTTAGAAATAGCTATAGACGATTTTATATATTTCCATAATGTCTTAGGCTGTTTTATGTTTTTATTTATATAAGTTTTATAATAAGCACACTTTTCACTATCGAAAGCGGCCCTGACCAAATATTTAAGCTGTTTGTATGAGTCTATATGATGTACAGATTTAGTAGCTTTAGACTTAACATGGTATTGGTCGCGCAACTTCATCATTTCCTTGACAGTATAAGTTATCCAGGGGTAAGACTTTTCTTTGATAAAAACTTTTTTAAGGGGTGCATGTAAGTCGAAGAGGTTCAAAATAAACTCATTAAACGTTGCCACCATAGAGTTCACATCCTCCAGACTTTCTATATATTCCCAGTCCATCTTATTCAGATCATCATTAAAATTGTCAAGCAGTATGTCTTTAAGTGGCCTATAGGTGATCCAGTGTGGGGAAGGTTTCTCCAATTTAAAGTTGAGTTCAACACATATAACGGCATGTTGACCAAGCTCTGGTATGTGTGATACAGAGACCCCACACACACGGGCATCAGTACATACAACATCAATTAGTGTTTCACTATGGTCTGTAAAATGGGTAGGCTCTGTAACAATCTGCTTTAGCTTGGAGCATAGTAAAAAGTTGTTAACTAATTTTGTTTTATTTTCCAGCTGGTTTAACATGTTAATGTTGAAATCACCAAGCAAGATAACCCTATCCGCGCTAGCAAAAGAGGAAAGAGAGTCGGTAATCGCATCCAGGAAGATATTCACATCAAGCCACGGCGGCCTGTATGCCGTACCGACAATAACTGTATGCGAGTTAATGTTAAGCCTAAGCCACATTTGCTCGACATGCGGCGCCGGCGGGTGCGGCACGGCGCGCACGGACACCCCGCGGCGCACGTAGAAGCCCACGCCGCCGCCGCGGCCGCCGCGCACTATGTGCGGGCGGGGCACATGCCGCAGCCGAGAAAGCCAAGAGAGTCTAAGTCGTCCATTTTGTATTTAAAACTTTACAGTAGTTGGAATAAGGTTCGAACTGACTGAAAGTTATAAATTAGAACTCGTTCGACGGATGGAGTCTACAGTTTGACTTTTCTGAAGTCTTCAAATTAAATTCGCCTACGAAACTCGTTTACATGTTTAGATATTGCTAACCTTTGTGAACACGGTTACACAAAAAAACGGATATTTTAAAACTGTGTGGCTACCATGAGTTTCATTTAACCTTCTCGATCAAACGCATCGAGCGCGTTCGGCGTTCCGATTGGCCCTTCACCGGTGAAGGCTGGCCGGCTGCCAATCGGAGTGCCAAACGCGGTCGATGCATTTGATCGAGAAGGTTAAATGAAACTCATGGTAGCCACACTGATATTTCAAGCTACAGCTGGGGTCGATAACCCCAAAAACTCATCAAATTTGCTGTTTCTTTTTTGTTTTATCATGTTAAGATATCAATTAGCCCAGTCAATAACAACGCCAAACATCGCAAACGCGCTAGTATCTCACCATAATGGCTATGACTGAATTATTTCGATGCCACCTTCGACATCGACAACTGTGAACGTGACGGCGACGTACCGTTTCCTCGATGTGGCATCGAAATGATTCAGTCAGAGCCATCATAAACTACTCTCGGGGACCTAACAACATATGAAAAATTCGTAGTTACAAGCGCGTTTGCGATTTTTTGTGTCGATTTTGACTGGGCTTAATACTCATCACGTCTGCGGAGTTTTGCTAGCTAATTTAATATTTGATTTGAGAGTTATTAGTAAATATTTATTTTATCTATTTCCTGCCATCCTACACGATTAAACATAACTGGACTAAATGAATAAACATAGTTCCAACTGTAAAACGTGTTGGATCATTAAGTTTTATCACGTCTGCGACAGACTTGCTTATGTCAACGTTATGACGTCATAATACTGTGTGCGATGCAAATGTGCGCACTGTCGTTTTATTATGATTTAAATCTAGTTACATTGCAGTTATGGTGAAGGAAAACATCGTGAGGAAACCGGCATGTCTATGAACCAAACATTCGAAGACATGTGACATCTACCAACCCGCACTGGACCCGCGTGGTAGATTAGAGTCCACTCCCTCTCACAGAGGGGAGGCCTGTGTCCCAGCAGTGGGAACGTTAATAGGCTGATAATGATGATGAATGATGTAGAAAAACATGTAGAATAATAATATTTACAGTACTTTCCTTAGCAGTTCTTCCTGATATATTCCAATTGATTATATCAATTTATACGAAACTTGATTCTCACAAGGGTTCACACATATAACCAAGTACAGTATGGGTCATTAGTGCATTACCAGTTTTACAAAGTTATCGCATCGTAACTCGTCGCACTTGAGACCTTCTTCTAATAAGGCATTCCACACATACACATACACACCCGTATTGCAATCTCTCATCATGAACCAAATAGAAAGAGCGCGGTATATAGGTAACAGTTTTCCTTAGTTCGTAGGCTTATCACGTCCCGTTGTCTTTTTCTGATTATAGCAATTAGAAGAAGACAGCGAATGTCGAGGAATGAGTAAGTATCATTAATACAAAATTTTAAACTAGTCAACATAAATAACATAAAAATTGAGGGTAGATTTGAAACAAAATTTATTTACTGGCTGTAATTAATTCGTATGACGTTGTTATATGGTGAACTTAGTTACGGGCGTTTGTGTTATTGCTATTAGTGTTTTTAGTTTAAAGATTTTATTTAAAATGCAATTAAATATAAATGATGAAGCCAGGGCGAATATTGTAGCCTTGCATATCAATGGGTTTAATTTTTATCTGAAATATCCAATGAAAGCGGTTTACTTATGTGTAAGTTATTTTGTTGTGATTGATTCTATTTGTTAATCTCTTAAGTGGTGGTTCAAAATGAGTAATAAGGATTTATTTATTTTTAGAGAAACACTGTGAGACGTTGGGTGAAAAGATTTGAGGAAGAGGGAAGTCTGAAGAGCCGTGTAAGTGACTCAGCGACGCTTTATGGGTGGTGAATCTTAAACGAATGGTGTTATACCAACAAGAAGATTTGCTGAAGAATTCGCAACTTTTTAACGCAAAGGCATAAGGATGAACGGTTACGTTTTGCCCTGGAATATTTAGACTTTGATTGGGAGACTACTATATTTACTGACGAGAAGACTTTCAAATCGTGTCTAAAAGGAAGACTTCATTTGTGGCGCAGAGACAATACACGGAGGTCTGACCATAACATTATAAATAATACGGAGTCAGGAAGAATAAGTGTGAATATGTGGGGGTGGATTAGTGCTCAAGGGCCGATTGAGTTGGAATTTATACCGACGCGGCCCAACAGCTCCAACTACGTCGAGGTTTTGAGCGACATAATGCTACCTACAGTGTGCGCAATGTTTATCCAGTGTATGAAATTGGTGAACTTTATTTTGTTCAAGATAATTGTCCGATTCATCGTGCCAGTAAGTATTGTTCGAGACTTCGTGAGTGGGTTTAGACAGTATTTAGATGTTAAAGTTATTCCGTGACCAGCGCGATCCCCTGATCTAAACCTTATAGAAAATGTATGGGTTTAATAGTGCAAAGATTGGAAGCACGAAATGAAAGATGTCTCGATCAGAAAAAAAAAAGTAAGTAATATTAAATGTTATCAGGGGAATTCAGGGGATCCACTAGCCATAATAGAAAAAAGTTAGTTAATAATAAATTGTAAGATTACAGGATTGAGGTTAAGTTTCAATCTTCTTTTCCTTGAGAAAATGAATAAATTAAGCTATAACCTCAATAAACAATAGGTAACATCCAATATTATTAGCAACCAAAAATTATTTACAAACAAATTATAAATTTATTCATTGTCAACGGTTGTTATATCGTTCTTAATACGTGTATGTTTTAAAAGCTAATAATAACATAAATATATGTTTCTATGAAAAACTGTGTTTTTTATTTTATTAAATTACCTATTATATCTATTTACTTTATTTCTACCTTCCGTAACCTATATTCAATGTAAATTAATGAAATTTAAATAATTGAACTCTGACACGAAAACAAAATAAAACAAAAAGAGTCGAGAGCTCGCACTGAGGTTCGAACCTTCGCCATTCTCATGCACACACAATTATTCCGACCTACTCGTGCGATCCTGCCATCGCTTCATTCAACTATTAGGTTGAATTTAAGCATTGCTTTTAAATAGGAAAACAAGTATAAGTAGGTATTCTTTATTTAGTGTTAACCACACATTCATCTGACCAACCAACATCGCCCGTTCGTAGTTGTACTGTGTGCGTGTTATTGTCTGCATTGAAACATCACACACACAGAAATAGGCGCAGACCTGGCGTGCAGGCAAATATAAACATTCCGGTGCTTCACAATTTATGACCCTTGACTGTACCTACCTATTACAGTTGAGTTGGTGAAATCAATCATGTGTGTAAGATTACTGACGGATATTGAAATTATTTTATACCGTCGTCACACAAAATTGTCGAACATAAGATTTGTTTTTATTTTACCAATCGCGAATTTCAACAATGAAACTGAACTTGATCAGCACAATCTAATCCGTGTTCAAGATCTGTCAGTGTCATCATGGTTGTGGAATATTGACATTAAAAGCACTTGAAAGCAGTTTAGTAGTGTTGATCTCGGTTAGTTTAATTGGTCTTTATCTTTTTCGTGTGGTTATGACTAACCTGGTGTCAGAGTTTAAAAGCCGCCCAACGCCTAACGGCAACCATCAGACTTGGCTTCACATGCCATCGAGAGATATCTCTCAGGCGTTTCCTCACGATGAAATTCACCGTTTTTGAAGCAAGTGATAATTTTACAATACGTCATAAATCCGAAAAGTCAGTGGTGCGTGCCTTGGGTTCGAACACCACTAGGCTATCACTGTTATAGTTTCATTGGTGAAATTGGCACTAATTCTCTTTAAGGCCCAGATTCCGCCAAAACGGAAACGAGACGAGGGGAGAGATGTGTTTTAAACAACCAATAGAATTTTGTTATTCACACGTCTCGTCTCCACTCAACTTTAGTGGATACCACTGAGCAGAGATTTATCATATTTGTATGGCGTGATTGACACGGAGATGAGAGCTGTGTCTCGCCGAGATTGAGCTGGGCGGCGGTACAAACTGTGCCTCCCAAACTGGCGACGGCGCACAGCGGAGATGAGAAGAGATGAGAGTGGCGTGCAGTGCGCGGTCAACATCCAACGCTCACCGCACGCAACTCAGTTCCGCTCTAGCCAGCACACATCTCCGCTCCAGTATAGCCTGTACGCATCTTTGCGTAGCTTCGGTGGATATACCCTAGCTGAAAAACATCTCTTCTCGTCTCCGCTTCGGACATCTCCGCACATCTCCGCTTTGGTGTAGTCCTGCTCTAAGTCGACATCCCTAACTTTCAGCTACGTCAAGATTGCTTTCCAACTCACCCAGGTTAATCGAAATACCAGTGTTTTAGTATTTAATTAAATTAAAGTATTCATTAATTATCAAAATTATAGTATTCTCCGTGTATAAGCGGCCGCTGATTTCCCCAGAGAATCAACCCTTTAATAATAATACAAAGGCGACAATGAAGTTTTATCTCGCCTTTGCGAATGCAGACTGGCTGGCATTCTATAATATTTTATCTATATTTCTGTGCTGATTAACAAAAGTGAATGTTTTTATGCGGGTTGTGGAGTTTCTTGCCGGCTCTTCTCCAAAGGAAACGACCAATTGGAATCGTGCACCAAGCTTCTGACGTTTCATAAGTGCCTTTAAAGGTTAATGTGAAATAAAATATTTAGTATTTTTTTGTTGGATAGAGAATAATGCGTTCTAACGTAGTACTGTAGAGGCTTTAACTTAACATGGTTTTAGAATAAAACCTCCATGAGTTTATTATAAACTGTAATAGCTTTTGCTCGCGGCTTCACCCACGTGGAGGTTGGAAATTAAATTATCCCACAGGAGCGTACTATCGAGATAGAGAGTATAAGTAAGATGGGAAGTAGTATTAGTTTGATTCATTTTGAAATTATTTCATCCCCGTTCTTTGGAACGTAGACGATTTTTGCTTACGGTCTGGCCCGAGGGTCATTCGGTTTGGCCCGTTCAGACTGAATACCCCAAATTTCATCCAAATCCGTTCAGTCGTTTTAGCTTGAAAGCGTAACAAACACACAAATAAAACTCGCTTTCGCATTTATAATATTAGTTAGGATAAATGGCATAAATATATTGTGACAAGTATTGATTTGTATTAAGAAATCCCGAATAACTGTTTCCCGAAGGAACGCAATACCGAGTAACTGTATTCCGAAATAACGTCACCCCGAATAACATTAACCAGAATGCACGCTATCGCGAATAACGTGAGTCCTAAATAAACTTATACCCAACGAACGCTATCCCTAAAGCTATATTACCTTTTCAAAGAAAATGTGGCATTGAGGTCACGTTCTCATGATCATTTGTCTAGCCTTTTCCTGCGTTCAACTATGTTCGGGTCGGATTCTAGTCTAACTGGATGCAACTGAGTACCAGTATTTTACATGGAGCGACTGCCTATCTGACTTCCACAGCCCAGTAACTGGGTAATACGATACCCCTTGGCAAGACTGGTTTTCACACTTTCGGGCTTCTGACGACCCGTAACGACTGTCAAAGAAAGATCCACGAATGACAGCCGGGATCAACGGCTTAACGTGCTTTCCGAGACACGGAGGGGTCTCGATATGTAAAGGATGGTGACCCATCCACGGACCGACCTTGGCGTAGTTAAACCTTCGATCAACCCGCATGGCTGTTATTATTAGGGTCACGTTATTCTTTCTAACAAAAAATATTTTAACTAAATTAAAAACACGAGTCCACCATTATTTTTGTATTATGCGGGCGCCAGACACAGTCACTTGATCAAACACTTTGATAGACTTTGCTCACACATTTGAACATATGTTTGCTTTACATGCCAGACGTACTTTGCAGCACGTTCGCTTTACAGTTCTCAATACACAACAAACAGGATGGACGACGATTTAGTGGAAGCGGGATACCTTTATTACTTAAGTATACAGACGCCAGCACATCAAGTTACAACAATCTGTCAAATATCTTTAATAGATTTTCAACTTTATCGCTAAAGTGGAGTAGGTTGATGTGCTGGCGTACTTATGTAATTATTCTAATGTGAAAAAAAAAAAAACTATGTCCGAGAAGAAGCCGCCAGTGGATGTGTGAAATGTATCGTAATAGAACAAGGTAGGTACTTATTTAAGTAATAAAATTGATTTAATATTATAATAAATATTAATTTAAAAAAAATATAAATCTGGACTCTGCCGTTGCTCCAGTCCATCTTGCGACTGAACAAAGCGATAATAACACTTGCACAATTGCAAGTGTAGCAAGCTACGCACACGTTTGAACTATGAACCCTTTAATGTGCGCTCGAAAAACGAACACCGAATGGCAAAGTTGAAATAAGTGTTCAAACTTTGATCAAATACCCAAACACCCGTGCCACACAAGTGTTCAAACAATTGTTCAAATGAGTGTTCAAATATTGTTGTTATGTCTGGCGCCGGCTTTAACAAAATTACATGAAAGTACCAGGACCGCATGATATTGTGAAGCTTACCAGTATTTTTAGAATACTTAAGTATATTATAAGGGAGAAGCTATGCTATAGTTGACCTGGTCTACGTAATTTGCCATTACGCTAATATGCCTCGCTTGGGTAAGCACAAAGGTCGTTTTCTCTAGCTCGTTGAGATGTTATAAAGGCTACTGCGATTAATGGTTATCCTCCTTTCTAAGAAACTCGTTGCTTAGCATTTTCTAAGTGCAGCGTGTTGATATTTTTTCCTTAACAGAAAATGTGATCATTCCTAAACATGTTGGTGAGTCGAGCGTCGGTATCGACGCTCGACTCGCCAACATATAATAATTATAATAGTATTATTAAGAGCACATAATATGTTAATTATACTAGTATCAATTCCATTTCATTATTGACATTCAATTACGTGCCTAATTGAAACAAATGATTTGTCTTTGACTGTACTAAAGCTTCTTCGTACTCTGATAAATTGGTAATTAGCTAAAATTGTAGTGTCATTAGTCAAGAAAGTAGTATCACACATGCACTTAAAGAAAACACACTACGATCAAGCTTTTTTCATAGCAAACCTACGGATTAGCGCGATAAGGATGGTTTCCAGCAAACGGCTCACATCGCATTGGATCGGAACGGAACGGATTTTACAATCTTTAAACGATATTAAATCGTGTACACAGTATTTAAAGTCTATATTACCAAGCCGCGCACAGCAGCTTGACCGTGGGCGTCTTCCGCGACACGCAATCGTAGTCGAAAGTATGCTGCGACGCGCGATCGGCTCCGTTCGCCTGTCGTCGTTCCGTCTCCGTTTTTCTAATGCCAACAATAATAATCAACTACAACTATTTTCAAAATTAGAACACGTTAACGGTATGGCAGTAATATAACTATTTGACCAGGCGCAGAAATGGATACATTCGCAAGCGACGGTATGGAGTCGATCTTTTGCGTCGACATCCTGCCATCCTTTCCGATCCGAAGCGATGCGAGCCGTTTGGTAGAGCTCATCCTTTACTCTCTTTCAGCGTTCGTTCGTTCGTTGAAGTGGACATCGTTCATAAGAGGTTTTACTCGTAATCTGTGGATAATTATGAGGATTATGCTAAGAGTGATTTCATAGTAGCATTTATGCGCGGGTCGTAAGCGGCGCGGGGCAAGAGATAGATGTGCCTTGTACCGTTTTATAGTGAAAATTACGAGCGGCAGCATTCATTACGAGCCGAGCCCGCGCTGGCGGTAGGCTGACTGTGAAACCAGCCTTAGCAGTGGTCATTAAACTATCAAGCTTAAAGAAATTATGTACTTTGTTCTTCGTTCCAACCTTGTGGAATCTATACATCTGTACAAATAAATAAAATTGAAGTGCCCGTTTGTAATTTCAAAATAACAGCTTTTTACTATAATGAATAACTATTTTTAAATTTTTGTCTGTCTGTTTGTATTTTTATTTTAGAAACAGAATTAGGAAATTAGGGTCGACGCGACGCTGACGCCGCGAGCATCAGCATTTTAATATACAACGTTATTTTTTATTCATTACAAACCTCTTAAGGGGTCATTGTACTCAACATTATGAACAACTTTTACTATGGGACCAAAGCTGAAATCGCGAAAAAAAAATCAGCTGTTCCCTACATTTTGACGAGATATGCGAACATAAATGTATTGAACAGCTGATTTTTTTTCGTGATTTCAGCTTTGGTCCCATAGTAAAAGTTAAAAGTAAGACCCCTTAAGAGGTTTGTAATGAATAAAAAATAACGTTGTATTAGTCTTTAGCTAGCCTTGAATAATAATTGTTTGTAAATTCTTCATTTAGAACTCTCGATTCCCAATAACTGTTAAGTATTCCATCTGAACCCTTATTGCAAGGTATTGAATAGGATTAAAAATATTTTCATTAAAAGGATTTGCATTCTCATTACCGATACCCGCAGCTTCAGAAACCAATACCAGAGCCAATACAATAGGATTAAATTGTGTTCAATAAGTTAATATGCAGATATTGTAATTGAAATTCCTTTTCACAGTACCGACTTTCAATCCTTTAGTGTTTGTAGACTATAATAAAAGTATTAAACGTCCAATTGGATTTTATATTATATGGACAGTTATTGAGCAGACATTAGCAACCGACAGGGTCAGAGCAGATGAAATTCCTGGATATATTGAGTTTGATAGTAAAGTGAGAATTTTAATGAATATCATTTCGTTTATAATTCATGCGTATAGTATAGAAAGTAAATTTTGAAAATAAGATTAATGCTTACGGTTTCAAATACGCTTAGATCGGTGTGACTTCTAATGCTACTTTTTGTTACCAAAGACATGGAATCCATAAGGGAGTCGGGTAGCAAGACCATTAATTTTAAGTGGCAATTAATTAGCAAAATGGTTCCAAAATAAAAACGGACAGTTCAGTATACCTTTTTTTTTTTGGTGGGAATTCATCAAATGACTTCTCCCGCTCTGGGCGGAGCGGAAGGGCGTGTCAGGCTCTTACTGACTAAAATCCACACGTGTTCCTTCCCTTTGCCTTGCCAGGGGCTACGGTTTCCCCTTAGGACTTCCCGCAACCCCAGCAGGCAGGTCCCTATCGGACCCCTTCGGTTTTGCTGACGATATCTCTTTGAGGGGCACGTGGAACACGACGCGCCGTCGATCCGGGCCTGGTCCTAATCGGACGGCGAGCTACCCATTGCTCTCCGTCCACAAGCCCGCGCCTACGGAGTATACTTACCTTAGAAATATATTTGAGGTCATTAAGTTAGAGCCGTATAATAAACATAGCATAAGGTGTGTTTGATCCTAACATTATGCTCATGTATCAAAACTCTAGCCCGAAGCTATTAGAAATATAAGATCATGATAATGATCTTATTATAAGTCTAAAAGGATGAATAAAACAGTAAATTACAAAACAACCAACTCTCGTTTATTCTCCACAAATGTAACAGTAAACATGTATACTAAGTACTAAAACATTGATCATTTAGTTTAACAGATAACACTACCAAGCGATTCACGAGAAACTTCGCTAAATTAGATCTTACAATAGATTTTAACCTTATTTACAAAATCTCGCTACTTATAACTAAGAGTGAAAGTTTGTACAATTTCATTTATATGAGAAATATTTCTAAAGATTCTCGATTTGTGTTTCCCGATAAACTCATAATTTCAAACATCGACATTTTTGAAACTTCACACAATAGACGCTGCACGTAATAATTCTGATGCTTACAATTTTATTCTAAAGAACAAAGCAGCACAGAACAAGATAATATACACATGTTCCTTTCTAGCTTGAATAAAACGTAATGATGACACAAACAATAACGCTCGTGTTGCTACTATAATTACAGCTATCAAAGTTAACACAGTTGCCATCTAACACGTGGAAAATATAAAAATAATTGAAAAGTAAACAACGTAATCAACAATACCAAAGCTAAAAATTGTGATGTTTGAAACTGGGCTCAACAGTCTAATCAGAAAACACCAATCAGAGATCACTTACTTAATAATACATTAGACAGTTTTACTGTCCTTGAGATAGAAAATAATCATAGGCCATTTGGATACTCGCTTTATATTACTGACTAGCTTAACATTTATGGGTACACACACATGCTCTGATGTACAATATATTTACATTAACTTAGATACTAATACAATAGCGTTAAGTTACACTGATCACAGTAAGCAAAGCAAGGTTATTATCTATACAATTTAATTTGATAAAAATGTAAAAAACACAAACATCACTTTCAACATATTTTACATTATCCGAATTCTTCGTTTCAATATCGTTGTAACGAATTTGTGGTCTGCAACAAGGAAAAGAAAACATGTTAGAAACAAATGACTAAAAAGGTTAATATTTTTGTTTACTTATATTTTAGCCTTCGAATATTTCCGTCACTTCCGCGTAGCTATTAAAAGCTCTTTGCTTATGGAAAATAATAATTAAGGTCAAGTGACTGGGGCTCGTCGCGAAATGGATACTGAGTGGAAGTTTCATCAATCTACAAGGCCAAGAAGCAAAGATTAAAGGGTAACTGTTATTGATACATCACAGACCACGACCGTAAAGATAGTGTCTCAACAAGCAGTTGGTCGTTCCAAGAATTTTGAAGACATTAATGATAATGTCAATAAGAAGCTTGACAGTATAAAAACTGACCTAAATAAGAAAAAGAACAATGATGAGAATACAAATGAGGAAAGAATACTACACGAAAAGCGGATTAAAGTTGATCAAAAAGTTAGAAATCAATTTCAACTTTGTGCTAACTGAATCCCGTCAAACAATGCCATAATTTGCCTCGGCTCGGTTCATATGCAAATACGTGTCGCGCTTCTCATCAATTATTATCATAGATCGTTAGTTTAATTAAAGCCTCCTTGTGCCTCTTGTCTTCGACTGCCACGCAGATAGTTTAATTAAATACCTAAGCTAGCGTTAAATTTCAGATTTTTGACAGTAGGTAAATAGATGTTACTGAGAAGGAAGAAAACACATAATATATATTCTCGATAAAACGATGAAAAAAGTCAGTGACGCTGTTAATGTTTTTGTGGAAGTTGTAAACGAATAAAGACTCCGAAAACTAACACAAACATGTTCGGCAAAGAATCAGATACGAACAATGTCAAAGATAAAAGAAAAAACCCGCATGTCGCGTACTTGTGTGTCAAACAAAGCTACAACCGCGTATGGATGAAAAACTTCGAACAGAATGAGCGGTTGAAATCCACCATAAACTTATTGAGCCGCACGACACAGGAAACAAAGACATGACAACAAGAAAACGTGTTGTTACATTATAGGAATGAAATCCAAAAATAAGTTTACAGGGGTTGACAAATAAACAAGATAAACACTGCAAAATGTACAAAACCTCTGGGGATCAAAACTTCAAACATATACAAGGTGGAGACGACAATACAACAAAAAATTTAACCGTGTGTCCATAATGACGTTCCCATTCTGTATACGAAAATTCAATTGAATATATTCACTAGTTTAGTCATTATAGCTCGGCAAAATCCATAGTCAGCTCGGGCTATTTCGTTTATCCACCCCAAAAATCCACCCTAAGGTGGATATTCTGAAATGTATGCCCGAGAATTCACCCAAGGCCTAGTTGGATAAACGGAATTTATAGGCTTAGGGTGGATCCGGCTTACATTACATTTAATTTGTTTGAAAAACTCGTTTTTTTTTTTCGAAGTTAGGATTTATTTGACTGTTCCAAAATACTGTTAAGCATTAGTAGTGCCAGTATTTAAAATTTTTGTTGTATGGTAGTCTCCACATTGTATATGAAATGGTAGTACCATGAAATGAAATGTGATAAATCCCGTGAAACGTAATTCGCTTTGCCAAGCATAATTCATGTAAGTTACCAATATAGACGTCAATTTCTATTTAATAATTATAATTTCAGCTATCGTTCATGTGCCAAATACTAGTTGACAATATTCATAACCAGTACACGATAATTTATACTGGATTGTTCGCTAGTCAAATTCTCGATTAATTCTGATGTTAATTGATATCATGTTAGGCTTTGTGTTATTTATATCTAATTGACAAATCGAATTGATATAATATGTAGTTCTATAATATAAAGCAGGGGCTTTATAGCTAATTCAATTTATACCAATAATTAGGGAATGGTTGTTATAGAGATTTGAGGTTTGTTTAGTAATGGAATGAATTGTTACTCTTATTTGAATTGAACTAAATACCAATAAGTGTGGTTGTAATTCAATTAAGTAACTTTGTATTTTTGATGTTGAACAGTTTAGGAATACAGATAATGAAAACTTCGGAATTTCGGATGTAGTTTCCACCAATTGGATACTTTTGAAAGCAAACTATCAACATTAGAGAAACTTGTCACATAGGACCCTTGTTAATGTCGTTATTAGAGTAATTTCCTTTGACCGTTGACAAACATCTTCAATTTCCTGTTCAATTATACTGAAGGGAATTGGTTTCGGACGGTCGACAAATACTTTCGAAGCCTCAATACGTGTACACAAAAACAAGCTCATGGAACAAAAAGTGCAATTCAGGTGTCGTTGTTTTCCAACAAACTCACTAACTATAAAGGTTACGCCACAAACATTCCACACAGATTCCTAAACTTCCTGTAATTTGCTTTCACCCCCTCATTTTTATATCCAAAACTTTGTTCCAAATTGAGAGCTAAAAGCAGTCACTTTTGTAATTGGTTTTATCGAAAACTTCTATAAGACGCCTGCAAGAAACTTTCCCAATTACGCAAATAAAAGGGGAAGAGGTGAAAATTGAAGTTAGAAAGTTGGGTTAGGTACGTGAAGATTTGAGAGATCGAGCTTGTGTTTAACTTGTTGAATATTGTCACGGAACTCTTTTGTTGTTAGCGAAGAGTATTTTCTATTTATTAGGTGTCTCAACTGGCACAAAATATATAAGCTTCTTTTGTGAGTCTCTGAATTTGTTTGAGATTCACTCATCAGTGATTTGTAACAAAAATAACAGGCTTCTGAATAAGTTATGATTTTGGATGAATATAATTATGTTGAAGCCTCGTCCTATCAAGAATAAGTTTACAGATGATACGCTAATAACAGAGTTATTTTAGACGATGTTGATACTTACATTTATATAGGAGATTTCATCTCCCTCGGCTCACTGAGTTGTGATTCTTCATCTATCAACTGCAAGTTTACGTTTTCACTTTTCGTATGAAAAGTTGCTGATATCGTCTTATCTTCTAAAATTATGTTCTCTACCTCAACACCGTTATCTTTTTTCCCATTGCCTTCCAATATCCTCTGCTTTATCGACGGCCCTCTATTGAATGACGAAGCCAATAAAGTTTCTTGAATGGTATCATTACCGTTACATATTTTATCAGTTTTGTGAGTTGGCATGCGACCAGAATGATAACTGTTTCTCACTCCGCCAGTTGACTCAAAAAAAGGAAGCACTTGCTTGAACTCCTTCCTAAAGTTTTCGTTCAGCCACGCGTATAGGAAAGGATTATAGCATGTTGACGCCATCGCCATGGAATGAGCGAGAAAGAATGACACGAAGTAATAGTTCCACTCTGTCATCTGGGCGTAGAAGTCATTGAAAATATTAATCAAGTTTATGGGCAGCCAAGATATTCCAAATATAGCCACCATGGATATGAGCATTCTATTTGTACGTCTTTTCCTATCTCTGTCCGCCTCCTCTCTCCTGGTATTCTTAGCACCTGGTTTCGACCTCGCTCGATCGTTCAATCTTATACTAACGCATGTGTAACATATAGCTATTATTAAAAATGGTATTAAAAATTGTAGTACAGTTGTGAAAACTCCGAATATTTTTCTAGATTTATCGGAAGGCCAACTTTCTTCGCAATAGTACGTCCTATTGTTCGTCGTTTGTATTCCCATGAAGAGGCCGTATGGGCAAGTTACGACCAAGGAAAACACCCATATGAATATTATAATAAGTATACAGGTGTTCAATTTCATTCGAGGATGAAAAGGGTATATTATGACGAAAAATCGGTCTATAGCTATTGATGTTAAGGTGAGCGTAGATATGTAAACACTTGTACCTTGGGCGTATGGCATTAGATGACAGAGCAATCGTCCGAAAACCCATCTTCCTAGGAACGTGTACATAGGCGTCAAAGGTACAGCGAATACACATAGTAGTATATCGGAGAGGGCTAAGTTAGTAATGAAGAGGTTTGTGACGGTTTGCATCGCTCTATTCCGGAAGACGACATAGCAGACCAGGACATTGCCGAAAACGCCGAGAACGAAGATAACTGTGTATAAAATACAAAAGGCTACTTGAACTATTTTAACATCGATTATATCTGTTGTTTTGTTAGATTTCGGTTCGTCAATCACTTCCACTGATTCTCCAGTGAGTGTCTTGGTGAGGATTAGGACCCCTCCGCCTATGTAGGTGGTTCCGTTGAGAGACATCGCTGCGGGGACATATCGACTAGCTAAAGTTGCCAAGTCATCATGGCTGCTTGTGTTGTAATCGGACAGCATGTTAACTCCAAATTATCTTCCTTTTACAAACTTCTGTTGCTCGCCAGTCCATCTGTCAACAAAGAGAAACAATTTAAGTAAATTATGGGTTCATGTAAAAAGTTTAAAATCGGAATTAGCTTCAAAGGGATTTAAAATATTAAATGGGCTGAACATATTTCCAAGAAAATGAGTACAAAGCCCACGCTCAATTTAACCTTGCAGCATGTGTATTTTCTCATCTGAACCTTCTGACAGCTCCGTAGAGACTAATATTGCTTAACTGATTAATACAATTTCCGAGATAATGGCGCTGTACTCGGGTGGTTGCTATGGCAACAGAAATGATCGCTAATAAACCCAAAACATTATTGCGGATGGGCTATATATTACGTCATATTCTGGCACCATGTGTGGCAGCTACAAAAAATACTGTCAGAATTAAATTCAATTTGTAAGTTTGGGTCGACAAGCTACCCTTCATCAACTTTGAGTGCCATGAAGATTATTATGGATGACTGTAACTATTCAGTATTTTATTTTCGAGAGAGAAGTCAAGTGTCATCTTGATTTTTTCTAGTGGAATAAGCTTTAATGCTTCGATAGTCTCCAATTATGTTGATGTAGCCGTTCGAAGAATTTTTTTCTATTTTTGTTGGTCACGATACGAATGAGCTCTTTTGCTTCGATGAACATTAAGAAACTTGTTGAAAGTGCTACTAAAATTACTATCATCAGGATTATCTAACTTGTTAACTACTACTGGACATTATCCTCCAAATAGACCTTTTTAATAGCTCGTTAGAGAGTTTTCTCTTAATCACCAAACTTGGCATAACCCTTTAATTGCCATCTAATCCTCTTGCATACATAACTGTTTGTATTTGTAAAGGGATTAAACACAACAATTCAACAAGGCAGGATTAGGACCCACGACCAAAATACTCTTAGCTAAATACCCTTGTAAGCCTATAATGCTATTGATTAAGACATACGCACCTATATTTAATGCAGAATTAAACTCTGTTAATCGAATATGGTAATAAGCTTAAGCAATGGTAGGAAGTACTGTTTGTCGGATTAGAGATGAAAGCCAACCTGAAATGGGTTATGAAGTCAAACCTGAAATGGGTTTTAAGTTGAAAAAACCGGTCAATAGCGAGTCGGACTCGCGCACCGAGGGTTCCGTAAGGAGCTTCATTCGTATAGGTACCTAAATAGTTCTGTGCCCAGAAACTAGTCCTCTAAATTGTATGAGCACCCATACAACTCAGAGGACTATCTTAATTGGCGTCAACTATGAATGTATGGGGCTGTATGCTTTTTGCCAAATTAGTTAAAAGCAAGGTCTTGCAGCACAAAGAAAGGGAAAATTCCCAAAAGTAAAAAAAAGTTGAAAATCAAGGTAAATTTTGGTAAGTACTTACAAGTTTTCGCGAAAATCTATATTTGCCCTTAGCTTTTATCGTATTGATTCAAGACCTTAATTTTTAAAGACCTAATAGGGACTATAGACCTCAGTATCTATACAAATAAATAAAATTGAAGTGTCTGTTTATAAATGTGTGTGTGGTATAAATTTCAACTTGCTAGGTCCACCCGTTCCTGAGAAAATCGGTGGTGACTCATGGACAGACAGACGGACAAGAGAGCGATCTTATAAGGGTTCCTTTTTTTACCTTTTGAGGTACGGAACCCTAAAAGTATTGTTAAAAAGTAGGAACAGAATTTATTAGGCAATACTCAATCTATTAGAGTACACGCAAAGCAACAATACAATTTCTCAAGGCTGCTGTCGACATCGAAATCACTCGTACTATCAAATAATTAAATAACACTTATCACATAAACCTATAATTTTCTAATATCGATGAAAATTATATTAGAAAACGTCGGCAACGGACATTAATGTCGTCCAACCGAATAACAGAAGCACGAAATTGGAACACGTATAGAATTCAAAATTAGTTCAGTAACTTGATCAATGGACGAAGAAGTTTTGACTACTGTTGACATAGGTAACATACAAAGTCGTCAGTTTTATGTTGACAGTAACAAGTATAACTCAAAAGTATTATACTGTAGAGTTACCGAATTTCCTGTTTACTAAAAAACAAACTTTATTTATTTATTTACATCATCATTCATCATTCTCCTGCCCTTATCCCAATTTTATTTGGGGTCGGCGCAACATGTCCCTTTTTTCCATACTTCTCACTTAGTCGTCATCTCAGTAGTCACTCCCTTCCTAGCCATATCATCTTTCACACAGTCCATCCATCGTTTTTTTGGTCTTCCCCTACTCTTATAACCATCTACATTCATACTCAAAACTTTCTTCACGACATTTTCCTCATTCCTCCGCATCACATGCCCGTACCATGACAACCGATTTCCGCACAACTTTTCGGTTACCGGTGCCACTTTCAGACTTCCTCTTATGTACTCACTCTATGAGATGATAATCATTTCTTACTCTATCCATTCGTGTAACACCACACATCCCTCTTAGCATTCTCATCTCAGCTGCATGCAATTGCCTTTCATTTATCCCTTTTGTGGCCCAACATTCTGATCCATACAAGACAGCAGGTCTAACCATTGTTTTATAAATCTTCCCCTTAAGTTTAAGGAGAATGCGGGTGTCGCAGATTGTTTCCGTGACCTGCTGCCATTTCATCCATCCAGTGTTAATTCTGTGCTTAACCGCCTGATTTATTTCGCCATCGCTTTGCACGAGTGAACCGAGATACTGAAAGTCGGAGCAGACTGTCAGAAGCGTGCCATCAAGCGCTATGGCTCCAGAACTATAGAGACCGCCGAAATCGCAGAAAATAATATATTATGTTCAGTTTTGGTTCTGCTGATTTTCAAGCCAACACTCTCCAGCTTCTGCTGCCATTTCTCCAATCTGCTCTGGATCTCAGGTTCATCCTCACCGACAAGAACAATGTCATCGGCAAACAGCATGCATCAGGGTGCCTCTTCCTGTATGTCCGACGTCAGGGCGTCCATATTTATTTATTTACATAAGTATACTAAACTTAAACATTCCAATGTGGAGTCATCAATCTCTGGCCCGTTGACAGTTTTCAGCTGACTAATTGCGTAATATGATCTTAAATAATATTTTGTCAATTTTACATTGTCTATTGCTCAGTATGTTTTAAAATCAGTCTTCACGAAAATTAACTACACTGACGTCAACAGGGGTAAGTGCAATCGTGTTAAGAAATGTCACTTGAAATGTATTCAAAAAACAAGATGGCGCCTTCCAATTTTATACCAATATCCTTGTTGTTGAACTGTCAAAATGGCAGTGATTGTCATGTGGAGTGCTTTTCCAAATAAAGGTGTACTTCAGAATATTTCCTTGACACTTAAAACCGGGTTATTTGTAATAACATTGCAATGAAGTAAGAAACACTTACAAAATTAATGGGAATATTTCTAAGGCCCATTCCGGAGATTCTTGTCCTAATGGTTTGTTTATTGTTTGTTCAGAATTAAGGCGTCCTGGAGAGTAAAATTTAATTTAAAAGGTGTCTTCTGTTTTAAAGCCATTTTAGGTGGTTTAAGTGATACATTTTTCGAATTCCAGATGATTTTAAATTATGTTCAAATATTTTAAGCATATCAAAATGAATTATACAGTACTTCTGCACTGTATAATTCATTTTAATTATGCTTGATATTAGAATATACATGAGAAAAGTTTGATGTGAAATATTGAACACGTCTATAAAAAATATGATATTGAAGTTTAAGGCTTCAATATCTGCATCATAATGTCAGGAATTCCATTAAGAACTTTTTGGCAAGGTATAAAATTCCCATAACATCGCTGTAAAACCCGTTGTTTTTACATTTCAAAAACGCCATTTTAATATTTTGTGTAAAAATACGCGGTAGTATTTTTTGTGAACTTCGTCGTTATGTGATCACATAGCGACGACGATAACATGCAAGTTATTTATTAGTTTAGTGATATTATCATTAGCAATTTCTCAATAGCAGCCCGGAAGAAGATTAGAAGTCAGTGTATAGCATCCGTGGTTCATATAGCAGGTAAACCCGTTGGTCCTGCGCTTGATCTCTCCCCGATCGTGTCGGATAGCCTACACTTGTGCTGATTCGTACTTGGCAAATCTCCGTTAAGATTGGCCACCGTTGCCGGATTTTTATTTTAAGTAATCATCAGACTAACTTTTTACTACCAACTCTTATCACCTCCGTGATAAAACACTACACAATTATGAAATTAAATACGTACTAAATAACTTAATTTGGATTGGTCTTAAACAATGAAACACTCATTTTGTTAATGTTACTATAAACACATGCTGTTTAAATATTCATAGAGTAAACTTCCAGTTACGTTAATCAAATTAAACGTCAATTTACTATTATACATTAGTTCGAGTGAATTCACACTCAAACTAAAAAGGTAATAGTATATTATGCAACTAATGAATAAAGGACGGATTTAAAGCGAGGGCCATAGATGAATCACGATCAAGTGTTAGAATCCTGAGCGACGCGAGTGATTCATGGCCCTCGATATAAATCCGTTTTATTCAAGAGTTGCATACTATACTTTATACCATGACTACGAGAAAAAGAAAGATTTAAGCGAAAATAGACATTTAATAAAAGGTTAACACGTTCAGTGTCGGGAGCCCACCTGGAGGGTTCACCTACTTGAATATGGGATGTAGGGAGCCCTCGCGGAGGGCTCATTTTAAATGTAGACATTCAGTATCGGGAGCCCTCCTGGAGGGTTCACCTACTTGGATATGGGATGTCGGGAGCCCTCGCGGAGGGCTCATTTTAAATGTAGACATTCAGGGTCGGGAGCCCTCCTAGAGGGTTCACCTACTTGGATATGGGATGTCGGGAGCCCTCGCGGAGGGCTCATTTTAAATGTAGACATTCAGCGTCGGGAGCCCTCCTGGAGGGTTCACCTACTTGGATATGGAATGTCGGGAGCCCTCGCGGAGGGCTCATTTTAAATGTAGACGTTCAGTGTCGGGAGCCCTCCTGGAGGGTTCACCTACTTGGATATGGAATGCCGGGAACCCTCGCGGAGGGCTCATTTTAAATGTAGACGTTCAGTGTCGGGAGCCCTCCTGGAGGGTTCACCTACTTGGGTATGGGATGCCGGGAGCCCTCGTGGACGTTGGAAGTGAAACCTCCCGGAGGTTTCACTTCCAACTACGAATAATAAAAGTCATAGACTTTTATGGCGGAATGATGAGTTATGAGTTCTATGAAAATGGGTGGAGTCGAAAGTGTTAAGGAGGTTGTATAGCATTGAGATAGAGGTCGAATACATTGGTGTGTTCTAAATTCAAACACCAAAATAGTGATTAAAAGAGCTTTTTATTCACTGTTTTCAGTGAATAAAATAAGCTTTTTAGAGGGGGAATGGTATAAAAACGTATTTTTTCATTACTATCAATGAAAAAAAATTTGCTAATATAGGGATATTGATAATACATAATATGTTGGCAATCCACTATGCGGATGCAGGAGAGGTCATTTTCAACAAAATAACTCCTGATGACTTCTATGCAAATGTCAACCCTTTTAGAGTAATTTGACATTTTATATTTTTATTTCATTCATCATTCATATAAAATATCAAATTACTCGAAAATGTAAAAGATCTCTCTTACATTCCCCTAATAAATGGATTGCTGACATATTACCAATAACCCTATATAGTTTTGATCGATCGACTTTGTTGTATCGATAGTTATTGACAGTTCATTTAAGGCGCTCAGTAGCCGGACGTAAAACATCAGTGTTCTATGTTATGGGGTTTGGTTTCCGCACTTAGTCCTTCAGGTGAACTATTGTGCGTCATGGCAGCCGTCGGTGGTTATTCCAACCAGCCCACCGGCTCCAGAAATTGAGTAAGTGTTTAGGCCTGTTCAGAACATCTGTGAAAGATCAGGGTGACCCGAGGGTTTCTGTTCTAATCTGGGTGACGTCTGAGCATTCAAAGTTCACATGCGCAACGGTTTCCTTTGCCTCCATGTATGCCCTGCACAGAGGACTGTTCGTTATGCATATAGTGTGGAAGTGCTTGTTTAGCGAGCAGTGTCCCGTGATGGTCACCAGGCGCAAGCCGTTCCTGTCCAAGCGTAATAAACGGTTAGCTTGCTATCCAAGGATGGCACAGATTCCCTGGACTGCCTGCAGCCCGGTGTCTATGTCCAACAGTTCTCCGCTTGTGTGAGGGTGAACTCTTGTAGCCACGTGCGTAGTTGGCTGAAGGGGAAGGACACGATAGGTTTGGGTCTAAAGACTGACGTGCTGGATGCTCTCTAGTGTTGTAATAACTATTATTGAGGGTGATGTTGGCTACACCGCTTCTTTATCCAACATAAGACACTACTAAAGCTAGGGCGTCTTAAGAATGCGGTGGCCGCCACAAAGCGACCTCAATTTACCGTTGAATGATGTCACTAATTAAAATGTTATTTAGGAAAGTAAGTTTGTGTATTTTCCTAGAGCGGGTTTTTTCTTAAACCCTGCAGGTGCCATAATCAGCAGGCGCCTATCACTGCGGCCGTCACGTGGCCACCGCTCTTCTAAGTAATCATAGCTCTCCAGGAAAATAAAGAAGTACCGCAAAAAATTATGACTTAGACCACCACAAACTTCCAGCATTTACCTAAAATCGTAATCGCGACACGAAAACATCCAGAGTCGTTAAAACTGAATTAATGGCCTCACAAATTAACGAAGAGTCTCAATCCTTCGCACAATTCAATTGAGTTCGTCCCTTTTGAAGGACATGGCCTACATTGTGACAAGCTTCATAGATTGGAATTGGACTTTCAATTGTTTTTGAAGTGAATACTTTTTTACGCACGTTGAGAGATCTTTGGTAGGGATAACCATTTAGGTTCGCGTCACCGACATGCTAATGTTAACAATATATCTATAGCTATGTGTAGAGTGTGTCACATTAGGTGAAAGCGTATAAACTTTTATGAATAATTTTACTTTTAATTTAATTTTATACTGTACTTTAAGTCACTTCAAGCTTAGGTGAAACACGATGCCAGGTGAGACAGCGTGGTTTTTGGCCATGCCCACTATTGAGTTCGAGCCCGCGACTAGTTCCACCTTAATGTTATTTATCATTCGTTATAATACAAACTGTTGGCTACTAACAAACTAACAACTACCCTACTTTTATGGGTTCCTACGTTAACAAGTGTTTGATGGAATGAAAACACGCACTTAGCTAATGTTGATGTGAATTAAGTAATTACGTTGAAAGGCATGAAAATTAATACAATTTCAAGTAAGAAACGATACTTTATTAAATTATATTGAAATGTGAAATGAATAAATAATTAAGTTACATTACATAACGTTTGGTAACTACTTAATAATACGTCACTACCTACATTTTATTTTTTACCTGTTTCGGTTTAATTACTCTGGCTGTGTATGTAGTATCCTAATTAATAGAGATTTTTAACGTATTGTCTGCTTGAAATAAATGTATTGACCCCTTGTGGCTTAAAAGTAAAAAAGACAGTTCATTTTATGTTTGAAAGAAAGAAGAGAAAGAAATAAAGAACATAGATTTATTTAACCCAGGTTGGGTTGGATTGGTTTTGTTGGTAGGGTTGTTTGGGTTGGTTGGGTTGGTTGTGTTGGTTGGGTTGTTTGGGTTGGTTGTTTTGGTTGGGTTGGAAGGGTTGGTTGGTTGGGTTGGTTGAGTTGGTTGGCTCGGGTGGGTTGGTTGGGTTGGTTGGATTGGTTGGGTTGGGGTTGGGTTATTTTGGTTGAGTTGGGCGGGGTTTACTACATTCGTTTCGTGGTTCACATGGATATCTTCATGTGAATCAAATGGACATAATTGTTTGAATTAATTCTCAAGACCAATGGCAAAATATCTATTTATTTTGTCAAATATTGAAGAGCCATAAAAAGTGCTGTTTTAAAGTACCCTAAAACGTGTTCAAAAGAACGGCAGCTATGCCTTATCGCGGGATAAAGTCAGGCTAAAGTATTTTCCATTCCATAGCATTTTTCCTTAGTGCGCGCGAGATCACTTTTCCGCACGTTTGGCTAGCTATGATACGTTGGAAACGACCCACTTTATTTAAACCCTAACTTGTGCTATGGGTGGTCTTTAACCCATATTCTGAAATGAAGTAGAAGAGTGCATCTCGGTAAACGAGATTTGAATTGAAGTAGATATGAAATGTAATGGTCTTTTCTTGTTATCATGAGACTTACCACATTTCACAGTTATGATTATAACTGTGAAATGTGGTTATGTGGTATATGTGTCGTAGTATAATTTGGACTCCGTATCAAAGTTGCGACAAACAAAGGCGCGACAAATGCTAGGGCGACAGTACGATAGGTCGACCATCAGCGGTGCGACAGGACATCAGCTCGACGAACGTTAGTGCGACAGATTGTTTTCACGACAAACGATGGCACGACGAAACTTTTGATCGACGAACGTTAGTGCGACTGATTGTTTTCACAACCATCGATGGAACGACGAAACTTTTGATCGACGAACGATAGCGCGACACAATTTTCGCTCGACAAACTAAAGCACGACAAACATTTCTATAATATTTTGTTGTTAATAGGAGATAAGAAAAAAATTTAAAGTACTAAGTACTTTCGATTATAAATGTTTTTATTGGCAATATTCTTTATTGTCAATGTCAAATGACTGCAGTGTGCGAGTTCAGTTACGAGCAAGGTAGACGAAAACCATGTATTAAAGAACCTAAAACTTTAATTTTTTTCTTATCTGCTATTAGCAACAAAATATTATAGAAATGTTTGTCGTGCTTTAGTTTGTCGAGCGAAAATTGTGTCGCGCTATCGTTTGTCGATTTAAAGTTTCGTCGTCCCATCGATGGTCGTGAAAACAATCAGTCGCACTATCGTTTGTCGATCAAAAGTTCCGTCGTGCCATCGTTTGTCGTGAAAACAATATGTCGCACTAACGTTCGTCGAGCTGATGTGCTGTCGCACCGCTGATGGTCGACCTATCGTACTGTCGCCCTAGCGTTTGTCGCACATTTGTTTGTCGCAACTTTGATACGGAGTCGGGTGAAATAGGTTAGAACTCCGTTTGCCGTTGCCGCGGCAGCGGCCGGCGAGCGTTACTTCCAAATTAGTTGCTGAAATGTTTTCACCATTATCTAATTATTCATCCCACGACTATTCATTTTATTATTGTAACTTGTAACAATAGACAGCCGTAATGTTTGTTTAACAATTTTTTTGCCGGTGTCGGCGCCTGCGTCTCTTTACTTGTCACAACGATGCCATAGATAGAGTACCACACCACAGTCTAAAGACATAGACAAGTAATCGATGCTACGTCGGGTGCAGACACGCGGACGCGACTACATTTTATTTTTTATTAATGTATTTTGTATTTGTAATACATATAATTTATTTATTATTATTTAGTGCCTATTTATTTCTTCTATCTTTCCGTGACATCACTGCGGGCCCTATCAGAATACCAGCGTTGCGACATTTATGATTAAATGTCGCAGCATCGTGCTGAGATAGGAGCCTTTTGGCCTCGCACAGGACTCTGCCTCTATTTTAATTTTACATTGTTTTATTTTTGATTGTTTTTGATTTTTATTTATGTCTCAATCTGTCTTAGTTTAGTTTGTGATCTCCTGTGCTTGTCTCAATAAATACTTTTTCTTTCTTCTTTCTTTCTTTCTAATTATCCATGTTTTCGCAATATATGTAGGGTTTTCGCGAAAATTCGAATTATCAAACCATCCTACGACATATTATGTACTGTTCACCTTTGCCTAAACCTTCAGGAAAAAAGACAGGATGTTGTGTATGTACCTTATGTGTTTAAATTGGTTAGAATTAAATACAGATTGACGTTTGACTGTTATTCTTTATTGTAAGCCTGTCACTGTCAGTCTATTTGCATCATAAAACCATTCACCTAGCCTATAAAACGTTCTTTACTCAATAATAATATTAGCCCCTGTATTAAAAGAACTGCTTTAAACAGTTTCGAGGTAATAGATTGATAGATTGATAACGGATTGATAATTGCAGTAGGTATATTGCCAAAATTCTTAAAAGCAAAAGATATTCGTATATAGACTTCCTTATTATAATCCCTAAGGCGCCAACTACACGGTCGAGAGACCGGCGGCGATCACCTTCGGCCTTTAAATTATCGTCGCGATGACATCGCCATGTGGAGATTGATTCATAGAGTTTTCAAAGAATTTGATGGCACGGCGAGACTATCGCCGCGATTTCCTCGCCCGTGGAAATGACGTCATAGTCACCTTTTACGATACCAATCAGAAAAGAGACAGAAAGAAAGTGAAGAAGAAGGAAGAAGAATGTGATGTCGCAAACAGCACTTTCAATAATCAAGAGTAGTAGATAGAAGTGCCTACTCTAGAAACAACACGACGACTGTATAACTTATGTACTTATCTAAAGACAAAATTAAAAAAACCACGTCACAAATCGCAACAGCATTCCAATAATACTTAGCCGATAACCGATAGAAGGTATTCCATTACCCGAAGCTTAATCTCCTAAGTATTATTACCGGCCACTACACCTCCAAGGCTCCAATACGCTTGGTAAATCCGTTTGGCTTAGCAGTAAATGTTCTTGAGTTCAATTAGAACGTTTAGATTCTACCGAGACAAATGTACGAGCAATTAGTAAAACGATTGTTTTGAAACTTGTAGGATTGAGGCTTGAAAATTGTTTTACTAGTTTCGTAAATGGTTTTATTGTTGGTAGTTGAGAATGGTAACAAACATTTGAATTTGTAATTGTGTCTGGATCATTAAATCTGTCTGGAAACCGAATACTGTAACAATTGTTTGGGGAGAAATGACTCCACATGTGGCAATATATATCCAGCGTGTTTTAGGTAGTCAGCAAAAGTACCTACCACTTTGCTGACTGGCAAATATTATTACCACGACATGAGTTTTTCTCAGAATGTAGTTGGTGCCGAAACGAGACAAAAAGAAGAAAATATATTCTTCTCCTTCTTAGTGTAAGGGCATTTGTCCATCGTCATCGTCACTGACGAGATGGCGGCACCGAACTAGCGAACATTTGCTATGGCCGCGTGTCCACCGCACGCCCGTCAACCGAGCGCCCCGTCATCTTAGCCACTGAAGTTTCAACTAGTTCGGCGTGTCCGCTAGAACTCGACCCAAGATTATGACGGGCTTATGTACCGGCAATACAAATCAAGTCTGTTCTTGTCCACATACTGCCGCCATCGGTGTCGTACCGGCGCCGTTCTCCTGGCTTTTGCTATCATATCATACTGAACCGACGAGTTCGGTTGTGGTGAATAAAGGATCGCTGTAACGGACGTCAGTTTGAATAGTCTCGTTTCTCGGTGATGTCCTGGTGACGGCTGCGGTGGACCAACACTCTATCGATGGCAAAAAGTAATGCAAAAATAATTGACCGAGCGAGCGTAGCGAGCGAAGCGTCTCTGCATCAACTAGCAAAATTTTCTTTCGTGTGTCAGTTTGTACGTACTCGTGTACAGGTCGTATTTTACAACCGATCTGGATGAAACTTGGTATACAGGTATTATGAATTTTTTGTAATTTTTTGTCGTCAGGGATTTTTGATTGGAGGGGTACTTCCTCCAAAATGGGGCAAAAAGGGGGCTGCTGGATATCTCCGCCTTATGAAATCCGTTTTCGATGGTTCTTTTTTCATTTGAAAGAAAGTAACTTTAAGATAGTCTCAAAAAAAATTGGTAAAGATCTGATCAGGATCTTCGGCATGATGAGCAGAATACCTCCTCAAATGCAGTAAATTGCTCGCTATTTATTCAAACCTATTTGTTAATTTTTCTAGCTGGCCTACAAATTTTTTACTCATAATTTGTCTGGTTTTTAGGGTTCTGTAGTACACAATAAACTGATTTAGTTTTGCCATGTCCGTCTGCCTGTCTTTCTGTCTGTCAGCGGCTTAGCTCAGAGAATCTTAGTACTAGAAAGCTGTAATTTGGTAGGTATAGGTCTATACTATCAATCACGCCGACAAAGTCGTAAAATAAAATCATGATTGTTTTTTAGGGTACCTCCTCAACACGTAATTTTTTTTCTCGTTTGTCCTGTATTATGGGGTAGCGTGTGTGTGTGTGAAAACGTTTGTCACCTCTGTCGGGACGCGGTTTGCGACCGTGTAGCAGGCACTTAAGCCTCAAGCTAAGCGGTTAATTTTTCCCAAAAAGTTTGTGCTCGCGAGGTCTACTGTTCGCAGAACTACTAGTTAAATATGTTTGGTCCATAAATCATAAATCCGCTCACTGACGCAGTCATAAGGTTCTGAAGTGCATGTGAAGTGAACAGGGCATGCGGTTAGATAAATTCTTGAATGGAAATGTCAATGTTTGCCGATACATATAATTATGTATATCCAGCCTCGGCCATAGCGCCCACGCCAATAGAACCGTTATATCACCACCCACACGTACCAGTCTCTGCTACTAAAGTTTCTGGATTTGTTTTATTAATATTGGAACGAAGTTCCCTTTCGCGCTTTGCGAAAGGGGGCTAGACGGAAAAAATTGGGACCAAAAGTTGTAACGACAGTTTTTATTTTTTATTATAACGCCATCTGTGAGCGACCACAGGTACTAATTAGTGGCATGCCTTTGTGAGGTTCATTCCATAACTTCGTTCCATCCGGGTGTCCCTTGACACCTCTCAGCTTTTTTATTTGTGAATCAGCATTACGGATTGAAATAGCCTCCAGGATACGTATGACCCTTGGCCAGTCAGTCTCGGTACCTGCATTGCAGTCTAGATCTACTTATTTTTTTAATAAAGAAAAACTTGAGTATTTCTCAGAGAACGAAGTTTATAACAGAAATAGAAGATAAGAACTCTAGCGCTCTAATTAATATTAAGCCGCACTTCTCACCAGGTATCCTCAGCTCGACAGCCAGGCACAAATTCATTCCGGAGTGGGAGTTTTTTTTAATGCTTCTATAGAATGAACCAGGTTTGACATTTCTAGCCTTTAAGACTACTATGCAATTTTAATCTCACTTAAATTTTTACGTGATAATTATTTTAAAACTTAGAATAGTGTTTATTACACTTTACAAAGTGTTTTTATTATTATATCAGACTGTAAAAAAGTGGAATGGACTGTGTAAACTTTACACAGTCCATTCCACTTTCTTACAGTCTGATATAATATTAAAAACGCTTTGTTCATGTGTTATAATTATGTATCATTGTCACTATTTCTACACTACACTAAATCAAAGGTTCGTTTTAGTATTCGCACTATGTTTGTGTGGTCAGCCCGAAAGCCAGGCACCGATTCATTCCGGACTGTGGAGTGAACGTACAAATACCGGGATTTTAGGATGTTTGAGCCAAATTCCAGTTGGATATCTTAGCTCGCGCCAATGCATTACCGTCTAGTACACTTTGTTTAGTATGTGAATGTAGTTGTCATCATATTTATTTAGCTTAGCTTTTCTCAACTATATTGGGGTTGGCTTGTAGTCTAATCCAATATAGCTGAATACCAGTATTTTACATGGAGTGACTGCCTATCTGACGTCCACAACCCAGTTACTTGGCAATAAGATACTGTTGAATTTGTATTTAAATTTCCCGCCTTACCATCTCGTTCAACATAATGTCTATGTAATCTGTACAAAACTGCACTCTGTCAATAATAGACAATAAAACTAACTCTATAGTTTATGGTATCAACGAGTGTTTCATTTTATTGTATTTCCAATATAAAATAATAACCTTGATTAAATATCAAAGTTAACAGATACTCCTTTAGTAATACTGGTGGTCAAACTTTCGGGCTTCTGACGACCCGTAACGACTGTAAAAGATGTCATGTCACGAATGACAGCCGGGATCAAAGGCTAGTGCTGCCGAGGCACGGAGGGGTCTTACAGTTTGTAAAAATCGTCACCCATCCACGGACGGATGGTCGGACGATCCTCCCTTTTCTATGGAGGATGAGTGAACTTTACACCCTGTTCCTTATAACGGCCGCGCACTGTACATTGCTTCGCTAACTTAAAATCAGTAGTATTTATTCATATGTAAGGCCCTTTGTAAACGGCACGGTTTTTTTACGATACGGCGTATAAACCGCGCCGTAGAGAAAACGTGCCCGTCAACAAGCTTCCATAGTGATCCATACAACACTGACGACTGTGCCTACAGGGTTATTCCCGCTCGGTAACACCCTTTCGTCAACACTGTTGACGATCGGGAAAAAAAAGTTTCGTTCGTCCAGTGTTGACGAACGCTACTTATTATTTCCCGTTCGTTAACACCTTTCGTTCCTGTCGTCAACACTGTTGACGATCGGGAAAAAAAAGTTTCGTTCGTTCGCAGTGTCCATGAATGCTGGTTTTTATTTTTTAAATATGGAAATAAAAATAAAACATGTCATGGATTTTTAAAATGTTTTAATGGATTATGTTAGATCTTTTAAAACACAATTAACTAGAAAATAAAACACGGCGAATAAACCGTAGTTTTTCACGGAAATAAAAACGTGCTTGTACAAAAGCCCTTAGTCTGTCTGTAGGTGTCTTTTCTGTGAATGTCACCTTTACATCGTTTGAAGAGACATTACATGTTTTAACCACCTCTGTGGGCTAGTGTTTAAGCCACCTGTCTCAGACCCAGAGGTCCCGGGTTTGATTCCCAGTGGGAGCAAAATTTTTTGCTCGGTTTGGTTGGTGGTAGGGCTAGTTCTAAGTCCGCCTGGCTAGCTACCACAATTTTATCTAAGTCTGTCGCCATTACAACAATGTTAACAGCATTGTTGTGTTTCTGCAGTTAGATATAAGATAGCCGGTTCCTCTGTGGTTGAGGATTCCGGGTGAAGCTCACTTCCACCTTCGGCCTGATTATCACTTACCATCAGGTGAGATGCAGGCCAAGAGAACCCCACTGAAAGTAAAAAAAAAGAAAAAACTAAAAAAAAGAGATTTCTCGCTCACATACATTGAGCTTAGATGAAATGTTTCATTTCAGGCCTTGAGACTGTTAATGTCGAAAGCGTATGTTTATAACAATTTTTTAAAGAAATATCACGAAACGTTACGAAAGAATGACAGTATTATTACCCAACTGCCCTAAAAGGAGTGTATGTATATCTGTTACTTTGGCATGCTCTGTAGCCTAAACGGCTTGATGGATTCTAACATATGAGGTGTCGTTATATTCGTCTTAAATGTGGGAGTGGCATACGCTAAGTTTATTACATTTATATACCTATTGCATTTGCAAATACACGGTACTGTAAATGGACCTATTTTTTTACTTACGTTTCAGTTTTCGTAATTGGCAAATATATAAAATGTTGGCCTTGTAGCAAAAAACGTGAAATTTAAATAGATTATTATATCTAGAATATTCTAGATTTCATTTCGTGTGTACCGATCTTTTGTTTTTATACCAAGATGTTTTAATCAAGCATTTCGTTCCTGCCTTCGTCATCAATCAATCAAGCATTTCGTGCCTGATAAATGAATTCTGTTCTGAGAACAGAGTTGTTTTTTCAACCAAAGAAAAAGTCTTTATTTTGACATAACACCGTAATGTGTGTACATTGCAAACTGTTCATTCAAATACGGACTCATGTTCTCGCCACATACCCTAAGCGATTCACACATTATTTTCCCATTTACTGGTAACACGAACGCACATTACAACAATAAAATACATACTTAACTTAACATAACATCACGCCTCTATTCCCCGAAAGGTTTGGCAGAGATGTACCCATATTACACCCACATTTTGCCAGCTATGTTCGAGTCCCATGTAAAAGGGGGCGAGGCTATTGCCATCAACCGGGCACAACTCACTCTGGGCTGCTACTGAGAAATTCCAGATGGAAAAACCCGATAACACTTTGCCCGACTCGGGAATCGAACCCAGGACCTCATGCTCAATAATAGCGCTTGCGACCGCTAGAGTAACAAGGCAGACACAAAAAAATTACAACGAAATCACAATTTATGTAACAAAAAACCTGTAATACTTGTCTTGTAAGACGAGCAGTTATTGGTTCCTGTTATACAGAATCTGATCATAAATAATACGACATAGCATCCCATAAAGCCTCTATAAGCCTCTATTTGTCCGCGTATTATTTAAGATACAATGCTGCTGAAAGTGTGTGCGGGAAAAGGTAAATACAATAAAGGTTATATTTGATCAGCATTTTTTTGTTTTTTTGGGTACCATACGTCAGAATGCAAAAAATGGCACCTTTATAGGATCACTCGTGTGTCTGTCTATCCTCTGCATAGACATACGGTATTGTAGGTGTGAATTTATTTATATAATGTGTGTTTCAAATGCTGAGTAGACTTGTACAAAAACGTGGAATGCGAAAAACCTCAATACAACATTAAGTCTGAAAAGAAGAGTCCTTGCAAAAAATGTAGATATTAGGGGAATATTCTTGTCTGTTTTTCATTTTTCTGTTCGTTATCTGGGGTTGATTCAATACGTCTCTCTTCGTGAACGTTACTCACTAATCATTGGTAGGATATTTGCTTGATTTATGAGCTGTGTTCGTACCCCACACACGAAATATTAGATGGCACAGCATTTTTCAGTTTGTGTTGGTATTCATTTGTTTTTTTAGGTAATTAGAGAACGGAACCCATAGAGGAGCAATGGTGTATCCGTCTATCCGTCTGTCACAGCCAATTTGCTCCAAATCTATAGGACCGATTAAGTTGAATGAATTTGTGAGACCCAAACACGGACGTGTAACGTAAATAAACGAATTTAGAATATGGAGACTTTAAAAAAAAGTTTTTGCAAATTGTACCGTGTGGCATATCAATTAAAAGAGATTGTTATGACATAAGAGGGACACAAATATTTTTTTTTATAATTTTGAAATTAATAATTTTAAAAGTATTTAAAAAATAGATGAAAATGTACTCCCTTATCTCCGAAACTACTGAGCCTAAAATTAAAATAAAAAACCAGAAAATACTCTTTTACTTATAAATAAATAGAAACACCTATAAGAAATTTGGTTTCTAAAAATTAAAACCTATATAAACTCTATGTTCTTAAAATAACATGGTAAATCTCCCAATATTGTGGGAACAAACTTACACAATGCAGTTGAAATAATATTTCAACAACAATGAGAGAATTTTTTTTTCAACTAAAATGTTAAGTTTGTTCCTGAAATCAATTTACCCCAACTACGGAACCCTTCATTGTGCGTGGTCCGACACGCACTTAACCGGTTAATTTTTCTTTAATGTGAGTATATTTGTCTTCCGTCTCATAAGACAGTATCTTCTGGCGCGTGTCTTTATAAGAAATGAGGGGATTATATCCGGGTAAGATAACCGCCATAATAATATTGGTAAAGTCATGAGTCACTCAAGGATGAGGCAGTAGACGTTTGTGTTAAGTTCCTCTCAGATATAAGATGGATAAACTTCTCTCGATTTAGCACAAACTAGAGAGCAGCTTATATTACTTTGATAAAAGTTTCAGTTTTAGTAAGTAGGTAACGGGGCTAACTGGCCAGGGGCTTATTAAAAATTAACTGACAGGTGATAATCTGACCATTCAATAATTTTATAAGTTTAATTCTAAGTTTCTGCTTCATGTGCTGTGAATTTTCTAAGTAATTTTTTGACAAATATTGTCGCAATTATAAATTATTAAAATATTAATATATTATTGTCAATAATATTAAATGCGTAATAGAAAAAAGCCACTTGCAAAGTGCCAAGAAAATCTAAAAGATTATGTATATGAAGTAAAAAAAATTCTTAAAAACAGTTTTACAGATGTTTTTTGTGCGCTATTAAATACTGAATGTTACTCCAAGAAGCTATCTTGCCTGGTTTGGGAAATATTTCATGATAAATTAGTGGCTTTTTTATAAATATTTTTTTTGGTTTATGCACACCCAGACTGCCTCGATGGTCTAATGCTCACAAGCGCTACTGCTGAGCATGAGGTTCTGGGTTCGATTCCCAGGTTGGGCAAAGTATTATTGGGTTTTTCTCGGTAGCAGCCCGGAGTCTGTATTTGTGCCCGGTTGATGGCAATAGGATCGCCCCCTATTACATGGGATGTAAACATAACTGGCGAAATGTGGGTGTACTTTAGGTACATCTCTGCCTAACCCTTGGGAGATTATAGGCGTGATGTTATGTCGTACAAAAGGTATGTTAACTTAGGCTGGAAAAGTGATAGAAAAATATGAATATCTGAAACAATCTACAGAATTCTATTATGAAAATATCTTCACGATTTTAATAACATACTCGTATATTTTGATAGGTTACATAAATAGGGTATCTGTGTGGTAGGCTGACATTCCTTTAGTATTTACCTGAAATACCTTCTTTACAGTACATAGAACCTTTAGTTGTTTGTGAGTATAAGGAAAATAAACGTCTATTTTGAGAATTTAAGTAACGAATTGTGGAAGATTCCATATAACGATGGGAACCCAACAAAAGAGAGCTTACATTATTTATTCTACAGCAATGTTTATTTCTAGTACATAAGGTACATCGTTGATCTAGTTTTCACAGATATTACTGTTGAGTATGAGGGTTCAATTTTCAAAGTCGGTTACAGTGTAATTGGGTTTTTCTATCTGGAATTTCTAACCGCCTGGCCACGGAACGGGCGGCGCGAACGGTGGCGCGACCGGCGGTGCGTCTTGCGGTGCATGACTAGTACATTTCTATAAATTTGTTATAGTCGCAAGACGCTTCGCCGTTCGCACCGCGCGAATTTTCGCTGTAGCGAATGTCCCGTGGCCAGGCGGTAAGTGGTAGCCTGGAGTCTGGAATTGATGGCAATATGCTCACCCCCCCCGCCTGGCCACGGGGACGGGCGTCGCGAACGGCGGTGCGTCTTGCGGGGCGGCAAATTTGCAGGCCACTGGCAGTAGCGTTCGCCGCCGTGACCAGTATAGACCGAGAGCGAAATGTCTTTAAAAGTCATCTCGATATTGCTTGGAGAGGAGTAGTAGTTTTGGTTCATGGCATAATATTTAGAATACAGACTACTTATATCCAGATATTTTTTTCGATTATACCCGAATGAGTAGCGAAACTATTTTAATGTAATGAATATTCAACCACAACTGGAGAGAAAGGTCAATGCAGATAGCCTAGTAATATCGCCAAAAAAAAACTGTATTCACTATTTCGCGGCGCATACAACTAAGTTTGGTTTCTGCATTATTCGCCGCGTCTGCCGCTCAACACGTGTACGTTACCCCAGCAAGAAAGTGTCTCCTAGAGTTATATGAGTAGAACGTATAATTTGTGCCTTATTTGCTGTAAATGTGCCCCCACATAAAAAATGTGTGCCCCCTGTCGTTTTGGAAAAAAACGGAAAAAACGATTCTTGCTGGGGTAACGTTTTTCTAGCAGGAAAATTCTAAAGGAATGATCGGAGAGAGAAAAATTATGCATGGCCATAGAGCTTATTTGTGTGCCAAAATGTGCCCCCAAAAATAAAATCTGTGCCCCTTCAGGTTTTCGAGATATTGCATTTCCTGCTGGAGTAACGTTTTGATGAATCGTATATCTCTAAAACCATTGCATGTGCCCCTGTAGAATAAACATACACGAGTAGCTCTTAATGTGTGCCCCTTAGTGCCCCAATTAGATTTAAGAAAATATTTATAGTTTTCAAGTTATCGCGGTTTTATGAAAACCCAAAAAAACATCGCAGCGCTTAAATGAGACAAGGTATAAGTTCGCTGAAAACTGTATTCGGTCCTTCTTGACGCTAATAATAACCATACAAAGTTTCAAAACTTCACATGCATCCGTTTTTGAATAATCTTGCTAAAAGTCAAAACGATGGTGTCATAACTTTGACGGCAAAATACAAGGAACCGGCTCAATCCCAGATGTGTAGGTGTAAACCAAAATCTTGTGCCTTTAGTCAAAAATATATGGTGAAAATATTCAGCTTGGAATGTTTCGCATTAAGTAAATATTAACAAAAAACCAAAATATGTAAGCAACGGCTGGCTATCCGACCAAATATGAATGACTACTAAAAAGCGACGGATTCATACATATCGATGACCTTCTTTACTTTACTCACTAACCGGTTCACACGTGTTGTACCTGAGTACAATGAAGTAGAAAAGTAATAAGTAATAAAATAAAGTTGTTATTGGATTATATCCTACTAGCTGTTTCTATGACCTTACACATTGACATGATTAAGTACATTATAAATAGTAGCCTAAGTGCTATATTCCAAGGTAAGCTATCTTCTCCATTCTAAATTTTATTAAAATACATCCAGTAATTTATTTATGAACGAAAGAAATACATCCAGATATTTGCCATTTGCCAGGTCTTTGACCAAAAATTTGATTGGTCCCGATGTTTAAAAAAAAAAATACTTCATGAAATGTGTGATGAATGTGAAAATGATGAAAATAAAACTACTAAAAATAGGTAGCTCTTTTTTGTATATAAATAAAAAGCCCGTATTTGTCTTTATATATAATATATATACTTAGATGAAAAACTGATCTGTGATTTAAATAATAATGACTACACAACGTGCAAATAATTTCTAACATTTATAGGTAGGAAATTTGATCTGTGATTTGATGCAATAATTACTTTAAGAATTAAAATTAAGGGAATAAAAATAATAATTTCCACATCAACAAGCTGTTTCATTTATTATAGTCACAAGGTGCATTTAATATATATATTTTAATTAGCCCCAAAACTTTTGAACGCGACTGTACGGACAACAGCTTAGGTATAATACGTCCAATAAAGAAGGTCATCGATATGTATGAATCCGTCGCTTTTTAGTAGTCATTCATATTTGGTCGGATAGCCAGCCGTTGCTTACATATTTTGGTTTTTTGTTAATATTTACTTAATGCGAAACATTCCAAGCTGAATATTTTCACCATATATTTTTGACTAAAGGCACAAGATTTTGGTTTACACCTACACATCTGGGATTGAGCCGGTTCCTTGTATTTTGCCGTCAAAGTTATGACACCATCGTTTTGACTTTTAGCAAGATTATTCAAAAACGGATGCATGTGAAGTTTTGAAACTTTGTATGGTTATTATTAGCGTCAAGAAGGACCGAATACAGTTTTCAGCGAACTTATACCTTGTCTCATTTAAGCGCTGCGATGTTTTTTTGGGTTTTCATAAAACCGCGATAACTTGAAAACTATAAATATTTTCTTAAATCTAATTGGGGCACTAAGGGGCACACATTAAGAGCTACTCGTGTATGTTTATTCTACAGGGGCACATGCAATGGTTTTAGAGATATACGATTCATCAAAACGTTACTCCAGCAGGAAATGCAATATCTCGAAAACCTGAAGGGGCACAGATTTTATTTTTGGGGGCACATTTTGGCACACAAATAAGCTCTATGGCCATGCATAATTTTTCTCTCTCCGATCATTCGTTTAGAATTTTCCTGCTAGAAAAACGTTACCCCAGCAAGAATCGTTTTTTCCGTTTTTTTCCAAAACGACAGGGGGCACACATTTTTTATGTGGGGGCACATTTACAGCAAATAAGGCACAAATTATACGTTCTACTCATGTAACTCTAGGAGACACTTTCTTGCTGGGGTAACGTACACGCTCAACACCGTGGCATCCGCCGTACTGATTCATACATTTGTTTCCGTCGCCCGCCGCGCCGCCAGACGCTCGTGCGATTCGCTCGGCGAATTTTGCCGGTCGCCCCGCGGTTTGCCGCTACGCGTGGCATGTCTACAAATTTGTTTTAGTTGCAAGACGCTTCACCGTTCGCACCGCGCAAATATTCGCTGTAGCGAATGTGCCCCTGGCCAGGCGATTACACATAATTTACACATAACTGGCGAAATGTAAGCGTACTATAGACCTGTCTTCTTTTTGTACGAGCAGGGGTCTGCTCTTCAGGGAAATATGGCGTGATATTCTGTATGTTATGTTATGTAAGGTACAAAAAGAAGACAGGTCTGTAACAGTAAATAAACTCTGTCAAGTACGAGTCGGACTCGCACACGAAGGGTTCCATACCATGTCGTACAAGATTTAACACTATGATTTTTTGTAATACTTTCGTAAAGGTAACAACAGAGGCGCTATAAAAAAACAAAGATTTGTAAAGAAATTGTCTAATTTTAATGAAAAAATGTTGTTGTGTTAAAATATAGGTGTAGGAGTATATTTCATTTATTTTAAGAGAAAAATATTAAGTCTTTATCCAGTAACATGCATTAACTAAAGTCAAAGTTATTTATTTGCTACTAACATAGTATTAGTAGGTATAAATAGGTATATATGGTAGGTAAGCAGGTAGATATGTAGGGTAGGTAAGGTAGGTTAAGTACCTACCTACCCTGGTAAAAATGGTAGGGTAGGTAGGTAGGGTAGGTAATTAGGTAGAAATAGGTAATTAGGAAAGGTAGATGCGCCGTAGATAAGTACTTAGTGCTAACCGTGCGAAGCCAGGCCGTGTAAAGCTAGTTACTTATAAATAAAAGGATTTCTCTTGCTACATCAGACTATACTGTACAAAATAGAATGTAAGTAGTACGCCAAATTTTAATTTTAACTGTGCGTTTGCACTGGCGAAACATTCACAACAAAACATGTTGGAATCTCTATTGTCTGTCAATTTTTCAAACATAATGTTTGACAGAAACTACAGATTTCAACATGTTTTGTCGTGGTGTCGCCAGTGCAAACGCACGGGTCAATACAGGTATTTATTTACGTTATTTTTGATAGTCATACAGAAATCTATTATTTCTTACTTATTATTTTTACACATCCCATCGGACTATGAGAGTGAGGGAAGAGAGAGTGCACTCGTGTCTGCGCACACACTTGTGCACTATAATATCTCCCGCGCCGAAGGCCAGTCTCCGTTGAGATTGGCCGCCGTGACCGAATATTTTTACACCAATAATTTTTCTCAATATGAAATTGTGTCCACAACGGTTTAAGGTAACTGAATAGTACACTGTATGTGCCAGCATTCATTTCAATGTTACTGAATATATTGTCTATTGGAGTGTAGTTTTAACATGAGGTACACACATCAACACCGTCTAGGGATACTTTGAAAAAAGTCGATAAAGTTCTTAAACTCAAAAAATACTGGCCGGTTTTAAAATCTTGTGAAGAAAGTTTATTTTGTAGACCTTTTTGGATGATCGAAATTTAAATGATCGAAATAGTATATGCTGCTATGATAGTAGGTACTTACTAATTCCATGTCATTACTCCGACTATTAAATAGTTATCTGTGGAATTTATATCGCATAATATTAGCATGAAATACAAAATTATTATTTTAAGTTGCTGAAAATCGCCCATATTATATAAAATACGTTATGATTCGGCGTTTTTAGTATTTGTTGATTATAAACAGTATATGTTACATGATACACACAAGTTTCAAATTCCTAATTTGTTTAGTGGTTGAGATAGAGCTCGTACAAAAATGGTCTAAAACAGACAACTTCTACGGCCCCCTAATTCATCATTTTTGAAGATAAAAACAAATAAAAATTATATTTATTTTCTACTCAATGAGTTCTAGAAAATGATACCCCACATGCCAGGGTCAGATTATTATTTTTTTCAAAATTTAATTTTATTGTATGGCGACCCCCCTTTAATTTTTAATTTTATTATTTGTTGCTCTTGCGGCAATAGAAATGCTCAATCTGTGAAATTTTCAACTGCCTACCTATTACGGTTCATGAGATAGAGCTCGCTGACAGACAGACGGACAGCGGAGGCTTATGAATAGGGTTCCGTTTGTCACCCTTCGGGTACGGAACCCTAAAAACTAACACGGGAATTCAAATTATTTCTCAAATAACATCATAATAATGTCACTTTGAATTGTATAAAGGGTAATCACAATGCCTTTGTTCGTGCAAAGGAGTTGGCACTTTAATTTTGAAGCTTACACAAAAGCCGTCATTCATACAGACAAGTATTACGTAAAACACACGCATCATCGTATTTAAAAACAGGTGGCGTAAAGAAACAAATAAATAGAGGATTGTTTAACCTAATAGAAATTTCCACGAGCCACATGTAATACAAACATTTCAATGCAGTTTCTGTAAACAATTTTATTCTATTGCAACGTAAACAATAATAATGCGCACGTGTGCACTCGCCCTTATAAAAGCGACCGCAGTTTGAAGTATGTCGCAGACTCACAGCATACAGATGGCAGTCATTTGCAAGCTCGCTCCGTTTACCCCGAAAGAGTCGGGCGGAAAGATACGGAAACATACGGAAATATACGACCGAAAGTATGTCTTTTAGTAATGGGTCTCTTTATTTATTCTGTGATCGAAAGAGATCATGCAGAGAATTTCTTACTGGCAGTCGGCAGTGATGTGGATAGTAACTTGAGAATACTGTTTGTGCCCGTGTTATGTCTGAATTATTGCATAATCCTGCTAGATGTAGATACAAAATTCAAAATTCAAAAGTCATTTATGCAAACTCGGCTGAGAATCAGCACTTTTCGAACGTCAAAATTACATAAGACAGTCCCCCAAAAACGCCCGCCCTTCACCACTTCCTAGTGCTTTTGCTGGAAAGAAGAAGCGGCGCAACAAACTCCCCAGCAGCACAGCTGTCTGTTCAGTTAGAAAAAAACTTGATTCTATACACATACAACAGCCCAAAATTAATTATTTACATATTATTGGTATAAGTTTATAGGTAAATCAATTATTATTTGATTAGGTATATTATCTTTATGTTATCAGACGTATAGCTCATAAGGCTAAGCCCCGGAGGGTACTAAGGCTATCAGTATTATATCTTCCAACCAATAAGATTGATGAAATAGGAAGCAACCACGTAATTCAGATAAGTGGTTCTAGAAATGTATACTTAGGTACATACTTGCAGTATGTTGATGCGCCAACATACTGCAAGTATGTAGGTAGATAGGTAGGTGTAAGTAAGTAAAAAACTATGTATTAATACATAGTTTTTTATACAGAGCGACTTGTAATTTGACGTATTCCTTCTGGGATTTTGAGATAACTGTTGTCAAAGTTCTAGTACGTCGATGGTTTTTGAAAATGGTTAATAAACTTCTTCCTTTATTTTTTAACTGTTTGATGTTTTAGAAAATTTTGTTACATCAAAAAGGTTTAGTAAGTGTTAGGTACCCAATGCAATCGCAATGAAGGCCATTCAATATATGAGTTTAGAGAACCGTGATATTTAGTGAAGAATTCTGTTTTTTTTTTTATATTTATAAAAATTGGGTTTTGTCGTATCCCATTAATTTTTGCCTAGGGTCAAGGGGTGCTTAATTCTTGCAAATGGGTCACACTATCACATCCATAATTTGACGTATTCCTTATAATACGTCAAATTAAAAGTCACCCTGTATATACATGCACTTAGCAACAGACCGGATAAACACCACGTCTGGATGCGAGGGTTAGCAGCCAATCAAAAATACTGGCTGTCATATTTTAAAAGAAACGTCTAGTGAGCAAAAGATTTAAAGAAGAAAACTGTTACCTAAAAGACAGTCCACTAATGCCAGTTTTCACCTTCAATATGTTACACTTAAATGAATCCCTAAATAAAAGTACAGTCTTGGATTTTCAACTCTCAGCACTGGGCCTAGCGTTGAAAATCCAACAGTGCAATTTTATTTAGGTATTCATTAAAGTGTCACTTAGTGAAAACGGGCAAAAGAAACTTCAAATAATTTAAATGCCCTAATTCAAATAAGAACTTAATAATTAACTAAAGTCTCAAACTAATACACTTCAGAGTTTCGGGTTTAATAAGAAAAGTTTATAGTTATGTCCTAGCCAGAACTTTGCGTGATTAATAGCCATAAAGGACCTATGTCACTTTGGGACCCTATTCTGTCAACAGACTCTATTTATACAATACATTATATACGTTTATTCCTTTGAGGGCTATCAGTTTGTCTGTGGCCTATATTAACGAGTATGTTAAATGACTAATTAATTAAATAGACTACATATTATTATTAGAGTTCATAATATCATTTTTATGTAAATTCTACTGCATGGTGCAACGAAATTAGCGGTCGTCGTGCGAGCACTGAACTGCTATCTGCCCTTCTTCATGGAAGAAGACTTTTGGCCGCAGGACGTGGTGTGACTTCGCTTCCACGGACAGGTTCCACAGGACAGCACAAAGTCAAACTAGTGAAAAGTGAAGTACTACTAACATAGTCTAAGCCTTTATTGACACAAGTTTTTGTTTATATTAAAATAAGTATGTTTAGGTTAACGTATTTTTCTATGGGCCTGTGTCGCCTGAAATAAATGGTATTATAATTATTATTTCGTATATTGAACTTTTCAACATAATATGTAATACATTTTTAAATATTACTTTAAAAAAAAAGATATAAAAAATTTGTGTTCCGCCGTTGTCGGGAGCAGGTTCCATTATTATTATTTATTATTAATGTCAGTAAAATAAATAGACTGAACAAACGACATTCGTAACTCAATGTTATAACTTATGTAGGTACAATATAAGTTACTGACAACAGTATACCATCAGAAACTTCAGCAATACTTTAGGGCTAAAGTATTTCGTATATTTCGATATATCAAGCAATTTATTTACTCTTGAAGACTGCAAAGTCAAACTGAAAATATATAGAAAACATTTTGAGTCAATCGTCTAACAGAAATACAAGAAAATACTGAACAAAATAAGCAGGTCAGTGCTCTGTTACATTGCATAAGACGAGAGCAAACACTTTTGTGACTGGACATTGGCAGAACGCCAAATGCAACTAGATTTTAGAAAACATACTGACGTTATCGTATGAAGAAAGATTTATATGAATATGTTACGTTGTTTTACTGTTGTGACAAAACAATGTCTTATATATTCATGAAAACCTTTTGTTTTGAGCCGTTTCGAGCAAGAGGTAAAGTAGTAGGTGTTTGATTAGACATGAGCGAGATTAGTCTAATGAAGAAGATGAATTATAATATGAGAATATTTATATAAACATTATTGCAGTGACAAAAAGCGTTTCGAGATCCAAGGATTTAGGTATTAGGCTAGCACAGGTTTGAAAAAAAAATTGCCTACGATTCTCGGAAAATACAGTACCTACACATCTACCTGTTTTCGACAATTTTGGTGTTTTTGTTGTTTTCTTCGGAATCTAGTTTACCTCACCTCTCATCATCATCTTTTCTCCCCCAAGCAACGTCACTTCGACCGGTTCTAAGCTTTTCGCATCCAGCGGATTCCTGGGCTTCACCTTGTTCCCGAGGCTATCCAACGCTACTCTGCCGGTACACGGTCGCCACCCCAGAAGCTTTCGACCCCATCGGTCATCTGTTCTGCGAGCAATGTGCATTGCCACTTAAGTTTGGCCATTCTTCGGACCATATTGCTATCTATTATACCTTATCTTGCTTCTCCTACGGATCTCTTCATTTCTTATTCGATCACGTAGGGAAACTCCAAGCATAGCCCTCTCCAATCACTGCTCTTTGGATGACACGTCTTAACCTAACTAAATTTTACATAGATTTTTTTTGCGAAAGTTTCCAAAAAAGTTCACCTAAAAACTAGACATGCTATGAAGCTATATGCTCTAGACTTCTAGAGCAATATTTCATACTCTTTTTTGAGTATAATAAAGTACGAGGCGTCAAGATTTCCACTTTAAACTTTATGAAAAATGCCGACTTCTACGAAAGTGAGTGACAAGTTGCATCTCATAAAACTCAAGGTGATTTTAATACGGTTTGCAGTTTTAAGCAGCTAGGAATTATTTAGAGGTTTATCAATTGTTTTATTTTATTTCTATTATCTGTTCTATATTTTCAGAAATAAAATAAAACGTGTCTTTGGTCTAAACCAAAAAGAGGAGACAAAAAAACGAGCGAGCGTAGAGTAGTAGTCACATATGAAGATTGTGTAACATCTGACACCTCACCAGCAACATTAAGGTAATACGCAACATTAAAGGGGCGGTTATCCTGTTTCCTGTGACATACTTCCGTCCCTTTTCTCAAAATCAAACCCACGGATTTGATTATTTAGATTTAGATTGCAGGAAAGTGAGAGGTAACATACAAAAAAAATTTGAAAAATATTTGTTTGAATGTGGTATGAGCAGAATCTTGTAGGTACGGAATTTATGGAGAAGCTCCATAAATTATATACCTGCAAGATCACATAATCTTTTGAACTTAAGATTAAGCTTTATTTTGTTTATTTTTAAGCCTATGCTGAATTATGATAAAAATAAATAAAATAAAGCTAGCCATTAACTCGGTGCAAAAAAGGCGTTTCTTTGTATAAATCGTTCGACGAGATCATTATAAAGAAAAGTTCCAACCACTATAACATTGCTTTTTGTTCTTCCATAGCTCATTGTTGTACATTTCATTAGTAATCAACAGCAATTCAACTTACATAACTGTATTTGAAAATGTAAAGACCGGCGCAGTCCAAGCATACAACATATTGAAAAGAATTTTTGCAAAATGCAACGACAATGTAACAATGCTTTCTAGAAATGTATGTTCAATTACGGCGCCGAAGTATTTTATAATACTGACTAACGTCTGAGAGCACTGATCCACTTACAAGTTGCAGGTCGTGAGTTCGAACCCAGGCAGGTACCTACTTTACTTTGTGTATTTAATTTCATCACCACTGGCTCTTAAAACGGTGAAGGAAAACATCGTGAAGAAACCGGTATGTCCTAGAATCAAAAATTCGAAGACATGTGACGTCTTCCAACTTTCACTGGGCCTGCGTGGTGTATTATTGCCCACTCCCTCTCACAGAGACGAGGTCTGTGTCCCAGCAGTGGGAAGGGAATGTTATAGTTTAATTGGTTATGAATATAAGTATAATATACGCGGGCTCCCTTTTAGCCAGACGGAGCCCGGTTTACTCTCATCTACACACATTTAACAAGGTCAGCAAATCATTGGACTCGCCTAAAAAGTTTACTAAAGTAATGGCTTCTGGAACTAACATTTGCCGAAACCGAATCTTTTCTCTAACGTTTTTCGACAAGCCAAAGTGACAGCAAACAACATCCCTATCTCACACTTTCACCCTCACAGACACACGCACAAACACACACACACACAACACATACGCTTTACTAAACTAGCCTTTTAAACCGACGTATTTCATTCTGTCGCACTCAACGATATAAACCCTGCTTAGTTTGAGAGTCAAAGGTCAAACCAAAATATTGTGATGTACAAACTTAATTGTTTTAAATGTAAACGTACCTACTTACTGTCTTTCATAACCTTTTTTTTTGCCAACGAAGCTTTTCGTTATTTTTTTTTTGTTTAATTTTGCTTTCAATACTTACAAGACTTGAAATCTAGCAATTTTGCAAAACATATTTTTACACCTACACAGTCTGAAACATTTAAAGTGTCCATTTAATCATTATGAATGACACCCACATTACCTCAATATGAGGGGGCGTTGATTTGTTATTTCATGAACACGATTATTTTTAGAGTGATGCAAATAAAATACTCTAAATTAATTTTATTATTGTTTTATTCAACACCGAATCCATCTAACTGGAATACACCATTTTGCATCTCATAAAGGTCACCTGTAGGTCAACAATTTTTTTTTTAAATGAGTTGCAAAGCTGCTTCACGGTTACCGTGCCAGAGACAAAGCTACCTTTTACTATTTAAAGACACCTCATCATCATCATCATCATCAGCCTATTAATGTTCCCACTGCTGGGACACAGGCCTCCTCTCTGTGAGAGGGAGTGGGCTGTAATCTACCACGCGGGCCCAGTGCGGGTTGGTAGATGTCACATGTCTTCGAATTTTGTTGGTTCTAAGATATGCCGGTTTCCTCACGATGTTTTCCTTCACCGTTTTGAGAGCAGTGGTGATGAAATTATTTACACAAAGTAAAGCGCCTGCTTGGGTTCGAACCCACGACCTACAACTCGTAAGTCGGGGCCGTTGCCACTGGGCCACCACTGCTCTCAAAGTTAAAGACACCTATATCTTTCAAACCATCATCTACCTAGCCTTTTCCCAACAAGTTGAAGTCAGCTTTCAGTCTAATCGAATGCAGCAGCATACCAGTATTTTACATGAAGCGACTGCCTATCTGACCTCCACAACCCAGTAACTGGGTAATACGATACCCCTTGGTAAGACCGGTTGTTAGAATTTCGGGCCTCTGATTACCCGTAACGACAGTTAAAGATCTTCGAATGACAGCTGGCACCAATCGATTAACGTGCTTTCCGAGAAACCGAGGGGTGTTAGTATGTAAAGATGGTTATCCATCCACGGAAGAACCGCGGCAAGCGTAGCTTAACCTAAACGATCGACCCGTGTGGCTGTTATTTCTTAGCCGCAACCCCATATCTTTCAAACCAAAACCCAAAAATGCTGTGGTATTAATTTAGTGAAGAATATTTAAGTAGGTACTCTTTTCTCAAACCACCACACTTCATATTGCTTCACAGCGTGTGGTTTTAATAACACCATAGAGGAATTCTAATAAACTCGTTGATGACGTCATTCATATTCTGAGAGGCTCAGAAAAGAAATCTTTAGTTTATTGCTGGCATATTTGGGCCTAATAAGGTACAGACTTAGTAGAACTTTGGGCCAAATTACATTGTTTTTATGTTTATTGATAACTTTTAGAACGAAGTTTGTTTCGTAATTGGTGAAATAGCATATTGAAAAGAAAAAATCTTGGCCTCTTGGGCAGTCCTGGTATATATTTAGGTTGTTTTAATAAAAGAAGGGCACAACATACCTATATTAAACTGTTATTAATTAGTACTACAATCTGTCACCATACATTTATAATTATTGTTATTTTCTACGATTTTCTTTATTATGTGCGTATAAAAATATTCTCTAGAGAATATTTTTATACCGCATGTTGACATAATTATTGTATGCCTATTAGGCTGGAAATAACGGAACTGTAATTTACCTAACATCTGTCTGTATATGCTTACAATAAAAATATTTAAATCATAAAAAGATTTCAAAGATTAAAAGATTTTTTTACATCTGTGTATGCTTACAATAAAAAGATTTAAATTTGGATTTAAATTTTTCTCATATTTATACTATTCAAAAATTTCAAAGTCATTTATTCAAAATACGCTGAGAATCAGCACTTTTCGAACGTTAAAATTACATAAGACAGTCCCCCAAAACGCTCACTCTTCACCACTTCCTAGTGCCTGTATTCAGCTTTTTATCATTTGTAACGTGACGATATTATCGTGGATGACCACGTCGACATCACGGCATCACGATAACTTATAGAAGTAAAATGTATGGAATTATATGAAGACGTTTATAACTTTCCGTCTACGATAACATTATAACATGCACGTTTGTCCAGACATTAAATATGACACACGGAGTTTTAGAAAAAAAAAAGGGATTTGTAGATCGGTGCGCTGTTTCAGTCCCTAATTAATACCTACATCTACATGTGTGAAAATATTATTATGTCAAAAACTTCACGTGACTTATCAACGGCATCGTACCTACCCTAAGGGATCACGCGCACTAGACGGCCAGGACTCCCGCCAGTCGTGGCTGTGTAGTGGTATTGTATGGTGTGCGGCTAGTTGGCCGTTGCTACCAATAGCGCGATTCGTTTCGGTTTAGATAGATAGACAGATAGATAAACCATTTATTTAGTGCACACAAAAGACAGCACAACATACAAAAACACGATTAATGATAACTAATTAGCTATTAGGAAATAGCCGCAAAGTGCCAATAAAAATAACAAACAAAAAAAAAAGGAAGAAAACATGACAATGTGGTGACACTATTGGCTATGAAATGACACACTTTAAAATAATGAATCAACGAACATAAAAGGTGCGGTGTGAGTCTGAAGGTTGCACCAAATGGTAGTCCAGCTCAGCATGTGCCAGGCAGGGTGTCACCTTGTTTCGAAGACAGAAATTACATAGAATTTCGTTTCGCACCAAAATGTTTCATATTTATTTAGTTCTTATATTTTTATTTCGAATATTATTGTTTCAACAACTATTTACTTGGATGAAACATTATTTCACAGAAACACGATTCAATGAATTTTTAATCACATTTTTTTATTTAACAAACTTATCAAACAGTAGAATTATTTTTTAACGAATATTGTTTGTTCAGTTATTTCAACGAAACTGTAAGAATAGACGTTATGCTATAAACAACAATAGTGTGTGTGTGTGTGTAGTGTAGTGTCTAGTAATAACTATTAGGGCACTCCGACCATATAGGTTAGGTTAGGTTAGAACTGTGACCAACTACGCGCGAGCCGAGCGAGCGAAGCGAGCGGTGCCGCGGCAGCGGCCGGCGAGCGCTACATCGGATTTGGTCGCAGTATCAAGATTAGGGCACTCCAACAGATGAACCGCTTTCATAGATATAACTATACTACGGTATATAGTGTGTGTGTGAGTGTGTAGTGTATTGTCTTTTAATATAACTTTTAGGGCACTCCGACCATATAGGTTAGGTTAGGTTAGAACTGTGACCAACTACGCGCGAGCCGAGCGAGCGAAGCGAGCGGTGCCGCGGCAGCGGCCGGCGAGCGCCACATCGAAATTGGTTGCAGTATCAAAAATATAGGGCACTGGGGATTTTCTTGGTAATAAGCTTTATACTAACTAAACAGTATGAGAATAAAGAATATTTGATTTGTTATTCTATGATATGAATATCGAAACTTTTAATTTTATTTGTAACAAAAATCAATGATTAAAGTTTATTCAAAGTAACTATTCTGCGAATTGATTATTCTGTGAAATGATAATATATGAAAAATTTTATGTGAAACGAAATTCTATAAAACTATTTTCTATAAAACAACGTACAACCGCCAGGCAGATATACCTGACGCTGATATTCCGCTGAATCCCTGCAGTGACATACGGATGTCGAGTAGATGAGCAAATATACAGGGTGGACCAAAAATACACGTCAAAAAAAAAATATAGATTCCTCATGTCTAGGGGTACTCGAAAACAAACTCGAGGTTTCTATAGTTTACCTGGTCGCGGTCGAGATCGTGGCCGTATAATGCGCGAGATCCCTTAGTACTTAATATGTTTTTTTATGTTATACCTTAAGTTGATTGACTCTTGACTCCTATCAATGTCAAGTAAATTATTCAGCTCATTAACTTTTTCTTTCTAAGAAAAACATCAAAAGAACGAACAAAATAAACTTACCGATAATTTGGTTGGGAAAGTCTTTTTTTCGTAACTTGTTTCTGAAGTTGACGTAAAACAAAAGATTTTTGTTAAAAGTATACAGCTAATAAGTATTAGATCTCAAATTATCCGAAAAAAAAAAGCTGAGAGGTGTCAAGAGACACCCGGATGGAACGAAGTTATGGAATGAACCTCACAAAGGCAGGCCACTAGTTAGTACCTGTGGTCGCTCACAGATGGCGTTATAATAAAAAATAAAAAGTGTCGTTACAACTTTTGGTCCCAATTTTTTCCGTCGAGCCTTTCGCAACGCGCGAAAGGGAACTTCGTTCCAATAAAACCGAAGTTACCGACATAGCTTGCAAGGAAGCAAGCTGAAGTGGCAGTGTGCGGGCTATGTCGAGACGAGTCCCGGTGTCGAGACCGCGTATCGGCAAGCGTAAAACCGGAGTTACCGACATAGATTGCAGAGTAAGCAGACTGAAGTGGCAGCTGGCTGGCTATGTGTGTATGCAAACGAGTCCTGGAGACGAGACCGCGTTTAGGCAAGCGTAGTGTGGATGTCCCCCTTGCTATATCTAGTCACATTTTTAAGGTCGCCAGTCTATCGATCGGCGACCTTAAAAAAGGTGGCTGGGACAAACTGGATGCAGGCAGAGCACAGAGTGTTGTGTCACAGCCTGGTAGAGGCCTTTGTCCAGCAGTGGACTGCGATAGGCTAAGTTGATTGATATAGGTATCTTACTACTATTTCGCATAGAAATAAATATTTTCCATTTACAAATTTAAAGAAAGATAAAGTATTTATTGAGACAAGCACATGACAGGAGATCACAAACTAAACTAAGACACATTGAAACAACAATAATAAAAAAAAAAACAAAAACAATAAAAATAAAACAAAGTAAAATTAAAATAGAGTCCTGTGCGAGGCCAAAAGGCTCATATCTCAGCACGAATTTCATGACCATATAACGTGAACATAATAATTATTATGAACTATTCAATTATTATAATCATTATTCCTTGCCCTTATCCCAATTTATTTGGGGTCAGCGTAGCATTTTTTCTTCTTCCATAGTTCTCTATCATTTACACTTATTCAGCTCCATTCGCGTTTCGCTGAACGAATTTGGTCACACTCATACAGTTCTGCTTCTATCAGCCGAGTGCAACGCTGAACAAAACAGCGCTGAACGCGGCAGAACAGCGCTGCACTCTATCTGAAGCACTATTATGATAATCACATTTATCCTCATTTTATACTTATATGCCGCGAAAGCTGAATAGACGCGGAAAGCTGAACCGATGCGTACGCGTCTCCATACAAAATCGTTGTTTTCTATGGGCATAAGCTGAATAAGTGTAAGTAGTCCCTTAGTCGTCACTCGTCATCTCGTCCATCTATTGTTTCTTTGGTCTTCCCGGACTCCTTTCTTATAACCATTCAACTATTCCATTCCAAAAAAAAAAAAACTGTTATTAAGATCCATGTTAAGGCCAACCCACACATACCTGCTGAATATATTTTAGGACTATTCACACAAACAATACGACGTTGACGAAAGCCACTGGACAGACATTATGAGCGGGAATTTAATTTATAAATACCGTTCGAAACAATAGAATATCGTTAACGTTTGAATCAATCAGTTAGCGTAATCTTGTTTATAATAGATTATTTGATTGAGAAATAGAATTTCTGGTTGTGTATTATCGGATGTAGAAACAGGAAGTTTGGTTTATATACTGTTTGCGATATTAACGTTTACGCTTGGGGTGATTTCTTGATAACAATGTGCGTAATCAAGTTTATTATCCAATTTATTTGTTGCTAGCCAATATGTAACCATGTCATGTCATAGACCTCATCCATCGCTTTCCATCAAGCGAGATCGAGGTCAAAAGCAGGACCATTCTATAATAAATGAAAAAAAAAGGTGGTTTCTAAGAAGTAACATAATCTTGCCTAAATTGAGCTCTGTTTATTTTATTAAAGTCCTAGTTGATTGGCATCTTGTTCAAGATAGTAGATATATTTTACTATTATGAAAATGGAATGTGTAAACATAATGTGTGGTTTACGCTTCAATCAATCACGTGTATGATTGATTGATAGATTGAATGTAATTGATGGTTATTTCAATAATATTTACTTATTTTCAAAAAAAAATGGTCTATCTTGGACATCACTGTCATCGGTGAATGAAAACATCGTGAGGAAATCCGGACTTATCTATACTAATATTTTGTAAAGAGTAAAGTATTTAATTTGTTTGTTTGTATGCAAGTTTTTATGTAGGAGTAATCGTGTCATCCTCTCCAGCACGACCATGGATGATTACCTTAATTTTAATGCGGTACATATTCATGAGAGCAGTGGTGGCCCAGTGGTAACGGCCCCGACTTACGAGTTGTAGGTCGTGGGTTCGAACCCCAGCAGGTGCTTTACTTTGTGTAAATAATTTCATCACCACTGCTCTCAAACCGGTGAAGGAAAACATCGTGAGGAAACCGGCATGTCTTAGAACCAAAAAATTCGAAGACATGTGACATCTACCAACCCGCACTGGGCCCGCGTGGTAGATTACGGCCCACTCCCTCTCACAGAGAGGAGGCCTGTGTCCCAGCAGTGGGAACATTAATAGGCTGATGATGATGATGATGATGATGATGACATATTCATGAAAAAATGTGTACTTTATTGTACTAACGATTTTGAAAACTGTACTCACATATTTTCGCTGCTATAACATATCGACCGTGGTAAAATGTAATTTTATTAAATTTTGCCTACTAAGAAATAGTAATAGCGTAACATAGTGCTATAGCTGCACCGCAGAAATAAAATCTCTTTAAAACGGGTAAATTACTGCTTAAAATTATTATTTAAAATGGAGTACACTTCAGTACAATTTATTTATGTAACTTTTCATGTTAAAGTTGATAAAAATACCTAAAATCTATAGTGGTCGTGGCAGAAAGGTTCTACCTAGCACGGCCACGGTTCATATGTTATAACAGCGAAAATATGTGAGTACATTTTTAGGGTTCCGTACCCGAAGGGTGACAAACGGAACCCTATTCATAAGCCTCCGCTGTCCGTCTGTCTGTCAGCGAGCTCTATCTCATGAACCGTAATAGGTAGGCAGTTGAAAATTTCACAGATTGTGCATTTCTATTGCCGCAAGAGCAACAAATAATAAAATTAAAAAATAAAGGGGGGTCGCCATACAATAAAATTAAATTTTGAAAAAAAAATAATCTGTCCCTGGCATGTGGGGTATCATTGTCTAGAGCTCATCAAGTAGAAAATAAATATAATTTTTATTTGTTTTTATCTTCAAAAATGATGAATTAGGGGGCCGTAGAAGTTGTCTGTTTTAGACCATTTTTGTACGAGCTCTATCTCAACAACTAAACAAATTAGGAATTTGAAACTTGTGTGTATCATGTACCATATACTGTTTATAATCAACAAATACTAAAAACGCCGATTAATAACGTATTTTATATAATATGGGCGATTTACTGCAACTTAAAAATAATATTTTGTATTTCATGCTAATATTATGCGATATAAATTCCACAGATAACTATTTACTAGTCGGAGTAATGACATGGAATTAGTAAATACCTACTATCATGGCAGCATATACTATTTCAATCATTTAAATTTCGATCATCCAAAAAGGTCTACAAAATAAGCTCTCTTCAAAAGATTTTAAAACCGGCCAGTATTTTTTGAGTTTAAGAACTTTATCGACTTTTTTCAAAGTATCCCTAGACGGTGTTGATATGTGTACTCGTACCTCATGTTAAAACTACACTCCAATAGACAATAATATTCAGTAACATTGAAATGAATGGTGGTACATACAGGGTACTATTCAGTTACCTTAAACCGTTGTGGATACAATTTCATATTGAGAAAACTTATTTGTGTAAAAATATTCAGCCACGGCGGCCAATCTCAATGGAGACTAGCCTTCGGCGTGGGAAATATTATAGTGCACAAGTGTATGCGCAGACACGAGTGCACTCTCTCTTCCCTCACTCTCATAGTCCGATGGGATGTGTAAAAATAATTTTTATTTTCGCTTGAGTTTAGATTTCGATATTTTTTTTTTGTTGGTACATTGGCGTATGCTAGCTGTCATTATGGCAATTATTTAATGTTTTGTGTTGAGTAATGTAAAATATTTGCATACTATTGTATAGAATCAAGTTTTTTTTCGTAACTGAACAGACAGCTGCGCTGCTAGCGAGTTTGTTGCGCCACTTCTTCTTTCCAGTAAAAGCACTAGGAAGTGGTGAAGGGCGGGCGTTTTGGTGGACTGTCTTATGTAATTTTGACGTTCGAAAAGTGCTGATTCTCAGCCTAGTTTGAATAAATGACTTTTGAATTTGAATTATGACTATCAAAAATAACGTAATACCTGTATTGACGGAATGTTGTAATTAAAATTTGGCGTACTACTTACATTCTATTTTGTACAATATAGTCTGATGTAGCAAGAGAAATCCTTTTATTTATAAGTAACTAGCTTTACCCGGCCCGGCTTCGCACGGTTAGCACTAAGTACTTATCTACGGCGCACCTACCTTTCCTAATTACATATTTCTACCTAATTACCTACCCTACCTACCTACCCTAACTGCTACCTAACCTAACCTACCTACCCTACATATCTACCTGCTTACCTACCACATATACCTATTTCAATCAATCAATCTTCCTAGCCTTTTTCCCAACTATCTTGGGGTCGGCTTCCAGTCTTTACCGGTTGCAGCTGAATACCAGTATTTTACATGGAGCGACTGCCTATCTGACCTCCACAACCCAGTTACTGTTACAACACATATACCTATTTATACCTACTAATACTATGTTAGTAGCAAATAAATAACTTTGAATTTAGTTAATGCATGTTACTAAAATAAATGAAATAAACTTCTACACCTATAACTTAACACAACAAAATTTTTTCATTAGAATTAGACAATTTCTTTACAAATCTTTATGTTATTTTATAGCGCCTCTGTTGTTACCTTTACGAAAGTATTACAAAAATGCATAGTGTTAAATCTTGTACGACATGGTATGGAACCCTTCGTGTGCGAGTCCGACTCGCACTTGACCGATTTATTTAAAGTCGTTAGTACAATAAAGTACACATTTTTTCATGAATATGTACCGCATTAAAATTAAGGTAATCATCCATGGTCGTGCTGGAGAGGATGACACGGAGTAATCTCTGGAACTACCAGTCGAAGATTTAAAATTCTTTTTGCTTTGGATAGGAATTCTTGAGGAGGGTTCAGGAAACATCACGCTACGCCTTCTTTGTATGAGAAGAGGCCTGTGCCCTGTAGTGTGAGAATAATAGGCTGGTATTATTAATAAAAAATAAATATGCGCTTGACCGTTACAGTGGACATCAGGAGGGCATAACAATTAAAATTCTATTGTGTCTCGTTAATGACAGCTGAAGGTATATAGAGATAGTTGATTCCTTCCGGCAGCCGATTGAATTTTTGTGTCATTATTATTGTGTGCTTCTATTACTATTATAATAACATTGTTTTGTTTTTAAACGTAGCCCCACCTAAAGATTCCTCCGGGGTTGCGGATAAGTCCTAAGGGGAAACCGTGGCCCCCGTCTAGGCAAGGGAAGGAACACGGGTGGGTTTTAGTCAGTAAGAGTCTGACACGCCCTTCCGCTCCGCCCAGAGCGGGAGAAGTCATTTGATGATTTCCCAACCAAAAAAAAAAAAAAAACAAAAAAAAAAACCTAAAGATTCCTATATCGTGGGTGCTTAGGTATGAACAAACTGATAGCCCCGACCTGAAGGAACATTATATCATTAGGTACCTACCTACTATGACTGATAGCAGTGGTGGCCCAGTGGTAATGGCACCGACTTACGAGTTGTAGGTCGTGGGTTCGAACCCAAGCAGGTGCTTTACTTTGTGTAAATAATTTCATCACCACTGCTCTCAAAACGATGAAGAAAAACATTGTGAGGAAACCGGCATGTCTTAGAACCAAAAATTCGAAGACATGTGACATCTACCAACCCGCACTGGGCCCGCGTGGTAGATTACGGCCCACTTCCTGTGATAGAGAGGAGGCCTGTGTCTCAGCAGTGCAATGGGAACATTAATAAGCTGATTATGATTATGATTATTAGTGAACACAGAGTATCACTAATATTAATCATCGTATCAATTACATTTACATTTCAATCAATCACGGAACACAATCAAATGTTGTTGTTGACTTCGTTGAAACGGGATATCTTTGTTTATTGACCTTCGCGTCATTATGAACTGAACTGTGCAAACTGGGATATATTTAGCACGGCATTGGCCTTCAAACAACATTTCCGATATACCTAAATAATTATTTATTTACTCTTTATTCTATAAATACGTAACTATGAATAAAATGAGCCAGCCTTTACGCACGTGGCGATTTCCTCCTGAATATATTATTTTATGGATTTTTTTTAAGCTATTGCATAGCTTCTATCGCGGGCCTTGAGCGTGGAGACCTAATCCAGAAATTTCGTAACGAAAATACTACCTAAGAAAAGAGTGTTTTGTATTGAAAATTATGTTTAACTGCTTGACAACAAAGTTCAAATTTACTTAAACGAATGATACGAGAGTGTTGTATTGAAAATTATGTTTAACTGCTTGACAACAAAGTTCAAATTTACTTAAACGAATGATACGAGAGTGTTGTATTGAAAATTATGTTTAACTGATTGACAACAAAGTTCAAATTTACTTAGACGAATGATACGAGAGTGTTGTTTTGAAAATTATGTTTAACTGTTTGACAATAAAGTTCAAATTTACTTAGACGAATGATCCTTGACTATTAATAGTTAAAATAAAACCTTTTTATTAGTTTGATGTTCCCGGCCATTACGTTGTGTCAAGTTTTAAAAACTATAAATGTGAATAACAGTTCCTGTCAATGTCATCATTGCTATTTCTTGTATTCGGGTTAATATTTTACAATTGCGTAAGTTGATAAAAAATGCTATGCAATAGCTTCGCCGGGGCAGTCCCCGAGTGCCACACGTCTTTTTTTTTTTTATTTATCCGCAAAGTGAAACAAAGACTTTGTGGAAGGGCTTGGAGGAAGCCTTTACCCAGCAGTGGCACAGTATAGGCAAAACAAAAAATAAATTTGTATTCATTGTCAAACCTATTTTTATTTTACGTACGAAAGTCCTGTAAGATCTTCGGTTTTACTACCTTTTAATTTAAATTAGCTGGTAATTAAAACGTCTCACTGCTTAACGTCGTTTATTCCCCCCAATTATCGTGACACAACCTTCAAGTATTTTAATACAAGAATGATTATCAAAGTGGATACTTTACTACTCTTTTATTATTCAACAAATAAACAAGGCTTAAGTTCCCAGAACGTAATATAGAGACAAAATAATAAATTAAACCCAAGAAGTAGGTAGGTTCCTACAGTTAATTGTTTCCATTCCAAGATAGACATTGTTCATTCAAGAGAAAAGGCAGTGCTATTCGCAGATAACAGAGTGGTAACTCTCTCAGAAATACGATAAGTAAGGATATTCTCTTGATTGCCCGATATAAGGCTCGAACCCGTAGCTGTTCTTACGTAACAACCCAACTTGTTAGAACAGCCAAAAACCTCAAAGATTATATTAATTTTATGAAAAAATACGTCGTTTCTTGAGGAAATTGCTTTCAAACTCACATAACATGATCAAATTGCTATAATTTTTTTCATCAAAAAATTTCAGAATTAAATTATACGTACTTACTTAATTTTATAAGCTGAAGTAAAGGTTCGTTTACACTTGACGGTCTCCGGAGTTGAAGAAAATTTAGCGTGACGACGGATTAAATTTATTATTGTGACTTCGAAAGTGGCCGAAAGTATTTTAATTAAATTAAAGTCCACTTTGATGAATGAAATGTAATAAGACACTGAATGGAATTTGGAGCAGATCGTGGTGTGGTATCTAACGGCTGGTGCGTTTGCCATTTGTGCACTGAGAATTTTTATTATTAATTGCTTTTCTTTAAAAAATATTCTTATTCAATTTAATTTTAAGGTAGTGATAGAAATGTTATAAAAACAAAATCTGCATTTCTGAATAAACCGATTGTTTAGCAACGGATCTGGGTGGACGGTTTTTGACAAAATGTACCACGCGTAGCAGTTCGCTACGGCGTAGCAAGCGCGTAGCACATACTGTGCTACGGTTGTGTGAGGTTTCTACGCAAAAAAATATTTAGGGTTTAATTTTGGGCAATAAATTCAAACATGTCATATTAATATTAGGTATGTACAGTGGGTTATAGCTGTTACCTGACAACGGTGGTCAGCAACGGCAAGGTGGGTCAGGTGACAGCTATATCTGACCGTACAAGTAGGTTTATAAAAAAGGGAAAAAGGTCATTGGGCATCAATAATTCTTCTGAATCGCAGTAGTTAGTTAGTCAATAAAGGAGCAAACACCAATAATTAGGATCGCTATAAATCAGTCTGAACGTCAAAGATACATCCTGCATGAAACTCCAGGCCGTAATTCTGACTGCGCAGTGTTTCGTCAATTACGTAACTTCACGAGTTTGCCAAATTTTGACCGCCATAACCGTTAGCTAATGCATTTTAGTTTGCAAATTAGCTTTTATGTACTTAAATATTAGAATTTCGGGCTTGCACTAGACGAAAGTTTAATAAAATTCTAATAATATGCTTTATATTTTGGAAGTGTATTATAAAGGTTAGGTATCGTTAGTAAACCATGTTGATAGACGTATTGATATAATGATATACAATGTGGAGACTACCATACAACAAAAAATTAAAATACTGGCACTACTAATGCTTAAGGGTCGATCTCCAGAGGCATTTTTTTTCGTGTCGGGCTGGATAAACCCATTTTAAAATCGAAAAACGTTTTCAAAATATTTTTTTATATACAGTTCGGTGCCTAATCTACGTGAAACAAGGCTAGTATTATGAATAAGTTTATTTTAAATATTTAAAAAAAAATCTTAAACCCTTCAATCCTGATCGCTCTGGGTTGACCCAACTCCCGATTGAATGAAAAAAATATTTTTTAACTTTTTAATGAGAAGGTTCTTAAGAAACAATTTATTTAGATTACATAATAAATAGTTAATCTTCATAGTAATACAATATTTTTTGTTATATTAACAATACTTTTGCCACAATTTGAATTTAAAATCGTGACCGGGCATTTTTTCTCATCGCTCTGCGCTGAGGTGAAACATCGCGCTCATCCCTAGTTACGCGTTATAGACACTCTATTCCCCTCCCGCGGGGCAACCCCAGTAGTGGTCTAACCGCCGAGGAGGATAACTGTGTGCCAAGTACCCACGGTCCAACATTACGAAGGTAAGTTTATGATTGCTCTGGATTTGGTTCTCGAATTTTATGATTGCTATGGCACGTTATTTAAATTAAATAGTAAGCTTGTGAATGTGTTTGTTATGTGAATTAAGTGATCGTTATGATGTTTTTTATGAGAAGTAATCACAACTTTCTACTGCTTTTAAATTCGGCTATATTTATGATTTTGTGACTTTTTCTGATCGCTATGGCTGTGATTGCTCTGTCCAAAAAGACCAGAGCGATGATATTTTGCATTAATTGTACGTTAAAAATCTATTTTAAGTAGTAGTACCGGACTGTAACAATGACAAACGATGAACTATGCATATAACCTTTAATATATAACTTTTCCTGGGTTTCTTTGGATAACCTAAACCCATAAACAGATTTTGACGTATTTTACCTTGATGATATTATTATACTGGCATTTAGCTAACCACAACTGTAAACCTTTCTTCTCTAAAATTTAATGGCAACTATTGTTTCAGATTGAAATCATGCCTCGAAATAAATTATCTATTGAAGAAAAACGTCTTAGGAAGAAATTGGCTGAGCGTCGTAGAATGGCCAAAATAAAAAATGATCCAGCACCCTAATTACGTAATGCACGATCAATTTTAAATTGAAACCAATTGAAAAAGATTGCCACTCCATTGCTTCATAAGTTCGACAGAAAAAAATTGAGCAGATTCTTTTTGTCGAACTTATGAAGCAATTTCAATTTAAAATTGATCGTGCATTGCGTAATTGGGGGGCAGATCTATACGCACAATGGCTTGTAAAGGCAAGAGAGAGTTACCAAAGGAAAAAAGCTCGGGGCACAGTACTACCAATGAGTGATTTGATGTGATCATGTTACACGTACACTGAATATGACTGAAAATCGCTAAATAAATAATATTTTATCAATTTTTTTTTTTTTTTGTTTCACTGATTTCACCATTTATGATCGCTCTGGCACCAATTATGATTGCTGTGGTCGCGAAATTTTTTGAACTTAAATATTTCCATAACTGTTTGTGTAAATTGAAGGCCAATAGTAACAATGTACTATTTGAATATCCTTCTTTTTAATGAGATACATAATTACCATTAAATATCAATATCTGAAAAGCACCAGAGCGATCACACGAATACGCCCGTTTTGGAGATTGACCCTTGGGTCGATCTCCAGAGGCATTTTTTTTCGTGTCGGGCTGGATAAACCCATTTTAAAATCGAAAAACGTTTTCAAAATATTTTTTTATATACAGTTCGGTGCCTAATCTACGTGAAACAAGGCTAGTATTATGAATAAGTTTATTTTAAATATTTAAAAAAAAATCTTAAACCCTTCAATCCTGATCGCTCTGGGTTGACCCAACTCCCGATTGAATGAAAAAAATATTTTTTAACTTTTTAATGAGAAGGTTCTTAAGAAACAATTTATTTAGATTACATAATAAATAGTTAATCTTCATAGTAATACAATATTTTTTGTTATATTAACAATACTTTTGCCACAATTTGAATTTAAAATCGTGACCGGGCATTTTTTCTCATCGCTCTGCGCTGAGGTGAAACATCGCGCTCATCCCTAGTTACGCGTTATAGACACTCTATTCCCCTCCCGCGGGGCAACCCCAGTAGTGGTCTAACCGCCGAGGAGGATAACTGTGTGCCAAGTACCCACGGTCCAACATTACGAAGGTAAGTTTATGATTGCTCTGGATTTGGTTCTCGAATTTTATGATTGCTATGGCACGTTATTTAAATTAAATAGTAAGCTTGTGAATGTGTTTGTTATGTGAATTAAGTGATCGTTATGATGTTTTTTATGAGAAGTAATCACAACTTTCTACTGCTTTTAAATTCGGCTATATTTATGATTTTGTGACTTTTTCTGATCGCTATGGCTGTGATTGCTCTGTCCAAAAAGACCAGAGCGATGATATTTTGCATTAATTGTACGTTAAAAATCTATTTTAAGTAGTAGTACCGGACTGTAACAATGACAAACGATGAACTATGCATATAACCTTTAATATATAACTTTTCCTGGGTTTCTTTGGATAACCTAAACCCATAAACAGATTTTGACGTATTTTACCTTGATGATATTATTATACTGGCATTTAGCTAACCACAACTGTAAACCTTTCTTCTCTAAAATTTAATGGCAACTATTGTTTCAGATTGAAATCATGCCTCGAAATAAATTATCTATTGAAGAAAAACGTCTTAGGAAGAAATTGGCTGAGCGTCGTAGAATGGCCAAAATAAAAAATGATCCAGCACCCTAATTACGTAATGCACGATCAATTTTAAATTGAAACCAATTGAAAAAGATTGCCACTCCATTGCTTCATAAGTTCGACAGAAAAAAATTGAGCAGATTCTTTTTGTCGAACTTATGAAGCAATTTCAATTTAAAATTGATCGTGCATTGCGTAATTGGGGGGCAGATCTATACGCACAATGGCTTGTAAAGGCAAGAGAGAGTTACCAAAGGAAAAAAGCTCGGGGCACAGTACTACCAATGAGTGATTTGATGTGATCATGTTACACGTACACTGAATATGACTGAAAATCGCTAAATAAATAATATTTTATCAATTTTTTTTTTTTTTTGTTTCACTGATTTCACCATTTATGATCGCTCTGGCACCAATTATGATTGCTGTGGTCGCGAAATTTTTTGAACTTAAATATTTCCATAACTGTTTGTGTAAATTGAAGGCCAATAGTAACAATGTACTATTTGAATATCCTTCTTTTTAATGAGATACATAATTACCATTAAATATCAATATCTGAAAAGCACCAGAGCGATCACACGAATACGCCCGTTTTGGAGATTGACCCTTAAGAGTTTTTTGGAACTGTCAAATAAATCCTAGCTTCGAAATAAAAAAAATTGTTTTTCAAACAAAATAAATGTAATGTATGCGATCCATCTTAAGCCTATAAATTCCGTTAATCCAACTAGGCCTTGGGTGAATTCTCGGGCATACATTTCAGAATATCCACCTTAGGGTGGATTTTTGGGGTGGATAAACGGAATAGCCCGAGCCGACTATGGATTTTGCCGAGCTATAATGACTAAACGATTGAATATATTCAATTGATTTATTGTATACAGAATGGGAACGTCATTATGGACACGCCATTAAATTTTTTTGTTGTATTGTCGTCACCACCTTGTATACGAAAACATACTAGGTACTTTCTGCTGGTACGGCAAAACAAACATCTTCTTTTCGTGTGGTTAGTGACTAACCTGGTGTCAGAGTTTTAAAACCACCCATGTGCCTCTGTTGGCCTCACATACCGTCGAGAAATATCTCTCAAGCACGTTTCCACACGATGTTTTTCTTCACCGTTTTTGGGGCAAATGATAATTATATAATACGCACATGAAACTTTCGGTTTCATGTGCGTATTATATAATTATCATTTGCAGTCAGAAGTGCGTGCCTTGGGTTTGAACTCGAGACCTATGACTTGGCAGTCTGACCACACCACTAGGTTATCACTGCTACTATATAATAACAAACAGATACACCCACTTTGATAATTAGCAAAGTGGAATAAAGTCATCGAAATGTCAAAAAAAGCGTCTTGTAACTTAATAAAAAAGCTAAAAGTGTTGACTACCTTCGTGATATTTTTTTTCAGCTCTTTATGATAGCAATACCATACAATATATAGGTAAACCATAGGCCATATATTATATATAGGTTTCAATATCTTATCAGACGTAAACATAATCCTAGAATAGTCGTACTTACCTTATATTAAATTCCTTAATCGAAAATTCAAATAAAAGAACTATGTATTATAGAAATCGGAATTCAAATAAATTAAAAAGTTATAGGAGAGGATCCGGAGAGGAACGACCTGCACCCATCTGCTTAATGGATAAAAAGTGTTCTAAATCTATATTAAGTTAGAAAAACTATCGCGAGTAGGCTGGCAAAAAAATCGACTATGATTAATTTAAAAAATATTATTTTTTAATTGCTAGATAATTATACTAATTGAAAGAGCTTTTCACGGAGAACCTTTGCTACTAACTTGACTTTAGTCAATTGTTAGTCAATTTGGAGTTAATGACCTAAATAAGTGACTACTTGGCCGCCTAAGTTTAAGAATGATTTTGGCACCCAATAGCCATAAGTGATATAATTATATTATCAATGGACAGTGCTTGTTAAGAGAAACATTTGTTACTAAAAGCGAATTAATCGTTAAACGAATGAGTGCAATTATTGAAAAAAAGTTACGTTTTAATTTTTTATAAATCATAGTCTGGCCAGGATTTTTTTAGCCATCACACTCGCGATATAGATATTTCATCCATTTAACAGATGGGTGAAGGTCGTCTCTAGGTCGGATCTGAGACCATTATATTAAATTCCTAAATCGAAAATTCAAATAACAGAACTATGATAGAAATCGGAATTCAAATAAATTCAAAACTTAGCGTTTCATTCGACAATCATATTCGTGATCATCCAACCGCCAAACGGTGTGGTATAGCGGGTAAAATCGGAAACCGTATTCTACTGCATTCGTCTGTGTAATCCAGTCCTCTGATTGGTGGACACCGACTGAATTTTAATCACTGTCGAAAACTAGACGATATAGAAACTACCTACTATATTTCATCGTTGGGATAGCGTATCTTGGATATTACTCACATCGGTGAAGGAAAAACAGTGTGACGAAACCTGCACCTATCCTTATTAATATTATAAATGCGAAAGTGAGTTTGTTTTTTTATTAGTTTGTTACGCTTTCACGCTAAAATGGCTGAACGGATTTGGATGAAACTTAACTCATGGATAGACCAGGGACTGCGTTAAGACATAGAATACTTTTTATACCGATATTCTCACGGAATTGAGACATATGCGAGTGAAACCGCAGGGCGCAGCTAGTAGTTATAATAAGTTCGAAATCGGCAACCCGTCATAAGAAATCGTGGTGATATGCTAATTGGTCATACCTTCTCTGTACAAGAATAGGTCTTTGCCCAGCAGTGAAACAATAATAGGTTAGTATTATTATTATGCTACATTTTAGGAAATCTTTAATTGTGATAGTATAGATGTTACATTATTATGCAGGGAGGGATGCCTAGTGTTAGTAGTTTCGAAGCTTATTTGTATCGTGAATATTCATCATTCATTCAGCCGAAAGACGTCGTTACTTGATGTAGCGGTTACACCGCGACATACGAACTACGCAGTAAAGACATGACGTCACACAATTCCTGCATCGCGCAGTTAGAGTTTACCGAGCAAAAAACATAGATAAGACTATCCGAAATCAACTTACGGGCAGTTGCCCGCCAGACATAACAACCCATCTGGTTGGAGGATCCTCCCTTTTCTATGGTGGATGAGTGAACTTTACACTCTGTTCCTCATACCCCTAAATTGGTGACCCCGAGAATGAACGTCAACGCAGCTTTCGTGCAACTACTTCAGCGTGACGTCATCATCATCACTCCCGCAAGCTTTCGTGAGGCGAGTCACACAGCCAGCCAGCACCCACGGCTTCAACGGGTATCCTGACCACCAGCATGCAGCGAATGCGCATTCCTGGTCATCACCCTCAGCCTCATCAGCAACCTTGGCACAGCACCTGCACTTCCGGCCGGTCTCACAAGCAGAGCCTATTCTTCCCTATCCAGGTCGACGCAAGCAGTCAGCCACAACCCGGCTGTACCACATCTGACTCACTGGATGACGACGCAGCACCACCCCGACTCACTGGGGAATCACCGCAGACAGTTCCGACTCACCGTGAACTATGCGGCACCCGGTTCCAACTCACAGGAACCACAGCTGGTACTGTGAAGCATCGCAAAATCCAAGACTCAGCCCACTATCGACCTCCGGTCTCCGGAGGGCAGTGATATAGCGGTTACACCGCGACATACGAACTACGCAGTAAAGACATGACGTCACACAATTCCTGCATCGTGCAGTTAGAGTTTACCGAGCGAAAAACATAGATAAGACTATCCGAAATCAACATATGGGCAACTTTGCCCGCCAGACATAACACCCGTCTGGTTGGAGGATCCTCCCTTTTCTATGGTGGATGAGTGAACTTTACACACTGTTCCTTATACCCCTAAACTTGGCCTCCCCCAAGCACCGCCACTTCAACCAGTTCGGTGCTTCCCGCATCCAGCGGATTACTGAGGCCTTCACAAGGTCATCGGTCCACCTTGTGGGAGGCTAAGGCTACGTCACTATGGAATAATAGATTTTTTATTGTATTTTTCTTTTAAAACATCAGGTCGGTTTCCCAAAAAAACCTTTTCTAAAACATGCTTGGAAAATCGAGCATTATTTTGACAACAAAAATGCTGTACTGGTCAAATACATGCGAGCTGTCGGCCGGCAATGTTTGTATGAAAATCCATATGTCATGTTTGGCGGCCGAATACTATGAAAACTCATATCTGTCGTGTAATTAAATAAATCGGTCAAGTGCGAGTCGGACTCGCACACGAAGGGTTCCATACCATGTCGTACAAGATTTAACACTATGCATTTTTGTAATACTTTCGTAAAGGTAACAACAGAGGCGCTATAAAAAAACATAAAGATTTGTAAAGAAATTGTCTAATTTTAATGAAAAAATGTTGTTGTGTTAATATAGGTGTAGAAGTTTATTTCATTTATTTTAGTAACATGCATTAACTAAAGTCAAAGTTATTTATTTGCTACTAACATAGTATTAGTAGGTATAAATAGGTATATGTGGTAGGTAAGCAGGTAGATATGTAGGATACGTAGGTTAGGTTAGGTAGCAGTTAGGGTAGGTAGGTAGGGTAGGTAATTAGGTAGAAATAGGTAATTAGGAAAGGTAGGTGCGCCGTAGATAAGTACTTAGTGCTAACCGTGCGAAGCCGGGCCGGGTAAAGCTAGTTACTAAATAAAAGGATTTCTCTTGCTACATCAGACTATATTGTACAAAATAGAATGTAAGTAGTACGCCAAAGGACATTGACCATCCATATATGGGAGTTGGACCAAGTGCTGCCCAGAATGGACACATAGTGCATTATGTTCCTTGGGTTTATACTAGTCTCCAAACCAAAGCTCTTCAAAATCTGTCCACGGAGTTTTGAGAAAAACTATCTTTTGTTCAGTATTTTTGATTGATGAAAAAAAACATTTTAAAAAACATTATACAATATAAATGTAGCCCACGGTATCGGGAACAAGGGTCCAAGACATCACCTGCGATATATATTCACTGCACAAGGGTATCAAATGATTGACCATATATATATGGGAGTTGGACTAGGTGCTGCCCAGAATGGACACATAATGCATTATGTTCCTTGGGTTTTTACTAGTCTCTAAACCAAAGCTCTTCAAAATCTATCCACGGTGTTTTGAGAAAAACTATCTTTTGTTGAGTATTTTTAATTTATGAAAAAAAACATTACAAAATATAAATGTAGCCCACCGGTATCGGGAACCAGGATCCTAGACAACACCTGGGATGATATTTTCACTGCACTGGGGTATCGAACGATTTACCATCCATATGGAAGTTGGACCAGGTGCTGCCCAGAATGGACACATAGTGCATTTTGTTCCTTTGATTTTTACTAGTCTCTAAACCAAAGCTCTTCAAAATCTATCCACGGAGTTTTGAGAAAAACTATCTTTTGTTGAGTATTTTTGATTGATGAAAAATACATTATAAAAGATAAATGTAGCCCACCGGTATCAGGAACAAGGATCCCAGAAGACACCTGGGATGATATTTTCACTGCACTGGGGTATCGAACGATTTAACATTCTTAAATGGGAGTTGGACTAGGTGCTGCCCAGAATGGACACATAGTGCATTATGTTCCTGGGGTTTTTACTAGTCTCTAAACAAAAGCTCTTCAAAATCTATTCACGGAGTTTTGAGAAAAACTAGGTATCTTTTGTTGAGTATTTTTAAATTGATGAAAAAAAACATTACAAAATATAAATGTAGCCCACCGGTATCGGGAACCATAATCCCAGACAACACCTAGGATGATATTTTCACTGCACTGGGGTATCGAACGATTTACCATCGATATATATTATGGAAGTTGGACCAGGTGCTGCCCAGAATGGACACATAGTGCATTTTGTTCCTTGGATTTTTACTAGTCTCTAAACCAAAGTTCTTCAAAATCTATCCACAGAGTTTTGAGAAAAGCTATCTATTGTTGAGTATTTTTGATTGATTAAAAAAAACATAAATAAATATAAATGTAGCCCACCGGTTTCGGGAACAAAGGTCCAAGACAACACCTGCGATATATTTTCACTGCACTGGGCTGTCTTGTTTAGTTGAGGAGTACCCGTGACCACTTTTCGGTTCCATCATCAGACCCGAAATACAACCTTTGGTTATACTACTTGTCAAGACAAAGCCAACGAGTCCAAACACGATCGTCCTATCTTGTTCGGTTGAAGAGTTCCTATAGCCACCAGACCTAGTGTAATAGTACTTGCCAATACGTATCCTATCAAACCGCAACCGACGGGGCTAAAGCACTTGTATATTCAATGAGTCCAAAAACGATGGTGCTGTCTTGTTTGGTTGAGGAGTTCCTATGGCTACCTGCCGGCTCCATCATCAGACCCTGGATACAACTTTGGGCTATACTACTTGTCGAGACAAAACCATAGAGTCCAAATACGATCGTCCTATCTTGTTTGGTTGAGGAGTTCCTATGGCCACCTTTCGGTTCCATCATCAGACCTTGGACACCACTTAGTGTAGTAGCACTTGCCAATACGTATCCAATGAAACCACTTATGACGGGGCTATCTGGTTTACTTGAGGAGTGCCCGTGACCACCTTCCAGCTCCCTCATCAGACCCTGGATACAACCTTGGGCTATACTACTGGTCGAGACAAAACCAAAGAGTCCAAACACGATCGTCCTAACTTGTTTGGTTGAGGAGTTCCTATGGCCACCTTCCGGTTCCATCATCAGACCCTGGACACCACCTAGTGTAATAGCACTTGTCAATACGTATCCAATGAAACCACATACGATAGGGTTAACTCGTTTTCTTGAGGAGTGCCCGTGACCACCTTCCAGCTGCATCATCAGACCCTGGAGCTATAGGACCACACATCTTCTGAGGCCCTATAGCACTTGTCAAGATAAAACCAACGAGTTCAAACTCAGCAACGTTATCTTATAGATTTCGAATAATAAAATAAAATGAATAAATAAAACTACCAGCAAAACATTATAAAATCTTTTGAACCCGGGGACCAAAATTTTTTTTTGTATTTTTTTTTTGTATTAGTTGATGCAAGGAACCATTTGGAAGTACTCCCATGTCTGGGCAGCATTTGGTCCACAACCGGTCAATGTCCTTTTAATTACAACATTCCGTCAATACAGGTATTTATTTATGTTATTTTTGATAGTCATAATTCAAATTCAAATTCAAAAGTCATTTATTCAAACTAGGCTGAGAATCAGCACTTTTCGAACGTCAAAATTACATAACACAGTCCCCTCAAAAACGCCCGCCCTTCACCACTTCCTAGTGCTTTTGCTGGAAAGAAGAAGTGGCGCAACAAACTCCCCAGCAGCGCAGCTGTCTGTTCAGTTAGAAAAAAACTTGATTCTATACAATAGTATGCAAATATTTTACATTACTCAACACAAAACATTAAATAAAATATATTTGCCATAATGACAGCTAGCACACGCCAATGTACCAACGAAAAAAAATATCGAAATCTAAACTCAAGCGAAAATAAAAACTAAAAACGTAAACAGAACTTAATACCCGAATTATAAAGCCTCCTGGCGTATAGGGCGTGCCCGCTTACATTATATACATACAGCATACAGAAATCTATTATTTCTTACTTATTATTTTTACACATCCCATCGGACTATGAGTGTGAGGGAAGAGAGAGTGCACTCGTGTCTGCGCATACACTTGTGCACTATAATATCTCCCACGCCGAAGGCTAGTCTCCATTGAGATTGGCCGCCGTGGCTGAATATTTTTACACAAATAAGTTTTCTCAATATGAAATTGTATCCACAACGGTTTAAGGTAACTGAATAGTACCTACCCTGTATGTACCACCATTCATTTCAATGTTACGGAATATTATTGTCTATTGGAGTGTAGTTTTAACATGAGGTACACACATCAACACCGTCTAGGGATACTTTGAAAAAAGTCGATAAAGTTCTTAAACTCAAAAAATACTGGCCGGTTTTAAAATCTTTTGAAGAGAGCTTATTTTGTAGACCTTTTTGGATGATCGAAATTTAAATGATCGAAATAGTATATGCTGCCATGATAGTAGATACTTACTAATTTCATGTCATTACTCCGACTAGTAAATAGTTATCTGTGGAATTTATATCGCATAATATTAGCATGAAATACAAAATATTATTTTTAAGTTGCAGTAAATCGCCCATATTATATAAAATACGTTATTAATCGGCGTTTTTAGTATTTGTTGATTATAAACAGTATATGGTACATGATACACACAAGTTTCAAATTCCTAATTTGTTTAGTTGTTGAGATATAGCTCGTACAAAAATGGTCTAAAACAGACAACTTCTACGGCCCCCTAATTCATCATTTTTGAAGATAAAAACAAATAAAAATTATATTTATTTTCTACTTGATGAGCTCTAGACAATGATACCCCACATGCCAGGGTCAGATATTTTTTTTTTCAAAATTTAATTTTATTGTATGGCGACCCCCCTTTAATTTTTAATTTTATTATTTGTTGCTCTTGCGGCAATAGAAATGCTCAATCTGTGAAATTTTCAACTGCCTACCTACACACATCAAAAGTGTCTAGGGATCAACATATATTTTTGCAATAACTTTTCTCCTGATTGATATTAATTAAAATTTTCTTTAAGGATTCATCAAATAAAGTGTTTTCGTTTGTCACAGTAACGATAAACCAAGTCACCTTTGCATTAATAAAGAAATTTGCCATTTTCCTAATAAAGGGATTTTTGACATTTGAACCACTAACATTAAAGTTCGAAAAAAAGACTGAAATAACAGTTTTCTTTAAAATTTTATTGGGTAACTTAAACAATTAATAATCCGTGTTTCTACCGCGAACACTAACAACACAAGAACATCGGTTTGGCATACTCAAAATGAGTTCATCCAAATCACGCTGTGGAATGGCCGCCCATGTTCGTTGCAACAACAAAAAAAGGTCTTCTTGCGACTGGATACCCTCCATATTCGGCAGAGCTCTTCTCTGTAGCATATCCCATGCATGCTCAATCGGGTTCAAGTCTGGCGACTGAGCAGGCCAGGGCAGGACATTGATGTTAGCTGCGGCGAGAGTCTGTCTTACAACTCTTGCGGTGTGCGGTCGTGCATTATCATGCATTAACTGAAATAAGGGACCGATTTGCACTTGTAGAGGAACGATGACGTCTGATACAATCGTCTCAGCATAAATTTGAGCGTTGAGGTTGCCTCTAATCCAAATCAACTCAGTTCTTCCGCCGATCCAAATACCCGCCCATACCATGATGGTTCCACCACTATAAGGATGGACTTCCTGGCAGGATTTTAATCGCTGTTGGCGTCCAGGGGTTCTCCAGTGTCGTATACGTCTTGTATCCGGTCTCATACCAAAACGAGACTCATCAGAAAAGCACACGAAACGCCATTGTTCTTCTGCCCAATTTCTGTGTTCAAGAGCCCATTGATATCGAATCCTACGATTGTGCATTGCTATAGGTGGTACCCGTAGCGGTTTTCGGGAATGAAGGTTCACTTCATGCAAGCGGTTTCTGACTGTTTGGTCGCTAATTAAGTTCCCTGAAGAGTGATGAAGCCTCACGGCTAACATCATGGCGGTTATTGTTGGAGCTCTTCGAGCTAAGATTTGAATGTATCGGTCTTGTCTCCGTGTGGTGCAGCGATACCGTCCTCCATGGCGCTCAGCCACGGTACCAGTGCTTCGGTAACGTGTCCAAAGTCGACTGATAACACTCTGACTTGTATTCAGAGCTAAAGCCACAGTACGTTGCCGGGAACCAGCTTCTATCATTCCCACGGCTCTGAGCATTTCTTCCCTGCTTAAATGACGTCGCTGCTCCATAATAACGTTGGTTTTAATCAGTAGTAGGGAAACAGTAGCACTAATAATGTCTTCAATGCGTTGTATGTTTTTATAGGGAAAATATTGACAGCTGATTTTCATCTTTTACTCGAATTTGATTCACAGTTCCTGATTCAAATTATGAAATGCACCAAAAAGGATCCATATAAATTTATAAAATCATAAATTTATTACAAAGCCACATCTCAATCTCAAGAAATCCGCATAAAAATGCTTGATCCCTAGACACTTTTGATGTGTGTATTACGGTTCATGAGATAGAGCTCGCTGACAGACAGACGGACAGCAGAGGCTTATGAATAGGGTTCCGTTTGTCACCCTTCGGGTACGGAACCCTAAAAATGGAATATACTTTTTACTTCAACACATGTCAACCAAGGAGGTAACCTTATCAAAAATTTTATTCATGGCTTGCAAATAAAGCCATTTACAGTAAAGAAGAAACAAATTAAATAATTGGCGCACAGAATTGCCGCGTGAAAAATTAACGTTGTTTGTCATTGATTTTGTAATATATAGTTAATTTACTTAGTTTGAATTTCCGCGCATTAATTGAGAACAGTACTATACAAGCCTTGGCCGCAACCAGGCATTGATGACAATGTTCCTGTTGCAGGCAGCGACAGTAATGTACTATTTCTTTCCAACTAAAACGGAGTTTCTCTAAATAAAGAACTTTTGACAAATCTCTACTCCTCGTAGGTATACCTTATTAGTTTTCAACCTGTGACCGTATCTTTTAAGACTCAACTTGTATAAATAATATTCATGTCAATGGCGGATAAAAAAGTGTGCACGCCCCGTCCCTTAGAAATTATGTAATTACTAAACCATCTGTTTCTTTTTCAGATGTGCTTACAAATAAGATGGCTCACGAAGGATTTAAAATTTAAATAAGGTTATTACAGTTGAGCCTGGCTCTTAAATAACTGAGGATCTGTGTCACAAGTGTTTAACCTATTTCAGATCCTGTATTTTTTAATGAAAAGATATTTCATCGTTTATTTTTCTTTAAAATAATTTAAGTATCCTAAAAGTAATTAGGAACCTTCCAAAAAGTATTAGAGAAATTTTCCTAATATCCACACATTCTGTAACTTACCTACATTTAACATGAAAACCAATAACAATTTATTCGAAATAATGTTGTTCCCTGGTTATTAAGAAAACTTGCTGCACCCCGCGGTTTCACCTCCTCCTCCTCATCCTCGCTCCCGTGGGAATATAAGTAGCCTATATCATAACCCAAGTTATGGTCTACCCATGTGCCAATTTTTATCTAAATCTGTTCAGCAGTTTTAGCGTGAAAGTGTAACAAACAAACATACATCATCATCGTCACATCATCAGCCTATTAATGTTCCCACTGCTGGGACACAGGCCTCCTCTCTGTGAGAGGGAGTGGGCCGTAATCTACCACGCGGGCCCAGTGCGGGTTGGTAGATGTCACATGTCTTCGAATTTTTGGTTCTAAGACATGCCGGTTTCCTCACGATGTTTTCCTTCACCGTTTTGAGAGCAGTGGTGATGAAATTATTTACACAAAGTAAAGCACCTGCTTGGGTTCGAAACCACGACCTACAACTCTTAAGTCGGGGCCGTTACCACTGGGCCACCACACACAAACCCACCTAAAATACAACACCACCACCACCTGGGCCACATACAAACTCACAAAAATACTAAAAGTCAAATATTTTTAATATCAAAATAACAGCTTTTTACTATAACAATAATAATATGAAAGTATATACGTTACTTATTAAAAAAAAAAAACACTGGTCAGAATGTCTAATCTCTGAAACTGCTAAACCGGTTTGGACAGGACTTTCACTTGCAGATAGCTGATATTATAAGCGAGTAACTTAGGCAACTATTATTTTAGAAAAAAAAAGCTGAGAGGTGTCAAGGGACACCCGGATGGAACGAAGTTATGGAATGAACCTCACAAAGGCATGCCACTAATTAGTACCTGTGGCCGCTCACAGATGGCGTTATAATAAAAAAATGAAGCTCGCAAAGGCAGGCCACTAGTTAGTACCTGTGGTCGCTCACAGATGGCGTTATAATAAAAAATAAAAAGTGTCGTTACAACTTTTGGTCCCAATTTTTTCCGTCTAGCCCCCTTTCGCAACGCGCGAAAGGGAACTTCGAACCAATAATTAGGGTCGACGCGGACAAAACCGCGGGCTGCAGCTAGTTATTCACAAAGGTCATGTATTTCAATATTAGTAGAGGTTTACTCTACTAATATTGGATAAACAGTATATTTTTAGCCACACTTGAGTACAGAATACCAATCGATATAAACAAACATGTTTTGTGGTATGACAAACGGTTACTGTGGAAACGTGTTGAGGAGTCTTACGTTTGCAAAGATAAATAACTGGTAGAATATCTAACACCGCGTCCTAACCAAAAGCGAACGTCGCACGAGTGCGCGATCGATTGTATGAATAATTTTGATGTATAAACGCGTCTTGATTGATCGCGCGACTCTGTCTTATTAATATTGAAGAGCGTGATCATCGTGTTGCCGCATGACGATCGCTTTTAGTTAGGATGCGGCCTAAAACTATGGTTATGATCATGACAGATATTGCAGATATGGACGTACGTAAATACAAGATGAATACAACGAATAAACAATTAAGTTACTTAACGAATAAGTTAGATTATTTGTTATACGATAAGTCCTCATCTCTACCTACTATCTTACTTTTGCTGTGCTTGACAGGGTCCACGATTGGTCTCAAGCAAATGTTTACCACCTAAGCACATCATATATTGTGGAATGCAATAAAGTATTGAATATTGAGTATTTAAAACAAAAACGAAACTAATACGTAATTATAATTTGATTCTCACATCAAGATCGACGAACATAGTTATTTCTATTAATGCTGGTCATCTATACTAGCTGACTATGTAAACAAGCAGCCAGCTTTCAGAATTTCAGATAATACTTGGAAGACATTCATATTTTGTAAAATGTGTAAGCAAAATCAGAGCTCATTTATTCAAATTCAGTTGAGATTCGGCACGTTTTCGACATTAAACAACCTACAACCTTACTAAACGAAAACGGTTCAGTCATTTATATTGTTTAAAACTTGTCAAAAGCTATAGGTATATTATTTTGCGATATTACTTACTTTCAAAACACCACATATTTCTATAACTGAAACATAACCCATACATCTATTGCATATACTTGCCAAAAGTGTCAAATTACGTACCCGTAAACCTTTTCCGTAGTCAGTTGAAAGCAAAAACAGAGAAATATTAATGTCATGGACACAAGGTTCGCCATTAACGTACAGAGTGACCAATATACCCTGACCCATCATGGCGGCGCCGTTTGTGAAGAAAGCTGTCAGCGAAACGTCAAATTTCTGACGTCAAACTTTGTTCCTTCTGTTGGCGTGTGTCATGATATGTTGGTAGAGTGGAAGTTTACACAATTTGACGTGGGACAATGTAAACAAGCTCGGGTACATCGATTCACGTTATTGACACAGCCATATCGTAGCCGTGACGATGAATGCGATGGAATTTATTTTTTCGTGACGTCATTTATCAAAGCCGATGGATAGCTCAATATTGGTAGCGCTGATTGTGTTTTGTTTTTATGGATGTAATTGTACGTATGTGCTATTATTAGGTATGTTTCATCGCATAAGTGTTTATTTTTACCCGACCACGGCAAAGCCAAAAGGAAGGGTTATGATTTTAGCAGTCTATTTATATGTATGTTTGTATGTATGTGTGTGTATGTATGTATATATGTTTGCTTTTACGTGTGTTCCACCGTAGCGCCTAAATTACTGAGCCGATTTTGATGAATCAGGTATCAATAGATTTGGAATAATAGTCCGGGTAACATAGGTTATATAAATCCTCCCTTAATTTAAATACACACACGGACTTTCAATATGGTGGACTTTACACATTTTATAACATCGAAAAAAGAAAATTGAGATAATCATGACATGTTTGGTATCAAAAGAAAGGTCATAACGAGCACATTACACATAAATGTATATACAGAGTGGATTTTTAGAACCTCACCTCGGTTGAAAGTACTCTAAATACTGAAGATAGCAAATTTTACTCAAAGGAAACAAGCCTTTATTTAAAAAAACAAAACCATTCTGCATTTAATGATTTTCGAAAATTCACTTCCCACACTCGAGAATCGAACCAGCTAAAATCCGAAAAAATAACACCCTGTATTTTTATGGGATCAAATCTCTCTAACAAACATGATAAAATGATAAATTAAATGAAAGGAAAACCATAAAATCTAATTTTATAAATATAGGGGACAAGATAAAGCACTTTTACTCAAACAAACAATTGTCTTTAGATTTTTTTATGGGGAAATTATGTCTAGAATTTTAATCAAATTTACCAAAAATCCTATGCAATTGTAAAGAACTGAGGTTCACATTACGATTTTCACTATTCATCACAACTCGCTATTAAAAAATACTGCAAACGAAATCTTTGCTTTTTGAATTTAAAATAGGTTTATTACTGACTAACTGTACTATCACTCTTATTTACGTTGTTGTAACGTTTATCAAGCGTTAAAACGGAAAAGTATAAAATAAATAATTAAGTTTATAAAACTGTAACCCGGCTACGGGAAAATAAAAGTGATCTAAAAAGTACGAAACAAGAAAATATTTCAGACAGAAATCAAGATACAGGTACAAAACTGTCTAAAATATTTTCTTTATTGAAATCGGAATCGGAGATGATTATAATATAACTCAATATCTTATAAGACAAAGTTCGAATTCCATTAAAACCCAATTTTTTTAGGCCCTTTTATATTACAAATGGTCACTCAAAAAATACTGAAAATGCATCAAAGTCAAAGTCAAAGTCAAAGTATTTATTAGTGTGATTTTTGGTGATACAATAGGTCTTATATTTAGGTTATGGTAACTCAAAAAACTACCCGTTAGGGCACAATACACTATTCAACAATAATTATAAGAATTTAAAATCGACATTACATAAAATTAAACAAAAAAATTCAATATTAATAATACAATCAGTTTTTATAATAAACATTTGCAATACAATTAATTAATTAATTAATTAATTGTATTGCAAATGCATTAATTGTATTGCATACCTAATGACAGAGTAGATAAATGAGTTAAGTGTTGATAAATTATCAGAGATAATAAATTCAAATTGACCATTCAACATGCATGAGTTTCTTGCCCATTCTTCACCGTAGGAACCTACTACGCTTTGGAATGGGCAACTAGTTTCATCTTTCTAACTGACCAACCCCTTGAAAATTCAAAAGTACCTGTAATTGGTTTATTTGAAATAAATGGTTTGAGTTTGCATCGTCACCATAAAAGAACTCATACTCGACTACGTTTTTATCTGATCATAAGCCACCTAATTATAAAATAAAAGTTTCAAATTAATAATTTTCAATTAATTTGCAGCATTGATATTTGTTCAAAACAGAACACAGCAGCTCAGACCCTTACGTCATTTATTTGTTTGTAAAATTCTAGAACCAATAGTTCACTGTCGTTTCATCCTGGAACCCGCTTTTCAATGTGCCACCCACAAAACTGATTACTCGAAATACCCTATTGTATAACCTAGTTTGATCTGAAATGAAAAGAATCAAAACATATTTGTGGTGCATCAAATGAAAATAGTCCTTTCATCCTACGAATTCCAGAAAAATCCCACACGACAACTGACTGAGACGTGGTTTCTTTTGTCAGAAATATCCAATTTTCCGATAGTTCCCATTTGGTCTTAAGACCCGAATGGGGACAAGGATCAAACATGAAGTCTCACACATAGAATCACACACACACACACACACACACTCAGGTCACAGAACAGAATTTCTGATATTACGTCATTGGGTATTGTGGATTTTGGAAAGTAGGAATAGAATGGTAACTCTCGAAAATATCATTACTTTCACGGGTTATCATCCAATTTCTGATACTTCTTCGTTTTTGGCTGTAGAAACGATCATTTGGAAGCTTGAATAGAGAAGAGTGCTAAGCTAACAGTATTGATGATACTTTTTTATGTAGGTACTGCATTGATAAAATTTATTTCACACTACATAACTACTCAGTTAAATCCACTCCGAAAAACAAATCAATCAAACGTGATTAAAATATAACTAACAAGCACATTTTTAGTTTGAAATATTCTAAATGTCCGTCAGTATTATTTAGAATTTAAAATTACTTTGAACTAGCTGCACCCCGCCACTCTCTGTGACAGGAAGTGTATAATCTACTACACTGGCCCAGTATGGGTTGGAAGACGTCACATGGCTTCCAGGAGCAGTGGTGGCCCAGTGGTAACGGCCCCGACTTACGAGTTATAGATCATGGGTTAGAACCCAAGCAGGCGCTTTACTTTGTGTAAATAATTTCATCACCACTGCTCTCAAAACGGTGAAGGAAAACATCGTGAGGAAACCGGCATGTCTTAAAACTAAAAATTCGAAGGACATGTGACATCTACCAACCTGCACTGAGCCCGCGTGGTAGATTACGGCCCACTCCCTCTCACAGAGAGGAGGCTTGTGTCCCAGCAGTGGGAACATTAATAAGCTGATAATGAATGATGATGATGATGAGCTGCACCCCGCTGTCATCGGGAATATCGGTGTAAAATGATCGTATGTATGTATGACCCAGGATGCCCTGGGTCTACCCATGCTATGTGCCAAATTTCACCCAAATCCTTTCAGCCGTTTTAGAGTGAAAACGTAGCAAACATAAAACTCACTTTCATATTTAAAAATATTAGTTAGGATGAAACAATATTCCCTATAAATTTAGAATGAAAACGGCACGCGCCCGAAAGCATGACGCGCCAAACATTGTAACGGGTAAATAATTACCCGCTCAAGTACCGAGTATTTATTAATTAGTGGGATTGGACCGGTATAAATGCAGCGTATACTCGTTAGCCGTCTATTATTTAACGTTTGACGTCATTTTGCACGAGTTTGTGTAACATATTTCATTTTTCAGGTCACGTTTTATGACATACATACATAAACTCACACTTAATTCCCTTGGGTATGGGCAGGTAGAAACTAAAGAACGCCACCTGCTACGATCCTTACATGCTCCTTTTGCCTCGTTTATGTTAATACATCTGGTCATATACGCACGCCGGTTGCGAGTACACGCACCTGAAACCTATTAAACGAGCAATATTTGTATACATATTATATATTATTTGTAATCACGTTCTCGAAAACAGCTCTAAAGATTTCGATAAAACTTGAAATATTAAGCTTTACGGGGCGAAAAATGGATCTAACTGGATCTTATATTTGAAGAAATTCGTTTTCTCCGTATTTTCACCCGAGCGGAGCTCGGTCGCTTAAAGATAAGAACAAAATGGCTAGCTTAGAATAATGACATGGCAGCATGAAATTAGTAAGTACCTACTATCATGGCAGCATCGAATTAGTAAGAACTATCCTGTACTATTAAATGAGCATTCTCTATTTTCACCAGAGCAGAGTTCGGTCGCCCAGGTACTTTATTGAATTAATATACCTAAAAACTGTATGAAATGCCCGCCTGCACTAAAGTTGGCTAAACCAGAGTTTAAATATGAAACTTTTAAACTATGTCATACTTAAGTATCTAATACATCTGACAACATTTTAGGCGGTTGCTGAAGATTGGTGCAACGCATTTAGTATTTTATGGCTTAGTAGGCACGTGTGTGCCTAAGGTTAGTGCGGTTGTGACTGTCTGTCACTTACTCCTATTTAATAACAATATAATAATATTTATTTTAAAACCGGCACATGGTTTCGACCACTTCAAAGCCTCAATAATCGAGAATTATGCATAAATTCTCTATTTAATGAGAAACACACAAAAGACAATGCCGGCCAACAGGTCGAAAACAATAATTTAACAAATTCCTAGGAAACGAGTAAAATATCTGATTTATAATACCTAGCAACTCAAAATACTAATGACACATTTAATCAGCATAAAATGAGCCCAGGCTATACCCAAACGAACCCTTAAAACAATTGAGAAATTGTACAAAAAACGGTCATAAACCTATTCTGCGAAAGTGTGGGATGATGCTGAGGGTGTTTTTACGGATTGAGGAGACTGATATTTTAAATTAATAAGGGCAATTGGTTGTAGACAACGATAGGGAGCGATTGACGTAGTCTTTAGACTAGCAGAACTTAGACGATAGTACCTATTGAGACTATGTCTCTATGGAGAGATCGTGTTATTTAATACGGTACAAAATGGGAAAAATGTAAATTTTATCAACCCAGGGTAATTTAGGAACAGTCACACGGGCACAAGTATATATAACTACAAATATACTAACACTATATAAAAGGGTTGACTGAGTTTGTTGCAGAACTATAAGTAGTTATTGCGGACGAAAGGTTTCAAAACGAAAGGCGCGGACTTGCGGACGGAAAGCAATGGGTAGCTCACCGTCCGATAAGGACCAGACCCGGGTCGACCGGCGCGTTGTGTTCCACGCGCGCCTCAAAGAGATGTCAGCACAATTGACGGGGTTTGCTAGGGCCGATGCCTGCCAGGGTTGCGGGATGTCCTAAGTGGAGACCGTGGCCCCTGGCAACGTACAGGCAAGTGAAGGAACACGGGTGGGTTTTAGTCAGTAAGAGTCGGACACGCCCTTTCACTCCGCCCAGAGCGGAAGAAGCCATTTGATGATTTCCCACCAAAAAAAAAAAAAGGATAAAATAATTATATCAATCTACTACGGACTGAGAAGGTACATATAAGAAAGGAGGTTCCGAGATCCAGTACTTCGCTGTTTCGATCCGGGGGAAAAAAAAGGAAAAAAAATATATCAAAGAAGTGTATTTATTAATCAAGTGTCTATCACCGAGTTTACATATCTTGGCGAAGCCTGATATTCTTCTGCTGATAGATCGAATAATAAAGAGAAGAATAAAATATCATTTTTGACCTGTATAATGTGAATGGTGAGGCCATTCACATTATACAGGTCAAAAATGATATTTTATTCTTCTCTTTATTATTCTTTATAGCATTCTTTATGAACACAGTTACGACCCATATCAATTCTCTTACAGAAAATCAGAGAGTTAAAGGTCATCAGACACACGAGACGGTAAGTGTGACGTCATAAGAAATCCGTCTGACCTAATTCCCGTATCATTATGTTCATATATTTGTGTATTCTCTTGTACACATGTTTTCATTTCCCTCCCTTTCTGTCATTCTAATTTATTCATCTTCCTCTGAACTCGTGGCACGGGATTAGGTTCTTTTATTGTACGCTGTGAAGGAAAATTTTTTGATTGGGATCCTGAATAAAGTAAATGTCTATTTGTGTTCGCGTTCAATTTTGTATATAAACGTTTCTGCGGTTTTATTATGGGAATGTCACTGCTATAAAACTAGCTATCGTGGTGTATTTTTGTCGTGTAACATCTTTTCTCGCGCTTTCCTGAAACCTGTGGGAGTGTTTTCGTGAGAAGGGACGGAAGTGTGTAACAGGGAGTCGCAGAAGCGCGCACTATTTGATTTGACCAATGAGCGCGCGCGGTGCTAGAGTTCGCTGTCAGAAACGACCTTGGCGAGATCCCGCTCCTTTAATGTTGCTTATTACCAAGGTCAGATGTCAGATGTAACACATCATAAATATGCGACTACTGTAGTGCTCGCTTCTTTTTTTTGGCCATTTTGATTTATTATATCATTTTGAAAGAGAACTTACGCATGTAAAGCTCGGACAGATTATTTGAATTTTGAAATAGATTATCAATTTAATGTTTTGATATTAAACTTTCGTAATTACCGTTGTTCTAGGACAGGGATGGCGAACCTTTCTATATCTACGTGGCATTTTTTCCAAATACATATTGAATGTTGCCATGACGTGCCAACAAACAATCTTGACTTAGTGACTCCTGGAAAAAAAATTATATGGGTAATGTTATAATGGGGTATGTTTTAATATTTATTTAAAATAAAATCAAATTATTTTGTTACGTGCCACCAATTTATGGCACGCGTGCCATTGGTTCGCCATCCCTGTTCTAGGCCATGCCAGTTTCCTCAAAATCTTTTCTTTCACGATTTTGAGAGCAGTAGTGATTAAATTATTTACACAATGTAATGCCTGGGTTCGAACCCATAACACGTAAGTCAGGGCTATTACCACTGGGTTACCACTGCTCCTGGAAGCCAAATGACGTCTACCAACCCATACTAGGCCTGTGTAGTAGATTATAGTCCAGTTCCTCTCACGGAGAGGAGGCCTGTGTCCTAGCACTGGTATCAATAAAGACCGATTATTAATGAAGCAGACTACTATTGGACCGTTTGGTATGTTGTGTCGTACTACACATAGCACATAACATCACGCTTGTATACCCCGAAGGGTTGGGCAGAGGCGTACCCATAGTACACCCACATTTCGCCAGTTATGTTGGAGTCCCATGTAATAGGGGTGAGCCCAATCGGGGCTCACGCCGGGGGCTGTCGTAATATTCAAGAAAATAATAATTATTTTATCATCTTAGCAATAGTAAGTAAACTTTTACCTATACAAGGTTCCGCTACAATAGATGGACAAATTTTAACACAGCGTTCAATACGTCTAACCAAAGATATCCAAGCAAAAAAAAAAGTGATTTTATGTTGACCAAAAATAATAAATGGCATTGGGTAACCAATATTTTTTGTGTATTTTTGTTAGCTGATTTATTTTTCTTGTAAGTATCTAACGCGTTTTTGAGGCTGATCAAGGCTGATAAAGATACCTATTTATAGGTACCTACCTCACACCGATTATGAAAATAAACATTTTTACGGGTGTAGGGAAAGAACCCTATTTCTAGGAATCGAAACATTTACGAAAATTCATTAAACGAACATTCACGGTAGGGCCGACACATTTCTAGGAACAGGAACTTTTACGAAAATTCTGTTTATTTATTAATGAAAAGTTTGTTCGAACTCAATCTGTGAATGAATTCCAATATCCTAAGCTAAAAAACTTAGTAAAATGTTACGGGATTCCGCCATAAGAGGGAACTAAGTTTGTTTGGCAACTCATTTGGGAACGCGCCACAGGTTCCCAAACAAAGTCTCAAAGGTAATTTGTTGTGAACTAATACAATTTTCAACAGTTTATTTACTTTTATCATGTTTCATCGAGGGTTCACAATTTGGTAGCTGATGTGGGCCTATACATCTCATGTTGACTGTATTTTCCAGCCCACAAATAAATTCACCGAATTCTGTTCGTATTGAGTCGTTTCAACACGCGCGTATGGCTGCTCTGTATTCAATGAGTTGATATATATTCAATTGTGATGTCAAAGAATAAATGATAACATTAGATTTGGCAAATAAGTAACTAAGAAAGAAAGCCATTTTTAATAAAAAGATGGTCTATCTTCTTCTTTTCGTGTAGTTAGTGACTAACCCGTTATCTAAATACGTAATATATTTTCGTAAACGATTACGTCTAAACTTTCATTTTGACAGTTCAACAACATTCATTACGTTATTTACGTTGTTGAGCAGATTTTTTTTTCGGACTCATGTAGCAATGGATTAGCAATTTGTTTCAAAACGATTCAGATTTTGATTGACTGTGTATTACGCAAATAGGGAACTGGTGTCAGAATTTTAAAGCCACCCATGGACCTTTGACTTGGCTTCACATGTCTTCGTGAAAGACGAGTATATCTCAGGCAGGTTTCCCCATGATGTTATCTTTCACCGTTTCTGTTAGCAAGTGATAATTATACATTACGCACATGAATACGAAAATTCAGAGGTGCGTGGCTTGGGTTCGAATTCGAGACCTATGACTTAGCAGTCTGACGGTCACACCACTAGCCTATCACTACCCTAGGCAGATGCTCTATCACCTTGATAATAAAACTATTTTTTTAAGGCCATTTTTATTTTTGTCTTTCTGTGAAAGCAAGCTAGTACAACTGCAAGTCATTAACAACATTCTCAGTAATAAAAAATAAAACCTAACTATTGTTCTTTTCTTTATCAAAACTACAAAAAAAGAAACGAAGTGTATAGAGTGCCGCGAGTATTCTGTGGCACTCTAGTGTCGCTGCCTCGACCCGGCTAGGGTGCCGTAAGCGTTGCATTGTCACATTCACTTGTTATTTAGGTTAGGTTAGGTTAGAACTGTGACCACACAACACACGAGCCGAGCGAGCGTAGCGAGCGGTGCCGCGGTAGCGGCCGGCGAAGTGCCAGGGTCCGTTTAGGCACAAGAGAATGTAATGTTTTGGGCATGTGGTGTTTTACAGGGGTGCGTCTCATATCATATAAAGTTATTTGGTATATTTTCATTTCAATAACGTTCACAAGATATAATAAACGTGAGATATACCAACTGTTGATATAATTTCTTTACCTAAAACATTTATATACTCTAAAACTTATTTCGTATAACGTTATTGGATATAACGTTTATTTAATCGAAAATCATTAGGTCTATCGTTTAAATTATATAATGATATCTACCATCATTATGGTTAACACTCCGATTCAAAGCCATCCAACTCGGATAGGTTAGGTTAGAAGGCCAAAGGCTTTTGCAGACCAGCGCGACGCGACACGAACAATACAATTTCTAAGAAAACTTCACCGTATAACAATAACCGGTGTCGGTCTGGCTGCACACACCGGCTGGTCTGCATACACATACAAAACTTGCGTAAGCGGCCGCCGAGCGGTGGGGAACCATTTGGGTTAGGTTAGGTTAGAACAGTGACCATTAACGCGCGAAGGCGAGCGACCGAAGGGAGCGTGCCGCGGTAGCGGCCGCCGAGTGCCAGATCCCCCCTCTCTTGTTGGTGAACCATTTGGCTTAGGTTAGGTTAGGTTAGAACAGTGACCATTAGCGCGCGAAGGCGAGCGACCGAAGGGAGCGTGCCGCGGTAGCGGCCGCCGAGTGCCAGATCCCCCCTCTCTTGTTGGTGAACTATTTGGGTTAGGTTAGGTTAGAACAGTGACCATTAATGCGCGAAGGCGAGCGACCGAAGGGAGCGTGCCGCGGTAGCGGCCGCCGAATGCCAGATCCCCCCTCTCTTGTTGGTGAACCATTTGGGTTAGGTTAGGTTAGAACAGTGACCATTGACGCGCGAAGGCGAGCGACCGAAGGGAGCGTGCCGCGGCAGCGGCCGCCGAGTGCCAGATCCCCCTTCTCTTGTTGGTGAATCATTTGGGTTAGGTTAGGTTAGAACAGTGACCATTAACGCGCGAAGGCGAGCGACCGTAGGGAGCGTGCCGCGGCAGCGGCCGCCGAGTGCCAGATCTCCTCCCTTGTTGGTGAACTACTTGGGTTAGGTTAGGTTAGAACAGTGATCATTAACACGCGAAGGCGAGCGACCGTAGGGAGCGTGCCGCAGCAGCGGCCGCCGAGTGCCAGATCCCCTCTATTCTTGGTGAACCATTGGGGTTAGGTTAGAACAGTGACTATTAACGCGCGAAGGCGAGCGAGCGTAGCAAGTGACCATCTTGGCAGGTGGTAATCAGTTAAGTATATCTACAGTATCTACTCAGGTTATTTACTGTGATAGAAATTACATATTAGACTAAATATGTTTTATGTCTTTTGAGTGGTATATCAAACGATATTATATTAAATGTATGTTATGATTATAAAAATTAGTTATTTTAAAATTATATCAATCGTTTATTATATTAACGGATGATTATATCAAATAAAATTATAGATTCAGTTGTTATATCTTGTAAATATTAGTCATTTTGTAATTATACCATATATTACTTACCCGTTTTACAGCGATCTAACCTCGACAATCAAACAAAATACCAAGTGACGTGACTTAGTGACAGTGACAATGACAATCGAATGCTTGCGGCACTTTGGCCGAGCCGAGGCGGTGTTACTAGGGTGCCTGTAGTGGCACTTTATCCGATAAGGATAGAGTGCCACCGGTGGCACTCTATACACTGCCAAAAAGAAATAGAGAAAATTGGCACAATACAAATGAGACCCTGTTTATCACCACAGTGGGTTTATACAGCCTGTGGCTGAAACTAATATAAAGCGGTCTGCAAGGCAAAGGCCTCTTCATGGTCAGAAAAGAAATGAACATTAATCAACAGGCTGAGAATGCTCGAATGGAAGCACAAAGTAAAAGTAAGTATTCATTCTAAGAACACTACTCTCTATCTGTACTATCCATAGTGGGTAGTGTTACCCAAATGCAAGACCAAGACGAGACTTAGCTAGTCTTGGTCTTGGTCTTGCGTCAATACACCTGGTCTTGGTCTTGGTCTTGGTATTGCGCTCTCAGTCTTGGTCTTGGTCTTGCAGCAAGAGTCTCGCAAGTCTTGCAATTACCTATTAGCCTATTGTTATTTATTAAAGATCTTCAAGGTCATTTCATTTTATCCTCCTGTGCCAACCCTACCAAAATAGGTAACCATTTTGTATGCCTCTGTCCGTACTCTGTGGCGGGCGGCGCGCGGTGGCAATCAAACAGTGTCAAATGCTGTGATACACTTGTCGCAGTCTTTGATTAAGCAGCGTCTTTGTCGGTAAAATATCAAATAAGTACCTAGGTACATAAACACTGACCGACCATTGGTTTATTCGCGTAACTTAATTTAGAGATAGACCATACCATAATACCTCGTTAACATTCAGCCATTGCCATTCGTGTTGCCGGAAATATTTCCCTAAATATTGATGTGGCAACTTCAAGGGTGTGTTTACATTGCCGCTTCACATGTCTTTAAAAGATTCAACACAAACACGCATTCCCATTCGCGTTACCGGCTCTTTGATGTCCGCCAAAAAACCGCCAATTTGGACCCGCCCAAATCTCAGTTTGACTTAACTGCGAGACGCAAGAGTCTCGCAGGCTTAGTCTTGTTCTTGCTTAAATCTTGCAGGGTCAGTCTTGGTCTTGGTCTTGCTAAAATAAGTCGGTCTTGGTCTTGGTCTTGGTCTTGCGAAAATGCAAGAACAAGACCAAGACTGCAAGACCAAGACCGATTTTGGGCAACAATAATAGTGGGTCATCCTATACTAAACATTAAACCCAAAAAAAAAAAAGAATAAAAACAAAAAAAATGCGGAATATGTGGCAACGTCGCGCACGTATACTGACGTACTTTTATGAACTTGTGTTAACCGCTTTACTATTTAGTGTTATAACCAAATCGTTACTCTGTATTTTTCAATTTCAATTTTTTTTATTTCATAAAAAAGTGGTACAGTCTGTTACAAAGTAGGATAACAACTTAGGAATAGTTTACATCTGAGATGTGCGTGCGGGTAACAATACAATTTCACGATCTGATGTCCTAGCTAGGTTACTTAGTAGCCTGTATTAAGGACAATCAGCCCTCAATGTATGTAAACGTCTGCCTAAACCATCGGGGAAAATTACAGAAATGATGTTATAAAATTCTAAGAAAAAAAAAACCATTGCAACAAATAAACGTATCTACATTTTGAAATATGTTCACGCAGGAACAAAACTATATTTTAAAAGGAATTTCAAACTTCGCCAATTTAAAGTCTCTCTCCCACAGACGCGTTTTCATCGGTCGATAATAACGCAAGCGTTATTGCAATAATGCGTTCCGATTCCTTGCACACCGCAGTGTTTTTATCGTACGATATTTCTAACGTCTGCGTGTAACCAGCACAACACCGTACTGACGTTATTAACGCAGGTGTGTGTAAGATCCATTCGTCCTAATACAAAATGTTCTAAGAATACATATCGGAATATCGCAGGGCGGAGGAACGCAAGCGTCCTACTTCTATATTATCGCAGCAATGTGTAACACAAGTACTGAAAACAGATATCGCAATAACGCTTGCGTTATTATCGACCGATAAAAACGCGCCTCTGGGGGACAGGCTTTAAACAGTCAGGATGTATTGAATTGTTTACAATATTCCTTCGTGTTTGCAGAAACTAATGCTTCCTGCACAAGATTTATGGGAACACTTTTGTATAGCAACAACTTATTGGAATGTGTATTCGGTATTTATTTATATTTTCACTCGGGGCGGCGCCCGTCTGGAATTTTAAATAGTTCAAGTTGTAGGGTGAAATGGAGAAAATTCCTTTTAAGAATTGGTTGAATTTTTCATGTGAATTGGTGTTCTTTGTTCTGAATTTATAAAGGAAATTTTAAATTCATGAGTGAGACAAAGAGATTGTCTCTTTAACTTTTAATTAACAGGTGTGTTTTTTATGATTTTGGAAGCTTAATCGTGACTTAATGACGACACGGTTGGCGCAGTGGTTTAGCGATTGACTGCTGCGCAGCGTGTCGCGGGTTCGATCCCCGCACGGAACAAATATTTGTATAATCTGCAAGTAGTTGTTCCGGGTCTGGCTATTTGTGTATGTGAATTTAAATGTTTGTAAACGCACCCACAATACAGGAGAAATACGTAGAGAAGGGCAATGTTTAAAAAAAAAAAATATGCTCTTGTAAATTGCGTTCTAAGCAGGTTCAGTAATGTGCAATATTGAAAAAGCTATTTACATAATCAAGTGAAGTCAAGTTTATATAATCAAGTGAGTTAAATACTGTATTTGAAAACCGTTCTTGAATTTCTCTGAGCATGTCTTTTTTCAAGAGACTTATTCATTCATGGAATCAATAATCTAGGTAAGGTAGTAGGTATTCCTTATCCTTACCTAAGGTCCTTATCGACAACTCAAAATCTCGTAAATAATAGCATCGGATACTAATATCCGATGCTATTATTTACGAGATTTTGAGTTGCGAGACTAATCTCGCCAGCCACACAAAAGAAATCTAAATCAGGTTAAAGGTACAATGAATAAAGACGTACTTTAGATATCTTTTGTTCCCAGTAGAAAGAGAAAATCTTTTTAGGAATCGAGACTTGAATCTGAACTTAAATAAGAATACCTACTGTGTTATTGACAAGAAATAGGTACATCTCTAAAATACAATAGACGACGTATATTTAGTAACCTAATCCTCCTACCTGTTATTAAAGAGTAATAAAGAACCCTGTAAGAAATCGACTCGTGTTTCACCTCTCAACGAGGCATCCTTAGGATGACGATTGACTTGTTGCGAACCCGGACATGACGTGTTACCCCGACAAGCGCCGAACGCATAATGACTTTGCGTACGGCGCTTGTCGTGTCCGGTCGGTGGATCGGTGGGTAGGTACGCACGGCTACACATCAAGCTATAGATTTCCAGTTTATGGTGATCTCGCATTGTATACGATTTCCGTACAATGCGAGGTCAGCTAAACTGGAAATCTATAGCTTGATGTGTAGCCGTGCGTACTTAACATCTTAGACAACAGTGAAAAAGGGTTCAGTCTAGCCAGACCTCAGTCTAGACTTTAGATAGTGATAATATGTGGCGTTTAAGCTAAAGTATGGTCAGGGCCTATTTCATAAAACCGACAAGCAACGAACGAGGTGTGTCAGGTGACAATCTGACATTCCGACAATTTCACAAGTTTCTTTCATATTTTTTAACATAACATAATCACGGCTGGAATCCCCAAAGAGTTAAGCAGAGTTGTACCTATAGTATACCCACATTTCGCCAGTTATGACTTCATTATCAGCCTATAAATGTTCCCACTGCTGGGACACAGGCCTCCTCTCTGTGAGAGGGAGTGGGCCGTAATCTACCACGCGGGCCCAGTGCGGGTTGGTAGATGTCACATGTCTTCGACTTTTTGGTTCTAAGACAGCCGGTTTCCTCACGATGTTTTCGATGTTTTTTAGTTATGACTTAGTGCCTTGTAATAAGAGGCGAGTCAACTTGCCATCAATCGGGCACAAGTTTTAATCCAGAATCCGGGTTGCTAATGAGAAATTTCTAATGGAAAAACCCAACAACACTGCCCGAATCGAACCCAGGACCTCGTGATCAGTAGTAGCGCTTGCGACGACTAGACCAACGAGGCAGTTCATTGATTTTTATACAAGGTGGAGACGACAATAAGTATAACAAAAAATTAAACGACGTGTCCCTAATGACGTTCTGTTCCCATTCTGTATACAAAAATTCAATTGAATATATTCAATAGTTTAGTCACTATTTTCAGTGTATTGATATTTCGATACAATGAATATGCGATGCATTGAACGCTCGATCAAACAAACATTCGATATTTTGAACACTCGATGTATTGAGTGTGCGTTGAATTGAATGTTCGATTTATTAACCATTCGATATTATGAACGTTCGAGTATTTAGACGTTCGATTTATAGTGGTCGATCAATTGATATTCGATTATTTGGCATTCGATTTGGCGTAGTACACCCGGTAAAATCTATAGTCGGCTCGGGCTATTCCGTTTATCCACCCCAAAAATCCACCTTAAGGTGGATATTCTGAAATGTATGCCCGAGAATTCACCCAAGGCCTAGTTAGATAAACGGAATTTATAGGCTCAGGGTGAATCGCATGTTTGAAAATCTCATTTTTTTATTTCGAAGCTAGGATTTATTTGACAGTTCCAAAATACTCTTAAGCATTAGTAGTGCCGGTATTTAAATTTTTTGTTGTATGGTAGTCTCCACATTGTATATTAGATTACATTAGAAACAAACAAACAACGGAACTAGGAGATACAACTTAGCATCAGTAACAAAGTAGCCAATATTTCAGGCCGATAGTGGTTCGACGCCACGATTGATACGGCTATATCAATCAGGCTATATGTTCGATAGATTGGTCTAGACTCTAGAATCTAGATGCCATTGTTTTTCAGCACAGAGTTCAGTATTTACGCGAAACAAACAATCTACCTAACCTGTTCCTAATTATTTTGGGGTCGGTTTCTAGTCTAACCGATTGCAGCTGAATACCAGTATTTTACATGGAGCGATTGCCTATCTGACATTCACAAACCCAGTTACTGGGTAACACGATACCCCGGCACAGAATAAATAAGTAGCAGTATTATATCTCGGCAGCGACCTTGAAATAATTACCTACGGCCGCTCGGTAGATAAACCTTCCACGTCAATGCGTAATTGCCGCGTACAGTCACGAGCACCAATGTATACACTAAGCAAAATTCAAAAGCGATTTTCTTGTGTAATATTGACTGCAAGTTTCAGATAAGGCCTATTTAATATTCCAAAATACTATATTCGTAACAACATAAAATAACAATCAACACCGTAGGAGCAAATCACTTTCAAAAGTTGCTAAGTGTATACATATTGGTGCTCGTGACTATACTCAATAATGTTGCGTACTGATTGATATAAACTGAGATTTCAAAGCGCGTCGTTTCGGCCTATTTTTCTATGAAGATAGAATACTGTACTTATTTATACTGTGCCCTTGGTAAGGTTTTCAGTATCTACGCGAAAATCTAGGAGAAAAAAATAAAGGAAAGAATGTTTGGAGAATGAATGAATAATAGTGACATTGACCATGTTTTTATGTTTATAACTTGTTGTAATGTTAGTATGGTGAGCAAAAAAAGTAAGAATGCCTTGTTGGTCTAGTGGTCGCCAAACGCTACTACTGAGCATGAGCTCCTGGGTTTAATTCCCGGGTAATGCTGTGTTACTGAATTTTTCCATCTGGAATTTCTCAGTAACAGCCCGGAGTCTTTATTTATGCGAGGTTGATGGCAAAAAGCTCGCCACTATTACGCGGGAATTAAAATTACTGGTGAAATGTGGGTCTACTGAGAAAACCTCTGACAAACCCTTTGGGGAATCCATGTGTGATGTTATGTGTTAAAAAGTAAGATCTGCATCCGGTTAGACTGAAAGCCGACCCCGTGATTGGATAGGAAGATTGGTCTTTGCTGTATTGCTGGCCGTACATGTTCTAGGTAATGGAAATAAATATACTTTTCAACTAGTAACATACATAGTTCTTATAAACATATCCAGTTTAACAGCACAGTTTATCTGTTAACAGTTTGATTCATTATAGTTATTGTTTCTTACATTGTTATTTATAGTTTTTCCTACAGAAATTCCTACGTTTTGATGAAAACCATCCGTTAACGTTTATCTGTAATATTCTTTTGTTCTTGGATGCGGAAAAATGATCGAAAACTATTGAAGAATGGAAAATTGTATCTCTTTTTGAAAACGGAAATAGTTTTGTTGACTTTTTAAACGTTTATTTTAAATAGTGCCTAGACGAAGGAGCTCTGCACGGCTGAAAATAGGGGAAACGAATTTTCCCAGATATGAGACTTAGCTAAATTGTTTTTTCGCCTCCGTAAATCCCTATATTGCAACTTTAATCAAAATCGTTAGAGCCGTTTTCAAGAACAAGATTACAAGTATACAAATATTACTCATTTAATAGTGAATCATTTAATGATAAATAAATGGTATAGAAGTAATCATCATAATTTGCGTGGACAACAAAAAATTAAGGCAAAATTGCCATATTTTTCTTTAGTATTCGTGTTCAGTGTACAGAACAGGTAACGGCTGCGACTTAGGCGTTGCAGATCGTAGGTTCGAGCCCAGATAACTTTACTTTGTGTAAATTATTTCATCACCACTGCTCTCATAACGGTGAAGGAAATCATCGTGAGGAAACCGTTATGTACTAGAACCAAAAAATTCGAAGACATGACTGTGACATATAACAAACAGCACTGGGACCGCGTGGTGGCTTACGACCCACTCCCTCTAACAGAGAGGAGACCTTTGTCCCAGCAGTGGGAACATTAATAGGCTGATTATGCTGTTTCGTGTTCGCTTCATTATCGAAAATCTCTGCATCGGGCTTAATGATTTAAAGTCGTCAACCGAAATTAAATGACAATATTTTAATAAAAAAATCTTATGGAACATGTACTGGTTTAAATAATTTTTCAATGTTATTTTATAAATTTTATTGCTTCGAACGTGTGCAGTGTTAACTGGGCTGATTGCATAACGTTACATAATGAAAATATTCGATTTAATATAAACGATTCATAAACGAAGCTTGAAACAAAACATATTATCAATGCCTATGTAAATAAAAGCAAGCTGTTGGATTTTCAGGTTTCGGCGCTGAGCCGAGCGTTGAAAATCCAAAAACACGACGATTTAGTTTAGGCATTCGTTTAAATGTCGCATATATACTCCGTTTAAAATAATAATAGACATTTAAATAAAACTTTTTTACTGTCCGTTCAATCGATTCTGACTTCTATACCGTCGGCATAAGGATGGCATTAAAAGAAAAAAAAGTGGTTACACTACCAACTGTTTACTGCACAGCTGGAGTAAAACCAATGTGGAACCAATTTTTTTCGGCATTTGTCATGCCGCCAACGCAATAGAAGTCAAAGTCGGTTGAATAGACTGTAAAAAAGGTTTAGTTAAATGTCTAATCTATTTCAAATGGAGTATAATATTATTATTTTTAATAAAAAACAGGCATGAGTGCTCAGAGTTTGCGCACAAAGAAACTGTGAACGTGCATCAGACACTCACAGTCAAGACCAACCCGCCTTTGTGAGTTAAAATCACAATACTAACACTTTACTAAACGTTAAAAATATCACTCAAGTGACTATTTACTTGAAACCGTTCCACGTGTTCACAACTTTGAAACAGCTGTAGCCGACCGACGTCACCTGAAAGTCGCCGGTTACCTTGCACGAGGTTTTAGCGCGCGTTTGTTTAAGCCACTTCACTTGCCTTTCTACTGTCGCAATGTGAATGGGGCCTTGTTCGTTGAGAGTCTGTTGTGATTTTTGTATGCTGTTTAGAGAATGTGAATTTCTGGTGATTAATGTTTTAGGTACCGTACGTCGATGATAACACTTTGAACTTAAGTTGGCCTCTAATTGGTAGTATAACCTACGGAGTTTCAATAGAATCCGAGGCCGTTTTAAACTGGTTTTGTTACCAATGTACCAATTAGGCCACAAGTACTTATCTTATGTATCTACACGCACTGGCGATTTAAAATACGCGCTCGATGCAATGCCGTACACTGAATATAAACCGCGCGAATAAAATTCGCAGTGCGGGCGGCTAGGTCTTAGACCAAGGAAACGATATGGATGAACTGTGTGCAAGATGATTGGCTAGAAAGGGGTGAGAGATGTCGACTAATAGAGAAGTATGGAGTATAGAGAAGACATACTGCGCCGTACTTAAATAAATAAGGCGGTCTCTCCGTGGGCGAGAAAAAAACGCGGCGATGATCTCGCCGTCCCATAAAATTCAATATAAACTCTTTAGGAGGATTGCCACCAAACGGCTCGCATCGTATCGGATTTTACTATCTTTAAACGATATGAAATCGTGTACACAATATTTAAAGTTTATTTACCATGCCGCGCTCAGCAGTTTGACCACAGGCGTCTTTCGCGATACGCGATCGTAGCCGAAAGTATGCTGCGACGCGCGATTGGCTCCGTTCACCTGTCGTCGTATCCGATCGGAAGAAGAACACGTCAACACGGTAGGAATGAAACTATTCAACTAGGCGCAGAAACGGATACGTTCGCAAGCGACGCCGACGCTACGGAACCGATCGTGTGCATCGAAATCCTGCCGGACGCGATCGGCTGTCGCCGGATCCGTTCGTGTCCTTTCCGATCCAATGAGATGCAAGCCGTTTGGTGGAAATCAATCTCACCCGGCGATAATTTGAAGGCCCAGCTTGACTATCGCCGCGGCCCGCGATTCGCTCGTCCGTGGAGAGTGCGCCCTAAGATAAGGCCAAGAGAATGATGACTACAAATAAATTAAATGTACCGTGAATGAAACGAAATACAAGGATTTATAACAGCGAACTAATAATAAATGCACAGCGAATTCAGAAAATTCAACGGTGCGAAAAGAAAGGTAGTTGAAAGTTCATTCAAAGGAAGTACTTTGTAAAGTTCATTCAGTCGGCTGCGTCGTTGCGTGGGAGTCAGACGTGCACTAGACTAAACTCAGATTTTTAATTTGCTAGTCCAAAACGACAGCTGCGATCGACCTCTTTTGAAAAAAATAACACGCTATATGATTAAGATTGCAGAGACAACACGACAACAGTGAAGGTCCTCTTGTGGAGAATGATTCAGTGGTTCTTGGTGAGAGTCACTCGGTAACTAGATTATTTACTAGGTTATTTTTATGTCAACACCACAATGTCCTTTTAGTCTAGTCAGGATTCGTATTGGTTTTTAATTGAATCTATTTGGATTGGAAATTGTTGGAGCAATTTTTGTTTTTCCGGTTTGTTACCGATTAAGTATTGGCGTTTTTAGTGAATTGTATTTTAAGTTGTAGCTCCTATACATACATACATAAACTAACGCGTTTTTCCTATGAAGGTAGGCAGAAACTGAGGAACGCGACCTGCTGCGATCCTTACATACTCATTTTGCATCGCTTACGTTCAGTCCTTATACTTCCACAAAAAAGCGATAATTTCCCTCCGCGTTAGGAAAACGAACTAGTCATCACTTAATATGTTCATATTGGGAGTGTGGGTTGGGAGACTGTGACTGCGCACACACACTTGTTCACTATAATATCTCCTGCACCGAAGGCTGGTCTTCGTTGAAATTGGCCGCCATGGCCGAAATACGGTCTGGAGGATATTGGCATCGTAAAGCATCGTACATTTTATGTGTTGCCTACTCTATTCTTCGTAACCACATAACACTGCATTATAGTCTACTGCACATGCAGTAAAGTAATAAATAAAGCATAGACAATGGTCCAGAGAGAACTGTCAACTCTAGTATTTTATTGCAGCTATTTTCTGTTTTATAGCAGGATGGAGATACGTGCAATACCTGGCTTTTGAAATTGGTCACGTTCGGGAATAACTGGACCATTATTTTAAAGGCATTGTCTAATATTATTTGACATTTCTATTATTCGCTTCATGAAATTTAGTTTTGCACCCTTGGTTATTAATTACAATATAATAGAAATGAAATTCATTAATTCATTCGGTGGTTTATTTGAGAATAAAGGGTGCAAATAATCGTATTTTCGAGAACAATGCTCAATTGCTCATAGCCGGATCCGAGTTTTTAAATGCTAAGTAAATATTAGCTAGAGAGAGATTCACCACAAGCTAGAGAGCACTGGTTGCCCAGTGGTAACGGCCACGACTTAAGTTCGAGTTGTAAGTCGTAAGTTCGAACTCAGACAGGCGCTTTACTTTGTGTAAATTATTTCACCACCACTGCTCTCAAAACGGTGAATGAAAACATCGTGAGGAAACCGGGATGTCCTAGAACCAAAACTTTGAAGACACGTGATATCTACCAATCCGCACTCGTGTTGGTTTACAGCCCACTCCCTCTCATCGAGAGGAGGTTTGTATCCCAGCAGTGGGAACATTATAGGCTGATTATATTATGCTAAGTAATCATTAGGCACTTTATAGCAAAATACATTTTCAGGCACTCCAGCCATCAATGAGCAAACCACTTTTATTAAAATTATTTCTTTGTTTCAATACAATCCATATTATTTCGTTCCTAACAAGGAAATTTGCAAACATTATGCGTACAGTTCAATAATCAATACCAACGATGCCTAATGGCATACATTTAGATGCTAATAAATCTGGAATAACACGCCTAATGGGCCACATCTGGTTGCCATGGTTACAAGAAAAAAGATGGCGGCCACGCGCCGTCCTTCTTGACCCAATGTAATTGAGTGGGAAACTCATGAGAATATTTTTCAACTCTAGTTGTTCAGTCGGGCGAATAATTGTTTTTATTTAAGAAGGTATTAGATTCCTAAGGTTGCGTCCTAACCAAAGCGATGGTCGTACGAAGACGCAACCGTTGCGGTCATTTTGTTCGGTGAACCGGAACATTATAAAATTTGAACACGGATACGTATTCCCTCGACCGATCGCTTTGGTTAGGATGCGGGGCAAGTTTAGTAATCACGTAACAGACTTCATATGCTGATGAAAATGGTGTTTTTAGAACTTGCTTCATTTTTAGACTAGTAAATTAGTGAGAAAGTTAGTAAGCTATAGGGTTTCAAGCTAGTATAGTTTAATAAGATGGGGTTCTATTTCTTGAGCTATGGAAATAGATATCAAGATACTTTTGTAAAATAGATGATAAACTTAGTCAAATTATTTTAATTTGCTAGTATATATATTTGAAAGACACGTTAACAATTTTAGTCAACATAATTTAGTTTGTAAAGTGAAAAGGGCTGTGGGCTGGTCTCAGAGGATACATTTTAAACTTCTAGGAACAAGATACGTTCGTCTTCATTTAGATACAGGTATACGATATCTACCAAAGTACACACAAAAGTTGTAGTGTTATTATACCTATCAATTACATTACAATATGATGTTAAAGTTAATCTAGCTGTTTATTTGTTTGGGATCTCCAACAAAGGATACACAGATACAATAGAAATCAAAATAGTACAAAAAGTTCTTTTACGTATACTCCTTCAATTACGGGAGCCTAGAGCATTCACATACAACTATACTGCATTTGAAATAAGATTAGACGTTTTTAACCTTTGTTACAGTTCGTTCAACAGATTTTATTTAATTTCTATTGCGTTGTTAAATGGCAGCTGCAGTAAACAGTTGGTGTAGTAACCACTTTTTTGCTTTTAATGCCATCCTTATGCCCACGGTATAGAAGTCAGAATCGATTAAAAGGAATGTAAAAGAGGTTTGCTTAAATGTCTAATCTTATTTTAAATAGAGTATAGGTGTAAAGAATAGAGAAAATAAAAGTTAAAATTAGAAAGAAAAAAAAATCAAAAAAATGATTTTTTTTTTTCAATTTTTCTTAACAATTATTATATTACAATATTTATTTCTTTTATTTCATTTTAATACATATTTAAATTACATTTTTAAATATTTCTTAAAAAAAGATATAAAAAACATTTAAAAATATAAAAAATAGTCGCCCATCGGCATCAGGAACAGGGTCCAAGCTGCCGGTGGTCAGGGCTCTAGAGAGAGGAACCTCCTCACTATGCGTGCCGTGTCTAGGAGTACTGCTTTCTGAATCAAGCCCTTGACCCAGCCGCGCAATGAGAGCCTCCTGAGGTGTTGGTCGAGGCTCTCCGCTATTAGGCCATTAACCGTTACGATTATCGGTACAATGATTGCAGAGTCCACGTCCCACATGTCGACAACCTCGTGTGCTAAGTCAAGATACTTGATTTTTTTATCTTTCTCAGCTTTCACGAGATTCTCGTCATGAGGGACAGCAATATCAACAATCATTGCACGGCGTTCTCGTCGATCTATCACCACAATATCAGGCTTATTAGCTACAATAGTCCTGTCAGTGATGATAGATCGATCCCAATACAATGTGGCCTGACCATTCTCGAGAACTGGGTCGGGCACATACCTGTAGTATGGTACTTCTGACTCCACAAGGTTGTATTGCAAGGCAAGTTGCTGGTGGATAATCCTAGCTACTAGATTGTGTCTGTGCAAGTACTCGCCGTTAGCAAGACGAGAACAACCGGAAACAATATGTCGGATTGATTCACCGGGACGGTGGCATGCCCGACAAATGTCAACCGTACCATCCTTGACAATGTATTTCCGATAATTATTCGTCATGATAACTTCATCCATAATCGCACAGACAAAACCTTCGGTTTCTCCGAAGAGGTCGCCGAAGCGCAGCCAGGATATAGACGCCAAAAAGTCTACGTCAGGCCCATGAAGGGCCCGGAAAAAGCGTCCGTGAAGCTCTTTGCCTTGCCATACTTCCTTACGATCGTTAGTATCCAGTACTGCAGGTTTGCGCCAGTTCTCTTTCGCCAAGGAGAGCGGGGTGAGGCCCTTGTCCACTGCGACCACATCTCGGTGCATCCCCACGTCAGTTTGAAGGAAATATTCCCTGAGACTGTAAATCTCGCGGTTGTGGAGGGTTTTGGCATTCAAGAAACCTCGACCCCCACACTTCCGCGGGATGTACAGTCTCATCACTGATGACCATGGGTGATGCATCCGATTTGCTGTCAGCAATGTACGGACCTTCCTATCCAGAGCGTCAAGTTCCGTCTGAGTCCATTTGAGTATGCCGAAAGAGTACATCAAAACCGGCATGACCCAACCGTTGAAGGCGCGCACCTTGTTTCCGCCTGATAAAAGACTATTTAGTACCTTATTCAGGCGGCCAAAGAAACGCTCCCTCAACGATTGTTTCATGTCGGCAACATTGATGCCTAATGCTTCCGACATACCCAAATACTTGTAGGTTTCAGTTGAGGAGAGGGATCTAAGGTGTATGGAATCCGAGAGTTGGGTTCCCACGGATTCCATAATCCCTCCTCGCTTTACATGCATGACTGCACATTTGTCCACACCAAATTCCATCCTGATGGCGCTACTGAACGTTTCTGTTACCTTCAGTAGCTCCATCAGTCGCAAATTGTTGGGGGCAAAGAGTTTCAAGTCATCCATGTAAAGGAGGTGAGATATTACCTGACCACCTCTTCTCAACCGATAGCCTAGACCTGAATCCTCCAGCAGTGTGCTTAGAGGATTCAAGGCTAAGCAAAACCAAAGTGGGCTCAGACTATCGCCCTGAAATATTCCCCGCTCAATCCTGATTGGTTCATCGGTCCTCCGGATTTGTCGACATCCTGGGTAGAGAAGAACCGTCCTCCATTGCCCCATACATGACATCAGGAAGGTGCGCAGAGTTGCATCTATCTTGTACAACTCCAGCACCCTCATGAGCCATGTATGTGGCACCGAATCATAGGCCTTCTTATAATCTATCCAACATGTCGACAAATCCTTCCGGGATCTACGGACCTGTTGGTTTATGGTCATGTCTATAAGGAGCAGCTCTTTAGTACCGCGGGACCCATTCTTACAATGTATATTACAATAATTGTTAAGCATAATAATTATTATTCCACATTTGTTGACTATTGAAGGGAATAAACATAGTAACATTTTAGTTATTTTGCGGTGGTTAAATAATTTTTGTATTTTGAAATACAGACTGACCCTATAACAAAGACGAATTTGGGAACTACCTATCAGGATATTTGAAAATGTAGAAAAATATTCTTATTCTAAAATGTTGGGAACAGGTTTGGGTACGTTCACTCCACAGACAAATAGGTACGAGATCTTTCTATTGTTGCCACCAGCTATTAATGAACAACATAATACAAATAAATACTTACTATTTTATCACTAAACCCTCTATACCTAAAGTTTCAGCAGTATTTCTTATTAGGTCCCTACCTATACCTAGTAATAAAATTTGCTTAGCCACAAAAGCAAGTAAGATTCGTTAGCATAGGCTCATAAACAACGTGACAAGACTTGGGAATGCGGAGGTAGACGTGACAAGAGGTTTTGGACTGTTACAGGAGAAATGGACCTTTGGGGTATGAATTAAACGATGTTGAGTTAGGTACTATATGCAAGACGCGTGCACGCGGTGCTAGAGTTAGCCGTCAGAAACGACCTTGACGAGGCCAAACGCCCTTTAATGTTGCCTATTACCTTAAGGCGACGATAACCAACTTTTAATGATTTTATACTGAATATCACGTCTAAACGAGTAACGTTAATGATTTGGAAAAAATATGTGTTTTAATTAGAGATTATATTTATATTACACAGTGAAATTAATTTTGTAAAGTTATGTCTAACGCGAATAAAAAATTAAGAATGACGCAAAATCTATCGAGCGTATTTTTCTGAAACCTTCTCCATTTTAACGACGATTTAGTTATTAATATTTTAGTATACCTACGCGGGAAGCACAAAATCGGTCAAAGTGGCGGTGCTTGGGGGAGGCCTATGTTCAGCAGTAGACGTCTTTTGGCTGAAATAATGATGATGATGATACGTGTTTTATTAAAATAACTTTGGTGTTATGTATAATAAATTAATAATGCGTAAAATTGGGGACAGCGCTCCTTGATGGGCGAGTCCTATTGCTGGCTAGATGTACGACGCGTTACGTGAGCTCAGTACAGAATACGCAAGCTAACCACTCAAGGTCAAAATTATCTGCGTCTTAATACTGCTTATGCACTTTTGTTAGGTGATATGTCAGATGTGACACATCATTATGCGACTACTGTAAGACTTGCTCGCTTTTTTAAAATCTCCCATGTAAAAAAATAGAATTCCAATTACTTTTCTTTGTTGCTTAGGAAAAACTATAATCAGTTTTAATATCAAAATATTACACGTTCGGCACAGTTATAGACCAAAGTCACTGCGGTGTATAACTGTGCCACTGTGATCTCCTCTTGCGGCTTTACACAACATCCGAAAATTGTAAAATTGGAGTTTGAGTTTCTTTTCCCACTACTCTGCTGTTTACATCCGGACATTAATGTTCAGTGACTCATGATACCAGCTCGAGCCGCGTTCTTGAGTTTATTAACCAACGCGAAAAAGGAGGAGGTTCGCAAGACGTCCTTTCTTTTTTACAAGCGGTCTTTTTTGCCCTTATGGCAAGTTTTTGCGTACCGGCACACACGCCGGTTGACACGGTTACCGTATCACAGCTCAGGTTCGCAAAAGCGATTTTATAACGCGACGATTTTTATGACGCACTGGATTTTCAATTTTCTGTAATGAGCCAAGCATTGAGACTCCATCAAACCGCATCCCAGCGCGTCTAAAAAACGCATTGTTGGATGTTTAATTGTCGGTGCTTATGCACAGCGTTGAAAACACAGAGCCCAAAAAAAAACTAGAGAACGTACGAAAATATTTTTCTTAAAGACCAATTCCCCAAAGGCCCGCTCTATATATATTCATACTCTAAGAGCGAAGTGGACCGTATCAATTAGGTTTGACCTCGCAGTGCTTCGCTTTATTTCGTTGCGGTACATGCTTTGAACCCGAATTATGACCAAATTGGACCGTGATTGGGCCGGCCCTGTTATGCATTGGGAATAGATGGGATATTACTCGTGTTTGCCTGTCTCTCGTCACTGTCTAAACCCTACGGGGATTACAGGCGAGATGTTATTTGTTTGGTGAGCTTTAAGTCTGATAGCTGTTTGTCTTTTGTCTTTAGGGAGAGTCTCTTGTTTCACTTCGTTGTTGTTGGAACCGAAATAAGAAATACCTGATAAATTACACGGTGCCATTTAATTGCATATCATTGTTACTCATTATTGCATAAGTTGAAGCAACAACAAAAATTGCATCGTCAGTTTTTAGACGTTGCAAGACATTTATGTTGTTTCAATTTAATTGTATGAAGAAACTTGCATAGTCTCTCGTCTGGTTGGTGACTAACCTGGTGTCAGAGTTTTTATGCCCCCCCCTTTGGCCGTGACTTGACATCACGCGCCGTCGAAAGATATCAGTTAAACTTCCGCTTATGTACTCATTTCTTATTCTATTAATTCGTTTGACACCACACATCCCTCTTAGCATTCTTTGGATTAATAATGATGATGAAAATGATCACCTTTGATCCCCTTTGTACCTTTTTGAGTGCGAAATGTTTAAATAAATAAATAAGTAAGTGCCTCGTTTATTACCCACCCAAGTGCCTAAAGGCTGTATTGCTTGTGCAAATCGTTTGATGAACAGGAATAAAAATAGAAGGTGATCAAAAAAGAGCAGTGACTATAATTTGATTTCGAACCCCATTTCAACCGGGCCACGTGTATGCACATCGTTAGGGACATTTGTAACTATTTGGATGCAAATTGGACTCCCAGAGTTTTCGATGTGTGAAATAATGAATTTATGACATAATATACATTTATGGTTTTTTTGTTAAAGTAGAAATTGCAGCCAGGAGCCATTTAGGGCAAAGAGTATAAAAATAATTTTAGAATTTTACTATGAATATTGAGGACCAATCTCGTTTTGAAGATTTCACCATGTTCCATTTTCAAAAAGTTCCTTGAATGGCATACATTTCCTGCATTTATAAAGATTTATAACAACATAGTCTTTGAAATTATTATTAATGTACCTAGCATGTAAACAAACTGAACTATGTAAAGGAAGGGAACTGTCTCCCGAGATACAGGTTAACTACCTAGTTCGGGAGGCAGAGCTTTCATTTAACAGTAACACTGGTTTGCAAATAAATGAATTTTAATTTTAATTTAATTTTAATAGTCACTGCTATCAATCTCCGAAGTTAAGAGCGTATATCCTAAAAATTGTCAACGGCGCAAAAAGCTGTCAAATATTTACATGTTTTGATAAAGTCAATATTACTGTATGGAAATATGAAATGTGGCTAACTAGTGAACTAAAATATTGATTACGGAATTATTGATTGCCAAATTAATTAAAACAGCTAAAATATTTGACATCTATTTGCGACGTTGCCTAGTCTCTGAATAAACGCTTTTAATCGTAATCAAAAGTGGCCATCTTTCGAAGCATTGCCATTTAGACATCATGACAGTAACAAAGTTAGAAGATAATCGAAAATATCAAGTTCTAAGTTCGGTAATTTATTGAGTCCGAAATCGAATCGTAATAGAAGAAACATAGTCTTATCTTACTTTATCGTGCAAATCTGTCATGTAGAAGTATTATTTATTGGGAAAACTATTTCTTTATGATTCTTCTTCAGAGTGGGCGATGGTCAGTAACCGATAAGTTGTATTCTATTGAAGAAAATTGTTTTGTAACTTACGTTTGGGAGGCAAATGCTGATGTTGCTTTTTTGATATCTGGAAATAAAGAAACATTTATAAATATTATGTATTATCATAAGGTTACGATAGTGGTAGCAGTACAATTACTTAAATTAAGATTACCTAACTAAAAATAAATATAAAAACAAAACAAAAAACTAACAAACACATAAAACATCGTAACGAAACCGACATGACTGAGAGATATTTCTCAATGGTATGTGAAGTCAAGTCATAGGCCCATGGGCGGCTTTAAAACTCTGACACCAGGTTAGTCACTTACCACACGAAGAGAAGAAGAAGACAATAAATATCAAGTAGTTTCGAGCTTGACTCCTACCGAAAGGATAGCATTAACAAAAGACAAAATTATTTAGAAATGGGAGAGTGAGGGCTCTGCTCTGCAATAGGAAAATACAGGTTAGTTAGATTAGTTTAGTTCCGTGAACGAAGAAACTACTTTCTTAATAAACCTCTTTGGTACACTAAGAAAGGAGTCTTAACTTTTCCCCTGACTGCCCCTGAGAGGGTTAGCAGAGTTTGAACTTTGTTGACCAAACTAGTCACAGGGGTAACGGCAAATTGTCTTTTTCAATAGCTGCATAAGTATAATATTAATTAGGTAGGTAAAGTTCATCCATGCCAGGTTATAAATTTCATCATCATTTCAACATCTATCATCATTCTCCTGCCCTTATCCCAATTTATTTGGGGTCGGCGCAACATGTCCCTTTCTTCCATACTTCTATATCTATATATCAATACATATTATAAATTAAAGTCGCTTTTTATGTGTCTGTGTGACCGCATTGTTCTTCTTAAATACGGAATGGATTTATTTTATTTAATGAGGTTTTCCCCATCATTTAGAAAATGAATTCTGGAAGGTTTAGGTGCTTTTTACATTTGTATTAAACTTACATGCAAAAAGAAATCTCGATATTTTGTCATGTCGGAATAACTATGCGAAGCGAGATCGGTTCGATAATAGACTATATACAAGGGTTGACCCTTACTTAGTATGAATATGATTGACAAAAGATACAAGATATAAAAACTAAAAGTCGTAGTTGGGCTACGACAAAAAAGTCAACTATAAGGTATAAATAAGACATCACAGACAGACAAAAATCCAGAGTCACACGTGTTGGGCATAAATCGAACAGAATACGTGTGACTCCGGATTTTTAATTTGTCTGTCAAAATTATAGCCCTTCTTTTTGGACAGGTCCATTAAAATCTGTGTGGTTCTTTCCTCAAAAGACCTTTTCAGACACTAATAATCTACATGGTCCTCATAATATCGCCTGACCAAGATTTTGTCTGGACTTTAAATGACACTGCGACCTCTGAGTTTGTTCCGGCCTTTCTTCTCAGAGTTGTCAGATAGGAAGCGCCGAATTCAACAAGCTTACTAAGAAAATAAATTACTTTTAAAAGTGTTTCCGATATCCTATTTACAGATTACACAATTTCATTTCATTTCATTTTATTTGGTTCGCCATAATCAGGTAAAAAAATACGATTAAACACAGACATTATCGGTCAAACTCATCATTCGTTCAATTAATTTGCCTTCGATGTTCGACAGGTAGTTAATGTTCCTATTCAAAGCGTTCATTTACAATAGTTTGTTTATATTAACGACCATAATCATTTATGTAACAATACATTTAACGAATGGTGAAAATACAATTTGGTGAATTTATTTACCAATTCATAATAATATAATTTTATTGAAACTGTTATTAATAAATAAGGGTGGGCAATTAACTGCAATTATGCAGGTTGAAAACATTATTGAGTCCGCGTATCCCTGGTCAGTTTCCCTCAGTCGTCAGTTTATTTAATTTGCCAGTTTCGTTGATTAGTCAGTTTCACTGATTCGTCAGTTTTGCCGATTAGACAGCTGCGTTAACTTAACAGTTTCCAGTGTTCACTAGTTTTCGTCGATTCGTTAGTTTGGTTCAAGGGAATAGGTTTTTCCATGTTGAATAAACATAAGTGGATAATTTAATATGCTGTAAGAGTCCTTACAGCAGATTAAATTGAGGGAATACCTAGGGTCCGCTAGGGCCGATGCCTGCCGGGGTTGCGGGAAAGTCCGAAAGGGATACCGTGTCCCCTGGTAACACACAAGCAACTAAAGGAACACGGGTGGGTTTTAGTCAGTATGAATCTGACACGCCCTTCCGCTCCGCCCAGAGTGGGAGCAGTTATATGATAATTTCCAAATAAAGAAAAAAAAAGTTTGCTAGTTATTGTCATCATCTGCCAAGTCTTTTCCCAACTATGTTGGGGTCAGCTACCAGTCTAACCGGGTGCAGCTAAATACTAATATTTTACATAGAATGCCTGCCAATTTGACCTGCACAACCCAGGTAATACGATACTCCTTGGTAAGACTGGTTGTCAGACTTTCGGGCTTCTGACGACCCGTAACGACTGTCAAAGATCCACGAGTGACAGCCGGGACTAATGGCTTAACGTGCTTTCCGATGCATGGAGGGGTCTTGGTATGTAAAGATGGTCACCCATCTACGGACCAACCGCGGCAAGCATAGCTTAACTGATCGATCGACCCGTGCGGCTGTTATAACTTAGCCACAAGTCCCACATTTTACCCAGTCATGTCGTATCAAGTTATTATGAATTTATGTCATGCATTATTAAAACTAACTGAATACTTCGTTGGTCTAGCGCTCGTTTAGAGGCATGAGGAACAGGGTGCAAAGTTCACTCATCTTCTATTGAGAAGGGAGGATCCTCCGACCAGACGGGTGTCGTGTCTGGCGGGCAACTGTCTGATGGTTGAAGTCGGATAGTCTTATACAATGTGGAGACTACCATACAACAAAAAATTTAAATACTGGCACTACTAATGCTCTATGCTAAAGAGAGAGATCGAGAGGTTCTATGGACAGTTATACACGTCATCCAGTAACCCCGTTACGAATCTGGCAAACGACCCAAGAGCTAGATTAACCCGACATTATACCGAAGATATCCCGGACGTCAGCTTGTACGAGATTAGGATGGCTCTAAAGCAACTTAAAAACAACAAGGCGCCAGGTGAAGACGGAATTACGGCCGAACTCTTAAAGGCCGGTGGGAAGCCCGTTCTGAAGGCCCTCCAGAAGCTGTTCGATTCCGTCATACTCGAGGGTAAAACGCCACAGGCATGGAACAGAGGTGTGGTGGTACTCTTCTTTAAAAAGGGCGACAATGCCCTGCTTAAGAACTATAGGCCCATCACACTTCTGACCCATGTCTACAAGCTGTTTTCAAGAGTCATCACGAACCGTCTCGCGCGCAGGTTTGACGACTTCCAGCCTCCCGAACAAGCCGGATTCCGTAAAGGCTTTAGCACCGTGGACCACATACATACGCTGCGGCAGGTTATACAGAAGACCGAAGAGTATAACCTGCCTCTCTGCTTAGCGTTCGTGGATTACGAGAAAGCCTTCGATTCGATCGAGACATAGGCTGTACTGCAGTCTCTTCAACGGTGCCAGATCGACTATCGGTACATCGAGGTGTTAAAGTGCCTATACAAAGACGCCACTATGTCAGACCGACTCCACGACCAGACCTCGAAACCTATCCTTCTGCAGCGAGGTGTGAGACAAGGAGACGTTATCTCTCCGAAACTGTTCACCGCTGCACTGGAGGACGTCTTCAAGGTTCTGGACTGGAAAGGGCTAGGCATCAACATCAATGGCGAGTATATCACTAACCTTCGGTTTGCCGACGATATAGTTATCATGGCTGAGACCATGGAGGACCTCAGTATAATGCTCGATGACCTCAGTAGAGCCTCCAAAAGAGTGGGTCTTAAAATGAACATGGACAAGACAAAGGTCATGTCAAATGCCCATGTAACACCCGCCCTCATAAAGATCGGAGACGCTACGCTCGAAGTTGTAGACGAGTATGTTTACCTAGGACAAACTGTCCAGCTAGGTAGGTCCAACTTCGAGAAAGAGGTCAATCGTCGAATCCGACTCGGCTGGGCAGCGTTCGGGAAGCTACGCAATATCTTCTCGTCCCACATACCACAGTGTCTCAAGACGAAAGTCTTTGACCAGTGCGTGTTGCCAGTGATGACTTATGGCACTGAAACGTGGTCGCTCACAATGGGCCTTATCAGAAGGCTAAAAGTCACCCAAAGAGCAATGGAGAGGGCTATGCTTGGAGTTTCCCTACGTGATCGAATCAGAAATGAAGAGATCCGCAGGAGAACCAAGGTAACCGACATAGCCCGAAGAATTGCCAAACTTAAGTGGCAATGGGCAGGACATATTGCTCGCAGAACAGATGGCCGATGGGGCCGAAAGGTTCTGGAGTGGCGACCACGTACTGGAAGACGTAGCGTCGGAAGGCCTCCCACAAGATGGACCGATGACTTAGTAAAGGCCGCAGGAGTTCGGTGGATGCGGGAAGCACAGAATCGGTCGAAGTGGCGGTGCTTGGGGGAGGCCTATGTCCAGCAGTGGACGTCTTTCGGCTGATATGATGACTACTAATGCTTAAGAGTGTTTTGGAACTGTCAAATAAATCATAGCTTCGAAAAAAAAAAACGAGTTTTTCAAACAAATTAAATGTACCTAATGTTTGCCAGATCCACCATAAGCCTATAAATTCCGTTTATCCAACTAGGCCTTGGGTGAATTCTTGGGCATACATTTCAGAATATCCGCCTTAGGGTGGATTTTTGGGGTGGATAAACGAAATAGCCCGAGCCGACTATTGAATATATTCAATTGATTTTTTGTATACAGAATGAGAACGTCATTATGGACACACCGTTTAATTTTTTGTTGTATTGTCGTCTCCACCTTGTATATGTCGTTCGTGCGCGATGCATGATTTGTATGACGTCAGGATTTTCTGTGACGTCAGTGGTCTTTTATGCGTAGTTTGCATGTGGCGATGTAGATGCCACCACAGTCGCAAGCGCTACTGCATGCTGAGCATAAGGTCCTGGGTATCATTACCGGGTCGGGCAAAGTGTTATTGGGTTTTTCCATTATAAAGTCCTCAATATTAGCCCGGAGTCTGGATTTGTGCCCTGCTGCCCTTGCTGATGGAAAATGCTTAAACATAACTGGCGAAATGTGGGTGTACTATAGGTACAACATTTCTGCTTAATACTTCTGAGAATACGCAGGCGTGCTGTCATATTATTAAAACGACTCCTTCAGCTCGTCCTCGGATGAATTCAATACAGTTTTCAAAAAAAAAACTTTCTTATTGCTCAGCATTTTTCTGTTAGTGCGTTGAATTTGTCCAGAATAAAAGCTAGCAGACAGGAGTTACGTGACGATGCGATTCTGGTAGAACAATTTCCATAAAGTTTTAGAAATTGTTCTACTAGAGCCACGTCGTGCTGTGGCGTTGTGCCTCTCTGCAGGGCCTTACACAATACTCTTTCTTTTTCGAAATTTAATTTTAAGTCATGTAATTCTGTGTCTGCCAGTTAGATTCAGTGTAAAATAAACCAAACATAATATTAGCATCTTCAGTAACTCTATTTATTTATATACTCAGCTTAGCCAGAATATCCTTAACTTTAACTCCCAAATGGTTCATATTCCCTCAATTTAATTCATATTTCATACGGAATACCGCTAGCCGGTTCAGACCGTCATACCGGTAGGTTTACCGCTGCCGGTACAAAGGAGTGCCGGCCGGATGTTTGAGGGACGGCCGTGCCACTGATTTCCGTTACAGCTCTCACGGTATGAACCTGTTTATAACATACACTGTGTTAAATTAATATGTGGTTAGTTTATGTGTATATAATTATCTACTTTTATTGAAGTTTAAACATCTTTAGCGGCGTTGTGCACTTTTTTTGGGATGGGTAAAAAATGTTAAACTCACGTCAGGAAACTCGCGTCAGACAAGTGACCTGATCGAAAATTCGTAAGACGAAGGGAGAGTAGAAATTCACAACGTTAATGTTCACGTTTTTGTTGACAGCGCACTGTTTTAAGCTATTGCATAGCTTCTATCGCGGGCCTTGAGCGTGGAGACCTAATCCAGAAAATTCGTAACGAAAATACTACCTAAGAAAAGAGTGTTTTGTATTGAAAATTATGTTTAACTGCTTGACAACAAAGTTCAAATTTACTTAAACGAATGATACGAGAGTGTTGTATTGAAAATTATGTTTAACTGCTTGACAACAAAGTTCAAATTTACTTAAACGAATGATACGAGAGTATTGTATCGAAAATTATGTTGAACTGTTTGACAACAAAGTTCAAATTTACTTAGACGAATGATACGAGAGTGTTGTATTGAAAATTATGTTTAACTGTTTGACCATAAAGTTCAAATTTACTTAGACGAATGATCCTTGACCATTAATAGTTAAATTAAAACCTTTTTATTAGTTTGATGTTCCCGGCCATTACGTTGTGTCAAGTTTTAACAACTATAAATGTGAATAACAGTTCCTGTCAATGTCATCATTGCTATTTCTTGTATTCGGGTTAATATTTTACAATTGCGTAAGTTGATAAAAAATGCTATGCAATAGCTTCGCCGGGGCAGTCCCCGAGTGCCACACGTCTTTTTTTTTATGGAGCTTTCGTTCTTGAACTCAGAGCAAGCCACATAAATTCCTGACATTTTCGTTAGATGGCGTTACTTAGTTTTCACTTCAATCGGCAATCCCAGACTGTCCCGTTAATTTTTTTGCACATTTGATTTTATTTAATGCAGTTACTATTTTCTGAAGAACAGACTAAAAAGCTCATACTATGGTTTCAAGATTAACAAGTTAAAAACCAAATCAATCAATAAAATCAGGGTATCGCAGTCCAATGCTGAACATAGGCCTCTCCCAAGCTGCGCCACAACACCCTGTCCTCCGCCTTCCGCATCCAGTCTGTCCCAGCCACCTTTTTTTAGATCATCGGTCTATCTAGCTAGGGGGCGTCCCACACTACCCGCTACTCTAAGACTCGTCTGCTCCACCAGCCATCGCTCCTTCGACAAACATGGCCAGTCCCACTGCCACTTCAGTTTGCTTCCTATCAAAAGTAAGCTATCTCGGTAGCACCTGTTCTTCTCCGGATAATTTCATTACTGGTTTTATCTTTAAAGAAACTCAGAGCATAGCCCGCTCCATAGCGCGCTGAGCGACTTTGAAGTCAAGACCCATGAAGTCATGGGTCTTGACTTCAAGGTCGACCAGATATTCACATAATTAAGTTTTGTAAGTACAAAACTTAATTATGTGAATATCTGGTGGAACTAGGATAGCCCACCATCACAAAAAGAAAGGGTTTGCTTTGTAAAAGACGCAAACACTGAACGTACAACCAAAGAACTGACAAGTCTAAAAGACAAATTGAATTGTTTCTAACTCAAGCCACTACAGCACAACATAAATCTTCCCATCAACCAAGACATGAATGACGTCACCGCTTGACCTCTCTCTCGGGTCACCGGCTAAATTAAGCTGTAAATCTAGTACACCCGATTCGGCCATCTTGACCATAAAGGTGCCACTCCATAGCAGCCTACGGCTAACCTGGTGTACTAGCTTCGCTTTGTATGAAAATGTTTAGTCGGTTCCAAAAGTTTCTGATCTTTCTTTTTCGTGTGGTTAGAGACTAACCTGGCGTCGGAGTTTTTATGCCACCCATGGGCTTCACATGTCGTTGAGAAATATCTCTCAGGCATGCCGGTTTCCTCACGATGTTTTCCTTTACAGTTTTGGAAGCAAGTAATAATTTATTATACAATACGCCCATGAATCCGAAAGTTAGACGTGCGTGTTTTGGGTTCGAACTCGAGGCCTATTACTTGGTAGTCCGACGGTCCCACCACTGCTATCACTGCTGTTTTAAGTTTCTGGTGAAAGTGTGAAAAAATCCCTGTTCTAGTTAAATTCTTACGCAATCACACTCTAAAGAGTTTTCTGTATTTAGATGTATTACATTATTAAATTGTGATTAAAAATCATCGGCGCAAATTGAGATTATAAAATTAACCTCAATTGTCAAATGAAAAACATCTTTGAGGTGCTATAAAATAAGAATTTCGGGTTCTAAGTATCGAAATAATGAAACAGACCATAAACACTCGTTCACTATGGTCCCCGGCCACGCTTCGCACAGATGCGTGGCTGGCAAACAAATGAACCGCGCAGCTAACGTGGCAAACCTCTCTCGAGCACATCCTAGCCGTGGACAGCCGACTTTAGCACACGTGGGTGCGACGGACAAGGGCCGAGTTTAAAATGAGAACAAAGGGTAGTCTCGTCTGTAGCCAGAGTTTTTGTATGCATGTCGGTAGCACGCATCCCTTGTTTGCCTTTATTAAATATTTAAAAGAGAGAATTAGTTTGGAATTAGGTACGTACTGTGAGTGAACGTGCTGTAAGTAATTGGTGAGTTGCATGCGTGGTGAAGGGTAGTTTCTAAACTACCATTCACCACGTTTTTAGTGCTTCGTGCCAAAATTGGCGAGCAAGAAAACTTGAGTACAATTGTTAAGGGCTTTCTTCCAGTTTATTCGATTTGGTTCTCTATTTGATATCTGGGGTTGAAGCCCCTTAAAGAGGACACAGTTGGTAGGTTTCCCCGTTTCAGCACTATGTGTACTCGAGGCGCCGACAGTGTTTTCTGTATTAGTCCTTATTTCTACTGTTTTTTGTACTTTAGGCGCCATCTGAGGCGAAAAAACCAAAATGCTTATTTATAATAAATGTTGTTATTTTCGTGTGGGTACAAACAAGGTTTACTGTCCACTGATTCTGGTCCTTAAACGAAAAAAAAAAACGATTTCTACGTACAGTACTAAGGTACCTTATCATTAATTTATTGAATAAGATATTATAACTACGTAGTGGATATACAATAGTAGTATTTTCGGATTTTCAAACTTTCATAATCAGCATATAGCAGGCCTCCTCTCTGTTAGAGGGAGTGGGCCATAATCCACCACGCGGGCCCAGTGCGAATGTCACCATGTCTTCGTTTTTTTTTTTGTTTTAAGGTCTCTTCACGATGTTTTCCTTCACCGTTTTGAGAGCAGTGGTGATGAAATTAAATGTACAAAGTAAAGTGCCTGCACGGTTTCGCTAGCTACAACTCGAAAGTCAGGGCCGATACCACTGGGCCACCACTGCTCTAAATCTAAATATACCTAGCTTACAACATTAGGACTACTCTAAACTCGAGCTAAATTGCTATATATCTAGTTCGCAACATGTCTAATTAAGAGCTCACAATGTTAGCTCGACTCGGAACTTGGTCGGAGATAGTTTTATGGAGACTAAGTTGCTTTGTTTCAAGATAGCGTTTCAGTCCATGCTGGAACTTCTGTGACGTCATCTGGATGTCTAATGAAAGCGTTTCGTTAATTGTATATGGTTTTGTGGTTCTGGACAATGGATAGGTGCTGACCTACTCTATGAAGGCTGATTCATCCGGGTTGAAAACAATAACTTCATTGGAAGAATGGCGGCAAAAGGAGTATGTAAAAGGGATACATTGGGCCAAGGTTCTGGCCATGTTGGGCCAAAAAATCGGATCCCAACGGTCACTGTTATACATTGGCGTATGTATCGACAACAGCATTACTAGGTACTGTCTTTGCTGACGAATAACAACGAACTGAAAAAGATGTCCAACGTGTGAATACTGTTTGCGGAGAGCGACAAGATCCTTTGATGAGTGCACGAAAAACCGACACTATATGGTTGGCCGGCCAATGTTGGTCGCCAACGACCAACATATTAATAAGCAATTTAACTCTACAATCTAGCTTAATAGACTAATAAGCAATTTAACAGTTGTTGTTTTACGTCATATAATAATAAGATAAGAGATTAAAATAAGTGAAATAATGATAAGCCAGAAATTTTTTTTTACTCTATTGATATTATCTTCGAAGAAAAAAATTGCTAAGCTGAAATCCAACCAAAGTAATTCTTTATTGTAGTAGACATAGACATGGACACACTATGACTATGGTATGGCCTACGGAAATATTTGTTTTGCAATACCTAATCTAAATATTTCCTAAACTACCTTACAGAAAGCTCAAATCTCAATATAGTTACAAAAAAAAACTGAAATACAATATCAAAAATGCGTCACACAAAATGAGGTTTTAAATAAATGCCTCTTTTCACGAACCACTTAGGGTCACCCTTTGGTAAACTCAACATTACCATATCACAAGCACTCTTACCATATTTTCAGAAGCATTTTCCTGTTATGTAAGGGGTGTGACATTATTAAATAAAGATATAATATCGTTACTAAACAAAACAATAAAAATATTCCACCAATATAATAAATACTTTTGTTAGATCGCTTTTCATTCATCCTCAGCAAGACCAAACCATCTAAGCATACTCTTTTGATTTTATGACATTGATTGCTGTTGTGATTGATTGCGAATAGATTTCGTAAATTTTATAATACGGAAATTGGCCTTCTGAAAATTAAGCTTAAATCACAACCAGACATCATTCACGTCTGTAGAAGTACCCGCCATCTTAAATTTAGTTTATCATCGCTAAATTTTCACTACTAAAAAGTCAAGTTAAAATTATCCGCACTTAACATATCGTCGAGAAGTGACACCTAATTTGATTTGATACGCGCCTGTGTCCCATTTATCAATTAATTCTAAGAATAGGGAGGTGTCCCTTATTGGCCGTAGGTGTACTAATATGCTAATGGTTTGCTAATGAACTTGCCAGTCACCGTATGCTTCCGATGTGTAATGTATACTGGTAAAGGTGACATTGCTGTTAGTCTTGTCAATCTTCTTTATTTTCAATGTTTCGTGACTGACTAACAAGACAAAAGACAACGCACCAAATGGAAATTGAAGAAATATGAAGGAAATACTATAATAATGTTAGATATTATGCTACTAAGGCCGGAGCGATGGACGGACGGAAACAGGTGACACGCGCGGTTGTCGCTTCACGCAAGTTGCGTCACAAATCGCATTGCTTGAGGCTCCGAACAGGGCATGAGAGTCGAAAAATCCATGTTAGAAGCTCTGCAGTATCATCACAACGTTAATGTTTTCCCATTGTTTAACTTATTTGATTTAATATATTCATGTTATCGAGCAGTGGTGGCCCAGTGGTAACGGCCCCGACTTACGAGTTGTAGGTCGTGGGTTCGAACCAAAGCAGGCGCTTTACTTTGTGTAAATAATTTCATCACCACTGCTCTCAAAACGGTGAAGGAAAACATCGTGAGGTCTTAGAATCAAACGAAGACATGTGACATCTACCAATCCGCACTGGGCCCGCGTGGTAGATTACAGCCCACTCCCTCTTACAGAAAGGAGGCCTGTGTCCCAGCAGTGGGAACATTAATAGGCTGATGATGATGATGATTCATGTTATCATATATATTTATTTGTGCTTATTCTCATAAATATAATTAGGCTTGTATATTATATTTATAGTTTGTAATAGGTATGTGTATACTTGAATATAATTTTTTATTATTTTTAGTCCTTAATTTTTCGTAATTGCACCTCCACTGTTTGTCTCTGCATCACCCAAAGGTTGACTGGTAGAAAATACCTATGGCATTAAGTCCGCCTCTATACATTTCTGTGCTTGAAGTATAAAATAAATAAATAATAAAACCAATTGAAATTCAACCCTTGAACGGGCCTTACGGGAAATTGAGTAGATATCAATCAATCAATCAATCAACTCAGCCTATCTCAGTCCACTGCTGGACATAGGCCTTCCCCAAGCTGTGCCACAATACCCTGTCCCCCGCCTTTTGCATCCAGTCTGTCCCAGGCACTTTTGGTCATCGGTCCATCTAGATGGGGGGCGCCCCACGCTAAGCTTGTCAATACGCGGTCTCCACTCTGGAACTCGTCTGGACAGAATATTGTGAATTTAGTCAAGTTAGTAATTAGCCTAGTAGTCCCAACTAGTACCTAATAGCAACTTTGGTACCCAATTAATTGGATTACAATTACAATCCATGTATGGACTCGTAATTGTGTACCCCACTTACGAATCTATTCTTAGTTGAGGTACAAAATAGACCAACCCAATAAATGGCTAACAAATTGGTCTAGTCTAGAGGACCAATAACTTATACTTAACGAGATTTGGGGAACGCTACCGGTCGGCGATTAGTATTTATTAAACATTTATTTAAAGCATTTATTTAATAAAAACGGAGAGGTCGTGGCTAAATGATAACAGCCACATGGGTTGATCGAAGGTTAAGCTACGGGTTAAGGGTTGGTCAGTGGATGGGGGACCATCTTTACATACAGAGACTCCTCCGTGCCTCGGAAAGCACGTTAAGCCGTTGGTCCCGGCTCTTAAAGATCCACAAATGACAGTTGTTACGAGTCGTCAGAAGCCCGAAAGTCTGACACCAGTCTTACCAAGGGGTATCGTATTACCCAGTAACTGGGTTGTGGAGGTCAGATAGGCAGTCGCTCCATGTAAAATACTGGTATTCAGCTGCAACCGGTAAGACTGGAAGCCGACCCCAAGATAGTTGGGAAAAAGGCTAGGAAGATTGATTTTGAGAATTCGAGACCCCTCTGTGCATCGGAAAGTTCATTAAACTATTGATCCCGGTTGTCCAAAAGCTTAAAAGTCTGACAACCAGTCTTGCCAAGGGGTCTCGTGTTACCCAGCAACTGGGTTGTCGAGGTCAGATAGGCAGTCGCTGTAAAATACTGGTATTCAGCGGCATCCGGTTAGACTGAAATCCGACCCCAACATAGTTGGGAAAACGTAAGCTGATTTATTTATAAACGTTGCTCTAAGTTGAGTACTGATCACGTCTACTTAACGATATTTTTTAAGGTTTTAATAGTATTACCTAACTTTACGCAACGTTTGTAAATAAACCCCTTGGTAAATGAAGAGGCAGAAAAACATCGATATTCATTAATTTGGATTCTTATTTAAAACTGTTTGTTTTATTGAGAGAGATTTAAAAATAATATGGAGGCATAATAAAGTTGTGTCTTCAATATTATTTCTTTAAAATTAAATAAAAATGTTTGGTTTGAAAGTTATTGCAATTTGAATACATAATAGAGGGCAAAAAACCTGAAACCGAGGTAGAGAAGAGAAGGTAATACCGTTTCAAATATTATCATTAACTTTGGCAGACTAGTTCCACCCACTGCCGAGTATAGTATACCTCCTCCCTTTTATGCCATGCAAACCTGGTCTGTGAGAGTCTCAACCAGCACCCTAATTGCGTAAAATATGTTCAATCACAAACTGAATGATTTTGACGGATATTGCAAATCTATTGCTTCATAATTATGTTCGAAACTCAAAAAGGTAAATAACGTAATGAATGTTATATAAGTCTGTTACGCAATTACCCCACTGGTCTAACACGCATTATAACTACGCCAAATAAAAGCATAATGTAGCAACACGACCGCGACGCGCCGACGCGACATCAGAGAGCGAAGATGAACTGTGCGATGACTAGTCAGCTGTCACAACGGAGCGGACGATCATCAATTTCATCTCTTACATCATGCAATTTCTCCGCTCCGTTCCGTTCAGCCACTAATTTGAAACTCCAAGATCTAGGTTATTCGGCGAATTTGCCAATTTGGCTGATTGAATTACTTAGTTCAATTTGAGAAAGCATGACCGATCCTGAATTTTGCTCTCTGAAATAGAACACAGGTAGATGAACTAAAATTATGGGACTTTGTATTCGACGTGGACTGGTTGAAGGTCATTTAGGAACACCTACATTTCAGTACAAAGGATACAATTTTTCTGTTCCCATTTTTTTGTTAAATCAAACAACAGTTTTACGGCAAGAAAAGTACCTATTTATTTAATTGCTGTAATTGTTTATTTTTTTTTGAAAATAATTTAAGTAAAATTTTGTCAGGTACGGTTAGCAAAAAGTTCTTTAACACTGTTGCTTTTGCATAATACCTAAATCAAATTGAGACGGGTACGATTCCCATCTCGGGCAAGAGGGTATTGGGTTTTTCCATCGGGAATTTCTCAATAGTAAACCAGAATTTTATGCCGGGTTGATGAAAATAGGCTCGCCCTCTGTTATTTGGAACTTAAAAAAAAGACATGTGGCACTCGGGGACTGCCCCGGCGAAGCTATTGCATAGCATTTTTTATCAACTTACGCAATTGTAAAATATTAACCCGAATACAAGAAATAGCAATGATGACATTGACAGGAACTGTTATTCACATTTATAGTTTTTAAAACTTGACACAACGTAATGGCCGGGAACATCAAACTAATAAAAAGGTTTTAATTTAACTATTAATAGTCAAGGATCATTCGTCTAAGTAAATTTGAACTTTATTGTCAAACAGTTAAACATAATTTTCAATACAACACTCTCGTATCATTCGTTTAAGTAAATTTGAACTTTGTTGTCAAGCAGTTAAACATAATTTTCAATACAACACTCTCGTATCATTCGTTTAAGTAAATTTGAACTTTGTTGTCAAGCAGTTAAACATAATTTTCAATACAACACTCTCGTATCATTCGTTTAAGTAAATTTGAACTTTGTTGTCAAGCAGTTAAACATAATTTTCTATATAAAACACTCTTTTCTTAGGTAGTATTTTCGTTACGAAATTTCTGGATTAGGTCTCCACGCTCAAGGCCCGCGATAGAAGCTATGCAATAGCTTAATAACTGGCGAAATGTGTGTACAAGTACACCTCTACCGTACCCTTCCGGGAAAACAGTGGTATGGTATGTTATAGGTACTATTCGAAATAATAAGAAAGAAGTAAAAGAATGAACAAAGGAAGGAAAACCAAAAAGTAAAAAAAAGATTATATTTTTTATTTATTTTTATTTGAAAAAACATAAAAAACACGCTTTTCAGTTTGTGATTAATACGCAAACGATGCATCTGTTCCAATTTACTTAAAATGATGTGTGCTCAGTGATGATTTAATTTAAACGCTAACCGAATTTAGTTGCTAACAGTACGTTAGCACACATACCTTAGATAATTATATGAGTTGGAAACTTTAAAACTTTCTGAAATGTGGTTAAACGCATATCTAAACCTAAGTTTGGAAAACAAATTCTCATACTGAAAACTGTAATCAGCCCCTCTTAAATGGGCAATTTACTAAAACTGCTGTTAATTACTTTTTGTATGACAATATTACGCATGTCTGTTTTATTTTATGACAGATCTGTACAAAAGCACTGATGTGCTAAATAGGGTAATCTTCAAAAGGAGATATGTTTTAAATTATGAACATTAACAAAATGCTAATGGGTCGTTTATGTCACGTGCAGCCTCTAATTTGTAATTACTAACGATCTAAAACTGTTGACAGAGAATATAATAGAAACCACTTTATGACATAGAAAACAACATCATTTTACCACAGTACATAATATAAATAAGTAACAGTATGTAATATCTTTATAGAAAACGGCCGAAATGACGCGCTTCGAAATATCAGTGTACATCAGTACACAACAGTCTCGAGTGCGCGGCAGTTACGCACGGACACGGAAGGTTTAGGTAATTATTTCAAGGTCACTGCCGAGACATAATACTGTTACTTATTTATACTGTGATTTTACACAACCGACGACCCTGCTTTGCACGGTTTTTACGACTTAGAAAAAACCTCAAGATGTAAGTTTAATACTAACGTTTTATACACATAAACCTTCCGGAATTTCGAAATTATGGTGAAAACTACATCAAAATCCGTTGCCCACTTTAGGAAAAGAAAGACAGACACGAAAGGCGACTTTAATTTATAATAGTATAGATTAGATTAGGGTTGCCAACCGTCCTATTTTTTCAGGATATTTGTTCTACTTTTTGGGAAGTCCTGGGGTATCCTGGATAGTTTTTAAGTAACGTCCTGGATAGTAGCTGTCCTGGATAGTTTTTAAGTAACATTTTTAAAGTAAAATTAAATACAGGACTTTACCAGGATGGTAAAAAATAACTCTGCTTGTTGTCTCTTTCTCACTACTATTTTCCCTCAGTAGAGCTCTCTCTATGTAACGGTTAGATAGAGAGCTCTAGTGCGCGAATTGAGTTTCGTTGAACCTGTTTTCATTGCGTGTTGCTATTAACTACGAGTATTACCTACTGCTCTTATATGTCGAAATGTCCTGGTATTTTCACCTTCTAATCCTGGTTTTCAAAATCTGGGGATGGCAGGCAACCCTAGATTAGATAATAGATGAACAGCCAGTTGCAGAAGCGAACTTTAACTTTTAAAGCTGACATTAAATCTTTCATTAATGGCTTCACCAAATAGAACGCGTACTTAGCGCGCGTTAAAGTGCTAGCCTGACGCCGCGATATAGCGCCGAATTGTGTAGTACTATGACGAGTACGTTTACTGTCAAACAAAGCACCAGCACTAGCAGTGCGTTACGCACATTACGTTAACGTGGCGTCAGGCTAGCCGAAAGGGTTACCGTGGCCCCTGGCAACACACAGGCAATTGGAGGAACACGGATGGGTTTTGGTCAGTAAGAGTCTGACGCGCCCCGCTTCGCCCAGAATGGAGAGAAGTTATTTAAAAATAAACAACACTAGAAGTAATTTAAAAAAAAATGCTAGCGCTCTAATGCGCGCTAAGTATGAGTTCTAATTGGCGAAGCCTTAACTTGCTTTAACTTGTTGCAAAAAGCAACATTAGACTCGATTTTAATGGTTCTTTGATGAAATTAATGAAATCCATTACGTAATTGGGGCATTACTGTTTGTCTTTGTGCAACTGAATGTAAAACATGAAAGTGTACAACTGGCGGTAGTTCGTTACATAATCAGCCTATTAATGTTCCCACTGATGGGACACAGGCCTCCTCTCTGTGAGAGGGGGCGGGCTGTAAACCACGCGGGCCCAGTGCGGGTTGGTAGATGTCACATGTCTTCGAATGTTTGGTTCTAAGACATGCCGGTTTCCTCACGATGTTTTCCTTCACTGTTTTGAGAGCAGTGGTGATGACATTATTTACACAAAGTAAAGCGCCTGCTTGGGTTTGAACCCACGACCTACAACTCGTAAGTTGGGACCGTTACCACTGGGCCACCACTGCTCTTTGTTAGTAGTTTGTTACGACAGTAAAATATGGGTAATGATGACTCGTGATGGTCGTTTAGGGGAAACCGTTTTCAAAGATGGCTAAAAATAGAAAACTGAATTGATACCGACTTCCTACCGATACCTATCAAGAAGCTTCGAATTTCTAAAGCCGAATCCCACAAAATTGATTGCGAGGTCATCAGGACCGCCATTTATTGAATTCGCACACTGTCTTGGATTCGACAGCCTATAATTATCGCCCCGGTGCAGCCCGTATTTCGTTTATTACTTCTTTCGGTAGGGGAAGACTAATTTTGTTTGATTACGACGTTTCGGGATCGGTCTTTCTGTATAACACTATATTTAAGATAATTTGAAAGGTCAGATCAGCTTAAAAAAGAAAGGTTCGTAAGACAATAATTGGTTTCATGCAAAAGTGATCTTTATGTACTCGGGATTTTGAGTTTTACTGTTAGTCTATTTTCAGCATTGTTCATCTATTATACTTATACTTAATATTATAAAGCGAAATTATTTGTATTTTTGTTTGTAATGAAATACCCGCCGTGGCCACAAAAAATGCGGCACCCTTAAAATCCCACCGTAGCCCTGTGGCTACAAAAGGTTCACGCGTCTTAAATCACTATTTTTACTGCTAAATAATGACTAATATCGTCTGTGGGCCGTTTCTCTCTATGGCCTGACCGATATTCTCGTCAATTAGAAGTAAAATTACCAAAAAATGACAGGTAACACCGAAAAATTCAGAAAAAAATCCAAAACTGACGCAAAGCGCGCGTCAATGTTAATAATAAATAAAATAATATTGTTCAAAAGGTTGACCTTTTGAACAATATTAATAGGAGTTGATCTGATAGTGGTTAACAAATTGTGGTTGATTTAGCTAGAGTTACAAAAACATTCAACTAGATTGAGGGGCTGAATTTATTTGTCAGTTATTTTAAAATAACATGGCCTTTCAATAAAAGGTCAACTTCAAATGAACAGTTTTAAATAACTAAATGACTAACAAACTTCTGGCATAACAAAAGTTAGGTGAGTTAGGAACATCAATTTAAATTCTTTGGACTAAATGGTCCATACGTTCTAATTTATACCTTCATCGAAGCGGGTCCACATTCATTGAATCGCACAGACCTTGCATTCTCTACATATTCAATGTCTTATCAACATATCTATATATCGACGGGTTCCGGGCTATTTGTATTAACCGACATTTTTGAAACTTTACACCAGAGCAGTTTAAAGTTTCGATTTTTAGAAAAAAAATAATAAATTTAGCAAATCGCATTATTTTTTTAAAAAGAAGGATATTATTTTTTTAATAACATATTCCCCATAATCAGTTTTTTTCTTCTTCTAATATTCCTATTTTTAACGAAGATAAATGTCGCTTAATACAAAATGACCCATATTTTACTTTTTTTCGTTCCAGGCTAAATGACTTAACCCCCTATGATTATTGTTTCTTATTCCAGGCTAAATGACTAAACCGCCTAGGTTTATTATTTCTTGTTCCAAGCTAAATGACTTAACCGCCTAGGTTTATTATTTTTTGTTCCAAGCTAAATGACTTAACCACCTAGGCATGCAAATAATGGCTGTAAGCTAAGTGCTTTAATCAAAGAGTTGGTCATATTTCAAACCTAAGCTAATTGATTTAAATACCATATCTTAAACTTATTAATCTAAGGCTAATTAGTTTATGCGACTGATTTTTTTTTTAATAAATTGTTTGTAATCATACTTGAATAATGAAGTTTGAACATTGATAAATTAAAAGGTACATACATAGGGTGTACCTACCTATCTTGTTAATAATTATGAAATGAGAAATAAAACACACATTATAAATTGTTTAAAGATAAGTTTTTAATTTAAAATGACAATCACCTATGAACAGCAGTAACTTCTTAGCTTACCAGGTAACAACTAAAGTTTTTATCACAATTGTATAGGAATCAGAAGTTAAACAGTCTTTTTATTGTGTCCTTCACCACACAATCCTCACTTTTGAAAACTTCATGAAATTGAATATTGAAAACGCCAAAAGATTGTCAAGAAATAGTCATAAATAGTCACCAAAGTTAAAAAAATAGTCACATTAAGATTCCGAAGTTATAGCTATAAGTTGGTGAGGATTGTGGGGTGAACGTCTCCACACAATCCTCACCTCAGTGCAAGCAAACGGCTGGGAGTATCGACTTGGTTTCAATTAAAAAAATAGTCAATAAATAGTCGTAACGCTATGCCAAATCTCGAAAATAGTCATTAAGAGGTTCCAGAGATATAAAGGTGTCTCGGTGAGGATTACGTGCTGAGCCTTTCTCGCCACAATCCTCACCTGATTACCGCGGAATGCTTACGTTTTTTCATTTGAAATTGGTGTCAAAAAATAGTCAAGAAATAGTTGTCTCCAACCACCATAATTTCGACCTGGTTTATTATATAGAAGTATGTTAAATTTCCATCTAAACTTCTACAAACATTATGTATTGGTACAGTCGCGAATACTTAAATTGCAAATTTATTTTAATATTGTTGTATATTAATATACGGTAATAAAATATTGTAATTAATTACGTATTTATTATTTCTGCCAGAGTTTAATAAATACCAATCTACCTGTAGGTACATTATATTCCTCCAATTGTAAATATGTTTCTTGCTATTTCATTTAGACATTTCCTTCCGGTTGGCTTTATGAGTTAACTGATTTCACAAATGAAACTGAACGCAATCAGCATTTCTAAAATGCGGTCAAGAGCTGTCAGTGTCAAAATTGTTATATTTCAACGCGTTTAGATATGCTGAACGCGTTCAATTTCACTGGTGAAATCTGCACTAAGTCTTTATTTCAGATTAATTTTATTGTAGTATGAGAAATTAAGACTGCTACCTACTTACCTATTATTATAATACCTACAGATATTCATTATAATTTTATATTCTCTACTTTGTTTAAGTAGGATGGTATAATATTTACTTTATACTATACGTGCTCGGTAAGCACCATTATACTTTTTTTTAAATGAGGCAGAATGTACGTCATCATTATTGTTGTACAAATGTGCGGATCGAAAAAAATTATGAAAATTCATGGTTAACGTGCTGAGTAGGCAGAAAAGGTATATGAAAATCCATTGTTAACGTGCTTTTTTTTAATGTTGGGCAATTCAGTAACTAAGTATAGTATAATGCCAAAAGACAAACAAGTTTTTAAAGTTCGCAAAATGATACTGGCCATCTTAATTATTGTTTTACGACTTTACGATCGAATAGTTTTGTTAAGAAAATAAAACATGTTACACAGTTTAACAGGTATGTGTATGTAGGTACTTAGTAACAGAAATCATGAATTATGTAAATTCAGATATATAAAGATAATTATATACCCGGCTTCGCAATAATTCTATACTACACTTAAACCTTCCTTATGAATCACTCCGTCAATTGGTGAAAACTGCAGGAAAATCCGTTCGGTAGTTTTTGAGTTTATCGCGTTCAGACAGACGCGGCGGAGGGATTTTGTTTTATAATATGTTATGATTATGTTATTAATTATTATATATAAAACATAGTTAAAATACCTACCTAAAATAGCTACATAACTAACAATAATACAAACAAAAAATTTGTTGACCACTACAAATACGAACATAATAATTTTGTGCTCGGCTGTACTCGACTCGAAAATGTATGTAGAAGTTTACATGGAAATTTAACATACTTCTACATAATAAACCAGGTCGAAATTATGGTGGTTGGAGACGACTATTTCTTGACTATTTTTGACACCAATTTCAAATGAAAAAACGTAAGCATTCCGCGGTAATCAGGTGAGGATTGTGACGAGAAAGGCTCACCACGTAATCCTCACCAAGACACCTTTATATCTCTGGAACTTCTTAATGACTATTTTCGTGATTTGGCATAGCGTTATGACTATTTATTGACTATTTTTTGGAATTGAAACCAAGTCGATACTCCCAGCCGTTTGCTTGCACTGAGGTGAGGATTGTGTGGAGACGTTCACCCCACAATCCTCACCAACTTATAGCTATAACTTCGGAATCTTAATGCGACTATTTTTTTAACTTTGGTGACTATTTATGACTATTTCTTGACAATTTTTTGGCGTTTTCAAAATTCAATTTCATGAAGTTTTCAAAAGTGAGGATTGTGTGGTGAAGGACACTTTTTATTACGTAGCCTACAGTCTTATTACCTGAAATAATTATTCTCATTCTTCTTCATTCTTAAACTTTAACATTTAAGTATATAAAAATCTCTTCAATTACGAAAAAGGTTTATCTACAAAATAATTTATTTTAAAAATAATCACATAAAAAATTAAAATATTTACGAGCGTTTCTTTGGTTTTCATTTCTTTACTTATTTTCTTCTATATTTTTTTCCAACTTTCTCAGTAATCAAAATCAAAAACACCTCTCGTTAAAAAAAATACTAAACTATTCTTAGTCCGTTTAAGATAAACTGTTTGAAGTACTAGAACTATACTTTTGTTATAACTGAAACGACACTGCAAATCAAATATTGAATAAAAAAAATAGGTTTAACCATAATCTTTAAATGTTTACTGTTGAAATCCTAAATAGTTCATGCGACCGACATATCATTATCTACTGCAAGCTAAATGGTTGAAGTGACAACATCTAACATTTCATGTACAGAGCTAAATGTATGGATCGACACTGGGTATGAATTTAACAAAGAGGCTAAATGTATTAAACGACATTCTTGTATATTTATAAGGTAAAGCTAATTGTATTAAACGACACTGGATAAGAATTTAACAAAGAGGCTAATTGTATGAAGCCACATTTCTATATATTATATTTATAAAGCCAGGCTAAATGCTTTAACGTACGTTGCCTGTTAATTCTTGCTCCAGGAAAAAAAGTTTAAACGACTGCCTGGTATTTGGTAGTTAGCTTAAGTACACAGTTCCTAAATTTGTCAATATTTTGTGTCGCTTCATACATTGCAGTCCAAAATGGGCCCAAAAATGCGGTTGTATTAAGCGACAAAAAAGTGCTCCGATCGTCACCAAACCCAGCTCAAATGACGCAGAAAAATTCGCTGATTCCAAATATGTATAAAAGTCTATATCGCTCAGAGTGTCGCTTAATACAATTAGCCCGGAACCCGTCGATATAGATACCCACATTTTCCTATTCTTTGCTTTAAGCTCGCATATTTTAATTTATATTCCATCTGTTACGTAGGTAAATTATGAAAATGTAATTGAATATTGAGTTCCATAAAGATGATTCCTTCAATGTTTTCCGCGAAATTCAAACGCTATTTTGTAAAAATACGACGATTTGCAGCAAAGAGGGACTCGTAGCTAAATATCATAAAAGCCGCATGGAACGGTCGCAGGTTAAGCTACGCTTGCCGCAGATGGTTTGTGGATGGGTGATCATCAATTACATATCGTGGCCTTTGTGCCTCGGAAAGCACGTTAAGCCGATGGTCCCGGCTGTCACTCGTAAATCTTTGACAGTAATCGCGCGTAGTCGGAAGCACAAAAGTCTGACAACCAGTCTTACCAAAAGGTATCGTGGTACCCAGAACCTTGGTTGTCGAGGTCAGATAGGTAGTCGCTCTATATAAAATAGTGGTATTGAGCTGCATCCGGTTAGAGGATCCCAACATAGTTGGGAAAAGGTTCACCATATTCATTAACACGTCGCAAATAGATGTTAAATATTTCGCTGTTTTGATTAATTCGGCAATATTACTGTATGGAAATATCAAATGGGGCTATCTAGCGAACTAGAATATTAATTATGAATTATAATTATAACACTGAATTTGATGTTGTAACCGGCTTTTGGAAAGTTTCCAAATACTTTTTTAAATCTAAAACTGAATATTCGGTGTTACGATATTAATTATTGCAATTTATTATTAATATTCTAGTTCGCTAGTCAGCCACATTTCATACTTCCATATAGTATTATTGCACAAATTAATGAAAACAGGTAAATATTTGACAGCTATTTGCGACGTTGCCAAGTTTTAGAATATGGCCTCATAAACTTTTTGAATGAAACGTATAATAGGCTTTCACCCAATATTTTATTTAACAAATATCCACTCAGTCACCCCGATACCCATTGCGCATGGCATAGCTAAATTAAAGTGACAGCAGCATTGAGTACGTATCTTTTGTATTAGAACAATTTCATTCAAATTGGCTTTGTAGAACCATTTTATAATCTGTCAGATACAGGCCGGTTCATGGGTGAATTATGCGCCTGTACAGCTATGATGCGCGTTGCTATTAGGCAACAAAAAACAATGCTTAAAAATATGAGTAAATTACATCGGTATGTTTTATCGAAAAGATAATAACTTTTATCAATAGATTAGATGCCATTTTGATTTAAGTTCATCTTACGATTTTTTTTTAATCTACATGGGTAAACTCTTGGTCTGCATCCCACCTGATAGTAAGTGATGATCCGAAGGTGGATGCGAGCTTCACCCGGATTCTTCAACCACAGAGGAACTGGCTATCTTACCTCTAGCTGCCGAAACACAAAAATGCTGTTAACATTGTAGTAACAAAAATAATACCCTATCCTACTAGATATAAGTGACATATTTTATTCTGCTTTTGCCGGCGGTTTCGCCTGCGTGGATGTCGGAAAATATCCCACGGGAACGTACTACCGGTATTAAAAGTATACCCTATGTGTTAATCCAGGTCTCAGCCTCAGGTCTCTAGGTCAGGATCTACCTGTGTGCCAAATTTCATCCAAATCCGGTCAGTCGTCTATGCGCCAATCCGAAATATACATCCAGACAAACGGGCAAAAATTCTTCGTTATTATTTTATTATAAATAAGTGTAAATTTCAGCGTTTCACGTTCACAAGTAACATTTTTAACGACAAGAAAAATACAAATTAACACCCATCACAAACGTTACAGCGTTTCAACGTTGTCCAAACAGGTAATTGGATAAAAGTAATCTTTTTTGCAGGATTTGGGATTTTTAAAACATTCAGCAAGTCAAACCAGTCCAGAGTATCAAGTTATGATTTTGATAAATCCTTTTTGTAACTGCAGTCAGTAATGAAGTTTGGAGCAATCAAGACTAGCCGAAATTAGTGACGTCGAGTTCTAGGTTTTCACGTAGTTAGTCCTGGAAAAAAGCCTCCCTACTCTTTCTTTAGTGGCTATCCTTGTGTCAGAGTTTGTATGCCACTCATGGGCCTCAGTCATTTGTGTGCACTAAATAAATGGTTTATCTATCTATCTATCTATCTGACTTCGTTTCACATGTTGTCGAGAAATATCTCTCAGGCATCGGGTTTCCTCACGATGTTTTCCTTCACTGATTGTCACCATTACCCATTGATCCATTAATCCATTAATCGTCGATTATAAAATTAATATGATAAAATTGTATTAAGTATAATAATGTAGGTATGGTAGAGTAGTGGTGGCCCAGTGGTAACGGCACCCACTTACGAGTTGTAGGTCGTGGGTTCGAACCCAAGCAGGCGCTTTACTTTGTGTAAATAGTTTCACCACCACTGCTCTCAAAACGGTGAAAGAAAACATCGTGAGGAAACCGGCATGTTTTAGAATCAAAATTTCGAAGACATGTGACATCTACCAATCAGCACTGGGCCCGCGTGGTAGATTATGGCCCACTCCCTCTCACAAAGAGAAGGCCTGTGTCCCAGCAGTGGACCATTAATAGGCTGATTATGTATGATGTATGTTATGTAATGTAGGTATAATTTAATAATATACAGATTTGAGCTTCATTAAACAATAACTGTCGTAAAAATCCGACATTTATGCATTTTTTTTGACAAATTTGTCGCGTTGTTAGTTATTATTAATATGGCCTTGGTATTTATTTAGTACAGTAAACATTAATGTTTACAAACATTAATGTTTACTGTAGATAGTTGTTTTACATCAATCTCGTCTATTCACGTCATAAATTTATGATCAAAACCGACGAACTGATACAAATGTAACTATGCCTATCTAAACAGATATAACTAAATGTATAAACGTGGCTAAACCCACGCTACACCGACAATCGTAACGAAAACAAACCAAAACTTAACTATCAAAATGTTATCTACATTTAGAACGGAAACAACCGAATGCTTCCACAAATATTAATGGTCTCACATAAAATTGGGCAACTGTGTGAATGTCTATTTTGGTTTCGTAGGTGTGCTCACGTTGTTCTTCTTTGAAATTACTCATCATTAGATATTAATATAATATAACTTTATCAACCTTTAGATTTCCTTCCGAAACAATAACGGTATAAACACCGCCTTTGAAAACAATTGACAAAAAGTAAAAGGACGTTCTACCCATCAAATGTAAACATGTTTTACTATGGGTAAAATCGCATTAGCAATAAAAATTTCGACCTTCCCTTATAAAAGTACGTGACATAGATACTCGATTGGACCATTTTGTGTATGGTCGAATTCGATTGTCAAAGTCATTCTGAATAGGTTCTTGCCTACTAGAATATTTGACCAACATCCTAAGTTGACTTCGAAAAACATTTCGTAGGTACCTACTGAATTTGGAAATCGGGCCAACGTGTAGGTATTAAATATTATAACGTGTTTAATGTAGATGTTTCACACACACATACATACAGGGTCAAATTAAATTAGCTAGCGAAACTCCGCAGACGTGATGATTTTCAATATCTAAACACGATAAAAATGAAAAAAAAACTTGGATTGAAACGTGGATTTCTCAACTCATACTTCTAATAACAACAAGCCAGGACTGCAACAGCAAGCCAGGCTGACTCCAAAAAAAAAAACATCAATTCTTTTTTTTTTTTGTCTCGTTTTGATATCGATCCATCACGTCTGCGGAGTTTCGCTAGATTTACTTTGACCCTGTATTTGCACATTGTTTTTTTTTCGAAAATTGGAAGTGTTGTTTCAGATGTTTCGTACACTGCTTTGTAGCAGTATTCTTTTTTACAAAAGTAAATATAGTACTGGCTGGAATTATATTAACATTTTTTTTGGGGAACCTTAATTGTTGTACAAGGAACTTTTGGTGCTCGAATGACGATGACACCGGCGTTTCACTGTTGGTAAACCTTTGTGTAATTGATTTGTGTTTTTTTTTGGAACGAAGTTCCCTTTCGCGCGTTGCGAAAGGGGGCTAGACGGAAAAAATTGGGACCAAAAGTTGTAACGACACTTTTTATTTTTTATTATAACGCCATCTGTGAGCGACCACAGTTACTAATTAGTGGCATGCCTTTGTGAGGTTCATTTTTAGGGTTCCGTACCCGAAGGGTGACAAACGGAACCCTATTCATAAGCCTCCGCTGTCCGTCTGTCTGTCAGCGAGCTCTATCTCATGAACCGTAATAGGTAGGCAGTTGAAAATTTCACAGATTGAGCATTTCTATTGCCGCAAGAGCAACAAATAATAAAATTAAAAAATAAAGGGGGGTCGCCATACAATAAAATTAAATTTTGAAAAAAAAATTATCTGACCCTGGCATGTGGGGTATCATTTTCTAGAGCTCATCGAGTAGAGAATAAATATAATTTTTATTTGTTTTTATCTTCAAAAATGATGAATTAGGGGGCCGTAGAAGTTGTCTGTTTTAGACCATTTTTGTACGAGTTCTATCTCAACAACTAAACAAATTAGGAATTTGAAACTTGTGTGTATCATGTACCATTTATACTGTTTATAATCAGCAAATACTAAAAACGCCGATTAATAACGTATTTTATATAATATGGGCGATTTTCTGCAACTTAAAGTAATAATTTTGTATTTCATGCTAATATTATGCGATATAAATTCCACAGATAACTATTTAATAGTCGGAGTAATGACATGGAAATAGTAAGTACCTACTATCATGGCAGCATATACTATTTCGATCATTTAAATTTCGATCATCCAAAAAGGTCTACAAAATAAACTTTCTTCACAAGATTTTAAAACCGGCCAGTATTTTTTGAGTTTAAAAACTTTATCGACTTTTTTCAAAGTATCCCTAGACGGTGTTGATGTGTGTACCTCATGTTAAAACTACACTCCAATAGACAATATATTCAGTAACATTGAAATGAATGCTGGCACATACAGTGTACTATTCAGTTACCTAGCTTAAACCGTTGTGGATACAATTTCATATTGAGAAAAATTATTGGTGTAAAAATATTCGGTCATGGCGGCCAATCTCAACGGAGACTGGCCTTCGGCGCGGGAGATATTATAGTGCACAAGTGTGTGCGCAGACACGAGTGCACTCTCTCTTCCCTCACTCTCATAGTCCGATGGGATGTGTAAAAATAATAAGTAAGAAATAATAGATTTCTGTATGACTATCAAAAATAACGTAAATAAATACCTGTATTGACCCGTGCGTTTGCACTGGCGAAACATCACGACAAAACATGTTGAAATCTCTAGTTCCTGTCAAACATTGTATGAAAAATTGACAGAAAATAGAGATTCCAACATGTTTTGTTGTGAATGTTTCGCCAGTGCAAACGCACAGTTATAATTAAAATTTGGCGTACTACTTACATTCTATTTTGTACAATATAGTCTGATGTAGCAAGAGAAATCCTTTTATTTATAAGTAACTAGCTTTACCCGGCCTGGCTTCGCACGCTTAGCACTAAGTACTTATCTACAGCGCATCTACCTTTCCTAATTACCTATTTCTACCTAATTACCTACCCTACCTACCTACCCTACCCTTCTTACCAGGGTAGGTAGGTACCTAACCTACCCTACCTACCCTACATATCTACCTGCTTACCTACATATTGTAGCATTAGAAGATCAGCTTCTGCCACTTGTTAAAAAGAATGCTTGGTGAGAATCGAACCCACTCTAGCATAGGATAACTAGATACAAAGAAAAAGTAATAGGAGATTTTAAATATGATTTATATTATATTTTTTTAAAGTAAGAAAAAAAAAGAAACAGTTGTATAAAACGTGATAAATAAATTTAAGTATGATTGCGAGCCGCTTATAACTACGGTAGATTTTTATTTTCCGAACGGAGAATTATGCGGTTTAGGGTTGAGTGTACGATCGCACGCGGGTTAAATACGTATAGGCCTTTACTAATTTAATCCCGGAGACGCGAGGTAGAACAGAGCAATTAAACCAGCAATAAATCTGGGTTCAGCGCGGTAGATGGATTGCCTAGCTTAAGATTCAAAAATAAAGTTAAAACTAATGCGATGGAGATTAATAGCCAACGAATCCTGAAGTCCTGGAGTACGGGGCGCCGTCCTGCTGCTGCCCGGAACGATCTCGCCTTGGTTGGCGGAGAAACCCGACGTGGCTAGAAGACGTGGGTCTGTGTTGACGCAGGCTGGGAGTAGAGAACGCCAGGATCCTGTCCAGGCGACGGACGGGGGTCCGGGAAAGGCCTTGTGGCCTTGGTTATCTGCCAAGGTCCGAAAACGAGAGAGTTTTAGAAACGGCATAGGCTAGATTACGCGATTAGTGGGACGCGAGAGTGTATGATTTGATAAACGGGAAATTGGTTGAATACTCACATGTTTGTACAGTAAATACTTCACCAAAAAATAGTGGTTCTAGATTCTCGCTTGGCTGGCACGAACTATACGTATAATTTGAGGACTAGACACCACAATGAACACGATATGCTTCATCAAAACTGCGGCCAGCTAGCACAAAGATATTATCGTGATCTTTTTACATTCGCGTCTCAAACTGAAAACACGACACTTGAAGCAGAGAAAAATTATTTAATACCATGACGTATCGTCCAGAGCGGCTCACAATAGAATGACGCAAGTCAAAAAAATTGTTTTACTTTGAACGATAAAGAATTCAAAATTTGAAAATGTACTCAATTCGAAATTTTTAAAAGAAATAATAGTTTATGAAACTTTTACAACTACAAAAGAGGCTTGAACGGCAGCGCAATGCTGCAATACACCCTTTCCAACAAAAAAAAAATTATCGATACTATCGATAAAAAAAATTTGACAACCCTAAACGATGTCGTCACTAAAGACGGAAGGCATCATCGATAAAAATCACGACCCTATCGACAAATTTTTGACAACCCTAGACGATGTCGTCACTAAAGACACTTGACATCCCTATAGGGAAAACCGAAAAAATTATGTCTCCCCTATAGGGGTGACAGTTGAAGAGGAGACGAGACCAGGCTAGGGGAAGTCCTGAGTAACAGAGTAAAAATGAAATACTTACAAGACAACTAACAACTAACAAGACTAAACCAGAATTAAAATACCTAACCTAAGGAGCGCCTACTAAGTGCATTCGACAAAGAGTAAATACGGAACGTTCCAGATCTAAACCTTCTCGACGCGAGCTCAGGCAGCGTCCACCTAAACCTAAAAAATAATCTAAGTGCGCGACTAAAGAAAAATACAGCCTAACAGAATTAAAATAACTCACGGGATAATATACCATGGCGAAATAGACTCTAGACGAAATAAAGAAACTAAACTAAAGTAAAAAGCGAATGTAAGTATAGGTTAAAATTAATTATTGACACATGCTCAGAGGGCAATGTTGATAAAAGAAGAGGCTAGAGGTTGTAATCAACGAATATAAGCTGAGGAGGACCAGGCTACGAGAGGAAAAAACCTAAGTCCCGAAAAAAATAATACCCCAGCCTACAAAAATAAGGGCTATAAACCAGTATTTTAATGTCCCTAATTGTAGGGTATCCCTCCTGATCCGACTTTCAGCTAAGAGAGTGCTTAGAGTCTGATCAGAGGAGTGATAGTAAGGAGGGTTGGAGTACCTCAAAGACACTCCTAGAGGTCGAACACAAACCTATTCGTCCGTAGCAGCAAAACTCACTAACAAAGTTGTTGAGAGTCAAAAATAAAGTTGAGCGATGAGTTACCTCTCCGAACAAACCCAGAGGTTACAAGAGGGAGAGAGGGAACATAACAAAAAGGTCGCTCATAGCGTATTGGTCAGCGAAGAGAAGAAAAATTACGGAGTAAAATTAAACTGAAAAACAATATATAAGTAGATACAATATGCTTAGTGTGTTATGTACGTTATTTACATCAGATAACGGAATTGTATAGAAACAGAGAATTTTGGGAATGTATTATTATTAAACTTACCGAGAAATCGGAGAATAAACCACTAAATAGCCAAATACCATAATTATAATAATATTATTATTTTGGTTTCATATGAAAATGTCAGCGTGATGACGTGACAGTGTAAAAAGAAGTAAAAAGTCAGAGAGTGAAAATAAGGCTGTATAATAGAGAAAGTTCGAAAAGAGTTTGTAACAGATTTTGCGATAAATTTAAATTATATAATTACGTACTTTGAAACTTAGCTTTTTTGTTAAGGGGGGTATCGCGATGATTATGGCCTGAAAATGAGGGGTTATGGATAAACACAATATTTATGATGAGTAAATTTGGATTAGGTGGTGAGATGAGAAGAAAGAAACAGCGAATTTTGGAATGGAGGAAATCTAATAGGATGATTGATGTAGATTATGGGGGTGCTATTTCAAAATATCTTTGATGTGATATGACCCGGAATGAACGGAGTCACAATCTTGAAGGAGGTAAGTTGTTCTGGAGAGTACTCTACTCACCCGACACTTCACAAAGCGAGGAGCAAGCTTCCCGGAAAAATAATCAGATCCCGAAGACCTGGAGAAATTCCTCCTCCAGACCGTGTCACCGACGTTGAGGGTGATAGCGGAACGGTTGGCGTTATATGTTTTTGAATTTCGGAGGAAAGCAAGAGAAAGATTATCGGCGACCCTAGAATAAACTTGTGCGAGGGAAGATAGGTTTGACGCGTGTTGAGACCGACTTTCGGCTAAATCGGTGCCTTGAGTCTGTCCGTGTGCACGGGTCGGATCTATAATAACTTCCCTACCAAACATAAGAAAGTTTGGGGTAAAACCGGTAGCTAAGTTGATACATGAGTTGAGGTATAATTTGACCTTGGGTAATAATTTTGACCAATTTCTTTGATTTTCGCCGACTAAGATGCTTAAACATGTAATAACGCTTTGATTGTAACGTTCAACTGTATTAGCCTGTGGGGTATAATACGGAGTAAAAATTGGAGATTCAATGTGGTAAGACCTGAGGAAATTCAGCAATCGGTTACTACGGAAAACGGTGGCATTATCGCAAAGAATGGCGCGTGGGACTCCGAAATTAAAAAATATCTCAGATTCCAGCGCCTTAACAACAGAATTAGCGTCGACCTTTTTTAAAGGAACGAGCCAAACATACTTGGAAAATACGTCAACCATGGATAAAATATAGCGATAGCCATAAAAGGCGATAGGAAGGGGGCCAACGATGTCAATGGAAATAAGCTGTAAGGGTGAGGAGACGGCCTTCGGGTACAGCATCTGTCCGCGCGGTTGAGTGTTAGAAATTTTATAGGCCTTGCACACCTCACATTGACTCAATGTTTCCGTGACGTCACGAAACATATTTGGCCAGTAGAAAAGTTCCTTGATCTTAAGGTAAGATTTCAAGACACCAGGGTGTATTGAAGGGAAATCATTGTGAACTTCCCATATGGCGAGTGGAACTTTCTCTGAAGGCAATACGACGCGCCATGGGTCAGATGAGAGAGGGCTGGTGATAGGCATACGTCTCAAGAGGACACCGTTCTGAATCGCGTAATCGGGGAACATCTGAGGCGTATCTCGAGCGCCCAAATAAATCCTCTTATACCAACGGTCCGTAGTATGTTCGGGACCCTGATCGAACGAGACAGGGCTGGCATAAATCCTGGAAAGTGCGTCTGGGACGACGTGTTGCGACCCCTTGCGATGAACGATGTCAAAAGTGTATTGGGATATGACGGTGGCCCACCGGGCCAGGCGCCCAGAAGGGTTATTTAAAGTGAGTAACCATTTCAAAGCCATATGATCCGTTATAACCGAGAACTTCATACCATCTAAATAACACCGGAAATGTTTTATAGAATCAAGAACGGATAAAAGCTCGCGTTCGGTAGTGCTATAATTTCGCTCCGCCTTGGAGAATAGGCGGGAATAATAAGCGATAGGATGCTCCACACCATCGATTTTTTGTGAGAGAACCGAACCGAGACCAACCGCTGAGGCATCACACTGCAAAAAGAACGGCTTGGAAAAATCCGGACAAGCCATTACGGGAGTGTTGATTAGCGCCTCTTTCAGCTTGGAAAAAGCTTGATCGGCAGCCTGATTCCAAATTATGGGATCTCGACCTTTGCTTTTTCCGATCAAGGCGGTGAGTGGCGCGATTATGGACGAAAAACCGTCTACGAAACGCCTGTAATAGGAACACATTCCAATGAAGCCGCGCAGAGACTTGGCACAGGTAGGAGTAGGATAATCCCTAATAGCGTCAAGTTTGCCAGGGTCAGTTTGCAGGCCCTTTTCGTTAACAATATACCCCAAATATTTGAGTTCGCTCTTGCAGAACTCGCATTTTTTTAGGTTAATTGATAAACCGGCTTCCTGAAGGCGGTTCAACACCTTCTTGAGGAGGGCGAGATGGCTGTGGAAATCCTTAGATATTAGGATCAAATCGTCGACGTAACCGAAAACACAATCGTCGCTAGTGGAGGTAAATTCGAAATTTACGATCATATCAGTGAGACGTTGCATCTCGGAAGCTGCGTTTGTGAGTCCAAACGGCATTCTAACGAACTCAAATAAACCGCGTTGAGGGATTATGAAAGCAGTCTTCTGACAACTATCGTTGTCGGCGAGAGGTATCTGCCAAAAAGCACTCCTAAAATCGAGAGAGCTTATGTATCTCGCCCCACGGAGATTATCAAGGATATCTTGAATGCGCGGGAGGGGATATGAGTCTCTGATGGTAACGCTATTTAGCTTTCTACTGTCGACGCAGAAACGAACCGAACCGTCCTTCTTCGTGACCATAACAACAGGACTAGCCCAGGGAGAACGGGATGGACGAATAACGCCTAACTCTAACATCTTGTCAACTTCGTCGTTGAGGATTTTTAATTTGACGGGTGAGAGCGGATAAAACCTTTGCCTAATTGGCTGTCCGGTGGTGTTGATTTTATGTGACAGCCATGTGGTTTTTCCGAGTCCGATTTTGTCAGACGAGATTATTTCAAATTCGTCTATGACTCTTTGTAGACTTCGCTCTTGATCGGGTGACAAGACGTTACGAGGATGTATATACCGTGGCTCGCTAACGCAAGAAGCAGATGGAAGGGAGCGATTAGCGGACGAGAGATACATGTTACCTTTAATATTTTTATCGAATGCTTGACTAAAGACAGATGTCAAGCCAAACTTATTCCAAAATTCAATACCCAAGATGACTGAAGAAGACATAGAGCGCGCTACAAGAAACTCATGAGAAAAGATCGTATTATTAAATTTAACTGGAAGGTGAACCGTACCTAAAATATCAATGGGCGAGTTATTGGCAGAAATAACGCGGGGACACGCGTCGTATAAATTTAATGGAATAGATAATTCCTGGATCAAGGCGTCGCTGATGAGTGACATCTGCGCGCCCGAGTCCAATAAGGCTTTGATCAGACGATCACCTAACAAAATTTCGATAAAAGGTCGGTTATCCGACGAACCGTTCGTAATCACCGGTGACACTGTACGAGAAGCGTGTCGCCGGTGGCTTAAACATTTTTTGGATTGCACTTCGGGCAATCCCGAGTTATGACACCAGGAGTCCGACATTTAAAACAAAGGATGCCAGGAAAATGAGGACAATTACGATAGGAGTGACCGTTTTTACTACATTTGGGACATATCTGGGTCTCGCATGCAACGGTTGATACAGCCTTAGGAGAAACTGGTATAAAACTTTCAAAATGGGAAGCCATATCGATGAGCGAACTTAATTTGTCAAATTTGTGGACGGATAAACAAGGGTAGTATTTAGGGTGCATATTGTGCAAAATAATCTGTAATAAGTTCGGTTCAGTTATGGGGAAGGACAATTGGTCGTTCAGGTACGAAACCTGGATGACGAAATCTCTGACTGACTGGTTAGATCTCTGCTTCAGATTCCGGACATCCTGTTCGGTCTTAAATTCGTAATCTATCGGGCCGAATGTCCTTAGAAAGGACTCTTTGAGGTCTGGATAGGAGAGGTCGGGATGGCGAATGGATCGGAAGTATTTAAGCGGAGACCCTGATAATACCTCGTGGAAATGTTTCAGTAATTGGGCGTCCGATATGTCGTCTGCCTCCTTACGTTCGTCAATCGAGACGAAGAAATCACGGACACAAGAGTCGCCAGAGAAGTCGAGCTTCCACTTCGAGAGTGAAACCTGCCTGCGATAGTGGAGCGGACATTCATCGGTCTTGATAGGCGACGGAACGTCCGACGACGCTGAAGGCCTGGGCGTTCTAGGCGGGATCGAGCGAGGTCTCGAAATTATCGGGCTTCTACAGATCGGTGTCTCGGTAATGGATCGCTCTTCGTCCGACATATTTAGAGTTGGTAACCCACGGAGGCAAAAAAATTATTAAATGATAAAATGTTTGAGGGAAGAAGTATTGTTAGAAAAATGGTCGTTGTCCTTTTAAAAAATTTCGGGTTAACGTGAATGGGCGGTCTCCTTTATTTTGAAGTGAGTTTGGAAAAATGAATATTTACGCGGTTTGAAAATGCAAATTTATTCCTGAGCGAATATTTGGTTTGTTTCGACGGCGGGGTCTAGAATTAAGCGCAAAACTAATGTTTAAATAGAATTTTAGCAAGATAGATATGTGATACGTGAGTTATTGAAAAAAAATGTTCGAATGGAGTATTTCTATAGGAATATATGTGTGTACCTAATTCATACCCTTGGCGACGAGTAATAGACGTGCGAACAAACAGAAAAAGACGATAAGGCGAGCAAAAGAGACGGGTGGGGCTGAATGCTAAAGAGAAAAAGAAAAAACTAGACATTCAGCAAAATCACCAATCAAAAAACGCTTACCTTAGATGTGGTCCCTACGCATTCATACTTCAAACACACGTTACCTACGGGGAACTAGCTATACTAATTACGAGAGATGAATAAAACTCGGGGAATAATAATATATTTGTTGGGAGGAAATGAAAAAAAGTCTGAGATAAAAGGTATTCGATCTGGTTACAGAGTTTTGAATTGCATCATAGTACATTACATTAAATTATATATTATCATACAATCGTATTTCATCACATTAATTAATTGGTCATTAAATGAAAGGCACAAGGTTAGGTAGACGTAATAGGAGCACCAACAGCAGCAAGGCACCAGCGCGAACTGTTCTGTAGTTAGGCTTGCCGAGATTTTATTTAAAACGACCGCACCTGAAACAAACAAAATTGCTCTAGGAATTAGAAATTGTGCTCTTAAAAGGGCACACCACACCGGTGCTATGAAAAAAAAATTATTAAATTGCTTATGGGTATTATTACACAACAATATGATTATAGTGAATAATAATATGTTTTATTTACCTTTAATTCGGGCGCCATTGTAGCATTAGAAGATCAGCTTCTGCCACTTGTTAAAAAGAATGCTTGGTGAGAATCGAACCCACTCTAGCATAGGATAACTAGATACAAAGAAAAAGTAATAGGAGATTTTAAATATGATTTATATTATATTTTTTTAAAGTAAGAAAAAAAAAGAAACAGTTGTATAAAACGTGATAAATAAATTTAAGTATGATTGCGAGCCGCTTATAACTACGGTAGATTTTTATTTTCCGAACGGAGAATTATGCGGTTTAGGGTTGAGTGTACGATCGCACGCGGGTTAAATACGTATAGGCCTTTACTAATTTAATCCCGGAGACGCGAGGTAGAACAGAGCAATTAAACCAGCAATAAATCTGGGTTCAGCGCGGTAGATGGATTGCCTAGCTTAAGATTCAAAAATAAAGTTAAAACTAATGCGATGGAGATTAATAGCCAACGAATCCTGAAGTCCTGGAGTACGGGGCGCCGTCCTGCTGCTGCCCGGAACGATCTCGCCTTGGTTGGCGGAGAAACCCGACGTGGCTAGAAGACGTGGGTCTGTGTTGACGCAGGCTGGGAGTAGAGAACGCCAGGATCCTGTCCAGGCGACGGACGGGGGTCCGGGAAAGGCCTTGTGGCCTTGGTTATCTGCCAAGGTCCGAAAACGAGAGAGTTTTAGAAACGGCATAGGCTAGATTACGCGATTAGTGGGACGCGAGAGTGTATGATTTGATAAACGGGAAATTGGTTGAATACTCACATGTTTGTACAGTAAATACTTCACCAAAAAATAGTGGTTCTAGATTCTCGCTTGGCTGGCACGAACTATACGTATAATTTGAGGACTAGACACCACAATGAACACGATATGCTTCATCAAAACTGCGGCCAGCTAGCACAAAGATATTATCGTGATCTTTTTACATTCGCGTCTCAAACTGAAAACACGACACTTGAAGCAGAGAAAAATTATTTAATACCATGACGTATCGTCCAGAGCGGCTCACAATAGAATGACGCAAGTCAAAAAAATTGTTTTACTTTGAACGATAAAGAATTCAAAATTTGAAAATGTACTCAATTCGAAATTTTTAAAAGAAATAATAGTTTATGAAACTTTTACAACTACAAAAGAGGCTTGAACGGCAGCGCAATGCTGCAATATATACCTATTTACACCTACTAATACTATGTTAGTAGCAAATAAATAACTTTGACTTTAGTTAATGCATGTTACTGGATAAAGTTAACTTAATATTTTTCTCTTAAAATAAATGAAATATACTCCTACACCTATATTTTAACACAACAACATTTTCTCATTAAAATTAGACAATTTCTTTACAAATCTTTGTTTTTTTATAGCGCCTCTGTTGTTACCTTTACGAAAGTATTACAAAAATTCATAGTGTTAAATCTTGTACGACATGGTATGGAACCCTTCGTGTGCGAGTCCGACTCGCACTTGACAGTTTTTATTTTATTATAACGCCACCTGTGAGCGACCACAGGTACTAATTAGTGGCATGCCTTTGTGAGGTTCATTCCATAACTTCTTTCCATCCGGGTGTCCCTTGACACCTCTCAGCTTTTTGTTTTTTCCTATAGAGAATTTAACTATTATTGGTGATACTTTATTCACATTACAATTTAGCCTATTAGCTAAGTAATTTAAATATAGCTTAAACTGCTAAGTTACTATAAAATTAAGAAGTCGTCCAATAAGGTCTTTCTTATTCATCATAAGTTAAGGGAAAGACAGTTGATTCACATGTTCTATAAAAAAGTCAGCACTTGCACTACAGGTTAAGTTCACTTACACTGCATTAAACTAACTCAAAAGGTTTTACCCTTTTTAGCCTTCGCACTAATTCATTGTTCTCACGGAGTTTTGTGAAATGTATTGAAAAAAAAAGATGGCGCCGTTGGGTCCGGGGTCCGCCACGCGCCAAAATATTCTTGTACAGCTATTAGAGTTCCCCGAAAAAAAAAAATATAATTCCAGCTAGTCATTTATGTGATATTATTAAAAAATTCAAAGAACGAACAACTTCGTTTGTACAGAACACGAAAAAAGTTCAATTTTCACGTAAAACTTATTGGCGGTAAACATTTTGGGGAAACATCCGACGGGCTAATTTGCTGCAAAATTTTTTGCGAACTCAATTTATTAACGGTTCCCTTTTTCGCTTGGGGTTACCAAGTTTTTGGGTAATTCCGAGCACTTATAAGAGTTTACGAGAAAATTGTTGTATAGAAAAGCCGAAAAGAACTTTTTTGCCAGAATACTTGATTGAAATAAATTAAGCGAAAATCAGCAGTGATTCAGTAGATAGTGATTCTTCGCTTCGGTCGACCAAATTGTCAAATGTCTTAATCAATCAATCATCAAAGTGAATTGATAATCACTGATATACCTATGTTTATTGCGGGAGTGATATGAAAATTCGAATGACGTTATTGCGACGCACGCTATTTAAAAAAAAAATAAGAGTGGTACGCCACGTACTGCTAATGCCTTGAAAATATGTACCTATCTACTTGTGTGGATGTGAAAAGACAGCAGCGTCAATAAGTAAGAAAAAGAATGCCTTAAACATCCAACAGGAGACTTGAATAACAATGTATGTAAATAATCATGTAGTCCCATTTACACGATGAAGTTTCTTTAACTGTGGCATACAAAAACCAACGAATGACTTGCATTAAATAAAAATTGCATCGTCTAAACGTGTTTGGACGATGGATGGTGCTAAAACTCATGGTGGTAATGTAGATCAGGCTTTGGGTAGGAAGAACATTCGTATCATCACAAAAACAAAAGGCAAGCGTTTTCCCATAACGCAATATCTTCAATAATAGTCCCGTCATATTAACGCGGCAGTACCGGCTAATCGGACGTAATCGGACGTAATCGTCGGCAAATTGCACCGACATCAAACACGAACGATCCATCGGATTAGATAAACGAGAGGTTAATGTCTGCTATAAACTGCGATCTTATCTTTTCTATGATTTTTATATCGTTTGCATATAAGATTGAGCTGTAGATATCTGTAGTAATGTTTCTATTTGTTTACAGGTTTTGTGAACCGGCTTGAAAGGTGCAGTCGACGCGAGCGATTTGATTTATCGCTCCGGGCCAGAACATAGTTCAAATATTTGTTAGGTGGACGTTTTGTTGGTTCGGGTCAGGAATATGTCCAACTAGCTTTTGCCCACGGCTTCGCCCGCGTAGTTTTCGGAAAATATCCCACGGGAACATACCTACTACCGGGATTAGATACATAGTAGCCGAGGAAAACGTCATTGACTCCTACCGCTGCGCCCGCGTTGTCGTCAAACATAATTATTTTGTTACGCGTAATTTTGAATCTGCGATATCTTTTAAAGTATTCATTTTAATGATATGATGTCAAGGCATGTTTTAATCTAAATTAAATGCCCGATTTAAATAATATATTTTATTGGATAAGGATTAATATAATACCAGTCATAATATCTTCGGAAATACCAATGAAATATTTATTAAATTCTGAAAGATAAAAATGGTTACTGTAGGTCTTCCTTAGAAGATAGACATATGCTATTGAGGACTTTTTTGTTGAACTTTTTAAGGTGTACAATACTGTAGTACATCATTTTGATCTATCTCGTGCGGTGCAGCCAGCGTTTGCAATGAAAGCGCAAAAAAATGTGTTTATTTACGACATCACATTAGAAACCTCTAAATTTATCAGTGTTTCTCTACAATATTATGCATGTATTATACTTATAAACCTTTCTCTTGAATCACTCTATCTATTAAAAGAAACCGCTTTAAAATTCGTTGCGTAGATTTAAAGATTTAAGCATACATAGGGACGGACAGACAGCGACAGCAACTTTGTTTTATACTATGTAGTTATTATTACAATTAAATGAGCAATATTTGTATATACATAAATATATTTTAGTGATCACGTTCTCGGAAACGGCTCTAATGATTTCGATGAAAGTAGGCGTGACTCTGCAGAAATCCATGATAAAATACAAAAACCGGTCAAGTGCGAGTTGAACTCGCGTGGACAGGGTTCCGTACGATGAATATGTTATATATACAGGGTTATTTGTAAAACACCAGCAACCTCTTAAGGGGTCATTGTACTCATCATTATGAACAACTTTTACTATGGGACCAAACCTGAAATCGCGAAATAAAAATCAGCTGTTCCACACATTTTGACAAGATATTATGAGAACATAAATGTAGGGAACAGCATTATTTTTTTTTCGCGATTTCAGGATTGGACTCTTCAAACCGAATCATACGAGCCCAAATTCCAGGGGTTTACTAATACCACTAAAGAGTTCCACTATACACCTTCTGGCTCCATCACCAGACCCTCGATACCAAGTGCAATATATTGGACTCATCAAACCGAATCATATGAGTTCAAACTCGATGGGTTTACTAGTAACCATTGAAGAGTTCCACTATCCACTTCCTGGCTCAATCATCAGGCCCTCGAGACCAAGTGCAATATATTGGACTCGACAAACTAAATCATATGAGGTCAAACTCAAACTCAACTCAAACTCAAAGCATTTATTTCAATTAAACCATTTACAGGCACTTTTGAATTGTCAAAGAGTCGGTCAGTTAGTCAGAAAGTTGAAGCTAGTCGCCCATTCCAAAAAGTAGATCTCTGTGGAGAAGAACGGGCAAGAAACTCCCAGGACACTCTTTTAAATAAAGACATTACAAAATCCTGGGTACATTATTCTTGTTGCTTCTATATGTGAGAACAATGTGAAAAAAAGAAATAGAGACAATTCAAAGTATAAGATTTAAAATAAGCCTTGGCAGAAAAGAGATGACCAGTCTCAACCGACGGCGCCCGTTCACGAACATGACGCGTGGATCAGCACCATCCAGCTCAACCATTTTGTAGGGAACCGAATGATCCAACACACTCGCCACCATCGGCGAGACATTTAAGTAAGCATGACAAAGTCTCAACTGCCATGCTCTTTCAAGTCAACATAAAACATAATATAATAACAGAATAAACAGCCCCATGGTACTCACATTTACAAAAACTGAAAAAATGCTTCTAAATTATACAAAACTATAGTTTGCAATGTATTATACTATCAAAAGGAAAGATAATCATTATCAAATATTGGAATATTCAACAATACAAAATTGGTTAATAAAAAATAAAAATAAAATAAACATGTTGTTCGTAATGTCAGAAAAATAATATAAATAAAAATAAAAAAAATAAGAAAAGGGGTAGCAACTCTTCCAAATACAATAATTTCAACTAGTGAGCCCAAGTGGCTGTGGAGCAGGACCAGCATTCAAACTAGAAAGGTTAACTAGTAGCCACTGAAGAGTTCCACTATCCACCTGCTGGCTCCATCATCAGACCCTCGAAACCAAATTGCAATATATTTGACTCGTCAAACCAAATCATATGAACCCAAACTCGAGGGGTTTAATAGAAGCCGCTGAAGATTTTCACTATCCACCTTCTGGCTTCATAATCAGATCAGCTCCAAGAGATACTAAATTATTGTATTTTCATCGAACCTTGATAAATCTATAAAGTTTGAATGAAACGTTTACCTAGGACAAACTGTCCAGTGAGGTAGGTTCAATTTCGAGAATGGGGTCAATCGTGGAATCCGGCTCCACTGGGCAGTGTTCGCGAAGCTACGCAATATCTTCTCGTCTCACATACCGCAGTCGGGACCAGTGCGTGTTGCCAGTGATGACCTATGGAGCAGAAACACGACGTAATAGCTCGCAATAGGCCTCATTAGAAGGCAGAAAGTCGCCCAAAGGGCAATGGTGCTGTGCTTAGAGTTTCCATTACGTCGTGATCTAATCAGAAATTATGAGATCGGCAGGAGAACCAAGGTAGCCGACATAACCCGAAGAATTGCCAAACTTATATGGCAGTGGGCAGGGCACATTGCTCGCAGAACAGATGGCCGATAGGCCTGGGGCCGAAACGTTTTGGAGTGGCAACTGCGTACCGGAAGAGGAAGAGGAACTGATAACTGGAAATCTCTGTTTCTATGAAAATCGGTCTAATTTGGCTGTAACACTATTTTTGAAAAATGTTCTTAACAACATTTTTAGACCTCTGTATCTTTGAAATATAGGAAATAAAATAATTAAATGTCGAATGAATCATCCCTCTGACGCACTATTTTGCTCATTGGAAACAGGCTACATGGTTCCCACAATGGTGCACGAGCTAAAACTGCCATCGGATTACTGCCTGTTTTAGGCTGAAAAATCCAGTTGTCTCCAACTGGCGGCAATTGGTTAAAATCTCCTACAGAAATAATAGATTTACCAGCAAATGGGATGTCTGTATGGAAAATTTGCTGTAATCTGCGATAAATATGATTGAATGTCCTACTTCCCAACATAGATATTTCGTCTAAAATGATTAATTGAACTTTACATAGCTGACTGGCTAATGTGTTAGCAGTGCCTACCGACAATGCCGGCATAGTACTAGCGCACCGTGAAATCGGCAAACAGAATGCATCGCGGAAGGTACGAGAAGTGAAGGATGCCTCGCCTAAGTACACGTTGGGCGAGCTCGTTAAACGTGTACTGGGGCCTTAGTCGAACTAGCAGTAGCAATAAGTTGCGCGTGCGCGTCTACCGTGCGGACGTGTCATTGACCCCCGAGCTAGAAAAATGACGTCCCAAGTAATTAAGTGTAATAATTGCAACATAGTGATTTGTGAAGTACTTGCATTCGTCCAAAATAAAATGCAAGTGATGGATGAGGAGAGTTTGGTGAGATTGTGCACCACAGCTTTCTCCGTCGAGGATATAGAAGCCGCGAAAAATCTGCTTTTTGATTCGATTGCTACAGCGAAGCGCAAAATCTCACGGAGAAGGGACGGAAAATCGAAGAGAGATCTAAATGATATTATAGCGTTGCTTAAAGTGATTGATCCTGAAGAAGTACCGATTTTTGTGGCTCGAGAATTGCATAAGCTACCACCGGTCACTTTTGACCATATAGATGTTACAAGGCTATTGAAAGATCTCCTATTGCTGCAAAATGAGCTTCGGTCAGTGAAAGAAGGCTATGTGACTAAAGAGCAATTTGATGAATTCAAAAAAGAACTGACTAAAAACGAAAATCCACCTTGTGATAGTTCACACAAAATTAATTTCAAAAGAGGCGGTGGTAGTAGAAATAGTTTCTGTTTAGACAGTGGGCCAATGGGCCTACCGCACTACATAGAAAAATCAAACCGGGGTGCGATACCAGCTGATAACGAGATTGCCATTGATCATTTATCCTTGTCGCCCGCGAGTATTAAACATGGCCCTAGCTCGCTCGTGCAACATACAAACGTCGCAGCCCCCACCGCTGCTCCGACGCTAAGTGATAGTGTGCAGCCCACCGCGTTAAATACGCGGTCTGTTTCGCAAGCGCTTACTTCGGGCAATAAAAACAATATTCAGGATGAGAATGAATGGACCATTGTACAGGGAACGAAGAAAAAGTATCGTTTTTCTGGTAGCAGAGGGAAAGCTGCGTTGGAGCCTAATTCCAAATTCCGTGCGGCAGATATCCAGATTCCACTGTTTATTACTTATGTTGATAAGCAGGTATCGGAAAGTGACATCGCTGATTACATTCTGTCTAAGACACGGACAACAGTGACACTTAAGAAAATAAACATGAGTAAGCAGAAAAGCTACAACGCTTACAAAATGTTTGTACCACAACACAAGTTAGCGTTGTTTTTAGAGGACAGCCTGTGGCCAGAAGGTGTGTCGTTTCGTCGTTTTGTTTACTTTAGCAAAGCGAATAATTTTATGAATAGTGCGAATGGTGAAACAACAAAACAATTATCATGAATGTACAACTACAAAGCAACACTAAAGCTACGTTATTAAGTTTTAACTGTAAATCGATCAAAAGATCAATTGATTGTGTGAGAGGTCTGTGTGCGTCGGCGGATGTCGTAGCACTGCAGGAGACATGGTTGCTCCCACATGACATCCCACTGTTGGGCACGATTGACCGGGATTTCGCATACACCGGTACTTCAGCCGTCGATACTTCTGCAGGCATCCTAAGGGGAAGGCCGTTCGGCGGCGTGGCGATATTGTGGCGCAAAGATAGGTTCAGCGAAGTGTCTGTCATTGAGTGCAACAATCCACGTATTTGTGCGATAAAAGCTACGGCAAATAACCGCGTGAGTGTTGTGCTAAGTGTTTACATGCCGACGGACGGGATGGATAATTTACCCGAATTTACGGATTGTTTCAGTGAGGTATGTGCCATTGTTGAAAATATTTCTGTAGACGCTATATATGTGCTAGGAGACTTTAATGCCCACCCGGGTGAACTTTTCGGAAATGAGTTAGATAGTCTATGTGAGGACCAACAGTGGATAACTGCTGACATTGAAAAGTTAGGATGTGGTTCTGATAATTATACATTTGTTAGTGACGTGCATGGTTGCACACGGTGGCTCGACCATTGCGTTGTTAGTCGGTCCGCTTGGCAAACCATTACAAATGTGTTTATTAAATACGACACTTTTTGGTCGGATCACCTACCACTTGTTGTTGAGTGTGACTTAAATTTAATTATAAGTAAAACTAGTTTTAATAAGGTTAGGTGTAATAAGGTTAGTTGGGGTAATAAAACAAATGAGCAAATAATTAAATACAGAGATTATTGTAATAGTAAATTTAAGTTACTGGATTTTCCAGACGAATTTAGACAATGTAGTTTTAATCTTTGTAATATTGTGGAGCACAAAAAAAGGCTGGACAAACTGTATGAGAGTATCGTTACGATATTATCCGAGGCTTGTTTATGCAGTCATAAGGGTGGCAATAAATCACGTAGAAATCGTACAGTAATTGGTTGGAATAAACATGTAAGCGAGGCTCACAGGGATGCCAGACTTAAATTTTTGAACTGGGTTTGGCATAATAGACCAAACCAGGGTAACGTCTATATAGATATGTGTGAGAGTAGAAAATTGTTTAAAAGAAAGTTGAAATGGTGCCAAGACAACAAGGAGCAAATTAAAATGGACATAATTGCTCAACATCGTTCCTCTAATAACTTTGGCGATTTTTGGAAGGCAACAGGTAATTTGAATCCTAGGCCTGGCATCCCTGTGAGCGTGGGAGGTGTGAGTGACAGTAAGGGCATTGCTGAGCTATTTAGGGAACACTTTAGGGTGAGTTCCCCGCTTGGTCCTTCTAAGGTGATGCCTGATGCTGAATCAGTCGTGACCGGTGACTTATTTAATGTTACAGCCAAACAAGTGTCGACTATAATTATGAAGATGTCCAGAGGTAAGTCACCCGGTCACGACGGGCTCAGCATTGAGCATCTAAAGTATGCAGGCGTTCATTTGCCTCGCGTTCTGGCAATGTTCTACACACGTTGCATGAGTCATTCATACCTGCCCCCCGACCTCTTGCGAACTATAATTGTTCCCATTGTGAAAAACAAAACGGGTGTTTTATCCGATAAAGAAAATTACCGGCCAATTTCATTGGCGACTGTAGTAGCAAAGGTGTTGGACGCTGTGCTTGACTCAGAACTTGAGAAACATCTCAGCATTCATGATGCGCAGTTTGGGTTCCGCCCCGGACTTTCTACCGAAAGCGCCATTCTGAGCCTCAAGCACACCGTGCAATACTACACGGAGCGGCGTACACCTGTGTATGCATGTTTCCTCGACCTTTCAAAGGCTTTTGACCTAGTGTCATATGACTTGCTGTGGTCTAAGCTCAAAAAAACGGGCGTGCATGCACAGGTTCAACGGATCTTTCACTACTGGTACGCTAACCAGACTAACAATGTTAGGTGGGCGGACAGCCTCTCCGAAGTGTACGGATTGGAGTGCGGGACGAGGCAAGGTGGTTTGACCTCCCCTAAGCTCTTTAACCTGTACATTAACGACCTGCTAGCTGAGCTCAGCAGCACACATGTCGGCTGCTCAATTGATAATGTGTGCATGAATAATATTAGCTATGCGGATGACATGGTGCTGCTGAGCCCAGCTGTCAGTGCAATAAGGCAGCTCTTACAGGTTTGTGAAAAATATGCTCATAAACATGGTCTTTTGTATAACTCAAAGAAAAGTGAGTTCTTGGTCTTCAGGGCCTCTGGCAAGTGTCCAACTAGTGTGCCCGCCATAAAAATCAATGGTATTGACCTAAAACGGGTCTATCAGTTTAAATACCTGGGGCACTATGTCACTGAGGATCTTGATGACCAAGTTGACATTGAAAGGGAGCGCAGGGCATTGGCGGTTAAAAGTAATATGCTGGCACGCAGGTTCGCTCGCTGCAGTAAACAGGTAAAGGTTACACTTTTTAAAGCTTACTGCCAAACTTTTTACACGAGTAGCCTGTGGGTCAGCTATACTCAAAGGTCGATCAATGCCTTGCGAGTCCAGTATAATAATGGATTCAGGATACTGTTAGGGCTGCTCCGCTTTTGTAGCGCTTCGGGTATGTTTGTGGAGGCTCGGGTTGATGGCTTCCATGCTATAATGCGCAAGCGAACCGCCTCCCTACTAAGCAGAGTGCGGGGCAGCACTAACAGTATTCTTCAAGTAATTGCCGAGAAGTATGACTCGGCAGTCATGAAGGCGTTCGTTCGGGTTCTGGTCAGATAGCGTAGCAATCTATCCAGTGCTCGAGCGGAAGGTTTCATGACTACACTCTTTTTATGTACCCACCTTTTTGTAATTATGTCTGTACTACTAACATAGTTTCTAAGATATTTTTTGTGACTAACAATATGGACTCTGTCTGAATAAATAAATAAATAATAATAATAATAATAAATTATCCCAAGAACTAACTTAACATTGTAGTTGCAAAACATATTTTCCCATACATTCCAACCGCAAATACAATATTGAGAGTTTTACCATGTTATTTTAAGACCATAGACTTTTTATAGATTTTCCTGTAATCTATGAGTAAAGAACTATTCTCTGTATTTTTTTCATAATTTTAGGCTCAGTAGTTTCGGAGATAAGGGGGGGTAATGGTCAATTTTCATCTATTTTCGTAAATATCTCTAAAAACGTATATTAAATAATTATAAAAAAAATATATTTGAGATCCTTGTAACAATTCCTTTTATTTGATATGTCACACGGTACAATTTGCAAAACTTTTTTTTTTAATTTTCTTCTCTGCCCCACAAAAGTGAACCCCATATTCAAAATTATTTTATTTTCGTTACACGTTCGTGTTTGGGTCACAGAAATACATATGTGTACCAAATTTCAAGTTAATCGGTCCATTAAATTCGGAGCAAATTGGCTGTGACAGACGGACAGACAGACAGACAGACAGACACACGAGTGATCCTATAAGGGTTCCGTTTTTACATTTTGAGGTACGGAAACCTAATAGACGATGTATATTTGGTAACTTAATCCGCTTATCTGTTCTTAAAGAGTCCTAGAGAACCCTGTAAGAAATCGACACGTGTTTCGCCTCTCAACGAGGCATCCCATTGACTTTGCGTTCGGCTCTTGTCGTGGCAACACGTCGTGTCCGAGTTCGCAACACGTCAATCGTCATCTCTCATTTCTTACAGGGTTCTCTAGGACTCTTTAAGAACAGTTAAGCGGATTAAGTTACTAAATATACATCGTCTATTGTATTTCGATGAATGTTGCAATACTTAGAGACCTTAGAGAGGGTTTACGGGGGCCAAAAATCGATCTAGCTAGGTATCTTAAATGGGAAAATTGGTTTTCTCTATTTTAACCCGAGCAGAGATCGGTCGACCAGGGGATACTGGGATTTTATACAGGTAGAGAGTAGAAGGCAATGAGGCAGTTTTTAGGCTTTTGCAGACCAGCGGTATCGCGTCGCGCGACAAGTCGCTCTGGTCTGCGCTATAATAAAAAAATTAACTAGTAAAAGTGTTAGTACAAACCTATTTACAGAAATACACACATCAAAAAAAGATTGTGATCAGTTTGAAAAAGCTATAACTTTTTTGTTACGGTATACTATATTACAATTTTTTCTTCTTTTTAGATTCTTTCAGGCAGTGTATTTCTATTTAAAAAAAAATAACGTAATCACTTTTTCTTGAAAAAGTTAAATTTAAAAAAATATACCTATCAGCTTTTACTAGTGATCACAAACTTTTTTTGATGTGTGTAAATATAATTTATCATACCAGAATAATGAAGTAGCAATATTCATTACAAATAGAGCTTCGAATCTCGAAGCGAATACCCTTCGAGAACGCAAAAGCAAATCGATTGTACTTCTAAGCGTGTAAATGGCAATCTAAATACTGTCAGTCCCAAACAGAGTTTGGCTAGAAGTTTACCAATATCAGTAACGTCCATTAGTTCCTGTTCAGGTGCTCCCTCGACGGGAGCATTTGCTTGTAATGTAACTTTACAGATTCGATTTTGAGCATTACCTTTCAATACTGTCTCCCTGACTGACGAGCATTCGCTTGTAATGTATTAGTTTAGATTCGATTTTGAGCACTACGTAATACTGCCTCCATGACTGACGAGTATTCGTCTGTAATGTAACGTCCTCGTCTCTCCTCCCTCACTGATGTAATGCTCAAATTGTATGATTCAGGTTGCGCACTGTAATGTTCGGTTCTGAACGCGTTCGGTTTAGAGGTATGAGGAAAAGGGTGTAAAGTTCACTCATCCTCATTAGAAAAGGGAGGATCCTCCAGGCAGACGGGTATTGTGTCTGGCGGACAACTGCATGTAAGTTGATTTCGGATAGTCTTATATATGTCGTTCGCACGGTAAACTCTAATTGCGCAATGCAGGATTTGTGTGACGTCATGTCTTTGATGCGTAGTTCCTATGTGGTGGACTGGCGGTGTAACCGCTACAGTTACATTACAGGTGAGACCTTTACGTGCAGGTATCACAGCACAAGTGACCCTTTGTATACAATCTATGTTTCTGAACTATTTTCATTCAAGCAGTGAAATTGGTCTGAAGTTGTATGAAACTAATCAGGAGGAATGATAACAATCATTGATAATGAATCGACAAGATAACGCGACAGATTATAGTCAAAAATAGCAACATGGTAAGCCAGATCGTTTTCAGCGAAGTATTACAATAGCATGGTGAACCAATTATATTTTTTTGTACAAACATTATAAGTGTTCAACATGTACATGGAATATTTCTCTCTTAAAAACTTAAAGACAACCAAGCAAGCAGTAGCAAGTTGAAGACACTAATTACTGATAAAATAATGCTCCATCGCGTTTAGTTATGGACTAAATACAAAAAGACTACATAATAAAGAAAACTGTGTGTCAAAGAAAGGAAATTGGTAATTAAGACGACTTTTCTTGAAAGCGGACAGACCTGGATACAAAATTGTACCTAACTGTTTTTCTTCAATAGAATACTTACGTCAAGAAAAAAGTGTCTTCAATACATACTCTTTTCCGGAGTATCAGGCATTATAACACTTGACTAGTTGCTCAGTGACGGATGGAAACCACCGTTACGGAATGAATGAACCTGGTTTTTATACAGTCCGTAGTAAGAACGAGTGTAAGTGGACTGTGAAGAGTTTGGGAAAGAAAAGGTCTCCTTTTTACAAAAAAAAACTATATAACTTTATCATTAAAGAAAATAGTTCAACTGTTCATGTGGATTAAGATCTTTCGTTATAGGTACTGTAGTCATAGTATTCATGGGTATACATAATATTAATGAGGTTCTTTATATGCATAGCGTAAATGAGGATAACTATTCATGAAAGATCAGGGGGCTTCAGAACCTAAACGTGCCTAAACGCAAGTTTTGTAATGCCTAAAAGTATATGATCCACTGCAGTAAACAAGATTGAAAAAATATATGATAGTCTTCAGGATATGATATTAAGATAATGTAAGTACTGAAAACATAATACAACTAATTTGATGGGATATAAAAAATCCACGAAGATACCTCTTATTTTTTTAACGATTTAATGTTTTGTTATACATGCAATCATTCTGATTTTTTGTCAGATAATTCTACTAGCAACATTTTACCGCAATAGTGTTAAAATTTTTTAGTCTAACCAGTTTTTTTGTAAATAGGTATTTTTCAAAAACTCACCAGCATTGTGTCATCGTGCTTCTCTTTCTTTTCTATACAGTCCGTAAGTGACCGCGCCTTAGCTGTTGTAAGCCTCTTAACCAGTCAGAAATTCTGTCCAGGTTTGACTGCCAAGAAACCACTAAACGTAATTAAACCGTAACCGTATTTTATTAAGGTTGACTGGTAGAAAATTCCTATGGCATTAAGTCCGCCTTTGTACATTTGTGTGCTTGAAGTATTAAATCTATACATATAATAAAACAGTAGAATCCGGTGTCTGTCTGTTTGTTTGTTCACGCACATCTCCGGAACTCCTAAACGGATTTTCATGTAGTTTTTACAGGTAGATAGAAATTAATTTGGAAGAGACTATAGGCGTTGTTTCATTAAAATCGGATGTTGCAAAAAAAAGTTATCGTCATACTAGACGGTATTCTGTTCACGACACGTCAACACAGTTTCTGAGAAAAATAACCTAAAAAAAGTACTAGGCTTGCATGAATTCAAGATAGTATTACAATCATTAGTATTATCCCACTAATAGGAATTTGGGCGAACAAATAGTATATAATTAACAAAAGCACTAGGCTTGCATGAATTTACGTTTAGTTTATTTTGAGAAGGTACATTAAAAACAAAACTATATATACAAATCTATTACCGCAAGTATGAAAGATCATCACTAGAGAATGGCTCGACCAATTTGGCAGATCTTTTTTGTTGTATTTGTAATCATTGTCTAGACAAGGCTCGAATAAAAGAAAATTTTGGAAAATGCACCGGAAAAGTTGCAAATACACCCGGGCGACGCCGGGCACGAACAGCTAGTAAATAATAATAGTTATTTGTGTTACATGGGGACAAAGTAATATTTTGTTCTTCCAGGGCGTTATTTTGAATTCAGAGCTAAGCGGAGGATTCTATAGTAGAATCCCGAGCGTAGCGAGGGATTCTAAAGTAGAATCCTGAGGTTAGCGAGGAATTCAATATACGCCGCCCGAGAACAAAATATTTTGTCCCCGAGTGATACACACTATTTTTCATCACTACCTATGAGAAAAATAAAAAGCTACGTACTCGATTTTTTTACATTAATCCTTCTTGCGACCGCCTCCAACCTAACTACACAAATTAGTACGCTATCAAAAGTGCGGAGTGGAGCAATCAGAAGAGAGAAACCCCAAACTCCCTAGGGAGCAAAGTTTAACTTTGCTCCCGCTATCCTCTATAGGCAATTGTCGTTTTTCGAATAGGTGTGATGAAAATAAATAAACATATGAAGTTGTGTATTGTCTTGCCAAAACAGTTCAATCCGTTGTGGAACAAAATAGAAAAATAGAGATCAATGTATAAAACACTACTTACAAGTGTATCTACATCGTTACATGTGAACTACGCATCAAAAACTTGACGTCACACAAATCCTGCATCGCACAATTAGAGTTTACCGCGCGAACGACATAATAAGACTCTCCGACATCAATCGTTGGGCAGTTTCCCGCCAGACACGACTAGCTCTTGTTGGAGGATCCTCCATTTTCTATAAAGGATAAGTGAACTTTACACCCTGTTCCTCATACCTCTAAACAAGTGTTCGTAACAGTAGGTATAAACATTTGGTCAGAGCACCAGTTTTTCCGATTTTCCTATATGGAGTTGAGATGTGGACATTCCGAACAAGAGAAACACAGAGGATAGACGCATTCAAAATGTGGTGTTAGAGGCGGATGCTCCGAATTCCATGGACAGCCAAACGCACAAACGTGTCATCTTTTGCCAACTCGTCATCAAGACCCAATTGTCTACAGTTTGCCTACAGCGTATTTTAACATATTTCGGCCACATAATGCGAAGGGGAGATAGCGGCCTTGAAAAGCTGGACATTGTTGGCAATACCGAAGGAAAGAGAGTACGAAACCGGTCGCCAACACGATGGTTCGACCAAGTAAAAGAAGCTACGTCCTCAAGCAAATTTCAGCTGGTGGTGATGGCAACTTTGGACCGGAACCGATGGAGGCAGATTGTCCATTAAACCAGTGACCACGATTCTCAGTAATGAGGGATCGATTGAAGAAGAAGGTATAACCATTATGTCAAATCCCTATTACAATAATTGTAACAACGAATCATAAAGGCCTAAAATTGGCAACTGTTCAGAAGCTCACATTATTTACATAACAATAACTTATGTAATATTTACACAGTGCTATACTGAATCACATTAATACCAAGTTACGACAAAGACTCCCTTCCTTTCAGTATTATCACAATGCCTGTTACGTCTTAAAACTTATTTAGATGACAGCATGGGAAGATTACATGATTACTCTGTATAGTATTATATTGTTTTTAATTATTGTGAATGTGAAGAGATATTTTTTTTAAACTCTTTTATTATTATTTTTCTTTCTCTGTTAGTTTTAATTATGGTCTGGCAGTTTGAGTAGTTGATGCGGCCTACCCAAATGTCCGTTCTTTGGTATTGTTCGTCGAGTTAAGCTCCACGATTACTGACAAATGTTTGCACTGACTGGACAGGTCCACTCAAATCTGTGTGGTTATTTCCTCAAAAGACTATTTCAGACACTAATCTACATGGTTCTCATATGGCAAGATTATGAATGTCTGGACTTTCACAGGTTTTAACCACTACCCGTAATCACGACACCTATTAACAGAAAATAATAAAGTTCATTTTAGACGTGTTTTTTTAAAATGCCGATGCCAAACTTCTAGGACCTAATGAAACTATATTTTAATAATACATCTATGAATTAAACCATAATTGTGTAAAAGCCATAGGAGCCTGTGTGAATGCGTGTGATACATTTTATACACCGCCGTCCTTAAACAAATGACCACTGTTTCAACACTGCGTGAATAAAATTGTACATACTTGGTTGTTTACTTTTTTCCCCGTTACCTACTGTTTGAGTCAGTATGAAGCTCTTTATATTATGGAGATGATATATCACGATTTTATCAAAGCAGGCAGGTTAAATAATAATTGTTAGCATCTGCTAACGATTGCTACGAGTATTTCAGGAAGAGTCGCACACTATTTTTTCAATCCGCTTATAATTAACTAGCTTTTACGTAGTTTCACGTACTACCTAGATTCAAATTATCCTTTGTGTTAATCCAGGTTTTCTACATCCCGAACTTCATCCAGGTTTTGCGCCAGTCCGGAACATACATCCAGACAAACAGACAAACTGACAAAAATTCGAAAAACTCTATTTTGGGCATCGTTCTTACCAAAGTAATCGCTAGAAGGTAGCGATTACTTTTTGTTCAAAATTATTCAATGTACAGTTTTGACTTCGCTACTATTTTATAATAATATGTAGATGTATAGATTATTAACTTGTAGGGACTGATAAATATCTGCATTCGAAATTTTTTTTTCAAAAATCTCTGACAGGAAAATTGCCGTACCTTATAAAAATTATACGAAGTGTATAGAGTGCCGCGAGTTTCTTGTGGCACTCTAGTGTCACTGCCTCGGCCCGGCTAGGGTGCCGCGAGCGTTGCATTGTCACTGTCACTTGTTATTTAGGTTAGGTTAGGTTAGAACTGTGACCACACAACGCACGAGCCGAGCGAGCGTAGCGAGCGGTGCCGCGGTAGCGGCCGGCGAAGTGCCAGGGTCCGTTTAGGCACAAGAGAATGTAATGTTTTGGGAATGTGGTGTTTTACAGCGATCTAACCTCGACAATCAAACAAAATACCAAGTGACGTGACTTAGTGACAGTGACAATGACAATCCAATGCTTGCGGCACTTGAGCCGGGCCGAGGCGGTGTTACTAGGGTGCCTATAGTGGCACTTTATCCGATAGGGATAGAGTGCCAATGGTGGCACTCTATACACTGCCAAAATTATAATATTCAATAGACTTGGGTTTTATTATATTAGCAGATAAAAGGATAGTCAGACATCTTAAAATATCCTACCCCTTTTAAACCCAAAAGAATCTTTAAAGGCGACAAAGGGATTATGCTAAGGGACATACCTTCACCAGAATAAATAAATATTTTTAGCAGCACTTAAGAATAGCTGGAATCGTTCGTCAGACCCAAAAAAAATGGAACGCCATTCATTGTGCGATCAACATAAACAAATGCCAATCACTCTTAAACAATGTTAGTCATAATAAATCAAATAGTAAAGCCGGTTTCACAAAGATAAAAATACAACATGTAAAAAATACCATGTCCGATCCGTGAGGCATTGTTAAGTATCGTACTGAGAGTCTATATAATTATGCGGAAATTCACAGGAAAAAAAAAAAAATCCGTCACTTTTTTTTCAATGGAGAATTTTACCGGGCTATTTACACGGGGCGCGAGCTGCCGTTGTTTAGCGTGTGTCTACAAGTCATAACTTATTATGACCTTTGTTGAAAATTTGCAAATTTTTCATGGTTTTGGGGTAATTTTGTACTAAAAATGTGAAATTTGAATATCAAATACTTTTTTATTTTCATTAATAATTTAAGTGTTTTTATTACTTTTTGGTCATGTTTTTGATATTGTGGATCGGACGGAGTTTTTTTTAACTTATTGTATATTTATTGATTACCTAAATGTTTAGGTACCTACACAGTTAGGTAAGCAATAAATATACCTACATTCCATTCCTTTCCTGTAGGTACCTACATTCTGTTCTCATTTTAAACAATGCTTTTGATCTCAACAGTAAACCCATGTTGGATGTGCAATATTATTAAAAAGAATTTGAAATTAATACATTTATGTAGGTACTAACACAATTTTTTCACACAAAACTCATGCAGATTATAAAATACATTAACATTTAGAAGTTTTTTTAATTGTGCTTTAAACATATTTCCATTTAATTGTTTAGAAGCTGGCGGTAACTGATTGTATACACGAATAGCAGTAACATTCAACGTTACTTTTATAAACCGGAGCAACATCTTACAAAAGTGTGGCATTTCAAAGTGCCAAATGCTTTGAAGTCAATATTCACGAAGGCAAGACCGTGCATGATTGTGGCGACATGCCGAAGATTGCCTGGGCTTGTATCCGCATGTCGTAGCATCCGAAAGGATTGTAGATAATATATATTAATCTTTATGTTAGAAATCAAGACGGATAGTTTCCGTTGAGTAGTATATTAAACTGTCTACCAATTTCAAAGTTATAAGAAAAGTATAAAAAAATATATAGTTTGGAAAATCCAAAAGTGCACGCCTCATACTTATTCATAAACGAAAAAGAAATTCAAAACATAGTTTAAAAATGAACAATTTATCACTTTTCATGAAGTCGTAATGTCAACGACTGACAAAGATATTTACGTTGGCAGTTGCTAGGCAACGGCACCGGATCAAGGTTGAAAATATTTAGATATTGATATTATATTTTAGTTAGTATTTTATTAATTATAATTAAACTACTATGAATAAAAGAGCCATTTTCAATAGGGTTCCTTCTACGGCTGAAACGAATGTATAAAAAAAAAATTGACTCAATTAATTGATTTTATCGCAAGCTACAATGTTTTCAGGGATCATAAATTGACGGACAGGAATTTTTTTTCAACTATTTTGATGCTTTTTCCATTTCTGCTGCATTAAATCAATTGTTAAAAAGTACAATATTAATCTCCATTTAATCATCTATACTATGGTATATAAATTAAGTAGGTTCTGTGTACTAGCAGGAGTGAAACAATAAAAACAGTTGCAGAAATGGGGCAAAAAATATTTTTCGATCGTAGAGCACACTCTAATGCTTCGCATTACGAGTCGTGCAAAACAACGGGTTACACTCCGGGAGGGCCGGCAGAAGTGAAAACTTGAACATTAACGTTGTGCATTTTTGAATATTTTGGAATGGTTAGGGAATAATTTTGCACGAATTGCTTTATTTATCAGTATAAAAGAACTATTATTTATGTGGTTAAATACAATATTCATTAGTAGTAGTAGTATATTTATTTATTTTCAAAATCTAGTTTAACAAAAATAAACAATTTATTTAAACACTTTTCATGAAGTATATATGTTTTGACTGCTTTTTTTTTTACTCATCAATATGGGTAAAATTTCTTACCTCGCAATCTTTACGTAATGTCAATGACAATTTATTTTGATATTTACTTTGTCGGTTGCTAGGCAACGGATCTTACGGCACGTTCTGACGCGAGTATAACATTTTTTACCCATCCCAAAAAGAGTGCACAACGTCGCTAAAGAAGTTTTCATTTCAAAAATAAAACTATGGGTGTTACCGAACCTACAGTATAGATTGTGCAATTCACGAAGGCGCGCCCCACTCCGCGATTACTGTACTGTAAGCTGTACTTTAGTACGGAGCGGAGTGGAGTGGGGCGCGCCTTCGTGGATTGCACAATCTATATGTAGCAAGGTGGTAAAATGTTGTTTTTTTTTAAGCTTGTAACAAGACGAACTATGACATATTTTATAGCACTACAATTTACACAATGTTGCTCTGGTGTAAACCCAGCTTTACAATCCGGTCTTGGCTGTAGTCCAAACCCATCACATTTCGCAACTGACCTGAGAGTATTGATTACTATTTGATTGCTACTCCGAGATAAGGAAGCCTAATTTTGTTTTACGGGAATTTATATAACTTGTACATAAGTGTGTAACTCAAACCGCTCGCTATAATTTGGGATTTTAATAAAAGTAATTGGTATTTGGGTACGGTTCGTAAGGGTTACGTTGGGTCTCGGACCTCCGTTATTTAAATTAGTCTCATATATATTAGAAACATCATTATACCAAAGACAAACATAGAAGTCAAACAATTTCAGCACATTCATTTGTTTTTGTTTTGGTTAATTTGGAATCCAACAGAATTCGTAATTATTCTCTGGCCTTTATCCCAATTTATTTAGGGTCAAGAAAAAGCATATATAGGCAAGTACATATACAGGGTGGCAGGGACGTCGACGTGAAGCCGGTTACCATGGATTTAGTACATGATGATAAAAAAAATCAGCTGTTCCATACATTTTGACCGCGTAGGTATTGCACTTTTCTATGAAACAGCAGATTTTTTTTTAAATAACCGATCAAAAATTTCAACGCAGGGGCGTTCAGAATCATGTACTGAATCCATGGTAACCGGCTTCGCGTCGATGTCCCTGCCACCCTGTATATGATTTGTTTGACCAGAAGAAGATAGTTACACGACTTGTACCTACTATGCCGGACATTTCACACTATATGTTGAAAATAATCCTGATTGCGACGAAGGACTAAAAATTACTCCAAGGACAATAGAAAAACATAAATCGACGTTCTCTCATCGTAAAACTTAATCGAAGGAAAAGGTTTACTAGCTCAAACGATAGGATGACATATTGGGCCCCATAACGATACGACAGGGCGCCATACTCGGGCCCCTTAACGGTGCTAGGCAACATGCTGGGGCCCCATAACATTGCTAATCAAGTTACAGACGTTAACATGTCATTCGACACATCGCAGGACAGGGCCGGAACATGGAACAAATTAATTATCTTCAAGATCAAAATGGACGTAGAGGAAAATAAGGGGAAGAATTCTCGCAGCAAATTGGTGGTAGTTTCGTGTAATATGGCGGCTGTCTGTTGGGATTTTAAGTTAATTAGAAGAAAATTGATTGTTGTTGTTATTCTTGTAAGCCTCATCAGGGTTGCTTCAAGTGCCCTTGATTGATTTTGTCTTACGACCGAACCCAGTAACTGCCAATAACCTATATAATGTATATATATAACCTAATAAATGAAAGCAGTGGTGGCCCAGTGGGAGACCAGTGGTGGCCCAGTGGTAATGGCCCCGACTTACGAGTTGTAAGTCGTGGGTTCAAACCCAAGCAGGCGCTTTACTTTGTGTAAATAATTTCATCACCACTGCTCTCAAAACGGTGAAGGAAAAACATCGTGAGAAAACCGGCATGGCTTAGAACTAAAAAAATCGAAGACATGTGACATCTACCAACCCGCACTGGGCCCGCGTGGGAGATTATGGACCACTCCCTCTCACAGAGAGGAGGCCTGTGTCCCAGCAATGGGAACATTAATAGGCTGATGATGAACCTATAGGTATAATCACCAGTTTTGGCATACTGGAGATAGAAAAACTTATCTATGTATAGTTCTAACGTCCCAATAATCTGTCAGAGACTAGGAACCCTATGGAGTGTGACACAATGACAGATAGAATTATACTGTCTACCATCGATAGCGATTTGTCTTTAACTGACAATAGGTTCGATATTTGTTGTTTAATTTTATAACATGCTGTGCTGTGTCCCAAGCTCCGTTCGTGTTGTTTGACTCTAATATACGCACATACTACTATTTACTACAGGTCAGCTTCAAGTTACTATAAGCCGAGAAAGAAAATGTAGTGCGAATGTATAATGATAATCGTAAAACGTAGTTTTCAAGCTATACGCGCTGCAACAGGCAACATTGCTTCTACTGATTTGTAAGGATGTTAATGGATCGTCGGGAATCGTGAGCTGATTTCTGGCCAGCGCCGTAGGAGTGGTCTTGCGGACGGAGAGCAATGGGTAGCTCGCCGTCCGATAAGGACCAGGCCCGGGTTGACAGCGCGTTGTGTTTCACGCGCGCCTCAAAGAGATGTCGGCACAATTGACGGAGTCCGCTAGGGCCGATGGCTGCCAGGGTTGCGGCAAAGTCCTAAAGGGTTACCGTGGCCCCTGGCAACGTACAGGCAACTGAAAGAACACGGGTGGGTTTTAGTCAGTAAGAGTCTGACATGCCCTTCCCGCTCCGCCCAGAGCGGGAGAAGTTATTTGATAATTTCCCAGTCATAAAAAAACAGATATAAATGGGAAACATTGATCTACTGAATAAGATTTTAAATAAATTGAATTATCAGCTTTTCATCAGCAAAAAAGTTACTATAACGGGTGAACTGTCAAAATGAAACCCATGCGATCAACTATTGTCATTTTACGTGGGTTACGCAATTCCCCACTGATCACTAAGAAATAGCCTTAAATATAAAAAGAAATATTTCACATCTTCACAATGACTTCAGCACTATCTTTTATGTTTACAGCTTAAGTCTGACGTGTTATCTAAAAATAGGTTTTATTTCTATTACTTAGCTTAGGCTCTATAGAGTCTTAAAGGCTTTATATTATGGAACAAACATGTTTAAAATATTATGTTTTTTATTTCACTTCCAGACGGGAGCGCTAACATAAAGATAATTTGACGCGTATTTATCTCTTTTATTTACTACTAGTTTCTGCCGGCTACTTCCTTCGCATAAAATTTCTTTCAAAATATTTATTTGTCACTCGGCAATACCGTTGCTTCCGATTAGTGACAGAATTTTCGGAATCGGATCTGTAGTTCCGAAGATTTCCGCTACATACGAACTTTTATTTGTAATACAATAGACGACGTATACTTAGTAACCTAATCCGCTTAGCTGTTCATAGAGTCATAAAGAACCCTGTTAGAAATCAACACGTGTTTCACCTCTGAACGAGGCATTCTCAGGATGACGATTGACTTGTTGCAAACCCAGACACGACGTTTTGCCACGACTAGCGCCGAATGCAAAGTCAATTAACTATTTTACGTATTATTAGTATATATTGATTACAAATATTAATGTTTCATGCTGTTTGTTCGTCAAATACGCAAAGCAGTTCATAAAATTACGCTTGTATTCCCAAGGGGTAGATAGAACAGAGGAGGGGGGGGGCAAGCGTTTTGATATCTTTCCACACACATATGCAGACTAGTGCTGTTTCCAAGAAATTCATTGTGGAAAAGCCATGCATACATTAAAAGCCCATTTCGGGGATTTCCAAGTAATTTGTCAGGCACATAATTTGATATTCACGTTGCTAGCTGGTACTTTAGTATCACAAGTCACTTCATATATTATATAAAATGTATATATCTATTTCGTCGCTAGCTTTAATATAACGGAATATTGGCCCGCGTTGATTAAATCATGGCTGTTATTAAATTGCCTAGGAAATTGTGCTTGTGTGTAGGGAGTAAAAGTGAAGGAAAACTTACATAATTTATTTTGGAATAGCTTCCAGCAGCGGTTTTGCTTGCATGATATCTTTATAAATTATAGGCCATGTTACTCAGTGACAATATAGCATTCCTCTTGTGAAAGATTATTTTAAAATCAATCCAGTAGTATTTGAGTTTATTCACTATAAACAAAAATACAAATCTTTTCTCTTTATAATATTAGTGTAGTTATACAAAGAAGGTTCAGTCGCCAACTAAATTCTCAAGACTTTTAATTAAATTTAAAAAACCAGCCAAAAAACAAACTTAACTTTGTAGTTAAAACCATGTTCTCCCATACATCGAGATACGTATCGGTCCAGCATCCCTGCAAATGTAAGTTTGTATTCGAAAGAATTTCAGACTTATTCCTTTACTAGTGCTTTGAGACCCTGTAGGTATTGATTTATTTGCGAGTATCAAAATATGTCACATTTAATTATATAGCCGTATTTTTTTTGTTGCAATGAGTTAGATGCTTGATTTTTTTTAGAGCTCCAAGGTACCTTAGATTTACATATTTAATATTAATTTTAACTTGATATCTCGACGCGTTCCTAAGAAAATGAGTCTTGACAGACTGACGGACGGACAACGAAGTAATGGGTTCCGTTTTTTCCTTTTGAGATACTGAACCCTAAAAACTGCAAATCTCTTAAGGACTTATTGTACTAACATTTTAAATTACATTGATTATGGGACCGACTCTGAAAGCGCGATTTTTTTTAAAACAACATTTTGACGATGTTGAATACGACTGTATACTAGACTATTTAATATTGTGCGTAGACTGAGTCCGGATGAACACAATGATGGGACCTAAGTACACAGACTCATACTTAGTCAAAGTAATAAGCAAAACTGCAAAGTCTGTTTTGAAACAAGACAAAACTATTCTGAATATGACAGACAAAACTAATATACATATATTATACCTATTATATACCGTTTACTTTGAACAATGTTAATAATATCCAAGCGTGGACTGAACCCGCATAGGTTTCATTATCCAAACGTGAACCGACATAATTATCAGAAAATAAGCTAGGAACTATTTGTACAGTTAGATAAATTCATCCTTAAGTAAAGAAAAGTAATATATTCAAATAGGGCTGAAAATCAGCACTTAATGAACATCAAAATTACATAAGGTAGTCCCCCAAAATACTCGCCCTTCACGCTTCCTACTGCTTTAGCTGGGAAGAAGAAGTGACGCAACACACTCCCCAGCAGCACAGCTGTCTGTTCAGTTAAAAGAACTTGATTCTATACAATAGTATGCCAGGTAATTAACTTTACAAAACACAAAACATTCAATTAAATTATTTGCCATATATGTCGGCTAGCATACGCCAATATATACGAACAAATGGAAAAGCAATTACGAGGTAGACTATACCTAGGTATGTATTATATCCAGCCTTGCTGTTGCAGAACCTTTCTAGGTCAGATTGGCCTACATTAAGATGTAGATAATATTTATGCCAGTGACCTTCAGTGGTTAGCTTACGTTTTCTGTACTGAGCTAACGCAAAGCGTCGTATGTCCAGCCAGTAATAGAACTCGACCATTAAGGAGCGCTGTCCCAAATTAGACGCATTATTCATTTATTATACGTAAAACAAAAGGTATTTTAAAAACACGTATACAAAAATATCAATAGTTAAATTATCTTTAAAATGATGAAGGTTTCAGAAAAATACGCTTGATTGATCCTCAGTTTTTTATCCGCGTTAGACAAATGTTTACAAATTAATTTCACTATGTAATATAAACATAATCTAAAATATTCACAGAATAAAGTTATAAAAAAAATGCTCTTTTTTAACATAATATTTTTTCAAAATCATTAAAACTACTCGTTTAGACGTGATTAACAATATAAAATCATTAAAAGATGGTTATCGTCGCCTTAAATCGGTATCCGACAGAATCTTTCTCACAACATTTCGCTGTCACTGATACCTATTGATTTATATCTGTGTATTTTCACAGTTGTCTTGTTTCTCAGATGTGTGAAGAAATACTTTATGAATATGTATACAGTGTGTATTCTTCGACGTAACATCTGCTACAGATTTCCTTTGTCTGTTATTTAATTAGAGTATTTTTTGAAATCGTGAAAGTAACTCTATCTGTCTGTATGTTACCTTTTCATGCCTTGTCGTCTGAACTTATTTCAATGGGCACGCTGGGTAGAGGAAATAAGATACTTTTGTATCTCGGTATTACGTTCCCTTGGAATAATTTCCGAGCTCAACCTGGCCGAAGGCGCAGGCAAAACGTAGTCAATCTGCCTAGCCTTTTCCCTACTATGTTGGGGTCAGCTTCCAGTCTAACCGGATGAAGCTGATTACCAGTATTTTACATGGAGCGACTGCCTATCTGACCTCCACAATCCAGTAACTGGGTAATACGATACGCCTTGGTAAGACTGGTCGTCAGACTTTCGGGCTTCTGACGACCCGTAACGACTGTCAAAGATCCAAGAATGACAGCCGGGACCAACGACTTGACTTTTTCTCCGAGGCACGGAGGAGTCTCGATATGTAAAGATGCTTCCACCCATCCACGGACCAACCGCGGCATGCGTAGCTTACCCTGATGGATCGACCCGTGTGGTTATTATTACTTAGCCACGAGCTCGTCTAGCGGGCAAAACCTAGTAACTATCTATGCAATCATTAAATAATAAATGCAATTATTAAATAATAAATGCAATCATTAAATAATAAATCCATATTTTATTAACATTACAAATAATAATAATTATATTCTCATTGTCTATCACTATCATACTGTCAGATTATGTGGTTCTTATTATCCAGATTATTGTTTAATGTGCTCTAATAATTAGTATACAAAGCGTTTATGATATTGTAATAGAATTATCCTTTGTCTGAGTCAAAGTTGCCCACTAAGTACGGTAGACCGCACGGCAGTGGCACAGAATAAATAAGTAGCAGTATTATATGTGACCGTAAAATAAATACCAACTGTGACTCGGTGGATTAATTTTCCGCGTTCGTGCGTTACGGCCGCGCACTCGATACTGTGCGGACTGTGATACACTGAGATTTCTAAGCGCGTCGTTTCGGCCGTTTTCTATGAAGATAGAACAAGAGGCGACTTTATACTGGTTTAGTTACCACTGACGTGCGTCAACTGTACTGTGCGTGTCTGAAGTTAACATACCGAGTAGATAGGCCGCCTGTGATTCTAGTTATGAGAATTTCGGTACAATGTTTTGAATTAATTATGAGCTAAATCTCAACCATTTCAAAGAAAATATAAAAAAAAAGTAGAGTAGTAGTATGTAGTGTCAGTAAAGTAGGCATTTCAAACCAATATCGTAATAATATATAACGTGATGGGTATATTCTATACTTATCTAAACAAGATAAAATAAAAAAATATTTTTTTTGGTTTCAACTAGCGCTTATAGTACTTTTAGTGGTATGAGGAACAGGGTGTAAAGTTCACTCATCCACCATAGAAAAGGGAGGATCCTCCGACCAGACGGGTGCTGTGTCTGGCGGGTAACTGCCCGTAAGTTGTTTTCTGATAGTCTTAAGCGCAGGCCACACCGCCAGCTAGCGGGCGGGCGGGTGAACATCGTTTCACCTCTTTACATACTTCGGTTCACACCGCGAGCTACAATATTTCGCGTAGTTTGTATAGTTTCCTTCGTTCGCTTCACCCGCTCCGCCCGCTAAGCTGGCGGTGTGGCCTGCGCTTTATCTATGTTTTTCGCTTGGTAAACTCTAACTGCGCGATGCAGGAATTGTGTGACGTCATGTCTTTGCTGCGTAGTTCGTATGTGGCGGTGTAACCGCTACATACTTATATGAGTTGAGTGAACCTCTTTTTTTTTTGTTTCATCATGTTTAAATAATCGAAACCAGTCCAACCAACTACCTAACTTTGTGAAGTTTACACAAAAAAAAAAAAAAAAACTGATATTTCAAATGTCTACCGGTTGATGACCCCAAAAAAAACTCATCAAATTCATTTATTTTTTATTTTATCTTGTTTAGCTATCGATACCCATCACGGCTGCGGAGTTTCACTAGCTAATTTATTTTGTACCTGTGTAATGAAGAAAATTTATAGTTTCATTACAAAAAGACGAACAAATCACTTTTCGCTTACTGCTAATAAAAAAACATAAATGACCATGAAATATTACAAAGTTCAGTTAAAATTCAAAGCTCGTGGTTTAATAACAGCCGCACGGGTCAATAGATCAGGTTAAGCAATGCTTTCCGCGGTCGGTTCGTGGATGGGTGACCATTTTCCATCGCCGTTGATCCCGGCTGTCATTTGTAGAAGTATGACAGTCGTTACGGTTCGTCAGAAGCCCGAAAGTATGGCAACCAGTCTTACCAGGGGGTATTATCCAGTAACTGGGTTGTGGAGCTGGTATTCAGCAGCATCCGATATGACTGGAAGCCAACGCCAACATAGTTATGTAAACGGCTCGACAGATGACGAATCAAAATTCAAAACACTGAAGACTGAATTCATCAAAGTGTTTTATCACATATTCGGCGTGCCTTATAAGGATGTTTGCAGAAACCATAGTTACCTAACACCGACAGTTAAGACCGAACAAGATAGCGGTATCACGGATCAAAGTATTATAGGATTTACCGGTATGGTGTGTGCAATGTGAAATTAAACGTTACATTTTAAGACCGTTGTTTACCGCGTGTAGTCGATGTGAATCTGTACGTCGTATTAAGGGACTACTCACATTTATTCAGCTCCATTCACGTTTCGCTGAACGATCTTGGTCACTTACACAGTTCTGCTTCTATCAACTGCGTTCAGCACAGTACAGTAACAGCGCTGAACGCGGCAGAACAGCGCTGAACTCTAGCTATAGCACTCGCATGATAATAACACAATTGTCCTCATTTTATACTTGTTTGCCGAGAAAGCTGAATAGGCACGGAAAGCTGAACGGATGCGTACGCGTGTCCATACATAATCGTTGTTTTCTATGGGCATAAGCTGAATAGAGCTGAATAAGTGTGAGTAGCCCCTAAGGCTAGTTTTATTGAAATAAGTCAGAAGTAAAGTCTTTTAGAGATAAAAAAGATAGGTACCTCTTTGTTTTTTAATTTCTGACTCATGAGCACAGACATGTTGATGTCAGCCTGTGACAAAAATGGGCTAAATAAATGTAAAGCTGATATCAGATGCTTTACTGAAGTAAATAAAGCAAGTTTATAATAAAATTCCAAAATCAATAAAATAGTTTTTAAATAGATTTAAAAAGAAACTGAAAGACTTGCTATGTATTAAATGTTATTATAATTTAAACGACTACTTGAATGATACTTTGATATCCTAATTTTATTGAATTGTTAATCTTTTATACTTTGACATCCTACTCTGACATTAAAATGATAGTTTGACATCCCAAATAAATTGTTTTTGTCTTTATGATATTATTATTGACATACCTAAAATTGTAATTGTAATTCTTAATTATGCAATCAATAATGTTAATACTAACCTAATGGTCTCTATCCTGTAATAAATCTATGTACTTAATATTTGCACGCCACACTTGGCAGAATGTGATGATACCATCGACTAATCTTAAGACCATATAATATACCATATTCTGACAAATAAAAGATTATGATTTTTTGTTTTATTTCAAGTTCATACGACAGCGTCATCTATCTACTCATTTCATTTTAGTTTTCGATCATTCGGAGCGCCGAAAGATGGCTGAGAGCCGAAATCCAACATCGTTGAATCGGTGAATTTATTTCTCACTTTTGATGCAGTTTGAGAAAAATAACTTGTGGTTGGATAGTAAACTATATTTTCTTACTGTGGATACTTATTTTAGACATAAAAGCCGAGCAAGCTTGATAATCTTTAAAAAAAGACGATTAGCATAAAAAATTAATCACGTAGTAAGTAACTGTCTTGTACAAGACAGTTACGTAATTGTAACATTTTCACTCGATTTTTTTTTTAATGCAAATAAAAAAAGATCCAATAAATCATAATTATAAAGTTCCATTTTGATTGTATGCGTGACTGTTAAGAATAACAATGCAAATTAGCATACAATTTAAGGAGCCTACTCTTATGATAACGCGGCGAAACGAAACAAGGTTTTTTTGTGGATTATAAATTGGTCTCTGATAGAAAAATTCATTCATCACTGAAAATTTATCATCAAGGTCTCTACTTTCAATTCATAGTTCATAAATATTTGCGGGTAAAAAATTACTTAAATACACTTCTATTAAAATTAAGAAGAAAAAGGTTACATTTTAATACGTTGTTGTTTACCGCGTGTAGAGTGATTTACGTAAAAGATGTGAATCTGTACTTCGTACTTTGGCTACTTCTATTGAGATTAGTCAGAAGGCTTTTTAGAGATAAAAGAGATGATCTCTAATAAAGTATAAATTTCTGACTCATACACACAGACATGTTAGCGTTAGGCTTTGACAAAATGGAAAAACAAAAAAAAAAAACAAAAAAGCAACAAAAAAACAAAACAATAAAAACAAAAAAAAAACAAAACAAACAATGTAAAAAACAACAACAATGTTTAAAACAATGTAAAGCTGATATCTGACGCTTCACTGAGACGCTTTATCTAGATAAACTACATAGATACAAAGTAAGAAAATAGATTTAAATTGACGACACTGGATCCTGTGTTAGTAATTGTTATTCTGTCCTTCTAGTATGTAAATGTTTGATGTAAGGTGTCTATTTGTACGACAAGACTGTCTCTGAAGTTTCGTTTCTCTAAGTTATGGTCTTGAAGCGCAGAAGCTGCTGAAGTTACGCTTCACTTAAAGTGGCGTGTTTTGTCGTCAAATAGAAGTAATGAATCCCATACTTTGTAAAATTCAACTTTATGTCTGTTAGTTAGCTTATAACTCCAGGTCACATCACAAGGTTTTTTTTTGTAGATAATTTTTGTAATGCTAATAACAGTATCCTGTAGGAAAAAAAGCTGTTTAGCCGGAAATAATAGCCAAAATAAATTGCATCAACGTATACGTTTACAGATTGATAAAAAATGAGATTTTATGTCATTCTAAGAGAAAAAAAAGATCTTAACATTTAAAATCAAATAAATTGGTATAGTAATAAATAAACATTATTTTTAATATTTTCTGCCCGTTTCTTGACAAAAATATCATTTCAAAAGAAAGTTTATCTACGGTATAGTGAACATAGCGTTTCATTTCGGTTTTATTTTGCCGAGAGTATGATGGAAGGAATGATATTCAAATTAATATAAAGAAAATAAATTCCTCTGTCAATCTAAGATGTTTCTACGGCCAAACTACCGAACCTATATTGACGAATACCGCAAAAAAGCAATTTGGAAAACGGACAGAGTTTTGCGTTCCGGAAAATTAAAAACATTATATACAACTAAAGTCGTGATGGCCCAGTGGTTAAGGGGTCGTCTTTTTTACACGAGGTTGTGGGAACAAATCCCGGCAAGTACCAATTCATAATATGTACTTTCTGAGTTTATCTTGGACATCAGATACCGGTGAAGGAAAACATCGTGAGGGAACCTGGACTTGTCTATACAAATAAATAAAATTGAAGTGTCTGTTTGTAATTTCAAAATAACAGCTTTTTACTAAATGCATATGAAAGTATATACGACTCATACAACAAAAATACAAATTATTATTTTTTTGTCTTTCTGTCTGTCTGTCTGTCTGTCTGTTTGTTCCGGCTAATATCCGAAACGGCTGAACCGATTTGGACAGGACTTTTTGGAGTCTCACTGGCAGCTATGTAAATAAAGTTGATGTTTATGTCGTGGCCAGATCTTAGAATTGACCATTTCATGAAGTGTTCGGCTATTTCATGAAATTGTTGCATTTCATGAAATATAACATCGACCGCTGATCACACATCATGATGTGGTCTAGCCAGATCATTGAATACTCAACGTTTGACGATATGAACAGTTAAACGCTCGAATACTTTATGATGTGGCCAAAAATTATTGATCATATCGTAAAACAGTTAGATTATCCACCGGTAGAGGCGTTGATGTCGCTTTCTTTTTGTTGTGCATCATGGCGACGGCATACAACAAATCAAACAAAATAGAGTGACCACAAAAAAAACTCGATGGACTTTTATTGGATTTCCAAATGTTATATTATGGAAAGAGGAAGTCACTAATATAACCCATGTCGGGATACTATAACCGGTGTGCTGAGCAATATAGCACTTAAAATTTGTTTAAAAACAATAAAAAATTCACGCCGCTTATGGCACTCCGAGTCCCCGACGAAATGTGTTAAGTTAGGTTAGAAGTTAGAACTGTGTCCAACCGCGCGCGAGCCAAGAGAGTGAAACGAGTGGTGCCGCGGCAGCGGCTGGCTAGCGCTACTTCCAACTTGCGCGACTTCGCGGACGAAGTCGCGGGTAACAGTTAGTAGTTAATATAAGTCTGAAATCGCCTACCCGTCTTAAACAAGCGTGGTGATCTATATATTAAATATTAAAACAAAAAAAAATGGTAGCCCCACGGTATCGGGAACAGGGTTCAAGGCTACCGGAGGCGGTCAGGACTACAGAGATAGGAATTATTAGAGGCATTTATAGAATCTGGCATTTGAAGAATCTGGTATTCACAGAATCTGGCGTGTTAAACTCGCCTGGCACAATACGCACTAACCTAACAATGCGAGCCATGTCCAGGAGTACCGTTTTCTGAATCAAGCCCTTAGTCCAGCTGCCCAACGAGAGCCACCTTAGGTGTTGGTCGAAGCTGTTGGCAATTAAGCCTTTGGCTGATATGAGTATCGGCACAGTGATCGCTGTATTCAATTATTATCTCCTTTATTTCATTTATATACATATAATTTACATTTTTAAATATTTTTATAAAAACAAAATAATACAAAAACATTTAAAAATATAAAAAATTGTAGCCCACCGGTATCGGGAACAGGGTCCAAGCTACCGTTTATATTATTATTATTAAAGGTACATATACCTACAGTTGACTTACATCACAGCTATAGTTTTATACCATTAGTATACCATATTAACGACCATCTCATAAACATCTCACAAAATTAATAAAATCGACTAGTCTAATAAAACGACCATGAAACCAGTAAATATTTTGACATCCGTTTGTGAATCCTACTCTTAAAACTCTTAACTCATTCCTAACAGTTTTACAGCGCAATAAAAACGTTTGCCTACTTTCAGTAAACAACTCTGAACGGTTTTTATCCTATTTTCGTAGACATTTAGCCTGAGGACTTACACCATGTAATATTGTTTTCTTTGAAGTTCTATTTTGTGGAGATGCACACGGAAATTGTGGAAAGCCGTGCTGTAATTAGTAAACAGCTTATCACGTGAAGGGTACGCTTTGCTTGAGCACATGAATTATTTTTGGAATTAAAAGCTAATCTAAGATATGACAGCTTTTGACTTAGTTTAGGTTTCCGTTCCGTAGCCGAAGGATGCCAAACGGAACCCTATTACTGGATAGGATTGCTGGCTTGGGATCAGGATCCGACGTTGGCCTAGCACACCTCACTTTTGCATTGTATTAATTAATGAATTTATTTGGCGACCCGTGATTCACAGTCCACTTCAAACAAAACAAAACACTGTTCGATTTTGGCGGTTATTTACGTCATTGTAATATCAAAACAAAGAATCACTCGGGTAAATAATAAATCCTGTCAAGTGATAGTAGGTACTTACTTATTCCATGTCATTACTCCGACTATGAAATAGTTATCTGTGGAATTTATATCGCATAATATTAGCATGAGATACAAAATTATTTTTTTAAGTTGCAGAAAATCGCCCATATTATATAAAATACGTTATGAATCGGCGTTTTTAGTATTTGTTGATTATAAACAGTATATGTTCCATAATACACACAAGTTTCAAATTCCTAATTTGTTTAGTTGTGGAGATAGAGCTCGTACAAAAATGGTCTAAAACAGACAACTTCTACGGCCCCCTAATTCATCATTTTTGAAGATAAAAACAAATAGTTTGGAAATTCCAAAAGTGCACGCCTCATAACACACATTCATAAACGAAAAATAAATTCAAAACATAGTTTCTAACAAAAATTACCAATTTATCACTTTTCATGAAGTATGTTTTGACTGCTGTTTTACCCATCAGTATGGGTAAATTTCTAACCTCGCAACCCTTACCTAATGTCAAAGACTATTTATTTAGATATTTACGTTGCGGGTTGCTAGGCAACACATTAAGTCAAGGTTGAAAATGTTTAGATAAAGATATTATATTTTAGTTAGTATTTTATTAATTATAATTAAACTACTATGAATAAAAGAGCCATTTTCAATAGGGTTCCTTCTATGGCCGAAAAAAATGTATTAAAAAAAAATTGACTCAATTCATTGATTTTATCGCAAGCTACAATGTTTTCAAGCTTCATAAATTGACGGACAGGATTTTTTTTTCAACTATTTTGATGTTTTTTTCATTTCTGCTGCATTAAATCAATTAGTAAAAAGTACAGTATTAATCTCCATTTAATCATCTATACAATGGTATATAAATTAAGTAGGTTATGTGTACTAGCAGGAGTGAAACAATAAAAACAGTTGCAGAAATGGGGCAAAAAATATTTTTCGATCGTAGAGCACACTCTAATGCTTCGCATTACGAGTCGTGCAATAAAAAATATATTTATTCTCTAGAAAATGATAAAAGATAGAATGAAATGACATGCCAGGGTCAGATTTTTTTTTTTTTCAATATTTAATTTTATTGTATGGCGACCCCCCTTTAATTTTTAATTTTATTATTTGTTGCTCTTGCGGCAATAGAAATGCTCAATCTGTGAAATTTTCAACTGCCTACCTATTACGGTTCATGAGATAGAGCTCGCTGACAGACAGACGGACAGCGGAGGCTTATGAATAGGGTTCCGTTTGTCACCCTTCGGGTACGGAACCCTAAAAAGTATAGATTTATAAAAAATTGTACTATAGGGGGCCCGGCAATCTAAAAGGGGGCCCGGAGCCCATGTATGCAGAAAACTTTAAGAACTAGAAGAATATAAGAGCGAGCGGAGCGAGCTCAAAAATTTTGTACCCTACATTTATATTTAGAATACATAAGAGGCCCCGCGGACCACACCCCCTTAGTCCACCAGTCGAGCCACTATGGATGATATAGCAATGCTAAATCTTCAGTTTTCATATGATATTGAGGATGTACCGGGTCATTTACAAATGAACGTGATTGATCTCTAATCTAATGACACTCTCAAAAACTATTTCTGTGAAATTAATGATCTTGTTAAGTTTTATGGCAGCTTGGCATCTGATTTTGACGAATTGAAAAGGTTTGCTCAGCAGTTAATTAAAAATGTTGGCAGTACTTACTTATGCGAACAAACTTTTAGAAATCTCAATTACAGAAAAAACAAATACTTATGCTTCTTGTTTCACAGATGAGCATTTGAGAGCCATTCTAAGAATTCCAACTACAATCATGAAAGCAAATGTACAACAAATAGCCACTGAAATACAGCCTCAACGTCACACTGAATTTTGTTTATGTAAAGTACTTTGAAGTTCTCATTTAAGTTTTTTATTATTTTTCCTCATTTCTTTGTCTATCATTGCTCCTTTTTAAATATTTTTTATAATACCAGATAGACAGATAGATACCTATTAATCCTACTAAATAATATGAACAAGTGCGGCCTGCCTCTACCACATTTTCCTCCACCTACCTCGCCTCTATCTTTAGGCCACTATGTGGCCCTTACCTGCTAAAAGGTTGGACCGCTGAGATAAAAGACAATATGCTATCTTTGTCATATAACTGACACGACATTATCGAAAGGTTTATTATAGAAGTTGGTGGCGATTCCGATGAAATTATTAATATATTTAATTGAAATTATTATTATATATAATTTATTGTAAAACTGGGTCATCGTCTGGGTCATATTAGGAATTATAATTATTAGAATATGTTTTCCTGTACACTTCTTATCATTATCCTGTTTACCGTCTGTCTGCGAGTTGTCGGTACCTACCTACATTTTAATGAGCTTGTTCATAAAATAAAACATCGCCGATTAATGAGCAAAATACCGTAGTTCTTTTAATTGGAAATAGTCTGAGCATCACTAAAAGGGAGGGAAGTTAATGGTAATGACACCATTTTTCGATTAAAGTTAGGTTAATTTAGCGGACCAGTGGTGGCCCAGTGGTAACGGCCCCGACTTACGAGTTGTAGGTCGTGGGTTCGAACCCAAGCAGGCGCTACTTTTTGTAAATAATTTCATCACCACTGCTCTCAAAACGGTGTCGGTGAAGGAAAACATCGTGAAGAAACCGGCATGTCTTAGAACCAAAAATTCGAAGCCGTGTGACATCTACCAACCCGCACTGGGCCCGCGTGGTAGATTACGGCCCACTCCCTCTCACAGAGAGGAGGCCGGTGTCCCAGCTGTGGGAACATTAATAGGCTGATTATATATATGTGTTATGAGTACTTATGAGTAATTAGCTAATTTTAGTTGCCATATTCTAACAAGGTATATGAATCTTTTACTTAATTACCAAATGTAGCTACCCCAAGTGGGTCTAAATCTAAAACTTGATGGCAACAGACTAGAATGATGCAATATTTTAAGTAAAGTTATATTTTTAACCATACTTATGTTGGAGCATCAACAACAGTTTTGAAAATATGAAAAGAAAGATTCAGTTAATTGTGCTCAAGATTTTAAGTAGAGTAAATCTGTACTTTCTGAGTTTAACTTGGACATTACTGGAGGGTCGATCTCTGGATTCTTACATTTGGGGGGGGGGTCTGAACCCCCCAACCCTAAGTTAAGAATTAAAGGGGGACCTTTAATTCTTAACTTTATTTTATTTTTATTAATAAAGAACTAGAGATTTAGATATAACGAATGATCAAATCAAATGAAATTTTATCTTACACCCAGGTGGCTTTTAACGCCTAAAGTTAACTGAAAGATAGAAACAAAAAAGATAAGATTTATGTCGTCCTTTCAGCTCCAGACTATTACGAGAGATTGTCTGAATAAGTCAATTGCACGCAGAGTACCTTCCAATAACCTGAACTTTATATAATTATGTTGAAAATCAATTTCAGATTTTCCTTTGTAGTTTATGCTAGGAGGGACAAATACGTCGTAACATATTTCAATATTATAAGACTATTCACTGAATTCTGAAAAGACAATATTTTTTAACCTGTTGTAAAATTGTTGAGGTTTTAGTTACCTACCTACTTTGCTTCGACGTTTCATAAATCATGAAAAAACGTTCAGGACTATTTTGCCCGTAAGTTCAAGAAGAGGTGTATATGAGCAATGACCGCAGACTTATCGTAACTTCGTAACCGACACTTAAAACAGTAACTTTTACGAAAAAAAAACTTATTTTCGCAAAAAAGTGGCTTACGATAAATTGGCGGTCTGCATAATAGTTCACCTACATTTTGCCACATAGCCTATTGGTCCCATGCAAAGTTAGGGTAAATAAATTGCTTATCAATTTGACCACCAACTTAAACTGTCCGTATATTCAAACCACAACTGCCATTCTTTGAAAATTGTATGAAAAGGCTATCAGGTTATAATGTCCCCACTGCTGGGACACAGGCCTCCTCTCTTCGAGTGGGAGTGGGCTGTAATCTAACACGCGGGCCCAGTGCGGGTTGGCAGATGGCAAAGTCATGTCTTCGAGATTTTGATTATTAATAGAGTATAAAAACTTGGCTTGGAGGAGCTCGTGGCTAAGTAATAACAGCCGCACGGGTCGATCAATCAGGTTAAGCTACGCTTGCCAGGGTTGGTCAGTGGATGGGTGACCATCTTTACATAGCGAGACTCCTCCGTGCCTCGGAAAGCATAACTTGCTTAACTTGCTTGCTTGCACAACCGTTGGTCCCGGCTGTCATTTGTGGATCTTTGACAGTCGTTACGAGTCGTCAGAAGCCCGAAAGTTGACACCAGTCTTACCAAAGGGTATTGTATTACCCAGTTCCTGGGTTGTGGAGGTCAGATAGGCAGTCGCTCCATGTAAAATACTGGTATTCAGCTGCATCCGGTTAGACTGGAAGCCGACACCAAGATAGCTGGGAAAAAGGCTAAGAAGATTGAATACAGTATAAAAAACTATTTAATTTCCCTAACTCTATCTAATAGAAGTCTCCGGTATGAGTTCAAGCTTCTGAAATAGTTTCAAGATCTAAAAAGTGAATTATTTTTCGTAGGAACGTCTCAAAATTCCATTTCTGAAGAGTTAAGTAGTCGGTTGGTTAGGAATAATAGATACCAGTAGATATCGTCGTCTAAGAGAGCTAAACTGCTAAGTCCATAGTAGTGAATTTGTAAGGGGATAAAAAAAACGGAATTATTGTCTTATTAATAATAGGATGAAAAAAATGAAGATCCCGTTGGTAGATATTACATTAAGCTATTTTTATTTATACAAAAAAATATTTTACAATTATCTGTTTTAAAAATAATATGAGAAAAAAGGAGTTAGCAAATTTTATTTTGAAAAACTCAAATTTATTTTATGTAATATGCGGGAGTTAGCAGAAAATCATTTTAAATAACAGTCTTAAAAGGAAGAATGGTACTTATTAAATAAAAAAAATTAAGCAATTATTACAAAATATTATCATAAAACTTTCTGAAATCCGACGGGAGCGTTTGCTTGATAATCTGTTTCATACTTGCGAGTTCACTTTTCAAAAAAATTGCGCGAAATGTGCGAGTTAGCAAGTTTGACGCGGCAAATTTGACAACCGTGGAGTTGGCAGATATGATTGAGGCGCGAAAAGAGGTTTGTCGTGTGTCAGACGCTGTTAGCAAGTTTTACGATTTTGTAGAATTTTGCTTGCTCTTTCCATTGATACCAAAAACTTATTTACGGTAAAAATGGAGTTAGCAGATTAGCACTTTTAGACGACGATATTATTATCTGTGTTCTTATAAAACTGTCAAGAGCAATCCACCTGCCAATATTGTACGAGGTAGAGAGGTGCAGTATCACGTTTATAAACAGTTGACATTCACTGAATAAAACATTCCTGAGTTATTTGAGAAGTATTATGCCTTTTAGGACTTAGCCAAGACATCGCCTCCAAAACTTAGTCATGCCATAATCCTTTGTGTTGCACCAACATTTAGGACATGGTTGGTGTGTACAGTTACAGAAACTAATTGTTTATCAAATTGTCACACTACGTCAATTTACTGTGCCACTTCATACGACTATCAAAAAATTAGAGTTCTGATTTGAATACGTGGACAATTTAAGAGAACCTGAGTTTAATAAAAACAAAAAAATTGCGGGAAAATTACGCATAAAAAATACACAAATACGAAAATAACAAGTTGAGGGAAAATATGCGTCACATCCACGCAAAAGGCCATCGCTCAGCATAATGCTGCGATCCTATGCGAGACAGAGACGTAGCGTTATTCAAATCGTTACGTGTGCGCAATTTTTTTTGAAAACACGTCACTTTAGATTTGCGCAAACCTAAATTTGCGCAAGCAAATCGTTACGTGTGTGGCTAGCATAAGTCAATTTCAAAAAAACAAAACTAAGTTTAGGTACCTATCACCACTGTAATAAATGAAAACAAGGCAAAGAAGGGAAAAATTTATAGCCTGTCTACAATTATCGTCTCGCAGTAACCTACCGTTGCAACCAATACTAATTACTTCTTTGTACAAGAAGAGGCATTTATCCTCCACTAAGACAAATTACAGACCAGTACTCTTGTGCTAAATTACTGTAATTCACACCCGCGTTCAATGTGTCCTAGTTACCAACTACACCATACAGTAAATCAGTTAAAGTGCGCGTTCATTTGGCATTGTTATGTGAAATAAGTGGGCGCTATATTGCTCATTGAGCTATAGCATATTCTGCTCTTAATTGTTAACTCGATATTGGTCTGTCATTTATTTAAAACTTACGACCACCCCTGCTTCGCCACGGTTTTATAAGTTGACAAAACAAAGACATAAGTAGTATATTTTCACCACAACATTAGAAGGTCCATATAGATATAACTGTTTTATTTTCAAACCCACGGTACGTAAATAATCATTCCACCACATACACACTTCCATAGTCCAATTACCATAACAATCATTCATAGGTCTCAAAGAAACATTAACAACGGGTTCTTTAATATCAGAAAAAGCCTTCTGTAAAAAGCGATAACAAAATCTATGCTCAATAACAAAAGGATCATCAAATCGGAACCCCGAGCTCTGCTCGGGCCAAAATAGAGAATGCTCATTTAATAGCATAAGATAATTCATAATAATTCCGTGCTGCCATGATAATTAGGTACTTACTAATTCCATGCTGCCATGATAGTAGGTACTTACTAATTCCATGCTGCCATGTCATTATTCTAAGGTAGACATCTTGTTCTAAAGTTGGGGCGACCGAGCTCTGCTTGGGTGAAAATAGGAGTAAAAGGAATTTTCACAGATATAAGACCTAGTGAGATCGATTTTCCGCCCCCGTAAACCACTATATTGCAACTTTTATCGAAATCTTTACAACCGTTTTCAAGAACGTGATTACAAATATATACCTATACTAGCGGACCTGGCAGACGTTGTCATGCCCAAACAGCGCCACCTACCGGATCCAATAATATTTTCAAACCATGCATGGAACCACTCAAATATACACACAAGATTTCATCCACACAGTAGTTAGGTGACAAACACATATGTACAGCAGAATGATATTTAGAAAGATATATATTTAAATACAAATATTGCTCGTTTAATAGTATAGAATGTACAGATACACGTTCTGGAATTTTAATCATTTACTAAATGATGGTGGAAACCCAATCAATATTCGTAGCGTAGTTTAAAAAAACAACGCGGTTACACAAAGAGACACGAAAAGTGACTTAAATCTAATTTCAAATCATTCATTTCATTTATTATATTACTTACTTATTATACATTTAAGAATTTTGGAAATAAATTATTAAAAAATATATACAATAATATTTTCGCCAAAAAAACAATAAGTAGGTACCAATAAAACCTTCCTTTATTAGATTAATAAAATAAAACTTAAAATATCTAAACTTTTTTCAACATCTTTTATTACGATTATAAACCTGTCAGAAAAATGTGTTCAATAACGGCCCAGAACCGGAACTGCCTCAATAAAAATGATTACGGGCTCGCTCAATATGACGATGAAACCCAAATCTGTCGCCAGTGAACTGTAAGTTTCCCTAAAGAATAATATGAATCTGTTAACTTATAGTGGATATAATATGTCAAAGTCAAGGTCAAATCATTTAGTTCCAATAGGCACATCTGAACGTCAAAATTTACAAAAAAAAAAAAAAAACTGGTCTCCCCTTCCAACCTTCCTCATTTTCATACGGAGAAGAATGGGCAAGAAACTCCACCGTTACTCTTTTATAATGTTTTACAATATTTTGTATAGGTACATTAGTTACAATAATTATGTGAAGACTGATTAAAATTAGGGCTATGACTAGCAACTTACCAGGTAGGTATATATTATAATTTTCATAATTATTTATTTATCCAAAAAAGTGGTCCTATATGAAATGACTATACTTTATATTAATTTATAGTTTAATTAATGACTAGCGAGCAAATCATTGAAATTTCTTTTTTAACAGGTAGATATAATTTTTTTTTAAACATAAACATTTCGGAATAAATCATCTAAATGATGGTGAAAACCGTATCAAATTCCAATGCGTAGTTTATAAGAACACTTTGGCTGTTCTGATTCGGGCTATAGCTAACACCCGGTTTTAAAAAGCTGTTAAATTCAACCACAAATTCAACTAACACGTTATCATAATCTCATGTTAACTGCTCAGATTAGTTTTCTGAAATAATTGTTATTATTTATCTATAAGACAGCGTGTTAGTTGAATTTATCAGCTTTTTAAAACCGGGTGTTAGCTATAACCCGAAACAAAACAGTCAAAGTATTCTTATAAACTACGCATTGGAGTTACCATAACGTTACTTCAAACATTCCCAAGTGGTTTTAGATCAGTACACTTTTACGTGACTGATAGAAAATCTCAGAAAATATAGCAAAGGTCGTCCCAACTGCCTTATCTTTTATTCTCAAACAGCAGCTTATTTTATTTACAGAATATTATCCGTTATCTTTCCATTCTTTTATCAATAGATACAAATGCGAGAAGAACTTCCAATTACGCCATGTTTGATGTGATGTGATGCACTATCTAAAAATGGAACATTGTCACGTTTGAGTGTTGGCACTTCACTTTTTGGAACTGATATTAAAATATTGATAAAAAGATTCTGACGTTCATTTTTTAAATTGCACATGCATGTATGTCGTGATTCCAAGGTTAAGTGTAAATAAAAGATAAAATGAGTATAAAAACATTGAATGGAAAACACGAATAATTTTTAGGACTGGTTTAACATTTTTTATGAGGGCGTAAATAAATAATCCTGAATAAGCATACAAATGGGTATTTACAGAAATAAACTGTGCATTTTAAATCAGACGCTCCTTGCTTTATGAAACCGTTTGTTTTTATGTATTTTTTTATCTTTTAATAGAACCTTTTCAGTGCGCAGTTGCAAAGCAAATCGTATCTATTTGCTAAATTACTAATGAGCCGCCTTGTTAGCTTTATTTCCTTTGCAACTATTCTGTGAAAAACTGTTTTATTTGAGAAGAAATTATAGATAACTTACTATAAAAAGTAATCAGAACTTACCTTTCTAATATTAAGTACTTATTTATAATAAATCCCCCTGAGTGTCGATGTTTGAAACTTTTGAACTCGACCAACAGTTTTTTTTTAAACAAAATTATTCTTTCGAGAAACTCGATTCAGTCAGAGAGAATATTTTTTCCCCATACTCAAGGTTTTTTTGTTTCAGGTAGATACTATTTATTATTTACCTACCTATTTTTATATTTTCAAAAAAAAAATAACCATAACTAAACCGAACATTAAAATAGTTAAATTAAAATGAAATAATGTGAACTAATAATTTTATATTTACTAAACCGTACATTACCGTATTATCAAATTCTACAAAAGATCACTATTTCCCTATTGTGACTAACAACGTGAAAGCTCATAATAGATTTAATCCTATCAATAAAAATATTTTACAACGGGAAATCAGTGACCCAGATATTCATATCAGGACTATCGATAACAATAATTGTATTAGTTTTATCGATAAACATTTATATTTACGGAAAACAGCATGGTTACCAGCTGCATAGTTTGTCTTTCACGAAATTTTCTTTCTGTACAGTGACGAACATAAATATAACTACTGTGGACAGCGCGGCAGTAATATCTGATTTCATTATTTTTATCCCTTAATATCTGTCGCCAAGACGCAGCATAAATATCTGACACTGAAGTTTGAAAGTAGAAATGACAACAATTTTTTTTTTTTTGGCAACTTGCTCAATGTCGACTAATCAATTTACCCATACCGTAGGCTCCATCTTATAGTATGTACTACTGCCCTCATTTTATTTTCGCCACAGCATGGTCTTATTTTTCCATTAATAATATACTGTCTAAATTGAGCAACAGTGTAGAGATACACTGTTGGTCAATTTAGACAGTATAACACCAAGAGGTGTACACCCCCTTTCTAGAAATTATCATCTTTAACTCAATATTTTGCACATATCTGTAATGTATATCGTAGGTACTTTTGCTTACTCTCTCTCTTTTTCCTTTTACTTAAGAGCGGTTATCCTAAAAGTTGGTAACGTCTATTCTATTCTTTTTTTTATAAATGGCAGGCAAAGGCGATGTCGACTATTCTGCCAATGTCTAAAGTGGGTTGGAAACGTCGCAAATAGCTGTCAAATATAAACCTTTTTGGCTTAATTTGGCAATACTACTTTATGGAAATTAGAAATGTGGCTAACTAGTGAACTAAAATATTGATTATGAAATATGCAATAATTAATATCGTAACACCGAATATTTAGTTTTAGTTGTAAAAAAAGTATTTAGAAACTTTCCACCATTTCCGCCTTTTTTACACTACTACAGCATCATATTCAATGTTATATGATTGCAATTTACTATTAATAATCTAGTTCGCTAGCTAGCCACATTTCTTATTTCCATACAGTAATATTGCCAAATTAATCAAAACATCGAACTATTTGACATTTATTTGCGACGTTGCCCACTATCAGAATAAAAATTATGTTACTAATGCTAAATACGAGTAATATGCTTTATAAATAAATACCTTTCTAATCACTCCGCTTCATACCGATAGACTGATCCTACAAAATATTAGCTTAATCACAGAAAGTATGTCAGAAAAAGAACAGGCTAGAAACTTTTATTTTCAGTCAATTTAAGCCAGAAAGCTTTCAGGCTTAAAAACTTGTTATAGGTATACAATTTCAGCCAATTTTTTAAGCCCTATGGACTTTATTCCTTTAGTCGATGTTTCGTTAGTGATACCTACCACAACGACTAACTATTGATTTTCAGGATCAATTACTTCAATTAGTTTAGGTAAGTAAATAATTAAGTGGACCCTAACGTTCCTGCTTTTAAGTGTCCCTTAGTTGATTGCCAGATTAGTGGCACTTAAACTTAGATTACAATATAATCTATATGATATATCTATTATAATGTCAAGTCTTAAAGTCATGATATCAATCAATGAAATATGCCTAATGATAATGATATAAGATGATAATATGTCTTTTTCAATTCATATGCACTGTCTGAGTTTGTCTTGGACATTACTGACATCGATAAAAGAAAAACACCGTGAGGAAACCTGGACTTGGAATATTATAATTCTAAAATCGTCAACTCGTCTTGAGCAAGCGTGATGCTCAATGGTCGTGCCTTCTCTGAATGAGAAGAGGAGCTTGCAGTGGGACAGTAACAGGCTCGTATTATTATTTTATATTACATGATATAAAAAATAAATGTAGAAAATCTCAAATGTAGGAATTGCACACAGAAAATGAGTCAAAGAAGATAAGTAACAAAAACGTACAAAAAAATCGTCCGTTTTTCCGGATAATACCACGATTCTCTTTGTATGTGGAAAATTCAAATAAGAGCGTTGATTACGACTTTTAAAAAAAGAAGTCTTTTGACGATGGAACGAGCTTTGACTGCCATAATGACATTATGGAACTTACCGGTTTGAACCAGATTTTAGTCGTTATAACTTTGAAACTGTCCTTATTCTCTTGCTATGCCGAATTAAAATGACCGGTTTAGTATTACTAATTGTTAGAGGTTAGGTAACAGTTTGTATCAAATTGGGAAGTTAGTAAAGTTAAACGATGAAACGCGATCCATTTTGTTACCCGTTAACGATAACTTCAGTTTTGTTACGCTACGAAACGTTTTCATTTATTTTATAATTAAACATAAATATTTGATATTTCATTTCTATGTAGTCCCTAGGGGCGGAGTCTTAGGCTGCCTGTCCACCGGAGCGGAGAGGAGAGGAGAGGAGCGGAGATGTGTCAATATTAACCAATAGAATCAAAACTCCGCTGCAGAGGTGCGATTAGGGTTGAGAATTAGTAAACGATAAGAGTACCTATAAAAACCAAAGAAAAAAAAGGAGTTATTTAGACCTCGCTCCATAGAAGCAGGATTTTTTTTCCTAATATACTTCGGCCTTATATGATTAGATTACTTATATTCTTATAAGATAAGGTTTTACCAAAGTTTTTTTATTCCTTTTTATTAATTAATAATAATATTTTTTATCACATACAGTAAATACCTAGTAATTAAGTAAAACAGTAAGTCATGATTTATGAAAAGTAGCTGTAATTTGGTAACATTTTAGTAGAGCATAATAACAGCTTTAGAGCCCTTATTCATTTTAAAATTTAAAACACGAAATAGAAAATATTTGCACTGAAATAAATAGATAATAACCCCAAAAAAAGATGCAATAAATGTTCAAATATTGAAAAAATAAGTTTACAAACCTTTACGAGGCGACTTGATCGTTCTGACGGTCCACTGAAACACTCGCAAACTGCCACAAACAACAAAAGTTCAGTTCTCTATGTTAACTAAATTCCACAGTCTATACTTTATTCAAAACAATCACGAAGAAAAACTAACGCGACGTCAATAAATCAAAACTAAAAGAACGCACTTTTTTAAATCTGTCAAAGTTATTTGAAATTCGAACGAACAAGAACAGTCTCAATAATCATGTGGAAAATATTTTTTTAAACGTTGTCTTTTTTAGTTCTTTGGTTTGGCTGTGGAAAACTGCTTACAACCAAGTTTTGCTGTTTATCGTGTTGTTGACGGCTGATACCGGTACAGAGGTTCGCATCGGACGCTGGCTGTATACAGACTGAACGTAGCGAACGCTCGCCTACGCTGTCCGTCGTAGCCTACGTTCTTACTTTGAAAATATAAGCCGTAAAGACGAGTGTACACTTCTTTATTAGTTGCCAGACTTTATTAATATTTAGAATAAGTATTGTCTTGAATAAAACCTCTTTAGATGATCATAAGCGAAAAAAGTTAGGTATGTATTGTTATGTAACGTGAATATAGACTTTGATAAAATATTAACTGCTTTGCAGGCTCTGAAATGAAGGTCGTTTAATGTTATTGTCGGGAAACTTAACTCGCAAATTCTCATGCAAACATAGTAGAATCGTTAATAACGTGTGCGATATGATAATGTTATTCAAACTTGCCTACCGTTACAGAAATTCCAGACACTGAGTTCTGAGATCTTGGCTCCTTGCCAAATTCAACATTAACGTAGTAAAAAGAAATAATTTTTCATACTCAAAACTGAGAGTTATCAAGTAGATCAATCATGAAATGGATTCGAAGCAGCTGTTTGCGAAAGTTGATTGAAATGCGGTTCAATAAATTGTTGGCGGAAGCAGACTGCAATTTGGGAGATAATTTATATTCTATGATTTTTTTTTTTTAATAGCGGTTTAAGATTGCCAATATTGAAATCCTAATTCTAACTAATAAAAAATTGTGAAAGTGAGTTTGTTTGTTTGCTACGTTTTCACGCTAAAACGGCTGAACGGATTAAAATGAAATTTGGCACGTAGGTAGACCATGACCTGGAAAAGGACATCATCATCATCAGCCTATTAATGTTCCCACTGCTGGGACACAGGCCTCCTCTCTGTGAGAGGGAGTGGGCCGTAATCTACCACGTGGGCCCAGTGCGGGTTGGTAGATGTCACATGTCTGAAAAGGACATAGGGTACTATTCAAGCTGGATCACAGACGAAATCGCGGGTAACAGCTAGTTCATGATAATTGGCTAGCAATATCTAAAAGGTTGGTAGGTAGGGATATAGCAAGTTGACTGCTTCATTGGCTTAGTGACTGCGAACGATTTGAGATTTGGGTCTGGGTTCGATGCCCAGGTTAGACCAACTGTTGTTGGGTGTTAGCCTAATTTACTTAGTAAATTAGGCTCACAAGCTATTCGGAACTTGAAACCTAACTTGCAAAATATGTGTGAACTAGACACCCTTGACTAAGCCTTTGGGGAATGCAAGCTAATGTAACGTTACATACAGTTAGGGAAATTAATTGTTTATCAAATTGACTCACTGCGTCAATTTGCCGTATTATACAATAATATCTGGTCAAGCCGAGCTCTGCTAGGGTGAAAATATAAACATATCGTCCAGGTACACCAGCGTTTTATAAGATCGCAATTTAGGGGTTTACGGTAGTGAAAAGAAAGATCTAGCTAGGTCTAGGCTGCAATAACTTTACCAAAAAGTAATAAAAAATCGTACTATTATTGTAATAAATAAATAAATAAAAAGGTATTGCTATTTTAAATTCACATTTTTAGTACCAAAATTACCCCAAATCCATTAAAAAATTTGCAAGTTATAAGATAAGATAAGATAATTTTATTTGTCCAAAACATGAGTATACACACACATAGCATGCAAGATGTTATAATTAAATTATGTCACAGTCACACAGTACAAATTTCAGGTTTTTACTTAATCAAATAATTATATACATTATTCAAATTATTATCAGTAAAAAATAGAAAAATTAAAATGTTATACGTAATAATGTCAAGAACTCATAATATAAGTATAATAAAATTAGTCAATTGAATGTCAAAGTAATTAAGTTATGGCTCGTAGACACCCGTTAAATGACGGCCTCCCGCACGCCATGTAAAAAACCCGTAAAATATCCCTTTAAAAAAAATGCGATTTTTTTAATTCTTTTTCCTGAAAATTACCACATAAATTGACTCACAATATGGACAGGGTTTTTTTACATGTTGTATAGGTATATTTCGTTTATTGCGGATCACACATAAAGTACCTCCTACACACAATCCATATAGTATTAGTAACAACGACTGAAAAACGATGTAAACTAACCTAACAACGCTAATAACTACGTGGCTCACCTCATGTTGGCACTTGCCTCCACACCCAGTGCCTAATAAAGGGGCTGTCCATCTTATCATGACATGTTTCAGTATGCTGTTGGTGTTGGAGCTTCTGCGCAAACTACCGGTTGTTGACGCCGCCCACTTTCTTATTATAGCATAAAAATCGTCAACACAGGCTTCCGCGAACATCTACGAAGCGCTGCAGAAGCGCGGAAGCCCTAACAACATCCTAAATCCATTATTATCGGAGCGCGTAGGACATTGTAGGACCTCTCGCCGTCCGATAAGGACCAGCCCCTGGTCGACGGCGCGTTGTGTTCCACGCGCGCCTCAAAGAGATGTCAGCACAACTGACGGAGTCTGCAAGGGCCGATGCCTGCCGGGGTTGCGGGAAAGTCCTAAAGGGTTACCGTGGCCTCTGGCAACGTACAAGCAACTGAAAGAACACAGGTGGGTTTTAGTCTGTAAGAGTCTGACACGCTCTCCCGCTCCGCCCAGAGCGGGAGAAGTTATTTAATGATCTCCCAACCACAAAAAAAAAGCACCTCTGCGTATATTTCACCCACTAACTGCTCGTGTAGAAGGTGTGGCAGTAGGCCTTAAAAAGACACACCTTCACATCCCTACCACAATGTGCCAACCTGCGGGCAACATATTGCACCGAACCGCCAACGCAGTACGCTCCCTGTCCAAATCTGCATCATCAGATAGATAAGTCCTCCATTATAACCTTTTCTTACAACTACCAAAGAAAGATATCTAGTCCAGTCTGCCTTGCCTTTTCCCAACTATGTTGGGGTCGGCTTCCAGTCTAACCAGCAGCTGAATACCAGTATTTTACATGGAGCGACTGCGTATCTGACCTCCACAACCCAGTAACTGTGTAATACGATACCCCTTGGTAAGACTGGTTGTCAGACTTTCGGGCTTCTATCGACCTGTGAAAACTGACAAAGATCCACGAATGACAGCCGGGACCGACGACGGCTTAACGCACTTTCCGAGGCACGGAGGAGTATGTAGAGATGGTCACCCATTCAACACCAACACCGGCAAGCGTAGCTTAACCTGATGGATCGACCCGTGCGGCTGTTGTTAGTTAGCTACGAGCTCTTCTTCCTAAGAAAGATATCAAAGTGATTTGAATATACGGACACTTTATGGGTAACTACAGTTTTGAGCCGTTTCAAAGTCAAAGTCAAAGTCAAAGATTTATTTGCAGATAAATATGGTTACAAAAGTTCGTACAGTGGTAATATAATAGTAGCTTAACATATTTAATCATAACATAATGACATGCAAATTTTTGGAATACTTTACACTTATAATAATATCATTTTAATTTAAACTGAAGGAATTCTTTTAAGGTATAGAAGGAATTCTCAATTAACCAACTGCGTAAAGCTCTTCTGAAGCGGACCATTGGAAGTTCTTTGATTTGGTTAGGGATCTTGTTATAAATTTTTATGCACATAGGATAGCAACTTCGCCCATATAGTTCCGTTTTCATTCTCGGAGTAATTAATCTATTAGGATATCTAGTTTTAAATTTACATTTATCTCCCAGTTTTTCAAACATCTCAGGGTGAGATTTGGTAAATTTACATACTTCCTCAATATAAATACCAGGTAATGTAAGTATTCTAAGTTTACTAAACAGTGGTTTACAGGATGTAAGTGGGTCTACATTACAAATCGCACGTATACACCTCTTTTGTGCGATGAAAGCTCTTTCGAGATGCACCGAGTTTCCCCATACCAGTATACCATAACGCAGTATTGAACCAACATATGCATGATAAGCCTGTAATGTGGCTTGTCTACTCGTTAGGTTAGATAAACGCCATAGTACATAAGCAAACTTGCTGAGTTTTCCACATATCTTATCAATATGATTAATCCAGGAACACCTCTCATCTAGATCTATCCCAAGAAAAGTCATACTATCTGATTGTTGTATTTGTTTATCTTTATAAGTGATGTTTAAGTCCATTTTATTCCAGTTTCTGTTACGAAATTGTACATATTTGGTTTTATCTATGTTAGGTTTAAGGTTATTCTTTTCCATCCAAGTTATTACTTTGCTTACGGTACTATTTATTTCCTCACTATAGTTTTCATTATTTTTAGGGATAATTACGGCCACATCATCTGCAAACAGTATGCAGGGATGATCAGTTACTTCTGTCAGATCATTGATATATAACAGAAAAAGTGGGGGGCCTAAAATACTACCCTGTGGAACGCCTGTGCAATTGTAACCTAATTTGGATTTAAAAGACAGTTCACCGTTTTGATTAGGTTTATCGACAGTAATTTCTACAAATTGCGATCTGTTTGTAAGGTAACTTTTTACCCATGCATTCGATTTACCGCGTATTCCATATTTATCACATTTTTTTAGTAGTAGCTCGTGCGATACAAAGTCAAAGGCTTTTGACATGTCAAAAAATACAACAGTTGTAGGGATTTTCTGGTCAATATTTTTAGTAACTGTGTTAATTAAATTAAATGCTGCTGTAGTTGTCGATTTCCTTTTTTGGAATCCATGCTGTTTGGGGTCGAAACGCTTGGGTCATCGGGCCCGAATGCGCGTTTCCATTTTTAGGGCATTTTAACGCCGTCTCGTCGTGTCAACACTGTACGTGACCAGAGGGCTGGCTCGTTCTTTGGCCAAGGAATTAGCATTGACATTCTTCTGTATACGTTTCCGGCTGGCAGCTATGTGGAGGAGTACTTCGACGCCTGTGTCTTTTTGTTTTTGTACAGTTAGAAATTATAATGTAAAAATAGTATATTATTTTTCCCTCCACGTGGCAGCTCTTGGCCTGCATCTCACCTGATGGTAAGTGATGATCAGGATGAAGGTGCAAGCGAACTTCACCCGGAATCCTCAACCACAGAGGAACTGGCTATCTTATCTCTAACTGCCGAAACACAACAATGCTGTTAACATTGTTGTTATGGCGACAGACTTAGGTAAGATGGTGGTAGCTAGCCAGGCAGACTTAGAACAAGCCCTACCACCAACCAAACCGAGCAGAAAATTTTGCTCCCACAATTATTATTTTTTTAATAATTAACTGGGTATTTTCAGTAACCTAACCTACTTACAGAAATACCTACCCATATAATTTTCAGTGCCACTCCCTCTCGGCTCGTTACTTCGTTGACGATCCAACGTTATATCATTACTTCGCAGTTTCATGACCTCAAAATATTCTGTATCTCGAAACACGATACCTTGTCGCTTGTTATCTCAAATGCTTATTACCTCAATACTATAATATCTCGATCGTTTAGACCTTCGACATGATGATAGACCTTGTTGCTGCATTTTATTCTGTTTGCTGTTTGGAACTTTTTCGCTTGCAAGACTCCATGTAGGTATGAATTACGTAATAAGGGTACACCCTTATTACGTAATACATGATCAATCAGAATTTGAATCGTTTTGAAATAGATTGCTAATCCAATGCTTCATAAGTTCGAAAAAAAATGCTCAACAACGTAAATAACGCAACGAATATTTTTGAACTGTCAAAATGAAACAAACTAGTCGGAATCATTTACGAAAATGTGTTAGGTAGCTGATTTATTTTTTGAGATTTTACGTTTGAGATGGGTCAAGGACAAATCTGAAACTATTAGAGGTAGAGAAACCAAGTATGGCCGCAACATCAGAGGACGCTGATACATGCTATCTTTAAAGCTAGTGTGACGGCATCAACATCATAACATGCGGACTATGCATTAAAGACCTGATGTCACATAAAATCCTGATGTCACACAAATCCTGCAACGCGCAATAAGCGTTTACCGCGCGAACAACATATTAATTTATCTAAATAAGACTATCCAACATCAAACGTTGGGCAGTTGTCTGCTAGACACGACACCTGTCTGATCGGAGGATCCTCCCTTTTCAATAGAGGATGAGTGAACTTTACACCCTGTTCCTCATACCTCTAAACTAGTAGTATGAACAGGTACCTACTTTTTCCATGTTTTATGAGGCAACTTGTAGAACAGTATTTTTATTTCACGAAACGACGCGCACTTTACTTATGGTAACGAAGTGTACAAACACTCTGTGAATATGTGCGTGAAGACGAGAAGCATCAGCACATAACACATATACGCACATACACACACTCTTCCGACTTCGCCATTGTATCTGACGGTAGCGAGAGCTTCTGCGCTCACACACACATTTATAGCCTGTTTGCACACTTGGTAACCACAAGTAAAGTGCGCGCTTCGTGAGATAAAGATACTTTCTTTAAGTTGTTTTGGTGAGTGATTAAGGAGGACTGATTTCACCAATGAAACTGAACGCGATCTACATTTCTAAAACGCGTTCAAGAGCTGTCAGTGTCAAAATTGTTATGGAATATTGTACACTGACAGCTCTTGAACGCGTTCATGTTCATTGGTGAAATCTGCACTAAATTGTAGCCATTTTACCAATTTACTTTAATTTAAAGCCTCCACGTGTAATAATCTTCCAAAAAGATAACGAAAGTGTTGTGAGATTTACAAAGTTATTATAGAAATCTTTTGCACACTTGGTAAGCACAAGTAAAGTGTGCGCTTCATGAGATAAAAAATACTATACTTTAGGTTGTTTTGGTGAGCGATTATGATTAACATTTCTAAAACGCGTTCAAGAGCTGTCAGCATTAAAATTGTTAGGTATGGTTTTTTTTTTTTTTGAGCTACTGCTACCCAAGAGGTATCAAAAGTTGCGTTTTGACACATATATTACGATTATTATGAAATTTAATTAGATATCGGTCATCTTGAGGCCTCTACCGGTCCTTGAAGTTTTGAAAATTTGCCATTTTTAAGGGTTCCTAACATAAACTATAAATCATACAAAAATAACGTGTATATGGTTTTTATTAAATTTAAAGGTACACCAATGAGTCAAAGCAAGGTTTAAAATAGTTGACAGACAAATAATAAATGGTTCTTTTAAAAACGGAACTGGTTTTTGTGCCCAAAATTAGGTATTTCCTGCGAGATTTTAATCTGTTCCTAAACCATCCCGAGCTGTAGCGTCCGTGACGCTTTGAGAAGCCCTTTGTCACTAGTTTTACATATCTTTCCACTGTGACTGTGTGTGACAGGGAAAGACAACAATGTCGAGCCTGTGTTCTTTAGCCTTCATTCTAGTTGGAGAGCTTCAGTCACAAAATTGGTGGAGTTGATATCTCACTCTCTTGCCAAAATATTATATCAATGTAATCTCGCGCACAGAAGTTGTGTAGATGTGTTAAACGCGTTCAATTTCATTGGTGAAATCTGCACTAAACTGTAGCCATTTTACCAATTTACTTTATTTTAAAGCCTCCACGTGTTTCGATCTTCCAAAAACATTACGAAAATGTTGTGAGATTTACAAACTTATTATAGAAAGGTTAGATGTGGGCGAATACAAACGTATGATAATAATGTCTTCTAATTATTTTTTATGCCTTAGCACAGATATTAATCTGTGGCCTTAGGCAGATTTTTAGATTGAGGTGTTTGTTTATGGGACATACAATGTCCCAACTACCATTTCCTAACTATGTTGTAGCCACAGCGTAAGCGTGTGCTAAGACGCAGGTGACTCAGATCCACGTAGCGCAGGGCAGAGCAGATTTTCTAATGCATGAATGTAAAGCCGCCCTCCCACGGTGCGCCATATCGCGGACGCACGCGCACGACGCACCGTGGGAAACCTAGCGTGCGTGGTAGCGCAGACGCGCGTTGTACGCGTGCGTGGCGGTGCGTCCTCGTGCGGGCTGGTGCGCGTCCGCGATATGGCGCACCGTGGGAGTTGGCTATAATGAGAGCTGCGTACGCTGCGGCGCAGGCACGTGGGACGCAGACGTGTCTATCCTGTTCTGCGTGTCGTTGTAGTGCCGGCACGGATTTATGCGCGACGCGTGCAGGTCGACACGTGTTTTTTTACCACTAATTCATAATAAAGTTGCAATGATAGAACATTTAATTAAATTAGTTCGTTGTGAATCTTGTTTGTATGATAAGCATCCAGAGCAGAGGTGTCCCATTGGTATCGACTTCGACTTACGAGTCGTATGTAGGTCGTGGGTTCGAACCCAAGCAGGCGCTTAACTTCGTGTAAATAATTTCATCACCACTGCTCTCAAAACGGTGAAGGAAAACATCGTAAGGAAACCGGCATGTCTTAGAAACAAAAATCCGAAGACATAATGTGACATCTACCAACCCGCACAGGGCCCGCGTGGTAGATAATAGCCCACTCTCTCTCACAGAGAGGAGGCCTGTGTTCCAACAGTGGGAACATTAGTAAGCTGATTATGATTATGAATCATCCAGACTATTGAAATGTTATACCTATTGTTTGTAGTAGCTAGGACGCGAATGTGTCTGTGTAGCTGTGTTGCAGCATGCGCTCGCAACCTATATCTGCCCCGCCTACCCTACCCTGCAAAATCTGTACTGTGCTGTGCTGCGTCGACTGCGCCTCAGCATATGCTTAGCCTGAATGTTGGGGTCGGCTTCCAGTCTAACCAGATGCAGCTGAACACTAGTATTTTACATGGAGCGACTGCCTATCTGACCTCCACAACCCAGTTACTAGATAACACGATACCCCTTGGTAGGACTGGTTGTCAGATTTTTGGCTTCTGCATACCCGTAACGACTGTCAAAGATCTACGAGTGACAGCCGGGACCTAAAGTGCTTTCTGAGGCAAGGAGGGGTCTCGATATGTAATGGATGGTCACCCATCCACGAACAGACCGCGAAAATCGTAGCTTAACCTTCGATAGACTCGTGCAGCTGCTATTATTTAGCCACGAGCCCCTCTACTGTAAACAAAGTAACTATCAACAACAAAGCAACATTAAAACTGACACAACAAAGTTTTAACAAAGTAACATTTAAATACTTTTCAATTAATCTATAATATCTGCACGTGTAACTCGCGAGAGTAACGTAACAATAGATATTAATACTGTTTCTCGTTAGTGGAGACTTTACAGATTAAACCCCCTTATACTCCGTGTAATCACACCATTTCAGGGAAATTAATTGTTTATCAAATCAACACAAATCAATTTCGCACGGACGCTTTTATAACGCAACGTTTTATTACTGCGCACTGTTATTTCAACTGTCGTTACGAACATCACGGTACGTCTTGTTACGTTGTGAATCCAACAGAGCATGTTGGATTCATACCGCGCACTGACAGAGAGTTGAAATTCGACAGTACGCTTTTCTAACGCGCAAGGGAACTGTTGTATTTCAACTCTCTGCGCTAAGCCAAGCGTTGGCAATTCATTTCGCGGTATGAATCCAACAGAGCATCCCTTGCGCGTTAGAAAAGCGTACTGTTGAATTTCAACTCTCTACGCTAAGCCAAGCGTTGGCAATCCAGTACGTGGTATGAATCCAACAGAGCATCACGCGCGTTAGACAAGCGTAAGTACTGTTGAATGTCGACTCTCTGCGCTAAGCCAAGCGTTGGCAATCCAGTACGGGGTAAGAATTTAACAGAGCAACCCTTGCGCGTTAGAAAAGCGTACTGTTGAATTTCCACTCTCTGCGCGAAGCCAAGCGTTGGCAATCCAGTGCGTGGTAAAAAAACGTCGCATCATAAAAGAGTACGTGAGCAGATAGCTATTTCACACAACTGTCAAAAAATTTAAATTGACATTTGATTATACGGAAAATTTAAATCATCATCATATTATACCAAGCCTTTTCCCAGCTATGTTGGGGAAACCGGATTCAGACGAATACTAGAATTTCACATGTAGCGACCGCCTTAGATCTAACCTCAACCCAGTTACTGGGTAAAACGATACCTCTTGGTGAGACTGATGACAGACTTTTTGACTTTTTGGCTTCTGACTACCCGTAACGACTGTCAAAGATCTATATGAATGACAGCCAGGACAAAAGATTTAAAATGCTTTCTTAGGCACTGACAATATTTAAGTTTGCAGTCAATTTGATAGGGTACCTAAGATCTTTTTCAACACACTTGGTCGTAAAGTGGCTATTGAACCGTTTTAGGTTCATAAAATGCTATATTAAACCCACGTGCTTTTTACTTTACATAATCGTACTAGTGCGGTAATATGCGCCATAGATAACTATTTACTAGTCGGAGTAATGACATGGCAGTAGGGAATTAGTAAGTACCTACTATCAAGGGACGACATGTCTTTCTTATTGCGACTTAATAGTGTGACAAATTAAACGGGTTTTTGGAACAAAGTTCTTTAACGCGGCTTCATACTTGTACTACTTGTATCATCTCTATAATTATGTAGTAACGTTATTGTAGCATAAATTCTTACAACAATACTGTTTTTATCCTCGCAAATGTGTTGAAATACGTCTTATGAAACGCGTGTGCATTGATCATTACCCACTCATGTACTATTATATTAGGTAGGTATGTTCCTACGTGGTTGTCCACAAAAATATTCAGTGCACAGTAATTTTCACAAGCCAATAAGCAAAGTTATATCCTACAATAAACTCGTTTTGTTATAATATTTCATTTACCGGTACCGACGAAAACCCGTTTCACAAAGAACTAGAACAAAATATTATTTTATTCACGAAGTACAAAGTTTACAATAACATTTCTTTTGGAGACAACCGTACAAAAGAAAGACGGGGTAGTGTTTTTAATTTATTTTGGACTGAATAAAGTAACTTGCTGAAATTTTTATAAAGTTTTTTGGGCGATAAAGGCTAAGTTAGGGTTCAGTTGAAGGTTACAAAAAAAAGCAAACGTACCATGGGTGGCGATTGCGCAATAAAAACACCGTCTGCAGTTCAAATCAAATTATAATTTATGATCAAATATCCCTCTAGCAATTCACACACTGTAGATGTAGGTACACGACACAACTACACGGAACACGCTACAGTTTCTAAACGTCTTCATTGCTTGACCGCCACCCTTGAACTCTGCAAAGCTCCGGCCGACCCAAGCGCTATGTTGTAGACTCTGTCGAGTGTAGAGATGGGATTCTACCCGGTAAATTCCCAGGTAAATTCAAATTTGGGTAAAAACGGGGTATTTACCCGGGTAAATTCCGCCTCTGTACATTCCTGTGCTTGAAGTATTAAATAAATAAATAAATTCCCAAATGGTGGGTATTTATTTTTATAAGAATGAAGTAGGCTGACTTTGACACTTGATTGTTCTGACAGACCTCTATGCGATTATTATTTTAAACCCAGTAAAAATGGATAACCTTTACAGATTATTAGAAATAGATACCCAAACCTTCGGTAAATATGTATATTTAATGACAGTAATGTAATATTTACATATTTATGTGATATTTACCCAAACGGGAATTTACCTAGGTATTTTCCCGATGGGTATTTACCCGACGCCCATCTCTAGTCGAGTGCCGCTAGGCAGCGCTGACGTCCCGATTAGTCAACTCACTAACGTATTTCTAACATATTTTTATAATACGGGAATGCCAAAGCTGACAAAATACCTGCCTTTCACAGAGATAAGAGCTTTTTCCCAGTAGTGGGAACATTATAGACTGATTGGCGTAATCAGCCAATTAGTCTATAATGTTAAGCTGATAAAATGTCGGTATAAATGCTGGTTACAATGTTAGGGTGTTTGTGTATGTGAGTTTAAATGTTTGTAAACGCACCCACAATACAGGAGAAACTCCTAGTGTGGGGCAAACCTAAAAAAAATAACAGTAATAGTTATTTGTTATACAAGAGTGCAAAGTTGCTTTTTAACCGCGTGTTCAATTTTGATGACCGAGCAAGCGAAGGATTCTAAAATTGAATCACGAGCGCAGCGAGTGATTCAAAATTAGAAGCCTGAGCGTTAGCGAGGGAATCAAAAGAGCACGAGGTGAAAAATCTTTGCACTCGAGTGCAACACGTAACTTTTCATTCCACCTCTGCGAGGAAATGACTAAATGCAAAAAAAAAAACGTTTACAATCACAAGATAGGTACACTTTTATTTCAGTTTAGGTATTAATTACTACATTATAACAGGTAAGTATTACAGAATAATCTTTAAATTATAACAAAATAATACTAAGGTATAATTAAGAAAATTTTAAAGTAACGTTGCTACAGTTATTTAAATTGAGTGTAATATTTTTGTTTGGTACTGTAATATTGGTGTTAGTCACTTGTGTACTGTTTTTCGGTAAACTATCTGTCATACTTAATAGTTGTACCGATTCATCGGATTCCCTTGGCGTGAATGTTGGAGAGAGAGGGAGATGGTTAGGTGTTTCATAACGGCTTATTTTTGATGTAGAAGGGCCAGTCCAAGGATCCGATTGAGGCTCTTTCAGTGTAATGGCTCCTACGATGCCTTCACATATTTTAGACTTATTTTGGATGGAATCCTCTATGTATCCCTCTACAACTGCATTGGACTTCCAGCCTCCGTGGCGCTTAAGGGACAGGAGATCAGCTCCGGAATCAGCCAAAAGTGTGGCTGAAGTTCGTCGGAAACAATGACCCGTGTACAACAGGGGTTCTGGAAGTTCAAGAAATGTTGCTATTTCTCGTGGGATACTGAAAATTTTATTAGTACCCATAGGCTGTCTAACACACTTTCCATTGCGATACTGTAGAAAAAATCGATTGATTGGAGTGTTAGGCGGGCGTAAGGCTTGATATTTCTCAACAATCGTTACGTATTCCTTGCGAATGACGAAGTTGCGGTCTCTTTTTGTCTTTGTATTAGGTAAATTAATTAATAGTAAGTCATCTGAATGTTTCTCAATGTTTTTGACATTAAGTTGTGTTAGTTCATTAGTTCGACATGCTCCGTTTATTCCAATAATAAGAACAACCTGTAACGTAAAGAGTATTGTAGTAGATAAATGAATAAAATTGATATGAACGCATAATTATGCCTATCAACATCTACTAAGTATACTATTTAATTGAGATTAATATACTTAAGTAGATACTGAATGTGCAACTGACTTACTTTTGCCGCCAAATATACGGAATCGGGTGCTTCGTTAAGAAACTTTTCAATATCAGATACTGTGAAAACCTTCGATTTTTTTGGTTGATGACCAGATGAGGCTCTTTTTAAAAATGCCACTAATTTAGGATAGGTATCGATATGTTTGTCTTTTTTCATCTTTATTGTTGCTTTTAGCATCGAATACGTACTCCATAGAGTGCTTGCTTTCTTGTTCTCGGATAATTCTATAAAATATGCCAGCAAAACGTTTTCTGAGAAAGTTTTGGCTCCTTTTGCTAGTCGCCACGTGTTGAACATATCGTACTGTTTTAAATACTTCTCGCGTGATTGTTGAGGGAGAAAGCTCATTTGCGCATTATTAACAGTTTCAGTCAATTCTGTTGGCGTCAAGCAAACTTCCTCGTCGCTAGAATCACTCATTTTAGTTTTTTCACTTGTTTTCAAGTTTCTTGTTTTTAATAAAAGGTTTAACAATGACGTGAAAAAATGCCGCGTAAAGAACCGCGTACAAAGCAAATTGAAAAAAGAACACCAAGAAGGTTCCGAGTCTGAGTTTTTAAAAAAATTAAAAAAAAGTTGTATGATATATTCGGCACCATAGAGGTAGCAGTAAATAGGTTTAATGTTTTTTTTAATTCACAAACTTAGTGCACACGATGTTCTAAATTCAATTTACTTTATCCTCTAGCGAATAAAAACGGCTTTTCCACTCAGATATTGAAGATTAAAAATACTCTTTCCGAGATGGTGGGATGAAAAAGTATTTTTTAATTAGGAACTACCTATGTTTCCAAAAAAACGAATGAACAAAGTTTCCAGTGTAACAATCAAATAGTATATTATGCAACTAATGAATAAAGGACGGATTTAAAGCGAGGGCCATAGATGAATCACGATCAAGTGAAGGATTCTAACGACTGAATCACGACCGTAGGGAGTGATTCATGATGATTGAATCACGAGCGCAGCGAGTGATTCAAGTGTTAGAATCCTGAGCGACGCGAGTGATTCATGGCCCTCGATATAAATCTGTTTTATTCAAGAGTTGCATACTATACTTTATACCATGACTACGAGAAAAAGAAAGATTTAAGCGCAAAAAGGACATTTAATAAAAGGTTAACACGTTCAGTGTCGGGAGCACTCCTGGAGGGTTCACCTACTTGGATATGGGATGTCGGGAGCCCTCGCGGAGGGCGCATTTTAAATGTAGACATTCAGGGTCGGGAGCCCTCCTAGAGGGTTCATCCACTTGGATATGGGATGTCGGGAGCCCTCGCGAAGGGCTCATTTTAAATGTAGACATTCAGTGTCGGGATCCCTCCTGGAGGGTTCACCTACTTGGATATGGGATGTCGGGAGCCCTCGCGGAGGGCTCATTTTAAATGTAGACGTTCAGTGTCGGGAGTCCTCCTGGAGGGTTCACCTACTTGGATATGGAATGCCGGGAACCCTCGCGGAGGGCTCATTTTAAATATAGACGTTCAGTGTCGGGAGCCCTCCTGGAGGGTTCACCTACTTGGGTATGGGATGCCGGGAGCCCTCGTGGACGTTGGAAGTGAAACCTCCCGGAGGTTTCACTTCCAACTACGAATAATAAAAGTCATAGACTTTTATGGCGGAACGATGAGTTATGAGTTCTATGAAAATGGGTGGAGTCGAAAGTGTTAAGGAGGTTGTATAGCATTGAGATAGAGGTCGAATACATTGGTGTGTTCTAAATTCAAACACCAAAATAGTGATTAAAAGAGCTTTTTATTCACTGTTTTCAGTGAATAAAATAAGCTTTTTAGAGGGGGAATGGTATAAAAGTTTGAATGATAAAAACCTAAACATTAAAAAAAAACTGTTTTCCAACAGACGTTTAAATAAAGAACAACCTTCAAGAAACTCATGCATTTCTTTTAATACTTACCTACGGGTACTCCCATTTCAGTAATGTAACGTATTTAGCATCACAACGTGGAGTAATGGGCTGTGCAAATAGTCTACACGGCAACTAAGTTTTATTTAAGTGGGCAAAAATATAAGGAGCTTAGGGCGAGAACACATTTTCTGATGCATTTTTTAAGTGTTTTCATTTTTTTTTACAGAGAATAGAGATTTTGGAACAAAGTTCTTTAGAAGCGTGCATTCTGAAAGTGGGCAACGTCGCAAATAGCTGTCACATATTTCGTTGTTTTGATTTGGCAATATTAGGTATGGACATAAGAAATGTGGCTAACTAGCGAACTAGAATAATAATGAATTGCAATTGTAACTTTGAATTTGATGTTGTACCCCTTTTAGGCGAAAAAAAATGCATGGCAAGTTTCCAAATACTTGTTTTACATCTATTTCATAATCAATATTCTATTCCGCTAGTTAGCCACATTTCTTATTTCCATACAATATTATTCCCAAAATTAATTAATCAAAACAGGTAAATATTTGACAGCTATTTACGACGTTTCCAATTTTTTTATGCACGCTCATAACTTCTCCCGCTCTGGGCGGAGCGGTAGGGCGTGTCAGACTCTTACTGACTAAAACCCACCCGTGTTCCTTCAGTTGCCCGTACGTTACCAGGGGTCACGACCCCTTTAGGACCTATGCCTTACGGATTGGACAGGTTTGTTTTAGATATTGTAAATATCTGCATTTTTTATCTTCTTTTCGCATTAAAGTGCATTCCATTCTGATGTGGGTTGAACTTGACCTTTTAGTTTTATGAATCATACGTAGGTATTATAAATTATGATTAGATTGGACGTGGGATTCAAATGGGTAGAAAATGTTAATAGCGTTTTGGGTTAAAAGGTTAAATCAAGCGTGGGTAGAATCTGGCTGCACTCGTGAAGCGAAAGTTAGATAATCCCACAAATACTATGCTTGTATGGTTAGGGAGTTGGTGATCGTTACCTGGAAAAGTAACTTCCACCGGTTTGAAAATTTGAATTAACACAAGCAGGTGGATTACGATGATTTATGAAAATCACTTAGGAAAAACTCAGTTTGATATGTCACCGTGCTTCATGCTTTCAATACACCGGTCACGTACAGACGTAAATACACGTTTTAACGCTCGAGCCCCGCGGTTTGACACTGACGCGCCCCATTACGTCCCTTTTGACATTTTTCAGAATTTTTTGGTGTTACCTATAATTTTTTGACAATTTTACTTCTAATCAACAATAATATACCTGAGGCCATAGAGAGAAACAACCCACAGACCAAACGGAATATCCGTCCAGCCCCACCGTGTCCAAAGGGCTACGCCGTGACGCGCGTATCCCAATGGATACGGTCGAGCTTCAAGGGGCTGTTAGTTTGCTATCCAAATGGATATAGTTGAGTTTTACCGTGTGACAAAAAGCGGCAACGATGACCAATGTTTTGACATTTTTCAATGACTTTTGACCACTATCTTGCCTGGTAAGCATAATCAGCCTATAATGTTCCCACTGCTAGGCCACAGACTTCCTCTCTGTCGGCATGTGAGTGGGCCGTAATCCACCACGCGGTTCCAGTGCAGGTTTGTAAAAGTAACACGTCTTCGAATTTTTGATTCCAGGACATGCTGGTTCCTCACGATGTTTTACTTCACCGTTTTTCGAGCAGTGGTGATGAAATAATTTACACAAAGTAAAGTACTTGTCTGCGTTCGAACAAGGACTACAACCCGCGGCTATTTGCCCCACAGGGCCATAACTGCTTTATTTACTTATATAGCTATATATTGTTGCAGGCCAAAAAACTAAGCGATGATGCGGGCAAAAATGGTGGTGGCTGGCCTAGAGAAGCAATCCATTCAGTCATGATTTGAAGATTTCTGAGAAACACAGACTACAGCAAGAATCTTCACTCCTTTACAATATTTACGCACAACTAGCATAATATTATCTGATCCTCTCCAAATATGATTGCCCAAATTACAACCACTCTAGAAAATATGACGACATCAGCTTGACATAACGTTTTGACATCACAAGTCAAGGAGGCATGTAGTTGACAGATACACTTATCTATAATCACTTAGGTTGCCTATCCACTGGAGCGGAGAGGAGAGGAGCGGAGCGGAGCTGTGCCAAGTTTAACAAATGGAATTGCATAAAATCTCCGCTCTGCTTCAGTGGACAGGGATTTGATAACTAGTTTAAAAATTCATACAAAACCGGGAAGCGCAGCGGAGAAGCAAAGCGGGGAAGCGGAGCGAGAAGCGGAGCGGGGAAGTGGAAAAGCCGGCTGCGAGGTATTGCAGTCGGCTCAAATTACTCTTCCCGAAAACTGAACCTAGCTCCACACAGTCTGAAACTCCGCTACCTCACTTCGCACAGTCCGTAACTCCGCTCCACTGACTCGCTCCACATCAATGGACAGACACTGTCCGCAACTCCGTTTGGTTCCGCTGTCTCGCTCCGCTCCGCTGCTTCGCTCCGCTTCAATAGACAGGCAGCCTTATACTGTCGTATACCAGGATATATCTCGCTTTTCGCCACGTCTACATTCTCACAAGTATAATTATATTTGTTAGGAAAATTGATGTCATAATATGTTCCTTCTTAACTTTGAAGTACAGACGCCAGCACATCAACCTACTCCAATCTGTCAAATTTTCCCATTCAACATTGAACCTTATTCTTTAGCGATAAAGTCGAAAATTTATTAAAGAAATTTGACAGATTGACTTGATGTGCTGGCGTCTGTACCTACACACAGCGAAATTGTTGGGTGTGCAGCCAATCAACAAGCAGCTATGTTTTGTAGGGAAGATTGACGCGATTAACTTTATTTGTAAAAGATTTATGTGTACTCGAGGGAACAAAAGTCGAATCTCTATTATACAGGAGGTAGGAGGAGGGAGGGAGGACTCTTGCCTGTGTAAAACTTTGACCTTATTTACTTTGAAAACATAACTATTATTTTCAATTTCATTGGCAATGGTTTAACGTAGACCTAACAGTCAAAAGTTCTAATAGCAATGAACTAGGAATCATCATCATTCATTATTTCAACCGAAACACGTCCACTGCTGGACATAGGCTTCCCCCAAGCACTTTTCGACCGGTTTTGTGCTTCTCACATCCAACGGATTTCTGCGGCCTTCACAAGGTCTACCTTGTGGGAGGCCTTCCAACACTACGTCTTCTGGAGTGGCAATCTGTTCAACGAGCAACGTGCCCTGCCCATTGTCACTTAAGTTCAGCAATTATATGCCCAATTCTCGGGTCTACTCTGTTATAAATTAAATATTTTATTTCAAGGATCACTCCTTTTCCCAAGTGAGAGTCTGAATAAAACATTCGAAGAAGTTATGTCTTTGTTTTTTGTTTGTTTTAAAACACTTTTTTAGGGTTCCGTACCCGAAGGGTGCCAAAACCCTATTACTAAACCTCCGTTGTCCGTCTGTCCTTCTGTCTGTCTGTCAGCGACCTGTATCTCTTGGACCGTAATAGATAGACAGTTGAAAATTTCATAGATTATGCATCTCTATTGCCACTATAACTTATAAAAATTAAAAGGGTGTCCAGAAAAAAAACTCTTATTGATTTATTTATTTAACAGTTTATGTACACACATTGTATAAGAAAAAAGGAACAGAAAAATAACGTACAAAGGTGATGCTTATTTCGGTCTTGCTTTCCTTCTTTAGAAGAATTCCATCCTATTTCCATTTTGTATTCTAAATGCCACAACAATGTAGGAACAGCACCTAAAACTCACTTTACTCAAACAATTAATTTCGTGCCATTTGTTCTACGGACTTTTCATCGGAATAAAAACGAAAAAATTGGAGAGATTTGAATATCGGATTTTTCAGTGAACTGCAACCATTTAGGCGAAAACAAAGCGTGCAAAATATTTTTTATACATTTTTTTACTTTTACTCTAGTCGTTCTTTTTTCATTCAGTTTCACAAAATCTGTTCCTATTTCAAGTAAATACTGCGTAACTATGTGGTTATAAACCAAATTACTCACTATAATAAAAATATCGAACTCGCACACGAATAGTTTTATCGTATTAAAACCCACGTTTCTTGTATTTCTCTTCCCCTTTAATTATTAACTTTATAATTTTTTTATTGTTAAAGCGACAACAGAAATACACAATCAAAATGTGTGAAAATTTCATCTGTCTACCTATTATGGTTCATGAGATAGAGTCCGCTGACAGCCAGAAGGACGGACGGACAGCGCAGGCACGGTATACGGTATTATAACTAAGCCGTATCTTAGAAATAAATGCCTACAGCCGCGCGGTACGTAAACATGCGATAGGGCTGCCCGCTTCCAGCATTTTAATTACATTTGCCTACTTTGTGTTTCCATTTACTTTTGTGATTGTAAATATACTTTTTTTATCTACACAAATAAATAAAATACTTTGTGAATTGAATAACAAAACAAAACACAAATGCCCGAGGTTTTAAAACAAGCGTACCTACCGTATCATGATTCGTGAACCGCCTATAACCACCTATTTCACTCGTGTCTATCACTTTCCTTTACTCTATTCACTTTATTTATTAATCCAGACATCTTTTTTTCGGGAGATAAAACGAAATACTTATCCATTAAAAAGACACACATTATGTACCTACCTACCAGTAAGTAAAATTATTTTATAGTCTTACCTTTCAAAGTTTTCAGGTAATCTAAAAAAAGTTATCTCTGGATGCGTTATTGCCAAATTCATGTAACCAAAAACAGCAACAATATATCCTACTCGTCATATTAAATATGTACATTTATTTTTAGTGTAAAAACCATCACGATGCCGATATCCACGCATTCTGTACATCAAACAAAATGTCATTGTACAAAAAAAAAAACAAAATTAAATAGTAGATTGTTTACTAAGGGAGCAAACAACTATTTTTAAGGCGAGAGTGTTTCTTTGAATCCAAAGCGGAGCGAAGGATTCTAGAGTAGAATCCCGAGCATAGCGAGGGATTCTAAAGTAGAATCCTGAGCGCAGCGAGGGATTCAAAGTACATCACTCGAGCTTAAAATAGTGTTGCTCCCGAGGTGAACACTCTACTTTTTATCACCCTCTATGAGAAAACAAACGTGTGCGGTCCGACCCCCATCAGGAACGAATTTCCTACTCACTGATTTACACAAAATAAAAAAAAAATGAAAATAAAAAAAAATCGCAGTCACCATGTTGGATTCACATATTGACCTCATTATCGGGTTTACCACCCTCGAAAACTATGAAAACGCTACACATGCAGATTTTTTTTTTAATTTTCGCATCCACCATCTTGGATTTAAATTTTGACCTCACTATCGGCTTTACCACCGTCAAAAACTACGAAAACGATACCCATGACGAAAAATTTGAAAATTTTCGCATCCGCCATCTTGGATTTAAATTTTGACCTCACTAGCGGCTTTATCACCCTCGAAAACCATGAAAACGATACCCATGATGAAAAATTTGATAATTTTCGCGTCCGCCATCTTGGATTTACATATTGACCTCACTATCGGCTTTACTACCGTCAAAAACTACGAAAACGATACCCATGACGAAAAATTTGAAAATTTTCGCATCCGCCATCTTGGATTTAAATTTTGACCTCACTATCGACTTTACCACAGTCGAAAACGATGAAAAAAAAAAAAACGAATCCGCCATCTTGGATTTTAATTTTGATCATAATCACACTAAGTATATTTCTCTCTTGCCAGCCTGTTACTTATTCATACAATGTTCGTGATCGATCTCTTTGGTAAATAGAACTTTTACTAACAATTTCCACATTCCAAATTCAAATCACTTTTAGTCCCTAGGGATTAAAACGCTATTTTGGTCCCTGTTTACGAGGATTAAACTACGTCTTTTTGAATAGACGTGATAAAAAAGTCATTTATTCAAACAGGCTGAGAATCGGCACTTTCCGAACGTCAAAATTACATAAGACAGTCCCCCAAAAACGCATAACATTGGGTATAACACCATACAATGTACACAAGACTTATACTCCATACCAGCCATTAAAAAACAAGTGAATGACATAAGAAAAGAAAAAAACAAATGGTAAACACAGTCAGTAATTATTAACACTTGTATTCTGAGAGAAAGTAATAAGATATTTGTAAGCAAATGTGAAAGCCTGAATCTTTATGTACTTCTAAGTTATATGCGTTTACGATAATTAGGAGCTTGCGCCTAAATAGTAACATCGGCACTAGTGGAACGATGGCGCGGTGGGTTCGTGGATGGGAAGTGACCATGCATTACATATCAAAACCCCTCCGTACCTCGGAAAGCACGTAAGGCTCATTCGTAGATCTTTGGCAGTCGCTACGTAGTCGGTAGTCAGAAACCCGAAAGTCTGACAACCAGTCTTTACCTAGGGATATCGTGTTACCCAGTAACTGGGTTGTGGGGGGCGTATAACTGCTGACTATGGTCAATCTAGACATATACAATACAACAGGTAATTTTACTTACTTATTTTCAAACGATATACCTAATATTTACATAATATGTAAGTCTGTTAAGACTTAAAATAAAAATAGTAATATGTACATGTATATAAAAAAGAGGGGAATGAATCATAGGGCATCAAAAAACTCGTCCACATTGCTGTCAACATTGCGGGAAAAATGCCCAGAAAGCTGCCAATCTACCACGCTGATTCTTTGGCCTTAAAATAGGCCAGCTCTCTGGTCACGTGAAGTATTGATCAACAGCTTGAACTGATTTGATGAGATAGAGTAGTAAAATGACCATGGTATCACGAGGAAAAGAAAAGACAGTAACTGTTTGTATTTTATTTAAAACACGAGAACCACATAACCTCTAAAGAAGCTCCAGTCCTTTGACAGTTTAGCTAGCTATGAATTATATTATTATTTTAATACCAACATAAAATTAAACAGGCCTAAAACCACGATATTAACACCACTATTAATATAATAATTCATAAATGAAGACCGTAAACCGTGATACGGTCTAAATTAGCGGATAAAGTTTATACGCAATCAAGTGGGTCATATAAGGGCTACGGGTGGGCCATACCTTAGGCATTATGCCAGTGATCCTTTGCCATAAAGTGGGCCTTATTAAGGAGTAGCACTAAAGCCACGACACATCCGATTAAGGCGATAAAACCGTCACTTTTGTGGCATTATTTGGCACCCGTGCAGTGATGATAAAGGTTCATTTTGCACGTAATATTTTTCGCTGGTTACTTCACTAATCTCTGGGTAGGATGTACAAAGTGTTCCGAAGATAAGTGGGGCCGGCGCCAGATGGCGTCCGAAAATATTTGACGGCAATTTTCGTGATATACCGTATATTTTTTTACTTCGTGTAGGTACAAAAATGAATATGGTTTCAAGGAGCCTTCAGGCATTCCGAAAGTTATAGGTATTGTTTATATTGGATATTGAAACGTATATTAGGTTATAATGTCCCTTATGATACGCTTCCCACAGTCCCACTCTATATAAGTAGCATAATCAGCCTATAATGTTCCCACTGCTGGGACACAGGCCTCCTCTCGGTGAGAGGGAGTGGGCCGTAATCCACCGATACCGTTTGTAGATGTCTCATGTCTTTGATTTTTTTATTCTAAGACATGTTCCTTACGATGTTTTCCTTCGCCGTATTAAGAGCAGTGGTGATAAAATAATTTACACAAAGTAAAGCTGTTTTCAGACCAGTGCGATTTATCGCGCGACGCGAGACCGGTTATTGTTATACCGTGAAGTTTTGTATTGTTCGTGTCGCGTCGCGCGACACATCGCGCTGGTCTGAAAACAGCTTATAGCGCCTGCTACGACTCGTAAGTCCACTGCTCTGAATACGGTAGGTATGAAATGAAAATGAAATGAAATTGTTTATTCTGTAAATAGGATATCGGAATCACTTTTACACGTCATATTAAAATATAGGTAAGTATTCTATTGTGTTTTTTTTTTATGACAAAATCTCTACCACTGATTTTCATTTTCAAGTGATTTTGGCCAGTGATACCCAACATTTTTGGTTAAGTAACAAAGAAGGCCGAAAACACTATTAGATTCAGACAAATTGTTTCGGCATTTAAATGGTAATCACTCTCGTAATCTACGTACCTATCATTACGTCCATCACTCCCTGTGAGGTCGATCAAACTAAATTGAATTTCTAGGTAAATGTTTAATTAACTACGTATTGGACACCATATAAATTGTGTATCAAGAGTGAACAAACAATCCTTTTTTCGAAGGACGTACCAGAAAACAAAAACATTTTTGAACCTAAAATGCCAAGTTCTTTGGTTGCTAGCACTACTTTGTAACCCTTAGCGACCGACGAATTATTCAACATACTTAAATATGCTGTTCACAAATAAACACACAAAGAAAAGAAATACCATCAATTGTGTTTCTCAACAAAGAAGTTTTGTCGAAAGCTTCAGAAATCAATGCGCGCTCCTAGTCGAGAACTCTTATGGAAATCTTCAATAATTCTCGTGTAGGTACCCATATAACGTTCCTTGTTATGTGGGTACCTAATTACCCACATAAAATTATATCACAAATATAGTTTTTTTTTACTTAACATCACGCCTGTATTCCCCGAAAGGCTAGGCAGAGGCATATACCTAGTACACTCACATTTCGACAGTTATGTTTAAGGTGGAACTAGTCGCGTGCTCGAACTCAATGGTGGGCATGGCCAAAAACCACGCTGTCTCACCTGGCATCGTGTCCGACAGAGATAGTATCAGTGATGAGCAGTTAGAAGCTGGTCTACATGGACAACGTATAGTTCGCACGCACAGAAACACCGTACCAACCAATTTTAGTAAAACGAGAGCGTCAAAAATTACGAAAAGGCCTTTGGAAAAAAGGTTTTTCTGAAAAACCACTACATAAATCAATTACAAATAAAATTTATTGAAATCTTCGATAATTTTTCTGTGTCGGTCGGATTTTGTTTTCGAGATTTCACACTTCTTGTATTTCTTATTTACGCCCAAAGTTGCGTTAAAATTTGCAAGAAAAACGAATCTTTGTTGGCTTATAACTTTTTAATGGCTTTTTATTTTAGTATTCTACTTCCGTACAGACAAAATTAATAATGAGACCTAACGATATCATGTTAAACTTTGAATGTACGATGTCAAACAGTGGAGTAAAACCCCTCCGAAGTTTGTACGGAAAAAATATCAAATTGGAACAATTTGATATTTTTTCCATACAAACCCATTTATACACTCCGCTCCTCTCCATACAAAAGTACAGCTTACAGTACAGTAATCATGGAGTGGGGCGAGTCTTCGTAGATGGCACTATCTGTAACAGGGGGCGAGCCTATTGCCATCAACTCACAAATCCAGACTCCAGGCTGCTTCTGAGAAATTCTAGATGGGAAAACACAATAACCTTTATAGCCTGCGCAGACGACGGATTTTTGTCCGCGGACAAAAATCCGTGCTAAAACAGATCGCTTACAAATGTATCTTTTGTACGCGGTACTCTTAATCCCTCGTTTGCGTTACTCGATTCAGTTGTAAGCGATCTATTTTACCGGACTTAAAAATCCGTCGTCTGCGCAGGCTATTATTATACTTGGCGAATTTAGTCGTCGTCGATCCCACGCGTGTATATATCTGATTTTTTTTATTTTATTACTTGTCACTGCAGCAATGAATCTTCCACAACTTGCGGATCTGACATAATAATGTACTATCGAGGACACTGGCGCCTGACCACTTTTCGACCTTATTGACTAAGCAATAAAGCGGCTGCTACACGGTCGCCAACCGCATCCCGACAGGGGTGATCTTGGGCTTGGTGGCCGTGTAGATGATGGTTTATGACCAAACGTTCGAACAGCTTTGACAGTCGCCAACTAAGGCCACCTCTGTCAGGGACGCGGTTGGGAACCATGAATTAGGCACTTAAGGTCAAAAAGTAGTCAGGCGCCAGTGTCCTCGATAGTACGCCCACGCAGCCTAAGTTTCAGCACTCTACCTTGCTTTACCTAGCATATTGCCCAGTTTCAAATTCCTGCGTTACTTGTTTATGGCAGACAGACAGACAATGATTTTATACATAATCAGCCTATTAATGTTCCCACTGCTGGGACATAGGCCTCCTCTCTGTGGACCAGTGCGGATTGGTATAAGTATGTCACATGTCTTCGAATTTTTGGTTCTAGGAAACGCCGGTTTCCTCACGATGTTTTCCTTCACCGTTTTGTGACCAGTGGTGATTAAATTATTTTACACAAAGTAAACCGCCTGCTTGGGTTCAAACCCACGACCTACAACTGGTAACCTACCATTGGGCCACCACTGCTCCACCTCAATGATTTTATAACTTCTCCCTATTTCGTATAAGGACCAGATCCCTAAAAAGTAATAAAAATACACTCAGACCGACTACAATAAGAGCAATTAATTTGATTCTAGCTTGTAACATTATAATTAAGTATGTAACCTATTATGGAGTTTGTTCTCTGATATAAATAGATTATAATAATAAATAAATAATAATAATTAAAAAACTTTTAACCTACAACTATAACAACTTCTAATCTAGACTGTTAGTGAAAGAAAACATTATTAATTCGCAGAGTTTTTAAAGGTCACTTGATAGGCGTCAAGCGTCATGCTCCCCTAATTCCAAAGACTAGTCCCGAGAAATCTCTATTGCCTCTATAAAAACGTAACTAAACTACGCAATATTGTATGAAGACTCAAGCTAGTAATGCCTAAGAGCTTAAGCAGAAATCCCGACATATTCCCCGAAAAAGACTGGGTTAAGTCAATCTGCCTAGCCTTTTCCCAACTATGTTGGGATCGGCTTCCAGTCTAACTGGATGCAGCTGAATACCAGTATTTTAATAGAGCGACTGCCTATTTGACCTCCACAACCCAGTAACTGGGTAATAATATACCCCTTGGTAAAACTGGTGTCCAGACTTTCGGGCTTCTGACGACTCGTAACGACTGTCAAAGATCCACGAATGACAGCCGGGACCAACGGCTTAACGTGCTTTCCGAGGCACGGATGAGTCTCGGTATGTACAGATGTTCTGCTGGCCAACCCGGGCAAACGTAGCTTAACCTGATGGATTGACCCGTGCGACTAAAATAAGTATCAGCATTTATTATTTGAAATACTTTTTAGGCCACAATCTAGATTCCAAGCTAATGCATTTGTCCGCGCTCGATTATTGCCTTTTCTGCATTCACTAATTTCAATGTGAACATATCTATGTTCACATTGAAATTAGTGAAAAATTAGTGAAATTAGTTAAAAGGTTTGTTTACTTCTATCTAGAAGTAAACAAACCTTTTATCGAACGTAAAATATTAATACTTTAATTACAAACCAATCAACCGAAAATTTGCAGACATAATGACATTTACCAACCCGCACTGGGCCCGCGTGGTAAATTACAGTCCAGAGGCCTGTGTCGCAGCAGTGGGAAAATTATGCTTATACTAATTACAAACCTGTCAGATTTCTAGATCCAAATCTACTCATTCATTAACGATAAAGAAATAACGTAATTTCTGTTCGAATTTTGGAACATAACAGAACTTTCATAACAGAGTTTTATAGTAAAAGAGTGCCTTTAGTAAAGGCTTGTCCAGAAAAGTGTTGCCATCATCATCGTCATCTTCATCAGTTCAGTAACCTAGTTTTAACACAGGCTTCTCCGATCACCCACCATTTTATACGACCATTGGCCACTCATATCCGACAGCTGTATTTTGTTTACATACTAGCAGACCAGACTCTGTCCTGTCCAAATTTCAATAATTCTAACAAAAAGTATTTTTGACTTTGCAGTGTCTTTTTTGGAAGTCGGTTGTTTTTTTTTTTTTTTGTAAAGTTTTTATTTTTCACTTATTAATGGTGGTACCTACCCATACAAATTTGAATACCACTATCTGTTATGTAAATAACAATGACAGGAAGTTATCCTCATATTTATGAGGGAAAAATACGTATTATTGAAGCTTACTCAAAAACTACCCAAGCAAAAGTTAATAGAGACCACCTCTGAAGTATAATCTACCAAACAAATTAATTATTGGCGAGGTAACCGCGTTACAAATATACAAAAAAAAATACAGTCGAATAGAGAACCTCCTCCTTTTTGAAGTCGGTTAAAAAAGACGTTAAGTTTTCCCAAATTTAAAATAAAAAAAACGAAAATACCTCATGTTTGGACGAATCTCACATGCAATTACACCGCGGTCTGCGATTTCTTTGAGAATTAACATTATCAAATCAAATCAAAATCAAATCATATTTATTTCAGGAATAAAAAATACACCAGAGTTCATTAATCATAAATTATTAAATTACAATAAATACAACAAATCAATACATGAAGTAATATTTTAGCTGGAATATAGAAAGAAATAGTGTTTACCTCGTAAATGGCCCTCAAAATTATCAGAATCAATGCAGTATTTTTTTTTCAGGCAATACCACTTCATTTTATTTATAACTAAAAGTCACGAGACTCCATTTTCTTAAGTGAATTGTTTTTCATCGGATTTACTTATCAGTACTTCACAAAGATCAAAACTTGGCAAATATTCCTAACAAATGGAAAAATACCATCCATTATGTGTAGCTTATTTCTTTCAAAGAGATGACGAAGCGTATACAAAATTCTTGTTTTCTTAAGACGTTGATAAAGTATGTGGATTTAAATTGAAAGGATACAGTGATACTTAATCATGATGATATATGATATATCTGTAAAATTCATTTGTTTTATGTAGATTTGTATCAAGCAATACTTTTTAGACTTGGCAGACTTTTGTTTGCTTTAACTTTATACTTCAATTGTCCAACTATGTTGGGGTCGACTTCCAGTCTAACCGGATGCAGCTGAATACCAATATTTTACATGAAACGACTACCTATCTGACCTCCGTAACCCAGTAACTGAGTAATACCGGTTGTCAGACTTTCCGGCTTCTGACGACTCTCAAAGATCCAAGAATGACAGCGGGGAACAACGGCTTAACGTGCGTTCTGAAGACATTGCAACAGTGCGCAGGTTAAGTTAAGTACTTACTTGCGCACCAATAATAAAAATGAAATCGAAGAAAGCAGCTTACCGACTGAAACTATTTTATCGTTATGATTCATAAAGTAATATTAATCGCCGAACTTTGAAACTTGATGCTTTTGTAAAGTACTTAAATCGAGTGCAGCATTTCACTTGAGAGATTCTGAAAATCGAGTTCTCGAGTACTTAAAAGCACAGTTGTAGGAAATGATTAAGGGAGCACCGAGCTTTTACCGCTAATGAATGGGATAGAGACCTAAATATAAAATATTTTATAATATTATATTTTATTTTATAAGTAATGGTGCCCAAGATACAGGCTGTGCCTAGTTTGGGACCAACGGTACCTCAATATTGTTAACTAGATGTTGAAATAAACGATTATTATTTTTAGAGCGGTATAAAGAATGGGCGGTTCGCGCGATAATTTAGGTACTTCCTTCGTATTATTAAAACAAAATCACATTATGAAAATGAAAATGCAAAATGTCGAAAACATGTAGTTTTGTTATTATTCAAAAACTGTTTTTTAGAGATTACTTTGTGTTCTTTTCTATCGAAGAAACTATAAGTTTTCGTGTAGATACGATTTATAGAGTGAATCCTTAACTTACATATTGATAGCTTAACTGAAGTTGAGTAATAACGATGAAGCAAAGGATCAAACAAACGCCATTCGAAATTTCCTCGGTGCGCTCTTAAGTACAAAGTTATGGAACTAAATGTGCTTATTAAAAGAGCTTAAACATCGCAAATGTACGGAAAAGTTCAGATCGTAGTTTAAATCCATTAAACAGTACGTTTGTAGGTAGTAGCAGATTTTATTTTTGCGTTTTCTAAAAGTATTTTATAAAATTCATTTTTGTAGAATGTTAAATTTCAATGGTATGTTCATTTCGATGCATACTTTCGGAGTTATGTTTAAATTATAATAATTGTGTGAACAGAAAAAGATACCTACTTCATTTATGATTACAATACAAACTAAACTACGAAATATAAGAATCAGAATAATTTTTATAATTTCTTTGATCAAATACTACAGCAATTTAAAATTATATGGTATAGCAACAAAGTCCGAACCCGCCTCGGGGTTTGCTTCGCTGAGATCTAACTGACGGCCGTGCCCTCCCGGCTCGAGGTGCCGAAAGTGGCGAGAGGTCCCGCCTGACACGCGATTAAATCGCCACTATTTAAAGCTAAGATTATAGCACATGGAATGGAAGTAGCCCCGTGTTCATGAAAAAGAAAGTTGCACAACATTGTTTTAGCGACATGCTTTTGTTTTTCAGAAAACACTATCCATGATCGTCCCCTGTTACAAACCCTAACCAGGGTGTGTCCCCGCTAACAAACCTTGTTATTCTTGGTCAATCACTGAACACTTTTTTTTGTAGGTAATCATAAAATAACTTTCCCGCTCTGGGCGAAGCGGGAGGGCGTGTCAGACTCTTACTAATTAAAACCCACCCGTATTCCTTCAGTTGTTTGTATGTTGCCAGGGGCCACGCTATCCCTTTAGGACTTTCCCGCAACACCTGGTACACTTTTCAGACATTTCATTCCAGACATTAGTGCTTTTCCCCAGAGTGTTGTAGTATTACAATTGTTTCCACAGATAAACAGCGGTATACTTTAAGTAATAAAAATCTGAACCGTTAATGTGGATCACCGTAATTTAACCATAAAACGTTATGGCCAAATTAACTTCGAAGCACGAAAACAAAATAACGTTAAAGCCAAATATGCAAATTCGATCACCGTCATAAACCTTAAAAAATACACCCTACAACAAAGACAGTGTATCGTTCGAACAAATTATTCGCATTCACGTTCTATTTCCCGTGACTTACAAATCGATTGTACACTTAACTGCAGTTAGGAACCAAATATGAAAAACAAGCGAAGAAAATTGACAAGTTAACATTATTTTCAGCTTGTTGTTAGATCCATTTATTCTGCTCTGCTAACCACAAAGGCCTCAGAGATACGCCCTTTTAGTTTTTTTAATACCATTCAATAGCTATAATACTTTCGCATCTAATGGTAAAAGCCAAATACCGCTATCTAACTTAAGACATGTAAAAAAACCACTCAGAATTTCTTTATTTCCTTATGATTCCTTAAATTAAAATTTCATCATCATCATCATCAGCCTATTAATGTTCCCACTGCTGGGACACAGGCCTCCTCTCTGTGAGAGAGAGTGGGCTGTAATCTACCACGCGGGCCCAGTGCGGGTTGGTAGATGTCACATGCCATGTTTTTGAATTTTTGGTTCTAAGACATGCCGGTTTCCTCACAATGTTTTCCTTCACCGTTTTGAGAGCAGTGATGATGAAATTATTTACACAAAGTAAACCGCCTGCTACTAGGGTTCGAACCCACGACCTACAACTCGTAAGTCGGGGCCGTTACCACTTACCACCAAATTTGGAAAAAGTAAATTTTCTCAAAACTTACTCCGATTGAGATACCGCGTTTGTGCTTAACAGGGCAGTATTATTCGGTTAGAAAAAAATAACGAGATGAAATTTATTTTTTCCAGTAAAGCTTTTTATTTAATTTCATAAATCGCCACATTTAGCTAGCAAAATTTAAAATATTTATGAAGAATATTACCTTTCTCCACGTGAGAAAAATAAAAGAACATTTTATACAACCCCTTAAAAAACAAGTACCTTTACCGTTTGTTGCTTTTGTATCGTTTTAACAAAATGAGGAAAATGAGTAACCATTTTCCTCATTTTGTTAAACCAATACAAAGAAAAGGGAGGTATATACCTACGTTAATATTTTATTTTATTTAACCATCATCCATTTTTTGGTAATAATATTTTTAACGGCGCTGAATAACCTTCACCAGAAATGGTCATCATATTAGTAGTTCAGTAGCTTCAATATTATCAAGATTGTGCTTCGTCGTTCGTCGTGGACGTGGTGCAACAGCAGCTACCCCACAGGGCTCCCCTGACATCATCTTTGTCACCAGAAGACAGCTGCCATGACCATTTTATGTGACGCTCTGCTAGTGTGACAATAGTCAGCCAGTGTCACTCTTATTCGACCTCTAAGTAATTCCAGTAATTTCGGAACAAGACAAGGCGGCTCCACTTGCTGCGCCGTCATATTTTTGAAAAGATTTGTTTTTAATTCTTTTACTTTGAAAGCTGTCTTTTTATGTTCGAGAAGAGTAATTCTTTTTTACTGTTAGTACAGAACCGACGTTTTAAAAACGACGCTTTTCACATTGCTTACGCATTTCAATAAGACTTCAAATATTAATAAAATGTTGCTGTTGTCACACGTAATGTCAAACACATTAATGACGCATCTGCGTGTGTTCAATATTATTTCATTTTACTTTTGTATGGTAGGACGGCCATATTTGTGACGCTTCGCGGAAGTTGTTGATTTTTTTATGATTTTCTCTTTCCTGCTTCTCTGGTACTTCTGAATTTAAAGGTAAACAGTAACTTAGATCAATGTTTAAAACTGGCTATGAGTACAACTTACACCGCGTTTAAGCCCAAACACCAGTTTGTGATACTTGTTTTCAACAAGTCTAGTAAATTGTATATTATGTCGTGTTTAAAACATGTACCTACCTATCATACAACATGTATTGTCGTGTATACGTAACCGCTTAGTTCTTTTATACAACACAATGTGAATTTTGATTCAGTTTTCACTATCATTTAGAAAATTTAATCCGGAAGATGTACTCGTATGTGTATAATGCATTAAAACGTAGTTACATCACAGAAGTCTCGATATTTTACGTTAGTAGATTACATTGCAGTCGTGGAAAGCAAGGACCGGATCACTAGTTATATAAGAAGATGATTACAGTACGGACAGATAATCCGTAATTATCCTTTAAAGTTAAAGTTTGTGAGCATATTCGTAAGAAGCTGGCAGTATCATCACAAAGTTAATGTTTTCCCATTGTTTGTCTTATTTGATTTAGTATATTCAAGTATTTATATATATTATTTATGATTATTTGCATATATATGATTAAGTTTATATTTATAATTTGCAATAGGTATATGTGTATCTACTTAGTATTAGAATAAAATTTTATTCCTCAATTTTTCGCAATTGCACCTACCACTGTTTGTCTCTGCATCACCCAAAAGTTGAATGGTAGAAAATGCCTATGGCATTAAATCCGCCTCTGTACATTTCTGTGCTTTAAGTAATAAATAAATAATAAATCATATTACGGATCACAATCTTCATTTTAACAGAACTGTTCGTAGTTCTATTCAATAACGATCCATGAAATATAGAAACCGGCAGGATACATAAAAACGAATGGTCACTGTACATTTGCGTTTGTTCTAACACGTTGTCATCAATTCATTATGCACGGGTGCTCGCGAAGGATTCGTTAGCTTTACGTCACGACCCGACTACAGGGCCGAAGCTATTTATTTTTATTCCTTTTTAAAGTGATTCCAGTGCAAAAAAAACCGGCCAAGTACGTGTCGGACCACGCACAACGAAGGGATCTGTATCCCAAGAACAAACATTGTAGTTCAAAAACATGTTCTCCCACACATTGCAACTGCAAATGTAAGTTTGTACGCACAATATTGAAAGATTTACCATGTTTTTTTAAGACCATAGACTTGTTTTAGGTTTTCCTGTAATTAAGTAATGTAAAGAACCATTCTCAGTATTTTTTTCAATGTTTTAGGCTGAGTAGTTTCAGAAGTAAGGGGGAATGGTTACTTTTCATATTTTTTCTTAAATATCTTTAAAAGTATTTATTTTAAAATTATAAAACAATATATATGAGATCCTCACAACAAGGCCTTCCATTTATAATGTCACACAATACAATTTCCCTATTTGTTAATTTGTTTTTCGGAAACTTTATTATTTTCCAAAAAAAAAACCTAGTTATAACTCAAATAAAGCAAATAAATAAATTCTAAGAAATACAGCAGCAGCTGTGTTAAGCAGAGAGTATTAAAAAAAAAACCGACTTCCAAAAAAAAATACTACAAAGTGAAAAATAACTTTAATTTCGGTGTCTTTGGTTTTGAATTTTCGTTTTTTTCCACCGACTTCCGAAATTAAAGTTAATTTTCACCACACAAATTCGAATACCACTACCCGCTATGCAAATAACTGTGACAGGAAATTATCATCTTCATCCATAGAAACTAAGTGGGAGAAATATGTATTATTGAAGCTAACTCAAAAACTATCCAATTATATGGGAGGAGGCGCCTCAGGAGCTTACCCTTTAAAACAAAAAAAAATCAAAGTGGTCCACAAATGAAGGAGGAATAGGTGAACATACATTTAAAAAAAAACATACTTAAAGTCGAACATAGAACCTCCTCCTTTTTTGAAGTCGGTTAAAAAGAAATAAAAAAACACTCCAAATAGTTCGCAATAGAAGTTTTATCTGTTGCTCAAGGCTCGTACTAGACTACTTAGACCCAATTTCACCTAGTTTTCTACCTATAAAACCCGACTGTAAAAATATTACATTTAAAAACAAATAAAAAAGTGTGTTCGATTCCAATTTTGCGAGACGGTCTAAGTCTATCTACTAAGGATAAAAAAAAAAAAAAGTGCACGCCTCATAACACTCATTCATAAACGAAAAAGAAATTCAAAACATAGTTTCTAACAAAAATTAACAATTTATCACTTTTCATGAAGTATGTTTTGTCTGCTGTTTTACCCATCAATATAGGTAAAATTCTAACCTCGCAATCCTTACGTTAATGTCAAAGACTATTTATTTAGATATTTACGTTGTGGGTTGCTAGGCAACACGTCATGTCAAGGTTGGAAATATTTAGATAAAGATATTATATTTTAGTTAGTATTTTATTTATTATAATTAAACTACTTTGAATAAAAGAGCCATTTTCAATAGGGTTCCTTCTACGGATGAAACGAATGTATAAAAAAAAATTGACTCAATTAATTGATTTTATCGCAAGCTACAATGTTTTCAGGGTTCATAAATTGACGGACAGGAATTTTTTTTCAACTATTTTTATGCTTCTCCATTTCTGCTGCATTAAATCAATTGTTAAAAGTACAGTATTAATCTCCATTTAATCATCTATACAATGGTATATAAATTAAGTAGGTTCTGTGTACTAGCAGGAGTGTAACAATAAAAACAGTTACAGAAATGGGGCAAAAAAAAATTTTCGATCGTAGAGCACACTCTAATGCTTCGCATTAAGAGTCGTGCAAAAAAGTGTGTTCGGTTAAAATTTTGCGAGACGGTCTAAGTCTATCTACTTAGGATAAAAAAAAACAAAAATTGGTCCGTAAAAACGTGCACCGAAATTCTCAGTTTAAAAGTTCAGAAATGACCTTGCCCACGCTTCTATTCGATTTGATCCATACTTCCAGGGGCACCCTGTGTATATTTGTGTATATAACTAGCTATGAAGGTCTGAAACCTTATAGAGCAAACCACTGAAAAGAAACGGAAAGATGTACAGAAAATGTTTTGTAGTGGGCGTCCGCAGCGGAGTTTCTATGCGAACGAAATATTAAGTATGACGGCGCAACAAGTGACGCCTTCCGTCTTTTTTTGTAACGAAGTTATTTGAATCACCGAGAAGGTCGGAGTGACACTGGTGACAGTCACTCTAACAGAGTGTCACATTGATGGTTACGTAGCTGCTGTCTTCTGATGACAGAAGATGATGTCAGGAGAGCCGCTATCGTACCACGTCCATGACAAACTACTACATTCTGGCACAATCCTGATGATATGAACCTGAAGAACCACTAATACGAAAACCACTTCTGGTAAAGGCTAATAAGTACTGCACCGTTAAGTCTTATAATCTATACAATACATACATACAAATAAATTAAATTAAAGTGTCGTTTGTAATGTCAAAATAATAGCTTTTTACTAAATGCCTAGGATACGGTACTTACATATAGGAAAAAACAATTTAAAAATTTTTTTTTGTCTATTCCGGCTAATCTCCGAAACGGCTGCACCGATTTTGACGGAAATTTCACTGATGCTACTACGGCTAGGTTACTTATATTTCAGAAAAAGAATTTGAGTAGGTACCACGCGGGCGAAGCCGCGAGCAGCAGCAAGTTTTTCAATAATCCTTCTTGCATACTATCGTGTCACAATAAACTGCCACCTCGTGAATTTCATCAAGCAGAATAGCTTCTAGCTCACTCAAGAAACATGCCATGATGCGTTTAGAATTACTTCTTGCAGTCTTTACAACTGCAATCCAAAATAGGATTTCGAACTTTAAGTCCAAGAAATTGAAGCTCCAAATAGCAAAGCCATATTATATTTCTAATTCAGTAAAGTTTCAGACCTTCATAGCTAGTTTATAAACAAATATATACAGGGTGTCCTTGGAAGTATGGATCAAATCGAATAGAAGCGTGGGCAAGGTCATTTCCGAACTTTTAAACTGAGAATCTCGGTGCAATTTTTTACGGACCAATTTTTTTATATTTTTATCCGGAGTAGATAGACTTAAATCATCTCGCTTTTTTCATTGTAGCTTGTAAAAAGTCTCTTCTAAAAATAAAAATCAAATGATAACCCTGATAGTAATTTTTCATGATTTTTGCTTTGAGCACTATGCGAAATGATGGAAAATAAACGCGCGAGCCCTAGAGTAGTCGCTTAGGATGTGTAACATCTGACATCTCACCTTGGTAATAAGCAACCTTAACATTATATAAAAAAAAAATATTCAAGATATTATTCGAAATGATTTTTCGTAACGAAGAATATTTAATGAAAATTGTTTTTGATAGGAGTAATGCAATTTTTTATTGACACCCTGTATATCACATCAAAGTATTAAAGTTATACGAGTTCTAAACAATAATTGTTCTCGCAAAGCAATCAACACAAACTCGTCGTCTGCACTTCAAATGACTTCAAACGATTTGTTCTAGAACTTGGGAACTTAGCCTACTTTACGCCTTCGTATTTTCAAAAGATTTTTAGGTGTAATACAGTAGGTAAATAGATGCGTAGATTGTTACAACTACAGTGCGTTCATTATAACTTGTCCCGTGACACGATTGGTAGCACTGTTCTGTCACTCACCATTTTGAACTCTCTGAAATGAAATGAAATGGTTTATTCTGTATATAGGATATCGGAATCACTTTTACACGTCATATTAAAATAAAAAACTTTAATTAAAATAAGCTAGATGACTACCTACTCTGAGAAAAAAGGCCGAAACAAAGTCTGAGGTCACAGTCTCTTTTAAAGTTCAGACATAATCTTTGTCAAGCCATATGAGAACCATGTAGATTAGTGTCTGAAATGGTCTTTTGAAGAAAGAACCACACAGATTTGAGTGGACCTGTCCAGTCAGTGCAAGCATTTTTCAGTAATCGTGGAGCTCAACTCAGAATTCAAGGAGCTCAACTCGACGAACAATACCAAAAAAAGGACATTTGGGTGGGCCGCATCAACTACTATCGGTATTGAAACTAAGCTTGACAAGCAATGGTGCCAAAATCACGGCAAGGGACAATTTTATACTGAACGGTCTGTTGGTACATGCGGCTACAAAGCTGTACATTACCAGTATAAGCTGACCTCTCATTGTACGGAAATCCTATACAATTCGAGAATAGCTTGATATTATGTAGCCATGTGTACAACAAAGATTTTTGGTGGCTGAATGTGGCAGGGGGGCGTTGTTGGACATCTGTGGTAGGTAAATGTTGATAAAATTGTTACAGAAAATCCTATTGATAATTTAATATATAAATACTCAACTGTCCGAAAGACTGATGCAGCTCGATATTGTGTCTCATTTGTGACAATCAAGCGGCTATCAAGATGGCGGCGGGTTCCGATGTTGGCCACGCGCCAAAATAGATTTTTTGTAATCTTGAATTGCACGAAAGAGCTTTCACTTTGAAGTTAATATCCCAGTTAAAAATGGAGGCTGTTTAAAATTTTTGCATGTTATTTTCCAATGCCTGTGATATTATACTCTTTTCTTCGCCTACATAAAATAATATCAATAACCAGCTTATTATGGACCTCGTGTTCTACGCAGTCACAAGCACGACTTTTCACAAGGGCGGCGGCCGGTAAACAAAAAAAAAACTAACATTACTGGTCGGAACTCTGAAGAACGGTCCTACGGCCAAACTTTGTTCTTGGTCGTGCTGCAGCCAATGAGCCAAGATTGCGACTAGTAGTGTTACAAGACGAGGTCGTTGCTGCGTAGATTCTTTACTGTCGATAGGCTAAGGGGCCCCCCCCTTCTTATACAGAGACGGTACGAGGATTGATCACCATGCTTGTTCAAGACGGGTTGGCAATTTCAGGCTTACATTTACTACAAAGCTTATTTTCCTCAAAATATTTTGTAAAATAAAATTGAAAACAACGCCATCTATCACAAAACCTTTGTACTACGCAGTGTCGACATGACTGATGGGCTCCGCTCTATCGTGAGTGATATCAACAAGTGGTTCGTCGAGTGTGCAAATATTGCGCCGATTATATAGGGATGTCGCCATGTTATACCATTTTATTATTTTATGGCAGGAAAATCCGTGTAGTTAACGTTTTATAAGGGAGATTATAGGCACTGATAACTGTGTATAAAGCGAAGGATTTAGATTAAAGTCTTATCTGTGGTTATTGTGCATGAATTTTCATATTAAATAGTACAGTCTAATCTGCGTTCAAAATTCATTAGCCAAACATGTAAACAAACACGAATTTTAGAAAAAACAACAGTAATGCCTACACATAAATGGTTCAGTTTGTACCAGAACTTCAATTTTTCTAAATTTTTCAACAGTAGGTACTAGTCAGTCTAAATCAACTTTATTTACTTATACTTCCGTAAATTTGATGTTTGTTTAAGTGGAAATAACATCAGTTGGAAACAAAGTCAAATTAAGTTAGCTAGCGAAACTCCGCAAACGTGATGGGTACGATACGAACATATCTAAACACGATAAAATAAAAAATAAAATGATTTGATGATTCTTTTCTTGGGGTCAACGATCGCTTGTAGTGAATGCTACTGTAAGTATGAGCTGAGTTTTTTTTTGTTTTTGTTTTATCGTGTTTAGAATTTCGATATCGACACCACCACGTCTGCGACGTTTATAAAAAAAAAACAGTTATTTTTTAAACTGATAATATATTGACGACCCCAAAAAATTAACCCACCTTATTTCATTTTTGTTTTGACAAGTATTATGTATAGTTTAAATCGATACACATCATGTCTGCGGAGTTTCGCTCGGTAATTTAACTTGACCCTGTAGTATGAATATCTTTCCAAAGGTGACCAAAAGTAGGTGCAAAAAAGATTCCAGAACGGAGACGCATACCTAATCATCCTATAATGTTCCCAGTACCGTATATATATAGCAACGTAATACTAATAAACTGTACAATATCATACATACATACTTATGACACATTCACAATACACACACACGTCGATAACACGATTACATACCACACTGCATTCGGCGCTTGATGGCAACAAGTCGTGTCCGGATTGCAACAAGTCAATCGTCTATCTGAGGATGCCTCGTTGAGAGGTGAAACACGTCTCGATTTCTTACAGGGTTCTTTATAACTCTCTAAGAACAGTTAAGCGGATTAGGTAACTAAATAAAATATACGTCGTCTATTGTATTTTAATACCTATCTACGTAACATTTGGCCCTGGCAAAACCCCGTGTTAATAATAAACTATAATAAAACAAAAAACTGTCGCCTCAAGTGTATTGACAGGATATTTGCCCCTTGTTTGCGAGCGCCATCGCCATTACGAAATTTTCCACTTCGTTCACAGTTTTCGCAGGCTAACAAGCAGTATGTTTCTATATAGGGACTGCCTCCACTGCCAGCGCAAAAATAACGCCGTTGGGAACCGGCAGTACATTAGCAGCCGATACTGCCGGCAGCCGAGATTGAAAACATCGGCTCAAATAGGGGTCACAGTTCTAACCTAACCTTTTTTTGCGAGTAAAAATATTTAACCTAATCTAACTAGTTAGTTTCCGGGTAGTACTTGGTTACTCCAATATGGAAATATTTTAATAGAAAAAAATAATTCCTACCCCGCCTATCTATCTACTCCTTAAGCCAAATTGCCAACCCCATTTTCCGCTTTTTTTTCCAAAGTCAGCGCCGGGTAGCCTATTCAGCAACCGCCGCTGGCAGCCAATTCGGGACACGGCGCCGGCAGTTGAGGGATTTCTTTCTATATATTGTTTTTATTACATGACTAAGGCGAAATCAAAAGGAAGAAAAGGGAGGAAGGAAGTCATACGTAATCTGTACGATTTTACATGACTTAGTAATGACGTGTGACTCCAGATATACGAAAACCGAAAAAAATCGATATCGATGTCTTGTTTATACCTTTTTAGTTGGCGTTTTTGTCCTAGTTGGGTTTAAGTTCTTAACTTTCAGTTTTTTTTTTAACTACAGGATTGAACGTGGTGGTTTCTACGTGGATAAGTAAAGATGTACAGTTAAATTAAAACACGAAAAAGTAATATCGATACTAAATTATTTAAACAACTGAACTGATCGATAAGAGTTTGAAACGTAGAAACGAGATGGATGGAATAACACGTATTTCCTGAAACAAATTATTTCAAATTTCCGCATTTTCGTACAAAGTTATCGCGATCTCACTTGCGCTGGAGCTTTTCGGCCATGCTCGCGATGACGATAGACGGACCGGGCACTGAGCCACCACTGCTCTTGTTAATAATAAACTATGTTACCCAAGCAAACAGAAGAAGAGGTAAAACTGCGAAGATATTAATTATTTACTTATATCTTTATTTATTTACAGTCATAAAATTAAAAGATAAAGCCTCAAGAATCATTTATCACGTTAATTAATATGACTACTGATTACAATTTATTAAAGTAATGTAGTTTATGAAGGATACTAGCTTTTACCCGCGGCTTCGCCCGCGTAAAGGTCGGAAAATATCCCACAGGACCGTACTACCGGGATTCAGATTATCCTCTATCCTAACCCAGATCATGGCCTATACGGATTTAGTTAAAAGACCATACGCCTTTCAACTAAATCCGTTCAGCCCTTACGGCATGAAAAAGTAACAGGCACATTTTAGGGTTGCGTACCTCAAAATGAAAAAATGATCTCTTTCAGTCGTCAGTAATTTGACATTCGAAAGAAGAAGACAAAGCTTTGTAACTATACTATATGTTTAACTATACAGACGCTATACAAAGTTTATTAGTAAGGAGGTAATGTTTGTAGCGGTTACACCGCCACATACGAACTACGCATGAAAGACATGATGTCACACAAATCCTGCATCGCGCAGTTAGAATTTACCACGCGAACGACATAGATAAGACTATCCGAAATCAACTTATGAGCAGTTGCCCGCCCGACATAACACCCGTCTTGTCGGAGGATCCTCCCTTTTCTATGGTGGATGAGTGAACTTTACACCCTGTTCCTCATACCACTAAATTGGTGACCCTGAGACTGAACGTCAACGCAGCCTTCGTGCAACGACTTCAGCGTGACGTCATCATCATCAATCCCGCAAGCTTTCGTGAGGCGAGTTACACAGCCAGCCAGCACCCACGGCTCAGCGGGTATCCTGACCACCAGCATGCAGCGAACGCGCATTCCTGGTCAACACCCTTAGACTCATCACCCCGACTCACTGGGGAATCACCGAAATCACCTCAATCACCGCAATCACCGCAATCACCTCAATCACCGCAGACAGTTCCAACTCACTGTGAACTGTGCGGCACCCGGTTCCGACTCACTGGTAGCACAATCACCACAATCGCCACAATCACCGCAGACAGTTCCGACTCACCGTGAACTGTGCCGCACCCGGTTCCGACTCACTGGAACCACACCAATCTCTTAAAAATAAGAGACAACAAAAATAATCACCGAAATCATCGCAATCATCGCAATCACCTCAATCACCGAAAACACCGAAATCACCGCAATCACCGAAATCACCTCAATCACCGCAGTCACCTCAATCAGCTCAATCATCGCAATCACCACAATCACCAAAATCGCCGCAATCACCGCAGACAGTTCCAACTCACTGTGAACTGTGCGGCACCCGGTTCCGACTTACTGGAACCACAATCACCACAATCGCCACAATCACCGCAGACAGTTACGACTCACCGTGATCTGTGCCGCACCCGGTTCCGACTCACTGGAACCACACCTTAAATCTCTTAAAAATAAGAGACAACAAAAATAATCACCGATATCACCGAAATCACCGCAATCACCTCAATCACCGAAAACACCGAAATCACCACAATCACCTCAATCACCACAATCAGCTCAATCACCGCAATCACCTCAAACAGCTCAATCACCGCAATCACCACAATCAACACAATCACCACAATCGCCGCAATCACTGCAGACAGTTCCAACTCACTGTGAACTGTGCGGCACTCGGTTCCGACTCACTGGAACCACAATCACCACAATCGCCACAATCTCCGCAGACAGTTCCGACTCACCGTGAACTGTGCCGCATCCGGTTCCGACTCACTGGAACCACACCTTAAATCTCTTAAAAATAAGAGACAACAAAAATAATCAATAATACATGTGAATTTTAAAATCAACCCCTATTTTACCCCTTTGGGGGATGATTTTACAAAAACGCTGAAAAGCGTAATTCTTTATTTCTTACCAAAAGCATAAATTTGAATTTCCATATCCCCAACTTAGAAATATTGAGTTTCCCATACAAACTTTCATCCCTTATATCACCCCCTTGGGGGTTATTTTTGAGACAAAAAGTACCCTATGTCCTTCTCTAGGATGCCATCTATCTCCTTGCCAAATTTCATCGAAATCCGTTCAGTGGTTTAGCCGTGAAAAGGTAACATACAGACAGACAGACAGACAGACAGACAGACAGACAGAGTTACTTTCGAATTTATAATATTAGTATGGATTTATTATATTGAAGCTGTTCATAACGATAGGTATATTTTATTTTATAATGTGTCATCATAGTATTTACTTTCTAGAGACCACTTTTACTCAATAAAATGCCTTTTTTTTACCTACTACGGGGAAGCTCTTGGCCTGCATCTCACCTGATGGTATGTGATGATCAGGCCGAGGTGGAAGCGAGCTTCACCCGGAATCCTCAACCACAGAGGAACTGGCTATCTTATCTCTAACTGCCGAAACACAACAATGCTGTTAACAATGTTGTTATGGCGACAGACTTAGATAATTAAGATGGTGGTAGCTAGCGAGGCGAACTTAAAACAAGAAGCTTTGTTACGGATTGAGAGAATTCCTTGTATTTTTCTTTGTAGTGTCTTCTCTCTAGTCTTGTTTTTAATGTGTAACATCTTTCCTCTTACTTTTCTGCAATCTGTGAGAGTGATTTTGTGAAAAGGGACGGAAGTGTGTAACAGGAAGCCAGGGTAACGCGCGCTATTTGATTTGACCAATGAGCGCGCGCGGTGCTAAAGTTAGCCGGCAGATGGCACTAACCCATTTTCCGAAAGGTTGGTACTGTCAATCAACTGTCAGATGTTATTTTGTAATGGTTTGTGTTAAGCGTTCCTACAATAATTTAAGTTTGTGTGGTATCTATCAGGCGCGAAGCTAACCTATAACCCAATTCCTGCCGGCTTCCCTTCGGAAATTCGGAACACAACCACTCTATCCTCATTAAATTATCACACTTTATGTATTTGATACACCATAAAATTAAAACATTACAAAACGCCTAAATTATTATTTTTGTCTTTATATACCAACAATAAAACATGTCACTCTAAAATAACTAGTAGGCGCGTCCGGCTTATCGTTAATTCAATTTTTTTTGAAAATAATGTCCGTAATGACTACATTTCGGTCACGTGACACCACGGTCTCTTAGCAGCCTGGTAAGCCGATCTGCAACGAGTTATGATAGAGACAGAAGTAGAAAACGCGCGCGCGTGAACGAGAAGCAGCTATTGCTATTGCCACCTAATACACGCACACGCATTTGAATCCGTTATTTTCGTGCGTTCAGTTTGGAGTTCGGACATATCATCATTCGATTGACAATGTGTCCAGTGGTCGTTTTTTGAGTCAGTATTCATTGAATTCATTAGTTTATCATTATTAGTAATAGTAATATTTGTTTGTAGGTATAGAACTGTGATTAAGATAGTGTTTAAATTACTTATTCAGATTTGAAAGTAATTAGTACGATCAGTAGGATTAGGATAGATTGTTACTTGACGGATTATTTACTTTGTGAGGAAACATGCTGTTCAAGGTTAAGTTAGAAAGTAAATACCCCGAATATGACTTTATATTACAAACGACGCGATGGTTTTTTCAAAATATTTCCCTTTACGAGAAGTATCAAGACTGACTGGCAGTTGTAAATTAAATAAAATGTATTGTTTCCCGTGTTTAATTTTCTTAGATTCTAGTAGTTTATGGAATAAAGGTTTTTTTTTTACATTTTAATATGAGGAATTCATAAAAAAACGTGCCGACTAAAAAACATATTTGTAACTATTTTATGAGTTCGGGACTGGTAGGAATAGAAATTATTTTCGCTAATTTGCATGAAGCTCTTATTAGAAAAGTAGATCGAAATAGGTATTTAATGAAACGGTTTATTGACACCGTTATTTTGTTAGGTAAACAAGAAGTAACTGTTCGTGGGCACGATGAAAGTCCGAAGTCATTGCTCGTTTAATCATAATCAGCCTATTAATGTTCCCACTGCTGGGACACAGGCCTCCTCTCTGTGAGAGGGAGTGGGGTATAATCTACCACGCGGGCCCAGTGCGGGTTGGTAGATGTCACATGTCTTCGAATTCTTGGTTCTAAGACATACCAGTTTCCTCACGATGTTTTCCTTCACCGTTTTGAGAGCAACTCGTAATTCGGGGCCGATACCACTGGGCCATCACTGCTCGTATTTTAATTAATAGATATATAAAAATAAATTAATAGTATAGGATATTTGTTTGACTTACAGATTTTCAAAAGTGAGTGTTCGTGTGTGTATAATTTAGTATCTGAAAACACATTCCTAGAAAACTCTAAATGTAATAATAATAAGTAGGTATTTTATTTAAATAAAACTTATTAGTCTCCTTTGCCATATTTTCTATCGTTAAATATTTTTGCCTTGTTTAACAGTGAAGGTTTTTATTTCATCTAATAAAACAAAGTCATAGCGTTAATAAATTCAAAAACAAACCTTATTTGAAACAGTGGCTTCATTAATCATGATTTTAGTCCTGATATTTGGCTTGAAAACTTTTTCATTTATTTTATTCATGTAGGTAGGTACAGCATTCTGTACCTAATTGATAGATTGATGTTTATTTTCTTCAGAATTGGTACAATAGACGAATTAATTGAAAAGAACCTTTCAAACGATGGCCTACTAGAATCCGTTCATATGTAAGCGGTCAACGGTTTTCATGATTATAATTTTATTGTCATTTCGAGTGTATTTTTAGGGTTCCGTACCTCAAAATGTAAAAACGGAACCCTTATAGGATCACTCGTGTGTCTGTCTGTCTGTCCGTCTGTCACAGCCAATTTGCTCCGAATCTAATGGACCGATTAACTTGAAATTTGGTACACATATGTATTTCTGTGACCCAAACACGAACGTGTAACGAAAATAAAATAATTTTGAATATGGGGTTCACTTTTGTGGGGCAGAGAAGAAAATTAAAAAAAAAGTTTTGCAAATTGTACCGTGTGATATATCAAATGAAAGAAATTGTTACAAGGATCTCAAATATATTTTTTTTATAATTATTTAATATACGATTTTAGAGATATTTACGAAAATAGATGAAAATTGACCATTCCCCCCCACTTATCTCCGAAACTACTGAGCCTAAAATTATGAAAAAAATACAGAGAATAGTTCTTTACTCATAGATTACAGGAAAACCTATAAGAAGTCTATGGTCTTAAAATAACATGGTAAATCTCTCAATATTGTATTTGCGGTTGGAATGTATGGGAAAATATGTTTTGCAACTACAATGTTAAGTTAGTTCTTGGGATAATTTATTGCTACTGCTAGTTCGACTAAGGCCCCAGTACACGTTTAACGAGCTCGCCCAACGTGTACTTAGGCGAGGCATCCTTCACTTCTCGTACCTTCCGCGATGCATTCTGTTTGCCGATTTCACGGTGCGCTAGTACTATGCCGGCATTGTCGGTAGGCACTGCTAACACATTAGCCAGTCAGCTATGTAAAGTTCAATTAATCATTTTAGACGAAATATCTATGTTGGGAAGTAGGACATTCAATCATATTTATCGCAGATTACAGCAAATTTTCCATACGGATATCCCATTTGCTGGTAAATCTATTATTTCTGTAGGAGATTTTAACCAATTGCCGCCAGTTGGAGACAACTGGATTTTTCAGCCTAAAACAGGACGTAATCCGATGGCAGTTTTAGCTCGTGCACCATTGTGGGAACCATGTAGCCTGTTTCCAATGAGCAAAATAGTGCGTCAGAGGGATGATTCATTCGACATTTAATTATTTTATTTCCTTTATTTCAAAGATACAAAGGTCTAAAAATTTTGTTAAGAACATTTTTCAAAAATAGTGTTACAGCCAAATTAGACCGATTTTCATAGAAACAGAGATTTCCAGTTATCAGTTCCTCTTCCTCTTCCGGTACGCGGTTGCCACTCCAAAACGTTTCGGCCCCAGGCCTATCGGCCATCTGTTCTGCGAGCAATGTGCCCTGCCCACTGCCATATAAATTTGGCAATTCTTCGGGTTATGTCGGCTACCTTGGTTCTCCTGCCGATCTCTTAATTTCTGATTAGATCACGACGTCATGGAAACTCTAAGCACAGCACCATTGCCCTTTGGGCGACTTTCAGCCTTCTAATGAGGCCCATTGCGAGCTATTACGTCGTGTTTCAGCTCCATAGGTCATCACTGGCAACACGCACTGGTCCCGACTGCGGTATGTGAGACGAGAAGATATTGCGTAGCTTCGCGAACACTGCCCAGTGGAGCCGGATTCCACGATTGACCCCATTCTCGAAATTGAACCTACCTCACTGGACAGTTTGTCCTAGGTAAACGTTTCATTCAAACTTCAAACTTTATAGATTTATCAAGGTTCGATGACAACACAATAATTTAGTATCTCTTGGAGCTGATCTGATTATGAAGCCAGAAGGTGGATAGTGGAACTCTTCAGCGGCTTCTAGTAAACCCCTCGAGTTTGGCTTCATATGATTTGGTTTGACGAGTCAAATATTATTGCAATTTGGTTTCGAGGGTCTGATGATGGAGCCAGCAGGTGGATAGTGGAACTCTTCAGTGGCTACTAGTTAACCTTTCAAGTTTGACCTCATATTATGATTTGGTTTGTCGAGTCCAATATATTGCACTTGGTCTCGAGGGCCTGATGATTGAGCCAGGAAGTGGATAGTGGAACTCTTCAATGGTTACTAGTAAACCCCTCGAGTTTGAGCTCATATGATTCGGTTTGACGAGTCCAATATAGTACACTTGATGTCGAGTGCCCAATGATGGAGCCAAGAGGCGGATAGTTAGAACTCTTAAGTGGGTAAACTCTTCGAGTTTTATGTCATATAATTCGGTTTGATGAGTCCAATATATTGCACTTGGTGTCGAGGGTCTGATGATGGAGCTAGGAGGTGGATAGTTAGAACTCTTAAGTGGCTATTAGTAAACACTTCGAGTTTTAAGTCATATAATTCGGTTTGATGAGTCCAATATATTGCACTTGGTGTCGTGGGTCTGATTATTGAGCTAGGAGGTGGATAGCTGATTTCTTTAGTGGCTCTTTATAATAAACCGGGCAAGTCAAAACTTCGTTGTTTTATTTTTAATTAAATGAATATACCTACTAGACTTAAAAGTACAAAATAAAATAGTACTTACTTAGTTAAAAAAAAACCGGTCGAGTGCGAGTTGAACTCGCGTGGAGAGGGTTCCGTACGATGAATATGTTATATATACAGGGTTATTTGTAAAACACCAGCAACCTCTTAAGGGGTCATTGTACTAATCATTATGAACAACTTTCACTATGGGACCAAAGTTAAAATCGCGAAAAAAAAATCAGCTGTTCCCTACATTTATGTTCTCATAATATATCTTGTCAAAATGTGTGGAACAGCTGATTTTCATTTCGCGATTTCAGGTTTGGTCCCATAGTAAAAGTTGTTCATAATGATGAGTACAATGACCCCTTAAGAGGTTGCTGGTGTTTTACAAATAACCCTGTATATATAACATATTCATCATACGGAACCCTGTCCACGCGAGTTCAACTCGCACTTGTTTCTTATGCTACGGCTACATTGTCGCGATAAGGCGATCTACACTTCGTGCGCTCTCTTTCGCACACAACTCGACGTCTCGCTGTAAAACGCTTCGCTTTGTTGGCTGGTTCCTGAAATATAAAACCTAGCTCTGGAGCCAGGGTATCAAATGTTTCTGTAACCTGTTTATGGCAACAAAGAATTTATTATTTACGTCCTTAACATTTCTCGGGAAGGCGTACGAAGGGGCCAAAGCCAACTCGCAAAGGCCCGTTAGACGTGTTTAATGCAACATGGGACAAACCAACGACTATCCCTGTTCGCAATATGCTAGTGCACCCAAGGACAGCCCCCGGTTAGTGCAACACCCAAGGAAACAAAGATATTGGATTATGGGTTTTGGGAGGCTAAGTGAACTGGTTATCTATAATTATGGAAAGACTATGGATTTTTATATATTTTTAGTTTAAGAAATATTTAAAAATGTAATGATATATATGAAAGAAAGAAAACAAACAAACGACATAATAATAAAATGTTTTATTGACTTAAAAAGGTGTTACATTTTTATTTGAAGCTGACTCCTGAGCTAGGTGGTACCTGAGTTACAAAAGTCAGTGTCAATCTAATCTTTAACTTGATTAGGTACATTACAATTTTCAATAAAAAGTTTGCCATCTAATATAATACTATCTATATAAATAAAAATAAACTGCTGTATGTTGGTAAGCGCATCATTTGATAATGGCTGGACGAATTTGGCTATTTTTTATTTTTAAATATGCACGTAATAGTCCATTCGGGAAAAACAGGGGGGAAACGATCTTAACGAATAAAGGAATATTAACATAAACAGAAAAAAATACAAAAATTATGCCTAGGGTAATTTAGTTAGTCATTATGGAGCACTTTTTTATGAACTTAAGACCATAATATCGAAATTTTGATAAAAATTCAAAATATTTTATTTCACACAAACACATGGGCACTTATGAAATGTCAGAATCTAGGTGCGCGGTTCCAATTGTTCGTTTCCTATGGAGAAGAGCCGGCAAGAAACTACACGATTACTCTTTTAAAAATAATATTTTTTTATAATAATTTCAAATAACAGTGTTAATAGATAAAGGAGGATAGTATAGGCCTTTCTACAAGTACCAGGTAGGTACTTAACAAAATAGAAAATTATAGGACAAAGTCTTTTGGTTCAGTTAGTTATGTAAAGGTATTATTATGTCATGATTAATTTCATCATCTTTCGAACGCCACTTACAAATTATATAAGACGAGGCTTCAAAAGATGGGATTATCAATTTTGCACACTGAATATGTCATAACAAAATGAAGACATGAGTGGACGAAAGAAATCATTTTTAAACAGGAATAATTAGAACAGAAAAGAAAAAAAAGTACACGCTCTTATTTCTAAAGAACTGACAATCAAGCTAACGACATCTATTGTGTTTCTTAATCATGTCCGCCGCTTTCTCTGCCAACATTATAACAGCTGGATTAGGAGTTGCTCGAGGTATCTTAGGCATTATACTGGCGTCAACTACCCGTAGCTTTTTTATCCCCTTTACTCTTAATTTACTATCTACCACTTTGCCCATAGGACATGTACTAGTAAAATGATAGGTGCTGCCAGTATGTTCTAAAACATAGCATTCCCAAAATTCGTCTGAGCCCTTTTCCTTTTCAGCACATTCTGGCAGATCTAACCCTGCTAATTCAGCTCCAATTTCTCTAAAATATTCCGTGCCGCCAACAGTAATGAAATCTTTTACAATTTTCACCATCACCTTCAAATCATCTTTGTTGGTATAGTATCCAGTTGAAATGACTGGATCTGCGTGCGGATCGTCGCTCCCCAAACGGACCGTACCTCTTGATTTCGGTTGGAGGAGAGCAAGAACTGTGTACAAGGAATCTCTATCCTTCACTTGTTTCTGCCATCGGTCACATATTTCATCTCGCAGGCCAAAAACTTTGGCACAGGCTATTGTCAAGAATGGTAAGTTTTGTTCGAAGAATAAACTGTAAGCCTGATAGTCTGGGCGTGTCTGAGACTTGTTAAATGCAACTGACCCTGCTACGGCCGGGAACGGAAATCTTAAAAGGTCTGTTACAACAGAAGGTACATTAGGAACAGGTATTAGATGCTTTTTTAACTTATATACTATCGTGGTGGAGACTTGGTCAACCAAATTTTCTCCTACAGGTAAATCTTTTAATACTGTAATGTTAAAAGATTCCAAGTGATTTTTAGGACCTATACCTGAAAGCATAAGTAGCTGAGGAGTATTGAATACTCCGGCACTTAATATGATCTCTTTTTTGGCTCTAAATGTATAAGTTTTACCTTTATAAACAGCTTCAACAGCAACAGCAACATTACCCTCAAAAATGATTCTGGTTACCCTTGTGTCTTTGGAAACGTGAAGATTGGAAAAATCTTTGACAGGATACAGGTATGAGTAAGCTGGTGTCTGCCTTTTCATATCAGCCAACATAAGCTGTGGTTGTATATAACCTACATAAGTATCAGCGTTCAGGTCCAAAACGGTTGGGTTGCCGACTTCAGCAAAAGATTTCAATATATCAACAACTTGTTTTTCAGGTTGTCTTGTAAGCCCCATAGGTCCATCGCTGCCATGAAACTTGCTATAATGGCTGAGAATTTCGACATCGGATCTTTCACTTTTCTTGAAATATTTAAGTATATTTTTGAATTTCCAGGAGCTGTCCTTAGAAAGTTTAGCCCAGCTGTCATAATCTGAGCTGGACCCTCTTATATTTATGAAATGGTTGAGAGAATTGCTGCCTCCAAGCATTTTGCCTGCTGTTATCATAGTGTTGTGACCTCTGACTGCGTAGTCATCTCGAGTTGACGTGTAGTTGTGGTCCACGAAAGAATTCGGGAGTAAAAAAAAGAGAGAAGCAATCTGAAACAAAATGTTTGGAAGATTGTTATCCTTTTATTTACTGTGATAGTAGCTGATAATATTTGGAGGATACGTTTATACAGAAAGTGGTCAACATCGCAAATAGCTGTCGAATATTTCGCTGTTTTGATTAATTTGGCAAAATTACTGTATGGAAATAAAAATATGGCTGACTAGTGAACTGAAATTGATATGAACTGAAGTCAATCATTAATATCGTAACACCGAATATTTAGTTTGAGATGTAAAAATCGTAATTGGGAACTTTCCAAATGCCTTTTTTACACCTAAAATGGTTACAAACAAATTCAGTGTTATAAATGCGATTTATTATCCTTAGGTTGACCGTTCATCCAAAAAGTTTTTTTTGGATGAACGGTCAACTTAAGGCTGGGAGAATGAATCTGTAGGCAATGTATGAATGAAACATAATTCCTCAGTGTTGAAGGTAAAGTCAGAGAAATTAATTGTTAAACAAATTGTCCGTATAATCAGAGCACAACTGTTCTTCTTTGTTTGAAATCGCTATAACACGGCAAATTGATGTAGGGTGTCAATTTACTTAACAATATTTTTTTCTGAGTACACGTTTGTAGTTTCCATTAAGCAATTTTTTTTAGTTGAGGTTGAGCTTCAATCATAGTGATGGAAGCAAGATATTTGATGTCCTGTGACGTCGCGGTTTGACGTGACGCATAATTGGCCACTGGCCAGACATTACAGACGACAGTGCCTTAGAGGTTCAGACAACACATACATTATGTTGGTTAACGAAAATTCAAAAGAGATTTATAAATGGAAAGGACATGACCAGTGGGGCGATGGGCGCCTGCTTAGGTGTAAAAATCAATGTGCAGCAAAAATTGTTTTATTTTTGCAATTGTTGTATTCTACAGTTTACAGGTAAAAAACTTTCACGACTCCAAAAGATCAGGAAACTGAGAAAAATAAAGATAAGTTTTCACTAAATAGCTCTGCTTTTCGTTAAGAGATGGCGCTAGGCGTTGTGGTAATCGAGTTAAAAATCAATGTGCAGCAAAAATTGTTTTATTTTTGCAATTGTTGTATTCTACAGTTTACAGGTAAAAAACTTTCACGACTCCAAAAGATCAGGAAACTGAGAAAAATAAAGATAAGTTTTCACTAAATAGCTCTGCTTTTCGTTAAGAGATGGCGCTAGGCGTTGTGGTAATCGAGTTAAAGAATGATTTTCTACTATTCGACACGCCATCCATCGAGGCGCTAGGTTTTTTTTTTATACCATCAAGGGCGCAAACTAGCATGCTGATCACCTGATGTTAATAAGCAATAACCGCCGCCTATAGAAGTCTACAACACCAGGGTTACTGCCGATGCGCTGCCACCCTTTTCCCACCCCAAACCCTGGGCTTCCGATTCTCTCAGTCACTATTCGAAGCGGAGCAACATAATGTTGGTACTTTACGTTGGTATTCTGTAAGAGTGTGGTACCTCCCCGGCCGAGCCAACCCAATTAAGAGTTACAGACAGCTATTGACTACAACTAGGCTATAAGTGGCTCGGGAAATAAAAATAAGGCTATTGTTATTATTATTTGTGAAGGCATGAGGATTTAAATAAAACTATTATTTGAACGAATTAATTATTTTAATATTCTTTAATAAAATAAAATATATAGGAAAGACGAACTGTGCCGGACGGGCGTGATCGCTGGACGCGTAGATTATGCAAGTTGTAAAGCTATCCCAGTCCAAGCAGCGGTGACGTCCTGCACCTAGGGATCTGGATACTTCAATACTAACCGAGCGGCTGTCCTAGATTCTTGAGGGAAAATGGGTTTTGACAAGAAAATAACAACACCATTTCCCTGATAAATCTTCATAATATGCCTTTTAACCCGCCTTACAGATATGCCATAGTTTAGGCACCTCATCATAATATCCGTTTATCCGAATCGTAGAGCAAAACAGATGAATCCTTTATGAATAGCAATGGTAAACGGGTTTTTAAGATGTCAGTCCGTAAAGAATAGCAATGGTCGTGGTCAGTGGGTCGTCTTAGGGGCGTAGAAATAGAACACAATAATCGCACAGTACACAACGAACGCGTAAACACAACGTGGGTCGCGAACTGCAATGATAGATAGATAGAAGATTCTTTATTATGTACACCATAAAAAGTACAGATCTATAATTATACCCTGACGTGACGCCAAGATTGAATGTGCAAGTAGGGATGGTGAATGGCGATCTGAAATCGATAAAGTGTCAATTGCTTTTTTCTCGAACCTAACACATAAAATTCGAAAACATTTGACTACCTCGTTGGTCTAGTGGTGGCAAGCGCTACAGCTGAGCATGAGGTCCTGAGTGCGATTCCCGGGTCGGGCAAAGTGTTATTGGGTTTTTCCATCTGGAATTTCTCAATAGCAGCCCGGAGTCCGGATTTGTATCCGGTTAATGGTAAAACGCTCGCCCCGCATTACACGGGACTGGCGAAATGAAGGTGTTATGTGATTATTCATCCAAATTAAATATAAGTAGTTCAAAACGGTCAAAGAAAATATCAAATCAAAATCCATTTTATGTGAATCGATTTTTCATGCTTTGACTCGAATCGATTGAATTATCAATTTTATGAAAAAAACTACTACCCCTTTGGTCCCTCCCTACACAGGTGTCTGCTAATGTCAGATGCATTGTCAACGAAGTATCTCTCCTATATACGCAGTGATTATTAAAAAAAATATGGTGTTCGAACTTCACACGTGTCAATAAAACCTAACATAACCCGTAGGCGTATCAATAAATAAGTAATTATAAACAAAACATGTATATTCCATGTCATTAAAATTCACTTGATCGAAAATAGCTCGTTTTTAGTTTATTTTTTTCCATATTATGTGTAGCTTATTTTGGTTACCGGGTGAATATAGATACAATGGAACGTCAAAATCAGGAAGTGCATAAAAGAGAGAAACGGAAACAATTAATATACTGATTTTTCAGATAATTTAATCTGGGCTTTAGTCGGAATAATATAACCATGATAAATTAGATCTTTATTTTTAAATCTTAGTGTAAAAGTTGTAATACTGCGCATGTTCCCGAATTCGAAGGCTAAAACTGGTCAAGTCCTTTGTAAGCAAAGCAGTTAAGCAGTTTATTACTCATTGAAGAGTAGAAAATACTTTTTCTCAAACATGCTTGGAAATTCGAACATTATTTTGACAACCTTCTTCGAGATAAATCGAAATTGCTGTACTGGTCAAAAACAACCGAGCATCAGGCGCCCAATCTTAGTTTGAAAATCCATTTCTGTCGTGTTTAGCGGCCAAATAAATTAATATGAAAACTCATATCTATCCTGTTTTTTAAAAACGGAACTTACTTTTTATTTCATCATAAGGCAACCAAGGAGGTAACTTATCAAAGATTTTATTTCAATTTCGAACTGGCTTTCTAATAAATCAATTTTGACGTCAATTTGTTCTGATAAAATCATTCCATACAGCTGTCAAAGAATGACACTTCTGTTTAAAAAAATGGACAATTTAAGTTGTCACTTAATCAATTTTTTAAGCAATTAATTTCCCTACATAATTATAATATGTTATTTAACATACATTACCTGCATTGAAAGTCAAATTTTACGAAAAATGGGAATTGCTCAGATAGATCTTAACCTCTCTGCTCGACAAGATTTTGACACGTGGCACATCAGCTGACTCGACGGGGTGTTGCGAATTACGTCATGAAATTCAGGAATTTACATCAACTTTCAGCATTCGAATTTATTGAGAAAAATATGTTACTGCTCCTATTTCATACAATAAGTTTGTGGCAAATATCTTTAATTATATGTTGAGGTCACTCAAACCGCGTCAGTACACTGCGAAAGTTGTATAAAATAGGTATTACCACACCTATGCAAAAGGTAGGTTATTTAAATTCACTGAAAATATGTACATAAACAACTTTCTCTCTTGCAGGAAATATGCAAAAGGGAAAAAATAAGATATTATCATTCTCTCTTCATTCTTACTTTTACAACATTTCATACATAAACTACATAAAAACCACGGTCAAATCTTGATAAAAATTACAATAAATTGTGTTGCGACGTGACACTTCTTAGTGCCGACCGTCTACCCAATTTTCTTATTTCGATTCAAAAATTTCATTCAGCTTAATCGATACTCGCAATAAAATCGAGCATGAAAAAAGTGGTAGAAACTGAATAAAAACTCTTTGGTGTATTTCCCATGAACAATTTTATTTTTGATATTAATAATTTTATCACGTACAATGTGTAAGTTTTTAGGGTTCTGTACGTAAGACTGAAAAAACGGAACCTTTAAAATATCACTCGTGTGTCGGTTTGTCGGTCTGTCACAGCCACTTTAATCCGAATCTACTGGACCGATTAAGTTGAAATTTGGTATACCTACATAATATATGAATTTCGGTGACCCAAATACGGAGGTGTAACGTAATAAATGAATTTTGAATTTGGGGTCACTTTTGGGGGCAAATGAAAAAAAAGAAAAAAAAAAAGGTTGCCTAACTATACCGTGTGACATATCAATTGAAAGGGCTTAATGTCAGGGTCTCAGATATTTATTTTTAATTATTCTATAATATGTTTGGAACAGGGCTGTAGCCAGGAATTCATTTGGGGGGGGGAGGGGGTTGGGTTGAATTTTTTTTTTAGGAGATTAACATATTTCTGATTTCGAGAGGGTGAGGGCCCGCGTATGTAGAAATCTTAAAGAACTAGAATAATGTAGAATAGAACATTTTGCACCCTATGGGGTAAATACCCCATAGCGGAAAAACGCAAGAGCGAGCGAAGCGAGCTCGAATTTTTTAGCATGATATTCCACTCGAATAAGTTAGGTTTTCTTTGCCTTTAACCGTTTGTACAGGAATAGAAGTAAGTTTAAGTTTAGTAGAAAAGTTTGAGAACAGGAAATTTTTTGGCTAGGTTAGACTCTTAAAGAATGCTGAACTTGCAGGAATTCATTCAATACAAAGTCAGACTCGATAAAAATAAAGACGTAGTGCTTTTTTGTAGATTATAAAGTACTCCTCTGCGAAATAGATTACAATTGTCAGATGTATTATAGTACGGAGGAACCCTAGGAGGGATTTCTGGATTGAGTTTCTGGTTTCTCACATTTCGGGGGGGGGTTTGAACCCCCAAAACCCCTCCCTGCCTACGGCCCTGTTGGAACGAAGTTCTTTAACGCGGCTTGCGGTAGGAGTAAACTGGCAGAACTAGTCACGCGAAAAAGTGTTCATACTTGCGACTGTCTTATTCTAATTTGATAGAGAGAGAGAGAGAGAAAGTGTGATTTGGTCAAAATTTTAAATGAGATAATTTTGTTTTTGTTTTAAATCATAGTATGAGAAGAAATTTCGTTCCTGACGGGGTCACCTGACCGCACACGTTTTATTTTTTTATGAATTTAAAAAAATAGACCATTCCCCCCCACATATCTCCCAATCCATTGAGCCTAATTTTTTTTTAAATACGGAAATTGTTACTTGCTTATAGATTCCTGGAATGTATGAAGAACATGTTTTTATCCGACTTCAAAAAGGAGGAGGTTCTCAATTCGACTGTTTTTTTTTTTTTGTATGTCGTTACGCGATTACTCCGTCAATTATTAATTGATTTTGATAATTCTTTTTTTGTTTGGTAGGTCATACTTCAGAGGTGGTCCCATAAATGTTTTATTAACTTTGCTTAGATAGTTTTTGAGTTAGCTTTATTAATACGTAATTTTCCCACTTAGCCTATGTGGATGATATGATGATAAGTTCCTGTTACTGTTATTTACATAGCAGGTAGTGGCATTCGAAGTATTCAAGTCGGTTGCTTTATTTTATTTTTTGTAAAAAAAAATATTTTTCACTTTTTAGTTCTGGTACCCGGTGTACTTGGTTTTGAAATTTGGTTTTTTGCCACCAACTTCTGAAATTAAAGTTATTTTTGACTTTGTAGTGTCTTTTTTGGAAGTCGGTTGTTTTATTTGTAAAATGTTTTTTTGAACTAAAATATTAAGTTTGTCCTTGGGATAAATTATTTGTATAAAAACATGATAAATAACATATTCATCGTACGGAACCCTCTCCAGGCGAGTTCAACTTGCTCTTGTTCGTTGTTTAATAATTTCATAGTGGTATTATTTAGATATTTTTAAACAACTTCAAAAAGGAGGAGGTTTGTAATAATTCATCTCATAGAGCACCTCTGTCAAATATGAACGGAATTGATGTTTTTGGGGTCTCCGTAGTCGTAAAGGATTCCTTATAATTTTGTCATTTCTGTCTGTCTATGTGCTTGTCGGTCTGTATCTCTGTCCTGTCTAAATTTAGATTTTATAAATTTGCACAGTCCAGTCTTCCTTACAGTGGGTCAACGCGGGCGTTTTCGCAGGGCGTTCACGCAGGGCTGGATTGCGGGACGAAGTAGGCACTGTTTAGGTCCCAAGCTGCCGCTCTGCAGTTTGGAATATCGTTTTAACACGGGTCTGTGATACGGATTATATTCGTATACAACCGCAGAATTAACTTTGTTTTTCATAGCTTTTTCGGAAAACACAAACTTATTTTTGCAGTCGATAAAATTTATGCTGTGCAATGTGCATGAGTAAATATTATTCATCCCAACTGCAGAACCCTTCACTGTGCGTGGTCCGACATACCCTAAACCAGTTTTTTAAATTTCGTAGGGACAGTACCACAAAAAAAAAAACAATTTCTAATAATTGAGTATCTTAATAGAAACAAAAACTACCGAGCTTATACAATTAACGAAAAATATTAACGTCATTAATTAAAAGTGTTTGCGGAATACCTTCCCAATTTTTTAAATTAATTTATCATCATACCCAAACAAAATTTTGCTAAGCCTAAGAAAAGTATCCTGGGCATTCTGTAGCAAACTATCAGAAAATATCAAAAATAAAATCCACAATAAATAATTGTCCAATAAATTAAAATAATTTTGAGCAGCGAGCGCATTCTGAATTCAAATATAGAAACAATTCGGCGCGAAATAAAATAAAATAAATGACGTACCTATCCCGGTCATCTAGATAAGTCTTGTCTGTTGACTCGGTTTCTATATTATATTATAATGTACGAAAAACGATTAAAATTACATTAGAACAGTATAAATCATTATTATAAACAATGTTTTATGTATTGAATGCTTAAAACAATTTTATTTCAATATCCATGTATCGATTTCTGACATTCGACATAATAATTAATCGAGTCGATCTAAAAAAATCGTTTGGCATAATCGCTTTCGCACATCATTACAATAAAAAAAACATTATTATTCGGAGATTTTGAACACAAATTGAGTAGTGGTAATGAATATTACGTGATATTTGATCTGTGTTCGTATATTACGTTAAGATCTGGACATTTTCTAGTTGTTTATAATATTTTAAATAATATTTGTCTCATTTTAATTCGTATCTACATGTGTATGTGTGATATTTGTGAAAAGTAAAAATGTAAACACGCACGATTGGCGCGAAACTTCGACTTTGGATATCAAAAAACTTCATTACCACTACATAGTTACTTTGAACAATGGATGAATTCGTCAAATAAATAAATGATGTATTATTCACTGCCCCTGCGGTGGAGTTTGGATGTTCGAAATCCCCAATTTTCATGTTTTTTAGCCTCGACTCTGTCTGACTGTCATCAAAATGGCGATTATCACATTTACGGGCTTAAATTTTATTAAGGTAAATTAATTAAGTTGCGCTTTAAATATGAAACATTTAATGGCGTTATCATATAAGTTTTTTATTCAACTCTCTTAATTAACGCACATTCTTATGATTTGATGGGTAGCATAACAAATATTTTCATTATTAAATTAGGATGTCGTATGTCATCATTTTGGGGTCCAATTGGATCCGCTACCGAGCCGGCGGAGGTCTTCGTGTTCGGGTCCAATTGGGGGCGCTTCCGAACTATACGGTTAACGAGAAGATGAACACAAGAAAGTCCATGGTTATACTTACCATGGCTGATACAGGCGGATCGCCACCATCTTCTAACATTAGAACAGAACATTTCCTGGATTCTGCCAGTCTTCTGGACACCACACAACCTGCAGAGCCGCCTCCAACCACTATGTAGTCATATGACGCATTGTCTGAAACACAAATACATCCCCTCTATATATATATATATAAACTACACCCTTTTATATCGTTAGTATTAGACACAACCGATAATCGCCCATAAAATCAGTCGGACTTTCGGGCTTCTGACGACTCGTAACGACTGTCAAACATCGTCGAATGACAGCCGGGACAACTGCTTAACGTGCTTCCCGAGGCAAGGAGGGGTAAAAATGACCCATCTACGGACCAACCGCGGCAAGCTTTACCTGAACGATCGACCCGTGCGTCTATTATTAGATTATTACTAAGCCACGAGCTCCCCCCCCCCCATCCATTGTATGGAAGTTCTTCAGTTTTGCCGATGGAAAATCCCATTGGGCCCGGTTCGTATTTTGAAAAATATGAGTAGACGCCATGTCTACTCATCTTTTTTCAAAATACGAACAGAATGCGCAAATTTCTGCTCCGAGATCGGCCTTGCTTACACTTTTATGTTCAGTGGTACCAATATTTTCGTCAAATGCACCCTGGGTAGTCTTTCACGCTCCCTTGCTGACTTGCTGACTCGCTAATAATTTTCACAAAACATAATCAGCCAATTGTTCCCACTCAAACCTCCTGTTTAGAGAGAATACGTATGCCACGCTGGGTCGGTGGTGCCAATGTGCCATCCATCACGTGAGCCCAGTGTGAGTTGCTGTCTACCACGAGTACGACATGCCTTATTAATATCGCGCCAATATGAAAGAACTTACCTTCAAGAATGGCCTGCTGTGGCCACAATATTCCGTCGAGACCAGAAGCAGTCAATAATGCGAAGGGAATCTGAGCTAGCGAAATGAGATCGCTTGATACACTGGACCCCATCTTCTAGCTATAAAAATAATAATAAAGTTTACACAATCAATCACATTTAACTCCTTTTATCTCATTTAAAAAACACATAAACTGAAATTTTAAATATTTTTGGAAAACAACTTTTTTACAAATCAAAACAACCGACTTCCAAAAAAAACACAACAAATTAAAAAATTTCTTTTTCGCAAACATGCTTGGAAATTCGAATTGTATTATTTTGAGATAAATCGAAATTGCTGTACTGGTCAAAAACAAGTGAGCGCGCGGCCGGCAATTTTAGTATGAAAATCCGTATCTGTCGTGTTTAAGTCACTATCGTGGTATTTATTTTTACAGTGTTAATAAATTGATTAAGAAGGTAATTTTTTTTTGTTATTTGTTTTTTAAGACACACGACCACGACGTATTTAGAATTACAATGCTTTTTTTACCATTCAAAAATCGCTCTAGAGATCGTAGGAATACGGCTCCCGGACTGAAAATTACTTTTTTTTTTCAATTAATGGATTTATGGTATAGTTAGAATACATTGCAAAATAGAGCAGTGGTGGCCCAGTGGTATCGGCCCCGACTTACGAGTTGTAGGTCGTGGGTTCGAACCCAAGCAGGCGCTTTACTTTGTGTAAATAATTTCATCACCACTGCTCTCAAAAACGGTGAAGGAAAACATCGTGAGGAAACCGGCATGTCTTAGAACCAAAAATTCGAAGACATGTGACATCTACCAACCCGCACTGGGCCCGCGTGGTGGATTATGGCCCACTACCTCTCACCGAGAGGAGGCCTGTGTCCCGTGTGCAGTGGGAACATTAATAGGCTGATGATGATGATGATGATGATGACATTGCAAAATGAGTTACAATGTTGTTCTTATCAGGTGTCGAAGTGGGAAAAATACGTATTATTGAAGCCTACTCAAAAAGTACCCAAGCAAAGTTAATAAAATTTATATGGGACCACCTCGAGAGCACACCCTTTAAAAAAAAATAGATTTTTGTAAATCCACGAATAATTATGTCCGAACATACATAAAAAGAAAACATATCCGAATTAAGTAATAAGCTCCTCCTTTTTTAGAAGACAGTTAAATAACTTCCTCCTTTTTTTAGAAGTCGGCTAATAACATGAGAAATCTCTCAATATTGTGCGTACAAACTTACATTTGCAGTGGGAATGTATGGCAGAACATGTTTTTAAACTACAATGTTAAGTTTATTCTTGGGATAATAAATCATTCCAACTACGGAACCCTTCTTTGTGCGTTATCTGACAAGCATTTGGCCTGTTTTTTTAATATTCAATAGATATCGCGAGAGATTATAAAATATAAGAAGAAACTGGTAGGTACTTACTTGAATGTCTTCAAACTGGCTTGAACTTCAAATAAGTGATCGTATTTATACTGTTGGGTAAAATATGATGATACCAAGACTGTGATATTCAATTATTTATATGAATGGAAAACATCTGTACATTGTTTACTCTTATTTCCAAATAAATGATTTTAAATTTGAATTTTCGCATATTTAGTATCTAAGTATAATTAGCATACCTACCTGTTATTATCTTTATTATACATAATATATAAAATAGTAACGAAACCAAAACTGTACATTGAATATTTTCGAAGGTTTACTAATGTTTGCCATAATTTAAAATGCCATAATTTTATATGCCATACTTTTATTTGCCATAATTTCATTAGAAATAACGCTTCAGTTGCCATAATCGTGAAATGACATAAAATCATTTTCACTAATTTCATTGGTCATAATCGATCAAGTGTCATAATAATTTTAATCCATAAATTCATTAGCTATATTTTTTATTTTCAATAATGTCGTTTTCCATAACATTTATTAATATTCATTTGCCCATACTAGCACAACAATGCTAGTTCAGTATGTACCATGCTTGCTTTGCAAAAGAGGAAATCTAGCACTCGGCGGCCGCTGCCGCGGCACGCTCGCTACGCTCGCTCGCCTTCGCGCGTTGTTTGGTCACAGTTCTAACCTAACCTAACCTACCCGTTTCGAATTTGACATTGTCTGAACAAGAAAACCTAAAAATTACCCTAATCTGCCATGCATGCTTGCTTTGCAAAAGAGGAAATCTAGCACTCGGCGGCCGCTGCCGCGGCACGCTCGCTACGCTCGCTCGCCTTCGCGCGTTGTTTGGTCACAGTTCTAACCTAACCTAACCTACCCGTTACGAATTTGACAAACTGTTTATTGTCTGAACAAGAAAACCTAAAAATTACCCTAATCTGCCATGCATGCTTGCTTTGCAAAGGAGGAAATCTAGCACTCGGCGGCCACTGCCGCGGCACGCTCGCTACGCTCGCTCGCCTTCGCGCGTTGTTTGGTCACAGTTCTAACCTAACCTAACCTACCCGTTTCGAATTTACAAACTGTTTATTGTCTGAACAAGAAAACCTAAAAATTACCCTAATCTGCCATGCATGCTTGCTTTGCAAAAGAGGAAATCTAGCACTCAGCGGCCGCTGCCGCGGCACGCTCGCTCGCCTTCGCACGTTGTTTGGTCACAGTTCTAACCTAACCTAACCTACCCGTTTCGAATTTGACAAACTGTTTATGGTCTGAACAAGAAAACCTAACCTAACCTATCCTATTTTGCAAATATACGTATGTATGTATTTAAATGAACATTCGGAATAATACATATCATATAATACAAATACTGAGGACATCTGTCTGTAACGTATTAGTTTCTAAATAATGTTAAATGTTGCTTATGTCAAGTGTCTATTATGTAATGTGTTACTTATAGAATCTAATGATTATGACACATGTTATTATGGAAACTAATATTATGGCAAATAAAAGTTATGTCAAATAAGTTGATATGGCAAGCGTTATTAGTATAAATGATAATAGTGCAAGTAAATATTATGAGTGGGGACGATTATGGAAAACAATAATAGGACAAATAATATTATGGAAAACAATATAATACCATTTTCGAAAAACAAGTAATTGCTACGAGGTGTGGGACTGGGAACAATTCTGATGCCATAAATATATTATGGTTTTTAGAATTTTTGTCCGTTTGTCTGGATGTATGTTTCGGATTTGCGCAAAAACGGCTGAACGGATTTCGATGAAATTTGGCACGCAGATAGACCTGGACAAAGGGTACGTTCAATTCTACTAGTACGTTCCCGTGTGATATCTCCCGACATCGAGACACGGGCAAAAGCTGGTTTATATTAAAAGCCTTTTCTGCGGTCTAACCTTTTTTAGACCTTTTCCAAATAGCAATCCATTTGTAAAACTGGATAAACTAGAACAAACCCAGGCTACTAAGTAGTATAGCAAGGGTAATAATTTATACGACTGTACAAACACGTTATTTGAACAGTTGCAATTCACAGGCAGTTATTATAATTTTTCGGCGGTTGGAAAATTAGTATGACAATCATGAACATAATGAAAAAATAAAATATTTCGGTTATTTCTTCCTACAATGTCACTACAAAATATTGTAATAAACGAATGACCAGTAAAAATGTTGGAAAGGGCAGTACATAAATAGTTCAGCAGTTCATAGGTTTGGTTGGAACTATGACCACGCGCTACCCAAATTGGTCGCAGTAACTAACCCAGGGCGCCCCGACCAAATGGGTAGAACTGTCAAAAATCGCGCGCGAGCCGAGCGAGCGCTACTTCAAAGTTAGAGTTGTTACCGACTAATTCCGAATTACTAATTTCTTTAATAATATTGTCAAAAAATTTAGATGTTTTTGACGCAGATTTTTCTAAAAGAGTTTAAATTCTGTAGAAGGTTTACTTAAATCTGAATCCGCCCGAATTAAAATTCAGAACATAAATATTATGAAAAGCTTTCACGATTTTTTTTCGTAAGGGTACCAATCTCCATACAAGGACGGCCAACCCTAAACGACGTTTTTTTAAAATTGATCGAAAACGAACTGTTTGCTTATAATTTCAGGCGCCTCCACTGAATGTTCATGTTGCACGTCGTTCTCGTTATCCATCCGTAGGAAGAGCATCAGAACCAGAACGTTACAATTTACTAATATGCAAAAATAATGTCGTGAAACTGTGCATCGTCGTACGTTCACCACTTAAAGATCACCGCAAACAGAGCAGCAAAATGCTAAAGACTGTTCTTTGCTGTCAAGTTTTGATGGAAATTAAGCGCGCGCATGCATATGCAAATACACGCCACAGGAAATCGTCTCTTGCCCGCCATTATGAACTGTATTCAACCGTGATAAAGTTCATTTTCAACTAATCTATGAAAAACTGCTCCAGTACTTTGCTGCTTTGTCTGCGCTGACCCTAAACTTGTTCACAACACGTAAAGTCTGCAAACAAATCGTAAGTGGTCCACCATGTTTGTTTACAAGAAGCAAAGCTTACACCGTAACGTTTACAGCCAGTCATTAATATTCTCGTATATTTTATGGGCTTTTAAATTACTGGAACATATGGCATGCAGAAGAAAGTTTCAGTTCAACCTTGGGCTCTTTAGTATAGTCTTTTTAATCTCAGTTTGTGTTTAGACGCCAGTGCGGCCATACCAGATTTAAAACTTCAATAAACAATGTGTTTTACTACCTATCCAAAAACTGAAGTAGCTTTGATCACAAATTCCTTCCTAAAGAAGGCAATTAAGGCAAAGAAACCGAAGCCCTGTGTAGATTTTCGGTTACCGCTAGAGCGCTAGGTTCAGCCATGCATAATGTAATAAATAGAGAGAACAAGTTTCTACACCTACAAAATCGTTTCCTACAGAAAACGTAATGTTGTTTACTTAGAGCTCTCCACCTCAGAGTACTCATTAGCTGCGTTTATATTTATTTACGTAATATTCTAAAGCTTACTGAAATTACTTTTGGAAATTATCACCACACAGTTCAAAGACGTTTCCCAAAATAAGTTGTTAAGACCATCAATGGGGAAAACTTGCCAGAATAACAATAACAAACATATTTCGTAACAAAACTAAGCTGAAAAGATAAGACTCGTAGGAACGGAACGAAACGGAACAGAACGTTGAAGGAAAATATCGAGAGGTAATCGGTATGTCTGAGAGATTTTTCTCGACGGAATGTGGAGCCAAGTCAAAGGCCCATGGGCGGCTTTAAAACTCTGATACTAGCCATCATTAACCACACAAAAAGAAGAACACCCACATTTCACCAGTTATGTTTTAATGCTATGTTACAGTGGGCGAGCCTATTGCCATCAACCGGGCACAAACCTGGGGGCCAGGTCATAGATAATACACTTAAAGGGCCAGGTCTACTAATTTACAAACGTCACAATGGTCTCTCGATGGTAAGTTTTTGACAGATTTGCCATACAAGATCTGTCAAAAACTCACTATCTAGAAACCATAGTGACGTTTGTAAATTAGTAGACTTGGCCCCCTGGACTCCGGGCTACTACTAAAAAATTCCAGATGGAAAATTGAACCTCGAAAGTCATGGTCAGCAGTAGCGCTTGCAACCAACGAGACAGTAATTTACTTCTGCGATATACTTTCATCGTCAGAAAGAAAGAAAGAAAGAGGAAAGAAAAATGCGTTTATTGGCATTACAGAAAAAAAAAAAAAAAAAAAAAAACACCTTAAAACTATAAACAATTTGCTTTTAATGCCAAAAGGGCCTCAGCTCAGCATAATGTCAGATGACAACACAAGGTCACCACCTGACGCTGATTTTCAGCTGCAGCCCACGAGTGTCATACGCTAGAATAATAAACACAAGTGCATGTGCCCGCTTTAATCAAACGAAGTGTATAGAGTGCCGCGAGTTTCTTGTGGCACTCTAGTGTCACTGCCTCGGCCCGGCTAGGGTGCCGTGAGCGTTGCATTGTCACTGTCACTTGTTATTTAGGTTAGGTTAGAACTGTGACCACACAACGCACGAGCCGAGCGAGCGTAGCGAGCGGTACCGCGGTAGCGGCCGGCGAAGTGCCAGGGTCCGTTTAGGCACAAGAGAATGTAATGTTTTGGGAATGTGGTGTTTTACAGCGATTTAACCTCGACAATCAAACAAAATACCAAGTGACGTGACTTAGTGACAGTGACAATGACAATCCAATGCTTACGGCACTTTGGCCGGGCCGAGGCGGTGTTACAAGGGTGCCTGTAGTGGCACTTTATCCGATAGGGATAGAGTGCCACTGGTGGCACTCTATACACTGCCTTAATCAAATATCAGAGTAAATTAAAATTGGAAACAAAAAATAGCTGATACAAAAAAAAACCAATAGAATGTTGTGACATACATGCGTGTGTGTTGTGTTGTGATTAGTGGAAAACTTAAATAAATACCCGTCCATTCTCTGGTATCCGCTAACTAGGAAATGCAGCGCTAACGTCTGAGCTGTTTGACTTGATATGAATATGGTGACTTTAGACTTTAGAGATCTCTTTATATGCGAGCTCAGGCGCTCGTGCTAAGCATCTAAACTACATTTGTAATAAGATTAGACATTTAACCACACCTTTTTTACGGTCCATTTAACCGATTTTGACTTCTATTGCGTTGGTGGCATGACAAATGGTAGCTACAGTAAACAGTTGGTATTATCACTACTTTTTTATTTTAATGCCATCCTTATGCCTACGGTATAGAAGTCAGAATTGGTTCAACCGACTGTAAAAAAAATGTAGTTGCCTTTTATCCCACGCTCAACCGCGGGATAAAAGGCAAGAGCAATTTTTTTTTTTTTTAAACACTGCTTTTCCATCGTGACGAGTTTTGCGAACATAAAACAGCTGATTCTTTTATCGCGATTTTAGCTTTGGTCCCAGAGTAAAAGTTGATCATAACGATGAGTAAAGTCACGTGTTTAAGTACACGGCCACTAATTTCCAGTCAATAGTCACCCTATATATACATGTATAGTCTTTCATTTACCTACTTACTTAACACGAGTGACGAGACATAATTGTGAGTATATTTACATCAGTGTCTATTAATACCAACAGATGACCGAATGTTATGGGTAGACCCAACATTACTGTTATCAAAATAAAAACAAGAAAAAAAACGAATCTACAGATAATTACTCATGTATGTCTCATACATTATCCAATTTACAAAAAAAATAACATACCGTACCTAAAGTCTCTGCTACACGGTTGCCAACCACGTCCCAGACAGAGGTGACCTTCGTTGGCGAACGGCAAAGTTCTTTCAAACGTTTGGTCGTACACCATCATCTACACGGTTGTAAACCACCAAGGTCACCTCTGTCGGGAGTGCAGATTAGATAACAAATAACTTATATTAGGGTTGTAAGATGTTACAGCAGAATGCATACTGAACTGGAGTCATCTGCTAACTATTTCCAAGCGAGTCTTTAATTTTATTCATCTCTGAAAATAATTACTCGCAGACATAGGTAGATGAAAATATGGTTAAAATAGCACGAGCCAGCTTCTTCAAACAGTTAAATCTGTCTGGAATCGAATTCCATGTATCTACTTTGTTACTGACATTTTAAATTAGCTTGTTATTCTTTCTATTTCAATCGCTAAAATGCAAACCGTTTCGATAGGTGACGTGCCCAAATTATTTTGTCACGTGCCATCATGGGCACGCGTGCCACTGGTTCGCCATCCCTGAGGTATGTAATATCGGTAGTACGTACCCGTGGGATATTTTGCAACATCCACGCGGGCGAAGCCGCGGGTAAAAGCTAGTAATATTATAAAACAAAGTCGGGGGACTTTGTTTTATAATATTACTGTCTGTCTCAACGTGCTAAACACAAATACGGTTTTCACCAATGGACGGAATGATTCATTAGGAAGGTTTAGGTGTACCTATAAGACATAAAATTTTTGTGTAAATTGGCTGAAATATTATGATGATGACAGTTAAAAATTTCAAAAAAAATTATGCTGACTGGGAGCTACACTGGCGTGTGCGTTATAGTATACGGTAGTAGTCATCTTTCCGTGGGATAATTTCCACCCTCCATGCGGGCGAAGCCGCGAGCAAAAGCTAGTCTATACATACAGGGTGGCAGGGACATCAACACGAAAACTCTTACCATGGATTCAGTACGAGATTCTTGACACTTGTCGTCGGTTATTTTTATAAAATTCTGCTGTTTCACAGAAAAGTGCAATACCTACGTGGTCACATGTACGATATAGCAATTTTTTTTACCCGACTGCCCCAGAAGGAGGGTAATGTTTTTCGAGAGTATGTATGTATGTATGTATGTTGTCTATTTCTTTGGCACGCTCTGTAGCCTAAACGGCTTGATGGATTTTAACATATGAGGTGTCGTTAGATTCGTCTTAATCGTAGAAGTGACATAGGCTATATAATATTTATGTATTGCATCTGCAAATACAAAAAAAAGGGAGGGGAAGGTTTTTTTAAAAGTAAATTACAACAATATTGGTATCAAATAAAATCTGGTAATGAGTCAATTCCAAATTAAGATATAATAATAAAACTAAAAAACTTAAAATAAAATAAAATATTCAAAAAACAAAAAACCCGACTGCAAAAACACATAACTGAAAAGAGAAAAACAAGCATTATAATCTATAGAATTTTGGTATCGCAGGCGGGGACAATAATAATTTAACAATAATAACCGGAAATATGGTGTAACTTTTGTTTGTCCCCGCCTGCGATACCAAAATTCTATAGATTATAATGCTTGTTTTTCTCTTTTCAGTTATGTGTTTTTGCAGTCGGGTTTTTTGTTTTTTGAATAATTTTTTTTTTAAATAACTGCCTAAAATTTTCAACGCAGGAGGGTACAGAATCATGTACTGAATCCATGGTAACAGTTTTCGTGTCGATGTCCCTGCCACCCTATATAATAAAATCGTAGCGAAGTCAAACCTGTACCGACATTGAATATTTTAGAAAAAAAGTAATTGTTAGGAGATTTTTGTTCGTTTGTCTGGATATAAGTTGCGGATTAGCGCAAAAATGACTTTTCTCATTTAGATGAAATATGGCACACGAGGAGATCGTGGCTAAGTAATAACAAGCCGCACGGGTCGACCATCAGGTTAAGCTACGCTTGCCGGGGTTGGTCAGTGGATGGGTGACCATCTTTACATACCGAGACTCCTCCGTGCCTCGGAAAGCACGTTAAGCTATTGGTCCTGGCTGTCATTTGTGGATCTTTGACAGTCGTTACGAGTCGACAGAAGCCCGAAAGTCTGACACCAGTCTTACCAAGGGGTATCGTATTACCCAGTTACTGGGTTGTGGAGGTCAGATAGGCAGTCGCTCCATGTAAAATACTGGTATTCAACTGCATCCGGTTAGACTGGAAGCCGACCCCAAGATAGTTTTGAAAAGGCTAGGAAGATTGATTGATGAAATATGGCACACAAATAGATTATGACCTGAACTGAATTAATACATAACCCACGTTTAGTTTCGGTAATACCTAGTGCAAAAGCTAATTTATGTTAAAAGCGGTAAAACATGCATTTCCTTGACATTTTTCTAATTCAAATAGCGATTAATTTGTAAAACTGGATAAACTAGAACAAACCAAGGCTACTGTGTAATATAATAATATTATAAAAGTAGGTAATAATTTTAACATAATTTCTGGCGCCTCCATCGATTACTCATTTTGCACGTCTTTCTGGACAAAGGTCCACCGTATGCAGAGCATCAATTACAATTTAGTTATGAGCAAAAAATATAGAGCACGAAAATATGCATCGTCGCGCGTCGCCGTACGATATGCAATTTAAAGGTCAGCGCAGGCACAGCAGCAAAATGCTAGAGAGTGTTCTTTTTAATTATTGTCGCTTCGTAGTGTTTTTTTTGGAAGTCGGTAGTTATTTTTTATTTTATTGGTGTTCTACGAATTGATAGCAGTTTTAAAAAACTCGCCAGAGGCCTCGTTTTTTTAAATATTGAAAAGAGATCGCGTAACAATTTTTTATTTTTTTATTAATTAATTAATCGCTGGAGCACGAATCCACAAGGATTAAGGCGACGACGAACACAAAATATTCTTTTAAAGTGATCGAAAAAGAACCGTTTGCTTATCATTTTTGGCGCATTCACCAGCTCCACCATTTTTGCATGTCATTGTTTTAACGCACCGTATGCTTCAAAAAGTTGGTACTGTGCTGTGCAAAAAAAAATTCGTAAGACTGCGCGCTTTCGTTAGTTCAGCGTCTAAGTGCGTTAGTCCACCGAAGCCGTCACCGGGACGTCCATTGAGAACGAGATGATTGCACCAAACCCATACATTTATTTTATTTATTTATTTTATAATATACTTTATTGTACACCAGAAAATACATAGCAAAAATTAAATTTAACACTACAAAACATACAATGGACGGCGTTATCGCTTTCTGCGATCTCTTTCAGGCAACCTTGGAATGGACAGTGATTGCGTCGACATAAAAATGGGGACAGATACAATATCCTATAATAGACACACAAATATAATATATATATGCTACAAAATAGATACAAAAATACATACATTATAAAATATAAGAATATTTTTATATAAAAACAAATATTTTTTCTATGGCCGCGCGGCTGCCGAAGTTTCGAGTAGATTGGTGCGACCGCTAGAACTCGGCCCGAGGCAATACAAAACACGTTGTCGTCCACCCGGCTTTTGAGCGTCAGGTTCGTTTCGAATAATCTCGGTGACGTTTCGGTGACGGCTGCAGTGGACTAACGCCCGCAAAACGATCGAGCAAGTTTTCCCGCAAAACGATCGAGGAAGTTTTTTGGTGCCAAGTTTGGGCTGACCCTAAATTCGTTCACAACACGTAAAGTCTGCAAACAAATCGTAAGTGGTCCACCATGTTTGTTTACAAGAAGCAAAGCTTACACCGTAACGTTTACAGCCGGTCATTAATATTCTCGTATATTTTATGGGCTTTTAAATTTACTGGAACATATGGCATGCAGAAGAAAGTTTCAACCTTGGGCTCGTTTGTATAGTCTTTTAAATCTCTGTTTCTGTTAAGGTGCTGCCATACCAGATTTAAAACTTCAACAAACAATGTGTTAGAGTATTAGAAAACTGAAGTAGCTTTGATCACAAATTCTTGAAGAGACTGAAGCCCTGTGTAGAATAAGAATTTCGGAGATCGCTAGGTCCAGCCATGCATGCATAATATCTATACATACATACATACAAATAAATAAAATTGAAGTGAATTGAATATACGACTCATACAACAAAAATACAATTTAATTTTTTTTTGTCTGTCTGTCTGTCTGTTTGTTCCGGCTAATCTCCGAAACGGCTGAACCGATTTTGACGGGACTTTCACTGCAAGATTTCAGAAAAAGACTTAGGGTTTCGCACAAAAAACTAAAACCCATGAAATCTGTATCTACACAATATCTTCTTATCTTACATCTATACATACAAATAAATAAAATTGAAGTGTCTGTTTGTAATTTCAAAATAGTTTGGAAAATCCAAAAGTGCACGCCTCATACATAACACTCATTCATAAACGAAAAAGAAATTCAATACATAGTTTTTAACAAAAATGAACAATTTATCACTTTTCATGAAGTCGTAATGTCAAAGACTGACAAAGATATTTACTTGGCGGTTGCTAAGCAACATCAAGACAAAGGTAGGAAATATTTAGATAAAGATATTATATTTTAGTTAGTATTTTATTAATTATAATTAAACTACTTTGAATAAAAGAGCCATTTTCAATAGGGTTCCTTCTACGGCTGAAACGAATGTATAAAAAAAAATTGACTCAATCAATTGATTTTATCGCAAGCTACAATGTTTTCAGGGTTCCTAAATTGACGGACAGGAATTTTTTTTCAACTATTTTGATGATTTTTCCATTTCTGCTGCATTAAATCAATTGTTAAAAGTACAGTATTAATCTCCATTTAATCATCTATACAATGGGATATAAATTAAGTAGGTTCTGTGTACTAGCAGGAGTGTAACAATAAAAACAGTTACAGAAATAGGGCAAAAAAAATTTTTCGATCGTAGAGCACACTCTAATGCTTCGCATTAAGAGTCGTGCAATAACAGATTTTTACTAAATGCATATGAAAGTATATACAACAAAACACAATCTATTTTTAAGCTATTGCATAGCTTCTATCGCGGGCCTTGACCGTGGAGACCGAATCCAGAAATTCCGTAACGAAAATACCTAATGCCTAACGAGAGTGTTGTATTGAAAATTGTGTTTAACTGTTTGACAACAAAGTTCAAATTTACTTAGACGAATGATCCTTGACTATTAATAGTTAAATTAAAGCCTTTTTATTAGTTTGATGTTCCCATTACGTTGTGTCAAGTTTTAAAAACTATAAATGTGAATAACAGTTCCTGTCAATGTCACCATTGCTATTTCTTGTATTCGGGTTAATATTTTACAATTGCATAAGTTGATAAAAAATGCTATGCAATAGCTTTACCGCGGCAGTCCCCGAGTGCCACACGTCCATACAACAAAACACAATCAATTTTTTTTTTGTCTGTCTATTTGTTCCGGCTGATCTCCGAAACGGCTGGACTGATTTTGACCTGAGTTTCACTGGCAGCTTTACAAATAAGTAAAGTTGATGCATAGAATTCCACGCAGGCGCAGTCGTGGGTATCTATACAAATAAATAAAATTGAAGTGTCTGTTTGTAATTTCAAAATAACAGCTTTTTACTAAATGCATGAAAGTACCTATGTACTTGTAGCGGTTACGCCGCCACATACGAACTACGCAACAAAGACATGACGTCACACAATTCTTGCATCGCGCAGTTAGAGTTTGCCGAGCGAAAAACATAGATTAGACTATCCGAAATCAACTTACGGGCAGTTGCCCGCCAGACATAACACCCGTCTGGTCGGAGGATCCTCCCTTTTCTATGGTGGATGAGTGAACTTTACACCCTGTTCCTCATACATCTAAAATTGGTGACCCCGAGTATGAATGTCAACGCAGCCTTCGTGCAACTACTTCAGCGTGACGTCATCATCATCACTCCCGCAAGCTTTCGTGAGGCGAGTCACACAGCCAGCCAGCACCCACGGCTTCAACGGGTATCCTGACCACCAGCATGCAGCGAACGCGCATTCCTGGTCATCACCCTCAGCCACATCAGCTACCTTGGCACAGCACCTGCATTTCCGGCCGGTCTCACAAGCAGAGCCTATTCTACCCTCTCCTGGTCGACGCAAGCAGTCAGCCACAACCCGGCGCTGTATCACATCCGACTCACTGGATGACGACGCAGCGCCACCTCGACTCATCCGGGAATCACCGCAAACAGTTCCGACTCACCGTGAACTTTGCGACACCCGGTTCCGACTAACTGGAACCACAGCTGGCACTGTGCAGGCATCTCAAGATCCAAGACTCAGCCCATTATCGATCTCCGGTCTCCGGAGGGGAGTGATGTAGTGGTTACGCCCCCACATACGAACTACGCAACAAAGACATGACGTCACACAATTCCTACATCGCGCAGTTAGAGTTTGCCGAGCGAAAAACATAGATAAGACTATCCGAAATTAACTTACGGGCAGTTGCCCGCCAGACCAAAACACCCGTCTGGTTGGAGGATCCTCCCTTTTCTAATGAGGATGAGTGAACTTTACACCCTGTTCCTCATACCTCTAAATAATTACGATCCGTACAACAAAACACATAAAAAACCTGTCTGTTTGTTTCGGCTATATAATCTCCGAAACGACTTTTCGACTGGAGTCTCACTGGCAGCTATGCAAATAAAGCTGATGTATAGACATCATCGCGGACGAAGTCGCGGGTAACAGCTAGTAATAAATAAGAGCGCACTTATTTCTACACCGATGAAATCATTTGTCATAGATAGCTGCAATGTTGTTTATTTATCTTCAGTTCCTCCACCTCAAAGCTAGGTTCTCATTAGCTGCGTTCGTTTATATTTATTTACATAAGATGCTTACGAATTGCCAAAATTACTTTGGAAATTATCACCACACAGTTCAAAGGCGTTTCCCAAAATAAGTTCTTAAGACCGTCAATGGAGAAAACTTGCCAAAATAACAATAACAAACATATTTCGTAACAAAATTAAGCCGAAAAGATAAAACTTGGTGGAATTACTTAACGTACCTTACAAATTACTAAAACGATTTAATTTCTTGAGTGGAACCTCTCAGTTATCTCAATTCAGACTAAAATTGAGAGGAAAGAGAGGATAAGGGGTTTGTTTTGAGGGAAATTGCACCTCTTTGTGCCACACTACAAAGATAACAGGCGAGAGTTGAGAGTTTTATGAGGAGGGCTAAGCCTCGGAGCGTAGGAGACTGTGAGTGTGGGGCTCTAGTGCTGGCGGGTGAAATGTTGTTTACTCTTGGTGGCGGTACAGTACTTATCGAGCGAGTGGAATGGATTCGCGAGCGTTTGGCTCACTCAAAAGTAACATATATCAATCCTAGTGGAGTTTGAGGAGGTCTGTCTTAACGTATGATCACAATCTATGGTACAAAAAGGAAAAAAAAAATGCGTTTTGACGATCAATATCAGACTTCTTCTTCAGTCTTCGAGAGCAACAAAAAAGCAGCAACTGATTATCATTAATAGCCAAACATTCCGCACATTGTTTGTTCTTTATTTGAATCAAAGAAACTAATACTATGAATGTCATAGTCATGGCGCCACTATCTTTCCTTTTTTCCAAAAGTATGTTGAGGTGATTCTTATGGGTCCGGCGGGATCTCATGGCGGCTTGGAGTGTGCGATTGTTGCAACCCAGATTTGGGCACGCCACAATTACGGCGATAAGTCCCCTCTTTGAGGAGTGGCTAGAGAGGCGCCACGGCGTCCTCACCTTCCGCCTGACGCAGGTCCTCACCGGACACGGTTGTTTCGGGAGGTACCTGTTTCGCATAAGGCGGGAGGAAACGCCCGGGTGTCACCATTGTGTGGATCGTCCGGAGGACACGGTGGAGCATACGGTGGAGGTTTGCCCGGCTTGGGTGGACCACCGCCGTGTCCTCGTGGAGGCGATCGGCGGCAGTGACCTCTCGCGTCCGGCCCTGGTCCAGGCCATGGTGCGGAGCGAGAGGGCATGGCAAGCCGTCACCTCCTTCTACGAAGCAGTAATGCTCGCGAAGGAGGAGGCGAAGCGCGCGAGGGAGTGGCAAAGGCCGCGCCCTACCAGTGTGGTGTGATGTCACGTACATCAGCACGTCACGTACAGCACGTAGTATAATATGCTAAGGTAGATAGTATGTGAATACGTGATTGTAGATTATCGACATAACATCACGTCGTAACTATGTATATAATGTTACCAATTAAAGGTGGAAGAGTAATCGACTCTTGGAGTAGTAACTAACATGTAGTTTACTTTGACCCCTCCATCCCCTCGCATCGCATGGCGACCCTGCCAGTCGGCTGGACGGCGTTATAGTTGTCCGACCAGGAGCTAGTCACGGTTCGTGGTTCGCGGTTTGATTGTCTTCATTGAGTATCACGTCAGTCGCGTCGTGTCACAGGCCATGGGGAGCACGACGTCCAAGGAAGAGGTGGTTATTGCCCAGGCGTCTACGAGTGGTGCAAATACCGCAACGGCTACGCAGGAGCAGCTGGCGGTTATCAAGACCGTGTTGCTGTTTGTGGCTGTGTGTATGGCAGTTGTCATCATAGGTTTGGCGGTTCGCATGTATCGGAGATGTCACCACAACTGGATTGAAGAAAAGATGAGACAGCGGGAAGTCCAGAAGGCTGTACAGATGGCTTGACCAGGAGCCGTCGGAGGAACGAAGTGAGTGTTTCTTATGTAAATGTGAATAAGTGTGTGTCGGTGCTTGCGGTCATCGTTAAATTTGGAGACATTGATTTAAATGGAAGTGGAGTTAACGTCGCTATTTGTACAACTTAAGTTATTAAGGGAATCTATTGTCAAGTTAGGCCCTAGTAGGCGAAAAGGCAGAAATTTTGATAGTAAGATCAGTGAGGTGAAAGCGCTCTATCGTAAATTTAAGTGTATAGTTTCAGAATCTAGTAAGTTCTCGGAAGAACTGGCTCAGTTGATATGTAAGATAGAAGCGTTATACGTAGACACTGTTAAGTTTGAGAGCGGAACCGGGACGGAACAAAACATGGCGGCGGAAAGGTTTTCTTTGAGAACGGCAGTTGGCCTACTCCCGAAGATGAGTGGCGATGAACAAGTAACGCAAGACTTGATTGATGCCATAGGGTTATATAGTTCTATGTTAATGGAAGCAGATAATGCTCTTTTAATTAAATTTGTTTTGACAACACGACTTACCCAGGGTGCTAGGATTCGGTTGTCCTCTACTTACGCAACGGTAGATTGTCTGTTAGCTGATATGAAGAAGCATTTGTTAACAGTAGAGTCAGACGTAGCTGTGCAAGTGAAGCTTGCTCGCGCTAGGCAGAATGATAGGTCGGTCGCGGATTTTGGGGCTGAGATAGAGAAGTTAATGGTTAATTTGACTATTTCTCAAGCCGGGGAAAGTTCGGAAGCATATGAGATTTTGCGGCCGTTGAACGAAAAGTACGCGATCAGGAAGTTTGCTGACGGGCTTCGCAATCAGCGGTTAAGTACGATCATTACGGCGCGGAATTTGACTTGTTTGAAGGATGCAATCAGGGTAGCAGAAGACGAAGGTTGTGCATCGTCGGCACAGGTCATGGCGTATCAGCGTTGGCCCGCGAGGGGTGGTTTTGGTAATAGAGGTCGCGGAAATGGTTATAGGCGGTCTACAGTAGGAAATGGATACGCGCAACATAAGACAGCTGTTGAGCGTACGCGCAAAAATGCCACCGCATGGCATAATCGTGGAATGCGCGGTCGTAGCAATAATGCTCATCGTGGTCATTCGACTCAGCAAGGTCGGAAGCGTGTAGCGTATTTCGAGCATGCGCGTAGTGATGCTGACTCAGGCGGAACGTCAATGTCACGATGTAATGAAGCGACTGACCACCAGTTGCAGTTTTTTCGAGACTAAGCGTATTTTAGCTTGCGATAGTATTAATTGGGTTAATTTTCTAGTGAATAATATAAATGCGGAATGGTTAGTAGATACGGGCGCGTCGATATCGGCTGTAAAAAGTGGTTTCTTGTTGAACAATGCTTTGTGCTGTAAGGTAATTAAGGAAGAATTAGAGGTTAATGGTGTAGGAGGTAGTTTGAGGGCTATAGGTTATGTATATTTAACGTTAGAGTATGAACGGTGTTCTTTCACGCATAAGTTTTATATATTTGATGATTTGCCATGTAAGTCGGTTGGTATATTAGGTCAGGATTTCTTGCAGAAGTATGGTGGTATTATAGATTTTTCGGCGAATAGGTTTTCTCTTAGGGATCGTGGACGACGGGTGGTTTCGATGCCACTTAAGTCCTATGATTACTTGTTGACTATTCCACCGCGTTGTGAGGTGGTTAGGTATTACCCCGTTAACAGAGCGGAGGATTGTGTGGTGGTTAGGCAAGAATTGCGGAAAGGCGTTTTCTTGGCTAGTGTGTTAGTAAGGCCTAAAAGCGGGATGGTACCCGTTAGGATTTTAAATACGAACTCCGAGGAAGTTGTGTGTAGTATGTCCGGTGTGGAAGTTTGTCCGTTGAGTGATTTTGATTGTTGTAGTTTCGTGAAGCCAGGGACGGACGTTGAGCGTGTAGAAGAGGTACTTTCTTTACTTAAACTCGACTATTTGAACGCCGAGGAGCGGTTGTCGGTTGAGCAAGTGTGTGCAAAGTTTTCGGATGTTTTTCATCTCCCGGGTGATAAATTAGCTGTCACTAACGTATATGAGCAGTCAATACGCTTGAAAGAGAGTGCTGCTCCGGTGTACAAGAGGCAGTATAGGATACCTTATGCACAGAAGAAGGAGGTTGATAGGCAAGTGCAGGAGATGCTGGAGAGTAATATCATTGAAGAGGCGGTTAGTGAGTGGTCTAGTCCTGTTTTGGTGGTACCCAAAAAGACGGATCGTAGTGGGGAGAAGAAGTGGCGAGTGGTTATAGATTATAGGCAGTTGAATGAAAAGATACAGGATGATAAGTTTCCATTGCCGAATATAACTGAGATTTTGGATTCGATGTCAGGCGCAGTTTACTTTAGTCACTGTGATTTATCACAATCTTATTATCAGTGTGCTTTGGAGGAGAGTAGTAGGAAGTACACTGCTTTCACAACAGACAAGGGGCAGTATCAAATGTGTAGGTTACCAATGGGTTTGAAGATAAGTCCGAGTTCGTTTAGTAGGTTAATGACTGTGGCCATGTCTGGATTGAATTACGATAGGTGTCTGATTTATTTGGATGATCTCATTATTTTTGGACGGAATTTAGATGAACATAATCGGAACCTAATATCAGTATTTTTACGCTTGAGGGAAGTAAATCTAAAGTTGAATCCGTCTAAATGTGAATTTTTGAAGAAGCAAGTGCTTTATTTGGGGCATGTAATATCGGCCGAAGGTATTTCACCAGATCCAGAGAAGGTAGAAGTTATTAGAGGTTATCCGCGTCCATCGACGGTTGATGAGGTAAAGCGATTTGTAGCGTTTGCGAATTATTATAGGAAATTCATACCACAGTTTGCTGATATAGTGGTACCTATGAATAAGCTGTGTAAGAGAGGTGTTGTATTTAGTTGGTCCAATGAGTGCGAGAAGTCGTTTTTGTTGCTTAAGGAAGCGTTAATGAGTCCACCGGTGTTGGATTATCCTGATTTTTCTGATAGCAATACTTTTATATTGCAAACCGATAGTTCTGGATATGCTATAGGGAGTGTGTTGTGTAATGGGAACGGAAAACCCATCGCATATGCTAGTAGGTCGTTAGGGAAGAGTGAGTTAAATTATCCGATAATAGAGAAGGAGTTGTTGGCAATAGTTTGGTCAGTTAAATATTTTAGACCGTATTTGTACGGACGGAGGTTCGTTGTAAAGACGGATCACCGGCCATTACTGTATTTGTTTAACATGACAGATCCATCTAGTAGGTTGACTAAGTTTCGTTTGTGTTTAGAGGAGTATGATTTTGAGGTTGAATATATTAAGGGCAAAGAGAATGTACTAGCGGATGCACTTTCTAGAATAGTGATAACGAGTGAGGATTTGAAATTGATACGGGAAAAGACGATATCCGTAATGACGAGGGCGCAGTACAAGCAGTTGGGAAAGCCAAATGTTTGTGATAGGGACTCCGTGGTATCTGGGACTGATCACCCTAGGATCGTGGAAGTACTTAAGAAGCAAGGAAATGACATTGAGATTTGTTTAGATGATTGGGGAGAAAATGTTACGTAACAATAATAATAATAACAACAATAGTAATAATGGTTGTAGGAAGATATTTTCAAAGTCGCGCAATTTAGTGTATATGCCAGAAAACTCGAGTATTTATGTAAACTATGAATCTTTATCGGGAATTTCGCGAGACGAGTTATCGAAAGACATAGTCAGTTTTTGTATTGAAGAAGGCATTAAAGAAGTAATTATTATGAAGAATCGTTATAACGTTGATTTTATTACAAGAATGGCAAAATATTTAAAGGAAAATAGAAGTTCGATTTGTGGGGATTTTAAATTGTGTGTAGTGAAGGATTTACGGAGAATAGAAGGGAAAGATGAGAAGAAGGTTATTTTGAATGATTTCCATATTTTACCCACGAGTGGTCATGCAGGAATACGTAGGATGGTGAATAATATAAAGAAGTATTATTATTGGCCTTCTATAGAGAAAGACGTAGTGGAGTACGTTGGTAAATGTGATAAGTGTTGTAAGCAAAAGTATTCTAGGAATACTAGGGAACCCATGACGATTACGACTACGGCGTCAACATCGTTTGAGAAGATTTATTTAGACATAGTAGGACCCCTTGATAGAGACGAAAGAGGCAATGTTTACATATTAACTCTTCAATGTGAACTTACGAAGTTTGTAGAGGCTTATCCGTTAAAGAATAAATCCGCAAATGAGGTAGCAAAAGCTTTGGCAGAGAATTTTGTTTTGAGATATGGAATACCGAAGACAATAGCTACGGATAGGGGTAGTGAATTCGTTTCGAAAGTAATGATAGAGCTATGTGATATCATGAACATCAATAAAGTCATGTCGACGTCATATCATCATGAGAGTATAGGTTCTTTGGAGAATGTACATAAAACATTAGGTGCATATTTGAGGATACAGACGGATAATAACCCATCATCATGGAGTTCTTGGATTCAATTTTGGTGTTTTTCTTACAATACGACAGTTAATACTGTTACCAAATATACACCTTATGAGCTAGTGTTTGGGAGAAAATGCAGATTACCAAGTAGTCTACAAGGAGAAAGTGTTGAACCATTGTATAATTTTGATGATTATCCTTTAGAATTTAAGTACAGATTGCAAAGGGCACAAAATGATGCAAGGGAGAATTTAATAGCGAGTAAATTAGCTAGGAAACATTGTTATGATAAGAATCTTAATTCTGTAACCTATAAGGAAGGTGATTTAGTTTTGATTAAGAATGAAACTGGCAATAAATTGGAATGTATTTATAATGGACCTTTTGAAGTTGTAAAAGACGAGTCACCAAATGTTGTGATTAAGTATAAAAATAGAATAGATATAGTACATAAGAATAGAACAAAATTGTATTGTAAGAGTTAGAGTAATAGTTTGTAATGTGAAAAAAAAAACCTTGTAAAATTTTTTTTTTTTTAATTTAAGGGGGTGATGTGGTGTGATGTCACGTACATCAGCACGTCACGTACAGCACGTAGTATAATATGCTAAGGTAGATAGTATGTGAATACGTGATTGTAGATTATCGACATAACATCACGTCGTAACTATGTATATAATGTTACCAATTAAAGGTGGAAGAGTAATCGACTCTTGGAGTAGTAACTAACATGTAGTTTACTTTGACCCCTCCATCCCCTCGCATCGCACCAGCCCTAGCCGCCACCGCCGTAGGAGACGTCCCGGGCGTCGGGAATTGATAGCCGATTTCCGGCCACCGTAGGCGCGGGCCTGCGGACGGAGAGCAGAGGGCAGCTCGCCGTCCGATAAGGACCAGGCCCGGGTCGATGGCGCGTCGTGTTCCACGCGCGCCTCAAAGAGATGTCAGCAAAACTGACGGGGTCCGCTAGGACCGATGCCTGCCGGGGTTGCGGGTAGTCCCAAGGGGAAACCGTGGCCCCTGGCATGGCAAGGGAAGGAACACGGGTGGGTTTTTTTAGTCAGTAAAAGTCTGACACGCCCTTCCGCTCCGCCCAGAGCGGGAGAAGTCATTGGATGAATTCCCACCCAAAAAAAAAAAAAAAAGGTGATTCTTATGGGAGGGTAAACCGATTCGTTACGTAACGCGTTACGGCGCCAATCTGTCAGTTTAAGTTATCACTTCTGTCGGGCGTCCCGAGTCGCACAAGTTTTTTTTCGTTTGTATTTTGTTACCTTGTATTATCTTTATATTTATGTACTTAATTATCATTTAACTGTGCTTTTGTGGGTTGTGCTTTTTCTTTTGTGTTCATTAAATAAAATAATTTATCTATCCAACTGGACAAAAGCCTCCCCAGAGCATCTCCATGACTCTGGTCCTGCACTTCCCTCACCCAACGGGAATTGATAAAATATGATAGAAAAATAGTAGATTGTTATACAAGGGTGGAAAGGAATCAATTCCCATACGAGGTATTTAGACGCCCGAGCGCAGCGAGGGCGGCTATAGTCCGAGTAGGAATTGATGTCTTTCACCCGTGTTAAACACTCTACTTTTCATTTCGAATGTAAGGAAAGTAAAAAATAGTGTTTAAAATATTTATTCATATTGAATAACATGAGTAGTACCTATTTAAAATGAACTAACAAGTTAGAACAATTTGTAAAAATGTTTAAATATGGAACGCACCGCATCACCGCTGCGGGCCGCCCCGCGTGTTAGTTTTTTTTTTTTTATTGACACTGGCTGTTTATAATATTCTCACAAGACCGGAGCCCAGTGCTTCCACTTTTAGGGATTTCTCCCTTTTTTTAGGGAAAACGGCTAATAATAAGCATGGTTTACTGATATTTTATTTTGGCAGGGATTTAGGGAAAAATTTAACTTGAGTTGTTAGCCCTATTGTTTAATTAGTAGGCAGAACCCAATGTACTACTTTACTCTATGGCACCACCGATTGATTAAAGGGGATTTCCTGAAACTTGTAATGATTGTTATTCGTCTAATTTTAGTTTACCATGTTATTGTTAATAGTACTATTTTCGTGGCTAAAGACGACATCAGAAATAAGTCGCATTAAACCTACAGTTGGTTTGTTTCGTTTGTCTCGATTAATAATGAATGTTTTCTAGGTATTTAATGACATAAAAATTAAAAATTCCCTAAACCAAGGAATTTTTATATTTTTTAGGGAATTTTAGGGATAATTCATTAAGAAACTGGGGAAAACCAAAAACGTAAGTGGAAACACTGCCGCAGCTTTTATTTTTATTCTATTCGATATTTTTCTTAAAAAGTTTCGTACCCACAGATATTAATCTAACTAGATGATGCGATTGTACGTAAGTATGTACTTCGCGTGTCAATAAACGGAGTAAAATTACGATCAATGATCGTAATCTGAGATTTTCATTTAGCATTATCGGCACCGGAAATCCACCAAAATCTAGAAAAATGTCTTTTTAAGCCATATTGAGCTGTAAAGACTGTATAGAAAAATTGAAAAAGTGGCACGCTTGGTTTTCATAAAGATGAAGGGACTTGCGATATCTAGTTAGATTTATATCTGTGTTCGTAGCCGACTACCTAACCATAATTCTATTTTTAAAATTCATTCCCGCCCTAGGGCGGGAAGCAATTACTATGAGTCTTTCCCGCCCTAGAGCGGGAAGCAGCGTCTCCCACCCGCTACTCGGATCAAACAAACACTACTTTCCGAGCATGAGATATGAAAAAAACAAATCCGCTTCGAGCTACCGCTCTCGCCATCGTTAAGGCCACATCTTTTCGTTACGTGTTTCCTATATACAGGTTTTCAACCAACCGCCATTTCAAGCATCGTAAATAATGCTAATCCCCCAGTTTTCCACGATTAACAGCTATATTAGCCACGATTAGCTAATTTTGGGCTATCAGTACTGGTAAACATAGTGTGAGGAACTTTGCTCTAGTTATTAGATAAGACAAGAAATATGCCTGGGTTTTAGCACTTGTTTAGCGAAGTGATGCTGGTTGCTATTAATAGATAATGACGAATTCATGACGGAGCAATGATGGCCCAGTGGTAATGACCCCGACTTACGGGTTGTAGGTCGTGTGTGTTCGAACACACGAACTACAACTCGTAACTCGTCGTAGGTAGGCGATTTACATCAACACTGCCTTCAAAACGGTGAAGGAAAACATCGTGAGGGAACCGGCATGTCCTAGATCCAAAAATTCGAAGCCATGAAGCCCACTCCCTATCGAAAAGAGGAAGCTTGTGTCCCAACAATGGGACGTGACTAATCGGTGACTTGACGTTGACGTGAAAGACGAACCTATTATACTCTTGTTTACTTTGAAATTATACTCATGACAAAAGGCCTTAGAGTTCTTTTTCATTTTCATTATTTTCTTTGTTATAGGAAGGAAGAAAACAACAATATAGTAAACCTATCCTTATTGGAACTTTACGCAGATATTCTCGTAACAGTTTATCACAATAGATAGCAGCGCATGCGTCGAATAGTAATGAGAGGGGAACTCATTAATTAGCCTTGTGTAATAAATCATGCAATACTACTCTTACGGGAATAAGTCATTTATTTCTTGTAATGAAGTCATTTATATTTCTGGAGGGTTTAGCAAACTTCCATGTAAAATTAAAATAAATATAACTTCCCCGACATCAATCGTTGGGCAGTTGCTCACCAGGTACGACACCCGTCTGGTTGGAGGATCCTCCCTTTTCCATACTGTTCCGTATTGTGTGGACTTTACACCCTGTTCATCATACCTCTATACACGAGATTCTCTATGTAAACTGAACATTATTTTGCAAACTAGGTTCTTACTTGTAAAAAATTTTAATACGAGACGTATCTATTCATGTGGGTAGGCAGAAACTACAGAGCGCCACCTGCTAGGAGTATGTAAGGATCGTAGCAGGTGGTGTTCTGTATCTGCATACCCCCATGGGAAGAAGGCGTGAGTTTATATATGTATCTACGTATGCATGTATCTATTCTTCTTACTATTTTTCTTTCTTTTCTTCCTTTTCTTTTCTTCCTTTTCTTTTCTTTCTTTTCTTTATTGTCTTTCTTTTCTTTCTTTTCTTTCTTTTCTTTCTTTTCTTTCTTTTCTTTCTTTTCTTCCTTTTCTTCCTTTTCATTCTTTTCTTTCTTTTTTCCTTCTTTAGTTAAGACTATACGTCAATTTTATATCCCTTTGCTTTTGTATTTATTTGTATAGTTAGTAATTTAGTCATTTAATTTAGTTTCTTTTAATTTAGTATAGGTATCTGTTGACGCTTATCGGTGACTATTCGTGCTGATTTGAGAAAAAGTATGAAAACTGCATGCGCCGACCAGTAGTACTCGTATTGATAACAAGTGCTTGTCAGCGCCGAGAAGCGTTGGCATTATGAGCAACGGTTACCAGCGCTCTACATGAGGACACCCTAATGCACGGAGTGAACGTAACGTATATTAGAATAAAAAAATAAAAAAAATACTAACTGTTGTTCGCGACTTCGTCTGTGAACCAGGATGAAAAGTAGCATAACCTAATCCAGGTCATTAGAGAACTATTTATTTGAATCATAAATCATAATTACTCAAAATAATTACGAAATTACAAAGACATAGTAAAACGTTGACAAATATTTCAGAAAAGATTTAAATAAAGGATTATCCTTCATTACCAACCTTTATAACTTTGAGTATCATTCACGGTAGTTCTAATTTGCACAGAAAGTTACAAAATGGTCTGACTCCTTTACCAACCTACGATTTTTCTCCAACCCCCCAATACATACAAAAAAGGTACCAACGATTGATATAAGTGCTTGTAAGCAAAACACTCTAACGATACCAAGGTACTTTATTCGACAAGAATATAACCCTCTGGTTGAGCGTTTTACACATTTTTACCGACCTCAAAGAGGCTAGCCACTTTATTCTGAAACCACTGATTTATGTAGCGCCAAACTTTCAAAACCTAAATCGTCCATTTTGTAAAAATACGTGTTCTATGGAAATAAATGTCGGTTTTATATGTACAGTCAGATGCAAAATTTAAAACCAAAGTCTAATAATTTATTTCAATAAGGCACATAAAAGGCACTTTTGAACGTCAAAAATTTACAAAAAATGTAATTGATTCTAGTCGCCCCTTCCAAAAAGGTAGTTTTCGTATGGAGAAGAATGGGCAAGAACCTCCACCGTTATTCTTTTAAAATGTTTTCACAATATCTTGTATACATTAACCGTGCACCTAGCTTCTGACGTTTCATAAGTGCCCATATAGGTTTATGTAAAATAAAATATTTAAATTTAAATTTCAAAATTTATAAATATATCGTATGCAAACGTTTATGAGACCAATTTCAAGACCCAAGCACAACTTTCTAATTTGAAATATGATGGTACCTAAAGGTGCAATTCCGTAGCCGACCGCAGGCGGCAGCAGCAGGCGTCGTGTCGCCGCGACGCTCTGGTTTCTATGTATTTCTAAGGAATCGAATCGAATTCATAAGAAGCCACGCCGGCTGCTGCCACCTGCGGTCGGCTACGAAATTTTACCAACATGGAGAAGATGCTATAGATAAAGATAAATTTATTTGTCCAAACATGCGTAACATGATACTAGAATATACACATACAGATGAAAACATAATTTTACCAGACCAACATGTTTTGCGTCACTCGGCGTACAAAATGTTTATAATATGTTTTAATAAATTTGTAATTATAAATTAAGTATTAATGTCAGTTTCATATAATATATTATACACTTTGAGACAGTGCAAAAGATGCCGGACGCATGACGCGTGTACGGACGCGCTTGACGCCTGAAGACAGGATTGGGCCACACTAGCTCAAGACAGAAGGGTGGAAAAGAGAAAGAGAGGCCTTTGCCCAGCAGTGGGACAAAATAGGCTAAAAATAAATAATCTATATTAATAATAAAGCTGAAGAGTTAAATTTTTTGTTTGATTGAAGTTTGAACGAGCTCTGGAAGTACCAGTCAGATTCGAAAAATTCTTGTATTTGATAGCCCAATTCTTGGGGAAGGCTATTTAACATTACGCCTTAGGAGCCGAGCAAAAAGTAAAAAGGCAGAAAGAACGGTAAGCTAAAACGAAGTAATAGCGTGGGCGGGCGATGCGACGCGACAGGGTGGAATCCCCCATCCCCACCCTTTCGCATCGCATCGCTCAAGATTTTTTTTCATTTTGTAACAAAAAACACACGGGCGAGGTCGCGGGTACAAACATTTGGTACTGGTCACAGCCCTTTCACACGGCAGTCCAGTTTTGCAGGATCGGCTTTTTACGGTATCCTGCTAAACTGGACGCTGTGTTCACATGGCAGTTCAGTTTTGCAGGATTCAGTAAAAAGTCCAGCAGCAACAGTGTCCAGCAAAAAACCGCACGCAGGAAGCCGTGTGAACACTGCTATTGAAATATATGTGTGATTAAACGGGATCCCGCTTTTTACTGGACTTCGGATCCAGTTTTTTGTGACAAAACCGAACGGCACAATTCGACCGGATCGGTTTTTTGCAGGATCCCGCATGCGGGATGCTCGTGTGAACGCTAGCATATAAACACATTCGCCATCAAACGGGATCCTGCAGAAAACGGGATCCTGTTAAAAACTGGACTGCCGTGTGAAAGGGCTGTTACCATGACATATTTCTTTTAAAAAAAAAAATCTCAATCCGACTTGCATTTTCTTGCATTTCCCCTGTAATAGAGTTTCTGCCAGAAAACGTCATAACCTGGAAAATTTAGAGTATTTAGCTGTCCTACAATAGCAACCTCATTCTACGTGTACCTCTGTAGTAACCGAGTCCAGTTCTAGTTCTATTGTTAAAGGTCTATTAAAAACGTTGTTTGGACAAAAATCTAATTAAACTGTACAGTAGTTTCGTAGCATACTGCGGAACAAAATGAAATTATGAAGTCGAAAATTGCATTTACGTAAGAGCAAAAACATGTTGAAAATTCTTGTGAAAAAAGCGGGTAGGGAAAAGGAACACTATATTATATTATACTACCGGGAACTACTACTACGTACTACCGGGATAAAAAGTACCCTCAAAGTAACCTAACCTAACACAGGTCATGGTTTACTATTGTGTCTTCACTTAAAAATTAATACTCTGCAGATAGTGAGTGTACCTGCAGAGTATTCATTTTTAAGTAGAACCTATGACGGAATATGTTTACAGCCCATTTATTGGATGAATTCGTGATTTGCGCTGTCGGAATTCAGTGTCAGAACAGGGAGATTTTTAATTGAAATTCTTATGCCCGTTTTCATTAACACTAGAGGCTAGCTAAATTAATGCCTTAATTAAAGAACGCTATTGGATTTTCAACGCGCCGTAAGTTGAAAATCCAAGCGCGCTTTAATAAGGCATTCATTTAGGTGTCGTCTAGTGAGAACTTATGTTGAAGAGCATGAATTGCGGATGAAACACTATTCCGAGGAGGAATGCGATGTGAGAAGTCCTAAGTCGAAATCAAAAATACACAACACCTCAAAAAAAATGGTTTGTATATTCTATAACTGCCCGTGTGACTGCCGAGAGTAACGTCCCGATAAATTATTTATTAATATCGACGACCTTAAAAACATGGGTGGAACAGACTGGATGCGGAAGACGGAGGACAGGGTGTTGTGGCGCAGCCTGGGAGAGCCCTGTCCAGTAGTGGACTGCGAGTAACATTGTTGTTACGGCGAGAGACTTAGCCAATACCAATGAAAGGACATTTGGGTTAAACTTTAGCATCTAGGCAAGAATTTTTTATAATTAGGAACTAATGAGTGGAACTATAATGCCTTCACACCAAACAATGAATCAAAACAATCCTCAGAGATTCCAACGCATGTTTCATTACTATTTTCGCTACTAATTAGTTTGTATTCATCATGCGGATCTGAACCGCAAATTCCATTAGCGCCATTATAGTGAACTGTGTTCGTATGATGTAATGACTAATGGATCCGATGTACAATGGTTTCTATGTTTCTTTATAGATCTATAGATTTATTTACATTTTCATTTCCGTTGACGAAAAAATAGACTTCCATTGTTAAACATGGAAGAGTCAGTTAGGTTAGGTTAAAGACCTAGACAATAATTATCATAATACTTCACACTTATCCAATTAATTTGAGTTCGGTAGCGAGTTTCCATTCATCTGTGTTCATCTATGTGCTTATTTACTTTCTTGCCATCATCACCGTCTCTTAATCCGTCTAGCATATAATAAGCATAGAATAATGTTCCCACTGCTGGGACACAGGCCTCCTCCCTGTGAGAGGGAGTGGGCTGTAAACCACCTAGCGGGCCCAGAGCGGGTTGGTAGATGTTACGTCTTCGAATTTTTGGTTCTCGGGCATGCCGGTTTCCTCACGAAGTTTTCCTTCACCATTTTGAGTATTAATCCGTCTGTCTATGCTTAAGTCTATAGTAGCTTAATGTTTATTCTGTTCAGAGCTTATTGCGCCACAGCTTTGATAAACACGACAGCCAGCTGCAGTTTTACGTCATCTCAGTGAAAATATCACTGAAACTTGGGCTTGGCTTGGGCTTTTCCTTTTGGGCTACCGTTACGGACAGTATGGTGGTTGGCCCAATTCTTCGCCACTTCCACGTTATTGTCAGTGGCAGCGCAGGGGTCGCTATGGCTGCATTTTTTGGGGCACAGAAGGCAGAGTAAGACATAGGATATAGTTTGCGCCACATCTCCACTTCCACACATTACTGCCGAAACGTCACTCACTCGACGCCTAGCACTCGATATCGCAGAGTCTAGGTGACTAAATCCTTTTACCACGAGGGCACAAACTGCTCTTTTCCAAGACCCATCCCAAACGGCGGTTTTAAAAGCCAATCCCTGGAACTTAACTTCACCAGCTACTAATACTTATTCATCTCAATACTAAATAATAATATAGCGTATCTAGAACTATGCGTTCCGGCCTCACTTCCATGTGCTTCGCAATTGACCGGCACGGCGACAATGACCGGCAGATGACGGTCTAATTTACCGTTTAGCATATGTCGTTTGACTCAAATTGTATATAATTCTAGCTGGCGTTATAAGTGAGTCGATTCGACGATGTGGTTGGAACAGCTATTCTGTCGAATACAATTCAAAGGTTAATTAACTTGTCATTGTTTACGAGTATTCCCGTTCTTCCCACTGCCGTTGTCCCACTTGTGGGATGAATAGAGATTTAATAAAATAATATTAAATGTATTCCAGTGCGTCCCACTGATTTATTAATTTTATTTTTAAGTCCCATTGGTCCCACTAAGTTATTTGACTCTGGTTATTCAAAAAACACTTATTAATTTCCTAACTAATATGATAATTAATGTGAAAATAAGTTTGTTTGTTCGTTACGCTTTCACGGTAAAACGGCTGAACGGATTTAGATGAAATTTTGCAAATGAGTAGACAATGACTTGATTTAAGATATAGATTACTTTTTATCCCGATATTCTCTCAGCTTCGAGGTTTATGCGGGTAAAACTGTGGTTCGCAGTGAGTTATATTATAAAACTACTACTCTTCTGTAAATTGTACGTGCAGCAGACATCACCCACTTGGCCTGTTCCCAATTAAGTTTTAATCGCCTTTCAATACAACCAGATAAAACTGAATAGTATATACAGAGAGACCACTTTTGAACCACGTTATCACGTCGGGTCACCAATTTAGGGGTACGAGGAACAGGGTGTAAAGTTCACTCATCCACCATAGAAAAGGGAGGATCCTCCAACCAGACGGGTGTTATATCTGGCGGGCAACTGCCCATATGTTGATTTCGGATAGTCTTATCTATGTTTTCGCTCGGTAAACTCTAACTGCGCGATGCAGGAATTGAGTGACGTCATGTCTTCGTTGCGTAGTTCGTATGTGGCGGTGTAACCACTACACACTTTTATGTCAGAAGTATAAAAGTGACTTATTCGTATGCCTACCGAGAGCAACAATTTAATATGCTGTCCAAGACACTCGCACTCGATTCAAATTGTTTACTGATCAATCCAATCTGCCTTCCCTTTCCAACTATGTTGAGGTCGCATCCAGTATAACCAGATGCAGCTTAATACCAGTATTTTACATGGAGCGACTGCTTATCTGACCTCCACAGTCCAGTAGAGTTTCGGGCTTCTGACGACCCGTAACGACTGTCAAAGATCCACGAATGACAGCCGGGACTTAACGTGCTTACCGAGGCACGGAGGAGTCTCGGTATGTAAAGATGGTCACCAATCCACTGACGAACCCCGGAATGCTTAACCTGATGGATCGACCCGTTCGGCTGTTTAAATAACTTAGCCACAAGCAACTGTTTACTGATCATGGACCGAATGTAACAAACGCAGCTTACATAATCAGCCTATTAATGTTCCCACTGCTGGGACACAGGCCTCCTCTCTGTGAGAGGGACTGGGCTGTAACCAACCACGCGGGCCCAGTGCGGGTTGGTAGATGTCACATGTCTTCGAATATTTGGTTCTAAGACATGCCGGTTTCCTCACGATGTTTTTCTTCACCGTTTTGAGAGCAGTGGTGATGAAATTACTTACACAAAAGTAAAGCGCCTGCTTCGAGCCCACGACCTACAACTCGTAAGTAAGCTGTAAGCTGACAAATCGCTCTACAATGCTGATACATAGACACGATAGTAAACTAAATATATATGTATACCACACAAACTAATAGTAACTATGTAAACGAATTCAGACGCAACTAATCCAAAAGTTATATCAGAGCCTCGTCCCAATACCGGGGTTTGTTTCGAGCTGGTAAATTAACGAGCTGTTTCATTAGTGGGCATCGAGCGGTGCCCAACTTGGAAACGTAAACAACAATGGTAGGAGGGTAATCGATATAATCGCGATGAGCTGTAACTTTGCTGGTTACAATGAGGATAGGCAGTTTATTTTTAATTTTTGACGAACCAAATCAAATGTTATCAGTAATTTAAAAAGCAAATTATCATTGAAGCAAATTTTATAAGTATCATGAAGATGTCAGGTATAATGTACAAGTTAAATACTGTATTTTTTTATAAATTTTCTCTCTTTGGCCCTAGACAACGAATCTGTGTAAAATATTTGTAGAACTTACTCAAATGTCCTTTCTTTGTTATTGTTCGTCGCTTAGTTGAGCTCCGTAAGATCTGACTTGAGAGCTAAGATTACTGACAAATGCTTGCACTGACTGGACAAGTCTACTCCAATCTATGTGGTTCTTTCCTCTAAAGACAATTTCAGACACCAATCTACATGGTCTTCACATGATCTGACCAAGATTTATGTCTGGACTTTAAAAGAGACTGCGAAGAGACTATTTCATATTGTTCCCACGACAAGGTGAAAACTATATAAGTATGTACTAGAAAATCAATAGGGCTCTAACACTATGCGTGCTTGTAGTCAATATTTAATACCTTGTTTATGGAGCACCCTATAAATCTATGGGAAAGAAAGATATTTCAATCCACTTAAAGAATGATGTAAGTACAGCTTGTTCAGAACAAGGTAGGAATATTTCAGTCAGAAACAAACTCTGCATTTTTTTTATATCAAAATACGGCAGTGCTTTTTAACCGACTTCCAAAAGGAGGAGGTTCTCAATTCATCTGTATGTTTTTTTTTTTTGTATGTTTGTTACGCGGTTACTCCGTCAATTGTGCACCGATTTAAAAAATTGTTTTTTTGTTTGAAAGGGTATGCTCGGTGGCCCCATATAAATTTTATTAAATTTACTTGGATAGTTTTTGAGTTAGCTTCAATAATACGTATTTTTCCCACTTAGTATATATGGATGATATAATAATAACTTCCAATCACTGTTATTTACATAGCAGGTTAGTGGTACTCGAATTTGTATGGGGTAGGTACCACAACTAAAAAGTGCAAAATAAAAACTTTTTACAAAAAAAGAACAACCGACTTCCGAAAAAGACACTACAAAGTCAAAAATAACTTTAATTTCGGAAGTCGGTGGCAAAAAACGAAAGTTCAAAACCAAATACACCGACTTCCGAAATTAAAGTTATTTTTGACTTTGTAGTGTCTTTTTCGGAAGTCGGTTGTTCTTTTTTTGTAAAAAGTTTTTATTAAAGCACGTTTTTTTCTTTCTTTTTTTTTTTACTGACTGGTGAAACTCTTCAGCTAGCCTTTTTTTTCGTGGCTACTACTTTAAGTTTTATACATACTTATCCAAAACCCAAAACACGATTTCTTGGTAACGACCCTTAAATTAAATCTCTACCTGTTGCAGGTAAAACCGCGTATCAAAGTGAAAAAACGGCAAAAGGGCTCGTGCAGACTAGCGCGACTTGTCGCGCGACGCGACATCTGTAATTTTTCTACCCTCGAAGTTATCTTAGAAATTGTTTTGTTCGAATCGCGTCGCGCTGGTCTGCACGACGCTTTAATCAGTGAATAATAAAATTGCTTACCTAACACTTACAATGGCAATGCCTATAATTTTGTGAATTCAACGACATTCATTGCGTTATTTACGTTATCGAACAGCGAATTTTTGAAAGATTAAAAGCAATGGATTACGAATTTCCTTCAAAATCCATAGGATTATGATTGAAAGCGTGTTACGCAATTGAGGTGCTGGTGAGCCGTTTAGCTCTGGAATGTTATTTATGGCCTTGTTAGGGATTACGAAAGGCAATTAAAATTATTACTCGCGGTAATGGAGGGCCGCTATCTCCATGGTTTTATTACTTATTTTAATTAATTAAAATAATTAATTAGCAAAGGTATTCGTTTCAACAAGGGATCATAACAAAACAGTTCGAATTGAATTGTAAAACTTTATATGTACCTCTATACTACCTACTTATTATGGCTTGATGTATGAGGTTTAGTTTGCTTAGGGGCCGCCTCCACTAGCGAGAGAATCGTGGCGATATTATCGTCGTTTCACGTATTTCTATACACTCTCTTAGAGACCGTCTCCACGAGCGAAACAATCGCGGCGATCGATGCGATCGAACGTGGCGCTCTCGCAGCAAGAGTGTGGCGAGCGCGCTGTCATAATGTCCACGGGGGACGCCTAGTCGCCTACGTTAAAACAAAAAAAACACGGCGATTCCGTTACAAGTCATTGCGGTTACGCGGCGATTCCGTTAAGAGTCGCGACGATATGCTGGCGGAATAATCCTCGTTCGTGGAGATTTCCCGACGTAGAAGCGCGGATACGTTGCGATACGCTCGCTCGTGGAGGTGGCCCTTTTTTGGTCGTGATAGCCTCCATTAAAGTAAAATTCAAAGTCAAATCATTTATTTCAAATAGGCACATAAAAGGCACTTTTGAACGTCAGAAAAATATAATTAATTCTAGCCGCCCCTTCCAAAGGGTAGTTTCATATGGAGAAGAAAGGGCAAGAAACTCCACTGTTACTCTTAAATTTTATAAAAAAAAATTAAGACTAAGACGATGTACCTAGAATAAAAATTACTACATCTCTGTCGGTAAAAAGAATTAAAAATAAAGAAATCACAGATAAAGTGATTGATGATGCTCACATATTTACAATGTCAATGACGGAACTATAGTATACAGCGCTTTCTGCATGGGTCTAGCAATATGCTCCGCTAGCTAAATTTAGGCCCCAGGATAAGAAGTGATGATTTCTTTGTTTTGTTTGGGTTATGACCATAATCGGAGTTTTATTTAATGAGGCAATGCGCTCCCTATCTTAATTACGTATGATTGTAATTTATAAACAAAAAAACATTAAGTGTTACAATTATTTTTATCAGTGTAGGTACTAGTACGCAGACGAAGTCGCTAAGACGTCAGCGTGGACTTTAGAATTTGGGTTCCGAGAGAAATGAAAAATGCAGATAGACATATTAGCGCTACAGTTTAATCGATCTTTTAAATATGAACGTGCGGGGTGCGCGAGCGCGCGGTCGACTAGACACTTCTCCGCTCTGCCGCGCCGCTTGCTCGCTCGCCACACAAAATTCTATACAAAAATGAGACATCTCCTCTCTTCTCCGCTTAATCCATTTCCACCCAAGCTAAGCGGAGAAGAAATGTGGAAATAATGAAATCGGATTGGTTTATTCAAACACATCTCCTCTCGTCTCCTCTCTGCTTTGGTGGATACCGGGCCTAAAGCTCTGAAAGGGCATGATTTTTTCTAACATCTTCAACAATCTGCGTCACATTTCATCAATTTACACAAAAACTTAATAAATATACACCTTATCCTTCCTCGGAGCTCGTGGCTAAGTAATAACAGCCGCACGGGTTGATCCATCAGGTAAAGCTACGCTTGCCGGTGTTGGTCTGTGGATGGGTGACCATCTTTACATACCCAAACTCGTCCGTGCTGTTGGTCCCGGCCACGGATATCTATGGTCCCGGCTGTCATTTGTGGATCGTCAGAAGCCCGAAAGTCTGACAACCAGTCATTATTAAGGGGTGTATTATCCACGTTACTGGGTTGTGGATGAAATACTAGTATTCAGCTGCCTCCGGTTAGACTGGAAGCCGACCCTAATATTGTTGGGAAAAGGCTAAGCATTGCAAGCATTCCTCATGCACTTTATCCATTAGTGAAATATATAAAAATCAGTTTGGAAGTTTTTCAGTTAATCGCGTTCAGACAGGCAGACTCGGTTGGGGGACATTATTATAATTATGTAATGATTCTATTGTACCTCATCATCAGCCTATAATGTTCCCACTGCTAGGACACAGGCCTCCTCTTGGTGAGAGGGCGTGGGCCGTAATCCACCACGCGGGCCCAGTGCGAGTTGGTAGATGTTACATATCTTCGAATTTTTGGTTCTAGGACATGCCGGTTTCCTCGCGATGTTTTCCTTCACCGTTTTGAGAGCAGTGGTGATGAAATTATTTACACAACACTGCGCCACCACTGCTCGCAAATATTATAATTATTGCAATTACTTGATATTGGGAACTCCCGATAATATAATCATCTGGACTAAATAGGTACCTACAGTATGTTTTTTTTTTTGTAAATTGGATCATGCATAAAACATGACACGTAATTATCTCTACATGACATGTTTTTTTTTTCTAAGAATTCTTGTTTTTATTTTGTTATTAATAATATTCGGTAATTTGGATGATGTTGGGGCTCCCCCGCTATTGCAGCACATCGACCATGTCTGCTGAACCCCGCGTTGATCGTTTTTACGCAACTATGCGCAAGCGAAGCACTTCGCTGGCGTGGCGCGTGCGGGGGAGCGCCAACTGCATGCTGGTGGCGCTCGCGGGAAGGCATCATTACTAACTGCTGTAAGCGGCACGTGGCGCGCTTGGAAGTATAACATTTATATTTCCAAGCGTGTTACGTGTCGCTTTCTTTATTTCTTTAACGAAAAATTAAATCGAATTTTATGTGTAAATAATTTGAGTTTTAATTTTGATTGTAATTTTAATTTTATTGTATTTGTAAATGTTATGCATATGTTAAGAGTCTCTGTTACTTGAATTAAATGACTTGAATTTGAATTTGAATTTGTAGGTAAACAAATACCTACCCACCACTGCACTGCTCTCATATTGTACCTATACCTTCTCAAATGTCACCAAGATCACCTGTAGCTTTTCCAAGCACGTAAATTATAATATCAAGTTTATGCTACCGAGTAATGGATTTTTTATTTTGTCAAAGACAAACAACCATGCACCACAAAGTCTAAAGTCCTTTCAACAAAAGAAACCAATAAAGTGACAAAAGAAATATTTTCAGAACTAAACAATAAAAGTTGCAAAACAATATAAAAATGTCAATGGCTCGGGGCCTGTGTATAAGAGACAATGGCTCAGCGGTCAGGGTGTTGATTGGTAAAAAGGTCGTGGGTTGAAGAACCGGCTGTTGAACTTATCTGGTGAACCCGTTTCGTAGAAGAGCTAGCTAGCCTTGTGAGGGTTATCTGGGATATTAGTCATGCATGTCAGTAGTAGTTTGATAATAAAGCAATTATTATGTTAAGACGGATTTTTAAACAAAAGCACAGAAGAATTACAGTGGCCATCCATAGATAAATAACACCCGTCTCTCCACTATTCCAATGCTTACTCTAGGATGCATATCCGGTACGGCTCGCAGATCCTTCCTTATCCTAAGGGCACGTCTTCCCTAGCATTACCGCGCCACCCGGTCTACTCCTTGATATGGAATGGCCTTTGTAGTCCCATGAAACATAAGGCTTCATGGGCTAGTGCAAATCTTGGGGTTCATTAGATTTATCGAGTCTGGTTAAACCACGCTGGGATCGGTGCATTTCATTCATTCATTCATTCAAAAGCACAGAAGAATTACAGATGGGACACTCCGCAGTTTAGGTGTGAAGCTACAAGTACGCGGCGGGCCCGTCTTGCTGGGCCAATTGAGTGAGTGTAACGTAGTCAGAAGATATAAGAGTCACGCGATAGAAAGACAGGCAACTTCTACGTGAATAAAACTGTAGGTGATTGGCGCTGTGCGACCTGAATTCCACTTTATTGTGCCGTAGCAAGAGTTGCTTTTTATTTCAATGATTTAGCGGAGTGTCCCATCTGTATTAATATGTGTCGAAAGAGAAATATGAACGTTTCTACATTTAAATTAGTTCTCGTGGTAACTCGAATGAGTGTTTAAAAGACCGTGCATTTTAAATGTAGGCAACGTCGCAAATAGCTGGCAAATTATTTAAATTGTTTTAATTTTTATTTCATTATCATCATCATCAGCCTATTAATGTTCCCACTGCTGGGACACAGGCCTCCTCTCTGTGAGAGGGAGTGGGCCGTAATCTACCACGCGGGCCTAGTGCGGGTTGGTAGATGTCACATGTCTTCGAATTTTTGGTTCTAAGACATGCCGGTTTCCTCACGATGTTTTCCTTCACCGTTTTGAGAGCAGTGGTGATGAAATTATTTACACAAAGTAAAGCGCCTGCTTTTGGTTCGAACCCACGACCTACAACTCGTAAGTCGGGGCCTTTACCACTGGGCCACCACTGCTCCATTATTTTTATTTACTGTTTTGAAATATGAATCTATAGTAAACTGAAATATTAAAAATGAATCACAATTTTTATAACACTGAATTTGATGTTGGACCCTTTTATGGGCATTTGGAAAGTTTCCAAATACTTTTTTACATGTAATACTAAATATTCAGTATAATATCGTAATATTAATTATTGCATTTCATAATCAATACTTTAGTTTAGGTACTGTAGAGCGATATTTCAAAGTAATATTACCAAATTAATCAAAACATTGAAATATTTTTGCATTCGGTAGGCGAATATGAAACATACCTACCTGAAATCCAATATCGTTAAATCCATTTAGTAATGAATTCATTTTTTATTCGTTTTGTGTTCAGACGTTCCACTTTGAGACATACCTTTGAGAGGGCTTGTGGCTAAGTAATAACAGCCGCACGAGTCAATCGATCAGGTTGTGCTAAAAAAAAGCACGTAAAGCCGTTGGTCTCGGCTGTCAATTATATTGTAGATTTTTGACAGTTGTTACGGATCGTCAGAAGCCCTAAAGTCTGACAGCCAGTCTTACCAAGAGGTATCGTGTTACCCAGTTACTGGGTTGTGGAGGTCAGGTAGGCTGTAACTCCATGTAAAATTCTAGTATTCAGCTGTATCCAGTTAGACTGGAAGCCGACCCCAATATAGTTGGCCAAAAGACTAGGGAGATGTGGAATTGTGGATGTCCCTTCACTCTGAGTGAAAGTTGCGGAATGAAGGTCTGATAACTGCCTTATGAAAACTTCAAAATAGTTAATTGACTCAGGCGTGACTTTGCGGAAATCCATTATAAAATACAATAGACGATGTATATTTAGTAACTTAATCCGCTTAACTGTTCTTAAAGAGTTAGAGAACCCTGTAAGAAATCGACACGTGTTTCGAATCTCAACGAGGCATCCTCAGGACGACGATTGACCTGTTGCGAACTCACGTTACGCAAAGTAACCCTAGTAGTTACTTTGCATTCGGCTCGTGTAGTGGCAACACTTCGTGTCCGAGTTATAACGTAGTCATAACATCACGCCTGTAATCCTCAAAGGGCTTTTTTTTTTTTTTTTTTGGGTGGGAAATCATCAAATGACTTCTCCCGCTCTGGGCGGAGCGGAAGGGCGTGTCAGACTTTTACTGACTAAAACCCACCCGTGTTCCTTCCCTTGCCTAGACCAGGGCCACGGTTTCCCCTAAGGACTTATCCGCAACCCCAGTGGTAGGCATCGGCCCAAACGGACCCCTTCAGCTTCGCTGACGACTCTTTGAGGCGCGCGTGGAACACTACGCGCCGTCGACCCGGGCTTGGTCCTGATCGGACGGAGAGCTACCCATCACTCTCCGTCCGCAAGCCCGCGCCTACGGTGGCCGGAAATCCGCGATGGATTCCCAACGCCCGGGGCGTCTACTACCGCGGCGGCTAGGGGCTCGAGGGAGCGACCTTAGTCTCTGCCTCTCGCGCCCCGCCTCCTCCTTCACGAGCATTACTGCTTCGCAGAAGGAGGTGACAGCCTGCCATGCCCTCTCGCTCCGCACCATGGCCTGGACCAGGGCCGGACGTGAGAGGTCACTGCCGCCGATCGCCTGCACGAGGACACGGCGGTGCTCCACCCAAGCGGGGCAGACCTCCACCGTATGCTCCACCGTGTCCTCCGGGCGATCCACGCAGTGGTGACACCCGGGCGTTTCCTCCTGCCTGATCTGAAACAGGAACCTCCCGAAACTACCGTGTCCGGTGAGGACCTGCGTCAGGCGGTAGGTGAGGGCGCCGTGGCGCCTCTCTAGCCACTCCTCAAAGAGGGGACTTATCGCCGCAATTGTGGCGTGCCCAATCCTCAAAGGGCTAGGCAGAGGTGTACCTATAGTACACCCACATTTCGCCAGTTATGTTTAAGTCCTATGTAATAGGGGGCGACCCTATTGCCATCAACCAGGCACAAATCAAGACTCCAAGCTACTACTGAGTAATTTCTAATAGAAAAACCCAATAACAGTTTTACCCGACCTGGGAATCGAACTCAGTACCACATGCTCAGCAGTATCGTTTGCGACTACTAGACCAACGACGCATTCTTCAGAATAGGTAACCTTCTATTATGCTTGCACCTCTTACGATTTAACTCCAAAATTCTGAACACTCATTGTTACACCAGTCAATTCACGCCTGATTGTAGTTCAACTATGTACTTGCACTTACTGAAATAAAACGTTAAATGTACCAAGTGTTTCCATTCCCGCTAAAACTATAAGTCATGTAGGAAAATAGGTCGAAATACTGCTCAGTAAGGAACTGGTCATCTTTCACTGACAGGACTGACTGAACAGAAAAGCTGTTACAACAATCTCCAAGACAATGAGTTATTCGAGAACGGGAAAAAAATAAAGAATAAGTAGGTACTATTGCTTTTTATGTATTTTTTGTGTTTAACTGAGCTAAAGAGGTTCTTTAGTTTGACGAAAAACTGTAAAATAAAAGCCAAAACCTATTGCTGGCACTTAGTTTGTGTTTTAGTACTACTCATCTCATTTGACTTGTAAATTGAACCACAGATTAATACAGATGGGACACTCCGCAAAAACTTTAAATCAAAAGCGACTCTTGCTAAGACACAATAAAGTGCAATTCAGCACAGTCGCACAGCGCAACCTACAGTTAATTATTCACCCAGAAGTTGCCTCTCGTAACTTCCATCGCGTAACTCTTACGGTGAATATAGTCTACGATAGACGGAGGACGAGCGGAGCACGAGCCGAGCACAAATACGTGTAGTGTGGACCGACTTACAAGCCTCGAACGAGCGCACTTCGAGCATTTGCTTCGTGCTCGACTGTACTCCGCCAATTGTCGGTTTTTTGACAAACACAAAAGGATTTGCTTCGCGTTCGAAGACAGTGATCGTTGTAGGTTTGTTGTACGTCCACCCTTGACGCCGTGAACGATGAAGCTGAAAACGGCTCCGCACGTGCTCGGCCCGCCTAGCGTAGACCCAGCTTTAGATCTTCTGACTACGTTGCACTCACTAAATTGGCCCAACAACTCGAGCCTGCCGCGTACTCATACCTAAACTTCGGAGTGCCCCATCTGGAATCATCTGTGCTTGAACTGAATTGATGAAATGTGAACTGTTGTACCTGGCAGACAACATTATGACATTGTACAACAACAATGTGTTCCTAACACAGCTAAAACGTTGTTTTGTGAGCACGACCTGTTCTCATTTACAATGGTGAAAAAACAACATACTTAAAAGGAAAGCGCCTAAATGGTGAAAACCCTAAACAGAACCTGCTGAATGCATAACCTCTTCCTTTTTTTGATGCCGGTTTTAAATCATCTATCCCTAATCATTAAAATATCATTTCTGTTTCGGTTTTACGTTTCTGATATGTTAATGATTAGGGTTAAAATAAAATGGTTGTTTTGCCAAGATTTGTGACGGATATTTCTTCGATTTCCATTTGGTAACAGGAAAACCCCTTGCTCATAATAAGAAAACTCGGTAAAACTCGCACTTATCCCATTTTTACTTAAGTTACGTGCATAACCAAAATCACAACGACCCTGACTAATCAAGCGAAAGTAAAGCCAAGCTTATCCTCAATGCTGCTGACTTCGTGATAAAAAGGTGAAAATCGATTCAAACATAATATCTCGATATAATGCTGTTGATTCGATATAATCCCGCTGAGCGAAGTCAATCGAGAATTAATCCGAGTCGGGAGCGAAGACTTAGGAGTAAAATGATTTTTAATCTTTTGAAAGCTGTCGCTGGCTGGTAATGTTTTTGTGACGGGTTCATGTGTGTAAAAGGTAAAAGGATTGAAATGGTTTGTTTTTTTCGTTGTGGAGACAAAATTGTACATTACTGTCGCGGCCTGCAATAAGCGCATTGATGGAAGATCGTGAAAATGTGGGCCGAGGTGAAGCCGACGCTTATATAGTACTTTTCTCTAATAATGCGCGGAAATTCGAACTAAGTAAATTAATTATAAATTCCAGAATCAATGACAAACAACCAAAAAAATGGCAGGTAATCTGAAAAGCTCAAAACAGATGGCGCTGGCCGCTGGCTATGTTGGGGGTCATACGAACTGTCAAATATTGGTTATTTCTTTGGAGCGACGAAGTTTTCACCAAAGATATTTAATTTTCTTGAAATAAAAATGCCTCAGTGTTGTGTTGTGCCTTTGTGCTCCTCAAGAAAGTCAGGACACAGATTTCCAAGCAATAAACAGTTAAGAAAAAAGTGGATTATAGCCATTAAAAGAGACAAATACAAAATATTTGTATCATACGCTGCCAAACTGAAATAAAAAATTACGTGTTACTTTTAACATAGCTATTTATTCACATACTTATACATGCGGACATCCCTTTTTTTTTTTTTTTTTTTTGGGTGGGAAATCATCAAATGACTTCTCCCGCTCTGGGCGGAGCGGAAGGGCGTGTCAGACTTTTACTGACTAAAACCCACCCGTGTTCCTTCCCTTGCCTAGACCAGGGCCACGGTTTCCCCTAAGGACTTATCCGCAACCCCAGTGGTAGGCATCGGCCCAAACGGACCCCTTCAGCTTCGCTGACGACTCTTTGAGGCGCGCGTGGAACACTACGCGCCGTCGACCCGGGCTTGGTCCTGATCGGACGGAGAGCTACCCATCACTCTCCGTCCGCAAGCCCGCGCCTACGGTGGCCGGAAATCCGCGATGGATTCCCGACGCCCGGGGCGTCTACTACCGCGGCGGCTAGGGGCTCGAGGGAGCGACCTTAGTCTCTGCCTCTCGCGCCCCGCCTCCTCCTTCACGAGCATTACTGCTTCGCAGAAGGAGGTGACAGCCTGCATGCGGACATCCCTGCCATTGTTCACACGCTAAATTATGTTCATTTTTTTCTTCTTTACTATTTGCAAACCAAACCGAAATATAAATAAAATCTTTGATAAGTTACCTCCTTGGTTGCCATGTGTTGGAGTAAAAAGTTCGTGACATTTTTAAATAACACTTCAGGTATGGATTTTCATACAAACATGCTGGCCGGCAATATCACTTGTATTCGCCCAGTACGTACAACAGTTTCGATTTATTTCGAAGAAGATTGTCAAAATAATGCTCGAATTTGCAAGTAGGTTTGTTTGAGAAAACATATTGCCAGAAATATTTGAGTTTCATGTCTTTAAAATATTGTTGGGATACAATTACTTAAGAGATCCGCATGAGAACCAAGGTAACCGACAAATGGGCAAGGCACATTGCTCGCAGAACAGATGGCCGATGGGGTCTAAAGTTTCTGGAGTGGCGATCGCGTACCGAAAGACGTATCGTTTGAAGGCCTGCCACAAGATGCACTGATGACCTTGTAAAGGCCGCAGGAATCCTCTGGATGCACAGAATCGGTGGACGTCACGGTTCTTGGGGGAGGCCTATTTCCAGCAGTGCACGTCTTTCGGCTGAAATGATGATGATGATGGATATTGCCAGTACTGTCAACTTTGTCGCCTACAAGTACTACATTTCTAGTGGTTCAAAGAAAAAAAGCACCTGACATTGAATTAATTTCATTTTTTTCAGGGTCATGATTAATTTTTTAACGAAAATACTATGACGTCACGTTTCCATTATCAAAGAATACACAGTCACATGAACAAAGCACGGGCACAGCTCTTCATCAATATTTTCGCAGTTTATTACATTTTTAAAATGGTGGTTAGGTATGTCTGCATTATTCATAACCCATCAAAGTCTTGTACGTAGAATTCAGTGACCTTTTAAAAGGTTTTCATCACAAATACCTGCTATATAATCAAGCGGGTAAAATAAACACTGCCTAAGTAATTTACGTTTTTGGCAAAAAAAAAAAAACTGTGATTTCTTATACTACCTTAAAAAAATTACGGACAGTCAAAACAGTAGCCGTAAACATACAACTTATATAAAGATTAACAATAATTTAACATTGACGCAGAAAGTATTAGCTATGTATGTACAAAAAATCTGTAATTAAATACAACTTGCTCATTATTTACTCACGATATCTCAGTATTAATCCAATGTACTGGTATAGTGTGTAATTTCTTATTGAGTAATACTTCTTAAGTCACTGATAACATTCGTCGTCTAATTAGGTATTAAGACATTGTCTCTTTGATACCATACTAAAGAAATAGGTAGGTACTGTCCTTATTTTTCCTCCACTCTGTTAAAAAAAAAACAAAAAAAAAAATCTGCAGATTTTTTTTCCCGACTATGTAAGGGTTGGCTGTCTAACCCCACCACACACTACACGGGTGGTGTCTAGCTGAATACCACCCATCCACGAACCGACCGTGATGAGATCGACCCTCGCGGCTGTTATTATTTAGACATGAGCAAAAACAAAACATGGAATGTAGATATTTAATACACTCCAATTTCAAATTAATAAAAAAAATACCGGGCGTAATTTTCTCGCACTCGAGAAATAAATAATAAATTATAAAAATAAAAAAAAAGGTTTACCTATGTATAAAACATAAGCCTTTTTTTTTATCATGAAATTGTTTAGTGGCCTGGGCCTATAATTTTAATTCCTTTGCCAGTTAGGAACAGCGAAAATAGGGCTTTCAGTCTAGAGCCGTGACGTATCATCGTGTCAGCGGACGGCAACTGCCAACCACAGTACCACCAGTCTCACATTGAACATTGGTGCGTGTAGACGACTTGACGTTTCGTCTAGCGGGAACGTACGCGCGAAAACTTAGTGAAACAGGGAATTTACAAAACAATCTCGAGAATTTTGTTTTAAAAACTTTTCTGATCTGTGGTTCGAATAACTTTTTAATTACGTGCAACTTTCTGTTTTGTTTAAAAAGTTTCGTGAATAAATATTTGGTTTTCGTTTCAACGGATCTACTTATTGGTAAGTTTTGAAAAGTTTTATTTTTATTTACTTATATAAATGAATTACATTAAATTTTTATGAATGATATTTATTTTTATTTACTTATTTACATGATTAATATCTGGAGTTAATTTAAACTGAATAGCATTTTTTAAGGACGGAGTTTCATTTAAAAAAAATATTAGGGTTTGAATTTACAGGTAAATTTTTTTCGTCCTACCTTTTTTAGTCAAATACTAAAGATACATAATCGTAAAATTATGAAAGATGGCGTCATATGTTTATTTATACTTACACCGTTTTCCAGCAGTAATAAATTATCTTCAGCCAATGATCATAGCTATTGGAACGGCCAATAAATCTTAATGTAGGTATACTAACAACTGACAGTTTATCGTTCAGCTCGATAATATTTACGTTGAATATTTTTCAGGAAAGTTCCACGAAATAATTTACAGAAATCAGAATCATTTTAATAAATTAACATCCCAACAATATTTTAAATAAATCAAACTCAAATATTGGATAGATAAGTTGAAATGATTTATCATATTGACCTAGGTAATACCTGAAAAACCGAAATAAAATTAATAATTTTAGATACAATGAGCGGTTTTATAATCAAAGAAGTTTAGGATATTGTGATGGTTCATCGGCAAACATCCAAATCTCATAGTAATCTAGATAAGAAAGATACCCAGACTTATCTCAAAGGAGAGATTTTCTTTATCATTTGTACTTAAAAAACAGTTTCTAAGAACTTCAACAAACAGCCGACTGATAATTTCATGGACGTAGCTTGAAATCTAAATTGGGAATGAGTAACTTTTTTTTAATTGTGCACCGGACGTTTTGTAAGTAGTGTTGGCATAATTAATAATTTAAATAAACCTAAATTCTAATAAAACTTTATATTTTAATTAAATGGCAGTTTAGATAAAAACAAAAAAAAAATACATATAGTTAAACTATACGAGTACACACAATCACACAACTAACTATTATATAATTAACTAACGAACTATTATAAATTCGATTTCAAAATTAAAATAAATTCGAGTTCGAAATTAAAATAATTTCGAGTTCAAAATTAAAATAATTTCGAGTTCAAAATGAAAATAACATCGACTGGTAATTTGAACAATCATTGCAATCATCTAACTGTAATGAAATATCTCAATTCCCAAAACGTGTGGTTCTGTTCTTTATTGTTTCTATTAATTTTATAAGCCACTAATCTCAACAAAAATAAAATACATTCCCATTTTTACTAACAGTTTTCACCAACATTGCGGTCTCTTTGTAGCCAAAGAAATTTCTTATCATCCAGTTCTACTCAGTCTGTTCTGCACGGGACATTAGCTCTGGACCTAGAGGTCCCATTACCTAAGTAGCAATGCCATCAAATGAAACCGACCGGAATTGTGCTAACTTGCTGACCGAAATACGACTCAAGTAAGGCTGTAAGTAGCTTACATGGAAAATGTAGTAACAAGGTCAAAGTGACTTAATAAATGATGTGATATTTTAACCACACAATCAATATCTAGACTAATATTGTAAAGAGGTAAAGTTTGTGAGGTTGTAGGGGGTAATCTCTGGATCTACTGCACCGATTTTGAAAATTCTTTTACCTATAGAAAGCCACGCTATTTTTTGGAACGAAGTTCCCTCTGTGTGAAGTGCGAAAGGGGGCTAGACGGCAAAAATTGGGACCAAAAGTTGTAACGACACTTTTTATTTTTTATTATAACGCCATCTGTGAGCGACCACAGGTACTAATTAGTGGCATGCCTTTGTGAGGTTAATTTTTTTATTATAACGCCATCTGTGAGTGACCACAGGTACTAATTAGTGGCATGCGTTTGTGAGGTTCATTCCATAACTTCGTACCATCCGGGTGTCTCTTGACACTTCTCAGCTTTTTTTTTTTATCTTTGCCCTGCATTAGGAATTTCTCCTGTATTGTGGGTGCGTTTACAAATATTTAAACTCACATACACCAACAGCCAGACCCGGAACAACTACTTGTAGGTCATACAATTATTTGTTCCGTGCGGAGATCGAACCCGCGACATGCAGCGCAGCAGTCAACCGCTTAACCACTGCGGCAACCGCGCCGCCGTATTTGTGAGTTTCATTATGCTATACAGGGTGACAGGGAAATTCGACCTATTCCTTGAAAGGGGTTATACTAGAGGTCATTAGCAACAAATTAAGTCCAATGAACTAGGGGTCAAACCTGGATGGTTCTCGAGCTGTGACGGTTCTTCGATATTGTAGAAATTTTCTGACTTGTTACCAAAAACAATTAATTATGAAAAAAATACTCTACTCTAAACATTTAATTGATACTTTTCTGAAAGCTGAGAAAGGCGTGATCATTGTAAAAAAAAAAATCTCGCCCAAAACTTACATAATCTCAGAAATAGAAGGTCTTTAGTAGCTATAATTTTTAATGATTGTTTTATTCCCAAACATTGAAGTAAGCTATTGGAAAAAAATTGTATGACAGTTGGCGTACAAATGTGTAAAATGACTAACTGGTTTCATAAGCTTTCCAAAAAGGTATAATTGTCATTAACTTTCCCAGCGGTTTTTCAAAAATCTGCAAAAGCGCGCAATAGACCAAATTTTTAATTTTATTTTATTTATTTTTTTTTTTATTTATTTATTTATTCAAAGACAACTTATTGGTCCAATAGTAGGTCGCACAGAAACACACACGGTACACGAAATTATATACATATTAAAAATATTAAAAATATTCATAAATAACATTAAAAATACTATAAAATCAACAATAGCCGTAAAATTAAAATAAAATATATAGGTATTCAGTACAATGTCATTTTCTAATATAAATAAATTTCATAATTAAATTAAATTAAATTCAAATTATATATATTACAATTTCCTAACCGGCATTGGAACAGCAACATGCCTGCCACAGCCATGCCGTATATAAGGGCAGTCCAGCCTATCTGCAATCATTGCCAAGATAGCATTGGGGCTGGCCCGCACCCGGCGCACCAGGGATGCACACCGCTTACGCATAGAGGCGTGGAAACAGTCAGTGCGTGCCATTGCAAACATCCCTGATGCGCTACAGAAACGGGGCAGCCCCAACACCGCCCGGAACGCGTTGTTGTATTGAACACGGAGGGCGCTGTACGCCCTTTCAGTATAGTCAACCCACAGGCTGCACGTGTACAGTGATGTGCAGTACGCTCTAAAAAGCGTGACCTTCACACCAGCAGAACAACGTGAAAATCTGCGGGCTATCATGTTGGCTCGCACCGACAGCGCCCTCCGCTCCCGCTCTCAATTTTGATTTGTTAAATTAATTCAGCTCGAAAAGTCAACGTGTAGAGTAGTGAATAAAAAATTAATGTAATTTGATACAGTTTAATACAAAAAAAAAGCAGTTAACAAAAATTACACATCCTTTTCGAATTGCCTGCCATTGTTGCGTATGCAGCCTACAACATACTTCACTCACTGGCACTCGCGTTGAAAGTGAGGTTTTCATGTGTTCGGCAGCTGCCAAAATCCTCTCCCTCAACTCTTTAATGTATGTCACTGGTGTAGGGTACACTAAGTCCTTCATGTGACCCTAAAGATAAAAGTCGCATGGCGTTAAATCTGGACTTTCAAAGATTTCAAAGGGCCCACCAGAGAAGATTTTCGTTAAATGTTTGGATGGGGATTGGCCATGATAAGTTCAGGCCATTCTTCTTGCCCTGAAATTTGAGTGGCATAACGTAACTACGAAAACTTTTTAAGAGAAGAAATGAACACGGTTTTGGAAGATGTGCCTCTAGCTACGAGAAGAGATATGGTGTACCAGCACAATGGAAGCCCAGCTCACTTTTACCGAGGTGTGCGACAATGGCTGGATGACAATTATCCGCTGAGATGGATCGGTCAAGGTTGCCCAACGTCATGGCCGGCAAGAAGTCCATATTTAACGCTATGCGACGCATCAATGGCAGGCAATTCGAAAAGGATGTGTAATTTTTGTTAACTGCTTTTTTTTTGTATTAAACTGTATCAAATTACATTAATTTTTTATTCACTACTCTACACGTTGACTTTTCGAGCTGAATTAATTTAACAAATCAAAATTAAAAATTTGGTCTATAGCGCGCTTTTGCAGATTTTTGAAAAACCGCTGGGATAGTTAATGACAATTATACCTTTTTGGAAAGCTTATGAAACCAGTTAGTCATTTTACACATTTGTACGCCAACTGTCATACAATTTTTTTCCAATAGCTTACTTCAATGTTTGGGAATAAAACAATCATTAAAAATTATAGCTACTAAAGACCTTCTATTTCTGAGATTATGTAAGTTTTGGGCGAGATTTTTTTTTACAATGATCACGCCTTTCTCAGCTTTCAGAAAAGTATCAATTAAATGTTTAGAGTGGAGTATTTTTTTCATAATTAATTGTTTTTGGTAACAAGTCAGAAAATTTCTACAATATCGAAGAACCGTCACAGCTCGAGAACCATCCAGGTTTGACCCCTAGTTCATTGGACTTAATTTGTTGCTAATGACCTCTAGTATAACCCCTTTCAAGGAATAGGTCGAATTTCCCTGTCATCCTGTATATCTATGTTTACCGCCCAACGAAGTGAGCGGGGGTCAGCTAGTAGTTTATATTCTAAAATTTTTCTTCGCAAATAATTTCTTCTCGTTATTGCGAATATCCCTTTGCTCAGCGATGGTACTAAAATTACACATAATAATAACATCGCGCCTGTAATTCAGCGAAGGGTTAGGCAGAGGTGTACCTATAGTAAACCAACATTTCGCTAGTTATGATTATAAGTCCCATGTAATAGGGAGCGATCCTATTGCCATCAATCGGGCACAAATCTAGACTCCAGGCTGCTACGAGAAATTACAAATGGAAAACCTAATAACACTTTGCTCGACCTGGGAATCGAATCCTGACCTCTTGATATGCAGAAGCACACAAAAAAAAAACCGGTCAAGAGTAAATCGGACTCGCGCACCGAGGGTTCCGTAAGCAGCTTCGTTCGTATAGGTACCTAAATAGTTCTGTGCCCAGAAACCAGTCCTCTAAATTGAATGAGCGCCCATACAACTCAGAGGATCTTAATTGGCGTCAACTATGTATGTATGGCAAAAAGTAAGCTCTTACAGCACAACTAAAGGAAAATTCAAAAAAATAAAGTTGAAAATTAAAGGGTGTCCCCCTTTAATTTTCAACATTTTTTTAGCAACCCCTTTTTACCCTTGCATTGTTTTTTGTACTGTACTGTACTTGTATTATTTTTGGAATTAAAACATCTTCTCTGTCACTATCCTAGTTCCAGGACAGACTAGGTTTTAAGTCAATTATCTGACTCTGGCCCAGCGCAACCTAACTGGGTATAAGTTTGCTAACATTTGAAACAACTAACTTATGACTTCGCCTTTGGACTAAAGATGTCACACACGAGGCTCATTTTAACTTCCTGCTCGTGTTAATATTCTTTGAGTTTTAAAATAACTTACTTGGCCTTACTAACTTGAAGCTAAAATAGTATCATCATTTGTGACTTTTGATTTCACACGTTCAGTGTCGGGAGCCCTCGAGGGAGGAGGAGCTCGTGGCTAAGTAATAACAAGCCGCACGGGTCGATCCATTAGGTTAAGCTACGCTTGCCGGGGTTGGTCAGTGGATGGGTGACCATCTTTACATACCGAGACTCCTCCGTGCCTCGGAAAGCACGTTAAGCCGTTGGTCCCGGCTGTCATTTGTGGATCTTTGACAGTCGTTACGAGTCGTCAGAAGCCCGAAAGTCTGACACCAGTCTTACCAAGGGGTATCGTATTACCCAGTTACTGGGTTGTGGAGGTCAGATAGGCAGTCGCTCCATGTAAAATACTGGTATTCAGCTGCATCCGGTTAGACTGGAAGCCGACCCCAAGATAGTTGGGAAAAAGGCTAGGAAGATTGAGTGTCGGGAGCCCTCCTGGAGGGTTCACCAAGTCGTACATGGGATGCCGGGAGCCCTCGCGGAGGGCTCATTTTATTTTAAATGTAATTTTTTCTTAGCGAATATAGCATTGTAAACCGTGAAAACAAAATCTGATGTATATATTAACAAGATTTATTAGTCTGTGCGTTGGTTTTAAAATACAAGAATTTCAATATTTTAAATTTTTTTGGTCTCTGTTACAAAACATTCACTAAAAATTTAAAAGCTTGTAACTGCTTATAGCGACAAGACCCCCCAGAAAACACTTTTTCACTTCGTTTTACAGTGTTTTATAACACGGTTTTAAACGTAATGCCGTTGACCGTACGCGATGGTTAACTTTAGCGCAAACGTAATGCAGGGAACCCTCCCGGAGGGTCCACTTACAATATGTATGGCGGCATGGCGTATGAGCTCGACGAAAATGGGTGGAGTCGAAAGTGTTAAAAGAGTGTCCGTGGAGTTTCTAGCCCGTTCTTCTCCATAAGAACATACTTCGCTTTGGAATGTACAACTAGCTTCATTTTTCTGACTGACCGACCCCTTGACAATTCAAAAGTGCCTGTTAATCTGTCTAAAAAGTGCCTGTCAAAGTTGAGGCCTGACCTCAACTAAATCACACGCCATTTTTATAGCTGATCAATGAAATAACATACTGTTAAATTAGTTCACATATAACATTTTCTGCAATATCTGGAGTAGAATGTTTGATGGGTCTATTTGCGCAGTAGCTGAGCGATAGGAGCGATTTATAAAATATTAGTTGGTAGGGCCTGCACGAACTTTTCTGCAATATCTGGAGTATAATGTTTGATGGGTCTATTTGCGCAGTAGCTGAGCGATAGGAGCGATTTATAAAATAATAGTTGGTAGGGCCTGCACGAACTGTAATTAATATGCCTACTGGCCGTGCATATGAGATTTATGTTTGTTATAATAATCCCTAATAACTTGAAGACTTTTATCGATTCACGGAATATTTTCCTGCCATTAAGAGCGTGTATCCTAAAAAATGGCAACGTCGTAAATTGTTGTCAAATATTTACCTGTTTTGATTCATTTGGAAATGGAATATTGATTATAAAATGCATAAATTAGATGTAAAAAAAGTATTTGGAAACTTTACAAATGCTTTTTTTACGGGTCTCCCTTGTTTCATCTAAAAGAAATTGACAAATTATCACTTCCCAAACAATTTTCTGCATAATTTCATTTGCCAAATAATTACTTAGCAAATAAACTCTTCACAAATAATTGTAACGCAAACCTAATGTTTGGCAAGTGAACGTTTAAACAATAACTTGCTTACCAACTAGTACTTTTACCAATTTTAATTTAGTCAAATATTTCAGTTGTCTAACATATTTTACGCAAAATAAAATAAGCCAAATACTTAATTTCGCTAGTTTTCAATTTACGAAAAAAAATCTATACGATGTGGGTGTAGTTGGGTGGGGAAACACCATGGGACACCTTAAGGGCATTGTCCTTGACCTTGATGTTATTGACCTAGATGTCAAGGTCAAAATTCTGAAAGTCAAGATCCGCGATTCTCAGGAGCAGTAACAGGTCAATTTCATGATTTGCTTGCTTCAAGCATGCAGCATGCAAGCAGGCATGCAGCGTGCAAGCAGGCATGCAGCATGCAAGCAGGCATGCAGCGTGCAAGCAAGCATGCAGCAGGCAAGCAGCATGCAAATAAACATGCAAACAGGCATGCAACATGCAAGCAGGCATGCAACATGCAGCAAGCATTGTTTCTGTCACGGCTCCGGCGCTGCGGGGTTTGGGCGGCTCCACGCGAGCTTATCGTCGCAGATGGTTTTAACGCTCACCACCTGTTCCTCAGCTCGCGGGCCGCCTCACCCCTCCGCGCCTACGCGGGTTTAAATTACTCTCTAGGGGTGGGGCAGACAAGACTACGTGGAGTCGGTTTTGCAGCGATTCGTTTCTGTGTATTTGTTGTACGACAAACAGTTGGTCGGAGACAAAAATTACCAAGACGCTTTTAGCCTTACACTTACAAAGAAGTACGCAAATAACATCGCATATAAATGATTATATTAAAATAAAAGCGCATTTTTTAATTATAAAATTACCAAAAAATCTTAATTTTGTCTTTATAATTTTTGTCATAACAAATCAATTGACTAAAATGTTTATTGTCTAAAGATAGTTTGCTGTAATAAATCATTTGATTAAAGACCAAATGCCTTAATAACATTATCCTTGGTAATATTGTGCCAAGTAAAAATTTGACCAAATGAAAATGTGCGTACTAAAATCATTCCAAATATTGCATTGGTATAAAAAAAGGTTGCTAAAATTTGTTTGGATAATGAAAATTTGTCAAAATCCTTTAGGCAAAACGGGGGGATCCCCTTTTTTACACCTAAAACGGGTACGACATCAAATTCAATGTTACAATTGCAATTCATTATTAATATTTTAGTTCGCTAGTTAACCACATTTCTTATTTTTAGACAGTAATATTGCACAAAATAATCAAAACAGCGAAATATGTGACAGCTATTTGCGACGTTTCCCACTTTCAGAATGCACGCTCTTAAGATACAGACGACCATGAAAATGAAATAACTAACTTTAAATTAATTTAACAAATGTCACCTTTACGTCATCACCTGCATAATATTATCAGTGAACGAAAACATCAAACAAAGACTACCGAATTTTTCGACAAATACGCAATACTTACTATTTTATCTTCAGCTTTTTTATCAGGGATTGCGACTATCTTAACCAAAGTGATTACTTTTTCACAGTAGAGTGATTCTGCAGTTATTTACTCAAAACCTCATGTAACCAACCTGAACCTGGGCATCAACTATGTTTGCGCATTAACCATGCTCAGAGCATCTCCATTGTCGTGGTGGCCGTTTTTATCAAAACAATGTAGTTGCATAACCAACCAATAATGGTCCCACTGCTGGAACCACGGAATAATCTACCACGTGGGACCTGATGGGTGTCACATGTCTTCCAATGTTTTGTTCTAGGACATGTTGGTTTCCACACGATGTGAGGACTATGTGGGTTTTCTTTTCTCTTTATTATTTTTTTCTCAGGTAGATGTAATGATGGGCTGGCAGTTTGAGTAGTTGATGCGGCCTACCCAAATGTCCTTTCTTTGGTATTGTTCGTCGAGTTGAGCTCGCTTAAGTTCTGAGTTGAGCTCCACGATTACTGACAAATGCTTGCACTGACTGAACAGGTCCACTCAAATCTGTGTGGTTCTTTCCTCAAAAGACCATTTCATATCCGGGTCGCACAGTGTTATTGAGTTTAGTGTTTTTTAAGGGTAGACTTCTTTAGGCGCACTTTGCGCTCTTTCTGAACAGTCAATGAAACTGAACCATCACGCTAGGTTCGGTGACGCTGAATCGGCTCATACGGCTCCAGTCGTAAATTTTCACTTCCATCGTGTGGTACAGACCCTCATTTTGTTTCAATATATTGCCCCCGGAAGCAGAGGTGGGCCAGTGGTAGCGACCCTGACTTATCAGTTGTAGGTCATGGGTTCGAACCCAGGCATGCGCTTTGTGTAAATAATTTCATCACGACTGCTCTCAAAACGGTGAAGGAAAACATCGTGAGAAAACCGGCAAGTCCTAGAACCAAAAAATCGAAAAACATTTGACATCTACGAACCCGCACTGGGCCCGCATGGTAGATAACAGCCCACTCCCTCTCAAAGAGAGGAGGCCTGTGTCCCAGCAGTGCCAACATTATAGACGGATTATGCTATTATTATGCTAAATTGTCCCCTATTTATTTCATGGGACTGAAGTTCAACAATTTTCCAAGTCTTTCAACTAGTTTACTCATTTACCTGTCAATTCCAGGTTTTATAAACGAGTTTATAAGGGTTCAGACGGTTAACAAAAATGGTTGATGAGCTTCAAATTCAATTTATTTTTCAAGAAGGCTCTGAATTCTGACCGCAAACCAAATTGACCCTCTGAATAAATCATGAAGGTCTACATTGGTTTTACTTTTGTTTTTCTATAATGCAGTAAGTAAGTATACATTAATTACAAATGGTATTTTTAACCACAGACGCAAAAAAATTGGTGTTATAAGTTTCACCACTATATGTGTGTCCGAGTGTGGCGTCGTACGTACCTCTTAAAATAAGATAAGAGCCCTATTATATTTCGACTGATTTCGACGGTGATTTTTGCGTTATTTGGGCAACTTTGGCGTTCTTATTCTGAGTAACTGAAAGACTTCGACAACTATGACTTATTGAGTGGTGGAGAATAGTTATTAGTATAGTTCATAGCGGCCTCGCTTTTTGCAATTTTTTCTTAATTATTTGTATAAAATATATACCAGAATAAACTTTAGTTCATAGGAAATTAAAATCGCATACTTAAAAAACAAAAACTTTATTATATAACTCTAAATAAGCATATTTACAACTGCCAAATTGCTACTTAATGCGATGCATCGGGTGCTCGAACTGTCAAAACGCAATTTTGTGATAGGCCTCTTAAAAGGGTGAACCGGATTTGAATGCGGTTTTTTTATTTGAAAGCAGTTTTTCTAGCGATGGTTCTTAGACATAATGTGTTCAGCCGTTTGAAGATTATCAACTCTTTTCTAGTTGATGAATGGATTTGACGTCTTCCACAGGTCTGATTGATTTGAAATTTGATATTCTGTTACTTCAATGATATTAGAAGAACATAGTAACCTTGAACTGATGCTACAGCATCACCACCTGGAGTTTGTAGGATAGCCGACCCCCTTACCTTACCCTTACAGCACAGGTATCGTGTTTGGGCTCATTGGATTGATCTCAATGAATAGGTTATAGATAGGTGATGCACAATGTCTGGTGATGGAGTCGGAAAGAGAAAGAAAGGAAAGAAAGAAATTAAATTTATTTAGCACAGACACAGACAAAGGCACACAACAAAACATATTGTACTACAAGTGAAAGATATTTAAAAAGAAAACAAATAAAAAGTGCGTTGTAAGTAGAGAAATAAGGAAATCTTTGTGTCAAGGGTTTTTTACATTTTAATATAATTTTATGTGTCTTTAATCGGTGCTTAGCACGAATTACTTTTTTAGTATTTAAAACATGTTTTAATATTAACTTGTTGTTACAAAATAACCTATCTACTTTCCGATCAACTACATTTTCGAGCTTAATTTCATAAAATGTTTATTTAACTTTAAACTAATAACACAACTACCTAATTATGTTTTAATAGTGTAAACTATAAAATCGAATAACTTTCTATCTTCAAACTATCTAATTTGTGCAAATACTACCAACAACGTCATAACTCCGGAAAACAGATTAAAGCGGGTTCCAAACTTATTTTCGTGTCGTGTTAATTATACTCTGCTCTATTTATGACTGGCGAATGAAATATTTGTTGCAACAATTTGTTAATAACGTCACGCCTAGTTTTCCCGAAGGGCTGGGCAGAGGTGTACCTAGAGTACACCCACATTTCACCAGTTATGTTTAAGTCCCATGCTATAGGGGGCGAGCCTATTGCCATCAACCGGGCTCAAATCCAGACTCCGGGCTGTTACTGAGAAATTCCAGATGGAATAACCCAATAACACTTTGCCCGACCCGGGAATCGAACTCAGGATCTCATGCTCAGCAGTAGCGCTTGCGACCACTTCACCAACGAGGCAGTTATTATGTTTTACAAGATGTAGGTAAAACATTAGAACGCGATTGACTATAGACTATACTTACACCCCGTTTCTGAATTAAGAATTTGAAGTTAGAGCTTGTTAACCTCTAGCATTCATCATCATCAGCCTAATGTTCCCACTGCTGGGACACAGGCCTCCTCTCTGTGACAGGGAGTGGGCTATAATCTACCACGCGGGCTTAGTGTTTGTTGGTAGATGTCATATGTGTTCGAATTTTTGGTTCTAAGATATGCCGGTTTCCTCACGATGTTTTCCTTCACCGTTTTGAGAGCAGTGGTGATGAAATTATTTACACAAAGTAAAGCGCCTGCTTGGGTTCGAACCCACGACCTACAACTCGTAAGTCGGGGTTGTTACCACTGGGCCACCACCTCTAGCATTACTTAAGGTGACCTTCCAAATTCATTTCTTTTTTGCAAAATACGTAACGTACGTAATCCTTTATAATGTAAATGTAAAGAGTTTTAGTTAAGTATTAAAAGAAATGAAATATTGAATTACCTACTTTCTATTTATGTTTTGACATTCAGCACTGTGTCAAATCAAACATCACAAAATGAACATAGTATATTTTTCGAAGTGTATAGAGTGCCGCGAGTTTCTTGTGGCACTCTAGTGTCACTGCCTCGGTGCCGTGAGCGAGCGTTGCATTGTCACTGTCACTTGTTATTTAGGTTAGGTTAGGTTAGAACTGTGACCACACAACGCACGAGCCGAGCGAGCGTAGCGAGCGGTGCCGCTAGCGGCCGGCGAAGTGCCAGGGTCCGTTTAGGCACAAGAGAATGTAATGTTTTGGGAATGTGGTGTTTTACAGCGATCTAACCTCGACATTCAAACAAAATACCAAGTGACGTGACTTAGTGACAGTGACAATGACAATCCAATGCTTGCGGCACTTGAGCCGGGCCGAGGCGGTGTTACTAGGGTGCCTGTAGTGGCACTTTATCCGATAGGGATAGGGATAGGGTGCCAATGGTGGCACTCTATACACTGCCTATATTTTTCATTTATTAGGTTAGAATAATTAGAAGTTATTTGCGGAGTTATGCTGTAGGTAGTTCTGGGTTCTAATGACACCCTTGGGATATTTACGTTATGACGGATAATAAAATAAGAGAATCTATATTCATTGGCTACTATTAATTTCTGTGCGAAGATTGAATGTACCTAAGCGGACAGGGTAGTGATAGCCTAGTGGTGTGAAGTCATAGGTCTCGAGTGCGAACCCAAGGCACGCACCTCTGACTTTTCGGATTCATGTGCGTGTTGTATAATTATCACTTGCTTCAAAAACGGTGAAGGAAAACATCGTGAGGAAACCGGCATGCCTGAGAGATATTTCTCGACGGCATGTGAAGCTAAGGCACATGGCTTTAAAACTCTGTCACCAGGTTAGTCACTAACCACACGAAAAGAAGAAGACCTAGGCGTAATGCATATATAGGTACACAAATACTGTCTACTGGCAGAACCGAATTGATTTTCAGACTTAATACTGTCTGTCTGTCTTCTTGAGATACAAAAGGCGCACATAGAGCGAAACTTGGATTGCAGAACCGCGTCGGTTGCCCATTCCTTTTAAAATATTTTAAAGAAATACTATTTATCAAAGTGCAATCCTCACACATATCAAAGCTTAGGGAACCAAAAATACACTAATATATTAGGCTGGTTTCACGACTGTCCGGGAGACCCGTACGGGCTCCCGGAACGGAGACACACGTGAGGCTCTAGAGCATTATTTCACAGTGACGCGGATTGGCCCGTACGCGACCCGCTCCGGGTAGTGCCCGTACAACGTATCGATTCGTACTACTCCCTCGTTTCAAAGCACTGCGGGCGCTACCCGTACGGGTCTCCCGTGTATGAACAGCCCGTACGGGTCCCCCGGACAGCTGTGAAACCAGCCTTACGTCCATTACAAGACTCGTTTGCACATGTCGAACGGTTAAGATGCATCCTTGTCAAAGAGAGGTCGTGACTTCTTTCTCCACTTTTTACGTACTACCTATGTATAATATGCACGCCTTTACATATATACTGGTACCGTACATACCTTACTTTCTCAGGTTCTCAGGAACTTTAAGTAGAAATAACATCGAAAGTCCAATATTTTGTACAAATTGCGAAAGTTACAATAATTCAAATTCAACGCTTGAGTTTTCTTCTTAAGTTAATTTTTACGCATTTTTCTTCGTCCGCATAACTTTTGGCGATTCGTTTCTGTAACATTATTTTGTGATGTATTTCAGTTAGTACAGTTTATCATATATTTTTATCTCATTGTAGTATGAGTATCATTCTAATGCTGATTAGATAAGCGGTTTACAGTTGTATTAAAAACAGTGAAATGTTATGAGATTAAAAACAGGCCATAAACATATTACTGATTCTGTCTTTGGATACCAGTTTTCTATAGCATTCGGTAGATTATCATCGTCAAGTCACCCAAAAGTCGTCTACAGCTGGATATTGGCCTCCTCCAAAAATCGCCTCAATGATTGTTCCTGCGCTGCCTTTATCCAGCCTGGTTGCCGTAACCATAGAGTACTTTATAATATTATGAAAGTACAACCTTAGTTGACACTCTAGCTTTCTTACATATTGTGTTGTATATCTTCATTCTTAAACTGTTTGTGTTCCCCTTCCACATATAACCTGTCTGCCTTCAAAGTAGGAGTGAACAGGCATCTTCTGGGCACGCTCGTTCCATCATAGACCTCATCCATTGGTTTCCCTCAGGCGAGATCGAGGTCAAGAGCAGGCCCATTCAGCAATAAAAAAAAAAAAAAAAAAAAAACATCTTTACTTAATACTAAAAACGATTTGATTTTTTGTGTGTGTGTTTGTTATGCTTACACGCTAAAATGGCTGATTTAATTTGGATGATATTATTTTTAACACATGAGTACCATGAGAGACCATGATCAAGGTTAGCACATAGTATACTTTTTATCCCGATATTCTTAAGGAATCGAAACTTTTGCGGGGAAAAACGCGGTGTGCAGCTAGTCACTAATATTATGAGATAAGATGATAAGATGTGTATTTTTGTTTGTAATAAATAAACTCAAAACTACTACCCCAATTTTAAAAATTCATTCACCAGTAGAAAGCTATATTATTTATTTATATATACTTACTTTATTGTACATCAGATAATACATTACAAAAAGAAAAAGTAATACACTACAAAATATACAATACAAATATGCGGCCTTCTTGCTTACTGCGATCTCTTTCAGGCAACCTTGGAATGGACAGTGAGTTTCTGGACATAAAATGGGGCTGTCTTAGGTGCAAATAAAAACTATGTAATATAACAGATACACAGATTCTATTATCTTTATCACTGAGTAACATAGGCTATAATGTATAAAGATATGGGCGGAAGCTAGTCTTAAATAAAAACACATTCGTCTCCTATCTATAACTTCTATTTACATTTCAACCTTCTAAATCTCTGTTTTTTAAACTAGCTCGGAGTAAAGTACCTCTAGATGTCAAGTGTACTCCAGAAAGATGTGTGCAAACGTTCTCAACTCTCAACTCGTCCTTGAACTATCCACACTGCTTGCACTGTCGAACACAATGCATTGGCTTCCATAGCTCCTCTCGACACGTATAAAACGAAGTTATTGTTGTTGAAAAGAAATGATACTAATAAGGTACTTACATTTGTTCTTCGAGTAAGGTTGTTGAGAATCGAAGGTTTTTCAGTTAGAGTATTTTTGAAGTAAAAACTACTTTAGGCGCGGTGGGCACTAAAATTATGGAACTCGCGTCATCGTCACCGTAGGCTATATGTATCGAACGAAAGACATCAACGCGAGAATCACCGAAGGCTATTATGTATCGAACGAATGACATCAACGCGAGAATCAAAAAGTTACTTAGTTTTAATTTCTATCGGCAATCCCCAAAGACTGCCCGATGTTTTTTTTTAATGAAACTAATGGCTACGTTATGTCATAGTACAAACAGAAAAACTATTTATTTATATTAATACTCCTTGGTGAATCATCTAGGTAAGCCGGCCACGAATATGTACTGATTTATTTGTTGCTTGCAAGCAAGCGATTAAATATGAGATCTTATCTTATATATCTTATAGAGAGATTTATCTCATATTTAATCTCTTTCTGTAACTAACTCGCAATGGAAAACAAAAATGGCTGTTTTCCGCTGGGAATGCTCAAAACATCAAATTTTCTCCTTTTCCTCATGATTATGAAATATCTGTCCTTAAAAATACTTCTGCACGGAAAAATCTGAACTCTGAATAGATCGAAGACGTGCCTTTGAATGTTTGAACAGAGCACTTCAGAACATTAAACGTATGCATAATTATATCCATATACACGTATATATTCTGCACTCACGCGATTTTAATGGATAGACTTAGACGTAGGTATATACGCAAGGGTTATCGTACTTGCACTCCAAATGACAATTTCATGGGTGATTTAGTTCGAAGATAGTGTGACATTTGTGAGTTATGATTTGATAATTATGACTGATCCAAGAATAGTGAAATACTTTGAACAGGAAACTTCTAAATACTACTAAATAAACAAAAAAAAAAACTAAAGTTTGTCTTAGGATTTGACGTTTCTTGATTTCACATTATAAATCTCGAAAAAAGTTAGCAAAACTACTCATCATACTTTTGATCCCGATTTTTTAACCAAAAATAATGATTCTTCAAAGTGAAAACGTTTCAGGAATCTAACGAGGTATTTTCACGTCCTCTGACAAAAATTACATAAAAAATGCTAAAATTAAACTCGACCCAATTAGCTTCACCATACCCAAACGCGCCCGTCATACATTTAGCTTCATTGACACCTACGTAAAATTACTCTAAATGTTTCCTTTGTAATCTGAGTATCCATTACGATGGTTTACTTGGCCGCCAGGTACTGATAACCTATATAAAAGAAATCGGTTACCGTCTCAGAGTAGGAACAGTACGTGTATTGTATATATCGACGTATTTCTAGCCTCATAAACTGGAAAGGCACGCTTTCTAACAGAAGCAACTGCGTCTACATATTCTGTCCAGATAACCTCTGTTTGAAATTCCATAGGTTATTGAGTTTCTTGGAAAAAAAAAACTCAGGAAGCCCGGAAAATAGAATTTGTCTATATTAGGTATATTGTAGGCCTCTCCCAGGCCAGCAGCGGACTGCGATAGGCTGAGTCGGTTGATTGAGATATATGAACATTGTACATTATTAACATCAAACATAACATTCAATCTTCCTAGCCTTTTCCCAACTATCTTGGGGTCGGCTTCCAGTCTAACCGGTTGCAGCTGAATACCAGTATTTTACATGGAGCGACTGCCTATCTGACCTCCACAACCCAGTAACTGGGTAATTCGAAACCCCTTGGTAAGACTGGTGTCAGACTTTCGGGCTTCTGACGACTCGTAGGTAACGACTGTCAAAGATCCACGAATGACAGCCGGGACCAACGGCTTAACGTGCTTTCCGAGGCACGGAGGAGTCTCGGTATGTGAAGATGGTCACCCATCTACTGACCAACCCAAGCAAGCGTAGCTTAACCTGATGGATCGACCGGTGCGGCTTGTTATTACTTAGCCACAATCTCCTCGAACATAACATTCACGTCTTTAATCCCCGAATGGTTAGGGAGAGGTGTACCTATAGTACACCATCATTTCACCAGTTATGTTTAAGTCCCATGTAATATGGGGCGAGCCTATTGAGATAAATTGTTTTATTACACGTAGGTACTTATTCAGAAATGAAAACTGTCGTAGCATAGCATAATCAACCTACAAAGTTCCCACTGCTGGGATACAGGCAGAAAGATACATAAGTGTAGGTACAGTTTTTTTTTTCTGACATGTTCAGTGCCGGGAGCCCACCTGGAGGGTTTACCTAGTCGCATATGGGATGCCGGGAGCCCTCGCGGAGGGCTCATTTTAAATGTAGGTTTTTCTTAGCGAATACAGCATTATAAACCGTGAAAATAAAATCAAATGTATATTTTAACAAGATTTATTAGTATATGCGTTGGTTTTCAAATCAAAGACTTAGTTTTTTTTTGGAACGAAGTTCCCTTTCGCGCGTTGCGAAAAGGGGCTAGACGGAAAAAATTGGGACCAAAAGTTGTAACCACACTTTTTATTTTTTATTATAACGCCATCTGTGAGCGACCACAGGTACTAATTAGTGGCATGCCTTTGTGAGGTTCATTCCATAACTTCGTGCCATCCGGGTGTCCTTAGACACCTCTCAGCTTTTTTTTTTTGTTCACGGTTACAAATATTTACAAAAAAATTTGAAGGTTGGAAACTACGTATAGCGAGAAGACCCCCAGAAAACACTATTTCACTTCGTTTTACAGTGTTTTATACCACAGTTTTAAACCTAATGCCTTTGACCATCCGCGATGGTTAACTTTAACGCAAACGTAATGCCGGGAACCCTCCCGGAGGGTCCAGTTACAATATGTATGGCGGCATGGCGTATGAGCTCGAAGAAAATGGGTGGAGTCGAAAGTGTTAAGCCTACCGGTATAATGACTTTGTTATTCAATGAGTTTTCCAACATACACTGATTTATGAGGTGTGCGTAAAAAACGTTTTTCATTGGACAATACCCAACATCACATCATTTGCCTTGCTTCCGATTGGCGATAGTGATTGGCCAAACGTTATCATTCCATTCTTGCCACATCAAGGGGTATTATCTTGACCAATTTTTGATACATCTTTGTCATCTGCACTCTTGTTATCAAGAACTTCATTCACGTTTGTAAATCACGTCAGTTTTTGTTGCTTAGATACAAATCTTAATTCTATCGCTACACATGACTGGATTTTCTGTTGTCTGATTTTTTCCAGAGGTCATCTGATATCTTTTCCGTCACGTTTCCTCTAGTCTGTGTATTATCACAATGAGTTATGTCATCAGATGTTATGGCAGGCGAATAAAGCCTAGTATTCAGGGTAAACAAAGCATTTGTAGCATTGATGCAGCAACATGTTTTTGAGTAGCTGAAAACATGTTGCACACACAATGCATGCACACATACCTATAATTATATACCTACTGTTGGCTTTTGTTTATCACAAAATTAAGATTATCACCTTTTTGTAATTCATTAGTTTATCGTATGAATTATTTTCACTAACGAAAAATTAAATGTTTTTCTTGTGTTAGTGACGTTAATGAAAATAATTCATACGATAAACTAATCGTATGAATTATTTTCACTAACGTCACTAACAGAAGAAAAACATTTCACTTACATTAAAACTTTATGAAACTTTGATAAATATTCTCAGATTAATTATTAAAGGCCACAATAAAAAAGCCACTCTTTTACACAAACGCTAAACTTCTGAAAATATTACTGCTGAAATGAAATTTATTTGCAAAAATTGTAGTACATTACAGATGGTCGGGTTTTTTAAGTTTCTAAAACAATTCGCTAAAACTAGCATGCAATACATTTATTAAATGAACTAGCTGTTACCCGCGACTTCGTCCGCGAAGTCGCGCAAGTTGGAAGTAGCGCTCGCCAGCCGCTGCTGCGGCACCACTCGCTTCACTCTCTTGGCTCGCGCGCGGTTGGACACAGTTCTAGCTTCTAACCTAACTTAACACATTTCGTCGGGGACTCGGGGTGCCATAAGCGGCGTGAATTTTTAATTGTTTTTAAACTAATTTTAAGTGCTTTATTGCTCAGCACACCGGTTGTAGCATCCCGACATGAGTTATATTAGTGACTGCCACTTTCCATAATATCACATTTGGAAATCCAATAAAAGTCCATCGAGTTTTTTTTGCGTGGTCACCCCACTTTGTTTGATTTTTTGTATGCCGGCGCCATGATGCACAACAAAAAGAAAGCGACATCAACGCCTCTACCGTTGGATAATCTAACTGTTTTACGATATATGATCAATAATTTTTGGCCACATCATGAAGTATTCGAGCGTTTAACTGTTCATTACGTCAAACGTTGAGTATGTAGTGCCCAGATCTTAAAATTGATCATTTCATGAAATGGTTGCATTTCATGAAATAGAACATCGACCGCTGATCACATCGTGACGTGGTCTGCCCAGATCATTGAATACTCAACGTTTGACGATATGAACAGTTAAACGCACGACTACTTCATGATGTGGCCAAACATTAGTGATCATATCGTAAAATAGTTAGATTATCCACCGGTAGAGGCGTTGATGTCGTTTTGTTTTTGTTGGGCATCATGGCGGCGGCATACAACAAATCAAACAAAGTAGGGTGACCAAGCAAGAAAACTCGATGGACATTTGGGGTATGAGGAACAGGGTGTAAAGTTCACTCATCCACCATAGAAAAGGGAGGATCCTCCAACCAGACGGGCGGTTATGTCTGGCGGGCAACTGCCCATATGTTGATTTCGGATAGTCTTATCTATGTTATTCGCTCAGTAAACTCTAACTGCGAGATGTAGGAATTGTGTGACGTCATGTCTTTTTGTTTCGTAATTTTTGTATGTGGCGGTCTAACCGCTACATCACTCCCCTCCGGAGACCGGAGGTCGATAGTGGGCTGAGTCTTGGATCTTGCGATGCTTCACAGTGCCAGCTGTGATTCCAGTGAGTCGGAACCGGGTGCCGCTCAGTTCACAGTGGGTCGGAACTGTCTGCAGTGATTGCGGCGATGGTGATTGTGGTTCCAGTGAGTCGGAACCGGGTGCCGCACAGTTCACGGTGGGTCGGAACTGTTTGCGGTGATTGCGGCGATTGTGGTGATTGCGGTGATTGAGGTGATTGCGGTGATTGAGCTGATTGCGGTGATTCCCCAGTGAGTCGGGGTGATGTGGCTGAGGGTGATGACCAGGAATGCGCGTTCGCTGCATGCTGGTGGTCAGGATACCCGTTGAAGCCGTGGGTGCTGGCTGGCTGTGTGACTCGCCTCACGAAAGCTTGCGGGAGTGATGATGATGACGTCACGCTGAAGTAGTTGCACGAAGGCTGCGTTGACGTTCATTCTCGGGGTCACCAATTTGGGGGATGAGGAACAGGGTATAAAGTTCACTCATCCACCATAGAAAAGGGAGGATCCTCCAACCAGACGGGCTGTTATGTCTGGTGGGCAACTGCCCATATGTTGATTTCGGATAGTCTTATCTATGTTATTCGCTAAGTAAACTCTAACTGCGAGATGTAGGAATTGTGTGACGTCATGTCTTTTTGTTTCGTAATTTTTGTATGTGGCGGTCTAACCGCTACAGACTTTTTGTATTGGTTTTCCGAATGTGATATTATGGAAAGTGACCAACTTGGAAATTACTAACCTAACCTATGTCGGGGTACCACAACCGGTGTGGTGAGCAACATAGTAGGTACTTAAAATTAAAAATTCACGCAACTTATGGCACCCCGAGTCCCCAACGAAATATGTTAAGTTAGGTTAGAACTGTGACTAACCGCGCGCGGGCCGGGTGAGTGACGCGAGCGGTGCCGTGGCAGCGGCTGGCGAGCGCTACTTCCAATTTGGTCGCAGTTAGCAATTTTTACTACACCTTAAACCATGGATACCCTACATTAATGATATGGCCAAACGTTGACTGACATATCATTAAACGATATGGCCAATTTTAGCTGGCCATTTCATGAAACACAACCATTTCATGAAATGGTCGAACATTTCATGAAATTATCAATTCTAAGATCTGGCCACGACAAGTATTCAATGATCTGGCTAGACCACATCATGATGTGATCAGCGGTCGATGTTCTATTTCATGAAATGCAACAATTTCATGAAATGGCCGAACACTTCATGAAATGATCAATTCTAAGATCTGGCCACGACATATACATCAACTTTATTTGCATAGCTGCCAGTGAGACTCCCGTCGAAAAGCCGTTTCGGAGATTAGCCGGAACAGACAGACCGGTTTTTTTTTGTGTTTTGTTGTATGGATCGTATATACTTTCATGCATTTAGTAAAAAGCTGTTATTTTGACATTACAAACAGACACTTAAATTTTATTTATTTGTAAAGATTACCCACGACTGCGTCTGCGTGGAATTCTATACATCAACTTTATTTATTTTGTAAAGCTGCCAGTGAAACTCCCGTCAAAATCAGTCCAGCCGTTTCGGAGATCAGCCGGAACAAACAGACAGACAAAAAAATTTGATTGTGTTTTGTTGTATGGATTGTATATACTTTCATATGCATTTAGTAAAAAGCTGTTATTTTGAAATTACAAACAGACACTTCAATTTTATTTATTTGTATAGATAAGCTATCTTCCAGTGAAAGTCCCGGCAAAATCAGTCCAGCCATTTTGGAGATTTCACTTAAATGTTCCCGTGGGAATATCGGGATAAAAAGTAGCCTATTTTACGCCCAGTGACCTCAGCTATCTATTAGTGAAAGTCCCATCCAAATCGGTTCAGCCGTTTCCGAGATTAGCCGGAACAAACAGACAGACAGACAGACAGACAAAAAAAATTTCATTGTATTTTTGTTGTATGGGTCGTATATACTTTCATATGCATTTAGTAAAAAGCTGTTATTTTGAAATTGCAAACAGACACTTTTATTTATTTGTATTGTATAGATAAATGAACAAAGCTAAAAAAATTGAAACATACGTGATAGTTATTATGGAAACAAAATAGAAAGTAATGTAAATACGACAGCATTTACTGAAAACAATAATATACTACTCGACAACAATAATATACCACTCGACAACAATAATATACCACTCGACAACAGACAGCTTTAGAGATTATTTTATTTTTATGCTAGCTCTCATTGAGAACGGTACCCTAATTACGTAATACACAACCAATTCGTTTTGAAACAGATTACTTATCCATTGCTTCATAAGTTCGAAAATAAATTCTGCTCTTTGACGTAATTATCGCAATGAATGTTGTTGAATTGTCAAAATGAAACAAATGATCGCTATCGCATTGCTTCTGCAAGATAGGTAATAGCCCTGCGGACGTTAAAAACCTGTGTAAAGCTTTACTTCAGCGTACAATGACCTCGTTAATCAAGATATTAATAATACAAACCTATTATTGTCTCAGTGCAGGGCAAAGGCCTCTTCTCATACTGAGAAGGCACGTGCATTGATCAACACACTTGCTCAAGACGGGTTGGCGATTTCAGACTTAAGTTTTTTAACTATAAGTCCAGGTTTCCTCACGATGATTCTCTTCACCGATGTCAGTAATGCCCAAGATACACTCAGAAAGTAATAATAAATTGTAAATAATAATAAAAAAATATAAATAATAAATTGAATATATATAGTATATAATATATACAGTATAATAAAAAAATGTAAATAATAAATTGAAAACTTCATGTTGGTACTTGCCCGGATTTAAACCCTCATCCTCGTGCCTCAGAGGCGAGACCACCGATCCATCTGACCTTACCAAGATTATGTCTGGAATTTAAAATAGATTGTGTCCTCTGAGTTTGTTTCGGTCTTTCTTTTCAGAGTATATAATATACAATGTGGAGACTACCATACAACAAAAAATTAAAATACTGGCACTACTAATGCTTAAGAGTATTTTGGAACTGTCAAATAAATCCTAGCTTCGAAAAAAAAAAGAAGAGTTTTTCAAACAAATTAAATGTAATGTATCCACCCTAAGCCTATAAATTCCGTTTATCCAACTAGGTCTTGGGTGAATTCTCGGGCATACATTTCAGAATATCCACCTCAGGGTGGAGTTTTGGGGTGGATAATAGCCCGAGCCGACTATGGATTTTGCCGAGCTATAATGACTAAACTATTGAATATATTCAATTGAATTTTCGTATACAGAATGGGAACGTTATTATGGACACGTTGTTTAATTTTTTGGTGTCTCCACCTTGTAGATAGGAAACGCCGACCTTATCTATATCGTTTTAAAATATTATTGACGTACAGTTGCACAAACCTATTTACAGAAAATATAATTATTTCATTTTACTGAGGCCATCACAACAAATCTAGGCAATGATGATGGAAGAATTTAATGGGAGTTCCTTAGAATAACAATTCTCAAGTGTCTTGTAAGATACTGATTTGAATGAAAAGACATTGTTTTTTTGTCGCGTCGGTAGATATGATAAAACATAAAAAATATTCCCAAACTCATAGTTTCAACGGCCGTTGACCCCGTAATCAGCTGAGTAGTTCGTTGAAATTATGTTGAGTTGTTGTTGAAGGCAGAGGGTCCGACATCTTAAGTGAAAGTAAGAAATATAGCATAAATCATCTTTTATTCCCAAAGCTTATTAACACACTAATTCAAATTATATTTCCAACGATTTTATTCTAATTCAGACTACAATTAATTCAGTATCTAAACGCTACAACATGTGCACCGGGCCGAGCCTGCGACAAGAATGATCCCCTCCTTGCTGCGCGCTCGTTTATGTAGAGCGGCTCGAGTAGTAGGGAAAGTAGGCGAGGCCTTGTTTACGCATTCCACTGCGCAGCTGCGCCGCTCGGCCCGTTGCACGTGCTGTTTACAATAGCGACGCCGTCACGGCCATTCTGACGTGCGGACGTCCTCGTGCGTGGAGTCTCATCAAACAGTATCTAAAAGGACAGAACGATATTATTAATGTTCGTTCATCCTGACTAACAATTCATCCCTTGAGAGTTTGCTTATAATTCTGGACCGCTCGTAATTGAGCCTTCATGACTAGCAATCTGGTCCAGTTCACCCCTTCAGAGTTTGCTACTAATACTGGACCGCTCGTAATTGAGCCTTCATGACTTTAGCAATCTGGTCCGGTTCACCCCTTCAGAGTTTGCTACTAATACTGGTCCGTTCATTATTGAGCCTTCAGGACTTTAGCCATCTGGTCCGGTTTACCCCTTCAGAATGGGCTACTAATTCTGGACCGCTCGTTATTGAGCCTTCAGAACTTATCTTATCTTTTTATTTCTTTTTCATTTATCACTTAAAAACCCTGCAAAACTATTATCTCCTGGACCAGTCATTACCGACTTTACAGGGTCACTTCTTTTGCTAATTATTGTGATTGCTTTAGTAAAAATAACATTTGAATCTGAGTTGAGAGCCTGTCGATACAGAACGTGACTTAAGATGTTTCGTATTTTCACTGATAGTTATTAAGGTACATGAATCAGCAGATATTGTACCACTTTTAAATGATATAGTATCACTATTCACAGGCAATGGTATCACTGTTTGCCAAAGTTACATTACTGTTAGGATTGTGCTTTTTTATTTCTGATTTGGTATTATCTCGTGGCTTGTTTCGTGAACATAGATATCATCATCATTACTACCCGCCGTCACGTCATCATAATTTTTCACGATATTTATCTACCAGAACATTTGGACCATGAGGTACTTTACGTAATTTTATGAGAGAATATTTATAGACCTTATTAGTTCCATCAATATATCGCAACTCGTTCCGGTAAGTTTTTTAAACGGTGGTCTCGAATGAAATATAAAAAAAATCTTAAAAGCTGAATTATTATAAGAACTTCCACGATTAGAAATTATTCGTTTCGACGCGCCAAACAAATGAACTAGATTTTAACTGTTTTTAGCAGAAACGAAATTTGTACAGCGTTTGTAACCACCTGACTATTCTAACTTTAAGTTGCTAAGTCATTGACTTAGGAGATTGAGCCTTGGCGTGGTCACACGTTGCCGTGGCCGTCTTGGAAAACGTTCCGCACAGTTTCCGCACTCGGGTCGACCGCAGTAAAAACCATAAATGGTCGATGCTCCTTAGATGGGGTTTCTCGGATGGTTCCAATCCTCAATGTAAGCGGCGTCTCCCCGCATACCATGGCCCACCTTTCATCTTGCGCTCCTTATATCTGCATCAAAGAATGGTGTTAGCATTGCCAAGTTCTCGACCAAACCGGAAATTTAAATTACATTTGCCATTGACACGCTAAGAAGAATATCGATTTTATCAAAGAAATTGTAAGAATGACCACCCTTACGTTAGAAACGCGTTTAACCTTAAACGGGCATAGCATACTAACGCCACCACCAACATGTATTAAGCCAACATGATCACCTGTGGTGCCAAGTAATAATGATATCATTCGGTTTTTTTTTTAACTGGGTCACAGATAATATAATACTACGTACAGATACCCAATCCCATACAAATAAATGACACCTCTCTAAGTCGGGCTATTGACTGACTACAGCGTAAATGTGGTACAGTTATTACAAATTGAGTAAAACGCCATCTATTGCAAAGAGCCGTAGAAACAAAAAGGTTTTATCTTTTTTTTTGTTGAAAATACGAGATTTATGAGTTACAAAAGATAAATCAGCATTAAACAAGGAAGTTTTGATTTTTACTAATCTTACTTCAGCCAAAACCTTCCGTTTATCGCTTTTTAGTGACTTCATTTCATAATTATTACCTATGCTGCCATCTATGATCTTTTTTCAAGACTAATTATAATTTGTTCGAATTAAGACATAACTGGGTATAAATTTACGAACGTATGTAGCTAAATCATTCAATTCTGTAACTAATAATTACTGAAATTCCGTGTTCTAAAATATCACGACCAAATTCCAAATTCACCCGGGAATACAACGAGAATTATCTCAAACACGTGGTTTTATACCATGGTTGGACGTTTAAGTTGAAATGGGCCCGCTTCTTTACTTGGTATAGCATGGTATTATTTATAGGTGTCAACTATACTCTTTAGGATCATTTAATTTTGCTCATGAAATTGCTAACCTTTAACGAGATTTCAATTTATTACTATGTTTTAAATGTTTTAAAAACTACATTCTGATCCAGAGTCAAATATAATAAGCTAATCTGTATCACTTATCTGTCACACTTATATTCCACGAGCTGCTCTGAAGTACAGGTTCACTTGCTTGGTGCTCGGTGCTGAGTGCTTCCTTCATCCAGCGGTCGGGGCAGGCGTTGACCATTTATACCTTGCTCACTCACATGGAGCGACTGCCCATCCGATCTCCACAACCCCGCAACCGGGCAGTACGACAACCCTAGGTAAGACTGGTTGTCAGACCTTCGGGCTTTCGAAGACCGTCAAAGATCCACGAGTGTAGCGGGACCAACAGCTTAACCTGCTTTCCGAAGCACGGAGGAGTATCGGCACGTAATGATGGTCACCCATCCACGGACCAATCCCGGCAAGCGCAGCCCAACGTGATGGCTCGACCCGTGCGCCCGTTATCACTTTAGCCACGAGCTCCTACGTCACAATGAAGTCTACATCCTCTAATTTCTTTTTCTCAATAACTATCGTTTCACTGAGTGCACGCCAATTAACAATATCAGATTCTGGTTTATCAGGATCAAAAATAACGAGCACAGCTTTACTTTGAGTAACAGGCATCCGCAATTTTTTTAAATGTAACGTTCTCGCCAGCAGAGAACAATGAAAAGTTTTACATTAAATTACTGTTGCTATCATTAGTGGACGGTGAATCCGATCCCACTTCTGATGAAGGCAGAGGGTCCGACATCTTAAGTGAAAGTAAGAAATATAGCATAAATCATCTTTTATTCCCAAAGCTTATTAACACACTAATTCAAATTATATTTCCAACGATTTTATTCTAATTCAGACTACAATTAATTCAGTATCTAAACGCTACAACATGTGCACCGGGCCGAGCCTGCGACAAGAATGATCCCCTCCTTGCTGCGCGCTCGTTTATGTAGAGCGGCTCGAGTAGTAGGGAAAGTAGGCGAGGCCTTGTTTACGCATTCCACTGCGCAGCTGCGCCGCTCGGCCCGTTGCACGTGCTGTTTACAATAGCGACGCCGTCAAGTACATAGAGTTGGTTTTAGCATCATTTGGTTTAATATAACCTAGTAGTTATATGAGCATGGCACACGCCGCCCCGCCCCGTGTTGAAATATTTGCCAGGAGACAAAGCGGAAGCGGGACTGACTTGCTATCTGACGTCTTGCCGCTCTTAAAAGGAATCAGCACTTTGACATGAGAAATGATCCTCAAAAAACTGATTGACCTTCTAATGAATATTCCTTCTATTTGTATGGCAAAACATAGCGCACTACCTATATTTTAAGATATTTGTAGTTATGTTTCAAAAATAAATTATTCTATTCTAATGATTGACAGTTTTGAGATTAATGAACCTGTAAAAACTTTTTGCTCTTCTTAAGGCTGACCCCACATTAGGCCCCACATTACGCAGAAAGCTCGCGGCGCGCACGCGGCGCCCGCGTTCCTCACACGCCCGAGGAACGTGCGCGCCTAATGTGGGGGGGGCCTAATGATGCAAACCTTATTAAATCATTGAGCTTCTTTTTAACTCTCTGACCTCTTCTTACAGTTGGTCACTAAACTAGAATACCCTAAATAAACGGGTCAGGTTAGAACTGTAACCAACCGCTATTAATATATCCAAGTTGATCGCAGTCTTGGCCATCCTAACTAATACTATAAATGCGAAAGTGAGTTTGTTTATTTGTTACGCTGAACGGATATGGATGAACATGTCACACGGGTACACCATGACCTGGAATAGGACATACGATGCTTTTTATCCCGGTAGTACGTTCCCGTGCGATAATTTGCGACATGCACACGGGCAAAGCCGCTGGCAAAAGCTAGTTTAATATATTTAGGACCTTTTTTTTTGGGTGGGAAATCATCAAATGACTTCTACCGCTCTGGGTGGAGCGAAAGGGCGTGTCAGACTCTTACTGACTAAAACCCACCCGTGTTGCTTCCCTTGCCTGTGCTCGGGGCCACGGTTTCGCCTTAGGACTTCCCGCAACCCCGACAGGCATCGGCCCTAGCGGACCCCGTCAATTGTGCTGACATCTCTTTGAGGTGCGCGTGGAACACTACGCGCCGTCGACCCGGGCATGGTCTTTATCGGACGGCGAGCTACCTATTGCTCTCCGTCCGCAAAATAGAAATTACATAAGGTTCTCAAAAAGAAGCGGAATCGTTTAACTATATTGTTAAATAATATTTTTTTAATCGTAGTTATTAGAGGCTCGATTATACCTACATGCCATTTCATATTTGTTTACATAGGCCTATATTACGTTACCCAGATCCAAGATCCAAACAAATCATGAGAGATTTAATATTTAAATATCAAAGGAAGACACGTTTATTTATAACTTATTCATGAGGGCCGCAGGGAAAAATAAACTAATAGAAAAATATAGTGGCTTTAATGCTGGAGTATATCCGTTATAAAATGTCACTTATGCGGACAAGGGTCTCCAGGAAAACCTGAGGGTCCATCCTGCATGTTACCTGTGAGTAAGTAATAACATTGTGACAGTGACGTCACAGCTTTTAATCATAGGAAGAGAAAAATGTACATTACTTTTACAAAAAAGATTCTATATGGTACATTAAGGCTCGTGCAGATCAGCGCCATGCGGCGGCGCGATGTGACTTGAACAATACAATTTCTAGGAAAATTTCACGGTATAACAATAACCGGTGGTGTCGCGTCGCGCTAGTCTCCACGAACTTTTACAATGTACCATACAGAACAGTTTTCCGCTGTTAGTTTTACAAGCAGGATTTTTTTTTGTTTATAAATTTGACACATTACGGCAATTTGATATGTAACTACCATTTCATACCATACCCTAACCAAGATTATAAATACGAAAGTGAGTTTGTTTGTTACGGTACTTCACGCTAAAACGGCTAATCGGATTTGGATGAAATTTTGCACGTGAGTGGACCATGACCTAGGTTAGGACATAGGGTATTTTTTATCCCGATATTCCTACGGGATCGAGACTTATGCATGTGAAACCGCGAGGCGAAGCTAGTTTCATAACATATAACTAACAGAATGACAATTTTGATTTGAATATACGGGCAATTTAAGTTGGTAATTAATTTGATAAAAAAATAATTTACCTAACTTTATCTGGGTCCCGTGGAATAAAAGTGCTTAAAAACTTGTAAATAATTGGTAGTAAACTGTTACTGTTGGTGTAACAAAACAAACATGATTGTCAAAAAGCAATTACTTAAAGATAATTAGAATGAACAGTGATAGGAAAATCCAGCTCAGTTTTTAGCGACAGCGACAAAAGTCACTTTTCATTTAGAAATTAAACTAGGAAAAAATCTACTCTATAAAGTATTACTTACTCTTCAGCGAAAATTAGCAAATCGTAAATCTTTTCTCAATCTTTGGATTAACTCTATATCTTAGATTAACTGACTGTACCTACTAGCAGACAGTAGGACACGCCCAATGATTAAGGTATATATTTATGAACTTTTTTTTTTTTTTTTTCCCATATAAATAACTGCCATCAGTCCTTTCTGGACTATTATCAGTTTGGTTGCGTGAGAGTTGGCGTTTCAGGTACAGGGGCCACTGCCACTGCTACCTCTTTAGATTACTTGACCTCTCTTAAGTCTATTGACAGTTTCGCTGCTGTCCAGCAATTTCACAGCCAGAGGATTTGGGTGGATGGCTAGACGATCAGCATAACGCTTTTTATGTCTATTAATTTCCTCAAGAATAGTAGGAGTGTTGAGATAATCATGGATTTCTTCATTCCGTGTGAACCATGGTGCATTGACAATATTCCTCAAGATGGCGTTTTGAGCTCTTTGGAGGCACATTATGTTACTTTTGCTGGCCACTCCCCAGAGTTGGATGCCGTATGACCATGTAGGTTTTAATAGTGAATTGTACAGCAGAAGTTTGTTGTCCAAGGATAAGACTGAGTTACGACCCATCAACCAATACAAGTTTTTGTATTTAGTGTTTAGTTGTTCTCTTTTTTGTTTTATATGCGTCTTCCAGGTGACCCTTTTGTCCAGGCAAAAACCGAGATACTTAACACAATCTGAGTGTGGTAGAGTTTTATCGCCCAGTGTTACTGCAGGACAGTCACCTCTTCTCAAAGTGAAGGTACTGTGATTTGATTTTTGAGCACTGGCGCAAATACGCCACTTTTGCAGCCAGGTATCCATTTTATCCAGTACTATTTGCAGTTTGTTACTGGCGATATCCGGATCTTTGGCGCTTGCCAGGTAAGCAACGTCATCTGCGTATGTTGCTACCGTTACATCTTCTGTAGTTGGAAGATCATATGTGAAAATATTATATAAAACGGGTCCCAGAACCGATCCCTGTGGGACTCCAGCTTCGATATTATACAGACTAGATCTTTCGTCTCCTTGTTTCACTTGGAATTGTCTGCCATCTAAATACGAAGCTATGATGGGAAACACTGAGTGGGGAAGCGTTTGCTTTACTTTGCACAGTAAGCCCTTGTGCCAGACACGATCAAAGGCCTGTTGCACGTCTAGAAATGCCGCAGAGGTGTATTCCATCTTCTCGAAACCCTGACGTATTGCGTGGTAGACTCGGTGGACCTGTTCGGTAGTTGAATGTGACTTTCTAAATCCAAACTGGTGTACAGGGATCAGGTCACACTCATCCATGAATACTCTGAGACGGGACAAGAAAATTCTTTCCCAGAGTTTCGACAACACTGGTGTGAGACTTATAGGTCGGTATGATGTGACATCGTGCGCTGGTTTACCAGGTTTAAGGAGCATAATTATTATGGATATTTTCCATAGTTTGGGAACATAGCCCGTTCTGAATATTCCGTTAAACAGACTAGTCAGGAATGTAACTGCTTTTCTGGGGAGCTCCTTAAGAACCCTAGGCGTGATTAAATCAAACCCAGGTGCTTTCCTTGGATTCAACGATCTGATTTCCATCGCGATTTCTTTGGGTGATGTTGGTCTAATAGGCAAACACAATTGAAAGTCCTGATCCAGTATATCTTCAACTTCTTGTTGGTTTAGCCCCTCATTGGGTTTGAAGACGCTTGCCAAATGTAAACCAAAGGCCTCGGCCTTTTCTTTGTCTGTTCTGGCCAAAGATGTGCGTGATCTGATGGGCGGATTGTGGTTTTGTGATCTGTCGAGATTTTTAACGGCCTTCCACAAGGAATATTCACCTTGATCCGAAGCAGACAATGTTGAAATTTGCTTTTGCAGTGACATATTTGCGGTATCCTTTAGCATGACTTTTAGTTCCTTCGAGGCACGATTAAATTTAGTCTTGTCTGACGGATGATGAGAAAGGTGCCAAGCTCTTCTGAAGTGACGTTTTTCTTCGATTTTATGTTTAATGACAAGAGGTTGTGAAGGAAGTTTGCATGACATTTTTAGCTCAGGTGTATTGGTCCAACAAGCCACTTGGATCAAGTTGGTGATATGTTTGCATGCATTCTCGATGTCATCTGGTGACTTAAGTGCTATTTTTAGGTTTAAGTTTTCTTCAAGGTAACCTCTAAAACCTTCCCAGTCTGTTTTGAAATTATGCAGGGATTCATGTTCGCCTGTGGTGATAATGTTGCTGCTAATGTTAAGTATCACAGGAGTGTGATCAGATGATCCGTCCAGGCATGACTCAACAAACAAGTGTTGATTACTCATTCCGTTAGAAATAAAAAAGTCCAAGAGATCGGGAACTTTCTTTGGATCAGAAGGCCAGTAGGTGGGATTACCATCTGACCAGGATTTCAATTTATTTTTATCCACTGAGTTTTTCAGTGCTCGACCTCTGGTTACCGTGCATCGTGAGCCCCAAAATGTGTGCTTAGCGTTCCAATCTCCCCCAGCAATAAACCGATGACCAAGAGTCTGGAAATAAGTTGTGAACATTTCTTCGCTTATTTTGTGCTTTGGGGGACAGTAGATTGCTGACACGATGATTGGACCAGCTCGATCCTCTAACCTGACTGTGGTGGCCTGCAGATAAGCCATTGAGTGTGCTTCCAAAATGGAGTGCTTTATGTTAGATTTTATGACGAGGGCTGTTCCTGCGTGAGCACCACCGTCGGGATGGGGTGTAGCATAGATGTTATAGCCCCTTATGCGAAACGAGCTTCTTGTTGTTGCATGAGATTCTGATATAAGCATTATATCTAGTTTATTTTTGTAAAGTATCGCTTCAAGTTCCAGTGTGTTGGGTGACAATCCGTTTATGTTCCAAGTTGCGATGCGCAAGGATGTCATTTTGAGTTCATTTTGGCTATTACGGTTGTCAATAGGTTTATCAATGTACCTATTTGTTGAAGGAGTGAATCTATCTTCTCAGATTGTTTTGTTAAAATAGCCTCGATTGAAGATTGTTGAGAAAGTAGAGGATCTGAATCATCTGCTTGATCGGTATTGCGACGATTGGAGGTAACATGAGAGTAAGATCTATTATCACATTTAATTGTTGATACGGGCTGTTTTGGTCTATTGTTGTATTCAACTGGGGATGTTGTACTTTTATGCTCGCTATTTCCTGAGTGATTGGGAACTGGTCTGGTAGTTTTTCTAGCCAGGATCTCTTTATAGACCTGGCACCCTTTGTAGTTTGCGGGATGGTCGCATGAACATAAAGCACACTTAGCAGGGGTGTTGCGGTCTTTCTTTGGGCACTCTGCTGTTTTATGTCCTTCACCACATTTGACACACCTAAATGGCCGCATACAATTATTTTTTGAATGACCATATTGCTGACATCTCTGGCATTGTACTATTGTTCTTGATTTACGTGGATCCTCAATTTTAACACGTTGGTGAAAGATGTATTGCAAATCTTTAATTGATTTGTTACATGGACTAGGCTCTAGATTTATGAAAAATGTAGAAGTAGGTTTCTTGTCAGGACCATATCTGCAATTGATGATTTCACCTCTTATTTTATTGCCTGTTTTTTCAATTTCTTCCACAATGGCATCATGAGGAGTGGTGTGGTGGAGATTTTTTATGACGATTCGATAGCTTTTCGTGTCTTTCCTTGTGAATGTGTGACCGATCAGACCCCTTTGTCTTATTAGATCAACAACTTTTTTGTAGTCTTCAGTCACGTCTATCATAACCCGAAGCAGATTCTTGTTAACTATCTTAAATCTGAAGCAGGTTGGGTTGATGACAGTTTCAATTAACTTAGAAAGCTCATGGACATCATCTATACCATAGAGCATAATGGGTGGGGGTTTATTTGGAGCTTTTGGAGTAACTTGCTCTGGTTCATCAACTGGGAGGTTACTAAAACTGTTCCTTGTAACAGTAGTTGGGCTTGGAGGAGAGTCTGATATTTTACGTTTTTTAGAGCCAGGTACTCTTTGCCAAGATGGTGGTATTTGTTCTAAACTCTCTGGCGGTTCCAAAGGCAGGTTGATATTACTTGTTAGTAGTTCTGTTTCATCGCTTATTTCTATGACTGGAGTTGCTACTGATGTGGTTCCATGAAAGGAGTTTGCTCTGGGTCGAGTTTCGAATAAGCTTTTATGGAAAACTTGTTGGTGGTAGATTTTCCGATTTTGTTGAGTTGGGGGTAGATTTTTGTTTAAATTTGAATTTGTATCCATTTGATTCCCACGAGTAGGGTCGATAAACGGTCGCTCACAGGGTGACGCCCATCCCTGTGAGAAGGCTATTATACACTCGATGATTGCCCGGTACATCGAGGTTGGCGCTAGAGACTAGTTTCCCACTAGCCACCGATTGGTATCCTCTTGGCACGTTCCCACCGTAGGATAAGGGTATTTTTTTATTGAGGTGTTCTTCCTCTAGGCCCGGGCGATTAAGCCAAGACCACCGTTCCTAGAAAATTACTGCAGGGTTACGGCTTGTGGGGGTCATTTCCTACCGCCACTGAGCAGGATTTTTAGTCCTGCAGAGTCAGGTTTGTTACCGCCGCCTAAGACTCGGCGTTGTTGCTCGTTTTGCACCACCCGGGGGAGACGTGTAGGGTGGGTCTAGGAAAAGATGGTAAATCCTACGGACGCGAGCAACTTCCCTCCCCAATATTCCCCAATATAATATTTATGAACTTAATATTAGTTTATTGAAGAGTTTCAAAGTGTCCCTATTAACATCCTACACAAGTTTCCTGAAATAAGTCCGCTTAACATTTAATTAAGTACGCCTATATTTATGAAAAGTAAGTTGGTAAATACTCTAACTTCAATACATTGGAATAACAATAACTCAGTACATTTATATTATGAAAAGTTTGGAGTTCGAGAATATATTTTCTTTGATTCGAATTTGGCTCGTTAACCTGTGTTTTATGTTTCTAGGAAATATTATTAATTTTAGAGCCTTTATCAAAATAGAATTCACGAGGGGCTAAGTAATAACAGCCGCATAGTTCGATCAAAGGTTAAGCTACGCTTGCCAAGGTCGGTCCGTGGATGGATGACCATCCATTACCTACATACCGAGACTCCTCCGTGCCTCGGAAACCCGCGTTGGTCCCGGCTGTCATTTGTAGATCTTTGACATTCGTTACGGGTAGTCAGAAGCCTGAAAGTCTGATAACCAGTCTTACCACGGTGTTATAACTAAAACTCGTAACTGGGTTGTGGAAGTCAGATAGGCAGTCGCTCCATGTAAATACTGATATTCAGCTGCATCCGGTCAGGATGCAGCTGAATATCCCAGCATACCCAAGCATAGTTGGGAAAAGACAGGCAAAATCATAATAGAATTCACGATACAAAAGGCTGCCTCTGTCTCTGCCTTTACTCCTTCGAGGAATTCATACTGGCGAAAATAATAAATAGTCAGTACGCAAAATGCGCTTCTCCGCTCCGCTTCCCCATTCCGCTTGCTCGCTCTACTAGTTCGCAAATCCCTGTCCACTGAAGCGGAACGGAGATTTTATGCAATTCCATTGATTAATATTGGCACAGCTCCGCTCCGCTCCTCTCGTCTCCGCTTCAGTGGAAAATTAGCCTTATGCCCGCCAAGCGAGCTGCGGTGAGCGAGTTCTTTCTTTGGTAACTCTTGTTGTTGCGACAAACAACTTTTTGCCGGGGTGTGAACTGGCAGTGACCTACCTAATATTATGTACCTACCTCTTACTTAGGCTGCCGGTCCACTGGAGCAGAGAGGAGAGGAGAGGAGCGGAGATGTGCCAAAATTAACCAATAGAATTGCACCTCTGGAGCCGAGTTTTGATTCTATTGGTTAATATTGACACATCTCCGCTCCTCTCCACTCCTCTCCGCTCCGGTGGACAGCCAGCCTTACACGGGACTTACAATCTTTTGTACGTTTCTTGAGCAAGAAAATTGTTTAAGTATAGCTAGTTAAAATCGTATTTAGCTAGTTACTTCCTCGTCGGCGGTGGTGGGACAGGTATCTTACCGACACATGACATTTTGAACTTTAACCCTGACACAATGTAATGTGTTAGTTAGCACCAGGTGGATCATATCAATCACTTGCGTCACTTACCCAAAAATAAGTATTTAAGTACACAATCAATCAACAAGAAGTACTTAAATGCATTTACGAGAGATTTATATCCTATGTAAACACATAAGATTTATAACCACCGTTTAAGTTTGTCGTAAAAATTATAAGTGTTTGCACACCTCTTTCTAAAGTAAACAGACTGGACTTATCCTAAAAGTTGAGATGTAAAAAAAGTATTTGGAAACTTCCAAATGCCTTTTTTACACCTAAAACGGTTACAACATCAAAACCAGTATTAAAATTGCAATTCATTATTAATATTCTAGTTCGCTAATTATCCACATTTCTTATTTCCAAATAGTAATATTGCCAAATTAATCAAAACAGCGATTAAACCCAGATACGGCAAAATACGCCGCAGTAAAAATACGCGACAGACGTATTTTTACTGCGGCGTATTTTTTTCGCCCACTGGATTTTCAACGCTCTGCTTAGCGCCGAGAGTGGAAAATCTAACAGTGTGTTTTATTGACACGCTGGGATGCTGGATTCTCTATGTCCGGTTTAATACGGAGAGTTGAAAATACAGAGCAGGAAAAAAAGTCGCTATTTTTAACGCAGGCGGTCTTTTTTTTTTATTATCTCATTTCTTAAGAAAAGAGTTTTATTCAATTTACAGACGTGATTTAACTGCACAGTAAATGGTATGCCTAAAAAAATAGAGGTAACTAACAAAACTTAAATAACAAATCAATTCGCTTACGAGCATATACAAATTGTACAATAAAAGGCCAAATATCGCCAACATGAACCTTTTTTCTTCATTTTTATTTCATTCTTATTTTTTCATTCGCCAGACGTAGAAAATCCAGCTCTTATTTCCCTTTCATTGGGACGAAACAGTCATAATCTTCGATTACAATACCTTTATCCATACTGCATTCCTCCATATACGTATGAACATTTGCAGTCTGCTTCATTAAAATTAAGCTGGCATGTCTTACTTACCTAGATGACATTTTACACCGGTTTTCGCTTTTTTTTGACCTCACAAAACTGTGTAGGTATCTCCTCTAATTTGAGTTTAGACGCTCGCCTTTACCCTAAGTGACCTTTGAACGATTTCCATTTTTATATTTGACTTACGAAGACCGCACAACGAAAATATATCAAGTTCGTCTTTCTATCCTTTTTTAGGAAAATTAAATAAAATCACGCTTGTATTCAGAAAAGGTGCTGTTTTCAGAACAGCGTGAATTGTCGCGCGACGCGACACGAACAATACATAACTTCACGGTATAACAATAACCGGTGTCGCGCAACAAATCGCGCTGGTCTGAAAACAGCTTTATAAATGTGTACATAACCACATTTTGGCCAGTTATGTATCTACTAATGTAACCTATGAGGGGGCAGTCTAATATGACCCAATGTAACCGGTAAGCACAAATCTAGACTTCCAGTGCTATAGAAAATTTGCCGAAAAAAGTCAAGAACTCGGCTGGGGACGGGGTGGGCCAAATGTCAATTTTCCCACCCCACGTAAAATACGTGCTTGGATATGGTGTTGCGGACAGCAGCCCGAATATAATACAATACACTGCAATACTCAACCAGAGAGTTTTACCCAGAACTGCCACGTTTTATAGTCGCATTTGCCACCACTATACCAACAAGGCTGTCTCTCTTTTTAACCCTCTTAACACTTTTAATTAAATCGAGCTTAGAATCAAATTAGAATTTCAGGATGAGAAAAAAATATCGTTCAGCATTTTTTCGCTGGTAACCTTAAGCAATAAGGGTCAGGGGATAATTACGAGCGTGCCCTGTAAACGATAATATTGCCAATTATTTCCAATTAAATTTCGTGCCGAAATTTTTGCTGATATAGGTCCGATTCATAGACTGTGTTTGCTAAATTCGTTAGGTACCTACCAATTACTTACTATCATCAAATTCAATGTTATAATTGCAATTCATTATTAATATTCTAGTTTGCTAGTTAGCCACATTTTTTATATCCATACAGGAATATTGCTAAATTAACCAAAGCAGGTAAATTTTTGACAGCTATTTGCGATGTTGCCAACTTTTGAGATAAACGCTCTTTCTTAACGGCTGAGGTGCTGCTGCCTCAAAAAAATTACCCTATTTTGAGGAATAGAATAGAATCTAGAATACTCTTTATTACGTACACGATACCAACCAAGAACCAAGGTACCCGACATAGCCCGAAGAATTGCCAAACTTAAGTGGCAATGGGCAGGACATATTGCTCGCAGAACAGATGGCCGATAAGGCCGAAAGGTTCTGGAGTGGCGAGCACGTACCGGAAGACGTAGCGCTGGAACGCCTCCCACAAGATGGACCGATGACCTAGTAAAGGCCGCAGGAATTCGCTGGATGCGGGAAGCACAGAATCGGTAGAAGTGGCGGTGCTTGGGGGAGGCCTATCCAGCTGTGAACGTCTTTCGGCTGATATGATGATGATGATGATGATGATGTACACGATAAGAATATTTTAAGTCTAGAAAGAACGAAAGAAAGAATAATGGTTTATTCAGCAGAAACAAAACGCACATTACAAATAAATTACATAAAATACACACATACAAAGTAGCCAATCGAGCTACTTAAGCTTTTACCAAAGATGGCACGAGGAAAAATATGGGTCCCTTTGAAGCTCGAAGGGAATGGTGTGGGCTTAGTAGGTAATGGCATATTAAATGAATCTAGTGCTGAATAAATAATTGCAATCCCATTTAAACTAATCGTGGAAGGGTTCCGTGATGTAGAGAAACATGTTGCTTCGAATGAAAGTGGTAAGAATTTGTATTAAATGCTTCTCTTTCTATGTCTCTTCGCCTGCCAAGCCTTTTCCCAACTATGTTAGGGCCGGGTTCCAGTCTAACCGGATGCAGCTGAATACCAGTATTTTACGTGGGGTGACTGCCTATCTGACCTCCACAACCTAGTTACCAGGTAACACGATATCCCTTGGTAAGGCTGGTTGTCAGATTTTTGGGCTTCTAAATAACCGTAACGACTGTCAAAGATCTACAAATGACAGCCGGGACCAACGGCTTAAGAGGGTTTATTCTGAAAGTTGGCAACGTCGCAAATAGATGTCAAATATTTCGCTGTTTTGATTAATTTGATAATATTTCTGTATGGAAATAAAAAATGTGGCTAACTAGCGAACTAGAATATTGATTATGAAATGCAATAATTAATATCGTAACACCGAATAGTTAGGTTTAGATGTAAAAAAAGTATTTGGAAACTTTCCAAATGCCTTTTTTTCACCTAAAACGGGTACAACATCAAATTCAATGTTATAATTGCCATTCATTATTAATATTCTAGTCAATTGGTTAGCCACATTTCTTATTTCCATACAGTATTATTTAAAAATTAATCGAAACAACCTAAATATTTGACAGCTATTTACGACGTTGCCAACTTTTAGGATGCACCCTCTTAACGTGCTTTCCGAGGCACGGAGAGGTCTTGGTATGTAAAGATGGTCACCCAGGCACGCACCAGCCGCGGCAAGCGTAGCTTAACCTGCTCGATCGACCCGTACGGCTGTTATTAATTAGCCACAAGGTCCTCTCAAGCTTCTCTTTTTCTATGTGTTTATAAAATATGCCCGATAACTAGGAACTATTTATTCTGGAATTTTTACGTGGACCTTAGAAAACTGTAAGTTTTATCGCTTTTGGGAGGGAAAACCTGTATCTTTTACAATTCCAATTAACCTCTTATTACATATTTTCTCTCTCTTATTTAATTTTATGACTATTGTTGAGTATAGTATATTTAATGTTATTTATGAATAGTTTATAAATATGTATATACTTTCGTGTACTATTTAATGTGCGACCTACTAGTTGTCTTTGAATAAATAAATAATAATAATACTCCTAGACACGGCACGGATAGTGAGGAGGTTCCTCTCTCTAGAGCCCTGACCACCGGCAGCTTGGACCCTGTTCCTGATGCCGATGGGCGACTATTTTTTATAATTTTAAATGTTTTTTTATATCTGTTTTTTAAGAAATATTTAAAAATGTAAATAATATGTATTTAACAGGAATAAAAGAAATAATAATATAAAAGCTCTTCAGTAGGTATGTTGATCTGTGTGCTTTTGCGACAGCTAATTAGGACTCCCAGTCTGTGATTTTAGCGGACTGCAATCAGTGCTATCACGTACGCGGTTGTTCTTTGCACTTCACTTTAAATAAATACACAGTAATAAAATAAAGTGCAAATAAACTGAGACGAGACGCAACAATGTACCTACGTGCTATAGTCCGATTGCGTAATTGGCGCCATCTGTTGATGCTTCGGCACTTAACTTTGTGTATTAAAATTCATCACCACTGCTCTCAAAACGGTGAGGGAAAACATCGTGAGGTAGCCGTCATGTCCTAGAATCAAAAATTCGAAGACATGTGACATCCGCCAACGCGCACTGGGCCCGCGTGGTGGATCATGGGCCACTCCCTCTTACAGACAGGAGCCCTGTGTCCAGCAGTGGGATGCTTCTAGATATATTCCAGTGGGCCTAGCGTAAGTTCGTACGATTTTAACATTGAAAATGTTTGTTTCTCTAATAATATTTACATACTTTTCCCCTACGTGAAGACTGGATACTCTGGCGACCTGGCGACGCGTAGCCAAGTCAAAAACTAATTTAGGAATTACAAAATTGTTAAGACTTATGCACACATTTAAACTTGTTCCTCTGTTTCACAGACTGTAGGTGAGTACTTGTAGACAGTTGTGGACTCATTGAGCACGCAGACTTCTCAGTCCACCGCCATGTGGCGGACGTGACGTCATGAAGCCTTTTCCAATCAATAAATAAATAAAACGCGTCACTAAGGGCTGATTTCACCAATAAAACTGAACGCGATCATTTCTAAAACGCGTTCAAGAGCTGTCATTGTCAAAATTGTTATAGAATATTGTACACTGACAGCTCTTGAACGCGTTTAGATGTGCTGAACGCGTTCAATATCATTGGTGAAATTCGCACTTAGTAAGTAGGATGGTGGTAAAAATTTACTAGGTATCAATCGATCAGCCTGGAGCGTACTCCTATCGAATTAATCTAAATCATAAATTCATTGTCAGAGATAGTGCAGCCTAAAACGCTCAATAAGCATGAAACTTTACCAAAGTGAGCATTAAGGAGGGATTTTTGAAAATTCAATGGGAGGGGTTCAATAGGAGATAAAGATTGTAATGGAAGTTCATTTTTGCCTATGGGAAATTCCATCGGGCGTACGTCTTGTTATAGCTCATTCACGCGGGACCCGTCATTGACGATTCGTAAAAAAAACGATACGTCATGACGGATGCACGTTCACATTGCATATGGAAACGAGTTTTTTCGCGATTCGTCAAAATATCCGAATAGATGTTCACATTTGATTCGTGGTTCAGAGTTCAGTCTTGGACGAGCTCTTCACCGGATCCGTCACAAAAGAATCACTATTCATGTTTTTTGACGAACGTGATTTTTAAAAGACGAAAGATTTAAGACTCGTCCGCAATTTTTCACGATTCGTGATGAGTGTAAACAAGAGCAACAAATGCTCTTGTACCGGTGTAACCGCTACAAGAGCATTTAAAAAATATTGCCGTTGTCGAAAAAATAAACGAATAGTGAAAAAAGACGATTCGTCAAAAAACACGAATCGTCCTCGTGTGCATGAGCCCATAACTATTAATAAAGAGTTTTACTTGACGTGTAAAATACCGACAGTCCCCTATAGAATACATAGGTACAGTCTGAACTAGCAGTAAGAACTTTGTCCGCATACAATGAACAGAATACAAAATGCGTCTTTTGTACTATTTGACTACGGACTGCCATTGTCAAGGTTTGCAATATCATAAAACGGTTATGGCCAAGAAACTGTTGTTGGAAACTATTCAAAAACTGAATAGATTTGTTAGTAGTTAGAATAGTTTGTAGGCAAAATTGTTTGTCTGAGTTGCATATTACAAACAATTCCTCCAACCAAGCCAAGCTTGTGCCAAGAATGAGTCCATGTCTATAGTGCAATGACTGGGGTTCAAACTTGTCACGTTTTCATTCGATAGTCCACCACTAACCATTTTCACCGTTTTGCTACTAATCAGCCTGTAATGTTCCCACTACTAAGTATCAGGCCTTCTTCATTTTTAACCGACTTCCAAAAAGGAGGAGGTTCTATGTTCGACTTCATGTATGATTTTTTTTTTTTATGTATGTTCACCGATTTCTCTGTCAATTGTGGACCAATTTTTTAAATTGTTTTTTTTGTTTGAAAGGGTATGCTCCCGAGTGGTCCCATATTTTAATAACTTTGCTTAGATCGTTTTTGAGTTACCTTCAATAGTACTCGTACGTATTTTCCCACATAGTTTATATGGATGATATAATGATAACTTCTTGTCAATGTTAATTGCATAGCAGGTAGTGGTATTCGAATTTGTGTGGTGTAGGTATATACCACAGCTAAAAAGTGAAAAACAAAAACTTTTTACAAAAAAAAACAGTAAAAAGTGAAATGAAATGAAATGAAATGAAATGAAATTGTTTATTCTGTAAATAGGATATCGGAATCACTTTTACACGTCATATTAAAAAAAATGTTTAAAATAAGCTAGATGAGGTCGGCGTTTCCTAACTGACTACTCTGAGAAGAAAGGCCGAAACAAACTCAGAGGTCACAGTCTCTTTTAAAGTCCAGACATAATCTTGGTCAAGCCATATGAGAACCATGTAGATTAGTGTCTGAAATGGTCTTTTGAGGAAAGAACCACACAGATTTGAGTGGACCTGTCCAGTCAGTGCAAGCATTTGTCAGTAATCGTGGAGCTCAACTCAGAACTTAAGGAGCTCAAATCGACGAACAATACCAAAGAAAGGACATTTGGGTAGGCCGCATCAACTACTCAAACTGCCAGACCATCATTAAAACTACCTGAGAAATAAAATTTAAAGAGGAAAAAAAACCCACATAGTCCTCACATTCACAATAATTAAAAATAATTTAATACTTTACAAAGTAATCATGTCATTTTGTATATAATTTTAAATAATGTCAATGTGAATATAAATCTGGTTTATTTTGATGTTTATAAGTAATAATTTAAATTTCAAGTAGGTATGGTTTTATCACAAGGCTTAGCAGAGCGAGCAGCTCAATCCCAAGCTTTTTTATCTTCTAAATAATCTGAAATTTTATAGTACCCTTTTTTACAAAGTTTGGTTTTAATACAGCTTTTAAATCGTTTAATAGGTAAGTTTCGAATGTCAATGGGAAGTTTGTTGTAAAAGCGTATACATTGACCCATGAACGAGTTGCCTACTCTGTGGAGACGTGTGCGATGTACAGCAAGGTTGTGTTTGTTCCTGGTATTTAAACTATGAATATCGGACATTTTCTTAAAATTTGATATATTTTTGTGTACATACAATAGGTTTTCAAAAATATATTGTGAGGCTACAGTCAGAATATTTATTTCTCTGAATTTCTCTCGAAGCGACTCTCTTGGACCTAGGTTGTAAATGGCTCGGACAGCCCTTTTCTGTAGAACAAAGATAGAATTAATGTCCGCACAGGTTCCCCAGAGAAGAATCCCATAAGACATCAGACTATGAAAATAACTAAAATAAACAATTCTGGCTGTATCTACGTCAGTTATCTGACTTTTAAAAATAACTTTCATTTCGGAAGTCGGTGGCAAAAAACGAAAATTCAAAACCAAAGACACCGACTTCCGAATTGAAAGTTATTTTTCACTTTACAGTGTTTTTTTTTTTGGAAGTCGTTTTTTTTTTATGTATCACTTTTACACAATCTTTGTGCGACCAGAATATAGCCACCTGGAAGTTCGACCATTGGCTTTGTTAAAATCCTGAAAGGTGCAGGTGGTTGAGCATATTGTGTTGAATGAGCGCAGGAAAGGAGGTGAGGCATATCCTGAAAACGGACTCCATACTGAGGCTGCCTGTCCACTGGAGCGGAGAGGAGAGGAGAGGAGCGAAGATGTGCCAAAATGATCCAATAGAATCGCACCTCTGGAGCGGAGTTTTGATTCTATTGGTTAATATTGGCACATCTCCGCTCCTCTCCTCTCCGCTCCGGTGGACAGGCAGCCTTATACCGGTACTGGTGTGACACCTTTTCAAAGGTACCTATAGTTAAAAGAGCGTGGATCCTAAAAGTTGGCAACGTCATAAATAGCTGTCAAATATTTATCAGTTTTGATTAATTTGGAAATATTACTTTAGAGTAATAAGAAATATGGCCAACTAGCGAACTAGAATATTGATTATGAAATGCAATAATTAATATCGTAACACCGAATATTTAGTTTTAGATGTAAAAAAAGTATTTGGTAACTTTCCAAATGACTTTTTACACCTAAAACGGGTGCAATATAAAATTCAATGTTACAATAATTTATTGCAATTCATTATTTATATTTTAGTTCGCTAGATAGCCAGATTTCTTATTTCCATACAGTTATATTGCAAAATTAATCAAGACAGCGAAATATGTGACAGCTATTTGCGACGTTGCCCACTTTCAGAATGCACGTTCTTAAGTCTAGTGAGTGTGTGGTAAGCCATTGTTTCTCTTTTGTTTTCATTACTTCTAGCAATCTATTTGCAAAGGTCCACATTACTTCCAAAAAAGGTCGTTTATTAACTGAACCATAATTGATCTATAATTGACATCAATTTCTAACAAATAAACACATTAATAATGTGTTTTCTATCACAGCAAATCACGTGATGGCGTTATTGACATGTTCGAACACATTATTTGCGGAGCCATTACCGATTGTACCCGTGGTGATAGGCTGTAACAGGGTGGAGGCGGTAGCGGGCGCGAGAGCGGACAATAAAATAAATACACTCAGTTTTACCCAAAACAATATAACTCTTCTAAATTCTAATACGTATATTAATATGATTGTATATTAAGTGACAGATAAGAGAAGCTTACTGCATTGTAATTATTATATCAAGTTTTTCTTATACGCTTTTTAAATAATGAATAAATAAAATAAATCAATAAAAAAACATTAACAAAACAAAAAGAAAGAAAAATGGTTTAAAATGGTGTTTTTGATAAGCTCCTGTCCGAATCAAGGAACAGTATTTTACATTTTCATAATCTCAAAGTACACTTGTTTGTTAAATATTACTTGAAAACAGAAATGTTAATGCCCAAGCTCGTTATGATAACTAAATGGGTCAGTAACAGTAAGTAACAGCAAGCTTCGGTGTAACTTATTATTTTGAATGTTAATTTTACGTAGATTTAAGTAAATGTGCATTTCAGCTCTCAAAACTTGGGTTCTAAAGTCTTTGTTAGGGAACTACGTGAATTGCAATTAGCCTGAGCAGCATCTAATTCTATGGCAATTATCATAAAACTCTTAGCTCTTCAACATTATTCAATAATAATAATAATCCAGCTTCAGTTGAAACTTTAAAAATTAAGACAGTATTTTCTGTTAGAGTTAAAGGTAACACCAAAATAAAGGCTGTTCTAATGATTTCAATAATACGTTTATAATATTTATTTTATTATCATCATAATATAAAATTATTATCCTTATTAATTATCATAATTATATTATCCTTCACCTTATTGATTGGAAGGAATGAGAATAACTAAAGGAAAAGTTAGAATGAAAAAAAACTTAAAGTATTTCTCATACTAACTCCTGTTGAACTAGGATTGATTTGTTTTTGCTATACTCCAACATTTTCTGTACTTTCTTTCTATGACGTTAATTACTAAGTGAAATTTATTATTAGTAGTGTTTACGCCAGAAAATAATAATAGCAATACCTGCGCCATGTTGATTCACCAGCTTAAGTCTCGATATCGTGAGAATATCGGCATAAAAAGAATTCTATATCCTAAGATTATGGTCTACCCATGTACCAAATTTTATCTAAATCCAACAAACATTAAAAAAATCTCGTCTTTTCTCTTTATTTTAGTTTTATTAGTTTTAGATGCTCCTTTTAGTTTTTTATTACTGTTTGTATTTCCTGTGCGTGTCCCAAATAAAATATTTTTCTTTCTTTCTTTCTTTCTTATTATATTTTATATATAAGGTGTTAAAAAATTAACTTTAAAAACTTTCAGAGGTGCTTTAGACTATCAATCTGAATAACTTTTCCTATGAGACTAACATTGAAATTGCAAAAAATAAATCAGCTGTTCCATAGTAGTTTAATACCTACTGCTCCAAATGTATGGGACAGCTGTTTTTTTTTTTCGTGACTTCAATATTGGTCCCATGGTAAAAATTATTCGGCAGTTTCATGGTCTAAAGCACCTCTTAAAGTTTCTAAAGTTAATTTATAACACCTATATAATTTGGACCTTCGAACCAAATATTGGACTGTTGACCTACAAGATCGCTGAGCGACCTTTGGATGGTACCCCTTGCATATGGCGGATTGAGACGAAAACCTAAAAGGTTTCATCGAAAATAATACGCAATTGGTGAGGCCAATCCTTATTCCTTCCCTGAGTTCAATTTGGTGCTATAGTGTGTCTGTGATCTTATTTCAGTGAAATTGCCGTACTCTTCATAATATTAAGTTTAGATGTACAAAAATACTCTGTAATGATTCCATGACAGTGCGCAATGTGCGCATTTCATAATCATAAAACGCATTTTGTTTTTTCCGCCGGCCTTCATACATGAGGTCACAGCCAATTTAACTTCACGACGACGCTTCAAAGAACGGACATCAATCATAAACAAATGGAACTATTTACACCCAGATTCCGTTACAAAAATAGCTATAATTTACTGACATATTACACTTAAAAAAAAACTGGGCAAGTGCAAGTCGTAATTTATCCTTAATTACTTGTACTTATCCTAAATTGTTTGTGGTCGGAGCAGCATTCTACCTTTATCCGTCCGCGTTTTCTTCTTCCCCCGACCCATCGCGTCGCATCGCATCGCGCGCTACTATTACTTCGTTTTCGCTTTCTGAAAGTTTTTCTTTTTGCTCGACTCCTAATATCCTATATACATAGGTACTTTCTCAAGAATTGGGCTATTAAATGAAAATATATTTTTTCAAATCCGACTGAGATTCCAGAGATTAGTGCGTTCAAACAAACAAACAAATTCTTCAGCTTTCTTATTTGATTACAAGATATAGATGACATTTTGGCAGGTAATCTCAGTATTCACCTTTCTAGCAATATCATATTCCACACAATCTATTCATCTTTTTGAGCCATTGGTATTCTGTATTCTAGAGTTTGTGACTAAGTAATAACAGCCGCACGGGTCGATCCATCAGGTTAAGCTACGGTTGCTGGGGTTGGTCCGTGGATGGGTGACCATCTTTACATACCAAGACTCCTCTGTGCTTCGGAAAGCACGTTAAGCCGTTGGTCCCGGCAGTCATTCATGGATCTTTGACTTTCGTTACGGGTCGTCAGAAGCCTGAATGTTTGCCAACCAGTCTTACCAAGGGGTATCGTATTACCCAATTACTGGGTTGTGGGTGTCAGATAGGCAGTCGCTCCATGTAAAATACTGTACCATGTATTTAGCTGCATCCGGTTAGACTGGAAGCCGATCCCAACATAGTTGGGAAAAGGCTACGCAGATTAATTGGTATTCTGTTTCTGTAGAACCAAACAAAAAAAAGCGTACTGCCAGAATAAAAATTCTACTCTTCACAGGTATTTGGTGGCCTAAACACCGCTAGACAACAGAACTGCTAATACCAAACACCAGTTTCAAATTATGTTCCAAACTCTCCAAAATTGTAACGAGCAAACTGAAAACTTTTAAGGCGACATTTTGTAAATCCAGTTGTACTTATTTACACGAACATTGTTGAAATATAGAGTGCCTACTTGGTTCATGAAAATAGCTTTAATACTGCTGAATGTTTCGTTTGAAAAGTTGAATAAAATTAACACTAGCTTTTGCCCCCGGCTTCGTCTGAGTAGAGGTTGGAAATTATCCCACGGAAACATACTGCCGGTGATAAAAAGTATCCTATTTCCTAACGCAAGTCAAAGTCTGCCTGTGAGCCTTTCAACGGAAACCCTACAGCCGTTTAGGCGTGAGGAGACAGACAGATAGAGTTACGGTAAGGAAGGAGGAGTAAGGAGTCTCATCTGCCTCGTCGATCTAGTGGTCACAAGTGCTACTTCTAAATTAATTTCTTTTTGTTTTCAACAATAAGGATTTAGAACCTATACTGTTCCCATTTAAGGTACAGTACGTCATAAAAAACGAATGTAACAAAATCGTAAACTTTCGCATGATTTATTATACAATTTATACACGGCGGTGCTTTAGTCGCCTACATCCATCAAGGGGGTGATTTGATTTTACCCACCATACAAAACATTTTTCGCTATGACACTCATACCCGATTCGTAGAGAAAAAAAAAACGAGGCGGTCTGAGACTGCCGATTGAAGTGAAACGTAACGCTATCGACGAAAAAGTCAGGTATTTATGTGGCTTGCTGTCAGTACAAGAACGAAAGCTGTAGCTCCATTAAAAAAAAAACAAAAAACTTGAACGTCTTACGAATTTTCGATCAGGTCACGTGTTCTGACGCGAGTTTAACAATTTTTACCTATCCCAAAAAAAGTGTACAACGCCGCTAAAGAAGTTTTCACTTTAAAAACAATTTCTATTCGACCGTAGGCAGACGATTTTGATGCATGTATGAAAACATTTTTTTTACGATTCGTAGAGTTTCAAAGCGAATGTTGTTTAGTATGACGGGTAAAATCACCCCTTGACGGATGCAGAAATTGCCACCCTGTATACAGAGTGGTGAGATTTTTGTAAACTGCAAACAAAAACATTATAGCTACTTTATATTCAACAAAAACTCGTAAACAGTTTGAAAGTGATATTAGTTTGTTACTCCTAAAGTTTTAACTACGGCTGAAGCTGTAAATTGGTAACACAAGGCGACAACAATTTGGCACAGTAATTAGAGTTGTTCTACTATCCCATCCATCGAGCGCTTTCATTGACCCATTTGTGCTTCTAAACGTGCGGGTAGCTACATAACTGCCTACGTTTAGCTACGGAAATTCTTTATTTAGTTTAGTTTTTACTAGTTGACCCGGCGGACGTCGTCCTGTCCAATTTAGAATCATTCTGTGTTTTTTAGCTAACGTTTGTTGTTTCACTGTTGGGCAAAGGTCTCCCCCATACTTTTCCCAATATTCATACTATGAAATTAATACAAAATTCCCATAGGAAATGCACCATTTCTTCCGGCAAATATTCCACTTTTTCTTTCCATTAGAATCTGATTCAGCATATTATTACAAACATTATAGAACAAAAAAGAATATCAAAATCGGTCAAGCCGTTCCCAAGTAATGCTCTTACCAATTAACAGCATTTAATTTTTATTAAATAGTCTAACTTCTGCTCGTGAGGTCGTCGGCGTGAAATTTCTTGTTCCCCCGTCTCTCCCTGTCAACGTCGCATCGCATCGCCTGCCCGTACATGTTTTCGCTTAATGTTCGTTCTGACTTTTTTTCTTTTTGCTCGGCTCCTTAGGGTCGAAGCGTTCATAAATAGCCTACAGCCTTCCTCAAGAATTGGGTTATCAAATGCAAATAGACTTCTTCAAATGCGACTAGTAGTTCTTGAGATTAGCGCATTTAAAGAAAAAAAAAAAACTTTTCAGCTTTATTTATTAGTATAGCTGAAACACTTTATTGTACACCGCACACAACAAAGAAAACTACAACGAAAATAAAAAAGAATAATAAGCAATGTGTTCTTCTCTGTTTGGATAAAAGTCAAAAATTGGAATGATATCGTATTGTTATTTACCGGAAATTGCTATACAATACCCCGGTAACAGTCTATTAATTTCCAAATAATTTTCGAGGGTTTACGATACCGAGAAGTTGCCAAGCTTCTTATGTTACTTATTATGCCGACATTTAAAGCTTTAATTGGGTTATTATTTATATAATATTAAGCGTAGTATTTTATGCTTTCGTTTATTATATCGAGTCCTCGGAAAATTTTTCTGTTGAATTGCTTTAAAAAAATACAGGATATTCAAGAACACTCGCAAAATTTCAAACCTCTCGGTAGTTTATTCAGACGGGTTTCCTACTCTGTAAATCAGCTCGAAACACCTACATCGAGCAATACTATTGACCAGCCATAATTTCTATATATAGTTTTAAGGTAATGGAATTGGTACTAACAAAATATGGACACAAATAGTCTAAATTAAATGAGTTTTATTTATTCACTAGCTTTTTCCCGCGGCTTCGCCCGCGTGGAGGTCGGTAATTATCCCACGGGAACTTACTATCGGGATAAAAAGTATCTTATATATTAATACAGGTTATAAACTATATGTGTGCCAAATTTCATTCAAATCTGTTCAGCCGTTTTTGCGTGATTGAGTAAAAAAAAACAAACATATAAAGTTTATATGTTTGTTTTTTTTTACTCAACATTTATAACCCCACAGTAATACGCGTACGCGTACTGTAGCCGCTTCCTTACAAGGCGACAATTTGGCGCGAACAGTAATTTGTTCCACATCATCATCGATCGAGAGCCCTTATAGCCATGATTGTGTTGTTTATGGCTTAGGTTATTGACATGGCCTTCATAATATAATGATTATATTTTGGTAGATATAGCAGATACAGGTATGAGAAAGAAGATTATCCTAACTTCCTGACAAATCCTACTATCCCACTATAATATTATATCATATTTAATATTACAAATGTGAAAGTTTGTATCTTTGGATGTATGTTACTCAATCACGCATCCCTTCAAAATGGTTGAGCTAAAATATGGTGCTGATCCATACGTCATGTTCGTGAACTGGCGCCGTCAGTGGGGACTGGTCATCTCTTAGCTGCCACGGCTTATTTTAATTTTAGAATTGTTTTCGTTTTTTATTCTTATTACGGACGCTTTTAACGTGCACGTCTTTCTACATTGTTCTCACATGTATAATTTGAACATGAATGCTGTAACCAATATTTTGTAACAATATTCTGATTTAAAAGAGTGTCCGTGGAGTTTCTTTTCCGTTCTTCTCCATAGGAACCTACTACGCTTTGGAATGGGCAACTAGCTTCATCTTTCTGACTGACTGACCCCTTGACAATTCAAAAGTGCCTGTAATTGGTTTATTTGAAATAAATGCTTTGAGTTTGAGTTTGAGACGCAAAAACGGCTGAACGAATTTGGATGGAATTTGGCACGCAGATAGTTTATAACCTGGATTAACACATAAGATCCTTTTATTCCAGTAAATAACATGACATGACGCAGTCGAAGTCGCGGGCAGAAGCTAATATATTTATATATAAATGCAAAACTGAGTTTGTTTGTTTGTTACGCTTTCACGCTAAAACGGCTGAACAGATTTTGATGAAATTTGGCACATGGGTAGACCATGACCTGGATTAGGACATAGAATACTTTTTATCCCGACATTCCCACGGGATCGAGACTTATGCGGGTGAAACCGCGGGACGCAGTTAGTAGTTACTAAGTTAAGGTAACATAAGGTGTAATTTAAAGTTAATCTGCTCAGCCTTTTTTCAACTATGGTTTAAGACATTTATTTCTCAAAAACAGAACACAAATTATTCACTTAGAATGAGAAACACTTACATATATTATAAACGTTCTTAGGAATGAGTATCGGAACGGTAGGTATATAATTTTTGAGGTTGGTACAATATTGTTAGTCACTAACTTACCACTATGTTAGTAAAATAAACTATGCTCAAAAAGATCGAGTTTAGAAGGTATGTTTTTAATAGGTATATTTTGCTTGATGTAGGTAATCTGCAAAAATATTGAGAGTATGAGTCCTACGTATCGAAACACATTTTCTATCATAGTTGCTATTGAAGTATAATTACTTTTTGATATTATGGATATTATGGACTTTTTGAGATTATTTCAACTATGTTGAGATTGGCTTCCAGTCTAACCAGATGTAGCTGAATACCTTTACTTTGCTGAATATTTTACATGGAGCCTTGCCTGTCTGACCTCCACAACCCAGTAACGGAGTAATACGATACCCCTTGGCTAGAATGGTTGTCAGACTTTCGGGCTTCTGAAGACCAGTAACGACTGTCAAAGAACCACGAATGACACTCCGTGACCAACGGCTTAACGTGCTTTCCGAGGTACGGATTAGTCGAAATGTAAAGATGGTCATGGTCACCCATCCACGGACCATCCCCGGCCAGTGTAGCTTAACCTGATGGATCGACTGCGACCGTGTGGCTGTTAGCCATGAGCTCCTCAAGGTGTAATTTAAGGTAAATGTAAGTAAATATTCATAACTACTACTAGTTTACTACTACTAGTTTTGATAGGTATAATATGTATATCCTTAGATTTAATTAAATATTTATTCCACAATTTTCGATATTGCACCTACCACTGTTTGTCTCTGCATCACCCAAAGGTTGACTGGTAGAAAATGCCTATGGCATTAAGTCCGCCTCTGTACATTTGTGTGCTTAAAGTGTTAAATAAATAAATAAATAAATAAATAACTACGTACGACGAAAACTGAGAAAAAAAAGTGTGTATGGATTCTGACAATCATTATATCTCATTGTATGGTAGTATTTTTTGTATGGTGACGCAAAATATGTTCTTGGTAGCGTGTTGTAAAAAAATCATTATTATTGTCTTCTAATAACTGCTCTGTCATACTGCTTTATTCAGTCCGGGGCAGTGGTCCAACTGCTCTGTCCAACTAGTTGGACCATGGGGCTTTACTAGGGGCAGTTGTCCAACTTTGAAAATAGTTGGACCACAGCACCTTTTGAGAGTTCCGTGGTCCAATTCATTTAAAAAATAACTTGTCAACTCTAAAAACCTCAACTGCATCTATCTGTGTGTATGGTACCTACTGGTTCACGGTTATATTGAACCTCTTTGCAGTAAAATAACAAAATTAAAGTATATTTTTTTACAACATTCAACGAAATTTATCTAAAGCATGACCTACAGTAATATCACCTGAAATCAGTTGTAGCTGAATTTCTCGTATATAATCATCATTCTCAATTTGGACCTTACGTCTTTTAAGAATACATAGAATTACCTACCACGTACATTAACGGTCACCGATCCTTTGCAACTCATTTTCCTTTTATTTCCGCATCTCCAATATGCATTTCCACTTTTATAAACACGAACTTTATAGTATTGACGACAATTCCATAGCATCACCGTTCCACCTTTTCTTTCCAAATAAACGCACGCAACCTCTTCATCCATATTTTTTTAAATATTATATTAAGAGGGTGCATCCTAAAAGTTGGCAACGTCGTAAATAGCTGCCAAATAGTTACCTGTTTTGATTAATTTGGAAATAATACTGTATGGAAATAAGAAATGTGGCTAACTAGCGAACTAGAATATTAATAATGAATTGCAATTATAACATTGAATTTGATGTTGTACCCGTTTTAGGTGTAAAAAAACCATTTGTAAAGTTTCCAAATGCTTTTTTTACATCTAAAACTAACTATTCGGTGCTACGATATTAATTGTTGCATTTGGTTATGGTTACGAGGAGGTTCGAGAAAGATGGTCACTGCTGACAAAATTCTTTGTCTATCCCTTAGGCTGACTGACCACTGGAGCGGAGAGGAGAGGAGTGGAGCGGAGCTGTGCCAATATTAATTAATGGAAATGCATAAAATCTCCGCTCCGTTTCAGTGGACAGGGATGTGCGAACTAGTAAAAAAAATCCTACAAAACCGGGATGCAGAGCGAGGAAGCGGAGCGGGGAACTGATCTCCCGCCGAGCCGCCTCTAATCACTCGTCACGTAAACTCGGCCTAGCTCCGCACAGTCCGCAACTCTGCTCCGCACTACTTCGCTCCGCAACAATGGACAGACTCAGTCCGCAACTCCACTCCACATGACTCCCTCCCTCCGCTCGACTGCGCCGCTCCTCGTAAATGGATAGGCAGCCTTAATGGCCGATTCCGATATTTTACGGACCGTTATTGGTTAAAATTAAGACTCTTGTATCTTTACCAATAATGAAGCAAACACCTCATACATTTGCATAGTAGACCCTCCCATAAATGGAAGTAGCTATCACAGGGTAACATTAGCTTACGAATCTATTTATATGGGACAGTTTGGCAACAAAAATTGTTACCATTATTTTACAGGAACCGAGCATAAACACACAAACACACGATTCACTTTTTGTTCTTTTTTTCCTTTCATTCGGCATCTTTCACTCAAAGTGATACATCTAAACACAAAATGAATCAAAATTGAAAAATGAATTCATGAGTTAACCAATTGACCGATGTTTGATTTTTCACTCGCCTACTGAAAAATTTAATGATGGGAGCAGATGACCGTTCATTCCTATTATAATTTTGATGGTGTTGTGTGAACTCTGTGTCGTGTCTGGTATAAAGAAAGAAAGAAAGAAAAATATTTTATTTGGGACACGTACAGGAAATACAAAAAAAAAAAAATATATAGAAAAGAACATTATGGCAATACATTAAACATTATAGAACAACATAACATATCATTTAAACATTATACATTATAGTATTAGCTTAAGTTGCCCTTACCGGCTGCCTTTATCTTTTCCGGGTATCAGTCCATACTTTATAAGGCTCGTGCAGACTGGCGCGACATTGCGTGACGCGACACCGGTAATTGTTCTACCGTGAAGTTTTCTTAGAAATTGTTTTATTAAGGTCAAGGTCTACCCCTCTCCCAAATTTCGTCTAAATCCCAACTTAAATAAACTCCTTTTTGCATTTACTAGCTTCTGCCCGCGACTTCGTCAACCTTCCCAGAGAATTGGGCTATTCAATTCAAAAAGATTTTACAAATCCGACTGGTAGTTCTGGAGATTATCTCCCACATACAAACTTACAAACAAACAAAAAAATACCTCTTTATAATATTAGTATAATTATATTCGTATAGCAGTGGTGGCCCAGTGGTAACGGCCCCGACTTACGAGTTGTAGGTCGTGGGTTCGAACCCAGGCAGGCGATTTACTTTGTGTAAATAATTTCATCACCACTGCTCTCAAAACGGTGAAGGAAAACATCGTGAGGAAACCGGCATGTCTTAGAACCAAAAATTCGAAGACATGTGACATCTACCAATCCGCACTGAGCCCGCGTGGTAGATTACAGCCCACTCCCTCTCACAGAGAGGAGGCTTGTGTCCCAGCAGTGGGAACATTAATAGGCTGATGATGAATATTAGTATAGAAGTATAGATAATATTAGTTAGGAATCTCTCTTTTCAAGGGTACCGTTTACCATCTTAACTCTTTCATTATTAAAATTTCAAGTCTTTATTTATTTAAACATAACCTCTCATAATGACGTGTTTAACCTAAGCAATGTCACCTTTAACCCCAGTTAACCTTGTAGAAACATTACATATGCATAGAGTAAGGTCGCTGGTATATAAGAACTAAGAATCGTCGACTTGTTATCGCTGGTACCAGTAGGTACTTTGTTACAACGGTCTCGCTGCCAACCGTGAATATTTTCCTTTGAAAGCCTTGGAATTTGGAAGATAGCACTCTGTACCAAATGTTACACTAGGTAATGTTATGCACTTATTTTAAAAGATTTTTCGTGTGTTTTAGGATTTTTTTAAAAAGAATGACACACTCCACAGTACTTTCTTTATAAAAGGCAAGAATTGTTCCGCGAAAGTAAGACCCCTCCACACGACAGGTCACGGATGTCATGTTTGACTTCAGCATACAATAATAAGTACTGAGCATACGTTGCTCATCCCAATTAATTGATAATTCTTGAAAAAAATATTTTTTCCAACATATACATCATTTTCCTGCGCTTATTTATTGGGGGTCGGCGCAACATGTTTTTGAGGAGCTCGTGACTAAGTAATAACAGATTGGTCCGTGGATGGGTGACCGTCTTTACAGACCCATACTCCTCCGTGCCTCGGAAAGCACGTTAAGCCGTTAAGTTGGTTCCGGCTGTCATTCGTGGATCTTTGACAATCGTTACGGGTCATCAAAAGCCCGAAAGTCTGACAACCAGTCTTAGCAAGGCGTATCGTATGGGTAATACGATACCTCTTGGTAAGAGTTACTGGGTTGAGCAGGCAGATAGGCAGTCGCTCCGTATAAAATACTAATATCCAGCTGCATTCGGTTAGACTGGAAGCCGACCCCAATATAATTAGGAAAAAGCAAGGTAGATTGATTTTGGGGCAACATGTATTTCCCTTCTAAACTTCTCTACTAGTCGTCGTTTTTAAACCACGTACTTTTAGTAAAATGACGCATTTCCCACACTATCGGGAAATATCCCTGAAAAATCTGAAAATTACATAACGGGACAAAATAAAAGTCTGCCTTAAACTGTCCCAAACTCCCGATCATAATTATAACATTCTACGAAATTCCCTTCAATATGGCACCAAAGATTTAAATATAACTTTGTACTTAAACTACGTTTTACATTATTACCCCGCCATACATTAACGAGCGTGGTTACAGTGACGTCATATATTATGACGTCATTATCAACGTACGTAGACTTATGTAGCGCATTTCCAGGCCACTGGGAATGTTACAGAATGTAACATCTGGCTGTTATCGTAGGGAAATTCCGGCACTTGACAAAAATCGTGTAATGTGAATCGCACACTTCAACATAATTTTGTGCTTATACGAATATCGTGTTACTAACCTATACCTACTTGCCCCTATGCAAATGACTTTTTTTATGCAGAACTAGAATTGATAATAAAAACTTCATAATAGTTGGCCTTGGAAAGTACATTAAGCCGTTAGTCCCGGCTGTCATTGGTAGATCTTTGACAGTCGTTACGGGTAGTAATAAGCCCAAAAATCTGACAACCAGTCATACCAAGGGGTATCGTGTGATCCAGTAACTGGGTTGTGGAGGTCAGCTAGGTAGTCGCTCGATATAAAATACTGGTTGCATCCGGTTAGACTGGAAGCTGACCCCAACATAAGTGAGAAAAGGTGGGCAGATGATGATCAAACAGAATTCACGATACAAAAGGCTAAATTTGATTTCAATAGCAGGTAATCACTGTGTTTTGACGCGTGTCAGACAAATAACTAAGTCCAATTTGTTCACTGTACTGTAACCAAAATTAATTTGGTTCAATCCCAAATTCATTTGGGGTACAGCACAGTACAGCCAGCTTCATTAGGTTCTTTTTCCAGATCAAAAGCTTACAAATATTGTCATGCTCATGTTTTTGATGAACCAATTTCTCAATTTACGAAATTCAACTGTGAAAATGGCAGCGATCATTCGTAAAATGGATGTAATTCGTAAAACAATGTATTTTATGGTATTGTTTCTTGATTTGTTTTATTGTTGTTGTGTATGTGTGTTATTTATATTTCTCGACGGCATGTGAAGCTTTCAGGCGGCAAAAAACTAAGCACACGAAAAAGGAAGAATAATGTAGTTAATGAACAATGCCTATTTGAACCGCTTTTTTTCCTGGCTGTTTACCTACGAGTTCCTATGCTCGCATTTTGTTGAAGTAATTTGAATAGAATGAGTTTCTAAAGGTTAAGTAACAATAGGCCTTAGGCTAGGGCCAAAGCTAGGATCCATCGGACTGGCAAAAAAAGACGTATGTCTAAAAATATATTTAATTAGGTTCTGGAGACAGGTTTATGCCCGTTTAGGGATCCACTGAAAACAGAACCGTACCTACAAATTTGTATTAAGTTCCACGTGCTTTGCAATAAAAAAGAGTAGTGTAGGGATTGCAAAAAATGAGGTACGTCAGTTTTTTTACAGATTGGAGTAACTTGATGTGCTGGCGTCTGTACATCTGTTGCTTGTGGCTAAGTAATAACTTCCGCATGGGTCCATCCATCAGGTTAAGCTACGCTTGCCGGGGTTGGTCCGGGGGTGGTTGACCATCTTTACATACCGAGACTCCACTTGTACCTCGGCAAGCACATTAAGCCGTTGGTTGGTTGGATCTTTGACAGTCGTTACGGGTCCTCACAAGCCCGAAGGTCTGACAACCAGTCTTACCAAGCATCACCCAGGTAAATCCTGGGGTGTGGAGGTCAGACAGGCAGTCGCTCCATGTAGAATAGCGGTATTCAGCTGCATCCGGTTAGACTAGAAGCCGACCCCAACATAGTTGGGAAAAGAAGATGTTATATATACCTAACATAACGCTTCTAATCCCCGAAGGGCTAAGTTGGGTCACTATAATAGATTATTGTGAGAAAACTCTTATTCTTCAGCAGTAAAACTAAGTAGTTTTTCTGTTCTGTAAATATTTAATTTTCATCGTGATTTAACCGGTCACGTACGACGAAAATACACGTTTTTAACCTCGAAATCTCTTGGTTTGTCACGGGACATGCCCCATTACGTCACTTTTGATATTTTTCAGAATTTTTCGATGTTATCTATCATTTTTTGTCAATTTTACTTCTAATCGACGATAATACACCTCAGGTCATAGAGAGAAACAACCCACAGATCAAATGGAATATCGCTCCAGCCCCACCGTGTCCATCGGGCTACGCCGTGACGCGCGTTTCCCGGTGAATACGGTCGGGCTTGAAGGGGTTTTAGTTTTATATCCACATGGATATAGTCGGGTTTTAGAGGTAGATACAAACATAAATTCACGCCTTGTTCCCATGGGATAGGCAGAAACTACAGATCGCCACCTGCTACAATCGTAAAATACTTCCTTTTGCTTCGTTTACGTTCATTCATTCGTTCGTTCATCCATCATAATGTTCAAAAATAATCCGATTTTTAACTAGTAAAATACTTCGCCAAAGGCGCGAGATTGGTAAAGGAACTTTTAACTTCAAGCGAAGTTTCTTAACAAGTCTTTTAACCAGGATAAAGATGAAGCACGGAAATAATAATAATAATAATAATTCCTTTATTATCAGGCAACAAAGGCCCATAGATAAAATACACAAAATATTCTTACATAATAATAAACTAATACATAACTTTTAATACACCATTATTAACTAAGTAGTACGTTGGGTCGGCGACGTAATGCGCTGAGTCGAGGTGTCATGTAGCCTTCCGCGAAAACGCCGATACACGACACCCTTCGGCCAAAATTCTTCCTTCATAAAGGTCTCCAGGTGATGAGTCGGAACGCGCACCACAAAAGATTTAAAGTTCACTTTGTGACGCGATTCCAACTTCTCGACTCTTAACGTGAACTTTGTCTTTATCGCTATGTACTCCACGATCTCCTCTGCCTTCGTGGAGTGATGTAAACGCGACACGTACAGCTGCGTCGACGGAATAGCAGGACGCAGCAACATGTTCGGACCGGTCAATGCGGTACCGCATTGATTGCGACAAGCAGGCTTCTTCTTCTTCTTCTTCTCCACACGTATGAAGCCAAATGAAATGATAATTCAATAATAATGTAGCTTCTATAAGCTTAACTACTTGTCTAAAAGTTCCCAAGAATATTACTGTTGAGATAACTTTGAGCTGCATTGTGCTTAACGGTGCTTAAAGTTATTACTAGACATTAATTTCTATATTTTATGGTGCTTTGAATATTAAGTTTTTGTATGTTAATACTTGGCCATTAAGGTTTTATTTTTACCTTAAGCAATTGAACGACTGTTATTGTAGTAGAGTCAAAATAATTCACTGGGGGGTTTGTGACTAAGTAATAACAGCTTCACGGGTCGATTGATCAGGTTAAGCTACGCTTGCCGCGATTGGTCCGTGGATGGGTTACCCTCTTTACCTACATAGACCCCTCCATGCCACTGAAGGACGTTATGCCGTTGGTCCCAGCTGTCACTTGTAGATCTTTGACAGTTGTTACGGGTCGTCAGAAGCCTAACGCTCTTACCAAGAAGTAGGTACCTATCGTGTTACCCAGTGTACTGGGTTGTGGAGGTCAGAGAGGCAGTCTCTTCATGTATAATACTGGTATTCAGCTGCATAATAATCCGGTTAGACTGGAAGCCGACTCCATGCAACATAGTTGGGAAAAGGCTAGGCAGATGATGATGGGGAACCCTGAAAGAAATGCATAATTTAGTTTTCTTTATACGGCTTCTATTTCACGTTATCAAAATGAATGAGGTGCCTAAATAATATAGTTGCCTTCAAAATAAACAAAAATAAAATACCAACAAAAACATTTTCCACCTTCAATAATAATCGCAACTACACTCGAGAGCAATGAATCCGGGTCACTTAAAGAATCCTAAAAATCTCGGAAACTAAAAATGCTAGGTTAATGCAATAAATTGTATTTAATAGACAATGTAATACTCCTTAAATGAAGGTATTAAAACTTCTTAGTTATTGTAAAGTTATATCATAAAAAAATCAAATTTGAAAAAGGGCCACTTTCGAAGATGGAACTACGAAATTACAGCATTTGGTTTTGCTTTTGTTTGTAATCTGTCATTTATGTGGGTACATAAACCATGTTGATAGTGCTCTATATTCATTATTCAAGCTGAAATTATGTCGCTTACGCCTGAAGAATGCACCAGAATACTTACAATGCTGGAAACCGGCCGGAGTCAGCGCGATACAGCCAGGACTGTCGGTGTGTCGCTGTCAACAGTACAAAGAGTACTCCGACGTTACGAAGAAACTGGTTCTAACCTACGCAGACCAGGAACGGGCAGAACCAGGTGTACCACAGCACGAGAAGACCGATACTTGGTGAACACCATGCTTCGAAATCGCTTTCTCACAGGAACTGAACTCACAAATCAGTTTCGACGCCTCGGAGGAAGTAACCCAAGTGCATGGACAGTAAGACGTCGGCTTGCTGAATCTAACTTAAAACCCCTTAGACCTGCAAACGGCCCTAAACTGGAGCGTGGGCATCGTATTTCAAGACTAAGATATGCCCAGAGCCACGTAAATTGGAGTATTGAAGATTGGTCAAAAGTTATGTTCTCCGACGAATCAAAATTTATGCTCTACAAGCACGATGGAAGACACAGAGTGTATCGAAGACCAGGGGAAAGATTCAAGCAAGCATGCATCGAAGAAAAAGTAGCCTACGGTGGTGGGTCTGTACTTGTGTGGGCCGGAATTTCTTCTGAAAGTCGCACAGAGCTGGTGATCATAGAAAACGGCTCTTTAACTAGCGTAAGATATGTGGAAGAAATCCTCAATGATCACGTTGGTCCATTTATGGTCAATTTAGGTGAGGATGCTATATTTATGCATGACAATGCCCGACCTCATACAGGTAGGATTGTGAATGACTACCTTCAAGAGATGAACATTACTCGTATGGAGTGGCCAGCGCGCAGCCCGGATATCAACCCGATCGAGCATGCTTGGGACGAGCTAGGCAGATGCGTAAAACAACGAAACCCTCCCCCAATCACGCTTCGTGAGCTCAAAATTGCTCTCACAGAGGAATGGGAGAATATTCCACAAAATCGTATAAGGAACTTGGTGTACAGCATGCCAAACCGCGTAAACGCAGTAATGGAAGCACGAGGAGGCAATACGAAGTATTAAAATTCAAGAAAATCGTAATAAAGTTAAAAAATTTCATGTTTCCTATTTTTGTTTTAAGGAGAGATCAGCAGTTTTTTTCTTTATGTAATTTTGTGTTAATAAAATGTATGGTGACTCATATTTTTTTTACTTTCATTTAAGGAGTATTACATTGTCTATTAAATACAATTTATTGCATTAACCTATCATTTTTAGTTTCCGAGATTTTTAACATTCTTTAAGTGACCCGTATTCATTGCTCTCGAGTGTATATCCTGAGAGCTGTGGCGGAGAGCTATACTCCAAATATTCGGCATTTTATCCGGAGGTTGCTCAGGTAGAAAACATGTTTTCTTGCCTGCTCGTCCTCTGCGTCGAGTGTGCATTTTTTGTATTTTATTTTATTTTATACAGGCTACCCTTAACTACTACTAACACTAGAATATAAGTTGTTTGTAATACTAACATAATATGGATCTCTGTTATCTGTAATAAATGAATTTTAATTTAATTTAATTTAATTTAATTTAATTTAATTTAATTTAATTTAATTTAATTTAATAATACTCATAATCAGCCTATAATGTTCCCACTGCTGGGCCACAGGCCTCCTCTCTGTGAGAGGGAGTGGGCTGTTTATACCACACGGGCCCAGTGCGGGTTGGTGACTATCACATGTCTTCGAAGTTTTTGGTTCTAAGACATGCCGGTTTCCTCACAATGTTTTCCTTTACCGTTTTGAGAGCAGTCTTCAATAATACAATGCTTCGGAATTTGCATAGAAAACCAAATATTTACTAAAAATATTTACATAGTAGGTACACATAAATAAACTCGAGAATTATGTTATTAAGTTAGCAATAATATAAAGGAAATGGGGCAAACGCAATTTCCCTAATTTTATCGACGACATTTAAATGTAAAGGTTAGGTCACACGAGCGGAGCGCTGACGAATAATAACGCCCTCATGAATAAAGTTGGGGATAATCCACATTTTTTCGTTGCCGTGTTAAAAATAAACTCATCGTGAGTTATGAACACTACACTCATAATTATATAATATTTAAGAAACGCTAGTTAGCAGTTTGTGTTATTTATTAAGGACAAACGTGCATCTACTTGGGTTTATGCGAGAGTAAAATGTTTGACTTGGCTATATTTTGACATTGGCTTCCAAGTCTTTACCGACGGACGTTAGGTAAATAAGTAAGGTGTGGTAGGTAAACTTAGGAAAAAAGTCAAATACCTATCTAGGTAGAACTACTTGCACTCACACCATAAGTGGTCTCGCAGGAATCTATTACCTCCTAAAGTTACCAAAATCTTCACCAAGGCGTTTTTGTCATTTTTCACTTATGACGAATTTTCATCAGTAAGTCTGAACGTGATCAGCACATTCAAACCGCGTCAAGAGTTGTTAGTGTCAATAATTCCACAGCAATGATGACACTGACACCTCTGAGTTCGGCCTTTCTTTTCAGAGTTGTCAGATAGGAAATGGTCGGCATTTCCTATCTGACAACTCTCAATTAGTTAACAAAATTATGATAGACGAGTTAAAGTGTTAGTAGGTACATACAAACCTACTTACAGAAAGAAAATCATTTATCTTGAGATAGTTTTATAGGTGAATTTGTCATTATGCTCACGATTTTGTTAAGCCGGTTTGCTTGCACGATTATTTCCGCTGCCGCTCATTACCGTGACATGTGTTTCTGCCCTTATATAATTACTAAGGAAAATGTTCACCGGCTTTAATGCCCTTTAACCTAGCACTTACTTACACTTGGAATAAAGTATTGACTTATACCTACTTAGACTACCTCGTTGGTCTAGTGGTGGAGTGGTAACATGAGGCTCTGGGTTCGATTCCCGGGTTGAGCAAAGTATTATTGGGTTTTCCATCTGGAATTTCTTAGTAGAAGCCTGGAGTCTGAATTTGTGGTTTAGTCCCATCTCGGCACCCATGAATTTATTAAAGGTTACGAAAAATTCCCACCTCGGCACCCCGTCATGTTACATTGCTAAGTACAATCAAAACATCATGAAAACATAATCTAGTGAGTAAATCAACTACAGTACCTAGGTGACATCTACCAACCCGCACTGGGCCCGCGTGGTGGATTACGGCCCACTCCCTCTCATAGAGAGGAGGCCTGTGCCCCAGCAGTGGGAACATTAATAGGCTGATTATGTTATGTTATGTAAATCAACTTGATTATTTATTAAGAGCGTTTATTCTGAAAGGGGGCAACGTCGCAAATAAATGTCAAATATTTACCTGTTTTGATTAATTTGGATGTACTGCATGGAAATATGAAATGAAGCTACATTTCATATTTCTATACAGTATTAGTGCCAAATTTGGAAATTGGCATGGTCCGCTACTCAAATTTCAATTAGCGGAACATAACGCGATCCAGTTGAATTGAACTGCAGTTTCGCTGCTATGGTTTCGAGGCGGAGGTGTGCTGCTGGCGTTAACGGCTGAAAGACGAAATTTGACTCAGAGGTTAACCATGACTTGAGTTAGGACATATGATACTTTGTATCCCGGTAGTACGCTCCCGTGGGATAACCTCAAACGATTAATAATTTAACAGAACTTTCTGTTCAACTTACATATATTATGAACTAGCTTCTGCCCGCGGCTTCGCCCGCGTGGATGTCGGAAATTATCCCACAGGAACGTGTAACATGTCCTAAATCAGCGGGGTAATTGCGTAGCACTTACAATAGCAATGGGTTTCATTTTGACAGTTCAACAATTAATTGCGTTATTTATGTTATTTGTCGAACATAATTATTAAGCAATAGCTTCCACTCGGCGCTCTGGCGCGTCATCCCCTGGCTGGCCCGCCCCTCCACCCTCGTTCTGTGCGCCGTCGACTCAATATCGCAGGTCATTCTTATCGTTCTATTTTTTAAACTATTTGTCCAAATTACTTAGTGTAAAAGACAAACTTTATCTACATTAAATACCAAAAGCGATGAAGGTATTTATTTTGATAAGAATTAACTAAAAATACTCTAAAATATGCAATGTAAAAAAAGTATTCAATTTAACTGTATTTATTGCTCACGATAAAGGCTTCCACATAAAAGGTAGATAGATGCTGTCGCGGACTTTTATTTAGAACTCTTTAAGACAAACAATCCCACAACATATTTTCTTCATGTAACTCTAACGGTTTAGGCAGCGCACGCAGCATACGGTGGAGGTCTGCCCGGCTTGGGTGGACCAACGCCGTGTCCTCGTGGAGGCGATCGGCGGCGGTGGCCTCTCGCGTACGGCCCTGGTTCAGGCCATGGTGCGGAGCGAGAGGGCATGGCAAGCCGTCACCTCCTTCTGCAAAGCAGTAATGCTCGCGAAGGAGAAGGTGGAGCGCGCGAGGGAGTGGCAAAGGCCGCGCCCTACCAGCCCTAGCCGCCGCCGCCGTAGGAGACGTCCCGGGCGTCGGGAATTGATAGCCAAATTCCGGCCACCGTAGGCGCAGGCCTGCGGACGGAGAGCAACGGGCAGCTCGCCGTCCGATAAGGAACAGGCCCGGGTCGACGGCGCATCGTGTTCCACGCGCGCCTCAAAGAGATATCAAGGATCGAAGGAACACGTGTGGGTTTTAGTCAGTAAGAGTCTGACACGCCCTTCCGCTCCGCCCAGAGCGGGAGAAGTCATTGGATGATTAACCACGAAAAAAAAAAAAAAAAGGCAGCGCACGCAAAGATATATCTCAGAGGGCAGGAATTTTTCCGACTTACTTGATACTTATCGTTATATTATGGCCAAATCACGTAAAATCTTTATAAATTGTAGCCTATGTCTTATTCTAATGTATAAGCTACATTATTGTGAATTTTCATCAAAATCCGTTCAGTAGTTTTTGTGTGAAAGAGTAACAAACATCCATCCATCCATCCATCCTCACAAACTTTCGCATTTATAATATTAGTAGCATTAATGTAGGGCAGTGTTTTTCAACCTTTTTCATGACTTGACCCCAATAGTATGAAAAAAAATTTTCGCGACCTCGACCATTCGAGAACGATTTGAACTCAGTCGAGATTCCCGCTGAGTCGAAGTTTCTGCAGCACGAAATCTAGCCTGATGTTCCCGAGTTGCAGAGAGCCTTGCCTCACGACCTTCCTCAGATTCCTGTGATCGAACTAATCTCATCCTTTTAGCATTTCTGCTACATTGGGAGAGGTTGGATCTTCTTCGAGGCATTCTTCTTACAGTAAAATAGTACTTACTACTTAACACACAGTTATTTAGTAAACACGTACTATCGTAAACAATTAAATTATAAATACTTACAGATTATTTAAATACAGTCTAAAATTATCACAGTTTAAGTAATAAGTGTTAAAACGTGTAAACCAAACGTACTAACTTTATAGAACAAAAGAATTGCTAGAAAAATTAATTACTAACCTGAGCTAATAAACTTATACTTAATAAAGAAAATCAAGAAAAGAAATGCCTAACCTATACCAAATACTTATAATATTTATATACAAACCCTAAATAAAAATTAAGATAAGTATACCGAAAATCAAGGAAAGAAATGCCTAACCTATAACAAATGTTCGATGTGATTCTTTAAATTGACATAACTTTTTTATTTATGAACCCATTGACATGAAATAAACACTAAATGTTAAGTGAAGCTTACTACAATATATTAGTGAAAACCGCATCTAAATCGAATAAGCCGTTTCTGATATTAGCGTGCACAAACACACAGACAAACAGACAAACCGACAAACAGACAAACAGACAAACAGACAAACAGACAAAAAAAAAATTAATTACAATCTCGGGTTCAGCATCGATATAATAACAACCCCTGCTACTTTTTTTTCATTTATTTCCATTGTACAGACACCACTTTTCTACAATTTTATTATATGTATAGATATTTCATGAAATGCACGTGAATTATTTTGAGCGCGGCTCAAATCGTGGTCAACCACTTAGTTTTAAATAATTTATTCTGTTGTGTTACGCTGGAACACCGCTTAAATAAATAATTGTACGTGTTTGTTCATAACACGGTCATTTGTATGAATATTTTAAAAGAAAACAATTTGGTTTCTATATTATAAACCGGGTAGGTGAACAATTCATTTGAAATACAAATAATAAGTGTTTTAGTCATGTCACACAGTCAACCTTGCTGGTCACAGGAATACGACTCCCAATACACCAATTCACGCATATTATTGGCACACATAGCAGTAACAATGACATATTAGCCACCTTAAAGTACCTGCTATACGGTTGCCAACCGCCCCCGTCCGTCCCCGACAGCGGTGACCTTGATTGGCGACCGGCAAAGTTGTTTCAACGTTTTATCGTAAACACGGTTGTAAACCACCAAGGTCACCTCTGTCGGGACGCTGGTGGCGATCGTGTAGCAGGCGTTTTATGAATGTTTTACCTACAGTAGGTACTAAAAATTACATCACACAAATACACCAGATGTACCAAACAACACCCGAAACACTCTGGAAGTCGGCCGTGCCCGAGCCTCAAGATACAGACTAACTGTGTAGTTTGGGGTTCACTGGCAAATAATATTTTGTAACCTAACTATAGGTAATATTTTAAGCTACTCATGTCGTCTCAACTTGGTGTTAACATGTAAACCTGCTTACTGTATTACCTGGACGATAAACTATTTTTTATTTCTATTAAGAATTTAAAAGGCTGAACATCTACTTAACTATTTATTGTACTCGTCATTCAGCTATTTCTGTGACGATTGCCACTTTATATCTCCCCGAGTTAATAAAATAATTATATTTAATAAGGGAATTTGTTAAATGGGATAATATTTATTTATTTATTTTAACTTTTCACACTCAAAAAGGTACAAAGGCGGATAATATTAATTGAATTAATAACAAAAAAAAAAAATTACAAAAAATAATTCAAAACAGAAAAAAAATTGGTAAGTAAAATATATTTTTCAAGCCATATATAAATATTCATTTGCCTAGCCTTTTCCCAACTTTGTTAGGGTCGGCTTCCAGCTTAACCGGATGCAGCTGAATACCAGTATTTTACATGGAGCGACTGATTATCTGACCTGCACAACCCAGTTATTAGGTAATACGATACCCCTTGGTATGACTGGTTGTCAGAAGTTCGGGCTTCTGACGACCTGTAACGACTGTCAAAGATCCACGAATGACAGCCGGGACCAACAGCTTTACGTGATTTGCGAGGCACGGAGGGGTTGTATGTAAAGATGGCCATCCACGGTCCAACCGCGATAAGCGTAGCTTAAGGCGACGATAATCAACTTTTAATGATTTTATTTTACTGAAGATCACGTCTAAACGAGTAGTTTTAATGATTTGTTAAACATAATTATTATGTTTAATTAGAGCATTTTTTTTAATAACTTAATATAGGAATATTTTAGATTGTGATTATATTACATAGCGAAATTAATTTGTAAAGTTATGTCTAACGCGGATAAAAAACGGAGAAAAACGCAAAATCTATCAAGCGTATTTTTGTAAAACCTTCACCATTTTAAAGATAATGAAATTTTTGACCTTTTAGCAAACGTGTTTTATTAAAATACCTTTTGTTATAAGTATAATAAATTAATAATGCGTCTAATTTGGCTTTTTGATGGGCGAGTCCTATTACTGGCTGGACGTACGAAGCGTTGCGTGAGCTCAGTACAGAACACGAAAACAAACTACTCAAAGTCGCTGGCATATATCTGCGTCTTAACCGTGTCGATCGATGTCTGGCTGTTATTACTTAGCCATAAGCCCCAGGACGTTTGCCACTTAACCCCTTTTTTTTTTTGCCCAGCTATCCAAAAAAAAGATGCCTCTCCTAAAATATTGGGCTGTTATTCAAAATCAGGTACTGTAATTAAACGTTTTGGTAGGGTTGACAATTTAACGTAATCGCAGCCATTCGTTCGAGCCAACGACGCATTAGCCTGGAATATTCCCTCAACCATATTTTCTAGTTTGAAACTCATTCAACTGAAAATTTTCATCGATTTTATAGAGATTAATTTTCGGCAACTAGTTTGAAAACTGGCACGTTACTGCTTTACCGTCATGCAAGAATAGATCCTTACTTAATAATAGTTATACATAATTATAATAATATATTACAATTAAAGAGGTAAAATTTGTTTCTTTGTTTGTATGTAGGGGGTAATTTGCGGAACTACCAGTCGGATTACATTTTTTTTTTTGCATTCGATGGTCCAATTCTTGAGGAAGGTTATAGGCTCACGAACGAGAGCAGAAGCTGGTAACAAATAAAAATATGGCTGATTTTCTAGTGAAAAGCGTCCCAAAAACTTCGACGGGGTAATTCTGTAAAACACTTACAGTAGCAATGGCTATCATTTTGACAGTTCAACAACATACATTGCGTTATAAAAGGTGTTGAGCGGACAAATTTTTGGAACTTTAGAAGCAATGGATTAGCAATATCCTTCAAAATCGCGATTACGGTGCTGATCATGGTATTTATTTTATAGTTTTCATCTTGTTAATACAGACTCATTTGTGACCTTTGTTACTACAGTATTAAAATGGTGTTTCTGTTATTTACATAGGTATTCGTGCAAATTAGCAATGGATGATAAAATACATGTACAGTACGACACACCTTAGATGTAGCATCGGCAAAATTCGTAAAACCGATCACCATCCGAACTGAGTGCGCTTTCAAAATCACCAATCGCTATTACTGCTTTAGGTGAAAATGATCTTTCGAAAACGCAATAACTTGTAAAGTCTTATATCAAAATACATTCGTAAAATTGAAATGAATGAATGAAAATTTTCAAATCTATGCTACATCTAAGTTGTGTCGTACTGTACTTTTTTATCCATGCTGGATTGTCAGTCAAAATCAAACACCGCGTTTACACCAAGCTATAAAACATATATTTTATTTGATTTGTCTACTGTTTTCTTTTATCGTTGACACCTAAAACGAGAAGTAAAGAATAGCTGTATAAAACACTTGTAGAAAATTGGGCAAAAATTTATAAAATGTGAACAAAATAGGTTAACAAGACAAGTCTGAAAAAAACGTCAATACCGGATAAATATACATGTTTTTGACAAGACTTAAAACAAGTATCACAACTTGTATAGTTACGGGTGTAAATGTCAACACACAAACGTCAAAACATCAACAAATAATTTCGACAAGAATATCCGCTCCACTACTTCTTGAAGTAATTACTCATACAGATTGTAATTTTAGTCCTTAGTCAACATTTTTGGTACTTAATGTCTTTCGGTGTCAGCCGACCGTCAGTTGATGTCAAGATTATGGTAATCCCAGCACTATGCGACCTACATACCGAATTGTTTAGATTTTGAATTCAGAACAGCATGGCAACTGGCAGCACGTTTTTTTTTTCTATTGTGATGTTTGAAAGGTTTAAGAATGTGGCTTTTGGCGTGGAATAATGAAGTGAATGCGAGTTTCCTTGTTGAATTGTTTTGATCGAAGGTAGAGAGGTACCTTGAACCCTGTAAAAGTTAATATTATTATAAAAACACTGAGCTTTTAAGACAGGTCAGACATTTTTAGGTTCAAGAATATTTTCAATCAGCTGTGGTCACTGATTGGAAATATTCTTGATCATTTATCTTTTGAATTCAACGTTCTTCGTTACGATTGGTCTGGGCTACGCATTTCTTTTTGTATTTTGTTTCGACTCCCAAATGGTAATAATAAGTAGTTGTAAGATGATTTTCGCTCCCGCGATCTCGTCTCAAATGAAAAATTTAAAAATAAAACTTGCATCTGCACTCCGGTATTTTTAATTAGGTGCAAGCTTCCTTTCCAAGTAAATGCTGCTAATAACTTTACCTCATAATAACTTAATTATTAAAATGAGTAAACGAGGTTCACCGCGCTAGTATAAATAGTGCAAAATCGTGTTTCCTTTGCAGTCGCTTCGTGTAGAACTAATTAGCTACCTACCATATCTCTCGGATGAAGGAATACATACATCATAATGCTCGTTAATTATGCAGCTTGTTGAAATAGTTAATCCTTGTTTTATTAGGAACACAATAATGAAAACCTTCAAATGAAAAAATTAACGAACTGAACAAAACGAAATATTAAAAAGTTCTCTATTGCGGAGACGAATTAGGAAGCAGCATTTTATTTGATAGACAGTAAAATTGTATTGTCTATGAAATATGTATTTTAATCATCAGAACATCAGACCAAATAAAAAAACTAAGGTAGCGCTGCGGACAATACAGTGAAGCATGCCAAAAGTACACCGCTGTGCATACACACTCACATGCACACATTTACAACAATTTACAATCAAACTACACCTCACTAAGTGCACACATGTTTACGAAACCGGCCTCACGTCACTGTTGGCAGCGCTGTCTTAGTTTTTTATTTGGTCTGAGATCAGGAACGGAACGAATTCATTATCGGTTCAACTTGAAAAGTCCAGAGGAAGCCATCTAAAATAAGCTTGTAAGAATAAAAAATTCAAAAAATTATCGGCCGGCAACATTCTACAAAACAAATATCAATAAGGTGGTGTTCCATTTTTATTTAGAAGTTCAATCAAAATTTGAATATGGAACAGAATTGGAAAACAATCTTGTGTTCACTCTCACAGGCAATCAAACGAATAGTGATCCTGTGGGGAGTCTAGATTACACTCGTGTCCGGATTCCGGTAAGCTTTTGTGATTTTCCTGTGCGAGGAAATAGTTGTTTTGTATGAATTTCAGTTATTATTTAATTCTAGAATTGTTATTTTAATTGAACGAATCGTACAGCATACAATCCATTCATATTTAAATTGAAAAACTGAGGATTCTTAAATTTCTACTCTTAATGCCCGTTTTCACCTTCACTAAGTGACACTTAAATGAATCCCTAAATAAAGGTGCTGTTGGATTTTAGACTCAGCGCTAAGCCTAGCGTTGAAAATCCAACAGTGCACTTTTATTTAGGGAAATATTTAAGTGTCACTTAGTGAAGGTGAAAACGGGCATAAGTCTTCTAAAATGGTCATAAATGAATAAAAATCTATTATTTGGGTACAGTACGACCAATTTGGCAGATAATTTTTGTTGTGTTTATATTGACAGGACAATGTTTTTATCCCCGATTTTTTTAATGTACCGGGTATTTTGGGAATACACCCGAGCCACGCCGGCCACAGCCAGCCAGTAATAAATCAATATGGACCTAGTTTTTCAATTATTAATAGAAACTAGATCTAAAGCATACTCTACAATGCCATTAAAAATAAGAGATATATCTCAAAGGAAAATAATAAAGGAAATGTAACACAGACTATTACAAGATCTAAGTTGACCTGAGGACGTTTGCAATCTTATCAGGATTACACAATCTTTGATCCAATCCTTTATTTCCTTACAAAGGATAAGATTTTCGGTTATCCCCAGAGAACTATGTGATTCCTTTTGATTACAAGATGGCTTCTCACTTTCCTTCCTAACTAGTTTTTTCTTACGTGAGCACTAGGCATTCTCGGAAATTGTTTAAAAAATAATGAAATCAGTAGTCAAGTACCTACACGCTATAGTTATGAATTAAAAACGCTTTTCTTAAAAAAATAATTGATCTTCCATTTTCAATTCAAAAATAACGTTGTTTTGATAATAGGCAGAAATAAAATACACTCACACACAAAAGTTACATGCGGAGATTAACGTGTCCGTTACAGAGGCACGAAATAGATAGGTACAGTCACGACCATAAATACTTCTCAACTGAATTTCGCGTAAATGTAACGTATTTAATCTGCGTTCGCAATTTATTTGCCAAACATGTTTAAACAAACACGAGTTTTAGGAAAAACAACTGTAATGCCTACACATAAGGTTAAGTTTGCGCTACAACTTCAGATTTTTTATGACTTTTTCAACGGTACAAGTCAGTCTAAAATCAACGTTATTTACACTTTCATAAAGTTGATGTTTGTTTAAGTGGAAATAACATAAATTGGAAACAAAATTATAAATAGATAGACCTACTCATTACTGTACAGAAGGTCAACTCCGTACAACGAGCAAATAGGCACGTATTAGCTTGTCCACTCTGAAATGACGCGCCTCACTACCGCATTACCGAATACCGTGAGCGTAATTCGTTAGCGGGGCGCGTCATTTCAAACTGGACAAGGTATACCAATCGCGTCGCGTCATAGACACACTTCACGTACAGTGAATGCAAGCGCTCTCGCGACGGGCCTTTGAGTTAGCTTGAAATCTCCGTACGCACAGACGCCAGCACATCAACCTACTCCAACCTGTAAATTTTTCCCAATTAACATTGAACCTTATTTATTCTTTAACGATAAAGTTGAAAATCTATTAAAGAAATTTGACAGATTGTAGTAACTTGATGTGTTGGCGTCTGTACGTGTCGATGTGTACGTGCACTTGATTTCTCTCGATTTAAAGAGCCGGCCTTCTATACCCTATTTATTTTGTGACAGAGAGGTATCAATAGATATTTCCGCCATCAAATATGAATCTATTATCATGCTACACGGAATTAGGGACACGTCTAGTCACGAGGCCCGAGGGTTCTTTGAAAAGGATCTGCCTTTTATAAGCATGACGGGATAATATTCTTTCATTACTCAACCCAAATATTATAGTGTTGACAATTCAGTCGTGGAAAAAATCTCGTTAAAGATGAGTAGCCACTGTGGTCATTGTGATTAATATTCATATAACGACTTTGTTAGCTTCTAATAATCTATACATACATAGTATAAAACAGCAGAGAGCAGTGGTGGCCCAGTGGTAACGGCCCCGACTTCCGAGTTGTAGGTCGTGGGTTCGAACCCAAGCAGGCGCTTTACTTTGTGTTAATAATTTCATCACCACTGCTCTCAAAACGGTGAAGGAAAACATCGTGAGGAAACCGGCATGTTTTAGAACCAAAAAATTCGAAGACATGTGACATCTACCAACCCGCACTGGGCTCGCGTGGTAGATTACAGCCCACTCCCTCTCACAGAGAGGAGGCCTACTGTGTCCCAGCAGTGGGAACATTAATAGGCTGATGATGATGATGAGTATAAAACAAAGTCACTTTAGGTGTCTGTCTGTTTGCCCGCTTAGTTCTTCTAAACTACACGATCAATCGACCTTGATGAAGTTTCTGTTATAACTAGAATTTATTCCGAAAGGTTTCAAGTATAAAGTACACTAAGAGTTCTTTTTATGTTTTGTTTTTTAACACTAGGCGAAATGATTGAAAAACACAAAAATTGGTCATAACTTTTGAACCGTAAAAAATAGGACCGGCATTCAAGTTTGAAAATAATCTTCCCCACGCCCTTATTCAATTTGAAATACTTCCAGGGACACCCTAAATATTTGTAAATACGTTCTCGAAAACCTGAAAAAAGTTTCAATAATTGTTTATAAGGGCTAAAAATCAATTTAGCTAGGTCTTAATATCTGGAAAAATTCGTCGGTCGGCCAGGTACTGTATAATACAGGGTGTTAAAGTAATTGCGTGCCATAGCTTAGGGGTAGGTCCAGTATCGATAAAGGAAACTAGGAAAAAAAAAAAAACATTAAATAAAAATTGCAAGGTCAACCTAATTTAGTACCTACTAACTTAAAATAGCAATCAAATTAACTTAAAACATGAGTAAATAAGTTGATTTTTAATCTTTGTAAATACCTGATTCCAAACTAAATTAGGTCGACCTTGCAATTTTTTGAAATATTTTTTTTTTATATTATTTTTCTGGTTTTATTTTTTATTTTTCCTAGTTTCCTTTATTGATACTGAACCTACCCCTAAGCTATGGCACGCAATTACTTTAACACCCTGTATAATTATGTAAATAGTAGGTTAATAAATGACTAAATTGTTAATTGACTATATTTACTTTAAGTACAAAAATAAGCGAACTAAGTACTAAGTACCTACCTATTGAGTAGCACGGAAACCTTGATCTACGTAAGTGATAGAGGCATTTAAAAGAACTTCCACTTGAAACTGAAATTCAGTTATCAACATCACTTAGTAAACATTTTGATTAAGTATGTTATGATATTACTCAGTGAGTGACATGAATATAATATACTGGCAGATTACTATAGTAGCATATCTTCTATCTACTAATACAACTGATAATGTCAATATAGCACTACGCTTGGCTAACCGATTTGTCTAATAGATATGTACTGTACATTGTTGCTTGTGTACATTAGTTTGCTTGGTTGCCTTTGACCAAATAGGTACATAATGTACGTACATACATAGCCGTAGAATCAAATTGTTATCCCAAGTGAATAGGCAGAATCTACAGGGCATCAAATTCGAAGATTCAACAATCAGCTAAAAATGAAAAAGCCAATCTAATTAATTGATTCGGTTTTTGTCGATGTTTTATCAGAGCTTCTGAATAATGAACGATTACAATTCATTGAAAGATATTTGCATACCGTACAGCCTTTATAAATAAAATAAAATAAAATAAAAAAGCCTTTTATTTCTTGCGTAAACACATTACAGATACATTCATAAATTATTAATTATTATGGTTGATTCAATCATTGTTGTTTATAATTTATTATTCTTAATATTATTTATATTAATTAATACGATTTCTTATTATTATTACTATTGATAGTTAATAATTAATCTATAATCTAATCTATTATTAATTTTAATTTCTGTAATTACAGTATTACATTCTTCAGTTTTTTTTTTTTTTTTAGTTCGTTACTGTTAATTTTAATTACTATGTTGACATGCAAGAACCCCTTCTTATGTGAGGGTGGAAGTGAAAAAACCAATTTAATTAATTGATTCAGTTTAGCCTATAATGCACGTAGGGCTAGGGAGAGTACATAGTACACCCATATTTCGCTAGTTATGTTTTAAGTCCCAAGTAAGAGGGGGCGAGATTATTGCTATCAACCGGAAACGAATCCAGAATCTACGGAGGAGCTGCTACTGAGAGATTTTTGAAGTGAAAACTTATTTAGCGGCGTTGTGCACTTTTTTTGGGATGGGTAAAAAAATTTAACTCGCGTCAGGACGTGACCGTAAGATCCGTTGCCTAGCAACCGACAAAGTAAATATCAAAATAAATAGTCTTTGACATTACGTAAAGATTGCAAGGTAAGAAATTTTAACCATATTGATAGGTAAAAAAAGCAGTCAAAACATACTTCATGAAAAGTGTTTAAATAAATTGTTTATTTTTGTTAGACTATATTTTGAAAATAAATAAATATGCTACTACTACTAATGAATATTGTATTTAACCACTTAAATTATAGTACTTATATACTGATAAATAAAGCAATTCGTGCGAAATTATTCCATAATCATTCCAAAATATTCAAAAATGCACAGCGTTAATGTTCAAGTTTTCACTTCTGCCGGCACTCCCGGAGTGCAACACGTTGTTTATTTTTTTATGGAAAAACCCAATAATACTTTGCCCTACTAGGGGACCGATGAGAGCTTGTTGTTTTTTTTTTGACGGACGCATTGCTTTTTAAATGGCCGAGTTCACACGCATCACGAATCGTGAAAAATTAAGGACAAGAGTCTTAAATCACGTATCATCTTAAAAATCAGGTTTGTCAAAAAATATGAATCCAGTTTTTTTTTGTGACGGATCCAATGAAGCGCTTCCAAGACTGAACTCTGAATGACGAATCAAGTGTGAACATCTAATCGGATATTTTGACGAATCGCGAAAAATCTCGTTTCCGTATGTGAACGTGCATCCGTCATGACGTATCGTCAATGACGGGTCCAGCGTGAATGAGCTCTTATTTAAAAGTGTCAATTTGCCCGTTTCTGACGAGTAAATTCGGGCGAATCATTAATAAGCCGAATTTTGTGCAGTTTTCATTTACCAAAAGCAGTATCCCACCAAAACAACAGGACAGTTTTGACGACCCACTCGGGAAGGGAATAGTGACCCATCTTAACACCAAACAATTAAAAGTAGTTAAATTTGAAAATGGGACCATACTGTGGTGAATTCCCAGTTTGAGTTCATTAAACTCGGTTAGTAGGGTCTAACAGGAGTATTAGTAATTCATTTCTCGTTAGGAGTCCACCTCAAGTGCAGTTTGTATGGAAACGTTTGAAACTACCTAATTATTCACACTCGGTTTCATATCATTGTTTGATTGTTAATCACCTGATTGATTGTCACAACGGACCGTTATGTTTGAGTTTCTAGTGTTTTGCCAGGTATGAACTAAGTTTCCAAAGAGGTGGCACGCGGTGTTCAATGCGCGCTTTTATAGGAGGACGTGAGGTCGTGGAATCGGCCGCATTTGGTGACGGGTCCAGCTAGGCATGGCTGTCTGATACCAGTCGGGGGTGCGGTGAATGTACAAGTATCTCCCGGGCCCCCGAAACATGGTAGTAGTAGGAACAGTGGAGTTTTAGGTGAGACTCGATAGAAGTCCGACATAACTGTCCGTTCTCCGAGGACAGAGGGTATACATGAGAATTTCCCCATGGAAAAAGGAACCCTTATAAGATCACTGCTCTCTTGTCCGTCTGTCTGTCCGTGTGTCACCTCTCCGTGTCCCCGTGTGTGTTCTCAGGAACGGGTAGACCTAGCATGTTGATATTTATACCAGATACTGAAGTTTATAGTCCCTATTAGGTGTATAAAAACCAAGGTCCTGAGTCAACACGATAAAAAGATATGGGCAAATTTAGATTTTCGCGAAAACTTGCAAGTACCAAAATTTACCTTAAATTCAACTTTTTTATTTTCCGGAATTATCCCTTTTTGTGCTGTAAGACCTTTGCTTTTACCAAAATTGTCAATTCTAGGTCAACCGGAAGTACCCTATAATTTTCGGGTCGAAAACCTATATGGTAGTTCCCGTTGATCTAGAATCACAAAATTTTACAAAAAGCAAGGTCTTACAGCACAAATAAGGAGCCTTAATTTTCAACTCCTTTATTTGTGCTGTCACTGCCACTGCCATACATACATAGTTGACGCCAATTAAGATAGTCCTCTGAGTTGTATGGGCGCTCATACAATTTAGAGGACTAGTTTCTGGGCACAGAACTATTTAGGTACACACGGCTGCACATCAACCTATACATTTCCAGTATACGCTGATCTCGCATTGTACGGAAATCCTGTACAATGCCAGATCAGCTGATACTGGAAATATATAGCTTGATGTGTAGCCGTGTGTACCTATGTGAATGAAGCTCCTTACGGAACCCTTGGTGCGCGAGTCCGACTCGCTCTTGACCGTTCTTCAGATCTTAGGTCAAAATATCTTATCTCGCCAGCTCCTGAAGTAAATAAATTGAAATTTTGTTAAATAGATAAATGTAAAATTTTCACTGAATATGATGCTATTGCGGTGATTACACTTTATGATTGTGAAAAAACCGTCTTGTATAAAAGCATTGAGTCATAACAAGATAAAGCATTTGGACCATTATTATCTGATCTATATTTTGATACAGTATTTCTATTTATATCTGATACAGTAAAACTTCATTGTTTTATTTCACCTTGTTAATGTCTTATCAACCTTTTTACAGTAGTTTCATCATATAATATAGTATCTACAGTGTTTAAAAATATCTAAGTATTAATCATAATCATAGTGATTTCGAATAGCAACTTATTTTTTGCCTTCCGTATGTATAAATATAAATAGGGCTGTGGCAATCTGAAATGCGACTTATCAGCCAATTTGATGACAGAAACTTATCTCAAAATGGAAAATACAATGCTCGCAGTTCAGGCCCTGGTTTATTAGACGTCTTTGACGAAGACAGCGGTACTGAAATACGCTACAGTTGTACTCTTCAAGATAGCTTGATAAATTAATTTGAAGCCTCCTTGTCTCCTTGTTCACAATTTTCTCTGGTGACACACAAGTATTGCTCTAGGTACAGCCCAGCAAGATGCAATCTGGTATTTTTCCTTATAGTGTGCATTCTGAAAGTGGAAAACGTCGTAAATAGCTGTCAAATATTTCGCTGTTTTTGATTAATTTGGCAATATTACTGTATGGAAATATTAAATATCGCTAACTTTTGAACTAAAATATTGATTATGAAATGCAATAATTAATATCGTAACATCGACGAATATTTAGTTTTAGATGTAAAAAAAGTATCTTTTGCACCTAAAATGGTTACAAACATCAAATTCAGTGTTTTAATTATTGCAATATTCATCATTCATATTTTAGATCACTAGTTAGCCATATTGCAACTTAATCAAAACAGGTAAATATTTGACAGCTATTTGCGACGTTGCCAACTTTCATGTTGAGAATCATCGTCAATAAACATATTCTCCGAACTGGTTAATAACCAACACGCCGGTAATTTTCCTTTAATGCATTGATGTGCACTTATCCACTGCAATAACAAAATAAATAACCCAAAAAATAATTACTTTTATTGTAAAAAAACCGATGATGTCAGAGATTACCAATCGCAGCACTTTTTAGTAAGTAATTTTAGTACAGTAGGCTGCATTTCAGTAATTAATAACACTTCGACCTTGAGCTGGCCTAGCGTAGTAAGGATTTTCGATCGAATAAGAGACCAGCGTGTACTAGTTTTTATCTGACTACGGCAAAGACAAAGGAGGGTTATGATTTTAACAGGCTATGTATGTTAGTATGTGTGTCATCATCATCATCATCATCAGCCTATTAATGTTCCCACTGCTGGGACACAGGCCTCCTCTCTGTGAGAGGGAGTGGGCTGTAATCTACCACGCGGGCCCAGTGCGGGTTTGTACATGTCACATAATATCTTCGAATTTTTGGTTCTAAGACATGCCGGTTTCCTCACGACGTTTTCCTTCACCGTTTTGAGAGCAGTAGTGATGAAATTATTTACACAAAGTAAAGCGCCTGCTTGGGTTCGAACCCACGACCTACACTCGTAAGTCGGGGCCATTACCACAGGGCCATCACTGCTCTCAATGCATCAATGTATGTGTGTATGTTCATCTATTCCTTCATAACTCCTAAACTACTCGTCGTATTTTGACAGACGAGGTATCATTAGAAGCGTCACACAGAAAGACAAATAAAAAATCTGAAGTCACACTTAATCTGTTCGATTTATGCCCTAACATGATGTGTGACTTCGGATTTTTGAAATGAAAACTTCTTTTGGCGCACCGCACACAGATTTTTCCGTAGGTAGTAGGTTAGGCTGATCCGTCACGCTCTGAGGTGAACCCCGAGTTCACCCGATCGAGCCTTTCACCTCATCGCCGAGTGTACCCAAGCGAGAGCTTAAAACAATGAAGTTTTCACTTCTGCCGTGCGGTCTAAGCATACACTCTTTTTTTTTATTTGTCTGTCTGTGATGTCTAGTTTATACCTTTTTAGTTGGAGTTTTTTTTTTTTTTTTGTAGTAGTGTTCTTAATTTTAATTTTTTGTTACCACTGTCGTGCGGCCGTGCGTACCAAACATAGTTCGGTATCAAAAGGTATTAATTTTTATCTCCGACGAAGATTACAAGTGCTTTAGATTTCAGTGAGAATGATAACATGCTCTATAGATGAGTTCAGTGGAAATTTTGATGTTTTATTTGAGTAATACCAGGCCCAGGATTTGAGTAATTTATAACAAAAACGTGCAGAACTTGGTTGTTTTTTATTTTCGATTACTCTAATTTCGTTTTGTGTTTTGAACCGCCCATCTGTAGAATCTAAGTAACATCATCTAGAATGTGTATTCAATTCAATAAACTCAACATAAAACTACCTGATAATTTAGATGTGTTCTTTGGTTCCCTGCCGCAATTTAAACCCTTCATGCGCAGTCATTTAATAAAAAATGGGCAATGTCATACTTATTTGATCTTATTTTAGTCTTTATGGATATTTGTTTAAGTCAGTGTTTTGTTCTTTTTATTTTGACTTAAGAGGGTTTATTCTGAAAGTTGGCAACGTCGCAAATAGATGTCAAATATTTCGCTGTTTTGATTAATTTCATAATATTTCTGTATAGAAATAAAAAATGTGGCTAACTAGCGAACTAGAATATTGATTATGAAATGCAACAATTAATATCGTAACATCGAATAGTTAGTTTTAGATGTAAAAAAAGTATTTGGAAACTTTCCAAATGCCTTTTTTGCACCTAAAACGGGTACAACATCAAATTCAATGTTATAATTGTAATTCATTATTAAAATTCTAGTTAGTCAGTCCGAAGCCGTATTTAGGCTATAGATAATATCTTCCAGCAACACCAAATTATATTTATATTTAATTAAGCTGTCGGCTAATTGTTGTAGTTGTCGAATAATTAATTAATACTCAAGGGAGTTGGTTAAGTAAGACGATTGGGTAGGTAGGTATATAAGTAAACAGGCCTAACTTCACGCATAAATGAAGGACGGTACGATACAATTTAGAAGTACCATCGTCGAAATTTGTTAAACAAGATCGCTTCTTAACTTAGTTAAAATAAATTCGGGTAGTATAAATGTATAATAAGTTACTTATCATTTTCAATTGAGATTTTTAATTGTTTAAAGTTAATTTTTATTTTTGTTTATTTGTTTTAATTAAAAATACAATATTTTTTAATTTTTTTTTTTAATTTTAAGAAAAACTATTAAGAAATTAATCAATTAATTGGTAGGTATTATTTGTAGAATAAAAGTACCTATATTACTATAATAACATAGTAATAATTTAAATTGTGTCACAGCCAAGAAAGTTGAATAACTCGCACATAACATAACATCACGCCTGAATTCCCTGAAGGGTTAGGCAGAGGTGCACCTATAGTACACACACATCTCGCCAGTAAAATGTAAGTGCCATCTACAAGGAGTGAGCCTTTTGCCTTCAAACGAGACTCCGGGCTGCTACTGAGCAATTCCAGATGGAAAAGCCCAATAACACTTTACCCGACCCGGGAATCGAACCGAGGACCTCATGCTCAGCAGTAATGCTTGCTACTATGTATTTCAACAAGAGAAAGAAGTCATAACTCGAAAATAAGCGATAGCCACATCATATATTATTCTGTGGCCGGAAAATGTATGAAAAGTGGCCGTCACTGACCGCTATCTAGCAATCGCTTAGTGGCTGTTTGCGGATACACATAATGGTTTTGATCGTTAGATCAGAACATCGATGTAATGTAACCTCTTAGTTGTGCCCTATTGTACCTATTGCACGCGTAGCATGACAACAGTAGAAACGCGTTTTGTCGACGAAAGAATAGACAATAATGACAGATAAACAATAACAGTCTGTAATTTTGTCTATTCTTCCGTCGACAAAACCCGTTTCTATTCCGAAAAACGGGTTTTGAAATCAACACGATTACCATGACCACTCATGCTAAGCGTGCTGATCTGTGTTCAAAATAAAATAAGCAGATCGCCTGTTTATTATCTGGAAGTTTTTCATCATCATCATCATCAGCCTACTACAGCAGTTCACTGCTGGACAGCTCGATACTCGGCAACTCTCATCAAGCTTCTACCAGCGACCCTGCGAAGTTCATCGCTCCACCTAGCCTTAGTTGATAATTGTAACTCGATTAATTCCCTAAAGTTGTTGTGATTTAAAGTGTTAGTCCACTACTCGAATATCGCGTAGCAAAACATGACGCGAGCCAGTTGAATTGAGCTACGGCGGTTTCTCTGCTATGGTTTCGCAGAGGAAGCTACCGGCAAAAAGGTACGATTTTCTATTATTTTGGTGTGTTTAAAAAAAGTTGTATAAGTTTGTAGGTAGGTCAGTTTTTGATGTTTTTTAGACTAGATAGGTACCTAATTCAAGCACTCGCATTAAGAAAGAAAGAAAATGTTGATTTAAATTGTCACCTCTAAACATTCTACAATATTTTTATTAATTTCTGAAAAGTCCTTTCTGCAGCGTAGTCTCCAATTAAAAACTCCAAAGCTGTTAATGGCCAGCAAATAATATAACTTCCTTTCGTAATAATTTCAATAGAATCACATTAATCCCCTTGCCTCGTTGACCCAGAACACTCCTAAGTGTGAACAAAAATAATCTTGAAAATAATATTTATTTTTCTGTTTCAACGCGCGATTTTATTTGCACAGAGGGATGAAATAAATGGCGCAATTAGGATGAGAAGGAAATGAAGTGTATAGTTGATTCAATTGTATGGTGCCAGGTGTTTGAAATGGAAAATTTTCAGGAAAAAATCTTTTTCAGCCATGAATTTTAAAACCCTAATGATGAGATCGTTGACTGAGATTACTGTACGTTGATTATCGTAATAATGATGGTCTCTTATAATTAAGTTGACAAGAGATTTAAAAACTCATGCAGACAGACAAAATTTATCAAAAATTAATTTAAAAAAAAGGGGGACCCCCCGTCCCCCTTTTAAAGTTAATTTTAATACATTTTCTTGAATATTCAGATGAACATGCTTTTGGAGGCCAGATTTAAGATAGCAATCTTTTCAGATAAAATAGTATATTGGTTATATTATTTTGAAAAATTATGATAATATGTAAGTTATTCAACAAGTAGATAGGTCTTCTTACTTGAGGCTCCTCTTCTTTTTTGAGACACACTCGATAAAAATATCCGCCCAATAACCAAGGTTACTAAACCCTGGGGGAAGGTTTAGTGAACATTGTAAAAGTAAGGTACCGTCTAATAAGGTAATGGTTTGATAGCAAACAGCCTTATTGGGCATGTAACAGACGAGGGTACTCGAACAGGGCTCGAATCTTAATGAGTTTCCTTATTGAGTAGGAACCAATTTTTAGGCTTATTGCTGGAAGTTATTATTGAAGTCTTTTTACAGACTTAGGCTGCCTGTCCACTGGAGCGGAGAGGAGAAAAGAGGAGCGGAGATGTGCCAATATTAACCAATAGAATCTTGACTCAGGATCACTGATCTAAACTCAGGGGCGGAGTCAAGATTCTATTGGTTAATATTGGCACATCTCCGCTCCTCTTTTCTCCTCTCCGCTCCAGTGGACAGGCAGCCTTACAAATGGGAAATTTCAGCATACTCGAAATACGTACGTACGTACGTAATGTGGAATGGAAAATTAAATGCCTACGATTTTTGTTAATAATTAATTTTATTAGATATCCTACTAATATTTTTTTTACTAATATTATAAATGTGATACTTTGTATGTTGGGATGTTTGTTACTCAATCACGCAAAAACGGCTGAACGGATTTGGATGAAATATTGCACACATATTGTTTGTATTATAACCTGAATTAACACAAAGAATACTTTTTATCCCGGTAGTACGATCCCATGGGATAATAATTTCTAATCTCCACGCGGGCGAAGCCGCGAGCGAAAACTAGTTATAAAATAAATAAATACAGATTTTTATTAAAACAGCCAAATTGAGCATAAAAATAATCTGGCTTGATGCTAATGATGGTGCAGTTTTGAAACTGTTTTAACATGCTTTATAAAAAAAACATATTTTTTTTATAAAATACTTGTAGTCGTCATTTTTTTTAATTAAAAAATATCACAGTTGCGGCACAAGATCTCTAATATATCTTTTTCTAGACCCAACTATTTACGACAATACACAACATAAACGCTAATAACTCATGTAGGTAATGTTAATAGGTACCCCCGGATCTTTAGTCCGCACTTAACACAACGGAAGACCTCTTATATATCTTCATGAAAAAAACCAGCACACATCGTTAGCTCACCCAATTCCGTCCATCCTTAGAAATGGCCTCATGTACTTAAGTTTTTCCTAGAGATGAACCATTGAACATTGCCTAGGCTCATTAATTCGGGCAATATTCATGAACAGGCCTCAGAGCAATAGTTAGGGCGTGTCGTGCAAATATATCAAAATGTAAGGAGACGCTTCGTTTAACTAAGAGCCTGGTCAAATTGGCCATTTGGTGTGGCTCAGTGACAAATAATTGGAACCTTTGGTGGGGAATGCTCATTTGTTTTGTGGATTTGATTTTGGAAAGGATTTTTTTTTGTGTAGAAGTGCTGTGACTCTCATTTGTTTTTTCGATTTAATTTTGGATCCCGAGGATCCGACCTAGGAACGACCTTCACCCATCTGTATATTGGATTAAAAGTATTTTGAATCTTTAGTATGTTAGAAAACATATCGCAATGGGGTGTCTAAAAAATTCCTAGCCAGACTGTGTTTAATAAATATTCAAAAATTACTTTTTTTTTTTACTTTCAAAGATATACACCAATTTAAAGAGCTGCCCAATCCAACTGGATCCTTCTATTGGCTTCTTTCTCAAAGTTGACTACTGAGCCGGATGACTTGCCAAACATGCAGACTAATGCAGAGGAATATCATATTCTATGTTAACAATGCAAATGAAAAAAACCAATTTCGGAATGAGTCTTATTGAGATTAAAACAGTGCACTCGAAAAATCCCTTTCAATGTTTCTAGCACAGATCAGAATGTACGGACACGGTTCGTTGATTTAAAAGGCTCAACTCGACACATTGAACTCAATGGTTCTTTTTGGCACTGCAGTGTTAGGGGAAAAGCAAAAACGAGGTTCATGCAGCCCTGGTATTTTTGCTGGAATGTTTTCCGTGAGGCAAAGTGAATCTGTGTGTTCAGAGGCCCTAGCATGAACGCGCGACATAAACGTAGTGTAGCTTACGATTTTGAATCGAAAATACAACTATCTTACAACATTTTGGTTAATTTTTTTCGACAAACACAATAATTCTCAACCATAGATATGAATAAAGTCTTGAAACAAAGTATTTTTTTAATTGTTTAATTTTTTTTTAAACGTTATGCTCTACGATCGAAAAAAATTTTTTGCCCCATTTCTGTAACTGTTTTTATTGTTACACTCCTGCTAGTACACAGAACCTACTTAATTTATATACCATTGTATAGATGATTAAATGGAGATTAATACTGTACTTTTTAACAATTGATTTAATGCAGCAGAAATGGAAAAAGCATAAAAATTGTTGAAAAAAAATTCCTGTCCGTCAATTTATGAACCCTGAAAACATTGTAGCTTGCGATAAAATCAATTAATTGAGTCAATTTTTTTTTATAAATTTTTTAGGTAGAAGGAACCCTATTGAAAATGGCTCTTTTATTCAAAGTAGTTTAATTATAATTAATAAAATACTAACTAAAATATAATATCTTTATCTAAATATTTCCAACCTTTGACTTGATGTCCGTAAGTTGCCTAGCAACCGCCAAGTAAATATCTTTGTCAGTCGTTGACATTACGACTTCATGAAAAGTGATAAATTGTTCATTTTTAAACTATGTTTTGAATTTCTTTTTCGTTTATGAATGAGTGATAAGTATGAGGCGTGCACTTTTGGATTTTTTTTACTACGAGTAGAACGGTAAAGTTCTTGGCCTACATCTCACCTGATGATCAGTGATGAAGGTGGAAGCAAGAATCCTCAACCACGGGGGAACTAGCTATCTTACCTCAAACTGCCGAAACACACACTGATAATATTGTTGCTATGACGACAGCCTTCGATAAGATAAGAGAGATTATATTTTATGCAAAATGAGTTTTTCAATTTTAAAATCGATTTTTCGTTACGTTTACTCTGTGCAGTCGTGCTAGGCCCGCAGTACGTTCTACATAGAGTTCTATAGTTTGAAGTAAATCGTTTGATTCTGATTGAAAAACCAGACGAGATTTGATTTTAGGCAAGGTAAAATGTAAAAAAGAGCGAAACGTGAGCCTATCCAATTTAAAAACGGGAAACTATTCCACATTTCTTTTCGCTGGTATTGAATAACATAACACACGCCTGCGTTCCCCGAAGAGTTTGGCAGAGGTGCACCTTTAGTACACCCACATTTCGCCAGTTATGTTTAAGTCCCATGTAATAGGAGGCGAGTCTATTGCCATCAACCGGGCACATAATAATTATCAACTACGTGCAGCTACAGAAAAATTCAAAAAATTTATATTAAATTAAATTTCTGCTTTAAAAAACAAAACACATGACACAACCCATTACTTCCTCAACCTTCTTTGAAACAACACCATGCCACCACCTTCCAAGCCATAGCGTTTAAACAATTGGTTCCCTGTGTACAATTGGTAAACTGTGGACCATTCACACTGAAACTGGTACATTTGTACACCACGCTGATAACAAAAGTATATGAAAGTCGACAAAGGAATATAAATTGGCGGACAGTCGTATGTGAATGGCCGTGGTCGGTTTTGGGCACTGGCTTAAGGGATAAAAGGTAGCGGGTTAGACCTTTCAGTTATCTAGGCGATATAAATGGGACCTTATTATATTGCACGAAAGCTGATATTTGTATTTTATAGGCTCCTCGTCCAATTGTTTTACTATTTTTTTTTCGTTTTCCGGATAGTGAAACTTAATATTTACCTATCTACGAACTCTAACCTAATAACTAAAGTTACCACGAACATTTTCGTTATTCTTGATAATGTAACTTTTTATAACCTTTACTTTTCCTTTTTTTTCAGGTAAGTACGAAGTGGTATCAAATACTTATAACAACGCAGCCCACCCACGATTTGTAACCAACCAAAAATTGGGTAAGCAAATACTCACAAATAAATAAACGAGGAATGCAAATAACAGGAAATTGCGTAACGTTAATACAACAAAAATATATCTTCATAAAATTATTGTTTTCGTTTGCCCATTGTTTATATGAAGCTAGCAACCGGCAAGTTAAAGTGGCAGTGGGCTGGCCATGTTTGTCGCAGGACCGATGGCCAGTGGAGGAGGTGAGTCCTGGAGTGGATACCGCATATCGGTGATCGAAGTGTGGGATGCCCCCAGCTAGATGGACCAACGACCTTAAAAAGGCGGCTTGGACCGACTGGATGCGGAAGGCGAAGAATAGAGTTCTGTGGCGCAGTCTGGGATAAGCCCAGGTCCAGCAGTGGACTGTGATAGGCTAAGTTGGTTTAATTAAAAGGTATAGGCAAGCAAATCGAAGGTCCACCTAATCGAAAGTGGTTAACTTTACCAGTTACCCACAAACGTGAAGATCTACGAGAAGACACAGTTCACGATTGAAAGAGAATATTATCGCGGTTTCTTATGACTTAAAAACACCCGAATTCGTTACAGCTCGTTTTATTGACTGACAATAGTCAAATTGATTGACCGACCTCCGTAGAGAGACCGCGAATGAAATGTGAGCAGTTTTGAGACTTACCTATCAGCATTTTGACCGAAGAATTTATAAAATATAAAAGATAATTTATTGTCAAGCATGCGTTTACATACAAATCGAGCATGCATGATCTTAATTATTGGTAAAAAGTCCGTACATATTTTGCCTGATGACGCGTACAATTTTATTTTTATTTTTTTATTTAGCGATAAGTCCAGCTTTGTTCATTATGGAGCTTAAATAATATTCGGTTCACGTTTTTAATGGGAATTGCGAAGAGGATCATTTACGTGTTCAACGATACTGGATGAAGGGATTAAACACAATTAATTTGTGTTCATAAAAGCTTGTTAATTTTATTTTACGAAAACAAAATAACGCCCACAAACGTTGGGTAAACAGAAAAATTACTGCGAATTAAAAATAAAATACTAAAACGTTCAGAACGTTTGTGTTTGTTTTAAGTTAACTTTATTGCTTTGGTGTTAGATTTTGCCCAAATGTGGAAAAATTTATCAACAAAATATCGTAGTTTTTTGTACAGAAACCTATAACAAATTATTTTAACATTTAGGTACAATATTTAATTGTATTCATACGATAAAAATATAAAAACAGGATAAAATTCTTATACTAAAATAACTAAGAAACTATTAAAATTAAAATATAATATCCTAACCACAATGCCGCCAGTCTCTTGGGTATATAACCAGTTAAGTCGGCAGCGGTGCAGAGGAATTTTTCGACGCCATATAGTTTGTTAATAGTTTTAGTTAGGTTAGGTACAATTGTATCAAATGACATCAGCATCAAACATATTCAACACGTTTCTACTTCAAATATTTACATTTCTAGAAAACATCATGTTTTATTGATCGAATTCATTATGCAATCAGGTTGAAACATCGCGTCTACTGGTACTTAGCATTTAATTTAACGGGAAAGATTCCACACCGATCCAATGTTTATTTAAAATCGGTAGGAGAATAATTATTGAAGAATTTAAAATCAACAGTGGCTATTTTTCTACGATCAATGATTGTTCGTAGCACTCACCCCTTAGGCCTTGAGCGATGTGAAATGCGACTCGCGTCAGGCCGCATCCTTTCCAAAAGCAATAGTCGCGCGTCCACTCTGAAATGACGCGCCCCACTACCGCATATATGCACACGGTAATGCGGATTTCTATGGCTAATACGGTTGTGGGGCGCGTCATTTTAGAGTGGACGTGCTATGCACGATCGTTGCGCTCTTTTATATGACTATGACATAGTAGCACGAAGAACCAAGTCGCCTTTGTACGTCAAAATTCATACGAACGATCGCGTCAATCGCGTACTCACGCGACAATGGCTTTTATTTAGGACGGGTCAAGCAGCAAGGGTGCGCGCAGCTGTTTTCGTCCATCGTCGCTACGCAAGTCGCGTGGGTTGGCTAGTGGCATGCTCTAACCAACTTCTTTCATTTGTTTTCCCCGCGGTCGCTGTCGCAAGACGCGAGTCGCTTGAGTGTGTGTATGTATTTCTGTCACCCTGGTACTTTTCAAAACAACAAATGATTCAATTTCAAAACCTGTAGCTATTTTTAACATTATTGAGCTATGTAGTAAGTCGCTTAAGCACCTAGTTCCAGATCATTTCTGCTTTCCTGGTAGTTTTAATAAGTTAACAATTAGGATACATGAATTTTAAAACGTCTATCGATATCATTTATTACGAATCCTTCACGTTTTATGTTTCATCGTTGGTGCGTTTCGAGGAACAAAAGTAACATTTTGAATTGGATTTTGTTAACGCACCTAAATAATGCGTTTCGAGGAATACTTGCTTTCCAAAGTTGCTGTGCTTCGAGGAATACCCCCTTTTCTTATAATTTTGATCAATTCAAGCTATTTAATATAATTTTATTGCTCAAGAAACGATAAAAGGCCGCTTTGACACGCCTCATTTGGACTATGCAACAATTGGGCTTAAAACGCTCTAAGCTTATGAATTAGTATTATGTAGGTAGTAAGAAAAAATATTCTGATAATAGTCACGTCACTAGAATATCAATTTTTTTTTAAAGATTTAGTTTTGCCAAGGTTAGCAGTTATTTCCCCTTTTTCAAGTAACTGTTATTTTAAGAGTATACTGTCGCAGACAGATAAATAAATTCGGACATTATTTGAATAGATTTGTATTCTAACAAGTCGTTGTATACACAAGTATTATGCCTATTGCCAAGGTTAGCTGTCTCCCCTTTTTCAAGAAACAGTTATTTTAAGAGTGTCACTCACGGTTAAATAAATTCGGACATTTGCTTTGAATACCAAGTCAGTAGCTTGATCAATGGATATAATGTACAGACGCCAGTACATCCAGTTACTACAATCTGTCAAATTTCTTTAATAGATTTTCAACTTTACCGCTAAAGAATAAGGTTCAATGTTGATTGAGAAAATTTGACAGATTGGAGTAGGTTGATGTGCTGGCGTCTGTACAATATGGCCGATATGACTTGACAGTTCCGAACATCGCGCACAAGGCTGCGCAATAACATTTTTTAGGAACCAAATGGTGACATGAGGCGAGTGTGAGTGAGAGAACATGCGCGAAAGTTCCTAGTGCCTATGTTCAGACCTGTCAGGTTAGGGCTTGTACCCAAAACTGCGAATTGGCGCGATGCAAATTCGCAACGCAGAAGCTTCGGAAGAAATTCTAAATCTAATCTTAGGGACCCGTCGCTGATTTTTGCGTTGCGACGTCGCTTCGCAGTTTTATGTACAAGCCCTTATATCGGCTGTATTGTACGGGTTGGTAGATTTTATGCTTTTATAGTATTACCCATTGTACCATGCCTTAAGGGGACACGTGTTTCGCTAAGAATTTTAATGATAAAGGTTAAAAATTCAAGGATATTTTTTACTTAAAGAAATAAGAACAAGTTTAACAGATGGTTCGATTTGAAACAAGTTTAGGGGTAATCTGAATAGGCAGATGACCGTTACACCTTTTATGACAATGGCTATTGGCAGATAAGCGCGACGCGACTCCGGTAGAACAATTTCCATAGAAATTTTTCCACCAGAGTCGTGTCGCGCCCGCCCCATCGCGTCGCGTCGCGTTAGTCTGCAGCCTTTAGGCTAAAAAAAATTCTATTAGTAAAAAGTTAGATCATTTTACAATTGATTTGTTTGGCAGATTACATTGCAACTTAGTACTGCCTATACTACTTTTTACAAGATTGAATGAATTCAATACAGCGTCAAGGTTATAAGAACATTTACGTCATATATTTTTGGCAGTGAATAGCTTTACCTAACATATTTACCATTATTTTTATCGAGATGAACGCAACAAAAACGTACGTAACACGCAAAAGTAGGTACCATACCAGAGAGCTTCGCATTCTTTGACTTTGTAATGGACGAATAATTTGAATAATGAATTCTATAGCGCAGACTAATAACGGTAGCATACATTTGAAAATGGAATCACAAAGAGTGGTGTACTTTATAGCTACTCCCTTACAAAGAGCTGCCTCGGTTATTTTTTGTTCTTTTTATAAAATTCAGTTGAATTGAAATAACCAGTTGAAATTAAATATTTTTTAACGATATCGTTTTGGTTCGTTGTTCAAACACCTTTTGTAAAGGTTTGAGTGTGCATAATCTTAAAATTGCATAATGAGTGTTCAGTTATTAGTTTTTTAGAAGAGGTTTTTTATTTCAGATTAATTTAATAAATAAACCGATAGGTTGGCATTCAGTTTGATTCGAAGAATGTAACGACAAAATATCACTATACATAAAATCGTTTTAGTAAATTATAGAATCGGAGATAAAATAACATAAAAATGTAGTTTAATAGCATAGTACGACTTTTGACTTCGCCCGCGTACCTACTCAAGAGTTCAAAATTATGCAAAGTATGACAAAGCACACTAGGAAAGTACTTAAATAAAAAGTTTGAATCTCAATTTGTACCCGCAGTAGATATAACTAAGTATGAATTAAAACAATCATAATATTCATTCAATTAATACCACAACTCAAAACTCTATTATTTAATTATTCATATCAATGTAACTTTAACTATGCAAAGGATAATATATTCGCATTAAATTAGAACGTAACGTTACTTTAGTGACCGTTCGTCCGCATTCAACAGTTAGTTACGTGAAATGGGACTGAAATAATATTTCACATTATTTTCCTCAAACTGGACCCATTTCGAGATGAAAATATCTCATTCTATCACCTTGCTCAAGGGCATCGAAAATAACGGCCGTTTATAATATTTTGGATAGATAGAATATTTGTATAAATTATTACGTGTTTACTGTTTGACCGCCACCAATGAACTCTGTTTAGCTCCGGCAGGTCCGAATGTTATTTTGTAGACTCTGTCGAGCGCCGTTAGCCGGCGCTGGTGTCCCGATTAGTCAACTTAGTAACGTATTTCCAACTTATATGTTTATTTTTTTTTTGTGTACTAAACATTCATTATAAATATCCTCCCATATGATGGACCGATGAGCTTGTCAAGGCCGCAAGAATCTGGATGCGGGAAGCACAGAACCGGTCGAAGTGGCGGTGCTTGGGGGAGACCTATGTCCAGCAGTGGACGTCTTTCGGCTGATATGATGATACATTAAATTTTATTTTTGGAATTTGAGCAGGAATAGTAGGCACCTCATTAAGATTTGTAGTTGCCTGAGTGGACACCGCGTATCGGCAAGCGTAGTGTGGCGCCAAGTAGATGGACCGACCTTTAAAAGGTGGCTGGGATAGACTGGATGGGGAAGGCGGAGGACAGGGTGTTATGGCGCAGCCTGGGAGAGACCTATGACCAGCAGTGGACTGCTGCATTAATAACAAATCAATAAGCCTAGCCTTTTTCCATACTATGTTGGGGTCGGCTACCATTCTAACTAGATGCAGCTGAATACCATTATTTTACATGGAGCGACTGCCTATCTTACCTCCACAACCCAGTAACTGGGTAATATGATACCCCTTGGCTTACCAAGGGGTATCACATCAGTCTCTTACTCGTAAGACTGGTGTCAGACTTTAAGGCTTCTAACTACCCGTAATGACTGTCACAGATCTACAAATGACAGCTTGGAACAACGGCTTAACGTGCTTTCCGAGGCATAGAGGGGTCTTGGTATGTAAAGATGGTCAACCATCCACTGACCAACCCCGGCAAGCGTAGCTTAACCTGATGGATCGACCCGTGCGGCTGTTATAACTTAGCCACGAGCTCCTCCTTAGCCACGAGCGTCTCCGTATTAATAACAAATAATAAAAATTAAATTAAATTAAAAATTAAAGTCACATAAAAATCGTGATTTCTGCGGCGTTTTTTTTTCGGTTTTAATAATGGCAATGCATACAAACGTCTAACTAATAGGTACTGTACGGTGGTAAGAAACCCTTCGTGTGCGAGTCCACCTCGCACTTAGCCGCTTTTTTCCATGCCCCTATATTTTACGAAAAGATTTTTATAAGGTTCACAAAGAGCCGTTAATGGTAAAATCATTTCTTAGTTTACGGCTTCGAGTTTAATCTCTTTTCCTTTTAAGAGACTAACTTCATAAAACATGACAGGTTCTTTTATAACTGAGTCTATTTTTGAAACTTTTTACCAAAATAATGTCTAAGACAAAATATAATAAGAAAAAGAATATCTTTTGTAACTTTTCGGTTTATTTAAGTTTTTCTGAAGATTCTTCGAACCGGTAATGATATTGTTGAACAAAGAATTGATTGTAAATTTAAATATTTTTAGAAGGTGTATAATGGCAAAAAATCATTTTTTTATTTTTTTATTTCACCTAAACCTACATGATGTGCACATTATGATAAATCACCTAGGTGCACGGTTCCAATTGGTTGTTTCCTATGGAGAAGAACCGGTAAAAAACTTTAAGAAATAATTGGCTTTTACAATATTTTAAAATAATAATAAGTATGTGTGTGTAGTGTTAATAGGTATGGAAGGACAACTAAGCCTGGTAGCAAAGATTTTAACTTTTATAACAAAACACCACGCCTTGTTTCCTCGAGGGGTTAGGCAGAGGTGTTCCCATAGTAGATACACCCAGATTTCGCCAGTTATGTTTAAGTCCCATGTAATAGATGGCGAGCCTATTGTCATCCACCGGGCACAAATCCAGACTCCAGGCTGCTACTGAGAAATTCCAGATAGAAAAACCCAATAACACTTTGCCCGACCTGGGAATCAAACCCGGGACCTCATGCTCAACAGTAGCGTTTGCGACCAACGAAGCAGGCATTTAACTTTTATGTTGTTTGTAAATACCTATACATATGTATAATTTTCAGCAGTATTATACATAGGGCAGGCATTATACAAACAGGCTGAAAGCTTTTTGTTTGACAGTATGTTTTGAGATGCCATTTCATAATCATAATATTTCAATATCGACACTATCGACATCGTCACAATACATTCACAAATATCCTTGTTATATTAACGTGAACGTCTCTCACTATATTATTTAAACAAGGGTGACAGCCCTATTAAGATATTCATCATTCATCATCATCATAATTTCAGCCGAAAGACGTCCAGTCCAGTCCAGACCAGTTTTGTGCTTCCCGCATCCAGCGGATTCCTGCGGCCTTCACAAAGTCATCTATCCAATCCATCTTGTGGGAAGCCTTCCAACGCTACTACATCTTCCGATGCGTAGTCGCCACTCCAGAACTTTTCGGCCCCATCGGCCATCTGTTCTGCGAGTAATGTGCCCTGCCCATGGTAATTCTTTGGACAATGTTGCTTAATTACTTTGGTTCTCGACCGGATCTCTTCATTTCTGATTCTATCACGTAGGGAAACTCCCAAGCATAGCCCTCTCCATTGCCCTTTGGGAGATTTTTAACCTTCTAATAACGCCCGTATTTTAAATGTCATCATTATCATTAGCCTATTAATGTTCCCACTGCTGGGACACAGGCCTCCTCTCTGTGAGAGGGAGTGGGCCGTAATCCACCACGCGGGCCCAGTGCGGGTTGGTAGATGTTACATGTCTTCGAATTTTTGGTTCTGAGACATGCCGATTTCCTCACGATGTTTTCCTTCACCGTTTTGAGAGCAGAGGTGATGAAATTATTTACACAAAGTAAAGCGCCTGCTTGGGTTTGAACCCACGACCTACAACTCGTAAGTCGGGCCCGTTACTACTGCTTTAAAATCATTAAAATTATCATCGGTAGTACCTATACATTTCGGGATTCAAATTTTATATCTGTTTCCTTTAAAAGTACCTTCAGTTTCCACTACAATTCATTTTAGTCACGACCCAACCCGAAATTAGGGTAAACTGAAAGGTCTGTGGTTTCGCTACATTTCCCTTCGACGCTTTTAGCTCTTCTAAAAGCATCATAAACCTGGTTATATCCACTAGTTTAATTACAAAGATTTCACTTTAAATATTCTCTCGGCGAACAACGGGTTAATTTTTAATCGCGCAGTCGAATTAACCCTTGTCCAAGACGCAGGCCTCGGGCTTTTATAAAACGGCACTGAAGAATAATTTGTCGTCCGCCTTTCCTACTTTTGTCTGAAAAATTATACAGTTCTTTCGACGTTGGAGAAAGAACCTTGATTTAAAGGAATAAGGTTTTATTTCTCTTGTTATAAAAAATCTGTCGTGACTTATTCAACGTTCCGAGTTTATTGTTTCATAATTTCCTCGCGAACGCTCCGTAAGATGTTATTTGCAGGGTTTTTTTCTCAATTTATGACATTATGGTGTTATAAATGTTTAAGGACTGGAAGAGGGTCAGCGAGAAATTTTGTTATTTTTTTTACAAAAATTGCTCATAATAAGCCGTGCTCTTTTCTTATAAGGTTCTTTTCTTGTTTTAAAAGGTTACTGACCTTTTTTGGAATAAGAAGCTGAAATAATACAACATTTTACTTGGAAGAAGTTATTGTCAATTCGTTGGCAAACGTATAGTGATTTATTGTCATTTCCGTAAAAAAAAAACACATAAACCTATTGGGCACTTATGAAACGTCAGAAGCTAGGTGCACGATTTCAGTGTTAATAGGTATGGCAGGACAGTGTAGGTCTTTCAACAAGTAGCAAATACTACGTAAAAAAATAGAAAATTATAATATCTACAATCTACAGGCCTACAACATTCTCAAAATAGAAAAGAATCTTCTATATAAATAAAATAATTAAAAAAAACACTACAAAGTGAAGAATTACTTTAATTACGGAAGTCGGTGTTTTGAATTTTCATTTTTTGCCACCGACTTCCGAAATTAAAGTTGTTTTTCACTTTGTAGTGTTTTTTTGGAAGTCAGTTGTTTTATTTTTGTAAAAAGTTTTTATTTTTCACGATTAAGTTGTGGTACCAACCCCACACAAACTCGAACACCTGCTATGTAAATAACAGTGACAGGAAGTTATCATATATTATATCCATAAAGACTAAGTGGGAAAAATACGTATTAAAGTTAACTCAAAAATTATCCAAGCTGAGTTAATAAAATTTATACGGGACCACCTCGAGAGCATATGCCTAATCTTTAAAAAAAAAAAAAAATATTTTAAATTGGTTCACAATAGTGTGTTATTCAAAACTCAAACTCAAACTCAAACTCAAAGCATTTATTTCAAATAAACCAATTACAGGTACTTTTGAATTGTCAAGGGGTCGGTCAGTCAGAAAGATGAAGCTAGTTGCCCATTCCAAAGCGTAGTAGGTTCCTATGGAGAAGAACGGGCAAGAAACTCCACGGACACTCTTTTAAATTAAAATATTGTTACAAAATATTGGTTACATCATTCATGTTGAAATTAAACATGTGAGAACAATGTAGAAAGACGTGCAAGTTAAAAGCGTCCGTAATAAAAAACAATTCAAAAATTAAAAATTAAAATAAGCCATGGCAGCTAAGAGATGACCAGTCCCTACTGACGGCGCCCGTTCACGAACATGACGCATGGATCAGCACCATTTAGCTCAACCATTTTGAAGGGAACTTAATGATCCAACACACACGCCACCACCAGCGAGACACTTAAGTGAGTATGACATACTCTCAGCCATCAGGGCTCATTCAAGTCAATGAAAGACATACCCAATAATGGTAGTTTTGTAAAATGGTCACAGTGCTCACACATGTGCAATGCAATTATACAATACTAAGAGATTGAATTTATACAATGCAAAGATAGTTTTTGCAATCTTCAGCGGCTCCAACAATATTTTCGATGCTAATCAACTAGTTTATGCGCCCTTGTGGAGCTGGACCAGCGTTGAGCCAAGCATTTTTGTCAGCGATGTAATCCCCCAATTTATAATATGCTTGGCAGCATAGTGTGCGTTTTATACAAGATTTAAATTTGGTTTCATTTAGTTCGAGTATGTGGGGAGGTATTTTATTGTAACATTTTAAACAGTACCCCATGAAGGATGAGTCTACTTTAGCCAGTCTGAAACCAGGTTGAACTAATTTGTCCCTATTTCTAGTACTATAATTGTGCCTTTCACCTCTTTTACTGAAAAGATTAAGATTTTTCCTAACGTACATGATGTTTTCATAGATATATTGACAAGCTACTGTCATGATGTTAATATTTTTAAACAGCTCCCTAAGAGAATCGCGCCTACGGAGACCATATATTGCTCTGATGGCTCTTTTCTGCAGAATAAAAATAGAATCGATGTCTGCAGCTCGTCCCCATAGTAAAATACCGTAAGACATGATACTATGAAAGTAACTGAAATAGACTAGCCTCGCGGTATCTACATCAGTAAATTGACGGATCTTTCTTACAGCATATGCTGCTGAACTTAGCCGTCCTGCAAGAGAGGTTAAATGAGGACCCCATTGCAGCCTGGAGTCGAGCGTAATCCCCAGGAAAACAGTTTTATCAACGAATTCTAGTTTCTCCTTATTCAATACTATATCACAATCAGTACTTTTAACATTCGGTAAAGCAAATCTTATGCATTTAGTTTTTTTTCCATTTAACACTAAATTATTAGCAGTGAACCAATTTTGGACCTGCAGTAGGGCGTTATTTACGTCGTCAAAATTTGATGCACGTCTATTTATCTTAAAAATTAGGGAAGTATCGTCAGCAAATAACACCATTTGTGGTTGGTTTTTTAATAAATGGGGTAGATCATTTATATAAACTAAAAAGAGGAAAGGCCCCAAAATCGAGCCTTGTGGAACACCCATTTTTACTTTTAGACCGAGTGAATTGACACCATTAATTTGAACTTGCTGTTGTCTATCATTTAAATAAGATTTTACTAAACTGAGCGCAAGTTTACCTAGTCCGTAATGCTCAAGTTTCAAGAGTAAGGTTTCATGATTTACGCAGTCAAATGCCTTGGAGAGGTCACAAAAGATTCCTATGGCATCTTGGGCCTCCTCCCACGCTGTAAATATGTGTTTTAATAAGCTGACCCCGGCGTCAGTCGTACAACGTCCTTTGGTGAAACCATATTGCTGATCGTGTAAGATTTGGTTGGTGTTAAAATGATTAAGCATTTGGTTGAGCATTACCTTTTCGAACACCTTGCTGAATACCGGCAACACGGATACTGGTCTATAATTGTTGGTGTCTTTACTGTCCCCAGATTTAAAAAGTGGTATAACCTTACTATATTTCATTAAATCCGGGAAGACTCCTTGGTCCACACACAAATTAAATATTAAAGCCAAATATGGTGCAATAGTCTCGATTATTGATGTACAAACTTTGATAGATAACCCCCATAGATCTTCGGTCAATTTGATTTTAATTTGCCGAAAAGCTTTTATAACTATCATAGGGTTTATATGTTTAAATTGAAATTCAACCGGGCAGCCTGGAACGTTTGCTCTTAATAAATCAATTGAGACATCGGGTGAAGAATTTAAAGCTTCCGTCGTTTTAGATGGTATATCAGTAAAGAAATGTACAAATTCTTGAGCTACTTCTAAGTTAGAGCTTATGGCACCGCGTGAAGTCTCCAATATGTACTCACTGTTCCGTATTTTTTTCCTATTAGTTTCATTATTTATGACTTTCCAAACTGTTTTTATTTTATTTTCTGCTGATTTGATCTTGTTGCTAATGTACAGGGCTTTAGCTATCTTGCAGGTATTTCTAAAAATTTTGGAATATGTAGCAACATACTTGTTGAAAGTTTCAGTGTTAATGTAAGGTTTAAGGCCGTACAGCTCGAACAGTCTTTCCCTACTTATCCTTATACCTCTTGTTGCCCAGTCACTAAATATAAAATTGGGGCAAATATTTTTTGTTTTCTTTTCAAAGGTTTTATTGAATTCTGTATCCACTACTGAAAAGAAATCCTCATACAATTTATTTGCATCGACCATATTAAGGCCCAGAACGTTTAATTTATTATTTAAGGTACTATTGAATCTATTTAATTTGCCAGTTGTTATTGGTCTAAATTGTATTTGCACTTTTTGCAAAGGTGTTTTAAACTTAAAAGTTACCGTTTGTCCACTGTGATCAGACGGCAAATAATTTACGATGGATTTAGCTAAATAATCACAATCGCAGAAGACATTATCGATACAAGTAGCAGAAGTTGGAGTTACTCTAGTCGGTTCAGCAAAAATATTAGATAAATTGAACGATTTAAAAAGGCTTAGTAATCTACTGCTATTTAAATTATTTTCCAGAATATTAATATTAAAATCACCACAAATAATTGCGGCTTTGTTACTGGATGCAAGTTTTGCTAGGACATCTTCCATTATTGACTCAAATAAAGAAAAGTTCTGATAATTAGGGGGTCTGTACACGCACACTACAACATGCTTTTCCAGCTCAACACAGGACAGTTCAATGCAATGTTCAACTGATAAATCAACTATGTCATTACGTTGCTTAGATTTTAAACAATTTTTTATTAGGATTAGAGATCCTCCACGTAGCATAGATTTACGATTAAAACAACTGCCCATACTATAGTTCTCATAATTAATTAGCATTTGGTAATCCTTTAACCAATGTTCAGTAAAACAAACAATGTCATACTTTGTTTTTTCTAAAAACAATTCAATTTCTAATAATTTGGAAGAAATACCTTGAATATTTTGATGAAATAATTTCAAGGCATTCTGCTGATCTCCTTTTTGATAATTATTTATTTTAGAGCCAGAAGACACCTTGTTGTTGTTAGTTATAAGAATATTCTTACTGGTACCTTCTGTTGTCTTACAAACTAGTTTAAATCCGGAGTAGACCCCAAGACTTCAATGTCATCACCAGGCAGTGAGCTCATAGTGAGTGAGGTACATGGAATCTCCTTCGTACAATTTGTATATATATTTATAGCATTTGAGCTACATTTATTCAGGGTCACAACTTTATCATTAGTACTATTACTAACCATTGTGGTGTTAATAACACAAGACTTCGACATACTACCTATGTCTGAGTTTATATAAAAAGCTAATAGCCTTGCTATTATGTGTCTAAAACTAATAGGCAGATACACAGTACCCCTAGTCGATTTCAACGTTTCCACAAAAATGTTGGTGTCAAGAAATACAAGCTTGTCACTATTATGACTAACTAAAAAGTGCATATGGTTATTAAGCATATGAATATAATTATTTTGTCTGTTTGTCAATCTTTCAAAATATGGGAAAGCACACAATATTATTTTACTGCAATTTAACTTTAGCAACTCAGTTACACAGTCAGTAATTTCTTCTTTTTTTACATTAGAACTATTACCTACAAATACAGTAATGTTGGTTTTAGGATTGTATACCGTTCCTGTTACTGATGCCATTATTTGTTTGTAGGTTGACCCTGGCATACAATAATTTTGTGTAGGATAATGCAGGTTGTTACTAATTAATTTACCTAATCCTCTTCCCATACTATCTGAGAACATAACTGAATTATAACAATCATTACTACTGAAAGATGGAAAACTATCAATCTCTGGCTGTACCAATTGAGATAGATTGTGTACTAAACCAGATAAATCTTGGTTGAGGATACAATCTTGAGACAAATTCTCAGTCTGGGACGGGTCCTCCGTTTCCTCAGGCTGGACAGCATCAGGGTTTGAAACCTTCTGACAAGTACACTGACACATAACTAACTCATTAGCAGCAAGAATATGTTCTTTAATTTGGTTCTGAGAACCCACATATTTAATGTAAAGGGAACTAAGTCTGCCCTCAAGTACCTGTATGTCAGACTGTAAGCGCTGTGTATCAATTTCATAGATTTTTTTGCTGTCTTCTAATTTGATTTGATAATTGCTTAATTTATTGATTAGATCAACACGTTCTTTTCTCATAGGAATATTCTTGGAAAAGTGTTTCTGTTGTTTTCTAATTCGATTACATTTTCTGATTATTCTATTCAATTTTGCATATTTTTTCAATTTCCTATGACTAACTTTATAACTATAATTCTGTTTTAGCAAAGAATCTTCAGTAAGATCAATAGTTATTATGGGATTAGGGTTACAATTAATATTTAATAATTCATTATATAAGTGGTTAGTTTGCTTAACCTGAGAACATTCATTTTCTTTCTCTAACTGAATAATACGACTATTAGCATGAATTAATTCGTCTTCAAGGTCCCTAACTTTGCTTAAAGCCTCCTCATATAAATTACTACAATTACTGAAACCATCCGTGACCACCTTCAGTTGATCGCGTTCATCAACAACATTCAGATATTGCTGATGTAGGTCTACCAGCTCCCGTTTAAGGCTTGAGTTTTTGTCGACTATCTTCTTAACTTCCTCCTCACTTTCGTCATTCTCTTGTAACAATTGTTTACATTGGAGGTTCGACGCTTCAAGTTTTTGGAGGGCCGTTCTTAATTTAAGCTCCATATCCTGAGCAGTAGCCTTACGGGTCATCACAGGCATGGTTTCAGGATTTGTTACTGAAATTAGAATAAAGAAACGGTGAGAACAAGTAAGACAGACAATATAAATAAAGGTGGAAATGGAAGGAAAAATGGGAGAAGTAAGCGTTGTTTAGTGGTGAAATAAGGTAGGCTACTGAATTGGTTTGAAGAGCTATTATCAAAGCTATATTATTATCAAATTGAATGTACAATTTTGATGCTTTTATTACTTTAGGATTTTACTTTTCCTTATGTGGGTAGGTTGACTAGATTTTAAAGATATAATTATTTGATTTTAACTTATAACGACAAAGCAAAAAGAAAGATCATGAACGTTTTTATTGTTGCAGTTATAATAAAGATTAGATTGAGAATAAAAGAAGCTTCGCTAAGATACGTTTTCTACGATGTAAACAACGCGATTTAGACCCAATGCAGAGTGCTAAATCAGCGAACTATTTATGTTAAGACTTAACGAGGACATGTAACAGAGTTAAAGTGACGATTGTGTGCTATTATATAGTAAAAGTAAAGCAATACTCCCCGTTTATTATTATTATTATTATAATAGTGACGGAGGAATCGGTGAACATTGAACATACATTTAAAAAAAACACGCTACGAACATTAAAGCTCCTCATTTTTGGAATTCGGTTAAAAATAGAAACCTATTTATACCAAATGATATGACTGCCATTAAAACTGTAACAAATCTGAATAAATATCATGTCCAAAATTGTAACAAATCTGAATAAATATCATGTCCAAAATTGTAACAAATCTGAATAAATATCATGTCCAAAATTGTAACAAATCTGAATAAATATCATGTCCAAAATTGTAACAAATTTGAATAAATATCATGTCCAAAATTGTAACAAATCTGAATAAATATCATGTCCAAAATTGTAACAAATCTGAATAAATATCATGTCCAAAATTGATGCTAAGGTAAAGCTTCGTAGACAAAGTACTAGCTTTAACGACTGTTTGCTGTAAAAATCCTATAGTCCTATGACTACGAGACAGACAGACAGACAGACAAACTTGACTATTCAAGCCTTTGCGTAACGTAAACTGAAACATTTTGAAGGATATCGCTAATCCATTGCTTCATATGATCGAAAAATTTGTCAGGTCAACAACGTAAATAACGCAATCAATGTTGTTGAACTGCTGTAGTGAAACAGATTGTGAAAATACTACATATTTTGTTTAAAACTTCATAAATCATAAAATATGCATTTCTGTATGTCTACGGTGGTGTCAAGGTGTTTTGTAAGACAGTAGCTCGTAAAGTTCATGTTTCGACGCCATAAAGTAAAATGATGAGTTCAGGGCTGACGTCACCCTTTTGACATTATGGTGTTAGCATGAAAATCATAAAAATGTTCAGGAGTACGACACAATAAAGTGTGTATTAAAAACTTAATGAGTACCTATGTTATGTAGTAGAAGCATCTAAAGAGCTATGAGGAACAGGGTCTATAGAAAGGGGAGGATCCTCCGACCAGATGGGTATCGTGTCTCGTGGGCAACCGCCCGACGATTGATGTCGGGAAGTTATATACGCTTATCGCGCGGTAAACTCTGCTTGCGCGGTGCTGAATTTCGTGTGACGTCAATGTGATGTGAAATTCGCACATGTGGCGATGTAGATACCGCTACACATCTATCTAATACATCCTTATAACCAAATAGTTTTATTTTATTTTATTTACACCAATGCCATAATTCCTATAAAAAAGTTTCTGAAACAGTTAGCTTATTGCAAACATTAAAACAACCAGTGTCATAGTAACCATAATACTTATCATCCAAACGAGTGTTATAATGTTGTACTTTTCATAATGCATTATTTTTTGCATCAAACAGCCACATTCTTGCTACTCAATTCGAGGTATTTTTATGACTTTCAAAAAAAGAACATCGTCATGCACGCGCACCACAGCAAAGTAATTTAAAAAAAACTTATAGATTATTCGAATTCACGTCATATTCCGCCATTTTGGTTCGGTATTAGTATTGCAAAATTTTATTACTTTGTTTTTTAAAGAGAATTCATAGTGGGTGTAGATAAAGTCTTGTATACAACTGTACATAATTGGGTATTAAAACACTCATGTGATACTTTTATCAACCTACATTCGTGTTGTAATACCCCTTATTATACAACAGTTGAATAATAGTACATTATGATACGAGTGCTGTATACTGACTATCCACTTCTTTTAAAATCTTTTCTACGTCTTCTAATTCGATAGAGAGAAAGATAAAGTGTGAATTTGGTCAAAATGGTAATCCAAGATAGCGGCTCTGAAGATTTTCTCATTTTTCGTCATGGGTGTCGTTTTCGTAGATTTCGACGGTTTTAAAGCCGATAGTGATGTCAAAATAAAAATCCAAGAGGAAAAAGGAGAAAATTTTTGTAGCCGCTATCTTAGATATCCATTTTGATGAAATTCACACTCTCTCTTTCTCTCTCTGTCGAAAGTGAAGAAGACAGACGCATGAATTCCACTTTACGAGCAAGTGTGTTGAAAATAACTATTTGTACAGGCCGTTATAAATCAATTACAAGTGAATTCCTAAACATTGTCTATACCAGATCTTACTTGAGTTATTCTCAAACTCAAACTCAAAGCATTTATTTCAATTAAACCATTTACAGGCACTTTTGAGTCGTCAAAGAGTCGGTCAGTTAGTCAGAAAGTTGAAGCTAGTAGCCCATTCCAAAAAGTATTTATTAAAACAGTAAGTACAAGCTTATACTGCTTCAGACTTTAAAGCTTTGTGCAGCCCAGCGCGATTTTTCACGCGACGCGACACCGGTTATTATTATACCGTGAAGTTTTCTTAGAAATTGTATTGTTCGTGTCGCGTCACGCGACAAGTCACGCTGGTCTGCAAAAGCCTTAAAGATCCTAATTTGCTCATTTTAACTTATCGTATTTTTTAAGTGTATAAAGATAATCCCTGTGTGTCCTGGTTTCGATTCCCGAGTCGGTCAAAGTGTTATTGGGTTTTTCCATCTGAAATTTCTCAGTAGCAGCCCGGAGTCTGGATTTGTGCACAGTTGTTGGCAATAGTCTCGCCCCCTATTACATGGGACTTAAACATAACTGGCGAAATGTGGGTGTACTATAATAGGTACAGGCGTGAAGTTATGTGTTATGTTATAAAGGTAATTTGCAACACCTCTGTACCTACGTATTTTTCTGTCAATGTCTACTTGTCCTTTTATATCTGTGTACGTGAACCGTTGATTAAATAATTTGATAACGTAACATTCATACCAGCATAGAATTGCTTTAAGGCTGAGGCTACATTAGGCCGCGACGCGACCTGCGACACATGAGCGATTAAAACAAATATTCATTTATTTGTTTTATCGCAATCACAAATAAATGAATGCTCACGAATATGGCTACACCGTACATCAAATATTACGAGCGATTTTTTATTTCTTTATGCGATAGGAACAATATTACTGTAATCACGACGGCATCGCGGCATCGGCTACATCAACAATCAACATATCAGCGAAATTGAAGCGAATTTACTAGAAAATTTCTCACTTGCGCGACTAGTTTAATAGTGCTATTAAATATGCGTGTGGCTACATTATGCGTATAGTACGCCACGATGAATGATTTGATCGAATTAATTGCATGTGTAACCACGTCATCACCGATTTTCGCTTATAATGTAGCCATACCATGTTTATCTCGTCGTTTCGCTCTTCCAGTCACATCGCCAATCGCTGCCTACTGTAACCTCAGCCTAAGGCCTCCTAGTTTGAGAGACAGGGTTTATATTTTTGTAGTATAGATTTTTGTAGTCTGTCAACGTTTGTATAAACAATTGTGTATAATTTTAGTATATCTACTAGTAGTGTTCAACCTGTGTCTATGTATTGTTTTTGGATAAATAAACATTATTATTATTGGAAACAAAGTTATTCATTAACAACATAGATTTATAACATTTATTGGTTTTGTTACTCAACTTTTTGGTACAACAATAAACAATAACTTCCTACGCAAAATAACTGCGTAATTCAATATAATCTACGTCAGAAACAAAAGTACTATATGTACCGACAACTCAGTACTTATTCGACCTATGTGTCAATCACCCGGTAGATTTATCCTTTTCAATATATCAGTGCGAGTACTGTAGTCTGTTACACTACCGTGCATCGAAGGGGAACATAAACGATTTTATTTTTTGTTATAAAACACATGTTTACGGTATTGTCTGAGCTGGCATTTGCTTACAATATTCTGTGTCGGATGTCGTTAAGATTTTCTTTTTTTTGTACTGAAGTACTTAAAGTTATATGTACCTACGGACGAATTTTAGTGAAGGTTTATGTCAAGAAGGCATTGGAATAAAAAAATCATTTTTACGACCGGAAATTTTTAAGTGACAACTTTTACGATTAAAAAGTTAATCATAAGCTGCTTAACCGGGGTTTTTAATTTATGCTTTTTCCTTCTTGTTATAATTATGTATTCGGAGAAAAAATTTTATTTTGGTTTTCAATTTCCGCAACGAGAATGCTACCGCCCGCCGTTGAGGCGTCGACCGAAAATACAAATTGCTAATTTAAATATGTATCAGTGTTTTTATTTCTGTGGAAGAAAATTAAAATCTGATTGGTCGTGTTGATTGGTATCTGTGTTTATTTTGTTTGCTCGTTAATGCACCCACTAAAATATGTGTGTGTGTGTGTGTCTTATACCATAAAGAAGACGTTTAACAACATAACTGAAGTTTATTTATTAACACACGTAAATGCAGTCAGTTTGTTGTCTTAATCGAGCTTGAATGTTACAAATATTTTTTACCAGTATTAGCAGACTCCTGATAGTCTCTTTTTAACCACCAAACACCGGTGCTTAGAACATAAATCCTATTGAAGCCAACGCATAAAAGTCCACAGTCCCATTTACCGGATTTGTTTTCACGCAGAATCTGTGTACATTATTTTGTCCGCCATTTTATTTCATGCAATAAACCCTGTTGAGATTTATTCGAGTACAATAAAATTAAGTCTAGGTTAAGTTAACCCTGACAGTCGATGGTGGATGGTGCCAACTGAATAAAGGAAAATCCTCGATGTTTCGTGGGTCTAGTGGTCGCAAGCGCTACTGCTGAGCATGAGGTCCTGGGTACGATTCCCAGGTCGGGTAAAGTGTTATTAGGTTTTTCCATCAGACTCAGTAGCACACCGGACTCTGGAATAGTGCCCGGTTGATGGCAATAGGGTCGCTGCTTATGGGACTTTAACATAACTGGCGAGATGTGGGTGTACTACTCGTATAGGTACACCTCTGCTTAACCCTGCGGGGAATACAGTCGTGATGTTATGTTATGTTAAGTTTCATGGGAGTCGAAATGTTTATGTGCATAAAATAAGTCTTAAAACGGTGCATGAATTGGGTGCATATGGAAAATAGTGACGTTAAAACCAATGAAGAAGATTTCAGTAGATAAACGAATAGACTGTAAGGCGGAGACTGACTTGTAACGTTCGTTTGTAATGTATCGAAGTGTCTAGTCGTCCGCTAAACGGATGAATAAAAAAAAAAATTGTCGTCCGAATATCGGACGAATGTTATTCGTCCGTTTACCGGACGACGAGCAACAGCCGTAATGTATCGAGTTTTTTTTAACGTGTTACAGGAGTCAGTGCACCGAGCCGCTAAATGCGAGCTCCGGAGGCTCCACTAGACTGTCGGATGTTTCGTGAATTCCTTTGAAACGGAATTATGAGAAACAAAAATTTCATTGTGCGCGAAGCGAGCGTTCGCCGCGTCTTGTGTTTGTGTATCGTTGTTTTGTAACTAAGCCCGCCTCGAATGATACATTACTGGTACATTACAAACAAACGTTACAAGTCAGTCTCCGCTTTTAGCGTCAATGTGATATACACAATACCGGGTCAAATTGAATTAGTTAGCGAAACTACACTGGCGTGGATGGGTATCGATATCTAGACATGATAAAACAAAATAAAATTGTGTTTTTTTTTGGGTTAACCACCGCAGGAAGTTAGTTAAGTTTTTACTTGAACAACAAGTTTAGAAAATCTGTGTTTTATTTTTTTTGTTTTATCGTGCTGTGATATCGATACTTATCTCGTCTATCATGTATACACAAAAAAAATACTTTTTGAACCGACATTTCAAGTAACTACACTACTTGTGGTCGTAGACCCCAAAAAATGTATAAAATTTTTCGAAACAGTTTTATTTCATTTCATATTATTATCATTTCAATTTCCAGTATTTCAATTTCATATCATTTCAAATCATTTCAATTTCATATCATTTCAATTTCATATCATTTCAATTTCATATCGTTTCAATTTCATATCATTTCAACTTCATATTATTTCAATTTCATATCATATCAATTTCATATCATTTCAATTTCATATCATTTCAATTTCATATCTTTTCAATTTCATTTCATACGAAAAGAAGAATAACATCAAATTACATTAACCCGAAGCAAAATCTGATTTATATTATACCTACAGGTTACAATAAACGTGGCTATTACCAGATTCAAAGCCAAAATCCCTTTATTTGTATTTATTCATTAATCAACGTACCAACGTACATTTGTACAACGTACAAACACAAGCAAGCCGTATTAACAAATTGGTTCAACAAATTGCGTTTTACTTGAAGCACATTATTGGAGAAATTCTCCAACTGTTAATAGCTTGACAAAATTATAATACTTTAAAATCTGCAGGAATTGTTGTATCAAGAATTTCAAAGCCGGTGGCTAAAATTCTTGAAATTCCAGCTTAATTTAATGGTAATGACCTAACTCCTCTTTAATTCTTTCGTTTGATAATATTTATACTTTTTATTACAGTTTTTATTTACGACGCCATCAATTGTTTTAAATTACGATTTCAGTAAACGTAGAGATGATTCATTGAATCATACTGTGTTTGGATTGGCTAGATATTTATTAGACATAATCTAAATATCATAAATTGAAGTTTATGTGAAAGAATGTAAATATTATTCTGAAAGTTTTATTAATTTGTTGATCTTTTTTTTTGTAATTTTATGAGTTGATGAAATTTTATTGGTTAGTTTATTAATTTTACAATAACATGTTCAAGCTTCTTACCTAGAATAAATCAAAAGATGCAATTAACGTACTTATCTTCTTTAATCTAGCTGATAATTTAGAATTTTTTCTTGTTTACCTAATCATTTCTACTAGGAAATGATTTTAAATGAAAAATATCTAAATTAAAATTAAATTATCGAAATTAACCGATTATCTGTCGATTGGCCTTTAGAAGGTCAGAACAATTAAATTTCTATTGTGTCTCGTTAATGACAGTTGAAGGTTTAAATTATCGAAATTAAATTAAATTAATCGAAAATAAATTTAATTAATGTTTATTTCTGTAAGTAGATCTTTAAAAACACTTTCAAATGTATAAATTTTAAAACTAGATGACGCCGGCATTTCTTAGCTGACTGATCCCTGAGAAAAAATGCCGAAACAAACTCCGAGGTCATGGTCTCTTTAAAAGTCCAAACATTATAATTATTATAAGGCTTTTATGTGAGTCTAACAATGCAGGGGAAGGACTTTTTAAAGAAAAAGCCATTGCAGCTTTGAGCTAACTCGTTGAGATAGAAAATAACGTCTAATTTGTATTGCAAACAACTCATCTAGGTACATAAACAAACACAATTCAAACAAAATTCTTATTAATAATTTATTTTTATACTAACTTTTGCCCGCGGCTTCGCCCGCGTTAATGTAGATTTTTCTGGATCAAAGGTACTTTATATCCTTTTTTGTACCCCTGACAATGTGTATGAAAAATTTCATGATGATTTGTAGAGTAGTTAAGACGTGAAAGCGTATCAAATAAAGAAACAAACAAACTCACTTTCGCATTTATATTACTAGTTAGGATTTTGTTATTAAAGCTAAAAATAAATCCTTGTTTTCTTCGAATTTCATCATAATGAAAAATATTTGTCTTAAACTTTTATGAATTCTACCATTATGTACATTTTTGTTTGTTCATAAAGAATGCATGGTTGTTGACTTTGTTGAATATCTACGTTCATACCGCTACGGCTTTCAAAGGAGTTGAGTATTTCAGCAAACATTGAAGTAAATTAATGACGGGTAGGCATTATGTGCAATAAAAGTTGTGGAAGCGAAATTACATTATTTTGTGTTTTATATGCTACAGTAGTAGGCATGCGTTGATAATATGGTACCATATATAAAATTGGGCGATAGTTGCGTATAATTACAAGTTCGATTCCCGGGTCTATAGGTACACCTCTGTCCAACCCTTTAGGGGATAGAGGCGTGATGTTATTGTCTAGCACCATAAAACACTTAATTGTGTTTATTATTTGTATCTTGACAAGTTGCTTTTACTGTTTTTACGCTACTTGCACTACAAATGACTAAATACTTTTCGTGCTAAACGAATTTAAACCATCGTTCTGTTTCTATCAATCGTTTACCTAATATATGAGACAGAATTATTTTTTAAATATGTTTTGCGGTAAACCCACTAAGTGATTTGTGGTGCAAGCAGGCCTGCTAAAATGTTGATTGTAGTTGTCAATTTGCAAGTAGATTCAGAGATAGTAAGTATTTAAACTACTCCGCCCCGCAGTTTTACACGCATAAGTCTCGATCTCGTGGGAATATCGGGATAAAAATATTCTATGTCCTAACCCAGGTCATAGTTTACCCATATGCCAAATTTCATTCATATCCGTTCAGCCGTTTTAGCGTGAAAGCTTATAAACAAATAAACTCATTTTCGCATTTATAATATTGTAAGAATTTCTTTTCTTTTACAACTCAAATTCTAAAACCAACTAGGTACTGGCAATCAACATAGTATTCGATATTTAAAAAGCCTCGTAATCAAAATGGCGTTGGTTGTGTGACGTCACAGCACAGTTGTACGGTACAGCGTCTGATATTGACACGTTTTATAGATGGGCGGACATTTTTTATGGAAATCTATCGTCTATCTATCCTATTCAGTTGATTATGATTGTGACATATTGTACGATGAATTTTGTGCGGCCTCGTAAAAGCATGTGGTTTTATTATCAACCATGTGGTCTCGTGACAACAGATTTTTATAGACTTATTGTTGGATTGAATTTTCTTGATTGAGTGCGTCCAATGTTTGACTATTGCCAGATTTTTTTTTTCATAAGCGTTAGCATAATCAGCCGATAATGTTCCCACTGCTGGGACACAGGCCTCCTCTCTTTGAGAGGGAGTGGGCTGTAATCTACCACGCGGGCCCAGTGCGGGTTGGTAGATGTCACATGTCTTATAATTTTTGGTTCTAGGACATGTCTGTTTCCTCACGATGTTTCTATTTCACCATTTTGAGAGCAGTGGTGATGAAATTATTTACACAATGTAAAGCGCCCGCTCGGGATCGAACCCACGACCTACAACTCGTCAGTCGGGGCCGTTACCTTACCACTGAGTCACAACATTGTGATTTTCAACGTAACTTTTCGAGGTACTTATATACATAGAGTTACGTTGAAAACCACAATGTTTTTGATCGTTTGCCAAACGCGCATGATTAAAAACCACATAATGAAAATAGTGCTCTATCCATCATCGTGTTGATATTGACACGTTTTGCATATGGGCAGACTAAAGTGCTATATGCAAATTAGTTATAAACTACTAAGTTTCAGTCTGGGATCACTGTCTGAACTTTTACAGGCAGATATGTAAACTTATGCGGACTTGTTTCCACTTGTATAACTGTGGCGGCATCTACTAGGCCACATGCGAACTACGCATCAAAAGCCTGACGTCACTCAAATCCTGCATCGCGCAAGCAGTGTTTACCGCGCGATAAAAAAATATATAACGTCGGGCAGTGCCCATCACCAGACACGTCACCCGTCTGGTTGGAAAATCCTTTTCTATAGAGGATGACAAAACACCCTATTCCTCATACCTCTATACCTGTATAAAACAAAAGAAGAAAGCCCTGATTAAAAGCTAGATAGCTATTCAGAAGAGTTCTCAACGGTGGCGGTGTTAACCGCAAAAGTGGCGTCAGGTACAGTACGACACAACTTAGATGTAGCATCGGCAAAATTCGTAAAACCGATGACCATCCGAACTGAGTGCGCCTTCAAAATCACCAATCGCTATTACTGCTTTAGGTGAAAATGATCTTTCGAAAACGCAATAACTTGTAAAGTCATATAGCCAAATACATTCGTAAAATTGAAATGAATGAATGAAAATTTTCAAATCTATGCTACATCTAAGTTGTGTCGTACTGTAAGTAACTATCTGCTTAAGACAATATTACCATCTCGTGCTTTCATTACGCATTTTTCTTTTCATTCTGGTCTTTATTATCGTAGTTTCGAACTGACAGGCATTTTACTTTGTGTAAATTATTTCATCACCATTGCTCTCAAAACGGTGAAGGAAAACATCGTGCGGAAACCGACATGTCCTAGAACCAAAAATTCGAACACGTGAAATCTACCAACCCGCACTGGGCCAGGTGGATTAGGGCCTGTGTCCCAGCAGTGGGAACATAGTAGTCTGATTATGCTATACTATGCCTTATTATTTTTAAATTTAACATCATAACGAAGTACAAAAATAACTGCACTACGCAATAAGAAACGCCACGTGATTCGTCCAAGCGTAAATGCAATTACTGCCCGGGGCTCTGTTTTTACTTTAAAAATGATGTAAAAATATGTTTCTGCAACCTAAAATATCATGCTATCAAATAACAAAGGGCAACATATTTGTTTTATTATGTAACTAACTTTAGACTTTACATTTTAGTCAACTGCTTTACTTACGCGCGTAAGTATAGGGTACTTTCCCAAAACGTAATTTTTGCAATCCTTCCTCAAAAACGTTTCAGAAATTTTCAACCTATTTAAATCGTGCTTTATTATTTCGTAACTATTTAAACAATTTATTCTTCGAATTCGTGGTGTCGGTTTCAGACGTGGATAAAAAATTAAAAAAATAAACTGGTCAACAAAAATAATCTACAGTGTGACAGCCCTGGTTACGCCAAACCACAGAGCACGAAGATGCCTCGGCGGCCACAGCTAGAGGCGGCATAGCACTCTCTGTAGAATAAAAACTGATAAAAACCAAGCGTATTAACGTTTACACCGTTTGACGTATAGAAATTGACTGCTTTGAGCCTCGGTCCGTGACAGAAGCTGTGCGCTCAGCACACTTTCGACGCTCCGAATTTAAAGCCAAAATTACATTACGAGATTAGTGACAAAAAAATTGTTTATAGACATTAATTTTAATTAATAATTTCACGTGTATACTTCAAATTTTTTTACTTTCGTGCCAAGCACGATTTAAGATTAAAGTAATGTCGCCTACGTAACTAATTTTACGGTCAAATGCAACGTGAAACTAGAATCGAGAAAGCACATTTATACGATAATAAATTGTAAGTTTTGATACTGACGGGGCCATAATTTCGGTGATACGGGCTGTAGATTTCACGATACTAATAATAATTGTAAGTGATAGGGACTTTTTACGCAAAACAAGTATTAAAATAATTATTTTACGAAACAAGTTGCACTGCTATTGAAACTGGTTTCGTAAAATTATTTTTACCGTGCCTGCAAATATTGTTATAATGTTAATTCGGCTTTATTAGTACTACGGTCTCCCTGCCGGCGGCGGCGTGGCGCGAAAACAGTTCTTTGTTCTGTGCGCCGGCCATAAGTATCGGCACTAGTGCACTAAATTGAGCACAAACACGTGAGTAAATCTTAATACGCGAATACACTTGAGATAATTCATGATTTGATTCAGAAAAATAAACAAACATTACGTCATACTTATTTAGACTTCACTTCAGACAAATTCAGTGAGTTATTCACACAAGTACGTTAGGTACGTACTTGTGTGAATCCCCACTTGACGGAGAAGCTATTAAGTAATCTGTGCTAATGCGGAAGCGAGTCTACTAAATATTGATGTAATTGAAACTACAAATATAATGGTTGTATGGTAATAGATCATGTGAACTCTCCATGATCGTCGTAAATATTGACATTACAATTTACACACACGATTTATCGCTGGGTAAGTCTGGGCAAAGTACCTACTCGATTAATTAGTCATATTTTATTATGGGGTCGTCCGTAAATCACGTAAGGCTCGAAATGGAGGGGACGGAAAAAAATCACGAAATATTACAAGGGGGAGGGAGGTGTAGTAAGATAATTATCACGTATTTATATTTTCGTTTAACGCGCATTTCTAAACCGAAAAGCGGCCCCCTAATAAAATATTTTTCAAGATAAAATATTCTGTAATTTTTTAAATTCTTTTGCACCAGAAAAATACACGTCGTGTGACTTTGGATAGGGGAAGGAGGGTTTAGTCTAAAACTCACCCCTCTTCCCCCACTCACTACGTATCACCCTGTAGTGAGTGGGGGGAGAGGGGTGACCAGGAGGGAGTAGGAGTTAAAAAGTAACTAATAAAAACATCACGTGATGAGACATAATAATTATTATGTCTGCCCCTGAATCTTTCGTACTCGAGCCGAAAACTTGAAAAAATATTTGACGAAAATCTGCCTTTTAATATCTCATATTTTAAATATTATATTATTAATTTATCTCATAATATTTTCTCCGTAACTGCAATATTTGCTTAGATTTCTTAAAAAAAAAATACTTTCAAAGAGTCTTTTAAGAAGATTTTCTTACTGTACATTTTCCTTCAGTTAAAAGTTTTAAAGCGCACGTTTCAATCGTTTGTCACATTTCGTTTGCTCTCTAGAGATGTATTTGTGAATACAGCTTTGAAACGCACTCTGGTTTTAAAATAGGGAGCTGTTTCTCAAAATTTTCAGTTGAACAAGTTTTTGAAGTGTAAACTTCTTTAGCAGCGTTGTGCAATTTTTTGGGATGGGTAAAAAATGTTAAACCCACGTCAGGACGTGCCCGTAAGATCCGTTGCCTAGCAACCGAATAGTCTTTGACATACGTAAAGATTGTGAGGTAAGAAATTTTGAACTGAAAATTTCTTTAGCAGTCTAAACATACTTCATGAAAAGTGTTTATTCAAAAATGCACAACGTTGATGTTCATGTTTTCACTTCTGCTGACACTCCCGGAATGCAACCCGTTGTTTTTTTTTTTAAATTATTTATTTACCCAGTAACAGACAAGGTGTCCGCAGAAAATCATACTAATATTTTCTTATTGAACTAAGAACCAAGGTTTTAGAAACTCAATGTTGGTTAAGTTCGAGATAGAAATAATTAGAACGGTTAAACAGTTTTCGCACATTTTCTTGGAAAATTGTTTTCATGATTTTTTCTTGTAACCTACTCAAGAATGCATAGAGGAATAAATATTGAGATAATATGCTTTTAAGACTCAGATATATGCCAGTGAGCTTGACTGCATTAGCATGTGTGTTCTGTACTGATAATAGGACTCCCATCAAGGAGCGCTGTCCCATATTAGACGCATTTTTTTAAGCTATTGCATAGCTTCTATCGCGGGCCTTGAGCGTGGAGACCGAATCCAGAAATTCCGTAACGAAAATAACCTAACACCCCTGTCTCTTTAGTTCAGCAACTCGCCTCTAGGTGGCATTGGTTGTATTATAATTGCATAAGTTGATAAAAACAGCTATGCAATAGCTTTACCGCGGCAGTCTTCGAGTGCCACACGTCTTTTATAGAAAACAAAAGGTATTTTAATAAAAGACGTAAGTATACTAAAAGATCAATAATTAAATTATTAAATTAAAATGGTTAAGATTTCAGATAAATACGGTTGATAGATTTTGCGTAATTCTCAGTTTTTTATCCGTGTTACACAAAACTTTACAAATTAATTTCACTATGTAATATAAATATAATCTACAATATTCCTATATTAAGTTGTTAAGAAAATGCTCTAATTTAACATATATTTTTTCCAAATCATTAATACTACTCGTTTAGACGTGATGTTCAGTATAAAATTATTATAAGTCGGGTATCATCGCCTTAAGCGCTCTAATAAATCATGACGCACTCTACTGCGTAAATCTCTCTCTGTAATGTAATTCCAGTCACTCTAACATAACTATTTCACAAAAGCAATAGAGAAACTTGTCCTATTTCCCCGTGACAACTCACCTTATTTACTGTAGGTAGTATTAAACTTCCACCTTTCGGTTAAAACCGCTCTAAATGTGACGCGAGATATCCCGCCTCGTCAGCAGTGCGTGGAGCATGAGTAATTTGTTAAATAAACTGCCTGAACTACTCACAGGGTTTGTTATGACTTGCTTGAAACAGTATATTAATATGTGAACCTCATATACGTAGTTTATGTCAGTTTTGTTTGACGCCTTCAAAGTTCTGTTAGTGTGAGATTCTAAATAAAACACTAATGTTTTATTGCGCGCACGATTCCCGCTTTATGTTTGGACACACTTTCAGAATAAGGCTAAGTTTCCACTAGAGATGAGCGAGGATGCGTAGCGAGGGATGTGTGTGAAACTGTATAACAACGCATAGTTAGTATTGTTATTGATAAGTTTATAGTAGTAAAAAAAAGGTAAACAAAAAAAAAAACTATATACAGGATCAAGTTAAATTACCTAGCGAAACTCCGCATTCATGATTTCGTGATTCGTGATGGGTATCTTCATATTCACCTCCTTTCTAACCATATCATCTTCAACACAATCTATGTTGGAGTAAAGCGAAAACAAATCAATCCTACTTCAACATTATCATCTATCTTATTCTAACAGATTTTTTTTCTTTATCCGAGCTCGCTGAATCAGGGTCCCTAAACCCATAATAAGAGAGTGTAATAAGAGTAAGGGTCCCTAATTAGGTTGCGCTCACTTAGTGCTCCCTTAATTCAAGGCCTTGATTCAGTGTTTGACTTAATTTTCTCACAGCGACTAGACTGTACTATTCTTTTAGCCCTGTTTGGGATCATACGTCTCACGTAATACTATTAAAACACACATTCCTATATATATAAAAAAACCTTATAAAGAATCCCTAGAACGGTCTTTTCTTTGGTGCCCTCCCTTTAACCCTAAGGCTGACCGTCCACTGAAGCGGAGAGGAGATTAGCGGATCGGAGTGGTGCCAATAGAATCTAAACTCCGCTCCAGAGGTGCGCTTCTATTTGTAAATATTGGCACATCTCCGTCTCCTCTCCTCTCCTCTCCGCTCCAGTGGACAGGCAGCCTAAGAGTCCATCTGTGTATCTTCAATCTTCCTCAATTCTTATGGCTATTATCACCTAATAGTCAGTAATTCTTAGAAAGATTATGACCGCTTAACCTAAAGCCATTACCGCCACAAATGGCTTAGATTACGAGTAGCGTTGATACCGCTCATAAAGAGCGTACGTAGAAACAAGATGACATAACAAAATGACGTATGTATTATAACTTACATTACATATGTCATTATCATTCTATTATCGCTACTTTTATGACCGATTTATTGCCAGTGACTCGCGAAATGTAAAAATCTACAGACTATGAACGATGACGTATTTAGGCGTGGTACAGATAGAATGTGGAGTGGACGTGGCGTGGCGTGGGCGTGAACCTATTTTACGTCTTGTCATCGCTGTGACATTATTTTAAAGCCACTGAAAGTTTTGCATTAAACTTGAGGCTGTTCTTATACAGCTGTAATAGTAATGATAAGCCATATAGAAATATTTTTTAAATGACTACTGTCCGACCGAAAATGGATTTCCAGCCGAAAATTAACACGTCTTTTTCGTTTTCGTTGAAAAGGAAGCCGAAAACGAAAATAATTCAGACATTAAAAAAGATTAATATTTCCGCTGTACATACACTGAAATCGTGTTTGTTATTTTTTACACCTAGGGAGAGAAAGAGTAAATGTAGGCTTTAAAAGAAATAATAATTCTATTTGAGGATACAAAATTTGGTGTATTTCTTGTCGTATTAATTCACCAGCCGAGATTTATAAAGTAGGCCGAATGACGCGCGACAATTCACGAACTTCTGATATTCGGCTTAGCCGAAGCTTTTGCCGAAAACGAAAACAGCTTCAGCCGGTCACTAATAATTACTATTACTACCTACACTTAGCATTATCACTATACCGACACTTAGCTAACAATTTTCAGCTGACAAGACCCACACTTCTATTCTGCCACACGTGTTGAATAAAATATGATGGTAGTAAATTCTTTGTCAAAGAATATACCTTTTCCACAGATACCTTACCTACACTTCACATGAAATATCATATAACATCCGCCACGTGCGTGTCCATTGTCCTCATATCTTCCTCTTATGTGGACTAAGCCTTAGCGTTAATCCCTGAATAGAATATCACTTCTTCTTTATAAAGCTGTGGTCCCACAGCCCGTTAACTGACAGGCCACGCCAGACGTTGCCACGCCTGTCAAGGCCTGTCGCATGTCGCTGCCCGTGCCGATATTCCCACGGCGTGTGTCGGTCTGGTACGGCCTTATGACCTTACTTTACGTTACGGCCTGATGAATTGGCTATTCCAACATGTCAAATGACACAGCGCATGGCTGCGTGTGCAGCCGCAATTGTCGACATTTTCATAAACAAAGCAAAAGAAAAACGTCCGTACAGATCGCTACAGGCACCCTGGAGCCGCTTCACGACAGATCGGACGGGCAAAGAAAGTCCACCGCTGGCTTCTTCGAATGCGACGATTTCCATGGCCAATCGGCCAGGCTTGGCGCGATCTGGCCTGTGATAAAGCGGACCGTGAGACCGCGGCTTTAGACGTAGATATTATTGATAATCGTGATAACTTACTTCAGTAGCAAGTGAGGTGTTGAGTTGTTATTTATAAAACATATAATAGCTTTGTGAATAGTTTTTTGATAACGAGCCAAAAAAGTAGGTAGTGTTTCTGTTTTTGTTATCTGTGCCGTTTAGGACTGGATTTTTAGTATCAACCACTTTAAGGTACGTGGTATAACTGTTCGTTTGACTCTAGGCCTTTTAATATTGTGGAGCTTGAAAAGTCGTTTTATTTATTTATTTTATTATTTATTTATTTTACGGTATGTTGTTTTCTAAGATATTTGTTTAGAGAAACTTCTTAGTATTGCAAAGCCGTGTTGAATGTAGACAGTTCATCATAATCAGCCTATTAATGTTCCCACTGCTGGAACACAGGCCTCCTCTCTTCGAGAGGGAGTGGGCTATAATCCACCACGCGGGCCCAGTGTGGGTTGGGAGTTGTCACATATCTTCAAATTTTTGGTTCTAAGACATGGCGGTTTCCTCACGATGTTTTCCTTCTCCGTTTTGAGTTTTTTTTTTATTTTTGCCTCGTTGGTCTAGTTGACGAAAGTTCTGCACTAACCATGAGGTCCCGGGATCTATTCTCGGGTCGAGCAAAGTGTTATTATATGGGACTTAAACATACCTAACTGCCGAAATGTGGGTGTACCTACTATAGGTACACCTCTGCCTAAACCCGTCGAGGAAATACAAGCGTGATGTTTATGTTATGATTTCCAAGTGCTGTATTTTTTTTATTGCCTGTGTTATTTTTAACCGTGAACGTTAAACCAGTTGTTATAATAACCGACGTTCAGTCAAGCACATTATGAAAGAATTTGTGAGGGAAGGAGCATTTTCATTCATCACAGAAGATTATATGGAATTGAGAACGTGCGAGCGAGATAGGACCGTAAATAACCTTTTTAAGAAAGAGATATGCAAATACGAAAAAACGTCCAAGCTTATGACCTTATAATATTACGTTATGTTGGTTTTTTTTGTGGTTACTTTGCTATCATTATCTTGAACAAGAAGTCTAGCGAGCTAGCCTATACTCCGTAATAAGATTTGCAACCAATTTTGAAGTAACTTGAAGAAGGAATTCTGTAGCAATACTTTCGTGTTTTGAATAAGACATTCCTCTGCATTTCGGAATTTCATTTTAACTCTGAAATCTAGTTTATTTCTATCTATTCGAGCCTGGAACATAACGGTTAGGCATTCCCAAATTCTTTCTTTTGCTTTTATCCTGGAATTAATTTCGACCTGAAACTTTATATGGCTAATTAATATTTATATTACACTAACTTTTGTCCGCGGCTCTGCTCGTGTGGAGGTCGGAAATTATCCCTCGAGAACATACTTCCGGAATAAAATGATCCTATGTAACACATAGGATACTTTTATCAGATCATTCAGGTTAAAAATTATCTGTGTGGCATTTTTTATCCAAATCCGTTTAGCCGTTTTTGCGTCATTGAGTAACAAACTTCCAAACATACAAACTATCACATTTATAATATTAGTAGGATAGGTTTCACCTACTCTCTTTTCATACATAACCTCACGCCTTCTTCCCATGGGGGTAGGCAGAAACTACAGAACGCCACTTGCTACGATCCTTACATACTCCTTTTGCCTCGTTTACGTTCATACATCTGGTCATACACGCTCGCACTCTCTTTTCGAGGGTGCTTATTTCGATAATAAGTTCAATTTTAACAAACTGTTGATAAAATCTTTGACGGTCTTTACTGGTAGTCAGAAGCCCGAAAGTCTGACAACCAGTCTCACCAAGGGGTATCGTGTTACCCAGTAACTGGTTGTGGAGGTAAAATAGGTAGTCGCTCCATGTAAAAAGAAAGTATAAACATCCGAATTGGAAGTGGGTTAAAAATACTGGTATTCAGCTGCATCCGGTTAGACTGGAAGCCGACCCCAACATAGTTGGGTGAAGGCTACGCAAATGATACTGAACATAATAAACTTTTCGGTAGCTTATGTCAATCTAGTACAATTTTGACTTTGCCATCATTGTAACCGCTTATAGAATGTCACTTTATCAAGGCCCTCTAGTTTCTGCCCGCAACTTTATCCGCGAGAAATTTCGGACCCCGACCAACCGCCGCGTAGCATCCAATCGCCCGCCCGCGCTATAACTTCATTTTCGCTAAGCGTTCTTTCTAACTTTTTTTCTTTTTACTCTGCTCCTAAGTGTCGTTGTGTGATGTTACATAGCCTATAACGTTCCTCAAGTATTGGGTTATGCAATGCAAAAAGAATTGTTCAAATTTAACTTGTAGTTCCGGAGATTACCCTGGAACATAACAAACAAACAAATGTTATCTCTTTATAATATTAGTATTAGTATAGATAAGCATCCACTCAGTCAATAAACCCACAGGGTAGTCGGATCAGAAGAATGAGTACAATCAAGAGATGCAAACAAATGCAACTATTCTACGATACAGTGCCGAATATGTTGCGGAAAGCTTCGAACGGTTAGTTTTAATTGTACTGTACGGTTTCGTACGAACTCATCCTGCTTAGTTTTAGAATCGCTTAAAGCTTTGCATATTGAAATAAGCTTACTGTTCAAAGAAGGGTGCACAGATGTTACACTGTGTTTAAGAAAAGCACAGTATAATGTACTGAACTTCTACTGTACATTTCAGAATAATGTACTGAATTCGTGGTAAAACCTATCGCGTCGATGTCCCTGCCAGCCTGTATAATATTATAATTCTAATATTGAAAAATAATCCTCAAAAAATGTGACTAAGTAATTCTCTTTCATTATTTTCATATTAGTTAGCACTGCCAATCTTTATTACTGGCCACTTCATGCTTCCATATTTCAATTAGAATTTACAAGATAAAAAGAATTTCTATAGCAATAATCTCCAAAAGCAACTATTCTTTGATTTCATATTATTAAATTAACTTTTTCATTATTATTAATTATGATTTCATTATTAATACTATTTTCATACTTCATGCTTCCATATTTCAATTCGAATTTAGAACTGTAGGCAGATTTTTTTTTTCATTTCACACATGTTTTTCGTTCGGCAAATCTCCAAGTCACTGCTCACTTAATTAACTGAAACTGCGTCGAGCATTCGCAGGAATGTTACATTACATCGAAATGGTTTATTTAATTGAGCTTTTGCTTGTATTGTATCATTCGTAAGAACGTTACATTACATGGAAATCAATGTGCCTAGCCTTTTTCCAACTATGTTGGGGTTGGCTTCCAGTCTATCCGGATGCAGCTGAATACCAGTATTTTACATGGAGCGACTGCCTATCTGACCTTCACAACCCAGTAACTGGGTAATACGATACCCCTTGGTAAGACTGGTGTCGGACTTTCGGGCTTCTGACGACTTCGCAACGACTGTCAAAGATCCACGAATAACAGCCGGGACCAACGCAACGGCTTAACGTGCGTTCCGAGGCACGGCGGAGTCTCGGTATGTAAAGATAACCCATCCACCGACCAACCCCGGCAAGCGTGGCTTAACCTGATGGATCGACCCATGCGGCTGTTATTTCTTTAGCCACGAGTTACTTTTTACATTACATGGAAGTGCTCGACAAAATGCTCTATTGTAAACTCACCTTTAATCATGCGTTATGTCAGTAGCCACAACTCTCAAGCAAACATCGATCGTGAATCCGATCCCTTCGTAGCAGTAATGTTTCTATCACTCATCGGGCTGGATTATTTCAGTCGGCACGTCAGATTGATCTTGACTAATGATCGACAGATGCCATTGACAGATGAGAATGGCCAGTGACAGGGAGCGGCGCCTATAGTCTTAGAGAAAAGCTTTTTTTTATTTGTTTGATTTAGGTACTTTTCAGCTAAAAGAACGAGGACCTATTAGTTACGTAGAAACTAGATTATCATAAAAGTCTATTCAAACTGAGGCGAATCCCGCGCGGGATGCGGAACGCGACTGCTTGCACGACTACTCGCGCCAGATTTCACACTTCTTGTATGGAGGTGTGTAATCTAGCGCAAATTATTTGATCCATTCGGTGCTAGCGAATTTCATCAGAGTGCGGAATTGGCCTCAGTCTGACCAGAGCTTAATATGTTAAAAGGTTATTTTAGGAAACGTCCAAGTGGACTGTCAAGTATGCTATCATATTAGCTACTTACCTATATAATTAGTTTCATGAAAATAATAAATAACCTTTTGCAAAAGGCTAACGTTGTTATATCGAAATAAAATCCCTCTGAGACACTCATGACAAGTGCCCAATTCAGTAAATTCTCCCACGCCAAGTTTTATTCGAAAATCGAACCTTTGATATAATAAATTATGGAATCAGAAATGGACCAACAGGTTACTTGTTTTAACATATTAGGTTCCACGAAAACTTCCGAGAAAATGTCTTTTATTTATTTACGAAGGTTTACTGAGCTACAGGTTCAAAAACATTTCCATTTTACTCAGATAAGTCTTTATTGAGTTTCGGTTTTTATCTTTACATATTATAAATCTGCTATACAGTAAACGATCCTTAACTAAATTTAATGACTAACTAACTAATTACAAATAAAGGGGTTAGAAGATTTTTGTATGGAGGGTGGCCCTAACATGATGCCGCCATTTTGATTTTTTTTTAGAATCGCGGTGAAAATCGAAAGTTATATATTTAGATAGAGGACACTTATACAAACAAAAAATGTCATATGACATAATATCCTAAAGCGTCAGGTTTCGGAGTTATTCACCGAAATATAAGTCGAAAACTGAAAACTGAAACAAGGATTTTTTTGTTTTTTTTCCCTTCAGGTAAGTATACTGACCTATGAAAACATAATTGCATCATGTTTAGGTAATATTTTAGTTAAGAGCGAAAGAGACAATAATATATGTATACCCTCCGCCGAATGAGGACGTGTGTTATATGGTATATGTCTTATATGGTGCATGGCATGGGCGCGACACCCAAGAAAATCCTATTCAGCCTCCCGCTGCCTTCTTGGATGATATTATTTATACCGAAAATGATTAAAAAATCTTATTTTTTATCCACTAGGTGTAGTCAATTAATTAATGTGTAAATAACTTAATCAACATGAAGTAACTACAACATAAATAAATTAATTAATTATAATAATTGTTATTTTTATCTTTGAATATCTCAGAAACGTGACGCTTTATGATGTTATGTTATATGAACTTTTATGTTTGTATAAGTATCGCCTATCCAAATATATGACATTTATTGGACACCTCGATTTTGAAAAAAAAAACAAAATGGTGGCTGATTTTAGGGCCAAAATCTTCAAACCCCTTTATTTATAATTCATTATGATATTTTTGATTTTATTACTGTTATCTCCTCTCATTCAGAGCACCTGCCATTTTATCTCTTCACCGCCCTTGGTTGACTGGTAGATAATGCCTAAGGCATTAAGTCCGTCTTTGTTCTTACCTTATTATGTGCAAGTTTAAATAATAAAAATACAACAACGGAAACATCCGTACATACATCTACAGTACAACTATTTTCTTCATGTCCCTCGGTAAACTTGAAATCTTCCAAGTCGAGTGAGAGCGTCCGGTCTGCACCAAGTGCAAAGGGCAACTGATAGAAATCCGACGACTGCCGAAATACGAAGTTTTCCGAGGGATATTAAGAAAATTGTTGTACTGCACATCCTTGCTCTGACGTCACTCTTCATTCTCAAACATCCATTTAAGATAGGTCGGTACTCAAAAAGAACATTACCATAAAATCATTTGCTCTCCATTTTCTTGGGATTTAATCTTTTGTTTCCTGACTGGACTCCAGGATTTTTTATGTGGAACGATGAATATGAAATCTAGAACTGACTTAGAGGATATTATTATCCTCATTGGCACCCTTGTTCCACCCACTGCTGAATATAGGCATCCTACTTTTTATGTCATGCTTCCCTGGTCATTGCGAGTCTCAACCAGACCTTCCCTGCGATCTTCTGTAAGTCCTCCACCCACTTAGCTATTGGTTTTGGTGTTGAACATATGCGGAGAGGTATGGTGGCCCAGTGGTAGCGGGCCCGCCTTACAAGTTGTAGGTCGTGGGTTCGAACCCAAGCAGGCGCTTTACTTTGGGTAAACAATTTCATCACCACTGCTCTCAAAACGGTGAAGGAAAACATCGTGAGGAAGCCGGCATGTCTTAGAACTAAAAATTGGAAGACATGTGACATCTATCAACCCGCACTGGGCCCGCGTGGTAGATAACAGCCTACTCCCTCTCACAGAGAGGAGGCCTGTGTCCCAGCAGTGGGAACATTAATAGGCTGATTATGTATGTTAGGTATATGTGGTGTTTCCATATCGAATGCATAAAGAATGTTTACTACCTTCCTTCATCCTCTGGGAAATCTTTCAGTTTCTCGTGACCAAATTCTAAGAAATAGGGAGCTACGAGAACAGTGCTTCAGCCACACCATTCTTCGCTGATACAGGTGGAACGTAAACAATTGGGAAAAAAGGTCACCTACATGTTGCATTGCACCAATCGAAAGGGTCAGTAAATCTCTCTTATAAACAAAGGAACATCAAAACCGCTAACATTTGCCTGGTTTAATTTTAGACAAGCTGAGAGATTTTCATCCATTGGGAGAAATTACGAATTTCTACACAAACTTTCAACCCCTATTTAACCCCTATAGGGGTGAGTTTTTTGAAATCCTTGCTTAGTGCTCTCCTTCTTTGTATAAGGAGTTCTTGTTCACAATTTTGTGCTCCTAGACCCAGTGGTTTAGGATGTATGTTGTATTTCAGTGAGTGAGTGAATGAATGAATTTAGGATTTTTAGTAAGAAGGTATATTGGTAGCATTTTCTCATTTCAAATTAACTCGATATAGGGTAATGATTGTACAGTTTTCTAAACGTATTACCAGGAATTAGCCGCGTACTCAGCGGGGCCTAATCCCTTTAACAAAGCGGCTTTAGCTATTAACAATGTACGCCAGGCTCCGTCATCTCTGTTCTTGGCTTATAGTTTTTCTTTCTTTATTTCTTTCCTATACGGAACTGGACATCTGGTAAAGAACTATTTAGATCTTTATCTTAAAGCTTGTTGAAAAGTAAGAAAGCGGTGAGTACTACATTGAAATCTTATTTAAAAGGAGAGAATAAGAAAAAAAACGCTCGGAAAAATAAATATGGGGCGTTTGTGAATTTATAATGAAGGTAGCAAAATGAAAATTATAATGAGCGGCGTAGAGTTACAATGATAATTAAAATGTGATATAATGACGCTTCCATAGCTATATTTTTATATATTTTTTCTTTACTCAGTTTCTCCATTTATCTAGTGATTCCAGAAAATAACACCTTTCATAATTATTCTGTTTTTTTCAGATCACAACGTATTTAAAAAAAGAAAGACAATATTCTAGAGTCGAACTGCTAAAATTTTTTATAAAAGAATAAAGTGTCTTTTTCCCACACCATTGGAACTAGTAAATTGTATAAAGTGCACCCTTGCACTCTTAACACATAAAATGCAAGGCATTAAATTTTAACAGGGTGGAGACAGAACTACCTATAGATAGGGTATAAACTTTATGTCTTCAGCTTAATGGAGAAAGAAATTATGCGACTAGGAAATGTAGTGGTTCAAAGTATTTTAAGGCTAACTTGCTTGGCTTACACAATACACAGTTGATGTATGTAAATGTTGATGTGTGATAAAATCCTCGTTAGTTGGCCAACACAAAGACAAGAGTATGACTAGTGTTGGGATCCCAATACTAAATGTTACTAAATACTAAATAAATACGAACAGTCACGAACGCTAATATGTATCCAGCTAGCAAAATTCAAGAGCGATTTTCTCATGGAATAACGACTACAACTTTGAGATAAGACCTATTTCTTATTAGTTTAGGTTCCAAAATACTATGATCGTAACAACATAAAATTGCAATCAACACAGTAGCAGCAAATCACTTTTAAAAGGTCCTAAGTGTATACATAAATTATTAGTGCTCGTGACTGAAAATCAGTAGCAAGCGCTCTCGGTAGCCATCTTTATTTGAATGCTCGTTCACTACCTCACGGATCAGGTTCGCGACAGGTCGACGTTTCGACAACGTTCTCTTGCCTAATTTATAATGATTGGTATTGATTGGAATATAATTATCTTCGTTAAAGAACTTTCTGGTTTCATTTACTGGAAGTACCTCCACTAACACACACACACTCCCACAAGTAGTTCATCTACTCATTTTCTCTCTGTCTTTGGTGAGGCAAAGGTTGTCCTTTGCCTCACCAAAGAGAGAGAAAGAGAGTTTGTGATCGTTTGTCCACTGTTTTCCCGATGTAAAATACGAATAATGGATGACACGTTAATATCATCCTGATCATCTTCATAATGGTCAGCTGTAGCAGTCCGTTGGTGGACAAATGATCCTCTAATAGAACTACATCTAATAGTCCTGCACTCTCATAGCTGGGCATTTCCGTAGAAATTGATCCACTCTCATTTTGTGCTGTCCCATGACTTTATTTATAATTCATTAGAAAACCGAAGGCCTATTATTGTAATTCACTATTTATTATGATAGTACAATAAATAAACTCAGTAAATAACAGTGAATTAGTCTATTTTTACTATAATAATGATTATAATAAGACGAAAATATGTTTGGAACCCCCCCAGTTTTCAGGTGTCCCACAGTGTCGCGACACACTTTGAGTTAGATTATTTATGACATAAAATTAAGCATGCATGTAAAAAGGTTTTAATATATTCAAATATATGATTTCTTTTAAAATTAAACATAAATTACAGCCACTTTAATACAAAAATAATTATTTTTTACTATTTTAATTGTGTCCCACGATTTCGGATGTAGTGGAAAATTCCACTTTGTAACGGTATTTCCTCCACAAGTAAAAAATAAACTTCCAAAATCTTAGCACACTTATTTTCCTGGCAACATTATTCATCGATTCCGCAAATTTTTTCGGTTGGCAATCAGGTGCTGTCAAAATCATTCGTGTCTAAACTTGCAAAGCGTTACCGTCTACGTGTAATTCATCCACTTTGTTAGAGGAATTTCTGCTGGTAAGTTTTTGTTTTTGATAATGTTGTTATTGTTAACTATAATAAAATAATCGTAAAAATGATTAATTGAATTACTTGCAGCATTCGTTGTTCTATTGTTTAACTACACGCAATTTTAGATTGGAAAACATGAAAACGTTACCTCCATTTTGTTACCACTTTTCCATATATAAATTTCCATAATCCACTTTTCTCCATTTTGTAACCGGGACCAATTTCTACGGAAACGCCCAGCTACTTCTTCAAGTCAATGTACCTAGTGTTTTGCCCATGATAGTGTGAGTTCCATTCCTTTTTGCGGTTCAAGTAAGTAAAAACTGTGACGTCACCAAATGAAGTCAATAAGACTAGGTTTAAGTTCTTTCCCGCGAAGAAACTTCTCAGAAGTGTGTCGGAGTCCTGCCAACTGAAACCCCAGGTGTTCTCTCTGCTACTATATAGAGGTCTGAGCAACAGGGTGTAAAGTTCCTCATCCCAGATTTAGTGATGTGTAGTTAGCATTTGGCCACACTACCATGAGCCGAGCTGGGATTGGATTATTGTATATGCTCCAGCAAGAGTAAAGTCCTCCTAAAATGATAAAAGAAACGAAGGTTTAACAAACAATCTCCCTCAAACATAGGCTATTGACGTAATACAATTCAGTAGCAATTGTAACATTTACGTCCATCAATATTTTATCAGTTATCGTCGGTTTTAGGTGAACGAGGGATTCGTGGCAAACTTTTTATATTTATCTTATCGCCCAAAAGGCTTTCGTGTTAGTGTTTGAAGTATTTACGCTTGTGAGTGACCGCCTACATTACCAGCTGTTATTTGATTATCGTCATGGTTATTTGGTTATTGAACAAACAATCCGATAAAAAAGTCTAAAATATTTTGTCCTTAAACACCATTTGTAGGGTTTTTAGGTATGTCTGAATGTCAAAGGCTGTATCTTTTTAACTATAATAGGTACTCAGTTTCAATTGTAAAAAGAAGTTTAATTATAGACTACCTCGTTGGTCTAGTGGTTGCAACCGCTACTCTTGAACATGAAAGAAAAGAAAGAAAGAAAAAATAGATTATTCATCACAGAAACACGTGCATACAAAAAGACATGAGTAAAAAAAAAAAAAATTGAGAACAGAAATAGTGCACGTCATGACTGTGATAAGAAGGCTTCCAGTCAGCATAATGCTGTACTATGGGGGACCCACAGCACATGAGGGTTCCATTCCCTGCACCCTAATTACGTAATGCATTTTCAATTTTAAATTGAAACCAATTGAAAAAGATTGCCAGTGGGGCTGGTCGGGTTAAGTGTTATTGGACTTTTCAATCGGGAATTTCTCAGCCCGGAGTCTGAATTTGTGCCCAGTTGATGGCAATAGGCTATAACATGGGACTTCAAAATATAACTGGCGAAATGTGGGTGTAGTATACCTCTGCCCATCCCTTCAGAGAAATACAGGCGTGATGTTATTTTATGTAAGTTTAACTATAAAAATGTTGATAGCAGGCAGCACTTGATGTACGAGTCTGACTCGTACTTGTCCGGGAATTTGTGTATATAAGTTGGTGTAGTAATTAATCAATCTATCTACATAATTTCTACCACCCCAGCTGAGTTAATCAATCATATTTGCACACAATGACATACACCTAACCATCACTCTCGAGAATTACAATCCACTTATCTCCTCCAACGTCGAGCTCTCAAAAATCAGATTGTTTTCATATCTGTTTTTAATATTCTACTACCCAAGGGAGGCGTTTTCAAGTGTCATTTATTTTTGGCACGATAAGTAACCAAATATTCAGCCAATGACGGGCTAGCATCGTCTTAAAATCCATCACTTTCCATCAGCACCTACAGATTCCTGCGGCTCCCAGCTCAAGTGAAAAGGGTCTCACCATAATTTATATTCACGATAAATCTTAGCCAAAGGCGTTGTGTATCATTTCCCGTGTTATTTACTTGAATTGCTTCACTTATGAGCTTATTTCCACGCATTGTTTGTCTAACTTGAGAACTGTGAGTGGTTTCGTGTTGTGGAGATAAATTCAAACGATATTCTTACACAAATAGTGCTTGAATTTACCTCAACAGCGCTCTAGCGCTGTTTGAAACAAGAGATCTGAATTGAAATCAGAATGAGAAAGGTTGCAGTTGAAGAGCTTGTTAAATATTTTGTAATAGCAGTCATTTTTCTTTGATAATTAATTCAGTAGGCGATCTTCTTACGTAGCAATACATGATTCAACACTAAGTTAATCTTAAATTCAATTCATTTTGAAAAATAGTCACGACATACTAAATTCATCACTTTCCAAAAATAAATAGTACGAGTACATTAAGTTATTGTGCAAAATATGTTAAACAAGCATTTTCCCAACTATTTTGGATTCGTCTTCTAGTCTAACTGGATGCAGCTGAATACCAGTATTTTACATGGAGCGACTACCTATCTGACCTCCACAACCCAATAACTAGGTAATACGATACCCCTTGGTAAGACTAGTTGTCAGACTTTCGAGCTTCTGACAACCCGTAACGACTGTCAAAGATCCACGAATGACAACCGGGACCAACAGTTTAATGTGCTTTCATAACTTAACCTGATGGATCGACCCGTGCGGCTATTACTTAGCCACGAGCTGCTCCTATTTTTTATTTATTTATGTGATATAAAATAGCAGTCTAGACATTATTAATTACCAGTGATTATTTTCAAAGAATCTAATCAAAATACTTCTAGAACATTGGACTAATTTGGTACTATTTAATTATTGAGTTAAAGCATTCTTCGATGTCTAGCCCGATCTTATTTCTGGGAAAACCGAAAATTTAAGTTTCAAATTAAATATTCTGAATATTCTCATATTTTTGTGGTAACGCGAGCGTAAAATGATTAAAATGAGGTACATTACGGCGTCAAGTAGGGTATGCTCAACTCATTTATTTAATAACATAAAATTAGACGAGGATTTGGTAGAAGACTTTTTGTAACTTTATACGAGTACTTTTGCTTGCTGCTTTTGATATAGGTAAGTGAGGAAACATTGAGATAATAAAAACCGCGGGGAAATTGTGTAACACAAATAAAATGACAATTGATTACGATGCTTTTAATTTTGACAGTTTAACCACGTTCACTGCGTTATTAACGTTGTTGAGTAGACAAATTTTTCAAACCTATGTCGCAACGAATTAGGAATTCTTTTCAAAACCCTTAGATTGTGATGAGGGTGCAGGATCATCTTCGTTTAGTAAGAACCTATTGCGATCGCCAATTCAGGTTCCATTGATTAGTGACTGTGGCAATAAGCCACTGGCTTGTCAATTGACTGAACAACTTAAAAAAAAAACCTTTGGTAATGTATTTACAATGTTAGATAGCGGACGGGTATTTTGTACATCATCGAATCCAAATTGGGTTTACTGGGTTTAACGCGTTGTTGATGCCAAAAACACAGCTATAAAAACACTTTGATTAATTAAAAGGATTAACTTCACGGTCCATCGTATACAGCCTTAATTATAATAATAAAATGTATATTCATGACCAAAGCGAACAAAAAATGTGTGCGGGCGGGGGAGGGCCTGTCAGGAATGAAGTTCCTTCTCATGTATGATTTAAAACAGACACAGTTTTTCTCAGCCGCCATCTTGGATTTACATTTTGTTTTCATTTCCTCTCTTTCGACTTTAGCACCCTCGAAAACTATGAAAACGACACCCATGACGAAAACTGTAAAAATTTCGCAGCCGCTAGGTTTTTACTTTTTTTTAATGAATACAGTCATGAGCGCTTTTTCTCGTGATCATTTCTGCCAGTTTACTCCTCCCGCAAGCCGCGTTAAAGAACTTCTTTCCAATAATTTAAAGAACATTAATGGATTTTCTAATTCAAAGCACTTCATTTAATTCAACAGCCGTCTTTCATCTCATAGTTGATGTAACTGGACCACCCACTTACAAAAATAATTCACATTGACACACTGACACGGATGTCCGAAAACGTCCGTAATTTCTTAGCTGTCTAATAATGTAAACAATTTTTAAGAGGGTGCATTTGAAAGCTGGCAACGTCGCAAATAGCTGTCGAATATTTTGCTGTTTTGATTATTTTGTCAATATTGGTAACTGAAATTATGAATGGCATGTATTTAATAGAACCTTAGACTACTTAGTGATAAAATCCTCTGAAAACACTATTTTACTTCGTTTTACAGTGCTTTATAACACTGTTTTAAACCTAATGCCATTGACCATCCGCGATGGTTAATTTTAGCGCAAACGTATCAAATACCGGCAACCCTCCCGGAGGGTTCACTTTCAATATGTATGGCGGCATGGCGTATGATTTCTATGAAAAGTGGGTGGAGTCGAAAGTGTTAAGAAATCATTTGATAAAATTCTTGAAACTTAACTTAGTTGGAATTTCAATTCACAATTTTAAACTGTCATGTTTAGCTTTCAATAATGTATTTGCATAAAATAATAAACTAGACAAAGATCTCACTGAAAAGTAAATGTTTACTTTCATAATACTTGAACTAAGGGTTAATGGCAAAGTGTTACCTGAATAAATCACTATATTTAAGTAATACAGGGTCAAATAAAATTTAGCTAGCGAAACTCCGCAGACATGACAATACGATAATCGAAACATAATCAATCTGCCCAACCTTTTCCAAACAATGTTGGGGTCCGCTTCTAGTCTAACCGAATGCAGCTTAATATTAGTATTTTAAATGGAGCGACTGCTTATCTGACCTCCACAACCCAGTAACTGGGTAATAAGATACCTCTTGGTAAGACTGGTTGTCAGACTTTCTGAATTCTGACGACCCGTAAAGACTGCCAAAGATCCACGAATGACAGCCGGTACCAAAGGTTTAACGTGCTTTCCGAGGCACGGAGGAGTCTCGGTATGTAAAGATGGTAACTCATCCACGGACCAACCCCGGCAAGTGTAGCTTAACCTAATGGATCGACCCGTGCGGCTGTTATTACTTAGCCCGATAACACAAAAAAAAACAAACAATACTGCATCACCGACGACGGTCGTTGCCCCAAAAAAAAAAAACAATTCAATTTTTGTTTTTTTTCATTAAGTTGAGATATAGATACCCATCATGACTGCGGAGTTTTGCTAGCTAATTTAAATTGACCCTTTTTTTATTTGATAATTCAGTGGTTTGTTTCTAAGATTCAGTAAAACTATGTAATAATAAAAACCCACACAAATAATGTGTAAATGTTTATAGCTGTTTCTGTAATTGTTTAAGCCATAAAATATTGTGTTCATCACACATACAATAATAAATGACTTAAACATACACACACACCCTCACACACTCATCCATACAAATTACGATTCATAACAGCTGCTTGTCATATTTAATCTGTAGTCAATTTAAACAAGTCTGCGTTTGAGTCGCCTATGAATGGATTCCATTATATTGAGATAAACTCTCGAAGTATTTTTATATTAAAATGCTTGTTTATAATTTATCTGCTTGAAGCTTTTAGGACTTTCATCCAGATAAATCATGTTTTAAGTGTTTTGGTAAATCCAAATTCGTGTTCTATCTTTGCAGTAAATGCTTTATTTTAGTAACCGACATCAAAAAAGGAGGAGGTTCGCAATTTTGTTGTATTTTTTTTTGTTTAATTTTTGTTACCTCAGAACTCCGTAATATAAAAACCGATTTGGGATATTCTGTTTTTTATTTAAAAAGATATACTTGAACTTATTTATTTCCAGATTGGTGGTCAAGTTCTGATTAGTGTTTTTTGAGTCAGCTTCAATAATACGTATTTTTTCTACTTAGTGTATGTTATAATAACTTCCTGTCAGTTTTATTTACAGTAATATACGACTTTGTATGGGGTAGGTACAACTAAAAAATTTTAAAAATAATAACTTGGTACCAAAAAATAAATCTTGATCATTACTGACATGGATGGAAAAACACCGATGTCATAATCAAGATTTATTTTTTAACTCCCAAAGTACATAATGAATTGGAAGAGTAATATTGGTACCTGTCTGGATTTGAACCTACAACCTCGTGCATGAGAGGCGAGGCCTTTATACCTTCAACTGTCATTAATGAGACACAATAGAATTTTAATTGTTATGACCTTCTAAAGGCCAATCGACAGATGATCGGTAACCACTTATACAAATAATTACATTAAAAATGTTATAACGAAAGCTCGTTTCACTTTCACTCTCTGTCAACTCATCGGATATGCATTTCATTACTCTGTCGCTCATATAATTCATAGCCACGAATATCATTACCGTGACCCCAGTAGCATTAACATTTTCAGATGAATATATATTTTGATCAAAAAGTTCACTCAGTATCATATTTGGTTACTATTTGATATTTTGACTTTCATGATAAACTAATTTTATGGTCAATGGTCAAATAAATATTTAAGGGTCTTCTGCAAGTTTCGGTAGTTTCTATGCTAATATTATTGATGGAAAAGTCACATATTCCAATTTTCTCTTTGATCATTGCCTTTTATTTTTAAGGCTACTCATTTGCTGGCAGAACCAGTCTTGATATTATTAATACAGATAAAAGTAAGTATCACCAGGTCAGTTCGTAGTGATATCGTTCTGCCAGACCGTAATTGATTTGTCATTGACTATGGTCTGACTTTCAGTTATTGAGAAAGAAAGCAGACAGAGTAATTCAAATTTACTCGTGCGTACGTACGAAAGACGCTGTCTCCAATTTCATATCTTTCTACTATTCTAGCTCCGAAAGCAAAATAGGTCAAACGCAATGATTTAGCTTATTATGTTTGAAGATTAGAATGTACTATGGGCTCGCTTTCTACTTAGGATATACATATCAAAAATGAAATTCTACTAATAGTCTTTGAAAAAGGTAGACACTTAGATATGTCATAGCTTACCTAATTGAATAATATTGGTATGTTTAAAGTTATAAAACTAAAAATACTAGGCTTTACTCCGTGACTGTACTAATAATGAAATTGGACAGTGGGTCCAGTCAACCTGTTCAAAATGTGATTGGGGTGAGTGATTCCGCGGGTCCATTTTGGGCCAGTTGACCAAAGACTCTAAAAACCTGATAACCCGTTAAAACAAAATAGTGCCTAGTTGCGTACTTCAAACGACACTAGATCTACATCTTAATTGCGTAACACAGTTTCAATCACAATCCGAAAATGTTGAAGGATATTGGTAATCCATTGCTTCATCGGTTTGAAAAATTAATCTGCTCAACAACGTAAATAACGCAATGAACGTCAAAATTAAACCCGTTGCGTTCAATTGTCAGTTTATGTGTGTTACGTAATTACCCCGGCTGTGGGGTAATTGCGTACAGCACAGCCCAGCACTAAGTAGATACCCAATGTGATTAGAGACGACGAAGTTTGATTAAACTAGAAGCCGAACCCCAAAATACTAAGTATCAAGAGATAAGGAAGGCGGTCAGTTGATGACATAAGCTGGTAGGTATTATTAATCCTCAACTTTAAATTAAATCACGTCATGTTGATAGTTAATTAAAAATAAACGAAATAAAATGTCCATATTTCATTTATGTAAGGTCAAGAAAATGTATTGTTTAACAAATTAAGACACTACGTGAATTTGCCGTAGAAGAAACGTTATTTAAAATAACGTTTCTAACAGTTTTTTTTACAACATTTTGTTTGGAATTAAAACGAAATGAGAACGTTTATTCCGCAGGAGCGGCAGGACAAGCATGAACTTGATTAGTTAAATTGTACGTAATCTTCATTTCATTACATCGTTGATTCCAATGCGCTTGCCGTAAGGATTATGTTGCGAGTTTCCTATCGATCAACCCAAAAATAGAAAAAAAAACTAATTAAATTTTGATCTTTTCCAAAAACGTTTTTAAGACGTTGCGTTCGGAGGTAATCGAAACAAATCGTTTCTTAGGTTTTTAAGACGAAACCATTTCGAAAAATATACCGTTATTCGAGCCCTGGTTATAGCCATTTTATACAACTGTCAAAGAATGTCAGTTATGATTTGAATAAACAGACAATATTTGGTAAACAATTAATTTCCTTAACATTACCTACTTAAAAAACCATGACTCAACCGTTATCCAATTATAATTTATCTATATTGTTATAAAAATAATTTTATTTATTTTGATTATCTATATTGAGTATAAAACGCTGGCGAATCTTCAAGCAGCCACATCTGTGATCAATACCAACACAATAATATGTCTAAATGAAGCTAACTGATTGTTACAAAAAATATACCGACGATTTTTACGACTGAAATAAATAATGATGACGAATCGATAGGTAAATATATGTGTTTACTTAAATCGACTAAACGTCTCGTTAAATTGACGTTTACCAACGAATATAGAGATGGAAATGCCGTGATATATTTACAATCGGAGGAAATATCTAAATTCGTACAAACATTCCGAGGTAGATAATCAATAAATCTGTCACTGTATTATATAGTCTCGTTTCATTCAATCATTTCTCCCTGATTTTTTACGAGTCAAAGATGCATATCTTTTAATCTTAGTGCCTAAAGCTCAACATGCCGAAGATACCTGACCGAACTTTGGCGATTGCGCCTGCAATACTATTTCAATTACTAGCAACACATTTCCCGGAATCACATCACGGTTTGGCGTACCACCGAACTTCGGTCGGGCGTAAGTTCGGCGGCAAAGATTATACGCGATGGAAGTTCGGTTCGGTTCGAACGTTGAAACTGGCCAACTTGTAGTCCTGTGCTTGTCCCAATAAATAATTTTTCTTTCTTTCTTTCTTTTTCTAGTCTTGTAGAATTCAATGAGTGCACCCAAAACTCTTCCTTGTATTTTTCCGCTTCTAAAGCCTCTGCAATCGCTAATTACTGTAAAATTATCAATTTTTTAGACAACACGACACGACACCACAACATTGCTCGTGACCCTGATTTCACACAACGTTACTCAACCGAATGTCAGTCGCGTAAATTCCGTGCGTAAAATCAGCCGCGGAACTTCGGTCGCGTACCTTAGGCATAGTGTACTTAGAGACTAAGTCAACTAAAGAACAACTAAACTGTAACCTAAAACAAATTAAGATTTTATTATCGACGAAAAGTTTATAAAAGTTGGAAACTACATCAGTAACAAGGGTAGAAATTGTCAATTAGGTACCATTCATTCAGTCTTCTTTTTTTTATGTTCTAAGTCTATTATGTCCAAGAAAGTATCCGATGTCCGTTGTTAATTTTATTGACAAAATTCACCAAAAGCATAATGTCTCAAAACGTTAGACTTTTTTTTGCACACTATTCTCAAAATAATTTCTCATCATATTTCATAACCTCCTTTCATTTGATAAACTTTTGATCTATGTTCACGTAAGAAGCGTTAGCCACATAATATTTTATGACGATAGCATCCATTTAGTACACCATACTTGTAAAATTTAATACTTGGTATACCTACTTCAAAGTAAACGTTTTTGAGTATAAATTAACGAATGTTTTAAATGAAGACAATATTTATGAGAAAATAAAAACCCAAAGAATTTTTTTATGCCACTAAAATGCGAAAAATGGGTCAAAAATGCTTAGCACAGCTATTATGTTCAGTTCCATCTGAAAAGAAAATGAGAATGACAGAAGCGATTTATTGGGCTTTTATAGATGTCACGAATTCGTGAATAAAGAAGAATAATGGGCATATCGTTTCACAGATTATTATGAATTGTCTGAACGTCCTTAAAAGACTGTAAGACAGACAGGCTGTTTTTTATTATCTTTTTACAAACCTACTTAAACAAATATCCATAAAAATACACTTTGGCATGACCTTTGCCGATCCTCAGTATATTATATCTTGTCATATTATGTTGCCTGCCATGTCACGAGTAGTGGTGGCCCAGTGATAACGGGCCGTGATTTACGAGTTGCAGGTCGTAGGTTCAAACCCAAACAGGTGCTTTACTTTGTGTAAACTATTTCATCACCGCTGCTCTCAAAACCGTAAAGGAAAACATCTTACGGAAACTGACATGGCCTAGAACCAAAAATCACTGCATCACCGCACTGGGCGGTGAATACGGCCCACTCCTTCAAACCGAGAGGAGACCAGCTGTGTCCCGGCAGTGGGAACATGTCATGACATTGTTTTTATTATAAACAACAATGAGATTCGAGACTGGCTTTTTCTACAGATGAGAAGATTGTTTTCCTAATCCCAGGTACTGTTTTTTTACCAACAAAAATTCATAGCCTAAAAGCTACTGAACTGATCATATTACGAAACAAACAGCCCGTCAATTTGAAAAACAATTAGTGTCCGTTACTTAGGCATTATAAACTGTTCAACTTTGACTAAGCTAGGCTGATCTGTTTGGATAATCCTACCAATTTGTATGAAAGTTAGTTTGTTTTGTTTAGATAGATACTAAAGATAGTAAACGATAGAGCTTCGCCCTGAATGATCATTTATAGAGCATATGTATTTCATGCCGACATCAGCGAGAACAATATACATAGAGTATAAATAAATAATCTTCTTAAAAAATCTGCTTAGGTAATATCAGCAAGAATGACTAACGCATAAATGTGATGTTTACAAAAACAATTTCACAATACACATAAAATAAAATATTTTTATTTGAACCAGTATTTTTGTTGGTTGGTTCATCGATTCAACAGACATATTTATGGCAGAACTCATTTTACAATCCACGTTTTATAGTTTCCACTTCAGCATTTCGATTTTATAGACATAAGTTTTTTTTACAACCAATCAAAACACTTACCGATTGTGAAATATATCTCGGAAAATTTAAGACATAAAATACCCTTCGAACCGATATTAATACTTTATGAACAATAACTTTGAACATGTGGAGCATTCTTTAATATCTATGATATTTTTTAGTGTTGAAAAGTAAGATATCTAGAGAACCTTTGGGATTACTTTGTTCTTTAGAACTGTTGACTAGATCTAGGCATTGAGTTTACCTAAATAAAAGCGTCCTTAATAAATAATATCTCCAATACAATGACTGAAGATGTCGACAACTGTCGACAAAGTTTCACTCGAACAAATACAATAAATATACTCTCTTTTGTTTCAGATTTCAATCATCAATCAAGAATGATCGACCGGATATAGAAAACAATGCTCAAATATTATATTATGTTTGCTTATGGAGATAACAAACATAACAAGCATATAAACTGTCAATAACAGTATGAGACAAAGTGAGCTTCACATACAGATAAATAAGATAAAACATACCAAATATGATAAAACCAAACCTAAATGGTTTATGATGACAAGTTAAGAACAAGAAGGAATTATGCCGACCGACTTATGGGCAACCGAAACTCCAACTGACAATGACACATACAGCGCAATCAACGATGAATTCCAAAACAATACAACGACTGACCCAATTGAGGATAAAGCGATTCAAGCAGCTTTCTGTACAGCATACACCATTATTTTCGTAGTTGGAATCTTTGGGAATGCTCTAGTATGTTACGCAGTGATCAGGAATCGAGCAATGCAAACCGTCACTAATCTCTTCATCACGAACCTCGCATTATCCGACATCCTACTCTGTGTGTTTGCTGTACCATTTACACCACTTTACACTTTCCTCGGTAGATGGGTGTTCGGAGGCCCTCTGTGCCATATTATGCCTTATGCACAAGGATGCAGCGTCTATATTTCCACGTTAACTTTAACTTCGATAGCTATAGATAGATTCTTCGTCATCATCTATCCTTTCAAACCTCGCATGAAGATCCAGACCTGTATCTGCCTGATTGTTTTTATTTGGGTGTTCTCTCTATCTGTGACCTTCCCCTATGGCTACTATATGGCCCTCCAAGAAGTCTACTGCGCGGAAAAATGGCCTTCAGATCAAATACGTAAGGCGTTCGGCGCAGTGACCACAATTATGCAGTTTGTGGTTCCCTTCATTGTAATGGCTTTTTGCTATACATGTGTTAGTGTAAAATTGAATGATAGATTAAAATCAAGGCCTGGAAGTAAGAATAGTAAGAAGGAAGACGCAGAAAGAGAAAGGAAGAGGCGAACAAACAGAATGTTGATAGCAATGGTGGCCATATTTGGGTTGTCGTGGCTGCCGTTGAACTTAATAAATATAAGTAGTGACTTTTATTCGTTGGCAGAAGACTGGAGATATTACATGGTGTTATTTTTTGTTGCGCACTTCATCGCTATGTCTTCTACATGTTACAACCCGTTCCTGTACGCATGGTTGAACGAGAACTTCAGAAAGGAGTTCATGCAGATACTGCCGTGCTTAGGAGCGTTGGTCACAAAGAGGTCTAAGAGGAAGTTCAACCAGTCAGAGCGGACAGGTATGTTTCGATCTGAGAAAACTTGCAACGGTAACGATACCGTGCAAGAGTCCCTTTTGACCTCCACAGTTAGTAAGATACCCTCAGTTAGATATAAAATAGAATTCAATGATAAATTAAAGGTGTATGAAGATGATGGCGTTGAAAATATAAGTCCTGATGAGAAGCCAGAGGACAACCCGAGTCCTAACGAAGACTGTGTTAATATGTATATGTTTGTAGATAAATCTGTAAATACTTCGGACAAGGAGCCTATCGTGTCTGCGCTGTAGATATAGTGGTAAGTTGAAACGTCATTAAGATAAACAAATATTTTGAAAACGCTTTCAATAATTAACTAACGCGATAACATAAATGGGTATTAAAAATAAGCTCTTTGTGCTTCCATGCCAACAAATAGATACTAATAGGACAAAATATTGTTGGTACTTGATAGGATTAATATTGCTTTGATCAGGAATGTATGGTGGCAACGTTTATTAGTTAACCAATATCTATTTAGCAAACTGTCCGATGAAATAGCAGCATCCATTAGATACTTAATTGAAATTCTAAATAGTTTTGATAATTGCAGCACTAATAGAAATTCAAGTAGAAATAAATGGAGACAACAAAACTAATTATGTAAAATGGTATAGTATCATTATAGTTTTAATCTCTTACCATTATTTAGATGAGAACTTTGAAGAATAGCTGTTATTTATTATAAAAGAGAAAGCAATTAGTTGTGCCAAAAAAATGGCAACTACACAAATAAATATACTGAAAACATAATTTACTACAACACGCTCTAGAAGATAAAAGTTTGATAATGACACAGAAACTGAAGAGAAAATCACAGCCCAAAATCGCAAACCGAAACCTAAAGTGTTTTCAACTTTTGTTTAACCAACTGGTCGCTAATATACGGGTATACCTACACAAACATGAACTAAAAAGGTATGTTCGATTAAAATGGGCAATAAACTACAAACACACGTTAGAGAGTTGAATTCAATTGAACATGTTGGCGCAAATTGTTTTCCATGTTCCTGCATTTTCATTTTATATTTTCAATATTTTGCAGCTTTATAGTCTCTTGCTCTCGGTCATTCAAGTTTTATGGTTGAGAGTAGAATGAAAAGTTTTTGAACAAAACTTAATAATATCTAAGCTCTAAACAACTTAATATTTTTGCTAACAGAATATTTTAGTCGAAAACTCCATTTTGAAAACGCTCGTGATACTTTCAGACGACAAATTGGTGGATGATTTCTGCAGGATCGTATTTTCGTATCATAATTATACAGACGTGTCCCAATTTGAGAGTAATCGTGAACACACGTGACAGCTGTCAATTTAGGTGATTTTACGCGCTACAGGTAAAAAAACATTCTAAAATGGAACAATATTGTAGGAAACACTTCAAGTATTTTGGTTGGCGATATTTAGTTTTGAGGCATAAAGCACTTTGTAAAAAAACTTCTTTAATATAAAAAAAAATTTTATCAGTCGAGAATATCGGCAAATAGTTTTAAAATTAAAAGGTTCATTGGGATACCTACAATACAGGTACACCTTGAGTATTTGAATGTGTGATTCTGATTCATGCAAAAGATTCGAGAATAGACTTCAGGATAAATCCAATAAAAATGTATCGAACATTCCAAAGGGAACTGTCAGAAACAGGCAAAAACGTTTATTGAGTAGTAAAATGTGCGTAAAATGTATTTTTATTTACGATCCAAATAGTTTTTTTTAGATTTTATTTAGTTATACTTTCAACAATACGAGCTTTTGAATACAGTTACGACTTTCAAAATACATTACAATAAAAACTTGCAAAACTATTCGGTTCCGATTGAGTCATCGACAGTGTTTATTGAGCCTGAATTAGAAACCAAAATAAATGAACTGGTGTGGGTTCCCACACCAGTTCATTTATTTTAGAATTTACGCAATTAGGAAATTGTACATACTAATACAGAATAATAAAAATAATTTGCATTGAAACTCGTAGGTACTTTGCTTAAACGTGGACTTTCCTTCCCACAGATTCAACTCAATTCAATCGGTAGATTACAACGCCAAATTGTAGGTACTTATTAAAAAAATGTAAAACCGCAGCTAAGTACAATCCTGAAAGCTTTAATTTAATTGTTATTTAAAAAATCCCAAATTGCTTCGTTTCGTATTCAGAGAGAAGATAATATACATACTGCATACATCTCTCGTGCGTATAGCGTCCAAATAAAGTTAATTTTATTTTTTGACAATGGATGTGCTCTTGACCTCGGTCTTGCCTTATGGAAAGCGATGGATGAGGTCTATGATGGAACAAGTAAGCCCAGAAGATGCCTGATCACTCTTGCTTTGAAGGCAGGTGGGTTATACAAGGTGGAGCCGACAATAGGTACAACAAAAAATTTAACGGCGTGTCCCTAATGACGTTCCCATTCTGCATACAAAAATTCAATTGAATATATTCAATCGTTTAGTTAATATAGCTCAGCAAAATCCATAGTCAGCTTGGGTTATTCCGTTTATCCACCCCAAAAATCCACCCAAAGGTGGATATTCGGAAACGTATGCCCGAGAATCCACGCTAGGCCTTGTTGGATAAACGGAATTTATAGGTTTAGGGTGGATCATTATACTACATTTAATTTCTTTGAAAAACTACTACTTTTTTTATTTCGAAGCCGAAGCTAGGATTTATTTGACAGCTCCAAAATACTGTTATGCATTAGTAGTGCCAGTATTTTCATTTATTGTTGTATTGTAATCTCTACATTGTATGTGAAAGGGAAATTGGAAAAGGCGTTTATAAAATACACGCTTTTCGCACGCCATAACTGATTCTTAGTAATAACTCGTATATTTTGATGCAAAGCGAAGCCGTCCACAAGTAAGCAACGAGTCTCAATGGTGTGGAGTACGAGGCTTAAAATTGTCAGTCATGCATGCCGTCAAGTAGATAGCTCAATAGGCAGCCAGGCTGTTGCAAACTCGCTGAAGCAGACATTTTGTATGCACTGTTATGTAGGCCAGACCACGGAAATAGGAATATTATTTCGAATTGAAGGGAAACTTCGCATGTGATTTAAAGCAAGTCGGAATTCATAATTAATTTGTACATGCCCTGAAACTGTAGGTATCTGAGCGAGACCTATAGTAGTGCGATTTAGTGCCAGTCAGAATTAATTGATTTGTACTATAATGCCCTAAAATAGTAGGTATCTGTATGAAGTAGGCTTATAATTATACTTTTCTATAATCAGGGTAAACATGATGGAACATTAGACAAAATAAACTGAGAAAAACATTCATTCACACAAAAGGTCATTTTTGTGGGAATGTATGTTCTGATTGAATTTAATTTTGCCCGAATCCACTTTTGATCTTTTGCACCCCACTTGAAACACCAGGGGGCTTAAACGGCTGCTTTGGCAGAATCATATTGTTATAACGAATCACACAAACTGTCACAAACTGACAATTCATAATATTATCTGCGTTCAATTTATGATACGCAATTCATCTGTTTGACTGTTTTATAATTATTTTATTGAAATAACATTTAAACTGTAATAATAAAAAATAAAAATATCATTCATTTGATTAATAAATAAAACTGTAAAGAAAAATGGTCTTAATTTTTTTCATGCGGCAATATTTACACCAAATATGATTCTGATTTGAATTGAATTTATGATTCAGCTAAAATATGTGTCACCATAGAGGAATTGCTGGGAATTCAGAAAATGAATTGGTTTTTAGAGGAATTGCTTAATGAGGCCGTTTTAGGCCCCCAGATCAATTTTGATACGATATTATTCAGTTTCAAATCGGTTATCGCCTTCCAGCACGCCTAACACGACCACAAAAGAAACGGGTTTTATTTTTATTTATTTATTTATTGTTATGACACTTCAACGACTTACTCACTAGTTTTAGGTATTGTGAATTCGTCACTTACAGAAGTGCACAGCACTAGCATAGAACGTAGTGATTAAAGGACGTATAATTATGATACCGTTAGTTGAATTTACAAGTTACTTACATGTTACAAAATAAAATAAGTTACAAAATAAAATAAAATAAAGCAAGATAAAGCAAAAATGGGCTATGTTCTCAAATACCAAAGACATTAAATTTCTCTTTGTCAAATACAAACAATGGGAAGCATTTAACATTTTTTTTTTTTACGAATAAGTACCAAAAAGACTGAAAAAGAAGTAAATGGAAGTAGATACAATTTTAATATTAATAGGCGGCTTGTGTCGCACAGATATTATTCAGTTTCAAATCGGTTATCGCCTTCCAGCACGCCTCACACGACCACAAAAGAAACGGGTTTTGGCGACGGAAGAATGACTGTTTAGCTATTACCGATAGATTATTAATATCAATATTGAAGCGTGTTCGTGAAAACTAAGTAACGAAAGGTAAATGTAAAGTCATTGTACATAAAAAGTTTTTCAAATTATATTTCGTCTACTACTATTTATTCAAAAACCCAACGTAAATGCATTGTATCTTTCCAAAGCATATTGCACCTATCCATCTCACTCGAAATGCAATGCACAATGTAAATTGCACACAATTTTTTATATAAATCTTATTATTTTTCTGCCATTCCAAGATCCGATCCGGAATTGTAGTATATTTGTACAGCGTAGAGTCAGCGGAATAAATTGTTAAATATTCCGCTATTGTACATAGCATTGTTTGTGTATTGTACATAGCGAATTTTTGAGATGGAACTTCTGAAGTCCTATCATGCAAAGCAAAACTACGGTAAATAGGGAAAACAAACACAATATTAAATTATGACATTTCTGAAATGTCATAGTTTGACGAAAGTTAATGAAAGTTGCATTCATGGCATGTAGTTACCACTTTGTTCTCCCCAAATATAAAAAAAAAAGTTCGTCAGAATAATTTACGGGATTAAAATGGCAAACAAAGGAAGAACTGATAGGATTTCCGGAACTCTTAAAAATTCAACGACGGAAAATAACAAGCAGTGAAAAGAGGAATCATAGAAGAACTTCATAAAAATATAATGAGAAATATTATGATTATGTTCAAAGGGGAATCATCGAGATTTTTGTTATGATCTCGCTTCTTTTATGGCCGGTACCCATCACACGATGGGGCAGCGTCATAACTTTTATTTTTATTTTTAACTATAGAGCTGAATTTGTTTATTTAGCTCACGTTTGTACAGATTTAGATCGTTCCGCTTCATTGCCCATAAAACATTGTATGCATGGGTTTTACATGTTGGTTTTATAAAATGAATCGCGACTTTTATATCTTTCGAACAAACTGTAGTAACCTTTGTACGTTTGTAATTTAGATTTATCTTTTAATAGGACATTCTTTTTGTTTTTCACTTTGCTTTTCCGTTATAGCAAAATATACCTACAGGGTGTTTGGTGCAACGTGTGCCAAATTGAAATGGTCGACTGAAGGGGCCATCTGCTATCCTTTCACACCCCTTAACATCTCTCATGCCTTGTGGATTATTTTTTATCGACTGTAATGTTTCTTTTTCGGGTGGTTAGTGACTAACTCGGTGTCAGAGTTTTTATGCCACCCATGGGCCTTTGACTTGGCTTCACATGCTGTTGAGAAATAATTCTCAGGCATGTTTCCTCACGATGTTTTTCTTCACCGTTTACGAAGCAAGTGATAATTATACAATACGCTCATGAATCCAAAAAGTCAGAGGTGCTTGCCTTGGGTTTGAACTCGACACCTATGACTTGGTAGTCCGACGGTTACACCACTAGGCTATCACTGCTATTATTATATTGTCAATTCACTTCTTTTTTAATATCATATAAATCTTAATGCACAATCAGAACATCATCATCAGCCTATTAATGTTCCCACTGCTGGGACACAGGCCTCCTCTCGGTGAGAGGGAGTGGGCCGTAATCCACCACGCGGGCCCAGTGCGGGTTGGTAGATGTCACATGTCTTCGAATTTTTGGTTCTAAGACATGTCGGTTTCCTCACGATGTTTTCCTTCACCGTTTTTGAGAGCAGTGGTGATGAAATTATTTACACAAAGTAAAGCGCCTGCTTGGGTTCGAACCCACGACCTACAACTCGTAAGTCGGGGCCGATACCACTGGGCCACCACTGCTCTCAATCTCAATCAGAACATGATTTATTTAATTACTCACATTTACCCTAGTAACACACCTCCGCCGCGAAACTGTAGCAGCGAAACCGCAGTAGTTGAATTCAACTGGCTCGCTTCATGTTTCGCTACTCGAGTTCCGCTACTCGAATTCGCGTAGCGGAACATGACGGGAGCCAGTTGAATTGAAATACTGCTGTTTCGCTACTACGGTTTCGCGGCGGTGTGTTACTGGCGTTAAGCACTATTTACTTTTGCACTATGTACGGGCACTATTAAACTTATGTATCAAAGCAATATTTAATTCACCAAGTATTTTAGCATTATTTTATATTCAGTAACTACCTGTTGCAGATATTATCAAAAATTTACATTGATGGTAAATATCTTACTGGAATGGATTCTGCACAGTATATTTCGCACCTATTGAATTTCAAATCTCGTGTATTATTATTACAGCTAATATCTATATCTATAAATTTATTATAAATTAAATTCGCTTTTCGTGTATATCTGTGTGTCCGCATTGTTTTTTTAAACTCCGAAACGGATTTTTATTTGGTTTTCGCCACCATTTAGAGAATTTAAAATTAATACGAAACTTATTACACAGTGTAAAGAAAATTCGATGTTTAGACAAGTCGTAAAAACCATCCTAAGCAAGGGCGGGTCGCTAGTCAAATTATAAAAAGGCAGCAATTCGTCACCTCACCCCCTCTCGAAATGAAATAGGGTCACAGATTAAAACAGATGTTTAACTCCGCAAAATCATTTAATTAAAAAGCAATTCTTGCTATGAAACAATAAAGTACAATTCAGGTCGCAAAGCGGTAATTACCTACAGTTATATTCACCCAGAAGTTGCCTCTCTTTGTATCGCGTAACTCTTATTATCTTTTGACTACGTTACGCTCAAATTGGCCCGATAAGACGAGCCGGCGCGTACTTTTAGCTTCATACCTAAAATGCAGAGTGTGCCTTGTGTTCTATTCTGTGACAGGGTGTGAATAATATTGCATCACCCATCCGTCCCCAATAGAAATTCTGTTTCATAAAAACACCGAACTTTTAAAGGTTTCTTTTCAAAGTTATTCTTTTGTTTTATAACTTTTTCTTTATTTTTGTTACAGGTAATACATTGCAGGGAACTCCTTTGGAATGAAAAATATAAACAGTGTTTAACATTTGTGATTACACATTAAAAAGAACTGTTTAGTGTAGTTTAACAATATAAAAGAAAATCTTTTATATTTTCACGAAATAAGTGTGAGGATTGATGTTTTGATATTCGTTCTCATTGTATCTAATTTATTATATACTTATCAATAGCTGTTACCGTGTTCAGGATCCATTTGTGTGAAATTTTAAAGATAAGAAATTGCTGTAAAAACTATTAGACAAACCCCTTCTTATTCATATAAAATATGAAATATATTAACTAAACTGTAGAACGAACAAATTACATATGTAAAAAAAAATCATGTAACTAAAAATTGTATATGTAAATAGAGAAAGTAAGTATACGAAAAAATGTACAGAATAGCCAAAAATAATGTTTAGTGTAAATAAATTTTGGCATAAATAAGAATAAAAGTATTTACGTCAATTATGTAGTTCGATTATGAACTTTGAGCCCATTGACGAAGGTACTTTTTTCTATAAATGTATAGTCATTAGTCATAGGAAGTTTTAAGTAGCGCTGTGTTACGCTAAAAATATTTTTGTAATGTAAAAATATGGAAATTAAAATGTAAATAAAATGCAAAATGCCTTGTAATTAATGTCAATGGATGAAATACGTGCAATTCGCTGTCGTTATTATATTAATAAAGTGTACCAAAGACATTGTTTGTTAGATTTATTTAACCCTTAACTACAGAGCCTGAAATATTTTTAACAAAATTAAACTGGTTCTTTGAAAAGACTAAAGAAAATTAAACCTGGAAATTGCTTTGAAAAGATGAAAATTTCTTATAATTATTATGCAAAGCTATGCAGATTGCAGACCACGTTTTAATATGGCGAAGATACGAAAATTATAGAAGGTAAGTCTTAATGTTCCGTAAGTAGTGTAGGTGCCTAATACATATATTAGGTATACACTGCAACAATAAAAAAAAAATATCCCTAGGTTTTCATCTCCAGACATGCTAAAGCAGAGTTTTGACTTCAAATTCTCAATTCAGAAATCGGGTCTTCAAACAGATTCTGATGAAAATCAAACTAATTAGGTATGTAGAATATTTTACATGACTTTTAAACAAAGCCCGCCTACATGTTATTTTCGAGACAAATCCTTTGAAAAATATATAACACAAAAAAAAACTCCTAATGAATTCGAAAACTTTACCAATAATGTCGAAGTATATTACGTACCTACAGACAAACGAAAAGCCATCAAAGAATTTAGAATTATGTGTTTTATGTTACATTAAAATGATTAAAATAATACGTTAGACATTTTAAACAATGATCAGGATATTTTGATTGAAATTGGTATTTTGAGACTGTCACGGAAAATTAATTGTTTAGCAAATTGACACCTATGCCGTGTTATGGCCATTTCAACAACTGTCACAGAACGAAACTTGTGATTTGATTAAAGATACAGACGCCAGCACATCAACCTACCCCAATCTGTCAAATTTTCCCAATCAACATTAAACCTTATTCTTTAACGATAAAGTTGAAAATCTATTTGAACTTGATGTGCTGGCGTCTGTACATACCTATAATTAACGTTATAAGCACAAATGAATACAAATGGTTCACTCCGCCTTTTAGGTATGAAGCTTCAAGTACGCGGCGTGCTCAACTTGTTGGGCCAATTCAGTGATTGTAAGGTAGTCAGAAGATCTAGGAGTTACGCGATAGAAAGAGGCAACTTCTAGGTGAACATAACTATAGGTGTAGGTGTAATTAGCGCTGTGCGACCTGAATTACACTTTATTGTGTCGTAGCAAGAGTCGTTTTCTATTTAAATAATTTTGCGGAGTGAACTATCTGTTTTAATTTGTGGTATAAGTACCTAGTTAATCAATTTTCTTAACAATGAATTACCCTAACTTTTTCTACTAACCCCCTTACTAATAAACGTTGTATATCGCCTGTATAATTAGTTACACACCGATTTCTCTCTTTTAGTCGTCAGTAATTAGCCATATGAAAGAAGAAGACAAAGCGATGTGTAACTATACATACACTATACAACGTTTATTAGTAAGGGGGTAAGAGAATACAGCCATAAGTGGAGAACAAATTATCAGACGCGTCCGCGGACGTTAACTGTCAGTTCCCTACGATCACGTCAATTCACATTCGAACTGACAGTTGACGTTCGCGACTTACCGTCGTAAGTCGTAAGTCGTGGACGTATATTGACGTGATCGTAGGGAACTGAAAGACTTGACAGTCTGTCAGTCGTGGACGTCCGCGGACGCATCCGATAATTTGTTCTACTCTTGAAACTGCTGTCTTCCGTCGAACAACGAAGCGATTTAACCTATGTCAAATACCAAAGATTCAAACCCTTAAGGAAGAAAGTAAACAAGGAGATAAACTACATACAAAATTCAAAGGAAAAGTAAAACGTTTCCAGAAATCCTACACATCGGAAGTTACCTCACCAACAACCACTTAACCGTCGTAAAAGCCATAAATATTCTACGTTAGAGCTCTTGCCCAGTAAAGTTGGTTTGCAAGAGAAACGTCTGTCGAAGGAATATTACATCCAGTAGCCCAGTCAACCTAGTTCTCACTAGGGATGCGACAACACTAAAGTTATTCGATACAGGTATTCAGTATCGTATATTTGAATGTGGAAGTTTGAAGTTCTGGAATATTTGACAAAATGTGACATTTGCTGAATATTGGATTTCGAATAAAATACGCATCGGAGGTTGGTAAAATATTTGTCTACAACACATTTTATAGTTTTTTGATAACATTGGAATCGGAAGTAGGTAAGCTTCTGCCTACACTAGGATCTTAGCAATAAATGATGTATACTGCGTGTTTCAGAAATATGTGGTCGTATGCAGACCATAAAACAGAACAATTAAATAAAAAAAATCTGCTGGAAAATTATCAACTGTCGCATCCAAAAAAAACTTCAATGCCTTCTCGACCCAAATGTAACAGCTGACTATTTGTCCGCAATTTCGATGTTGGTCCCATGAAGAAAGGTGGCCGATTTGATGGTCTGTTCCACAACCTTAAATATGACCACGAAAAAAACCAATAATTTTATGTTTTTTTATAATAATGGGACAATTTTCGAGTTTGGATTTTAGTTAATCTTTATTTAAGTCAGCCTTTTACGTTTTAATACTCCATCTTTGCCAATTTTATGAATTATTCATAAATTATATTGGTTAACTACTAAAAAATATAAGTATGTCTGGAATTGAAGCATAAATCTTTTAAATTACTCATCTGAATGCAAATTAATGACGCAGGCACGTGATGGATCAAAATCTCTGTTCTAATTTATGATATTTTATTCGAGCAGCGTTCGATATGGTGTTATTCGAGTTCAAGTGCGATAGTTCAAATGTTTGCCAATAAAACCAATTTATACTTTTACTATAATATTTTTTTTCAATTTAACTATTAAAAAATACGTACAAAAATACATTTTAAGATTATAGCTTCAAATGTCAGTTTCCACACAGGGGGCCTACCACAACCACTAAAAGCGGTATTATTTTAATCTTACTTCAGTGTGGGAAAGAGATGGTGCTATACGTCCTGTAGAGCTTCATCTCTTTCCCACACTAAAGTAATATTAAAATAATACTGCTTTTAGAGGTTGTGGTAGGCCCCCTGAAGTTTTTAATTATTACTAACATTAATTGAGTAGTCACTTAAATCCAAAATTTCGCATAAATTCTAGCAATAATTATGTATACTAGGAACCGTTTTGCAAAGCTATTATCAAAATTATTACTCAGAATTTCGAGAAGATTTATTTCTGACTAAATGATGAGTTTTGGACATTCGAGTCGTAAAATTACTAATATTACTTCATCATTGACTTTCATGGCTCAAGAAATTAATCTGACTCCTTGGTCTTCAAAATACCTATAATGAAGAAGAAGAAAGTGGCCCACGGTTTTGGGTAGGTATGTAACATCCCTTTCATGATGATACACGCACAAAATTTGTAAACGTGAGCCTATAATCAATTTTATATTAACCCTGATCACGTACCTACTGCGAAAATTTCCATCGATTTGGCAATTCACAAAGACGTTTCCCATCTCTATTTCTTAAGAGGAACTTGTGACGTCGAGGGAGCACATGTCACTAATCGTCTAAGTTTCTCCGTGACAGACCAACGTCTGGCCCGGATCATAATGTCGACAAGACCACAAGTTGTAAACGTTTTGGAATTCCTAAATCGTTTTTAATCTGATGGGAATTCGGACAGAGCTTATAGGTACAGTAAGCGGTCATAATTTCATTATCATGCTAAGAACTATTTTGCTTCGAACACGCGTAGGCCGGTCTGTGTGCGGTTTCTACATCTGTGTGTTTAAGTGATGTGTTCACAAACTAGCGTCGAACGAAACAAAACGTACCGTCGCTTTCACACCCAAGAGTAAGTAATTACGTGTGACCTTGGTCGGTTCATACCATTGCTAAAATTCACTACTATTTATGAAGTCCTAATAGCTGATAGCGTATAGTATCGGACTGTCAGACACATAGGTCTGAGTTCCAATCTCGAAACGAGATTTTTAGTTTTCTTTTCAACAATAATCTTTATCTGTTCTTTTATTATTAGATAATTATTATTATTATATTATTATTCTCGTTTATTAAAACGAAAATAATAATTTTCGTTTAATAAAAATAATTGAATAAACGATGTAATAATTACTATATTGTTATTGAATTATGGGGTTAAGAATAAAAATGTTCAATAAGTGATAAAAAAAATGTTTATTCGATGTAATTATTATAAGAAGTATAGATAAATAAACTTCTAGTTAAAAGAGTTTATTTTCTCATAAAGAACAAAAGTAAAGTAGCTAATCAGTGAACTATGACAATCAGGCTTAAAATATTGTATCTTAGTAATATAACAATATTGTGCTTTAATTACTCCGTGTGTGGGTAACATACCACAAGTTTAGCAAATCTACCGACGTAAATATAACAAGTGCGGACTCGTTGTCACAATACAATTAAATTACTCAGTATTACTACTTTAATTTTATTCTACTGCGAGTGAGTTCGTTCTATCTCAAACCTCAAAGTTAACAAAGGACATAATGAGGTTATAGCTTAAGTATTCATTTTCATTACGAAAAGAAGATTGAAACTAAACCTCTAAATAATTCTTATTACGGTTAAGACACAATATAATTTGAATATTACTAAAATCAATATTTGTAATATAATAACATAATCCTTGGTATAACCCCCATTATTATCAATGCAATTAAGTAATCGTTGACGCATGGATCCCACAATATTGAAGCACATTTCTGTTCCCCTTAAATCCCATATTTCCATGCAATGCAACTTCAACTGGTCATCAAATCGCTCATTCCGTGCTTTCCATCGCTGTATCATCAAACCCCATATGGGGTTGAGGTAAGGAGATTGTGCTGGCCAAGGTGTAACTTTTATATCCGGGTGTTTATAAAAAAGTATGGTTTTTGAGCTGGTTTTCGATGATGTAAACCTTCTGCGTGAAGTGCACGGCGAACGGTTCGTATAGAAGACGTGTCGAATAATTCGGCAAAATGTCTTGTCGGTTTGAAACCACTTGTTTCATATTGGCTGACCATGCAATGTGCTGTCGCTGCGCGTTTTTTATGAGCTGGGGTCTTCCACTTCGCTTTCGACTGGCAAAGCCCCTCTTCCTCATATCTTTCCACCCAACCACTCACAGTATTTCTCTAAAACAAAAAAGGAGTACTGTTAGGCTACTAAGCAAAATACTATTATGTATTACTATTTAAATACAAAATTATTTAAAGTAAAAAAAATAAAATTATAATATTTATGTGAAACTATTTCACATAAATATTATAATTTTATTTTCATCGATAAATAATAAAAAAAGGTAAATAAATTTACTTTGAAATTATATATTTTTTCTTCAATGACCTTATGGTAGATTAAAACGTTTCAAAAAATAACTACGAGGATCAGCAGTTAGGGATACTTTAATTAGATGTTTGATAAAATAATTAAATCATAATACTTACACTCAGTCCGGTTTCATCAGATATTTGTGATATACTTATAGGCCGCTTTTACGCAGCGCAATAATATTCGCTTTCATTTCTATATTTATACATATTTCCTTTCATTTCGAAATGAACTATAACACCCATAGATATAAGAAAGAATGTTATTTATATTTCTATGATAACACCACTAATATATTAAATATACGTCACTAACTCACAATAACAACCAACCAACAACGTTCTATTTAGTCGCGGTGAATGAGTCGTATCGTAAGTTATCTACATCTGTCTACCTTAATATCATTGTTTATTTAGGTTTCTGTGGGTATAATCATAAAGTTTGATGAGTTTAGTGAACAAGGCGAACGAAAGTAACAAGGAACTACTTATAGTCAATAGCGTGATCATTCGAGTGATTTTTAAAACATAAAAAAAAACTATCACCGCGCGTGAGATTCGAACCCGCGACTCGCTGCACATGAACGCGCTAACCCAAACTTGATAACCGCTTAGCTATCATGCCATATACCAAACTGTTTGAATTTATGGAATACAATAATTTGTAAACTAATGAGAGTGTGTGTCTACAGTATAGAAATGACTTATTATAAGAAGGTCGTAAGTTAAAGCGAAGTGTCAATCTACTATTTTTTTAAGTTGTAACTGCACTAATGACCCCTACTGTACGTAAAATACGTAAGTAAGTAAATAAAAGTTGAATACATAGGCCGAAACATTTAGAAATATAATATTACCGGGGCCGGATTTGCCACGTAGCAGGTGTATCAAATGCTACAGGCCCACAGGCAGCGCTTTGGGTGGCGCGTCAAAAGACATCTGACCTCTCCGAGGCGAGATGCAAAAACTTTTCGAGCTGGCATCGCGCGCTGTTGCATTCTAGTTTCTCTTAATTCCGTAGCTTTTCTGCTTGTCGACAAAGCAACTCCTATTTCTGTATGAATTGTCAAAAGAAAGTAATTTGATTAAAAGAAAACTGAGTGTTAAGAAAAACGAGGAAAAGAACGTCTTTGTTTAAAAACATTGATTTGGGTAGTTTTTTTGTCCCTTAGTAGAATTTGCTATAGGCTCCGCGCTGGCTTAATCCGGCACTGAATATTACCAGCCTACTGTCCTACTGCAGGGCTTCTGTTTGCAGAGAAAGCATGAGCGATTTCAGACTTTATATTAACTATAAGTCCAGGTTTCCTCACGATGTTTTCCTTCACCGATATCAGTAATGTCCTAGATAAACATAGAAAGTACATACGAATTGAAAAAGTCGCATTGGTACATTACCGGATTTGAACCCTCGTGCATGAGAGTCTACGCCTTAAATGATTTTATACCGGAAATTACGTCTAAACGAGTGGTGTTAATGATTTGGAAAAAATATATGTTAAATTAGAGCATTTTCTTAATAATTTAATCTACGAATATTTTAGATTATGTTTACATTAAGTACATAGTGAAATTAATTTGTAAAGCTGTGTCTAACGCGGATAAAAAACTAATAATTACTCAAAAGCTGTCAAGCGTATTATTCTGAGACCTTCACCATTTTAAGGATAATTAAAATATTAATCTTTTAGTCTACGAGTTTTATTAAAATACCTTCTGTTTTTTGTATAATAAATTAATAATGCGTCAAATTGGTGACACCGCTCCTTGATGCGCGAGTTCTATTACTGGCTGGATGTACGACGCGTTGCGTGAGCTCAGTACAGAACACGCAAGCTAACCACTCAAGGTCACTGGCATGTATCTGTCTCTTAACCACTGGAAAAAAAAAAGGAATGCTTGATTAAAAAGTTTCATAAGTGAAACCAGAATTAATATTCATCGGAAAAACCCGACAAGCAGATTTAATCGTAATTTTTTTATCCAATAAGATTTTCTCTTTGAGCACATCTGCAGGACCGGAATCGGTTCCAATCTGTTCTGGATCTGATTTAACTCATCTGGCGCAGACTTCATGAATTATTATGGACAGAGAAATAAAAACCAACGCATTTTCTTCAATAGATTTCTGAAACACCCAACGTATTCATTAGCAATCAAGATTTGTATCTGCCTAAGATTTATTGACGGCATTTTCTTTGTTTTAAAGTAGGTAGGTACCTAATAAACTGTTTTTTAATATTGTCACTCGAAAAAGGGCATTTTATTAATCGATAACAGTGATTAAAACTCTCTTTTACTCACAAGTGAATAAAAACATTTTGAATTTCGAAAAGTATGTATTATACGAATGATGTACAAAAAACAAATGAAACGTGCTGAAAGTACCTTAAGGCTGCCTGTCCACTGAAGCGGAGAGGAGCGAAGTGGAGATGTGCCAATATTAACCAATAGAATCTAAACTCCGCACCAGAGGTGCGATTCTATTGGTTAATATTGGCACATCTCCGCTCCGCTCCTCTCCTCTCCGCTTCAGTGGACAGGCAGCCTTATTGGCTGGCTAAATGGAGATCTTCCATAGAGCTATTCTATTAAATTTATAAACAAATATCTCTTCTATTTACTTTAGTTTCTTTACTTTTAGTTAGGTTGTTTTCTTTCTGCTAACATGGTTGTTTTAATGTCATTGGAAAATCTTTTAACATAATTATAATAAAATTTAGTTTATCCAGTGACGAGATACAGACGAGTAAAATGAGACACTTACTCCGGAATCATTTCGTTTTAAAGCAGCAATTACAGTAGATAATTTGTTGCCGCCAAAAATGTGATAAATATAGATAACATAATATCACGCCTTGTTTCCTCGAAGGGTTGGGCAGTGGCGTACCCATAGTACACCTACATTTCGCCAGTTATGTTTTAAGTCCCATATAATAAGGGGCGAGCCTATTGCCATCAACCGGACACAAAATCATACTCCGGGCTGCTACTTACTGAGAAATTCCAGATAGAAACACCCAATGACACTTTGCCCGACCTGGGCGTCGAATCCAGGACCGCATGCTCAGCAGTAGCGCTTGCGACCACAGACCAACGAGGAAGTCAACTGACTCAGACTGTTTTGTACGAGTGAATAACCGCGAAATTTCGCGTTGTTGCCTAACTATTTAATTAGTCGATATTTTTAATACATATTCTTAATGGCAACTCTTTAGGTCATGAGCTATCTGAATATAAAAAAAAATATGGCCTAGGTCTTAAGGGGAAGTCGTGAAAATTCATACGTTGTTACAATATTGTCGTGATTTCTTTGATATAAATGAAAAAATATGTATTATTTTAATATCGATTTATAATATCCACTGTGGCAACACTGTCAAAGTAGGTACAAATGATTAATATCGTAAGAAACTTTAAATGTAATTTCATTTAACGGGGTATTATCGTTATTTCTGGGTGGGGTAAAAGTCGTTTTAAATGGTAAAATGTAATGCATGGTCAGTTGTCGTTTGATTGTGATATAATACAGTTGTGTGGATTAAAAGTATTATTAGCAAGAAAAAAGTGATACAATGTATATTAAAATCGCGTTATTCCATCTCAAACTATCTATACCTACCTAGTTTTTCTCGTAAGTAATACATTGATTCAATATGTGTAACAAGTAATAATGATTGTGTCAAATTTCATAATAAAATACGTGTACCTACATGTAAACAGACTCAAGAAAAATCTGAAACTACGGATAAAAATAACTCAACATAAGAAACATGCTATCCTAAAGTAAAAAACCGGCCAAATGCGTGTCAAACCACGCACAATGAAGGGTTCCGTAGTTGGGATAAATTTATCTCAAGAACAAACTTAACATTGTAGTTCAAAAACAATGTTCTCCGTTACATTCCAAATTCAAGTGTAAGTTTGTACGCACTATATTGAGAGTTGTTATTATAAGACCCTAGAGTTCTTATAGATTTTCCAGTACCTAATCTATGAGTAAAGAACCATTCTATGTATATTTTTCAAAATTTTGGCTGAGTATTTTCGGAGATAAGGGACGGTCAATTCTCATTTATTTTATTAAATATCTTTAAAAGTAATTATTTAAAAAAAAATGAGATCCTCACAACAAGCCCTTTTATTTAATATGTCACACGGTACAGTTTGAAAAACTTTTTTTTGTTTTCCAAAATGCCCCATTAAAAATTCATATGAGTACAGTAGATTTGGAGCAAATTGGCTGTGACAGACGGACAGCCAGCCAGCCAGACAGACACACGACTGATCCTAAAAGGGTTCCGTTTTATCCTTTTGAGGTACGGAACCCAAAAAGCACTGCACTCTATTCTAAAAATAAGCAAGCTAAAGTACAAAGTAACTAAACCTAGACACTACTCAGCAGTAATTTGGACGTAAACAATCTTAAGTTAATTGGTTAATCGACGAAAAATGGCCGCCGTTCTCACGCCAAGTAATCTAGCTGATGGCTACAATATGATCGTTTAAAAAACACTTATCTACGCCCGACACAAACAAGTTAATGAGATTAATGTGGGCTTACTAATATTTTGAAAACATAACGAAGGTTGGTAATAGAACCTACGAATTTTTGTTGGGATTTATCCTGTTAGTAGATAAAATCACCTTTTCTGGAAAAAATATTATTTTCTAATAAAGGGCAAATTTTCCAAGTATACGTGCATGGCCAAATCCGATATTATCAGAAAAACCTAAAAATACGCAAAGGATTAAAACGGTAGCATTAGATTTTTCAGAAAAGGCAGAATACGGCAATGATGCAGGTCCAGGAAGAGACATCGGGACGACCTCGACTCTTTTCTTTAAGATTAGCATATACATCAATAGATAGGGATGAAGAAAAAGAGAGAAGGGATGGATGCCTTTATCCTACAGTGGGACACAAAAGAATGATAATAATAACTCGATTTTTGAACGGAGTAACACAACCATGAGAGTATGAGAGAAAGCATCTTAGGAAACCACATGATTCCAATGCAGAGCTAGAGAGTGACGTACGAGTAGCTATTCATAACCGATAGCGACAACCCTTTAAGAACTAAAATCCCCGAAGGGTTGGGCAGAGGTGTACCTATAGAACACACACATTTCACCAGTTATGTTTAAGTCCCATGTAATAGGGGGCGAGCCTTCGCCATCAACCAGGCGCAAGTCCAGACTCCGGGCTGCTACTGAGAAATTGCACACAAAAAAAACACCCAATAACACCTTGCCCGACCTGGGAATCGAACCCTGGACCTCTAGCTTAGCAGTAGCGCTTGTGACCACTAGACCAACGAGGACTAGAATCATGACTTTCCTGGACTTATTCTGAAATTGCCAAGAAGAAGTGTGCTAGCGTGGTGAAGAAGAGACCTTTGCACAACGGAGAAAAAACTACCTACAAGCGTTACAACTAGAACTATAATTCAAACAGGCTCGGTTGCAGTATTCCGTACCAGTACCCAGAATTTCACAGTATTTACAGCACTAAAACCTAGTATGACTCGGAGTTACGTTTGCAATGTTAACGGCTCGAAAACTCAACAGATGGATTGTAGAAATCAGGCCTTGCCAAATCAATTTATTGAGCCCAAAATGGCTGACCAGCTTCCAATTTCTGCAGCTGTTTATTTTATTGAAACATGGTGCTGGCTGCTTTTATGTAGTATGAAATATTAAGCTGTACTGACGTTGAACTTTAGCGGCGTTGAAACAAGGAACATTTTGTTTAATAAAGATGATAATGTTCTGTTCAAGAATTGTCGCTAACGCGATGCATATAATGTAGAACAAGTACTTGTTCTTTTCGCCTATCGGAGAATGAGAACAGCTCATGTCGTCATTACCTTAGATAATTATAACGGTATTTTTAATAATACATCACGCGATACGCGGGGCTGACAGCAGCTCAGGATGCGCCTGAAGTACATACATTTGAGGAATTCCTCATGAAGCTATTTACATAAAATAACATAACATCACACATTGTTTCCTAGAAAGGCTAGGAAGAGGTGTATCTGTAGTACCCCCACATTTCGCCAGTTATGTTTAAGTTTCATGTAATAGGGGGCGAGCCTATTGCCATCAACCGGGCACAAATACATACTTTGGGCTGCTAATGAGAAATTCCAGATGAAAAAACCCAATAACACTTTGCCCGACCCGGGAATCGAACCCAGGACGTCATGTTCAGCAGTAGCGCTTGCGACCACTAGACCAATGAGCCAGTCCCATAATACTTTTTTCTCAAACATCAACAGACAAAATATTTTTGAAAGCACTATAATCCAATTTGCACAGTAACTGATAAAAAATATCAGTATTATCTCATCGGCTTTCCTTTACGTGGAAATTAAAATCGATTGGATAAAGTGGACACGGCCACTAGTCTTGTGATTTAACTGAAAATTGGAATATGTATATTTCATAATAACTTTGGCTATCTTTATGTTGATTATTCAGTTCGAAATGAGCAAATTTTGTAGTTGTTATGTACAGGTCGGGCGACCGAGCTCTGCTCTGGTGAAAATCGAGAATGCACATTTAATAGTTTCCTTGCTGTCATGATAGTAGGTACTTACTAATTCCATGCTGCCATGATAGTAGGTACTTACTAATTCCATGCTGCCATGATAGTAGGTACTTACTAATTCCATGCTGCCATGATAGAAGTTACTTACTAATTCCATGCTGCCATGATAGTAGGTACTTACTAATTCCATGCTGCCATGATAGTAGGTACTTACTAATTCCATGCTGCCATGATAGTAGGTACTTACTAATTCCATGCTGCCATGATAGTAGGTACTTACTAAATCCATGCTGCCATGATAGTAGGTACTTACTAATTCCATGCTGCCATGATAGTAGGTACTTACTGATTCCATACTGCCATGATAGTAGGTACTTACTAATTCCATGCTGCCATGATAGTAGGTACTTGCTAATTCCATGCTGCCATGATAGTAGGTACTTACTAATTCCATGCTGCCATGATAGTAGGTACTTACTAATTCCATGCTGCCATGATAGTAGGTACTTACTAATTCAATGCTGCCATGATAGTAGGTACTTACTAATTCAATGCTGCCATGATAGTAGATACTTACTACTTCCATGCTGCCATGATAGTAGGTACTTACTAATTCCATGCTGCCATGATAGTAGGTACTTACTAATTCCATGCTGCCATGATAGTAGGTACTTACTAATTCCATGCTGCCATGATAGTAGGTACTTACTAATTCCATGCTGCCATGATAGTAGGTACTTACTAATTTAATGCTGCCATGATAGGTACTTACTAATTCCATGCTGCCATGATAGTAGATACTTACTAATTCCATGCTGCCATGATAGTAGGTACTTACTAATTCCATGCTGCCATGATAGTAGGTACTTACTAATTCCATGCTGCCATGATAGTCGGCACTTACTAATTCCATGCTGCCATGTCATTATTCTAAGGTAGACATCTTGTTCTAAAGTTGGGGCGACCGAGCTCGAGCTCGAGCTCGATCGAGCGTGCTCGGGTGAAAATAGGAGTAAAAAGAATTTTCCCAGATATGAGACCTAGTGAGATCGATTTTTCGCCCCCGTAAGTTAGAGCCGTTTTCGAGAACGTAGTTACAAATATATATTACTAGCGGACCTGGCAGACGTTGTCCTGCTCGAAAAGCGCCTACCGAGTCCAATTGTACTTTCAAACCATCCAGAAACTCACTCAAATATACACACAAAATTTCATCCAAATCGGACCAGCCGTTTAGGAGGAGTTAGCTGACAAACTCACGTACCGAAGAATTATATACAGGTGGACCAAAAAAACACGACATAAAAAAAAATATTGATTCCTCATGTCCATGTCATACATGGGGTATTCGAAAATACCCCATGTATGTTCCGCGTTTTTTTGTACTTTTCGAGTTATAATTTTTTTTGTATTCTCTTTTTGAGTTTTCTTGCCGGTGGAGCCTCAAAAATTCATATCTTTTTTGTAGTGACTATTTTCAAATTTTTTTTAATGGCCTCGCTATTTGGACCACCTATTTTAAAGCTTAAAAGGATTTTTAGCCTAACCTTCGAAGGCCGATTACAGTGAATTATTAGAAGGTTAATACTAACTTTTTTTATTTTTTTCGTAGTTTTGTAACCTGCATAGTTTTTAAAGTCAGCTAGAATATTCTAGCTTTAAAAACTATGCAGGTTCCTAAGCTACGCAAAAAATACAAAAAAAGTAAAAGTAAATACAAAAATGAGGTTCCAATATATGGAGCCTCATTTTTGTATTTTTAAATTGAAGTTGAAAATTGCAGTTTTACCACTAAAAACTTAAATTCCTGCTATCGATACTTTTTGAGTAACTTGCAGGAATGTTAGCAAGTTTATTATTTTATGTATTAAAGTAACATTCAAGAATCACTCTATCTATTATAAAAAACCGCATAAAAATCCTTAGGGTAGTTTTAAAGATCTAAGCATACATAGGGACAGACAGCGGGAAGCGACTTTGTTTTATACTATGTAGTGAAGACATACAAATATTGCTCGTTTAATAGTATAAGATAAAAAAGTCATCAGGCATAATTATGTAATCTTGAGCTCTCGACTATGAGATACAACTTTTGCGCAGCATTCGAGCAGCCCAAATACTTCCAGGCGTTCATATTCTGCGTTTTCTAATCTAAGATACGATAAATCTCCCATTTGTTTATTTGTTTATATACCTACTCCATTTGAAATATGATTATTTATTAAACAAACCTGTTTTACAGTCCGTTCAACACGGATTCTGACTTCTATACCGTAGGCATAAGGCTGCCTGTCCACTGGAGCGGAGAGGAGAAAATAGGAGCGGAGATGTGCCAATATTAACCAATAGAATCTTGACTTAGGATCACTGATCTAAACTCAGGGGCGGAGTCAAAATTCTATTGGTTAATATTGACACATCTCCGCTCCTCTTTTCTCCTCTCCGCTCCAGTGGACAGCAGCCTTAGGATGGCATTAAAAGCAAAAATGTGGTTACAATACCAACTGTTTACTGCAGCTGTCATTTGTCATGCCACCAACGCAATAGAAGTCAAAATCGGTTGATACGCGGTTGATATTAGCGTCGTCTCTAAATCAAAGCTAATTAAACATCAATCCAACCAGACTAGCATTGAATCATTACCAACCAGAGCTGCAGATAGATATTCTCGATTACGATACGAGACGTCTGTTAGCCTGTAATCACTTAACGATAGCCCGAAGCCCCTAATTTGATCCAGAATGCTGGCATTTGATCCAGAATGCTGGCATTTGATTTGAGGCAGTATCGCCCGCCGAACATATCATACGTCAGCCAAATCTGCAATCAACCATGTAAGCTGTTCGAATCCAAATACCTTAAACGATTTCCGTAGCACGAACTATCATTGAGTTACCAATATGAGTTCACCGCAAATGTGCGTCATAATTTTATACGATCCCTTTTAGTAAGTACATATTATTTATCTATACATCTATACATCGGAAGAACGACAGTACGGAATCGTGACTTCCATCTAAAAATTAATGATGTAGATATTAAGGCAGACGTGGAGGTGGCAACTGAGTTTGAAAATTTCTTCACTAATATTCCCATTTTAACAACCAAAACTCTGTCATCGTCATCCTCCACTTCTGCTTACTCAATACTAAAAGAAAGTGTACCAGAATGTGAAAAACTTTTTGAATTCAAAATTGCTACTGCTAAAGACATTATAGAATCTTTTAAGGATCTTGATGTGAAAAAAACTGCTGACCTTTGGAGATTATCAGTACATACCATGTCTTCAATAATTGATGTTATTTCACCCTTTTTAGCAATTGTTTTTAACTCTTGTATTGCATCTGGTGTATTTCCTGATCTGATGAAACTTAGCAAAGTGATTCCACTGTTCAAATCTGGCAGCACAACTGATCCCACAAATTTTCGGCCTATTTCGATATTCACGGCCCACTCCCTCTCACAGAGAGGAGGCCTGTGTCCCAGTAGTGGGAACATTAATAGGCTGATGATGATGATGATTTCGATATTACCTACTTTGAGTAAGATCTTTGAAAAATTAATTTTGAAACAAATGTTAGGACATTTCAATGCACTTAATTTACTACATCTGAAACAGTTTGGTTTTACAAAGGGTCGTTCAACTACAGACGCGGGCGTGGAGTTACTGAAGAGCATATTCGAGGCCTGGGAGGAATCGCAAGATGCTCTTGGCATTTTCTGCGACTTGTCCAAGGCCTTCGATTGCGTACATCATGATACACTCATCAGGAAACTGTACCACTATGGTATGAGGGACAAGGCTCTCGACCTTTTGACTTCTTATCTGAACAATAGAATTCAAAGGGTCGATGTTAATGGCAAGAGATCTTCAGGATCCGCGGTCACCATGGGCGTTCCGCAGGGTTCAATTCTAGGTCCTTTCTTATTTTTGATTTATATAAACGACTTACCTTACCATATACGGGATAATCACAAGATCGTATTATTTGCAGATGACACTTCCCTTATTTTTAAAATCAAACGTCAGTTAGTCAACTTTGAGCAAGTTAACGATGCACTCTCTAAAGTGGTGCATTGGTTTAATGTAAATAATCTTCTCCTGAATGAAAAAAAGACTAAACTCATTAAATTTTCAACGCCAAATGTCAGGCAGCTAACTACCAAGGTTCAAGTTAATGGAATAGAACTGAACCCTGTTGAGTCGACAGTTTTTCTTGGAATCACTATTGACGGTAAATTGCAATGGGGCCCACACATAGAAAAATTGTCAGGAAGGCTAAGTTCAGCCGCCTATGCTGTTAAAAAAATTAGACAGATAACGGACGTAGATACAGCCAGAATTGTTTATTTTAGTTATTTTCATAGTCTTATGTCATATGGGATTCTTCTCTGGGGAACCTGTTCGGACATTAATACTATCTTTGTTCTACAGAAAAGGGCTGTTCGAGCCATTTACAACCTAGGTCCGAGAGATTCCCTTCGAGAAAAATTCAAAGAAATAGGCATTCTGACTGTAGCTTCTCAATATATATTAGAAAACCTATTGTATGTACAGAAAAATATATCAAATTTTAAGAAAATGTCCGATATTCATAGTTTAAATACCAGGAATAAACACAACCTTGCTGTACATCACACTCGTCTCCACAGAGTAAGCAACTCGTTCATGGGTCAGTGTATACGCTTTTACAACAAACTTCCCATTGACATTCGAAACTTACCCATTAAACGATTTAAAAACTTCATTAAAACCAAACTTTGTAAAAAAGGGTATTATAGAATTTCCGATTATTTAGAAGATAAAAAAGCATGGGATTGAGCTGCTCGCTCTGCTAAACCTTGTAATAAAACCTTGAAAATTGACATTATAAGTATTCAGTAAAATCATCAAATTATACCAGTTTTATATAAACATTGACATTGTTGAATATTACATACAAAATGACATGATTACTTTGTAAAGTATTATATTATATTAAGGCGGCTCCCTGACCAAAACGCCGCGCTAGCCGTTTTTTGTACAGTTTTTAGGAGCGAACTACTTCTTATTTAAAAAGAAATATCAACTAATAAAAATACATTAAATTTCTACATAATCTTGAGTCCAAACGGATCGTTTTTTTTTTTTTTTTTAATATGTATAAGTTTAATTAATCTCCTTCCAACGAAACCTTAAAAATGAGAAATAATTATTTATAATATGAATCTACTCGTAAAGTAAACATTATTTAACTTTGCTACTGACACTAATGGATAGACAATTTAATAACGAACATTTGCAACGTTTTTTTTTTTTCAAAAGACCAAATTTTGATTTTATAAAGATTTTATTCCAAAATCTGGGCGTATTCACTACTGTAATTCATGCGCCCCATACCGGGATTCAGTGCGCCGCAAGGTCTCGAGGGGGAAACACGTATCGCTTGTCACCGCGTCGGTCACGTGATCGAGCACACACACACACATCGTCACATTATCAGTCGATTCAGTAGATAATAATACAAGTTTGTATTTATACTATTGAGTTTTGCGAAAAGACGCTACTATTGTGTAGGTAAACTGTAAACACACAAAATGCGAAAGTACAAGAAAGTTGAATGAATTTGGTCAAAACCAAAATCCAAGATGGCGGCTGCATTTTTCGTCATTGGTGTCGTTTTATTAGTTTTCAGCGGATCTAAAGTTGATAATGAGGTCAAAATGTAAATCCAAGATGGCGTCTGTGAAAATTTTCTAATTTTTCGTCATGGGCGACGTTTTCGTAGTATTTGAGGGTTCTAAAGCCGATAGTGAGGTCAAAATGTAAATCCAAGATGGCGGCTATGAACATTTTCTAATTTTTCGTCATGGGTGTCGTTTTCGTAGTATTTGAGGCTTCTAAAGCCGATAGTAAGGTCAAAATGTAAATCCAAGATGGCGGCTATGAACATTTTCTAATTTTTCGTCATGGGTGTCGTTTTCGTAGTATTTGAGGGTTCTAAAGCCGATAGTAAGGTCAAAATGTAAATCCAAGATGGCGGCTGTGAAAATTTTCTCTTATTTCGTCATGGGTGTCGTTTTCGTAGGTTTCGATGGTTCTAAAGCCGATAGTGAGGTCAAAATGTAAATCCAAGATGGCGGCTATGAACATTTTCTAATTTTTCGTCATGGGTGTCGTTTTCGTAGTATTTGAGGGTTCTAAAGCCGATAGTAAGGTCAAAATGTAAATCCAAGATGGCGGCTATGAACATTTTCTAATTTTTCGTCATGGGTGTTGTTTTCGTAGTATTTGAGGGTTCTAAAGCCGATAGTGATGTCAAAATGTAAATCCAAGATGGCGGCTGTAAAATTTTTCTCTTATTTCGTCATCGGTGTCATTTTCGTAGGCTTCGATGGTTCTAAAGCCGATAGTGATGTCAAAATGTAAATCCAAGATGGCGGCTGTGAAAATTTTCTCTTATTTCGTCATGGGTGTCGTTTTCGTAGGTTTCGATGGTTCTAAATCCGATAGTGAGGTCAAAATGTAAATCCAAGATGACAGCTACGAAAATTTTCTCATTTTTCGTTATGGGTGAAAAAAAAACTACGAAAACGATACCAATGACAAAAAATGAGAAAAATTTCACAGCCGCTATCTTGGATTTACATTTTGATCTCACTATCGGCTTTAGAACCCTCAAATACTACGAAAACGACAACCACGACGAAAAATTAAAAAAAAATTGCAGCCGTCACTATCAGCTTTAGAACCATCTAACTAAAACTACGAAAACGATACCAACTTTTATTTATCAGTATAAAAGTACATCATTTATGTGGTTAAATACAATAGGTATTCATTAGTAGTAGTAGTATATTTATTTATTTTCAAAATATAGTCTAACAAAAATAAACAATTTATCCACCCATCAATATGGGTAAAATTTCTTAACTCGCAATCTTTACGTAATTATTATTATTATTTTTATTTATAGATTTTTTTCCTCGGCTTATTTCTAGCCGGGTAGAGCTGATGGCACGGGCCTAAGCCAAGTGTTCATCAGTGGGGTTAAGTGTTGACGTAATATTTGATACCGCGTGGTTATGTGCAGTAGGCTGTATGTTAGCCGAAGCAAAATTTGAGTGGGAGTAATGGTGCAAGTTGTTATTATTATTTATTTATTTCTCAGATAACATGATCCATTATGGTTAGTAACAACAGTAGCTTATAACTATGTTAGTAGGTAAAGAATTTACATATTAATAAATAAAAACATTTTACTTTACCGTCCCAACCACAATACTTACCCAGAGCGAGTGTATCGGACACTGATATTTAGTTGGAACTATCTTCAGAATGCTGTTGCTGCTGCAGCGTACTCTGCCCAACAGTGACGCCACACGCTTGCGTCTTATTGCGTAAAAGTCATCCGTACGCGCTTCGGCAAACATAGCGGACGCACTGCAGAACCGTGGCAACCGCAACAACATCCTGAAGACGTTATTGTATTGTACCCGCAGAGCGCTGTATGCCCTTTGAGTATAATTAACCCACAAGCTGCTCGTGTATAAGGATTGGCAATATGCTTTGAATAGCGCTAACTTGACTTCAGATGAGCAACGAGCAAACCTGCGAGCCAACATGTTACCCCGAACCGCCAGCGCTCTGCGTTCACGTTCAATGTCTTCATTGTCCCTTAGATCATCGGTGATAATATGCCCTAGATATTTAAACCTCTTCACTCTAGCGAGAGGAGAACCGTTCAGCAAAATAGGTGGAGGTTCATGAGGGTTCTTATCAACAAGACCAAAAAACATACACTCGCTCTTGGCAGCATTATACTTGAGACCATGATCCTCGGCATACCGCTCACAATAATGTCAAAGACTATTTATTTTGATATTTTGTCGGTTGCTAGGCAACGGATCTTACGGTCACGTCCTGACGCGAGTTTAACATTTCAAAAATTACAGATTCTAAAGCAAACTTTCATCCCCTATTTCCTTTTTCAAAAAGTTGTTGCCGACACCTAATTTAATTTATTTTATACCAATAGGTACAGTTTTATATACCGTATATATACTTGTACTTAAAATTTAAAAAAACAACGGGTTGCACTCCGGGAGTGCCGACAGAAGTGAAAACTTGAACATTAACGTTGTGCATCTTTGAATATTTTGGAATGGTTAGGGAATAATTTTGCATGAATTGCTTTATTTATCAGTATAAAAGTACTATAGTTTATGTGGTTAAATACAATATTCATTAGTAGTATATTTATTTAAATATAGTCTAACAAAAATAAACAATTTATCCATCCATTACCCATCAATATAGGTAAAATTTCTGACGCGAGTTTAAAATATTCACAGCCGCCATCTTGGATTTACATTTTGATATCACTATCGGCTTTAGAACCCTCAGATATTACGAAAACGACACCCATGACGAAAAATAAGAAAATGTTCGCTGCCGCCATCTTGAATTTAAATTTTGACCTCACTATCGGCTTTACAACCCTCAAATACTACGAAAACGACACCCATGACGAAAAATTAGAAAATTTTCGCTGGTGCCATCTTGGATTTCCATTTTGACCTCACTATCGGCTTTAGAACCATCGAAAAGTACGAAAACGACACCCGTGACGAAAAATGAGAAATTTTTCGGAGCCGCCATCTTGGATTTCCATTTTGACCTCACTATCGGCTTTAGAACCCCTGAAAACTAATAAAACGACACCCATGACGAAAAATGACAAAATTTTCGGTGCCGCCATCTTGGATTTCCATTTTGACCTTACTATCGGCTTTAGAACCCCTGAAAACTAATAAAACGACACCCAAGACGAAAAATGAGAAAATTTTCGGAGCCGCCATCTTGGATTTACATTTTGACGAAGTTCACAATGTGAATTCGAAAGAAGAAAGTCGCATGGAGCATAAGTATCAACGCTTTTTTGCGTGACGATTTTTACTAGCTACCACAAAGTCACAAACAGCGCATTATAACTTCGTTCCAAAAAAATATTTTTCGAATGTGTGCACAGAGTACTTTTTATGAATGTGTGTGATGTCTGTGAATTCTAAGGTCAGTGATTTTTACTTGTATTCGTAAGTTGTTCGCCTGATGGCGCTAGTAATGTTTTACGAAGTATTGTAGAGGTGGGGTGCGGCAAAGAGGGAACGAATGCTCAAGGTTGCTTGGTCGGGGTACCACCTTAATTATTGTGAATGTGAGGACTATGTGGATATTTTTTTTTTTTCTCTTCTCTATTTTCTTTTCTTTCTCAGTTAGTTTTAATTTAATGATGGTCTGGCAGTTTGAGTAGTTTATGCGGCCTACCCAAATGTCCTTTCTTTGGTACTGTTCGTCGAGTTGAGCTCCTTAAGTTCAGAGTTGAGCTCCGCGATTACTGACAAATGCTTGCACTGACTGGACAGGTCCACTCAAAGCTGTATGGTTCTTTCCTCAAAAGACCATTTCAGACATTAGTCAACATGGTCCTCATATGGCCTGACCAAGATTATGTCTGGACTTTAAAAGAGACTGTGACCTCTGAGTTTGTTTCGGCCTTTCTTCTCAGAGTAGTCAGATAGGAAACGCCGAACTCATCTAGCTAATTTTTAACATACATTTTAATATGACGTGTAAAAGTGATTCCAATATCCTATTTACAGAATAAACAATTTCATTTCATTTCATTTCATTTCATTTCATTTCATTTCATTTCGATAACCAGTTCGGATTCAGAGCTGGGTTATCAACAGAGAGTGCGGTGTTGTGTCTTAAGCATGCTGTCACGTACTATGCGAGACGAGGGACGCCTATTTATGCTTGCTTCCTGGACTTGTCAAAGGCATTTGATCTGGTTTCCTATGATTTGTTGTGGAGTAAATTAGAGCGGGTTAATTTGCCCACAGAACTCATTAACATTTTAAAGTTTTGGTATGGAAACCAGATCAACACAGTACGTTGGGCTGGGGCGTTTTCTCTTCCGTACAGGTTGGAGTGTGGGGTGAGGCAGGGTGGATTGAGCTCACCTACGCTTTTCAACCTTTATGTGAACGAGTTGATTGGCGAGCTCAGCAGTACCAGGCTCGGATGTTATATAGACGGTATCTGTGTCAATAATATCAGTTATGCAGACGACATGGTTCTGCTGAGCGCGTCAGTCTGCGGCTTGAGAAAATTGGTTGCTCAGTGTGAGGCGTATGCTAAAGTTCATGGCTTGGCATACAACACTAAGAAGTCGGAAGTCATGGTTTTTGAGGCTGGGGGTAGAACTCCTGATGCGGTACCGCCTGTATTACTTAATGGTACACCTTTGCAGAGAGTTTACAGGTTCAAGTATCTTGGTCATATATTGACTCCCGACCTCAAAGACGCTGATGACATTGAACGGGAGCGGAGGGCGTTGTCGGTTAGAGCGAACATGCTGGCTCGCAGGTTTGCACGATGCTCACTTCCGGTTAAAATCACGCTCTTTCGAGCCTACTGTACTACTTTTTACACGTGCAGCCTGTGGGCTAGATATACGCAAAGATCGTACAACGCTCTCCGCGTTCAGTATAACAATGCGTTTAGGATACTGGTGGGGTTGCCCCGTTTCTTTAGTGCGTCAGGGATGTTCGCAGATGCGCATGTGGATTGCTTTTACGCAACAATGCGTAAAAGGTGCGCTTCCCTGGTGCGCAGGGTATGGGGAAGCTCCAACAGTGTCTTAAGCATGGTTGCGAGTCGCCTGGACTGTGTATACGTGGGTCACTGTTGTGCTGTCTCTCATGTGATGTCGCAACGGTGACTAACCGTTATTTCATGTTATTTGTTGTTATTTCTGTATTGTTTCCCGTGTTTTTGTTTAGTGTCTGTGCTTACTAACATAGTCGTAAGTTTACTAACAAACTTGTTGAGTCTTGGTTACTCCAATAAATAAAAATTCTATTCTATTCTATAGACATCATCGCGGACGAAGTCGCGGGTAACACCTAGTTACTAATATAATAAATCCGGATGTGACTGTTTTAGCTCGGGTAATAAAAGAGTGGATATTATGAAATAGGCAATGGTTTAATTGCCATCTTACAATTAAATAATGTAAACAAAAAAAAATGAGTCTGGACACAAAAAAATGAGTTAGGAGTATCAGCCGTCACCGTGGAGTCTGTAGACGCGAGTGGTCATCTGGCTGAGCCGTGTCATCGCCGCCGCCGCGACGTGCCTCAGTTTACCGATGACGCGTTGATCACCCTGCTAATGCAGACCGCGCGAAAATGTAATAGAAAGGCTGATGAAAATCGAACCTTGTCGATTTCCATCAGTCTTTCTGTTACAATTTCGCGCCTTAACGGCTGAAGGGGTTTCGATGAAACGTACACAGGTACAGATATTCGAACTTTTTATCCCGCTAGTACGATCCCGTGAGATAATTTCCGACCTACATGCGGGCTAAAAAAGGTAGTTTGACATACTTGTGAAAATTCATTTTCGGTAAGAGATCTCGGGGGAGATATTATATTCTAGGACTATGTAAATGTAGTGCACTGATAGGAATATTATATTATTTTCCCTTTTTTGAAGTGAAAACTTCTTTAGCGGCGGTGTGTACTTTTTTTGGGATGGGTAAAAAATGTTAAACTTGTGTCAATACGTGACCGTGAGATCCGTTGCCTAGCAGCCGACAAAGTAAATATCAAAATAAATAGTCTTTGACATTACGTAAAGATTGCGAGGTAAGAAATTTTACCCATATTGATGGGTAAAAAAAAGCAGTCAAAACATACTTCATGAAAAGTGTTTAAATATTTTTTTTTATTTTTATTAGACTATATTTTGAAAATAAATAAATATACTACTGTACTGTACTGTACTTTTATACTGGTATACAAAGCAATTCGTGCGAAATTAATCCCTAGCCATGCCAAAATATTCAAAAATGCACAACTTTAATGTTCAAGTTTTCACTTCTGCCAGCACTCCCGGAGTGCAACCCCTTGTTTTTTTTTGTGTTTCACGAACTGTGTCCAAATAAACATTATTCTTTCTTTTCTTTCAATTTATATAAATTTTAGTCACAACAGTGCGATAAGACTATCTACCATAAGGCAGCATTGCCGTATTTAATTTTGAATAGTTCCAATTCCAAATCGATTGGATACATTCTCTTTGGCTATCCATTTTAACAGTTTATCGGAAAACGACGCTGCTGTTAATATCCCTGGCCATTTTGAGTCGTTCAAAATAATGATGATTCCGTTAAAGCTTTTTAGATAACTAGCCATTTCAGCCTAAAATTAAAATCAAATAACCGACTAAAACCAATAAAATAGAAAACAAGTTAGTTTTCCGAAGCGAAAATAAATTAGTCTTGAAAGAAATGAGATTAGTTCTCAGAAAGACATCTGTTACCTTGTATCATGTAGAGGTAGTAATAATACATATAATACAGCTGACGAGTTTGTTTGTTTGTTTGAACGGAAAATCAGTCGGATAAAAAAATATTTTTGCATTTGATAGCCCAATTATATAAACTACTAATAAATAAATTAATAATAAATAAATATTAAGGGTACACTAGTCGACGGTTCGAGCTCGTTGGTGCCCGGGTGTAACTAATATGCATGCTAATAAATTAGTCTAATTATTTATTAATTTAGTTTTTTTTATTTAATATTTTTTTATCTATTTTATATTTATTAATTTATTTAATGAAATAGACAATGATTTATAACGAAAACGAACGTGTAAAATGAAATTTTACGCGTTCGTTTTCGTTTTGGGCGTACAGATATTATGAAAATACTACTAAAGGTATTTACTCAAAATAAAATTATTTGAACTATTGAATAAATTATCTATCCCTGTACGGTTTTTTCCTTACTACATATGTTATTTATTTACTCCCAAACACGAGTTAAAATTAGTGTTAAAATATGGAAATTTCAACGCTCATTACTTCCAAACCAATATTATTATTATTATCCAATTCTGCTCCCATACAGTGCTAGATAATGACAAGAAAAATCAATTTAATTTTTAGTTTTGAACGTACACCATCAAATAGACGAGTAATCACCATACTACCACAGTCTAAACATCATACAGTCGTTTCACGAAGACGTCTAGACAGAGCAATCGTGCGGGGCGAGACGGGTACCGAACTGCTTACGTTGCGGGGCGTGAGGGGCGAGACGCGTTCCCGAACTGCTAGCTGGCGCGACGTTGTCGGCATTTACAACGAGATCAAAGGCGATTTCCTACTGTAGGTTTTTATACTGTGATACTACGTTGATGAAAGAATGACCGACTAGCGTACCCTTAACATCAGACTTTATTTAGATATTAACATCACGCTCCGACCCTTAGGAGCTGAGCAAAAAGTTAGAAAGAACGATTAACGAAAACGAGGTAATAGCGAGGGCGAATGCGATGCGATGCGGTGAGGCCGAGTGAGTTTTAGAAAAATGTAATTGTTATTTTGGTATATTGTGTATCTTATGAGTATGACTTCCACGCGAAAGAAGTCGCGAACAGAAGCTATTTTTTACTAATAAAACTTTTGTAACATTAATGAAAAAGGTCTTACTTTGATATTTAATATAAATTCTACAAGTTTTTCACATCAAATTATGGTAATCAGTACCCTTAGAAGTTACTCTGCGTATGTTACTATGTTCTTGAATATTTTGTGAAGACCTTTTCGGGGCCGAAAATAGAATTCGATAACGTCTTTTCCTAGGCTTTGAGAAACTCAAAAAAAATCGGGGACGTTAGATAGATATAATACTTACTCTTTATTATGTATAAGAACTATAAAAATTACAGATATACATATATTTAGAAATTTTACATAGGGTGACATAATGGACGGTCTTATCGCTAAAAGCGATCTTTTACAGACCTTTGGGAAAAGGAGAAGAAAAAGGGAGAAGGAGAGACAATACTGCAGGTAATCAGTGGTGTACCATTTACATATTATATACAATAAATAGTTTGGAAATTCCAAAAGTGCACGCCTCATAACACACATTCATAAACGAAAAATAAATTCAAAACATAGTTTCTAACAAAAATTACCAATTTATCACTTTTCATGAAGTATGTTTTGACTGCTGTTTTACCCATCAATATGGGTAAATTTCTAACCTCGCAACCCTTACCTAATGTCAAAGACTATTTATTTAGATATTTACGTTGTGGGTTGCTAGGCAACACGTTTAGTCAAGGTTGAAAATATTTAGATAAAGATATTATATTTTAGTTAGTATTTTATTAATTATAATTAAACTACTATGAATAAAAGAGCCATTTTCAATAGGGTTCCTTCTATGGCCGAAACGAATGTATTAAAAAAAAATTGACTCAATTAATTGATTTTATCGCAAGCTACAATGTTTTCAAGGTTCATAAATTGACGGACAGGAATTTTTTTTCAACTATTTTGATGTTTTTTTTCATTTCTGCTGCATTAAATCAATTGGTAAAAAGTACAGTATTAATCTCCATTTAATCATCTATACAATGGTATATAAATTAAGTAAGTTCTGTGTACTAGCAGGAGTGTAACAATAAAAACAGTTGCAGAAATGGGGCAAAAAATATTTTTCGATCGTAGAGCACACTCTAATGCTTCGCATTACGAGTCGTGCAATACTAATAGATACATAAAACATTTTTTTTTTTTATATTTATTTACCAGGTGTTTTTTTATATCCCATAACTAAAGAATCAACTAGCTTATTATAGATTATTTTTCTATTTGTTTAATATAACTTACCACTGTCCACAAATAATAACCACAAATTCAAATTCAAATTTCAAAAAATTCAAATTCAAATTCAAAAGTCATTTATTCAAACTAGGCTGAGAATCAGCACTTTTCGAACGTCAAAATTACATAAGACAGTCCCCCAAAAACGCCCGCCCTTCACCACTTCCTAGTGCTTTTGCTGGAGAGAAGAAGTGGCGCAACAAACTCCCCAGCAGCACAGCTGTCTGTTCAGTTAGAAAAAAAAACTTGATTCTATACAATAGTATGCAAATAATTTACATTACTCAACACAAAACATTCAATAAAATACGGGGTGGCAGGGACATCGACGCGAAGCCGGTTACCATGGTTTCAGTATATCATTCTGAACCCCCCTGCGTTGAAATTTTTCGTCGGTTATTAAAAAAAAAATCTGCTGTTTCATAGAAAAGTGCAATACCTACGCGGTCAAAATGTATGGAGCAGCTGATTTTTTTTTTAATAACCGACGAAAAATTCCAACGCAAGGTGGTTCAGAATCATGTACTGAATCCATGGTAACCGGCTTCGCGTCGATGTCCCTGCCACCCTGTATATTTGCCATAATGACAGCTAGCACGCGCCAATGTACCAATAAAAAAATATCGAAATCTAAACACAAGCGAAAATAAAAACTAAAAACGTAAACAGAACTTAATACCCGAATTATAAAGCCTCCAGGCATAAAGGGCTGATGTATGTATCTAAGTACGAGTAAATCATTATCATTCAAACCAATCTTACATATTTAAAGCTAAGAACATGCGACGTCGTCTTTTATATTATTTTTATGAACAAAAATAATCAGATGTTATTTTATTTTTTATATTTCACCTGAGGGTTTTTTACATAAATAATCGTGACTTTGTCGAAAATGAAAGATGAAAAAATAATAATGATTTAAAATAGCATATTATACCGGTTGATTCTTTGATATGGTCTCATTCATACCCTAGAGTTGAGGGATATAAAAAACAACTTATAAAGATATATAATTATAAAATAATTAACTTGAAACTAGCAAGAGCAAGGAACTATATAATATGTAATGATGATGTTTAAGGATAGAGGAAGTGTTTTTTTTACCAGACTTTTAAAAGTGCAGAAAGATTGAGCACGACGTTAATAGGATTAATAAAATAAAATATAAGTTATTAACAGGCTGGAAGATTTCCTTTTAAGTTATAAAAGGTCGGGAGCTCATTAGAAAGTCCATTGGTGCTAATAATGTTCCTGAAAAGTTATCATTACTCATCATTAGGGAACTTTCCACACACAATAGTTACTAAAATTATTGCGAGTTTGTGTTCCTACTTCCTACGCTAACTAGGCTTTCGGCAATATAATGATGTTGTGTATGTAAATTCGGGGAAATTAATTGCCAGTTACTGGGTTGTGGAGATCAGATAGGCAGTCACTCCATGTAAAATACTGGTATTCAGCTGCATCCGGTTACACTGGAAGCCGACCCCAACGTGGTTGGAAAAAGGCTAGGCAGATTTGACTCGTCGATGATCTAAGACTAAATTTAAAAAATATGATAATTATTTTAGCATAATAACACCAAGGACTACAAATGAAATAAAATGGAAACGTTTATTTACTCTCCACTACTGCAATACGAGTATAAACTGTCCGCTGGAAGTGCTATCTCGGTACAAACAGTGGACCTAATATTGTCTACGTGACCTATCCTAGACGAAGCAGATTTCTCCTTGAAATAGCCATGAACTAGTTTTGTCGTGGTAAGTTTAGAATTAAATGTTTAGTTTTCTACTAGCTAAAATTGGTATTAACGTTTGTAAATAGTCCGTATAGTTTCATTTTAGTTTCGCGTAATTAACATTTCATCAGCCTTTATGCAGTGCAGTATTTTGTATTCAGTTCATTTCAATATGGTTAATTATATATTTTGTCAATATTATGTATAACTTGAATCGTTGGTATAATTTGTGTATGCCATAAAATAATGAGGTCCCAGCTCCTCTGCTGGGATACAGGCCTCCTCTCTGTGAGAGGGAGTGGACTGTAATCCCCCACGCGGGGCCTAGTGCGGGTTGGTACATGTCACATGTTTTCGAATTTTGAAGTGAAGCCTTCTTTAGTGGCGTTGTGCAATTTTTTCTGGGATGGTTAAAAAATGTTAAACTCGCGTCAGAACGTGCCGTAAGATCCGTTGCCTAGCAACCGACAAAGCAAAATATCAAAATAAATAGTCTTTGACATTACGTAAAGATTGCGAGGAAAGAAATTTTACCCATATTGATGGGTAAAAAAAAGCAGTCAAAACATACTTCATGAAAAGTGTTTAAATAAATTGTTTATTTTTGTTAGACTATATTTTGAAAATAAATAAATATACTACTACTAATAAATATTGTATTTAACCATATAAATTATAGTACTTTTATACTGATAAATAAAGCAATTCGTGCGAAACTATTCCCTAACCATTCCAAAATATTCAAAAATGCACAACGTTAATGTTCAAGTTTTTACTTCTGCCGCCACTCCCGGAGTGCAACCCGTTGTTTTTTTGGTTCTAGGACATGCCGGTTTCGTCACAATGTTTTCCTTCACAGTTTTAAGAGCAATGGTGAAGAAATTATTTACACAAAGTAAAGCGCCTGCATTGCGAATAGTTGTGTCGTGTACCTACAGTGTGTGAATTGCTATTGTAATTAATTCGATAGTAAATTATAATGTGATCTGAATTGCAAACGGTTTTTCTATTGCGCAATAACCACTACTACACGGTAGTTAAAATATCGCTGATAATAACGAAAGAGTCACACAACCTCCTCCGTCATATTATGTATGTTGAAAAAAGCCATATTTTTCACAATGATACTCTATCCTCAAATAATATTTCTCTAAATATCGCCTCACAGGTTTCCGAAAAGGAACGCGAAATACAATAGCTCCTGTTTCTAATTCTACGAAACCTTAAAGAGTGAATTGAAGAGAAATGGCGTCCGGGTTCCTTAGACTTTTGGCGAGAGTAGGTAAGTTACAGTGAACAATAGCGTCAGCATTTGTTACTTTACGTAACTTTAAAATGTACCGTTAACTCGACATTCTAGCGTAATGCTTTCCTAGAATCAGCTAACTTTGGGGATAAATAGATTGAAAGAGCAGAATTCAGCAACGATTTACTGCAAGAGACTACACAACACACATACCTACAGAAAGATTCATAGTTTGCGTCCTGGAAAGTTAACCCTGAATGTAGGTATCTCACTACAATGTAGTGAGATACCTACATTCATTCAAAAATACAGGCTGACATTATGTCATAATGTCAGCCTGTATTTTTTCAGCCATCTCAAGGCAAAGGGGAGGATGGGGGTAGCACAGAACCGGTCGAAGAGGCGTGCTTGGGGAAGGGCTATGGCCAACAGTGGACGTCTTTCGGCTGAAATGATGAAGGCAAAAGACTCTTCTAATACAAAAAAGGATAGAGCATTAATCTTGATGCTTTCCCACTTCATATTACTCACGGGGCCTTTTTGAGGTGGCGAAAAAAGCAACAAGGTCAGCGAAATTAACATTTCCAAAATTGTTAAAAAAAACGTCATGACGTCACGTCCACCGTAACGTGATGGCGGGCCGCTCAGTAAACAAGCGTTTAGAAAAATGCCGTTTCATGAGTTGATCTAGTGCCCAGACTGCGTGCAGTTCTCAACGAGTCCACAACTGTCTACAAATATTCACCTACAGTCTGCGAAAAAGGGTAACAAGTATCAGCGTGTGCATAACTCCTAACTATGTATTTTGTTAGTTTGATTGTGGCAGCCAAATATGTAAATAAAAGGAAAATTCTTGAATGTACTGAATATGATTTGAAATGTGATTCTCTTTGTATTTTGATAACATGTATGTGCTTATATTAAATGAATATTATATTAATCTGTGTTATTTCCCAAAAAAACGGACTACCAACTTAAATTGTCTGTATATTCATAACACAACAGACTTATTCATTGACAGTAGTTTGAAATTGCTATTACACGGCAAAAAGACGTAGTTTGTCAATTTGATAATCAATTAATTTCCGGCCTGAACATTTAAACCACTCCTAATGTAGGTTTGTCCTTCTTCCTTTCCTTTATTAGGTTATGGGCCCTCCCTTTTCTTTCTTCTCAAATCCCTTTTCACAGTCCTCCGATAAAATCGTTCAATGAATAAATTCTACACTTAATACTTTTACATAACTTATCTTAATATTAATTTAAATGAGGTGATTAAAATCTTAATTAAGATTTATACGTTCCTTTTGGTGTTAAAATAATGTAATGATATTATGAGATTATTGAAGCCAAAATTTTTGTTCTTTAAGTTATAACTAACAGGATTTGTAATGTACATAGCAGGAACTAGCATACCTAAAGCTATGAAAAACATTACGGAATAAAATGTAGGTAGAAAAGGTCGTAAAATTAAGGCTTGCCTGCAAGCAGCGTGCAATCAACCACTTTTTGAGATAAAACCACCAATTACCTTTACCGTAATACAAAAATCAAATAAATAAAAGCCAACTGCGGTATTAAATTCACCTACACGGCCATATTGAAAATCAATTCAAAAAGTTCGTTTGAAACTGCCGTAAACTGGCTCGATCCGGTTTCGAGCAGTTTGAAGCGGTTCGAAGCGGTCACCGTATTTCATTGTTTCACGCCACAATAAAAATAAAAGGTCTCTGGTACACCTGACCTACAAAAGGTGCTGGTCTTGTTCTGTTAAATAAATTGATACAATACTCCTATTGTTTCAGCAATACTACTCATATTAATTAAACGAGTAGAGATAAAATCTTGTTTTATAGAGGGTAGTCGTAATTTTCGTGTTGTTATTTGAGTCTATTGTTGTTTACCTAGAGCACGGAGAAATAAGATTTATTATAGTAACGTTAAGGTTAACACTCAGTTATTGGTGTAGTTATATGTAGTTATAACAACTTCAATTTCCAGAACCTTACCTATAGCTGACTTAGTATTATTCATGGCGTCAATGATTGGATTGAGATGATCATCTTAGGCCTTAAAGATAATTCTGTTTGAGCTTCAGTAGGCACTGACACAATCTTGCCTTTAAATATTTTGTCAGAGCTTTTTCAGCGTGCTAAGAAGTTAAGCAAATCAGCTTTTAACAGCTCACTGCTAAACAAAACCTCGACAATTTTTCAAATGTTAATACCCATACAAATGATACCCATAAATTCGTCGCTGAATACCAAATTACATAATCCTTCATCTGTTGGGAAAGGTAAGTCCTTCAGCACAGGATTGCCAACTGGCAACTCCAGTAAGTAAACTCCCATTAATTTAATGAAGCCACTCAAGTGGCGGCTACAGAACTCGACTCACGCAATCAGGGCCCAATAAAATGCTGCTATTCAAACTATGGCCAACTTTATCAGAATACTTAAAAATGTACCAGCATTTTATGAATGTTGTCAGGAGAAACCTGAGAATTTATTACATTGTTGCGATGATGAAAAAATGGACGAAAATTTCAGACATTTTAATTTCTTTACGTAAAATGCCAACATTTTGTGTGAAAAATTCAAGATGAAATAGGTACTTAATATGAATTCCGTCATCATAAACTAATAAGTGAATTTTAAAATACCCTGTGCATTCATGAAAATGTGCATTCATGAAAAAAAAATTCAATACTGTTTTGTTTTTGTGCACGATCCTAGAATAGGTAATCGTAGAAAACATGATTACCATATTTAACATATTATCACTGTTGTTATCATAACGAGGTCATTCACCGTCTCTACGCTGACTAACCTAACTTTTTAGGGTTCCGTAGTAACAAAGAACCCTTATAGTTTCGCCATGTCCGTCTGTTTGTCCGTCTGGCCGTGGCTTAGCTCAGAGACTGTTAGTAGAAAGTTGTAATTTGACATGGGTATACATATCAACTACGTCGACAAAGTGGTAAAATAAAAGAGATACCGGCTAGTTGGCCGTTACGACCAATTGTGTGATTCGTCCGATACGAATCGGTTTCTGAAGTTCTATTAGTCTCGGTGCGACCATAGTTAAAAGTCGAGGTCGTTACCGTCTAGTGCGCCAGATCCCTAAATCTATCTTAACTAGGTATTATAAAGTGCAGGTCACACGGGAAACGCTTTACCTCTACATTTAAGAAGAAACTGAAAACGTTGAACTTTAAAAACTTAAATTGTAATTCTTCAAGATTTGTAGACGAGGAAAGAAAAAAGATAAAAGAAAATGCAGCTGCAATTTATCTTTCTACGTAAGTTGATATTTAACTCGGCGAGGCGTTTCAGATTACTGTATAAATGTTTTGCCTAGAGGATACCTTGCTGTTTTCCTTTAGAGTAAACAAGAAAGCAAAAGGAAGAACTAGGAAGTGCAATATAAATAAAGCTAGCTTCTGCCCGCGGCTTCGCCCGAGTTATCTTGATAAATCGTATCCTATGTCTTAACAAAGTCATCCTCCATATCGTCCGCCCGTACCAAATTTCATCAAAATCTGTTCACACGTTTAGCTTTGAAAGCGTTACAAAAAAAAAACGATCTCACATTCGCATTATAATATTAAGTAAGGCTAAGAACGTCGGAAAAGTGGTTGTGAAAAAGTCTATAGAAGTGTGAATCTTTCAAAATAGATTTCTTTATTAATTCAAAAAAATTTTTTTTTTTTGAAAATCACTAAACAAGCACTACTATATTATTTGCTATCACTATTGAATACACCTAGCACTCCACTAAATCAATAATATAAGCCAGCCAACAACAATTCTCCAACCGTAATGAAAATGATCCAAACTGTTTTCAGTTTCGTGGTCAAGCCTTTCACCCATGCCCGGCAGTAAACATGATTTACAAATCATGAACCCTTGCGAAGTTACGCGTAAATCGCCTTATTGGCTTCTGTGTGTTTTGACCAAAGAATACTTAATAATGGAGTAATCAAAATAATACACAATTACAAAACAAATTCAGCAAGAATGCATGCATGTCTGCATCGGTTTGCTATGACCCGAAAACGACAACGTCAAAAAATGACAGTCTTCTTCTTATCGAAGAAGACAGAAGAAGAATCGAACCGTGAATCGTTGGGTTGGAATACCTAGTAGTCTGTAGTAGGTAGCGGTTTCACGGCTTCAGACCATGGGCATTCATTACAAAATCCGATTTTCTGATGTAGTGTGCAGAGGGAAGTATTCACTATTAGCCACTGTAATAGTGGCAGTGTTCATGATTGTACTCAGGAAAACAAAAATATCCTGTCGTGTCTTAAATGGGCAGCAACACCTTCCTCTTAATCATCATCATTTTCCTGCCCGTATCCCAATTTATTTGAAGTCAACCGCAACATGACCCTATCTTTCATACTTCTCTTTTAATCTCCCCCTTCTTAGTAATGGAATAAAAAAATAAAAAATTAATTGATTTTAAAAGCACCAAATTAACTATAAATTGCAATACTTAACCTTCCATTTATACTATTCTGTGTTCTCAACCCTAAACTAAAGGGCCAGATTAACAGCCCAGTTGTATCGAACAAAAGCTCTAAAATAACGTTGTCACCATTCGATTCGTTTCGTATATTTGTTCCGCTCCAATCCTTTGGCAACAAAAACTTTATAAAGTTAGGATATTGGAACGATATCGTGTTGTACTGGAATTGAAAATAAACGGGTTTTTGGTCCGGATTGTTTTTCTTTTCTATTGTATCTCAATCTGGTTAGAGATGTTTCAAGAAGGTATCGGTGTCTTGTCTATTGAAAGGGGGATTGAGCAATGTGGTGGGAGCTCAGACCAAATAAAAAACCAAGTCATAGAAAGAAGAAAGAAAATACGTTTATTTGCGGCAAACATGACGCATAGAAAGAACACAAAATAAAAAGAAGTACACAAGTTGAGGGAAAATATGCGTCACATCCACGCAAAACGGCCATCGCTCAGTATAATGCTGCGACCCTATGCGAGACAGAGCCCCAGCGCTGGTTTTCAGCTACAGCCGGCGTTGACGTTATGACGTCGACCGGTGCAACATACATTGAGATATAATTATGAAATAAAAATAAAATAAATATACAATAATTAATTCTAAAATATGTGTGAATAAAATATAATATAGCAACATAGCGCTGCGAACAAAACAGTGAAGCATGCCAAAACTACACCTCCGCTCTGTGCATACACGTTCACACGCACACATTTACAACCATTCACAATCAAACTACACATCACTAAGTGCACACATGTTTACGAAACCAGCCTCACGTCTCTGTTGACAGCGCTTTATCTTGGTTTTTTATTTGGTCTGAGGGTGGTAGGGGGGGGCCTTCTTTTTCGGAAGGGCTAAGGCAGACAGGTGTCGCTACCTGTGTGTAGGTACACCTCCATGTTGTCTATTGAAAAGGTTTGTGGCTTTGCAAAGATCGATCTTTCTGCAAGGTCTCACTTGCCGTAGTGTATCTGCGGATTATGTCTTAAGATGGTACGAATCTTTACAGAGTGCGATTAATACCGTCTGTCGCGGTTGTATCAGGAATTAAATACCTACCAGTCGCCACGGATTGGTACTCAGATGCTTGATAGCCGTATGATAGCCCGCTATGGAGTGGCCACATGGAGTGTGTTATACCTACTTTTTATAGTCGTCCAGACCATATTTCGGCCATGGCAGGCAATCTCAACGGAGACTAGCCTTCGGCGCGGGAGATATTATAGTGCACAAGTGTATGCGTAGACACAGGAGCACTCTCTGTTCCATCACTCTCATAGTCCGATGGGACGACAATCCGACACGACTGGAGAGAGATCAGGCACAGGACCAACGGCTTAACGTGCTTTCCGAGGCACGGGGGTATCACACCGCCAACTTCCAAACTTCGGGCTCCTACTAAAAAAATCCTAATGGAAAAACCCCATCACACTTTACCCGACCCGGGAATCGACCCCAGGACATCGAGCTCAGCAGTTGCGCTTGTCACCACTAAACCAACGGGGCAGTTAAGGTAGGTACCGTATCTGCTAATTATTCTACAGCATTTGGTTACAATGAAAGTCAAGCTGAACTAAACAGTGAAAAAAAGCAGGTTTCAATTAGAAGTCTAGGAAAAGGAATGTCATAGTTTAAATAAAATTATATCAGAAGGTTGTTTTCATACATTTTTGTACAATAAAGCGTACAGTTACGGTTCGCTAGCCGTAGAAATTCCGTAAATATTTACCTGAAAACGTCACAAAAGGGGAATTCTCATAATTTCTATCACGAATTCCTTTATCTTGTGCAGGACATTCTGTCGTATAATGTATGAAACAAACGGCTAGGCACTGGTTACTCGCGTCTCTCTTTTATATTTATGAGACAGTATTTGAAGATACGATGCCATACAAGATAAGGAAAAAAAATGCTTTGAATTCTAAGTTAGCGAATAAATTTTTATGGGAGCAAAAGTAGAATAAACATGATCGGAAAATTGGTAAGGGAACGTCAGAAGTCTTGCCTTTGTAATAAGGATAATGAAACAAGACATTTTCGATTCCCTGCTGCTATATGGTAACCCCGATAAGGCTGTAACCGGTTTGCATTTTTCAATAGTTTCGCTCTATCGACAGAAGCTACAACCAAGATCAATCAACAACATTCCAAAGCGGGTTTTGTAATCACCGCATAGCCAAGATTAGCAGACGAATTTGATATCGTCGATGGTTCCAAAATTTTTACTACCTTCCGAATCTTGACAGTTTTTTTTAAGCTTATCTTTTACATTCTAACCCACATTAATCCCTAAACCTATGTTTCATAACATTACTTCCATCCAAACTACATTAATTCTGACACAAAGGCAATAAAAACAAAAAGTTTTATGTAATAAACTCGGCGGGGTAACAATTTATTTGTCATATACACGGTTGTGTGTAAGTGACAAGTTGCCTCATTGCCCTCATTCCTGTCAGTAGGCTCATGTTACTGGCGTGTAGACATGTGAAATAATTGAAATAAAATATTAAAGCAAATCCAAATTCGTTATTTAAATAGTAATATTTGTGAGACTGAAATTTTTATGTTTCTTAACTCACTGAATTATAATTATTTGGCTTGTTACTAAAGATGGGTCTATGACTTTGGCCGACTAGTCGGCTAAGCTGATCATGGCTGTAGCCGTATTCTTAGAATTCAGACAAAGCAATTCTTTTCGTGCTCGTGCAGTCGCCGTGTCGCATGTCGGTGCGACTAGAGAAAACTTTTCTCTGAAAAGTTACCCTTCAAACTAAGCGAACATAAAAAACGTTTTCTTACAAAGGTATAATATTTATTTGAAAAGATAAACAGAACAATATCAAGCAAAGATGAGAAGAGTCCTAAAAATTAAGTAGGTAACATAATTAAAATTAAGTAGTATGAGTAAAATTAAATGAAATTAAGCGCCACTATAATATACTATACGTACTCGATTTTAATTCAATAACTATTACTTTCTCTAGGATGGGGGATTGTCTGTGAGATGATAAGGATATGGCTTGAAAGGGATGAGATGACAGAAGTGCTGCACCCCGACACAAAACTTATTGGAAAAGGGCAGGAGGATGATGAACACTTACACAATTTTTCATCATCATCATCATCATCATCATATCAGCCGAAAGACGTCCACTGCTGGACATAGGCCTCCCCCAAGCACCGCCACTTCGACCGATTCTGTGCTTCCCGCATCCAGCGGATTCCTGCGGCCTTTACAAGGTCATCGGTCCATCTTGTGGGAGGCCTTCCAACGCTACGTCTTCTTAATTTTTCATAAACTTGACAAATTAAAATAAAATAAGTTTAGCGCTAAATGTATTTAGCGTAGTGATCGGTGCTGCAAGCCGGTTTTAATCAGTTAGTATTTGTTCTTCTGTACGCAGTCGTTGACATAAAAGTAACATAAAAATGGCTTCTCATCCAGTGCTCATTCAAAAAACTGGCAAAGTTGGTCAAACAGCAGTTGACACGTTGACTTCGCCCCTTTGTCCAGAGTAGCTTGTATTACATCTGTAAATATGTCGAGAAAAGTGCTCAATTAATGTTACAAGACTATTAGCCGCTATATAAGACCAGTAAATCTGAGTCGAAAATTTTGAACCAAATCAGTCTAAACGAATGCGTGCACGTCATCTTACATATTATATGTACGAAACTATCACGCTGATTAGTTCAAAATGATTTGCTTAAAATAATGCGGAACACTTCTAAATCTATGAAAAGTATAAACTAATTTAAAAATCTCCAGGAAATCTTTCCAGGTATATCTATGTACCAAACTGTGTACTTAATATTCGGAAAGATGAAGATATACCTGCATGTCAGATGGTGATGGGCATGGGATGGGCACCATTGATACAACTTTCTGGAAACATTCGTTTTGACAGGTTGAAACATCGCATCTTTCGCCTTCGTAATGTCCTTTACATTGACATACCGGCTCATTTTTCTCGTTCAGGGAACAGATGCCGTCGTTCAAACAATACCCCTGGCAATCGTTGAGTTGACACCTTTCACCAGAATAACCAGCATTACATCTGTAATCACGAAAGTCTACTTAAAAAAAAATCACTCACTGACAGACAACCTGGGTCTCGAAGTATGAAATTTTGCACAAGAATTGCTTATAAAACTTTTAACGAAGCAGAGTCACTAAAACTCCCCGTCCGTTATTGAAAGTGAGTACTAACGAAGGATTTAAAAAATGCATCCCCTTAAAGGATTAAACAGGGGATGAAAGTTTAGTAATAGTAATAGTAATTGATCTATATATGTATATAAAAATATATCTATACATATATTCTATAATATGTATATAAAAATGAATCCCTATTTCCTTGGTCACGGCATCACGCGTGAACGGCTGGACCAATTTCGCAAATTCTTTTTTTGTTGTGTTTGTTATAGTATGGAGATGGTTCTTATGATAAGTAGGTGAAGGTAGGGTAGGTAGGTAGGTAGGTATGTATGTTGGTAAAGTATGTATGTAGGTCCTACATACATACTTTACCAACATACATAGCGACCTACTTGCATACCTACCTACCTTACCTACAATGTAGGTAGGGTAGGGTAGGGTAGGTAGGTAGGTAGGTATGTATGTTGGTAAAGTATGTAGGATAAGTAGGTAGGTAAGTAGGTAGGTAAGTAGGTAGGTAAGTAGGTAGGTAAGTAGGTAGGTAAGTAGGTAGGTAAGTAGGTAGGTAAGTAGGTAGGTAAGTAGGTAGGTAAGTAGGTAGGTAAGTAGGTAGGTAAGTAGGTAGGTAAGTAGGTAGGTAAGTAGGTAGGTAAGTAGGTAGGTAAGTAGGTAGGTAAGTAGGTAGGTAAGTAGGTAGGTAAGTAGGTAGGTAAGTAGGTAGGTAAGTAGGTAGGTAAGTAGGTAGGTAAGTAGGTAGGTAAGTAGGTAGGTAATTAGGTAGGTAAGTAGGTAGGTAAGTAGGTAGGTAAGTAGGTAGGTAAGTAGGTAGGTAAGTAGGTAGGTAGGTAAGTAGGTAGGTAAGTAGGTAGGTAAGTAGGTAGGTAAGTAGGTAGGTAAGTAGGTAGGTAAGTAGGTAGGTAAGTAAGTAGGTAAGTAGGTAGGTAAGTAGGTAGGTAATTAGGTAGGTACGTAGGTAGGTAAGTAGGTAGGTAAGTAGGTAGGTAAGTAGGTAGGTAAGTAGGTAGGTAAGTAGGTAGGTAAGTAGGTAGGTAAGTAGGTAGGTAAGTAGGTAGGTAAGTAGGTAGGTAAGTAGGTAGGTAAGTAGGTAGGTAAGTAGGTAGGTAAGTAGGTAGGTACGTAAGTAGGTAGGTAAGTAGGTAGGTAAGTAGGTAGGTAAGTAGGTAGGTAAGTAGGTAGGTAAGTAAGTAGGTAGGTAGGTAAGGAGGTAGGTAAGTAGGTAGGTAAGTAGGTAGGGTAGGTTAGTAAGTAGATAAGTGCTTACCCGTGCAAAGCCGGGGCGGGCAGCTAGTTCAATATAAAAAAGGTCTACCTGCATGTAGGTTGTTCCTCAGCACTGACAATACAATCCCCTTGGAAACAATAGTTCTGACAGACTAAAACATCGCATCTCTCACCGGTGTAACCGTGTGTACATTGACATTGAGACTTGCCACTAACTTTCATACCGTGGACACAAAACAGGCTTGCATCTGAAGAAATATTCAATAACACGTTATCGTCAGTCACTGAGTCATTTGGAAGCAGTCTCTTCAGTCCTTCGCATTCCTGGATTCCTCGAATTTGATCGTCAATTTTATAGTTGGTAGCTATGGCCATTACATGCCATGAATTAATTGAAATCTCTTTAGGTTTTGCATGTATCGATGGATTCTTTGACAATTGATAAACGGTTTTCTGCGTCCAGTGCAACCAGTAAATAGAATCGTTTAATACAGCCAGTGTATTTGGTTGGTATATTCCTGTTTCGCTATATAATCTTGTTCTGTTATTTCCATTCAAATCTGCACTTTCAATAAAAAACTGTCTATCATCTTCATGTTTATCATGAGCCCATTTACCATCAGTCCAGTACATTTTCCGTGACTGTTGGTCAATGACCAAGTTCCTTGGCGTTTCTAGGTTCCTGTCAATTAAAACTTCTCTATCAGAACCATCAAAACGGGCTCTCTCTATTGTGCACGGTACAATTTTTGAGTAAGAGTCTTTGCTCGTCCAGTAAATATACCTGTAATTTGTAAATAATGATCAATTACATAAAGTTCAAAATGTGTTTTATTGATTTACAAAACGATCACAAGTATCATACATACTCTCTACAGCTATCCACAGCAGGAGCTAAACCTAATAATATTTGGTTCTCATCAGGTATCTGTATTATTACATTTCCGTAGACATTATTCTCAAATCCAGGTTTTAACGAAAACCAGTATAATGTAGTACTTGAATGCCAAATACCCCAGAAGAGTAATTCTTCGACGGGATCGAATGTTATTCCCACGACATAATGCAAAACGCCAAACTTCTTCTGTACTACAGATTCGACTTTCTTGGTTGTTATGTCATAACTAAAGATAGTGGTGTTCGTGTTTTCATGATCGACAAAGAATATCCTGTTGCCTATTACGTCATATGTAATTAACTCGATATTATATGACATAATGTTTTCTGTGCGCATGTGTCGTTCGTTGAAATAGAACTCTAGTTGACTTCCTGAAGCTGTGACGAAGTCTGAAATATGAAAGAAATTATTTTCCAAGCTAATATTATCTAAATTGTTCTTTGCTCTGTCAAAATTAATAATTCTACAATCTCTCATTTCAATCAATTTTTATTAATTATTCATCTTATAGATAGATTCTTTTCTATTTTGTGAATGTGAGAACGCTGTAGGCTTAGTGGACTGTAGTCTTGTTGACCATCTTCTAATTTGTTAAGTACATACTTGGTACTTGTTGAAAGACCTACACTGTCCTCGCATACCTAATAACACTGTATTTTTTTTGTTGTAAAAATTTTAAAACCCAATTATTTTTAAAAGAGTAACCGTGGAGTTTCTTGCCGGCTCTTCTCCATAGGAAACGACCAATTGGAACCGTGCGTAGCTTCTGACGTTTCATAAGTGCCCATGTAGGTTTATGTGAAATATTTTTTTTTTTTTTTTTTGAAGTTTTTTGCAGAAACGATACAGACGAAATTTTTATCAATATCTGAAAAACTAGCAGCGGCTGGAAATTGTAAAGCGTACTATATAACTATATATATGTATACGTATACTTTGCAATTTCCAGCCGCTTGCACACCAAACCCAGGTCAAGGCTAAATTCAGGAATTAAGAACCATTCATGTTGGTTAGTTATTTACAATGCCATATTATAGATTCCTCAGCATATCTATTAGGAAATATAGTTAACAAAATACCGTAGACCGACGCCGGTTTAACGGTTTTTAACAGTATTTTGACCCTACAAAAGCATAACTTGGACAGTTATTATTTATCGTATTCTTTTTGATTCTAGTATGGCGTATAAAATTAATATAATAAGTATTATTTAATTGTTGGAAATGAGAAGGAAAAACACGAATACTCACCCCTGGAAAACGAATGCGCCAACCCCATGTACAGCGCTAGCAACGCTAGCACATACTGCGTTCTGCACATTCTGCACCCTTTAAAGACGAAGTTGTTGAAACAAACTAGAAGTAGATAGTACGTCCACTCCTGGTGATCGCTCCTGGGTTATTAAAGCAAATGCTGGATTTCCTTATAAATGAAACGGTAAATAGGTATATTCAACAATATTCACACCATTACAAGAGTTGATAAGAAGGGCTCTTATAAGGGATAATGAGTTGTTATTTAAAGCCTCGGCTACACAATTTACTTTTGTCTTGCCTGGACAATTTTAAATGCTCGTCAAGATGGAGCGTTCAGGTAGAACGTTAAGGCTTGCATTAGCTACCATCTTGCCGTCCACACGTTCTGTCTTATCTGAGCAGTTTTTTAATAGTACAAGAATAAATGCAGGCAAGACGGAGCGTGTAGCCGGGGCGTAAACCGCCGTGTTACTGAGGCAAGCATAGTAGTGAGGCGAAAGCTTTGTATTATATAATTTATTTATTTATTTAAACTTCTCGCACACAATGAGGTACAAAGGCGGACTTAATGCCTTAGGCATTCTCTACCAGTCAACCAAGGGTGGTGAAAAGATAAGATGGCAGGTGCTCTGAATGAGAGGAGATAACAGTAATAAAAAATATTAAAAAGATATCAAAATGCAATATAAATAAAATGGGCACACAAGTACATTATACAGGGTGTTAAAGTAATTGCGTGCCATAGCTTCAGGGTAGGTTCAGTATCGATAAAGGAACCGAGGAAAAATATAAGAATAATAAAAATAAATAAAAAAAACAACATAATTTTTTTTAATTTGTAGGTTTTAATTTTGAAGGAGATAAGCACGCTAAAGTAGGAAGAAGAAATACTTGGAATTGTAATTTATGTACCTAGTTACCTATCCTTCACCCGGCGTTATCGAAGTGTTCAGGCGTAGGTATTTCATTGCGTTCGATAGTAGGTAGGTAGGTAACTGTAGGAAATTATGAATTAGCATTATATAAACATATTTTAAGCAATTTTCTAATCAATTCTAAACGATCGCTATTTAATTAGTAGGTACCACATTAGGTTCATCTTATGATTATTTTCGATTTTTTTACTTTTTTATCTATTACTATATTATTTTATTACTTTATCGATACTGAACTCACCCTGAAGCTATGGCACGCAATTACTTTACACCCTGTATAGTTTATAAGCTAATACACATACATATTGCAGCATTGCGCTGCCGTTCAAGCCTCTTTTGTAGTTGTAAAAGTTTCATAAACTATTATTTCTTTTAAAAATTTCGAATTGAGCCATTCCCAAAATTCTCTGTTTCTATACAATTCCGTAATCTGATGTAAATAACGAACATAACACACTAAGCATACTGTATCTATTTATATATTGTTTTCTGAGTAATTTTACCCCGTAATTTTTCTTTTCTTCGCTGACCAATACGCTATGAGCGACCTTTTTTGTTAAGTTCCCTCTCTCCCTCTTGGAACCTCTGGGTTTGTTCGGAGAGGTAACTCATCGTTCAACTTTATTGTTGACTCTCAACAACTTTGTTAGTGAGTTTTGCTGTTAGGGACGAATAGGTTTGTGTTCGACCTCTAGGAGTTTCTTTGAGGTGCACCAACCCTCCCACCTTACTATCACTCCTCTGATCAGACTCTAAGCACTCTGTTAGCGGAAAGTCGGATCAGGAGGGATACCCTACAATTAGGGACATTAAATACTGGTTTATAGCCCTTATTTTTGTAGGCTGGGGTATTATTTTTTCGGGACTCAGGTTTTTTTTCCTCTCGTAGCCTGGTCCTCCTCAGCTTATATTCGTTGATTACAACCTCTAGCCTCTTCTATTATTAACATTGCCCTCTGAGCATGTGTCAATAATTAATTTTAACCTATACTTACGTTCGCTTTTTACTTTAGTTTAGCTTCTTTATTTCGTCTAGAGTCTATTTCGCCATGGTATATTATCCCGTGAGTTATTTTAATTCTGTTAGGCCATAGTTTTTTTTAGTCGCGCACTTAGATTATTTTTTAGGTTTAGTGGACGCTGCCTGAGCTCGCGTCGAGAAGGTTTAGATTTGGAACGTTCCGTATTTACTCTTTGTCGAAGGCACTTAGTAGGCGCTCCTTAGGTTAGTTATTTTAATTCTGGTTTAGTCTTGTTAGTTGTTAGTTGTCTTGTAAGTATTTCATTTTTACTCTGTTACTCAGGTCTTCCCCTAGCCTTGTCTCGTCTCTTCTTCAACTGTCACCCCTATAGGGGAGACATAATTTTTTTTCGTTTTCCCTATAGGGATGTCAAGTGTCTTTAGTGACGACATCGTCTAGGGTTGTCAAAAATTTGTCGATAGGGTCGTGATTTTTATCGATGATGCCTTCAGTCTTTAGTGACGACATTGTCTAGGGTTGTCAAAAGTTTGTCGATAGGGTCGTGATTTTTATCGATGATGCCTTCAGTCTTTAGTGTCGACATCGTTTAGGGCTGTCAAATTTTTTATCGATAGTATCGATATTTTTTTTTTTTGCTGGAAAGGGTGTATTGCAGCATTGTGCTGCCGTTCAAGCCTCTTTTGTAGTTGTAAAAGTTTCATAAACTATTATTTCTTTTAAAAATTTCGAATTGAGCACATTTTCAAATTTGAATTCTATATCGTTCAAAGTAAAACAATTTTTTTGACTTGCGTCATTCTATTGTGAGTCGCTCTGGATAAAACGTCATGGTATAAAATAATTTTTCTCTGCTTCAAGTGTCCTGTTTTCAGTTTAAGACACGGATTTAAACAGTGACGATAGTATCTTTGTGCTAGCTGGTCGCAGTTGCGTCGAGTACATTGTGGTATCTAGCCCCCAAGTTAAATCCATAGTTCGTGCCAGCCAAGCGAGAGTCTAGAACCACTATTATTGGTGAGGTATTTACTGTACAAACATGTGAGTATTCAACCAATTTCTCATTTAACAAACTGTACAGTCTCGCGCCACCGCCCCCTGCGTAATTTAGCCTATGCCGTTTCTAAAGCCCCCCGTTTTCGGACCTCGACAGAAAAGGTCGTGAGGCCTCCTGGGACCCCGGGCCGTCGTGCGGCCACCGACCCAAGTTCTCACATCGCGGCCTGTGGCCAACGCAGGCACGCACGGACTCCGCTGTGCACACGCCGCTCGCCTCCGTCACCTTCTCACATGGTAGAGGCCACAACGCACCGAACCCCAACGAGACGCCGTACGACGGGACGACACTTCGGTTCAGCGCAAAGGACTTAGGCACATTCATACTTTAGCTCCTAGAACTTTTTCATAACATCAATAACTACCAAATTCTATGTTAGGCGGTTTCCTGATTGACCTGTAATCAGGATCATTACGTGATATTAACTCTTTGCACAACTTTTGATTTCCGGGATTAATTAGGTAATGGCCAATACTTGTTTAACCCGTCGTGTTCTGTTTTAGTTCCCAACCTCCAAACACGTAATCTTCCTTCTAAAACAAAAATTCTAACTAGGCGGCTCGCAATAGTACTTAAATTTATTTATTACCTTTTATACCTAACTGTTTCTTTTTCTTTACTTTTAAATTACAATACAAATCATATTTAAAATCGCCTGTTATTTTTTCTTTGTGTTTAGTTATCCTATGCTAGTGTGGGTTCGATTCTCACCAAGCATTTTTTTAACAAGTGGCAGAAGCTGATTTCTAATGCTACAATATGTACATATTAACTATAATATATACCTACATTATATATTTACATATAATTATAGGATACAAAGTCAAAGGAAAAGAGGTAATTGAGATGACTCTACGCTATTTGTTTTGAAAATAACTCAACAATTTCCGCTTAAATGCATACCGACTGGTGACCGTTCTGATATCAAGAGGAAGCGCATTCCAGAGAAGAATGGACTGAATATGAAAGGAAGAATGAATAAAGTCAGAAGTATGAGAATGGCAAAGTAGAAGAAGATTGCTGGAAGAACGCAAATTCTTAGCTTATTACGATTTTAGGTGACGAAAATGGACGTTTGATCGTCTCCCCCCGCAATGTGACTTGCACGCTGCGTACTCACAAGGCTACCGTATTGTCCCGTTGCAGCGGTTACACCGCCACTGCATCGCGCAGTATGAGTTTACCGCGCGAACGATATAGATAAGACTATCCGAAATCAACTTACGGGCAGTTGCCCGCCAGACACTACATCCAGTCTGGTTGGAGAATGCTCCCTTTACAAATGAGGATGAGTGAACTTTACACTCTGTTCCTCATACTCTAAACCGTCACCTCAGCTGTGTGCCGGCAGCTTTATATAGGTATATTAAACTGAGCGTGGTTGTAAAAAAGAAGCCGCTGCCTGTTTAATGCGGATACTTCAGTCAGAATCCTGCCTCTAAGCAATGTTCAAAATAAATATTTTAATTGCTAGAGATACTAAAATACACACATCAAAAGTGTCTAGGGATCAACATATATTTTTGCAATAACTTTTCTCCTGATTGATATTAATTAAAATTTTCTTTAAGGATTCATCAAATAAAGTGTTTTCGTTTGTCACAGTAACGATAAACCAAGTCACCTTTGCATTAATAAAGAAATTGGCCATTTTCCTAATAAAGGGATTTTTGACATTTGAACCACTAACATTAAAGTTCGAAAAAAAGACTGAAATAACAGTTTTCTTTAAAATTTTATTGGGTAACTTAAACAATTAATAATCCGTGTTTCTACCGCGAACACTAACAACACAAGAACATCGGTTTGGCATACTCAAAATGAGTTCATCCAAATCACGCTGTGGAATGGCCGCCCATGTTCGTTGCAACAACAAAAAAAGGTCTTCTTGCGACTGGATACCCTCCATATTCGGCAGAGCTCTTCTCTGTAGCATATCCCATGCATGCTCAATCGGGTTCAAGTCTGGCGACTGAGCAGGCCAGGGCAGGACATTGATGTTAGCTGCGGCGAGAGTCTGTCTTACAACTCTTGCGGTGTGCGGTCGTGCATTATCATGCATTAACTGAAATAAGGGACCGATTTGCACTTGTAGAGGAACGATGACGTCTGATACAATCGTCTCAGCATAAATTTGAGCGTTGAGGTTGCCTCTAATCCAAATCAACTCAGTTCTTCCGCCGATCCAAATACCCGCCCATACCATGATGGTTCCACCACTATAAGGATGGACTTCCTGGCAGGATTTTAATCGCTGTTGGCGTCCAGGGGTTCTCCAGTGTCGTATACGTCTTGTATCCGGTCTCATACCAAAACGAGACTCATCAGAAAAGCACACGAAACGCCATTGTTCTTCTGCCCAATTTCTGTGTTCAAGAGCCCATTGATATCGAATCCTACGATTGTGCATTGCTATAGGTGGTACCCGTAGCGGTCTTCGGGAATGAAGGTTCACTTCATGCAAGCGGTTTCTGACTGTTTGGTCGCTAATTAAGTTCCCTGAAGAGTGATGAAGCCTCACGGCTAACATCATGGCGGTTATTGTTGGAGCTCTTCGAGCTAAGATTTGAATGTATCGGTCTTGTCTCCGTGTGGTGCAGCGATACCGTCCTCCATGGCGCTCAGCCACGGTACCAGTGCTTCGGTAACGTGTCCAAAGTCGACTGATAACACTCTGACTTGTATTCAGAGCTAAAGCCACAGTACGTTGCCGGGAACCAGCTTCTATCATTCCCACGGCTCTGAGCATTTCTTCCCTGCTTAAATGACGTCGCTGCTCCATAATAACGTTGGTTTTAATCAGTAGTAGGGAAACAGTAGCACTAATAATGTCTTCAATGCGTTGTATGTTTTTATAGGGAAAATATTGACAGCTGATTTTCATCTTTTACTCGAATTTGATTCACAGTTCCTGATTCAAATTATGAAATGCACCAAAAATGATCCATATAAATTTATAAAATCATAAATTTATTACAAAGCCACATCTCAATCTCAAGAAATCCGCATAAAAATGCTTGATCCCTAGACACTTTTGATGTGTGTAGTAATAAAACGTATAGCAATTAATTAATACCATGCCATAAAACACTTGAAAATTACAATACTTACACAAAAAAATACAACATTTCACGTAAACCATTTCCGTTTAAAGGTTTCTGCAGACCAGCGCGACTTGTCGCGCGACGCGACACGAACAATATTTCTAAGAAAACTTCACGGTATAACAATAACCGGTGTCTCGTCGCGCGACAAGTCGCGCTGGTCTGCACAAAGCTTCAATCTTGAACGAAAAAGGAAACATAGTCGTATCTAATTTATGCGCGGGAGTTGCCTCGGAGTTGCTTCGGTTGTTTCGGAAAGAGCGCGCGCAACCCAAAAATGTGCCTTTCGGTAAGAAAATCGGTTGATATCAGTTACGGGCACGGAGACAATTTATTATCATCTTTTTGGTTCAATGGGTTGCAATTCCGTGTCCTAGCGGAATTTGCTAAAATGTGTGTTTCGGCGGCGGTTGTAAAAAAGTTTATTGTCTTTATAAGTGGTATATATTATAAGTACCCTTTGGTTTTCGACGACATTATAATTACCGTTTCTTTACACTTTCCAAAATTTACTATTGAGTATAAGATGTCTAACATTGATACAGTCAGGGAAAAATGTTGTTAATTGACTAATTAGGTAACAATTTACGACAAAGTTGATACATATCTATCAATAGGCGAAAAATATCAGATCTTGTGTTTCTTTTCAAGATTGCCAATGGAATAACTGGTGTTACCACAGATATAGATAGACATAGATAACGCAAGAGCAACTACTTCGCGTGCCCAGCTTACGTACAATAATCGTAAGCTGCCACTTTCGCGCTCAGTCTGCATCGTTGTGCCACGCTAGACGGACGTCAGTAAAATAATTTAAAATGGTTAATTGCTCAGTTATACATTGTAAAAACTTTACAAATGTGAGGAGAAAAAATAAAGGAAACGATTCCTTCCATCGATAAGTCATTTTGTGATTAATATTATGCGTATTTAATATTAAAATCAATTATTTTTAATCTAATACTCTCTGTAATACCAAATTTGAGAAAAACATAGGTCATCAAACGTAAGCTGAATATTCGTATTACATTGCGGCTTTTACTTGAAGCGGTTGATGCGACGTTTTGTTTTAACAAGTGATGAATATCGAAGCAAGTGATACTATCGTATATCGCATCGGTTTCGTAGTACAGGAGCTTTTATCATTTTTCTGTCAATTTTAGCGATTAGTGCTGTTCATCGTATGCAACACAAATCGATTCTCAAGAATCGATTTCGGAAACAGAGGAATGATTTTGTATTTTATAGGTAGTAATTATGTAGACAATTTTAATAAATTATCGTAACGTTTAGTGATTTTTTTAGTTTCCCAAATGAACCCAATTTAAAAGAAAAATGGATTGAGGCGACGGGAAATAAAGATTGGTTCCCAACAAAGCATAGCATTATAATATTTGTTAAATACTTTTGAGGAAGCATGCTTTGTTGAAGGGAAAAAGTAACGAATATTAACAAAAGCAGCATATCCGACTATTGATGTACTGAAGATCACAACTTTCTTTATCTTTTTGCTGTTGTAGCTCAAGTAATTTTGCATCCATTTTAATTTTATTATATCGTATTTTACTGGGTTTTCGTTTACCTTCTAAAATTTCTTCTCTGGTTTTTTTTTTGTTTCTGAAAGATAATCTACAACAATTACAAGGAATAAGTAGGGAAATACTAACAATTTAAAGAAATTATAAATCCCTTACTGCCTACTAAGCAGATCAGAAATTTTTATTTTCCTCTGTTTATCTCATTCCTCTGTCTATCTCATTCCTCTGTATATCTCATTCCTCTGTCTATCTCATTCTTCTGTCTATATCATTACTATGTCACAAAATCGATTAATTAATCTATTTAAGCGATTCTCAATAATTCTTTACTGTACACGATGACGCAATAAATAGAGAAATGGTATAATAAAAAGGCGATCTTTATTCAAAATTGAGATGAAAAAGGGTAGAATCTCGTTGCTTTTGTAAACATTAGAACTAAATTGAATATAAGGTATTTCAATCGAATATTCACGTATTTATAATGGTAAACTTACTTGAAATTTTGGAAAAGGTATCCAAAAACGACGTGTGAACGTCGACGGAACGCGCACGAGCACACAACCTCAGAATGCGAAGACTTTTAGTTAGCGTACTGCTGGCTGGGTGAGCGAGCAGTATCGATTCAAAGATAATAAAATCGATTCAAAGACGCTGCCGCGTGCGGCGGATTTTATTTTGCCATCACTAAATAATGCTTGTGACGTCATAGTAGGTAGTCAAAAAATGGCACGCTTGGTTTTCATACAGATCGTGATACTTGCGTTATCTATGTCTATCTATATCTGTGGGTGTTACCGAATTGTTGGACAAAATCGGGCTACGAGTGCCGTCTGTGTCCTTGCGTAGACCTCATTTATTGCACACCCAGATGGGAACCACTACGTACAGACGGAACTCGTACATGGTGAGAGCGAGTCGTATGTACAACGCAACCTGCCAGGAAGCTGATATCGACATTTTTAATACTAGTGTGGCCAAATTGAAGTAAAATTTGTCTAATAGCTTCTTCGAGCGTATTAAGTAATTGTAATTTTTTTTTACAATCGTTCAAACAATACCCCTGGCAATCGTTGACTTGACACCTTACACCAGAATAACCAGCATTACATCTGTAATCAAGAATGTCTACTTTAAAAAAAAAGACGTGTGGCACTCGGGGACTGCCCCGGCGAAGCTATTGCATAGCATTTTTTATCAACTTACGCAATTGTAAAATATTAACCCGAATACAAGAAATAGCAATGATGACATTGACAAGAACTGTTATTCACATTTATAGTTTTTAAAACTTGACACAACGTAATGGCCGGGAACATCAAACTAATAAAAAGGTTTTAATTTAACTATTAATAGTCAAGGATCATTCGTCTTAGTAAATTTGAACTTTATTGTCAAACAGTTAAACATAATTTTCAATACAACGCTCTCGTATCATTCGTCTAAGTAAATTTGAACTTTGTTGTCAAACAGTTAAACATAATGTTCAATACAACACTCTCGTATCATTCGTTTAAGTAAATTTGTAAGTAAATTTGAACTTTGTTGTCAAGCAGTTAAACATAATTTTCAATACAAAACACTCTTTTCTTAGGTAGTATTTTCGTTACGAAATTTCTGGATTAGGTCTCCACGCTCAAGGCAAGCGATAGAAGCTATGCAATAGCTTAAAAATTCACTCACTGACAGACAACGCACTGCCTAAACCGTGTGTATGTCATTAGTTCGATCAACAGGTGTGCGACATGTCTCGAAGTATGAAATTTTGCACAAGAATTGCTTATAAAACTTTTAACGAAGCAGAGTCACTAAAACTCCCCGTCTGTTATTGAAAGTGAGTACTAACGAAGGATTTTAAAAATGCACCCCCATGAAGGGTTGCATAGGGGATGAAAGTTCATATCGAAGTTCGTCAATTTTGCCGATGGAAAGTTCCATCCACCCAGCTTGTTCAATATAAAAAAGGTCTACCTGCATGTAGGTTGTTCCTCAGCACTGACAACACAATCCCCTTGGAAACAATAGTTCTGACAGACTGAAACTTCGCATCTCTCACCGGTGTAACCGTGTGTGTATTGAAGGCTTACATCTGAAGAAATATTCAATAACAAGTTATTGTCAGTCACTGAGTTATTTGGTAGCAGTCTCTTTAGTTCTTCGCATTCCTGGATTCCTCGAATTTGATCTTCAATTTTATAGTTGGTAGCTATGAGCTCTGGGGCCCATGCTTCAGTTGAAATTTCTTTAGGTTTTTCATGTATTGATGGGTTTTTTGACAATTGATAAACGGTATTCTTACTCAATTGCACCCAGTATATAGAATCGTTTGATACAGCCAGTGAAATTGGTTGGTATATTCCTGTTTCGCTATATAATCTTGTCCTGTTTTTTCCATTTAAATCTGCACTTTCAATAAAAAATTGATCTTCACCAGCCCATATACCATCAGTCCAGTACATTTTTTGTGACTGTTGGTCAATGACCAAGTTCCTTGGCGTTTTAATGTTACTGTTAATTAAAACTTCTCTATCAGAGCCATCAGAACGGGCTCTCTCTATTGTGGACGGTAAATAATTTGTCATCGAGCGTTCGCTCGTCCAGTAAATATACCTGTAATTTGTAAATCATGATCAATTTACATAAAGTTCAAAATGTGTTTTTTTATATACAAAACTATCACAAGTAACATACCCTCTACAGCTATCCACAGCAGGATTTAAATCAAATGATAAATAGTTATTAGCAGGTATCGGATATAATAGGTTTCCGTAGACATTGTTCTCAAATCCAGGTTTTAACGAAAACCAGTATAATGTACTTGTGTCCCAATCACCCCAGAACAGTATTTCTTCGACGGGATTGAAAGCTATTTTCTTGATAGATTGCCATTTGCCAATCTCTTTCGGTACTAAAGATTCGACTTTCTTGGTTGTTATGTCATAACTAAAGATAGTCGTATCCTTGTTTTCACTATCGATAAAGAACATCCTGTTCCCTTCTACGTCATAAGTAATTGTCTTGATAACACCCGACGTAATGTTTTCTGTGCGCATGTGTCGTCCGTTGAAGTAGAACCCTAGTTGACTTCCTGAGGCTATGACGAAGTCTGGAACATGAGATAAATTATTTATCGACCTAATAGCTAAATTGTGCTTAGTTTTGCCAAAATTAGCCATCCTACGATCTTTTGATAATTCATTTATTATCAAAACATTAAATATTTGAAGATATTTCGTAAAATGGGAGAAAATCTGATGTGACTCTTCACCTGTAGGTACGTTGACCCATTTGTTTACAAAATTCTTTTGGAACAGAGTATTCTTGCAATTCTAGAGCCCGCGTGATGTTTAAATAAATAAAACAATCTTCAACAAAAGAAAATAGAATAGAACAGAATAACGTTTATTTGGACACAGTTCGTTAACCACAAAATACAAATAACAAAAAAACAAAAAAAAAAGTAATGTTTTTACAACAATACAACTTACATAAGTATACAAGAGTAATGTCATCATGCAAAAATACAATTTTCATCACACCTATTCGAAAAACGACAATTGCCTATAGAGGATAGCGGGAGCAGAATTCAAAGGATGATGACACAAAATGTATGGAAGCTGGTACCCGCTCCAATAGAAATAAATGATATATCATTAGAAAGGTATTTAGATCTAGTACAAGAATTCCAAAGGCCCATGTCTTGATTCCTTGTCCGATCGGAGTAATACAGGGTGGAAGTTGAGACAAGGCAGTAAGGTAAGGTACCTTAATCGTTGTAGATAAAGAAAAAATTTCTTAGGAGACTGTCCTTAACTTCTTGAGTAATTGCTAACTGCATTCACAGATTTTGGAAAGATGGTACAGTCGGCTAGAAAAAAGTTAATTCTAACATTTTATTTTTATGGTGACAATCGATGCAGTTTTGTATAAGGATTCAAAGACTCTTTTCGAGTAACTGAGGTAAGAGTACTCGAAAAGTCACAAATCCTAAAAAACTTTTCCCCTACCCACATTTTGTTATAGTGATCGATCATCCTATCCACGGTCTTTTACGGCGATTGCTATTATTTATTAAAATAAAGGAGTTATGTTATGTATGCAATGTATTCATACATATTCATTTCATATGTATGCATTTGCCTAGCCTTTTCCAAACCATGCAGGGGTCATCTTACAATTGCGATTGCGTATCTAACTTCCATAACCCAGTAACTGGGTAATACGATACCCCTTGGTAAGAATGGTTGTCGGGCTTTCGGGCTTCTTTCTACCCGACTACTGTCAAATATCTACAAATGACAGCCGGGACAAAAGGCTTACGGTGCTTTTCGAGGCGGGGAGGCGCATGGTAAGTAATGGATGGTCACTCATCCACGGACCAACCTCAGAAAGCATAAGCCTTAGTAGACTAAGGCATCTTTAAGAAATAAGACAGGGGCTGTCACGCATGCCTGGAGTACCCTAAGTACCAAACTATAGGGATGTTGACTAAAATACTTTTTTATGTCCGTAAGGTAGATTATTAAAAAAGAATTAACAAGTTTTTGTTTTTTATACGTAAGTAATCAAATGATTACGACAATACATTGAGTTAGACCCAATTTCACCAAACACAAAAATTAGCTAACAAGTCATTAAACTCAGGTTACTGCTTTGATTGGCTCACTGACATGACAACAGCCAATCACAGCTGTTGACAGTGTGTTAACAGTCTGTTATATCTAACAGAGTATGGTGAAATTGAGTCTTAAAATGTCGCATGACGTCACTCCCCGGTACCTTTTATACTGACTTGTGTCGTATCGAGCCCCTACTTTAATGCGTTTTATCTAAACTAATTAAGATACTTAAAGCAAAAAATACATGTCTAATATTATTTTATTATCCGACTGAGACGGACTAAATAGTTTTTTTTTTCCAGTCAGCATTCCTACTGATATTATATGAGTGCACCGGTGTACACAATGCGTCTTTCGATTAATGTAAGATTAAGTGTAGATACTGTTGTTAACATTATGAATTAATAAGTAACAACAGTAGGCACTTTCTTGCTATTACACGTCGTGACTGGATGCTACCACGTAAGAGCCAAACATCTTCACTAATCCCATAATCAGATACATCTCCAGTGCATTTTGCCTTTAAACTCTTGGATAATTATACCGTTGTGTTGATGCTCGCTGCACAAAGACCTTTCCAGCTTCATTTAGTATTTTCCCAAATAGATACCTACTGTTATTTAATGTGATAGCTCGGAAAATCCAAATCGCTTGCTGAAACCTAAAAGATCTTCTAGTAATCTCTCGATCTTCTAGGTAACCAAGTCCAAGAAATTCCCGGAGTCAATATGAAAAACTGTAACCGGCAGTCCAGTCCAGAGTGCGAATACCTAAACATTCGCAGAATAGTAAGAAATGGAGCGCAGTCACACATGATAAGAACGATCGACTGACATTTTTTCCCGTCATTTAATATTTATTTGAAACCGTAATAAACATGGGTGTAAATGAAGGTTTTACAGGACAACCGTTACTTTGCGGCCGTTAAGGTCATCACACACATGCATGGTGCTGGACTGATGCTGGGCTTAAACCCAGCATCAACAACATCCTATTATTAAAAAAATCCATCACAATTAGGTAATAAATCATAGTCATGGAAATTCAACCTTATAATTTTATTGTATTCTTTCTGATTCTAGTAAGTCGTATTAAATAAATTTAATAAGTATTATTGAGTTGTTAGAAACGAGAAAAAAATCACGAATACTCACCCCAGGAAAACGAATGCACCAACCCCATGTACAGCGCTAGCAACGCCAGCACATACTGCGTTCTGCACATTCTACACCCTTTAAAGACGAAGTTGTTGAAACAAACAAGACGCAGATAGTACGTCCACTCTGGAAGATTGCTCGTGGTATATTAAAGCAAATGCAGGATTTCCTTAAACATGAAACGGTAAATAGGTATATTCAACAATATTCACACCATTACAAGAGTTGATAAGAAGGGCTCTTATCAGGGATAATGAGATGTTATTTAAAGCTTGGCTACACAATTTACCGTTGTCTTGCCTGGACAATTTTAAATGCTCGTCAAGATGGAGCGTTCAGGTGGAACGTTAAGGCTTGCATAAGCTACCATCTTGCCGTCCACACGTTCGGTCTTCTGTGTAGTTTGTTACAATATCATTCTTGTGATCATGCAGACAAAACACAGTGAGGCAAGCATTTTTGGAGGCGAAAACTTTGTATTATATCACGACTTTAGGTAACGAAATTGGACACAATGGTCATCTCCCCTCACAATGTGACTTGCACGCCGCGTCCATGCCATGCCACTGCCCGTCATGCCAATGTCCCGGCACGTCAGCTGTGTGCCAAGTGATAAAAAGTATATCAATAATTCAACACCAAGCATTACAACACTTGATAATAATTAGTATAGACGAAGAAAAATTATTTCACCTAAACCGATTCCGATTAAATCTTGAACGAAAGAATGAAAGATTTTTGTTTGCTGCACATTGATTTTGACACTTAGGCAAGCGCCCATAGCCCCACTGGTCATGTCTTTTAATGAATGGGCCACTGCTGGCATTAGAAAAAGCAGAGATATTTTATATAATTTGTACAACGAGAAATCATCGAGTTCTGATCAAGCCCTTCATATATCAGGAACTATTAGATATTTAAACGAGTCTGCGCCAAAGCTATAAATAACAAAATTAGTGTTTCTAACCATAAAATAAAAGCTGTGTGACAGGTAATTAATAAAGAAACTGGAAACACAAATCAGCGAGATCAGGATGAATTGTAAAAAAAAAAAAAGTTAAAAGTTGCTGAGACACTAAAAATTTCATTATCAACATCCGAGGTTAGGAAATCTATCCCGTCATCATCTAAGTATATTAGCTGAATCTCTTCTAAAACATTACAAGTTTTGAATTCAAACCCATTTCTATTTATTTTTATTTAAATTTCTTTATTCAAGTAACACTCAATATTGTGTTAGTAAACTTAAGAACCATGTTAGTTTATTTTATTAAAATTAAAAACAAAATTAAAATTTATTTCACCCCATGGGAGATGGCACTGCAGTGATTTACATTATTGCAATCGAGCCTGCTAGCGATCATTTTGAGGATATTGTTGGAGCTGGCCCGCACTCGGACAGGCCGGTTTCCTCACGATGTTTTCCTTCTAACACCTCATTCGCATCCCCGATGCGCTACAAAAACGGGGCAGCCCCAACAATACCCTGAAAGCGTTGTTGTATTGGACACGAAGGGCGTTATACGACCTTTGGGTATATCTAGCCAACAGGCTGTACGTGTAAAACGTTGTGCAATAAGCACGAAACATAAAAAACACTGAAGACTTCTGGGGGATTTCTTTTAAGGTTCTTGGAGATATCATTGACACTATTATTGAGAATGTATTAAATTGAGAAAAAAATCTAACTGGCTACATCCTTGTGGGCAACAGATTACGTTCTAAACTGTGACGGTAAAAGGTGAACACTTTCAATCATAAAAATGTAATGTAATGTATGTTTGTTGTGTGATGATGATGATGATTCTGAGTTCTAAAGCTAAATAAGTTAACCCATATTCCAATAAAACCGGTAAAATAAAAAAACAAAAAAATACTTTTTCTTATTATACCATGCTGAAACATTAACATTAATTGTCTAATTTTTCAACGCCGCGCAGAAGTTTTAATTTGAATTCAACACATGGCTTATCTCCTGATGTAGGTTATTATTAAAAAAATAATTAGTGATAAATAAGAAATAATAGTAGCCATATTATTGATTGCTTCATCTAGGAATAAAATTAATTGGATAGAGTTACAAAACAGGAAAAAGGAAAACGTACAAAATTCAATTAGGCAATTGTAGATTAGTTATCTATTCTATTCAAACAATTTAAACCCACACATATTTTTCTAGCGCACGTTTTGAGTGTCGCTTCCTCGAGTCGCAAATTACCTAAATCACAGTTTTTCCGACTAGTTTTTCCGACTTTTTACGACTTCCAGGCGAAAGAAGTCATGGGTTATTCAACAAAAAAAACATTATTATGCAAAAAAAATGCATAATAATGTTTTTTTTGTTGAATAACCCATGACTTCTTTCGCCTGGAAGTCGTAAGATATACAATAGACTAATATCTAATATAACAGCCACATTCTTATAAAACTTCTTTGTCTTTTGGCTCTGAAATTGACATTGCACCTTTGCATGATATAGCGTTACGTTTCAATGGAAAATTAACACAGGACACTTTTATTTATACATAGTTTAAACATAGCAACCAAGGAAAAACAATGTTTAGTTAAGAGAAAATCATTGCAAAGTTATTATGAAACCATCGTCTTGCCTACGATCCGGTCAGGTATATAATATTCTGGACTGACTCTAATGCAATCCTCCTGGTATTCATCAATGCCTGGATTTAAAAACAATGTTTACGGAAATCATTTATTTCAGTTTGACGATGCTACCCCCTGGTCTATTGCCGTAGATAGCTGTAGAGAGGGTACGTTACTATTATAATATCCATTGGTATAACTATGTAAATCTATACTAATCTATATATATATGTATCTATACTAATATCATCACGCTAAGACCAATAGGAGCGAAGCAGCAAAGAAGAATGTTTCAAAATCGGGTTTTTTTTTTTCCTATAAAGGGCTTCCGCTGCGTGCGCTGCGTAAACATTTGATCTAATTTTCTTTATTGTTTTTGATTTTGTAGTATTTTAGGGTAATTCAGTCGCGGGTTAAAGTTATCGTTAGCCCAAAGTAACTATTCCACGCGGACAAAGTCGCGGACAGAAGCTAGTATATTATACGTGAATTTCGTCCGCGTGAAATTTCTTATTTTAACATAAAATATATAAGTAGGTTTAAAGATATGTATTCTCAAAAAAGACATAAAGTCACTTGAGAACAATGCTTAAAATAAGTTATAAATATAAAGTTCGTCACAGACGTCACGGTAGTAATTATGATACATCCATCCAATCTATTCAGCTTTTAGGAAGGGTTTTATTCAAAATTCAAAAATCTAACTAGGCTGAGAATCAACAATTTTCGAACGTCAAAATTACATAAGACAGTCCCCCAAAAATGCCCGCCCTTCACCGCTTCCTAGTGCTTTAGCTGGGAAGAAGAAGTGGCGCAACAAACTCCCCAGCATTATAATAAAATAATCAGCAATTAGCTGATTATTTATGAAAGAAAAAGTTAGAACTAAAACCGCCTACTACAATTTAAAAATATCTGAAAATATTACAAAAAACAAACCCGAAAACTACAAAATATCGCGGAACATACATGGGGTTCAATTGATGGGTATAAGTGTCCCCTGACCACAAACCTTCACTGGTACAGGTATACGGGGACAACCTGTATATTTTCAAGAAAATATATAAAAGTAATCAAATGTTATAATATTAAAAATGTGAAAGTTTGTATGTTTCAATATTTGGATGTATGTTACTGAATCACGCGAAAACGGCTGAAGAGGTTTGGAAAGAATTTAGTACATAGAAAGTTTATAACCAGGATTAACACTTTTTAAATGACGTGGCTTCAATTTATGTAAAAACTACCTTCTGAATCTTATATTTCTATCTGGACCCAATTCTGAAATGTACACAGACGAAGTCGCGGGCAGAAGCAGATACATATTTTGTAACACCTAGGTTCCTAAATGAGACTTGATCTTTTTTTAATGTCCTTGATTGTCATTTCTTTGTACTTTGGTGATAAATCTTGCTATCAATCTTCTTGTCTAGCTAATCTTTTCTCCATGGCAGGTTATTCACGTACATTAGTTTGTGCCCCGAAGGAAGAAGTAGTTCACCCACCATAATATTATTCCCGAACACTCCAAGTTCCCGTGTCGAGTAACTAAAACAAGCTGAGAGGTGTCAAGGGACACCCGGATGGAACGAAGTTATGGAATGAACCTCACAAAGGCATGCCACTAATTAGTACCTGTGGTCGCTCACAGATGGCGTTATATAATAAAAATAAAAAGTGTCATTACAACTTTTGGTCCCAATCTTTTCCGTCTAGCCCTCTTTCGCAACGCGCGAAAGGGAACTTCGTTCCAAAACGCTGAATAACCTTCCCAAAACCAACTTATACTAATACTTGTCCAAAATCTATCGATAACCAAGTTCTATCAAACCAATGACAATACCTAAATCAACATAGAAATTATTCTCAACCCTTTAACAAGACAGAGAACATTAATTAGTAACGTTAACGTAAACTTGTAACGCTGTGAGTGGTGTGACTTCCCTATTGTTCCGCTAGATAGCACCCGGTATTATATGACGACACCAAATGGGACACGTTCAGTGTCACTAATAAACGGGAGCGTAACTTATGAACGAACGAGATATGTACTTATGTAGGTAGTTAAACCTACGCTTTTTAAGCTATTGCATAGCTTCTATCGTGGGCCTTGAGCGTGGAGACCTAATCCAGAAATTCCGTAACGAAAATACCTAAGGAGAGTGTTTTGTATTGAAAATTATGTTTAACTGTTTGACAACAAAGTTCAAATTTACTTAGACGAATGATCTAAGGAGAGTGTTGTATTGAAAATTATGTTTAACTGTTTGACAACAAAGTTCAAATTTACTTAGACGAATGACACGAGAGTGTTGTATTGAAAATTATGTTTAACTGTTTGACAATATAGTTCAAAATTACTTAGACAAATGATCCTTGACTATTAATAGTTAAATTAAAACCTTTTTATTACTTTAATGTTCCCATTACGTTGTGTCAAGTTTTAAAAACTATAAATGTGAATAACAGTTCCTGTCAATGTCACCATTGCTATTTCTTGTATTCGGGTTAATATTTTACAATGCCGAGAAATTGAAATATTCAAGAAAGAGCAGCTATTATTAATGAAGAAAGTCACGAAAAAATAGTGAAAGAAAATGAGTGAGTACTCTACACACATACATTTTATTAATTGCATAAGGTGATAAAAACAGCTATGCAATAGCTTTACCGCGGCAGTCTCCGAGTGCCACAATTTTTTTTTTTTTTTTTTGTTTTTGGGTGTGAAATCGTCAAATAGCTTCTCCCGCTCTGGGCGGAGCGGAAGGGCGTGTGAGACTCTTACTGACTAAAACCCACAAGTGTTCCTTCAGTTCCCTGTACGTTGCCAGAGGCCACGATCTCCCCTTAGGACTTTCCCTTAGGTTTCTGCCGGGGTTGCCGGCAGAAACCTACATACCTCTGTTCTATAAATAGAAAGCAAGGCGAGGCAGAACAGAAGATAATTTATTTTACATTTAAATAAAAACACTTTTTGTATAGGTCAGCAAATATTTATTGTGTGGAAAATGGGCCTATACAATCAATACAATGGATGTTGCTGAACCATTATACACATAGTTCACATTTATAATTTCTAATTATAGAGTATAACAAGAATCTTTTGGTGTCTAAATGATATTGACAGGTGGAGCGTTGTTAGTAAGCATTTGTGAATTTATTACAGAAATCGTATTGAAAAAACAAGATGGCTTTAGCCCATGTTCGCACGGACGTAAAAATATCGCGGCGGGATTTTATCGAGCACTGGATTTTCAACGCTCGGTGTTGAGCCGGGCGTTGAGAATTCAACGCGCTGGGACGCAGTCTCGTCCCAGCGTGTTGAAAAACCACACTGTTAGATCAATTATAATTACTGGCAGGACCTTATTCGCCAACTGGTGAGCACAAAAACGATAGCCCCACTTGACTTTTGTTTTCTGTTTTCAATTAACTTTTTTTTTTTTCAATTTAAAAATAGAAGCTAAATTTCTAGACAGTTTATTTAAATGTATATTATTGACGGACAACCATATTCTTTTTGTTAGTTTATTCAGTTTGCCTAGAAGTCTTGAACTTCCATAAACTTCAGTGGAACAAAAACTATTAAGTACCTAATAAGAAATTATTATTTTAAGATCATTGTTTGGGAAACACCTTTAAATTTTAATAAAGTAATTATTTTGTTCGAGAATATTAAATTGTACTTGAAATGATATTTGTATGTACACTTATTTAAATATAAATGAAGAAAATGTTCAACCTTTCAATAAAAGAATTACATTTTTACTTATTAAGGAAAAAGGTTCAAAATCGAACAGCGACAGGAAACCAATATAAATGTATGCGAACGGATTCCTAATCTGACCCGGCAAATTGAGCCATAAAAACTATTGACTCGACACCTTCCATTTAACGCAGGTACGTAAAGGTCAAAGGGTCTAAATTGGCCAACTATCTCTTATCGGTTAGTGTCATGGCCGATTTCTATAAAAAAAACTAACGTTATAGCGATCCGGAAAATAGAATAGTTACTGCGAAAAGTTTCGTAAGGCCAGCATTATTGGGCAAAAGTGCTCCGTAAGTAGGAAAGTTCACCTGTATTTTTCTTCACAAATACTACGGTAAAACTATTGTTATACTGTATCCAGGAACTATAAGAGGTATTGTGAAAGGCCAAATTGTGTTTTTATTATTATTACAAAGGTGAAAATAGTTTTTTATCAATTTTACCGTGGTTCATGAGCGGTGGTGGTCCATGGCCGCGACTCACAATTTGTAGGCACTTTGTCTAAATTATTTCATCACCACTGCTCTCAAAACGGTGAAGAAAAAAGACCTGTGGCACTCGGGGACTGCCGCGGTAAAGCTATTGCATAGTTTTTATATTGTAATTGACCGAGCGAGCGTAGCGAGCGAAGCGTCTCTGCATCAACTGGCAAAATTTTCTTTCGTGTGTCAGTTTGTACGTACTCGTGTACAGGTCGTATTTTACAACCGATCTGGATGAAACTTGGCATACAGGTATTATGAATTTTTTGTAATTTTTTGTCGTCGGGGATTTTTGATTGGAGGGGTACTTCCTCCAAAATGGGGCAAAAAGGGGGCTACTGGATATCTCCGCCTTATGAAATCCGTTTTCGATGGTTCTTTTTTCATTTGAAAGAAAGTAACTTTAAGATAGTCTCAAAAAAATTGGTAAAGATCTGATCAGGATCTTCGGCATGATGAGCAGAATACCTCCTCAAATGCAGTAAATTGCTCGCTATTTATTCAAACCTATTTGTTAATTTTTCTAGCTGGCCTACAAATTTTTTACTCATAATTTGTCTGGTTTTTAGGGTTCTGTAGTACACAATAAACTGATTTAGTTTTGCCATGTCCATCTGCCTGTCTTTCTGTCTGTCAGCGGCTTAGCTCAGAGAATCTTAGTACTAGAAAGCTGTAATTTGGTAGTTATAGGTCTATACTATCAATCACGCCGACAAAGTCGTAAAATAAAATCATGATTGTTTTTTAGGGTACCTCCTCACCCTACACGTAATTTTTTTTCTCGTTTGTCCTGTGTTATGGGGTAGCGTGTGTGTGTGTGAAAACGTTTGTCACCTCTGTCGGGACGCGGTTTGCGACCGTGTAGCAGGCACTTAAGCCTCAAGCTAAGCGGTAAATTTTTCCCAAAAAGTTTGTGCTCGCGAGGTCTACTGTTTGCAGAACTACTAGTTTTACTTTTGACTTAGGAAAGAGTAAAACTCGCCGTGCTACTTAAATCACTGGTGTATACCTGTGTTCACAGAAATCAAACGAATTTAATGCTAGAGTTAAATATATTTCAATAAAACAAACAATCACTTCTGTGAAAATATGTCGATTGAGATTTATTATTAGCCTGCAATCTTAACTGAAAATAAGGAATAAATGAATAAGCAGTGTTGTAACTGATACACCGCTGACATCTATCCCCATATAGCCGAAATTTGTCCGGAACTAAAATTGGGCACTACAGGGTCTTCTGTATAGATACCTCGTACCGTTATATCTCCTTATATGTAGCCTCCCATGTTGGCTCGATTTGAAGCATTTTTCGTCGGTAAATATTGTCGTACTTCAATCGTCGTTCAAATGCATGCGTGGCGTGCATATTCCAAGCGTGCTGGCTTATGAGCATCAGTCAATTTAGTTTGCGTGTTGTCTATAATGCAATCCCATTGAGTGTAAGGCGTTTCTTATTACTCTTGGACAAACTTCATATATTTCAGCATAATAATTGGTTGACACAAAATCGTTATCTTCATATTATCGTCTCATGTCAGCTCTTTGTGCAGCACTAAGGAAGGGGCGGCGACCAGAATTATGACGATGATCAATTAGTTCACGTTCTTTATTCACGAAACTATAGGTTTATGGTAACTGAAATAAGAAACATAAGTTTGAGACTTGATATCTTCTAAATATAACAGATCTATATTTTCTTTCACTATTTTTTCGTGACTTTCTTCATTAATAATAGCTGCTCTTTCTTGAATATTTAAATTTCTCGGCATTGTAAAATATTAACCCGAATACAAGAGTGACAATGGTGACATTGACAGGAACTGTTATTCACATTTACAGTTTTTAAAACTTGACACAACGTAATGGCCGGGAACATCAAACTAATAAAAAGGTTTTAATTTAACTATTAATAGTCAAGGATCATTCGTCTAAGTAAAAGACCATGACAAGATATGCCCTACCCATGTCCAGCGAATTCATATTTTTAAGTATCCTTCATTTATTCAAACTAGATTTTAGATAATAGTCTAGAGTCAATCAAAGGTATTTTTTAAGATTGAATAAAAATAAATATTATTTGTAGTTCCGGTTACATTTTCGGTTTAATGGCGACGATAAGTGAAAGATTACAGTTCATTCTGTTCATTCAGTTCATTCGGCCAATGTGATCAGATGAGTGATAGGAGAATACCTTATTTTTGAGGTACAGGAGATAACCATGGAGGCCACCATATTATCCACAAGTAACACAAAAATCACATACAGTTTTAGTTAGGTATTGTGAATTCGTCACTTACAGAAGTGCACAGCACTGGCAGAGAACTTATTCTTTATAGGATGTATTCTATATTGTTTGAATATGAATGATGTTACCAAGATATTTTATTAATTAAAATATATTTTGATTTATATGTTCTTTTGGATAATAGTAGGTAGGTTGGTGTAAGTAGTATTTTATCCGAAGCAGATTCTGGAAAAGGTTTTGGGTAAAAAAATACAATTAACTGGAAACACTGATTGTAGGTGTCACTCTCTCACATTCACTCGATTGTCACTCGTCGCCATAGAAACCTACTGTTACATTCAAACTGTTGCTCTGTACGTGTGGTATTGTTTGTTTGTTAATTTATTGTTTATTTAACACTTACCCGTACGTTTTTTGCACATTTTAGCTCGATATACATATTCTTGAAAGCGATATCTCATTGTCGATTTTGGTTTTTCTACTGGACTTACGATACGTGTCAGTTTAAAGGTGAAATACAAAGACATTAAATTATTACTACCAATAGACGGGACATAGCAAGCAAAATCGTAACCCAATACATTTGTCCTAGTGGTCAAAAGTCGCTCAGTCTAGTGTGGTACGTCTGCATGACAAGTCGTATCGTGTCAATCAGAAAAATAACGATAATATGATAATATGCCGAGTTGCGCACTACGATATTGTAAATCTCGATACGGTAAAACAACTGGACCTAACTTCGGTTTATTTTCGTAAATATTTTTTATGTTTACTCAGTTATTAGAATTAAATAATTTTCCTAAATAGTTCTAGAACATTTACTAATTTTGTAATAAGCGCCCCCTATTGCTGAGTAGCTTTACTACTGCCTTGTAGAGATGTGATGTTGTTTATCGATTTTGTTATCGATAATATTTAATGAGGTTAATAATAAATAGTTTGGAAAATCCAAAAGTGCACGCCTCATAACCATAAGTTCATAACACTCATTCATAAACGAAAAAGAAATTCAAAACATAGTTTCTAACAAAAATTAACAATTTATCAACTTTCATGAAGTATGTTTTGACTGCTGTTTTAACCATCAATATGAGTAAAATTTCTAACCTCGCAATCCTTCTATGGCTGAAACGAATGTATAAAAAAAAAAACAGGTTTCATACATTGACGGACAGGAATTTTTTTTCAACTATTTTGATGCTTTTTTCATTTCTGCTGCAGTAAATCAATTGTTAAAAAGTACAGTATTAATCTCCATTTAATCATCTATACAATGTTATATAAGTTCTGTGTACTAGCAGGAGTGTAACAATAAAAACAGTTGCAGAAATGGGGCAAAAATTTATTTTCGATCTTAGAGCACACTCTGATGCTTCGCATTATGAGTCGTGCAATAACACTAATTATATAATACTGTTAGAAAATAATCATGTCATTTAACTGTCACTAAAGGAACAAGTACCTACTATTCGTTCAAGTAGGTTTCTGTAATTTTAGGTTTCCGAATGTTAATAATAAAGAACGTGAAAAGTGGATACGGTTTGTGCAAATAGACCGTAATGAAGAAAATTGGCTTCCATCTGCTTCGTCAAAATTATGTTCGAAGCATTTTAAAAGAGAGGACATCTACTTCGGAAAGACTGGTCGATCAATTTTAAAAAAAGGATCGGTACCTTGTACAAAGTCAAGTCAAGTGAGTTGCACGTTTCTTGATTTTTCGTAGTCGTTCTTTATAGTAAAAATTATTTTGCTTTAAATAACGACTACGAAAAACCACTGCCTATACTCCTCTACTCACAAGACTTTGCTATCTGTCTGTTCGTCTATGAGCGGCTGTTATCTCAAGAACAAAATAGAAATCAGATGTTGAAATATTTTTTTCGGCCGCATTAGCAACAGAGTTTCGGAACCAGTTATCATTAAATATAAAACTTTCTTGCAACGCAACCAGTTTCTGAAGAAGATGCGAACGAAAGGGAAATTTTCAGTTTTATGTTCATTGTTGAATAAATATACAAATAAACCTTTAGTACAACGGTACTATACTAAGCTAAGCTCTATACTAAGTTTGGAACCTTGTATTGGCGTTCCAATACAAGGTTCCAAACTTAGTATAGAGGTTCTTTTTTAATAATTTCAGGATGGTGAAATAAATCCCGAAGCCACCAGAGTTACTACACCAGTCAATGTTATTGTTGATGTTTCAGACTCTGAGTCTATCTTCGACACTCCCAAAAAAATTGCTTTGAAGGCACAAGTCCAAAAATTACAAAAACATAAACTGCATCATCAGGCCAAAATTAAAAAACTGGGCCAACAAAATAGATATTTAAAACAGAAAATATTAAAATTAAAAGATTTCGTTAACCATTTAGAAAAGAAATTTGACATCCAAAAAAATGTGGCAAGCTCTCTTAAAGCTACAGCAGAAACACAAGCCCTCTATGATAGACTCAATAGAAATTCCACGAAGGCAGGATTATCCCGTCGTAAATTTTGTCCGGCTCTTCGTAAATTTGCTTTAACCCTTCATTATTACTCTCCTGCCGCGTACAATTATGCCAGAAAATGTTTTAATAAAGTTTTTCCACATGTAAGAACATTACGCAGATGGTATGTTAGTATAGATGCACAGCCTGGCTTTACTAATGAATCATTTCGCGCTTTAAAGTTGAAAAGAATCAAAATGGGAAAGGAATTAATTTGTTCTTTAGTCTTTGATGAGATTTCTATAAGACGTCAAAAAATATGGAACACCAAAACGAATGAAGGTTTTGTCAATTTAGGTTTTGGTGACATAAGAGACGAAATAGCTTCTCAAGCTCTTGTTTTCATGGTAGTATCACTAGACCAAAAGTGGAAAATACCGGTAGGATATTTTTTCATAAATAGTATTAAGGCAGAATTCAAAGCTACGTTAATTAAGCAATGCTTAAGCTTATGCCACGAAGTAGGGGTAAAAATAGTAAGTATGACTTTCGATGGTGCTCCAACAAATTTGAGTACTGCAGAAATATTAGGTTGTAAATTGTTGAGTGATCCTGATAATTTAAAAACAGAATTTCCTCATCCAGTTAATCAAGAAAGTGTTGTGATATTTCTTGATCCCAGTCACATGATAAAATTGGTGAGAAACACATTCGAAAGCAAAAAGTTATTTTATGATGCAGAAAATGAGAAAATAAAATGGTCATTATTGGTGTCTTTAAATAAGCTGCAAACAAATGAACAATTGCATTTTGCCAACAAATTAACAAATAAGCATATCCATTTCCGTAACCAAATAATGAAAGTCCGATTAGCGACGCAATTATTAAGTAGAAGTGTAGCTAAAGCCTTATTGCTTTGCAATGAGCTACTCACAGGAAAAGTTTTTGAGGATGTTTCTAGCACAGTAAAATTTATTTCTATTATAAATGATTTATTTGATGTTATGAACAGTAATAAATATGGAAAATATGGTTTTAAGCAGCCGCTAAATTGTAAAAATATATCTGCCATTTTAACATTTTTTGAACTAGCTAAGAATTACATACTATCCCTAAAACAATACGTAAAAATAAGACTAGAAATAAAGCGTCGCAATCTCCCAAATAGAATCGTTTTAAAAATAGTAAAAAAACGATTGGTTGATACTATTAATAAAACTGGCTTTTTAGGATTTTTAATTAACATACAAAGTCTACAAACTTTGTTTGAAACAATAGTAAAGACACATAAAATTCAATACTTGTCAACATATAGGCTCAGTCAAGACCACCTCGAGTTGTTTTTTGGTTGCATAAGAAGACATGGGGGTCATAACAACAACCCTAATGTTATACAATTTAAAGCAGCATATAAAAAGATTTTAGCCAATTTAGAATTACGTGATTCATTTTCGGGCAACTGTGCTCCAATGGATAACTTTAGCATACTCACTTGTTCTTCCGTAGAAACGGTTAATAGCACTTGCTTACTAAGGGAAGTGGATAATGAAGACTTTCAGTTGGACGAGGTTCTAGAAAAGGAATTCGAAACTGATTTTAGAGTTAGTGAAAATTGCGAGTTTTTGAATGGGATTCTAAATGAAAAATCTGTGTCTGTGGGAGCTTATCAAATTATTGGCTATATTTCTGGTTATGTGTCTCGTGTACTTAGTAAGAAAATCAAGTGTGAAATTTGTGTGTCAAGCTTAGTTTCCAATAGAAAATTAGATTTTCATAAACTAATTACAATAAAAGATATGGGTGGGTTATATTTTTCTAGTATAAGCGTTTTTGAAGTATGTAAAGCCACAGAAATATTCATTAGAAAACTTATTAACGAAAATGACGGTAAAGGTGTATCTACAAAGCACAGTATCGAGTTTATTAAAACGAAAGTATTAAAAGTATTCTTAAATTCGAATATTTTTGAAGGCCTTATTATCCACTCGTTTGAGAGCCCTGCGATGCTCAATCACAGACTATATTTGATAAGATCTATAATAGAGACTTATGCAAATATTAAACTTCGATTTGTTGCAAAGTTCGACCCCGCTCTTCAGAACAAAACTAAACGACAAAAGTTCACAAAACTGATTTTATTTGATGGGACCTAAGATTTTATTTTAATTAGTCATTGATGTAAAATATTTGACAGGCCATTCTCGCCACTGCACCGAACTAAACGACGTATCGGTATAACCCTTTCCGTCGATAAACAAATTTTATAAACATCTTCGGTGGAGTAGCATAAACTACCCATAATTTTTATACTTATTAGTTTATGATGCGGATGTTTTTGTGTCGTGGTCAAAGTATCAATACATTCCTCGCATTTTAATTCTTTGGTCAACCGAGTGCTTACATACCCAGAAATGTAACCAACTAATTATGATTTTAGAAGCTTCCATTATATTTTCATCGTCCAGCATATTTGCGAAAATATTACAACTATTTTCAGCCTCTATATCAGTTTCAAGAGCTCTTGTACTTTCCAAAACTTCATATTCAAGAGTATCGTGTCTATTGGAGTTTGTTGTGCTATTGATGACATTTTGAGACGAATAATGTAATATGCCGAAATTATCTAAAGGAATGCAATTTCCTGTGAAAGATGACCGCAGTTCAAGGTGACTTAATTTTTTTTGTATGCAGCTCTAAGCTGTGGTATATTTGGGTTATTATTGTAGCCACCGTGCTTCATTTAAAACAATGATTAAATAGTTTATTTAAAAAAAGTTTAGTCAATGTCAGATTTGTCACTTCAAGTCACTTTATTTCTTGGCAACCTGAATATTGTTTTCCTCGTTTTACTGTTATATTTTGTCAAGTATTGTTTTGGTTTTGGGTACTCATACAACTTCTCACGTTGACTCCGGCACGCCTATGAACTCCGACACCAATCCCACCGTTGACCCCAGCTTAAATATGGATATCGAACTCGCCGAAACGATATCGAACTCGCCGAAACGACATCGAACTCGTTGAAACTTGAATCGTACGGATACGAACGAAGCAATTTCGCTTCAACTCCTGCATGTTGTGGAAACTGTGTTACAGAGCCTATGTGCGAATTGTGGTACTGATATCAAGCAAAGGAGAAAGCATACCCTCGATCTTGTGGAAGTGGAATCTGTTATAAGGCAGTGGATCGCTCCAAAAGTGGTACATGTCAACGAAAATTGTGTAGATTTGAATTCTTCTTCACAAAGAGTTAGTGCTTTAGCGACACTTATACTGATAGTAGCTGTGTGGCGAGTTTCACTTTCATAATTTGATTACGAAAACGGGGTGTTAATTTATTAGCAAACTGAAGGCCTTCATTTTGCTGGAGTTTGTTTATATTAATAAGGAGCTGCCATTTAATTTTCTGGTCATTTCCATCAAACAATAATCTATTTCGTTTAAAAGTGTTTCTAATTAATTTAATTACATGGCAGGGATCAATGAAAATGCATATTTTTTCTGATTTGCTTGGATGAAGAAAGTAAGTTTTCAAATTATTCACATCAGACAACTGACATCCTAGAATTTCAGCATCTTTAAAATTAGCAGAGCACCCATCAAATGTGAGATTTGCGACAGTTACACCAACCTCGTGGCATTTGTCTAAGCAAATTTTTATTAAGTTGGCTTTTGTTTGCGCTGTTATTCCAGATATTAGAAAGTACCCAACAGGCAGTTTCCAATTTTCATTTAAAGCCACGACCATAAAAACTAAAGCCTGAGTTGCTATTGTGTCCTCATCTTCACCTTCCACAGGGCCTACTCCATAATTAACCACATCAAGTTTGCGTTTTTTATTAAATAGTTTTTGCTTTCTAATCGCCATCTCATCAAATACCAAAGTACACACTACAGATTTTTCACTTAATTGACATTTTACATTTAGCACTCGAAACGCTTCGGCAGTAAATCCCGGTTCTGGGTCAACTGATGAATACCATCTGCATATTGTTCTAGAATGTAGGAGGGCTCTATTGTAGAAGACTAACATATTTGTAAGCTGCTGTAGAATGATAGTGCAAGGTCAAGGCAAATTTTCGTAATGGTGCGGGGTATAATTTTATATTTTTATTCTGCTTACTTCGTTTGATCATAGATTTTTGTAACTCAGCTTTAGGCTGCCTGTCCACTGGAGCGGAGAGGAGAAAAGAGGAGCGGAGATGTGCCAATATTAACCAATAGAATCTTGACTCAGGATCACTGATCTAAACTCAGGGGCGGAGTCAAGATTCTATTGGTTAATATTGACACATCTCCGCTCCTCTTTTCTCCTCTCCGCTCCAATGGACAGCCAGCCTTACACATTAGATCATTTTCAGCATTTCGATCCAAACCAAATTTCTCTTTTAATGTTGAAACCAACGTTTTATATGATTCATATTTTTTCTTCAAATATCTGTTTTATTGGCACTGTATCCTCCTTATTTTATCAGATAATTTTATTTTCATCGCGCTTTCTTAAAAACTTTTTTTTTTAAGTTTTTTTTTGAGCACGATTTTCCGAGGAGTATAAAATTTTTGTATAATGCTTAATATTATCCTCATCCTTAAAGTGCAATGAACATACATATGTATGAGGACTCGGAAGCCATGTTTCTTCATTGCGATTATTTTGCATAAATTTTATCCACGTTTCTCTTTTCTCCTGACCAGCACCCTAATTACGTAATGCACGATCAATTTTAAATTGAAACCAATTGAAAAAGATTGCCAGTCCATTACTTCATAAGTTCGCCAAAAAAAAATAGCTTTATTTTTTTAATAGTAATTGGGGGGCCGACCGTAGAAACCTTTAAAATTATTTAGGTTATTTATGTAAAAGTCACAATTTACTTATTCTACATCTATTATACACAATAATAAATAACACATTATACTATTGACAAACTGAACAACAAAATAGGTACAAATGTATGTTGCCCATCTGCGTCTTTTGTTTTCATTACTCTATCATTAGTATTGCAAAATGGCGGCGCCCGGCAGCTTTATAAGGCGGGAATTCATGTTAGTGGAAGAACAGATCTCGTTTGGATCAGAAACACCATGACTGCTGAAAAATACCGTAACCAGGTGCAGGTGCTTTATAAGAGCTGTGTAGCCGGCTATAAAGCTCTTGTACAGAAAGCAAAACAGCCTCGAGTTTTCAAACATTCTGTTGTCCAGAGACAACCATATGAGCTACTTGGGTTGGCATTATAACGTCATAAGAGGGCTATCACAAAATTGCGTTTTGACCGTTCGAGCGCCCGATGCATTGCATAAGTAGCAATTTGGCAGTTGTAATTATATGCATATGTAGTAATTTGTCAGTTGTAATATTATGTTGCTTACTATGAGTTATCTAATAAAGTTTTTGTTTTTTAAGTATGCAATTTTAATTTCCTATGAACCAACGTTTATTCTGGTATAAATTTTACGTAAAAATATGAATGTAGACAGGAGAAATTTACAGTTAATTCTGAGCGTTTTTTATGATTTTTAATTGGATTTTTTTAGATATCCCATAAATATTTCAAAATTCTGAGGCCGGTGAACTACAACACTTTTGAAAAGATCTTATTTTAATTTTTTCATTTCATTTGCTATGTACAATAGTTCTACCCACGAGCTCAAAAAAGTACCGTCGCGCATTTTTTGAAAAACTTGGTTCCTAATTTTGGCTTTATATAAACAATTAAGAAAAAAGTGCAAAAAGCGAGGACGCTATGTACTATACTAATAACTATTCTCCACAACTCAATAAGTCATAGTTGTCCAAGTCTTTCAGTTACTCAGAATAAGAACGCCAAAGTTGCCCATTTAACGCAAAAATCACCACCGAAATCAGTCGAAATGTAATAGGGCTCTTAACGAACCAAAAATCACGCGGTCGTGCGTGATCAGCAGTCTGATGCTTGGATCTGACGCAGTCTTACTAAATATTGATAATTTAGTCATTTGTATGTAAAAATAATATTATAAATAATTAACTTGTAAACATTGAAACTAAGTCCTCCTAATCATTTTATTGCGTATTTAATTTTTGATGTGTAACATCTTTCCTGCAATCTGTGGGAGTGATTTCGTGAAAAGGAACGAAAGTGTGTAACAGGAAGCCGGTGAAGCGCGCGGTGCTAGAGTTGGCCGTCAGATGGTACCAACCCATTTTCCGAAAGATTCGTACTGTCAGCTAGGATGCCAGATGCATCTTAAGCGACTTCTGTAAGGCTCAGTAGTTTTTTTGCATTTGTTTCAATCTATTCAAATGTAAAAAAAAAACCTTAGTAACTTTTATCAATATTATCGATACCTTGATAACTAAATGGTAACATCCCTACCATAATTTTCTTGTTTCTACTTATCGTCACCTACATTGCCAGACCTACGGATTTTCCAAAAATCTACGGATTTTAGACCTCGCATCCAAAATAAAAAATCCAACATCAAATCCGTACGTCGTCCTTACGTATCATCATCATCATCATTCTTCTGCCCTTATCCCAATTTATTTGGGGTCGCAAATCGATAGAAAATCTACAAATGTGTAGGCTTAATCAAGTTATTCTCTGAACCGCCCAAACAATAGAGTAATAATTTTTTTTTCCTAAATCGAAACTTAACCGACAATTGCAAATAAATATGCGGTTTGTTACTCATTAGGTCTACTTTACACAAAATGTCCCAAAAACACACAGTGAAACAGAACTGATACTCATAGACAGTGACAGGGACAATTATGTGGTCAGAGACAGATGAAACTATTTTAGAATTTTATTCGCTAGGTGAATAAAATTCTAAAATAGTTTCATCTGTCTTAGACAAGTTTTGCGCGTGAATCAGTCGAGCCACATGTATGCCGGCGCTTAACCGGCACGTTAAATATGATTCCGCAGAGTTTTATTTCATTTCATTTATTTTCAGACAAAGTCCATTACATTAAATTAAAATTTAAAGCACATACATAATACATAATAATAATATTAACCCCACCACCGTATCTCTACGTTGACGTCGTCGAACTCAAGGTATGTTTCGGTAGAGTTTACTTTGCCGGAACAGGTCTAGAATGAGGAGCCAGACCAACAGAGATACAGAAAACCGCAGGGCAGCATTTGGCGAGTAGTTGGGCAGTAGCACGGTATACGGTATTCCAACTTCATACAAACGGACGAAGCGCGAGCTATACCTACGCGCCTCGATCGAGGTATGCGCGTGGTATGCAGACAGTCGCGACTGTGCCGCAGTGACGAAGGAACGGAGTGTTGTTTTTTTAATGCTACGGCTACACTGTCACGTTATCGCGAACTTTACTTCGCGCGCTCTCCCTCACACACCACTCGACGTCTCGCTGAGCAACAGAGTGCGCACGAAGTAAAGATCGCGATAACGTGACAGTGTAGCCGTAGCATTACAATAACCCCGCGATTTTTACACTAAAAAATAAGCCACCCAAAACTATAGTCCAATATCTTTGTTTCCATATCCAGCAATAGTCCTACACCAACCGGGGGTTGTCCTTGGGTGCACTTGCATAGTACATACAGGGATAATCGTCGGTTGGTGCCACAATACTTAAAAAATTCTAAGGTGCCTCTGCGAGTTGGCTTCGGCCCTCGTACGCCTTCCAAAGGTCCGGGACCCTAGGGTTCCGAGATATGTCATAGACATTTAAAAAATAAATAATAATAGGCCTACATAATAAAATTTATAGGTTTTTGTTTAGTTTTCGATATTTGTTTACCTACCTGATTTGAAAAATATTAAATATTTTTTTGGGTTTATTCTACGGATTGAAAATCGGATGTGGCAACACTGGCCACCTACCAAGCGATAGCTGAGTTATATTTTAATAAATTTAATTCGTATGTTTGCTATTTAATGCTAGATGGAGTTACTGACGCTCGAAATCAAAGTTTTTGTATGAAGATGTTCCTAATAGCCACTCTAATTTTGCTATATCATGCTAGATGGCGTCACTGAGACACGAGATCACAGTTTTTCTATGACATTTCTTCGCATAGCCTCTCTATTGGTAGTATCTTTAAATCTCTTTGGTGAAATACGATGTTGCAGTGCTGAGTTGATTGAAATCATGCATCAATGTTTCGGTACTACAAATGTGTTTTGCGCGTGGATCAGTGAATTATTCGTGCTACTGCAAAGCATCTTGAGAGAGTACAAAACAACATGACGTGTTGAAAAGAATTCAGTTCCCTTCAAAGTGGTTAAGCTAAATGGTGGTGGGACTAGGCTGTTGGGACTGGCTATCTCTTCACTGCCTTGGCTTATATTTATTAAAGTTTTGAAATAAATGCCTTAACATTGAATAAAAAAGGGGTACCTACGTTCTTTTTGAGAGATTTGTTTTATTTTCCTCTACACTATATGATCTGCTTTATTAGTACCGTATGTGGAATACTCCCATAAGTTATAAGCATCTGGTAGGCCCACTCCTGATATTTAAAACTATCCTAAAGCATCCTTTTCACCAGAGATGTGCTAAGCAGCTTAGCGATCGATCCAATAGGATTATTAGATTTTCATAATCTAGTACTTATGGTTTAATTCTGCTTGAAAAGGGTTAAATGAAACAAAGTACCTACACATAGTTTGGAAGCCTAGATTACTTAGCGACCTCGCATATACTTTATGGAAAGACTGCCCAATTCTCAGGTTTAAAAATATGGGTAAGTACATCGTTCTCACCACAGTCTTGGTACATTTTAAGCTGGCTCCAGCTGCTGCCGGACCTAGTGACGAGTTGTGCTACAACATTTAGTTATTTATGTTGCTAAATCTAGTCGAGCACTACTAGATTATGTACACCAATTCTTATTTAAATTGAAATTCGATATTGAACTAATTGTTTATGAAAACGCCTGACAGAAAATGATTAGCAATCAATCGTTTTTTGAAGTCTATCGAATGAGCCGTTTGGCAGGATAAGTATTTTTTTTATTACGAAATATACAAAAAAATTACCATTAAATTAAAATATAGTAATTGTTTCAAAATCTAGGTCTCATGTGCTTTTAAATGCACGATGTGTAACTTTTGGACATGATTGTTTTGGTTAGGGTATGCATGTATGCTGCTTTGGTCATGGTCCTTTGAACTTTATTGTCAAACAGATAAACATAATTTTCAATACAACACTCTCGTATCATTCGTCTAAGTAAATTTGAACTTTGTTGTCAAACTGTAAAACATAATTTTCAATACAACACTCTCGTTGATCATTCGTCTAAGTAAATTAGAACTTTGTTGTCAAACAGTAAAACATAATTTTCAATACAAAACACATTTAGAGTGTTTTGTTTCTCAGTCATTTTCGTTACGGAATTTCTGGATTAGGTCTCCACGCTCAAGGCCCGCGATAGAAGCTATGCAATAGCTTAAAAAAACATCGTGAGAAAACCGACATGTCGTAGAACCGAAAATTCGAAGACGTGACATCTACCAACCAGCAGTGGACTCGCGTGGTGGGTTACGGCCCATGCCCTCTCACCGAGAGGAGGCCTGTGTCCCAGCAGTGGGAACATTATAGGCTGATTATGCTAGGCCAAAGCGGAACTTAACTCACAAGCTAGTTTAGATTATTCCAATAACAATCGGTGCCTTTTGGAATACAAGGGAATGATACAAAAAAATAAATATAAATGTAAATTCATAGTCCAGTTATTTCAACATTTAAATAAGTTTTTTGAATTCAATTTGTAATTGTATACGCAGTATATGAATAATATGACTATACATAATATCTTCTACATGACCGTACAACATAACTTTTTTAAACCAACTTATAAAACTTAAAATTCTCTAGATTTTTATTAGCTTAGAAATACTAAACAAGTTTTTCTTATCTTTTAGTTCTCCATAAGTTTCGAAGGTCTTGACGCAGAATGTCCCATTCGCAAAATGTCACTGTGAAAACGAATGTCCTATTCGCGAAACGTCCTATTCGCAAAACGTCCCATTCTCAAAAAGTCCCATTCTCAAAAGGTCCCATTCGCACAATGTCCCATTCGCACAACGTCCCATTCGCACAAAGTCCCATTCGCATAAAGTCCCATTCGCACAATGTTCCATTCGGGAGCACCAGTCATAAAAAAAGGAAATCAGCTGTTCCATACAATGTGTTTAATACCTACTCGACCTGATGTTTTCTCGCGATATGACTGGCACTCCTCTTATCCTCTAGTATTTTGTAGTAGGGTACGGCGAAGCCGTGGGCGAAAGCTAGTTATATCATAATATCTTTGGATATACACACAGCGCCATCTAGTTTCGGATTCCAACGATTTCCAACGGGATTCAAACCCTCAACCGTTGATTTTCAAGGCAGGGTCACTTCACTACCAACTACGCGAATCGGTTGTCATCGGAGATCGGCTTTGTATCGAACATTGTAGTAGGGTAGCCCAAGCGGGGATTTCGGGATTTACTAAAGCGTGGCAGGGCATATACAGGGGGATACCTTGCACCTGGTTAAGTACCTCCACCAAATATGAGCCCCATATACAACATGTAACGTAATTAACGCACACCCTCAAACACCCCAATTAGAATATTATGTTATAATCATAATACATACACTGAATTTTTAATTTAACATGTATATGCATTGTTATTTACTAAATTAGGTTCTTGGAATAAGGTTTATTTTTCTTTATTTTGTATTGAATGATGGAATTTGTATGAATACAAATAAAACTGCGATTTTAAAAGTCTTATTACTTTGACTTACGGTCCATTTCAATTTGTTTTGACTGTACAGCGTTAATATGACAATAATTTCCGTAGTTTTAATTATTTTTGGGATAAAAAATTACCTATATTAAAAATTATATAAATCGATTCAGTAAACGATTCTGAACAAACTATTTTCAGGATGTGCGTTAATTAAGTTACATGTTGTATAAGGCCGCCCGTCAAGGATAAAGGATCAGATTAGTAAAAAAAAATTGATCATTCGAGATTCTCGAGCATGTCAGATTAAGGTAGGGTGAGTTAATTACATGCTAAAAACTGTATATTCCACTAATCTGACAATTTGAGAGTGACGTAAAGAAAGGGGAGGGCTACAAAGTTGTAAAAAAAAACGTCATCTCGACATTCTCTAACGGTTAAGGTAACTGTCCTTGCTGCCCCATCTCAAAGATCTCAAGTATTCTACTTAAAAAACATACACTTTTTTATTTGCATGCTATTTCCTGAACTTTTCAATTAAGTAATTAAGTTCAGTGATTTTTTTTTGTGTCATATTAGGTGAATCCCTCTAGATAATCGTCAGATTATGAGACAGCACGTGTAGGACATAAAGATGAACCATATAAATATCTTAATCTGACGCGCTTGAGTATTTCAAAATGGCGATTTTTTTTTGCACATTTAATAATGACCGCGAGTTCGCGTCACATCGTCAGATTATTGAATGAGAGCCTTTTTTTAGGTTCACTTAACACCCCTTTAGAAAATCTGACGCGCTCGATTATATATATTTTTTTTCATTTTCAACCCTTACGTACGACCACCCGCATCATGCAAACGATCAGATTAACATATGTACATTACAATATCTGACGCGCTCCAGTATGGCCATGCAACAGTATTTTTTTTACATATTTTAAACTCTATAGCCGCTCCCCCCACCGATGAAAAAGATATATATATATACATTATATAACATTTTTTTCTTCTTATCATCTAAGCTTTGCAACCCAATAGGTCCCTATGACGCTCGAATAAATCCCCATTTAGCATCGTGGGCTCCCCTACCATTGGTATTTGACGCACAATACAGGGTGTTAAAGTAATTGCGGGCCATAGCTTCAGAGTAAGTTCAGTATCAATAAAGGAACCCATAAAAAATATAACCTTTAAAAAAAGTTAAAAAAAAACGAATATTATCATAAGATGAACCTAATGTACATACCAACTAATTAAATAGCGATCGTTTAGAATTGCTTAAAATGGTTCTTTATTTTGTTTAAATACTAATTCGTAATTTCCTAGAGTTACCTACCTACCTACCTACCTACTATCGAGCGCAATGAAATACCTACGCCTGAACACTTCGATAACACCGAGTGAGGCATAGGTAACTAGGTACGTAAATATTACAATTCCAAGTATTTCTTCTTGCTACTTTAGCGTGCTTATCTCCTTCAAAAATAAAACCTACAAATTATAAAAAAGGTGATCTTGCATTTTTTTTTTTAATAATATTTTTATTTTGCCTTGGTTCCTTTATTCAGTATCTACCCTGAAGCTATGGCACGCAATTACTTTAACACCCTGTATACGAGTTTATGCGAATGGGACATTGTGCGAATGGGACTTTATGCGAATGGGACTTTGTGCGAATGGGACGTTGTGCGAATGGGACATTGTGCGAATGGGACCTTTTGAGAATGGGACTTTTTGAGAATGGGACGTTTTGCGAATAGGACATTTCGCGAATGGGACGTTCTGCGTCGACGGGACTTTTTGCGAATGGGACATTCTGCGTCAAGACCGTTTGCCAACTTCGAAGTCGTCAACTTACACATCATGATATTGACAACGCATTTACCTTACTCATCATGTCATACTGACAAGTGACAGGGGGTCTCAATTACGTATTCGATGGCGTATCTACGTTTTGACGGCTGTTATCCGTGACTAGTGTAAGTAACATAAACGTCATGCCTGTACCTATATTTCTCGAAGGGCTGGGCAGAGGTGTAACCGTACGTACCTACACATTTCATTTAGCTCCCTTCAAAATGGTTGAGCTGAATGGTGCTAATCCATGCGTCATGTTCGTGAACGGGCGCCGTCAGTTGGGACTGGTCATCTCATAGCTGCCATGGCTTATTTTAATTTGATTTAATTTTTGAATGGTTTTATTTTTGTTTTTCTCTTTTTATTACGGACGCTTTTAACGTTTTGCATCGTTCTCACATGTATGCGTTCAACATGAATGATGTAACCAATATTTTGTTACCAAAGAGTGTCCGTGGAGTTTCTTGCCCGTTCTTCTCCATAGGTACCTACTACGCTTTGGAATGGGCATTCAGCTTCATCTTTTCTGACTGACTGACTCCTTGACAATTCAAAAGTGCCTGTAATTGGTTTATTTGAAATAAATGCTTTGAGTTTGAGTTTCACCAGTTACGTTAAAGTTTATTAAAAAAAGTCTCAAAAATAGTCTGTATCAGATTAATATCTATGTATGTCATATACAGACAAGTAAATTAAGTTCTTTAGGCGCGCTACACACTTTTTTGGGTCGGCACATTCGATTCGACAGTATTTGTTGAACAAAAATTTCGAACCGATTTTTATTTGGCTTGATGCGATATCTACCGTCGCTAAATCATGTTCAGGTCGGCTCTGACACTCGACGCTGAATCATGTTCAGGTCGGCTCTGGTACTTGGCGCTGAATCATGTTCAGGTCAGCTCTCACACTTCGAGCTAAGAGCCAAGCTACTTTTTTCGAACTTCAACGAACCACAACCACAATACACACACTACTAATCTACATTATTCGATTTTGCCGCATAATCAGCCTATATTTTCCCACTGCTGGGACACAGGCCTCCTCTCGGTGAAAGTGAGCACCGTGCAGGCCCAGTGCGGGTTCGTAGATGTCATATGTCTTCGAATTTTCGATTAGGACATGCCGGTTTCCTCACGATGTTTTCCTTCACCGTTTTGAGAGTTGTGATGAATTTGAAAATAATTGAAAATAATTTACACAAAGTAAATCACCTGTCTAGGTTCGGATCTACGACCTACAACTCGTAAGTCACGGCCGTTCTGGGACACCACTACTCTCGATTGTGCCGCCTGAATATGAATCACGCCGAGCCCAACAAGTCTGTATTTATTTCCAACAGTATCAGCTTCAAAATCATCGTTATCATGCTCATATCATTTGCAATCGTACCCAAGTGACCAAAATTCACTCATATATTCCTATATTAATATAATTTAGGTCATGTTTCGGCAGACTATTCATTTTTACAGTCCCTTGACGCGCGACCTTATAGCTACAATATTCTGTTTATTAGTAATACAGTTTTCGGATTATTACCTAAATTATTATTGCGTAAAACTGCCTTAATAAATTAGTCTGGTTACCAAGCTGCGAGACATACACAAGAGTCGAGAGGCGCGGGCGTGGCGACGGTGTGGCTCGGGTGTGGCGATGCACGGTGAGACGCGGTCGTTGCGCCGCCCATTTCATACAAAATGTATAGAAACGACGAGGCGCAAAACAAACACACAACGCCCGCGCCGCACCGTCACCTCGCCCGCGCCTCTTGTGTTTGTTCCGCGCCACGTCGCACAGTGGGCTGAAAATCGGCTTTCATAGACTTAGTGTGTTGGATCATTAAGTTCCCTTCAAAATGGTTGAGCTAAATGGTGCTGATCCATGCGACATGTTCGTGAACGGGCGCCGTCAGTGGGGACTGGTCATCTCTTAGCTGCCACGGCTAATCTTAATTTTAGAATTGTTTTCGTTTTTTATTTTTATTACGGACGCTTTTAACGTGCACGTCTTTCTACATTGTTCTCACATGTATAATTTGAACATGAATGATGTAACCAATATTTTGTAACAATATTCTGATTTAAAAGAGTGTCCGTGGAGTTTCTTGCCCGTTCTTCTCCATAGGAACCTACTACGCTTTGGAATGGGCAACTAGCTTCATCTTTCTGACTGACCGACTCCTTGACAATTCAAAAGTACCTGTAATTGGTTTATTTGAAATAAATGCTTTGAGTTTTTTTTTGAGTTTTGAGTTTTAGGGATTTCAATTTGCAAGTGCCGGTTTTTTTGCCGGATAACGCTTCTATTAGTTATTACTATATACAATAATTACACCCGAGTTAATTCTGCACAAAAACAAGGGGATTAAATTTTTTATTTTACTATTAATTTCACCACCGCCACGCCCGCTTCACTCGCCACTTGTGTATGTCCCGCGCCTAAGGGTATTTTTACCTTAAGTATGACGTAGCTAAATGGCAACAGCTTGATTCAGTGGATAGCCGGTAACGTCCCACCGTGGCCCTGTGGCCCCTAACACGCAGTCGGTACAATACGCAACGTTTTTATGCCCATTTCAACGTGACGATGAATATAATAATAACTTTTTTACAAAAAAAAAAACAACCGACTTCCAAAAAACAACACTATAAAGTAAAAATAACTTTATTTTGGAAGTCACCGTCGTTTTTTGCCGTCCTACGACACCATCTGATTTCCTAGAACTATCAACTGTCTGTGGGTGACAGCTGTCCAGTGTTGATATAATAAAGAATAAAATTGAATGATGGTAGGATTTTATTAGTGGGAGACAATAGCATCGGCACTTTCAAAGCTTGGCTCTTTCCTTCACACTCTCTCCTACATTGAAACGGTTACCGAAGCCTGCATCAATTTACAATTAAATAAAAGAAAGCACGAAAATGATTCGTTTACTTTTAATTAAGAGTTCTGTAGATATCGACAGATGTATCCTAATCTAATAGAAGCAGAACGTAACGATGCCGGATATATAGCGAACCGCATTTAATATTTACACAGGATTTCCTGCAGTGGCCGGTATTTGGTTAGTCTGGTTTAACCTATTTAGGAAAAGAGGATGTTTCTATTTAGATGTTTGGAAATGCTTATGTGAAAATGTAAATATACAAGGTGGAGACGACAATACAACAAAAAAATTAACGGCGTGTCCCTAATGACGTTCCCATTCTGTATACAAAAATTCAATTGAAAATATTCAATAGTTTAGTCAATATAGCTCGGCAAAATCCATAGTCTGCTCGGGTTATTTCGTTTATCCACCCCAAAAATCCACCCTAAGGTGGATATTCGGAAACGTATGCCCAAGAATCCACCCTAGGCCTAGTTGGATAAACGGAATTTATAGGCTTAGGGTGGATAGGGCATACACTACATTTCATGTGTTTGAAAATCCCATTTTTTTTTTCGAAGCTAGGATTTATTTGACAGTTTCAAAATACTCTTATGCATTTGTAGTGCCAGTATATTCATTTATTGTTGTATTGTAGTCTCCACATTGTATGTAGTTAGGTTGAAACTGCTTTAGTTGTTATGTCATTCCAGACGTTGCTCTTTGTATTGTTAAACTCACGTATATCTAATTCAGACGTAATTTTTACCATTGTCCTTATTTTGGTGGTCTAAATGATTCCTAAAAGTTTGTCCATCTGTTTTAATGGAACCTTATATATATAAATATATATATATATATACACAGATTATAAAAAAGTCGTATTTCGCGTCTGTCTGTGTGACCGCTTAGATCTGTTAAACAACAAACTGGATTTTAATACGGTGTGTTTATGTGTATAACACATTCTTAATTAACTTGGATAAGTCACCGTAAGAACTGTTAGTTTATAATCCATCTGTATTATTTCCGTTAGATTATATACTGTGGACCGGGTTAGGTTAGCACTGTGACCAACCGCACGTGAGCCGAGCGAGCGAAGTGAGCGCTGCCACGGAAATGGCCGGCGAGCGCTTTTTCCAAGTTACTCGCAGCTAGGCAGGCTATTTAGTATTTGCGCAAGGTGCGTTACATCGCAAACATGTTTGATACCAGGACCGGCTGTCTTGACATAGATAGCGATCGCTATACGACCGAATTCGGTCGCAAGGTCCTAATGGCGTCCCTAGACGCGTGCGACGCTCTTGACAAGTACGAAAAAATCACGCGCTCGACAAGCACGTCCCACGCGTCTAGGGACGCCATTAGGACTTTGCGACCGAATTCGGTTGTATAACGATCGCTATCTATGTCGAGACTGCCGCCCCTGTTCAAAATTTGTCAGCTTCCCGTGGATGGATGGGCATTTACAATTTAACGCACTAGTTTTCGATAGATAGAAAACGAGTGCGTTAAATTGTAAATGGTTTGTCGTAGTTCACAATTTTTCGACAGTTTATGTATGTATAACCTAACGGAAATAATACCAATAGAGTAAAAAACCGAAGTTCATAATTATCCGCTGACAGATCTACATAATACCAAAATATCGATGTTTGGACATGTCACCTTTGCACCCATGCGGAGCACCCGCCCGAAGAAAAACGAGCGAGCAATCACTCGTTTTTCTAAAAGATGAAAGGTTAAGGTGAAAGCGTCAGGGTAGCCCGCGAAATTCAAATTTTCTTACGTTTTTTGCAATTTGCAGTTCAGTATCAGGTTGTATGTTGATCTAAATATGATTTGCGACCGTATCAAATGTTTATTTATAAAATTATAATCATAGAAATCATCAATACAACTCTATAAGTTCATGTAATCCCGTTGAATAACTATTTCATGAAATCATGACATTTGGGGATTATGCTAACCTAAGGAGTTGAATTGCTGATTCTAATGATAATTCTGTAAAACCATATTGGTTACGCTCGCAAATCATATTATAATCAAGATGCAACCTGACACTGACCTGCAAATTGCAAAAAACCTAAGAAAATTTGAATTTCGCGGGCTACCCTGGCGCATCCCCCTTAAGATAAAACCAATGGATTCTGTACAACATTGTGCTGTTTACGTAAACTTCTGAAATGTATTTATGCCGCGGTTCGTCCGTGGCTGGGTGACCATTTTTACATACCAAGACCCTTCCGTGTCTCGGAAAGAACGTTAAGTCATTGGTTCCGGCTGTCATTCGTTCTTTGACAGTCGTTACGGGTCGTCAGAAGCCCAAAAGTCTGACAATCAGTTTTACCAAGGGGTATCGTATTACCCAGTTACTGTGTTATGGAAGTCAGATAGGTAGTCGTTCCATGTTAAATACTGATTCAGCTGCATCCGCCGACCCCAACATGTTTTTTTTTTTTTTTTTTTTTTGTGTGGGAAATCATCAAATGACTTCTCCCGCTCTGGGCGAAGCGTAAGGGCGTGTCAGACTTTTACTGACTAAAACCCACCCGTGTTCCTTCCCTTGCCTAGACCAGGGCCACGGTTTCCCCTAAGGACTTATCCGCAACCCCAGTGGTAGGCATCGGCCGAAACGGACCCCTTCAGCTTCGCTGACGACTCTTTGAGGCGCGCGTGGAACACTACGCGCCGTCGACCCGGGCTTGGTCCTGATCGGACGGAGAGCTACCCATCACTCTCCGTCCGCAAGCCCGCGCCTACGGTGGCCGGAAATCCGCGATGGATTCCCGACGCCCGGGGCGTCTACTACCGCGGCGGCTAGGGGCTCGAGGGAGCGACCTTAGTCTCTGCCTCTCGCGCCCCGCCTCCTCCTTCACGAGCATTACTGCTTCGCAGAAGGAGGTGACAGCCTGCCATGCCCTCTCGCTCCGCACCATGGCCTGGACCAGGGCCGGACGTGAGAGGTCACTGCCGCCGATCGCCTGCACGAGGACACGGCGGTGCTCCACCCAAGCCGGGCAGACCTCCACCGTATGCTCCACCGTGTCCTCTGGGCGATCCACGCAGTGGTGACACCCGGGCGTTTCCTCCTGCCTGATCTGAAACAGGAACCTCCCGAAACTACCGTGTCCGGTGAGGACCTGCGTCAGGCGGTAGGTGAGGGCGCCGTGGCGCCTCTCTAGCCACTCCTCAAAGAGGGGACTTATCGCCGCAATTGTGGCGTGCCCAGATCTAGGTTGCGACAATCGCACTCTCCAAGCCGCCATGAGATCCTACCGGAGCTTTGTCCGCTGTGCCGTGATTTGTCGCGGCAGCGGAGTTACACCCCGGCGCTTCATCTCCTCGCGCCACTCCCAGATGTGGGCGAGGACTTTCGCCTCCAGATCCCATGGCGGCGTTCCGGCAAGGAGGCTCGCTGCCTCGCCGGAGATCGTGCGGTATCCCGCACTATCCGGGTGGCCATGACCCTTTGGGCCGCGTGCAACCGGCGGGTTGGCTGCAGCCTCAAGGTTGGCGCCCACACCGGCGCCCCGTAAAGGGCCATGGACCGCACGACCCCCGCGTAGAGCCTCCGGCAGGAAGCGTTTGGACCCCTTAGATTGGGCAGAAGCCGCTTCAAAGCAGCCCCGGCCCGCTCCAGTTTGGGAGCCAAACGTCGGAAATGCTCCACGAAGTTCCACCGACTGTCGAGGACGAGTCCCAGGTACCTCATCGTCACCTCGACGTCGATGTGAACCCCAACATGGTTGGGGAAAGGCTAGGCAAGTGATGAGCAGTGCCAGCGCAATATACTAGCTACACTCCTACCTATATTCTGGTTTGGTATCCTACTCTCAAGTTTAAAATAAAGTAATTAACTTAGAATATGATCTTCGAACTGACATCATTTCACTGAACAGCAATTATTGCTATAACGTACTATATAAAACTGCTCGCTATGCATAGCGGTGCAGGCAACCCACAAATATCCGATACATAGTTTTTATTGTAATATTTCATGTACAGTTTATTAATAAAATTTTGTTTGTGGGGTAGCAACCAAAGTGTTTTCTTTCCAAAGTACCCACAGAGTAAAAGATAACACTATTAGGATGGCGATCCTAACAGAACGTTATCTTTTACGCTTCGATGGATCGCTTTAGAGTAGACAGATACTTAATAGGGTTCAATAGTGAGAGCTTAAGTTTCCAATTTGTATCTTTGTGAAACCTTAAGCCTTGCGGCCGAACTTTCGACAAACTACATATTATTGAATATTGAACCTTTGACCGATTAAGATTAAAGACCTGTACAGTGATAAAATATTCATTACTAACAGTAGCCCGCGATTAGTCTGCGTTTATTTTGTATTTCATGATTTTGAATGCAAAAATCCAGGATCAAAAGTAACCTATGTCCCACTATGTACACACGATCAATCACAATCTGTTTAATTTTGACAGTTCAACAACATTCATTGCGTTATTTACGTTGTTGCGCAGACAAATTTTTGAACATTAAAGCAATGGATTGTCAATATCCTTCAAAATGATTCAGATTATGATTGTGTCGGTCTGCCTCCTGAAATAAAGGTACTCTAACCTAACTCTGGAGCCAGGATCTCAAATTGTTCTGTAAAGAAAGAAAGAAAGAAAGAAAAATAAGTTTAGTTTTGTTTAGTTTAGTTTAGTTTTAGTTTAGTTGTGTTTTTTTTTAGTTAAGTGCATCGTGATCGTTGTTTTTTCGGTCAAGACGTCTTCGTAGTTAGGTATATACATTTTTCATTGGTAGTACTAACTATTGCTTCGTATCACTAATGAAACGAATGAGGAAATAAACGTTAATTTTATTTCATCACTATGCTGGCACACGGAATTGTGCTGAGACCGTATACGATGTGCAAGGCATTGGGTATCTTGTGAATAAAAAAAGCACTTTGTACCAGCACACGGTCTCAATACAAAATATCTATGTGCTGATCAAATACTTGGCAAGTTACGAGACTTTCTACTTGTGCTGCAGTGCAAACGAGGCTTTAGCCATTCAAAATATAACGCCCAGATCTTAGATAGAATCTTCGTGAAATACTGAAGACCTACCAAAGATACTGGCGTCAGTAAACTACCAAGGTGGCATTAAAATCGTATTTACACTTAAAGGGAACGGCTCTTCGGTCGTAGTGTAGCAGTAAACTAAGAAACATGGCCACGCCATTACCGACTGTTTATGGAACGATCTTTCTTTTTAATACGTATTCACTTTAATCTTTAATCTTAGTGGAGAAAATAATCATTAAGTACTTAGTCACGTGGTTATTGACCGGTAAAGCCTTGGCGTTTTGACATTCACGCGCGCATTACTTCGCTTTGAAATTTTTCAGAATTTTTCGGTTTTACCTGTAATTTTTAAAATTGACGATATTATCCGTCAGCCTATAGCGTGAAGCAACCCACAGAGATAATTAGCCATTATTTATCAGTAAAAATAGTGCCACATGAGACGACTGTCATCAATTGGTCGCAGTGGGACTTACGCGGTTGATAAGTGACTTATTATAATGATTGTCTCGAAAGAATGGGACGCAGCGTCCTCTTGTAATGACAAACACGCACGCTTTACACGCTTATAATCTATTAAGCAAAACATGTTTGTCCACATTATTAACATTATCATCTTTTATACCATGTTTTTAGAAAATAAATGTTATTTGTATTTAAAAAAACTGAAATCGCGATTCCGCCTGCCACGTAGGTTTGGTTATTAAAGGAATTTAACTTTTAATTATTCGTTAGACATCACGGTTGTCCTATGCATATTTATGAAAGTAGTTACGAGTATATAGTATGTAATTTTGACGTTCGAAAAGTGTTGATTTTCAGCCTAGTTTGAATAAATGAATTTTGAATTTGAATTTGAATATAGAATCCTGAAGGTCTCACAACTATAAATTCTGACCTTAGATGATTGAATAAGTTAATTAAGGGTTGATTTTTCAATAGACAGATAACTCTTATCTGAAGAAGAAATATTTCAATTTGGCATCTTTTGCATAGAATGCCAAACTGTCATATTTATTCTTCAGATAAAAGTTATCTGACTATTGAAAAATCAGCTCTAAATAATCTGGTCTGACAAAATGATTAGCATAATATAATAGCAAAATACCAATTTCGTTTATCTTGAAGCAACTTTCATCTGACAGCATTAAAACGATTACCGAGTATTTAATCTGATATCGAATTTATGTAAATCGATTATCGAAGCCGACCGAGATTAATGTTGGTTGAAATTGGTTGTCAACCATACATACGTACCTTAGAAGGGGGAATGCCATTGGAATTTTGGGTAAATCGGTTTTGGCTCTTTTTGGGCTCTAGTATTAATGATGGTGGTTTTCCATGGTATTCAATGAGCATAAAAAGGCATTTATTGTATGTGATGGTACCTACATGGTGTGCCTTCAAAAAGGGTATATGTAGGTATATATTATCTTAAATAGGTATTTTTATTATTATTTATTTTTATTTTTAATAGGTAATTTTTGGTCCAACCTGTATTATACAGGGTGGACCAAAAATACACGTCATAAAAAAAAATAGATTCCTCATGTCCAGGGGTATTCGAAAATACCCCATGTATGTTCCGCGATTTTTTGTAGTTTTCATATAATTTTTTTTTTGTTTTTTTTTTAGTTTTCTTGCCGGTGGAGTTTCAAAAATTCATATCTTTTTTTTGTAGTGAGTATTTTCCAGTTTTTTTTTTTGCGACAGTATCGTCTTGAATGTTACTTTCATACATAAAATAATAAACTTGCTGCAAGTTACTCAAAAAAGTATCGAAAGCAAGAATTTAAGTTTTTAGTGGTAAGACTGAAATTTTCAACTTTAATTTAAAAATACAAAAATGTCGTTCCATATATTCTAGCAGACTTTAGAAACTATGCAGGTTCCTAAACTACTCAAAAAATAAAAAAAAGTTAGTACCTAACCTTCTAATAATTCACTGTAATCGGCCTTCGAAGGTTAGGCAAAAAATCCTTTTAAGCTTTAAAATAGGTGGTCCAAATAGTGACGCCATAAAAAAAAACAGGAAAATACTCACTACAAAAAAGACATGATTTTTTGAGGCTCCACCGGCAAGAAAACTCAAAAAAACATACAAAAAAAATAATGACTCGATAACTACAAAAAATCGCGGAACATACATGGGGTATTTTCGAATACCCCTAGACATGAGGAATCTATGTTTTTTTTATGACGTATATTTTTGGTCCACCCTGTATATCTTAAATAGGTATATATATCTTACACAGGAAAGACATACATCGGCCGTATGTACGACTTGTTTAAACAAGTTTAATGCGTGGTGCCCAATTTAAGTCAATCAATCTTCCTAGCCTTTTTCCCAACTATCTTGGGGTCGGCTGCCAGTCTTACCGGTTGCAGCCGAATACCAGTATTTTACATGGAGCGACTGCCTATCTGACCTCCACAACCCAGTTACTGGGTAATACGATACCCCTTGGTAAGACTGGTGTCAGACTTTCGGGCTTCTGACGACTCGTAACGACTGTCAAAGATCCACAATTGACAGCCGGGACCAACGGCTTAACGTGCTTTCCGAGGCACGGAGGAGTCTCGGTATGTGAAGATGGTCACCCATCCACTGACCAACCCTGGCAAGCGTAGCTTAACCTGATGGATCGATCCGTGCGGCTTGTTATTACTTAGCCACGAGCTCCTCCCGTGCCCAATTTAAGTAACCTCATAAAAAGTAAAATCAAGCTACTGAAACGGATCAGCACTTAGCTTAGTTGGGTAAATATTTGAGTTTTTAAACAGATGAAACCCCCATTGGAATAGAAAATGACAATGCCTTGATTTCCGATGTAGAAAATTAACAATTTTTATAAAATTTCGATTCGATTTTCAATATTAGTATCTCAAGACCACAAAGCAAGCTTAATGTTATCGTGGGAATCATACTCAAATTAAATTGAACAAGCCTTAGGAATTATAATGTATGTGTGTATGTGGGTGGACTTAGTATTATCTTTGAGGGCCTGAAAAAAATTGGCAATTTTTCTTCTATACGCTTATGATAATACTGGCATAAACATGATGTCTACCAGACATCTTGCTTGGACTTATCTGAAAATTATTTATTTTGTTTTAAAACAGTGTTTATATAAAAAGCATGAAATTTCTTGCTAAAGTGTCTGAAACAAGTATCACAAATATTATGACATCCATAGATGGACCACGAGCTGTCATTCTACCTATCAACAAATGAAATGAAATATAATGAGAATGATAAGTTTAATGGTTTTATCACAAGGCTTAGCAGAGCGAGCAGCTCAATCATCAGCTTTTTTATCTTCGAAATAATCTGAAATTGTATAGTACCCTTTTTACCCGACTGCCCCAGAAGGAGGGTAATGTTTTTTAATAAGGTTTTAACACGGCTTTTAAATCGTTTAATGTGTGGGAAGTTTGTTATAAAAGCGTATGTAACATTGACCCACGAACGAGTTGCTTACTCTGTGGAGACGTGCAATGTACAGCAAGGTTGTGTTTATTCCTCGTATTTAAACTATGAATATCGGACATTTTCTTAAAATTTGATATATTTTTGTGTACATACAAGAGGATTTCAGATGTACCTAACCCGCAAGGGTGTAAAAACTGGCGATATCACGTAATGTGAAAATTGACTCGATTTCAAAAATATATTGTGAGGCCACAGTCAGAATATATTATATATATTCTTTGAATTTTTCTCGAAGGGAATCTCTTGTACCTAGGTTGTAAATGGCTCGAACAGCCCTTTTCTGTATAACAAAGATAGTATTAATGTCCGCACAGGTTCCCCAGAGAAGAATTCCATATGACATAAGACTATGAAAATAACTAAAACATGGTAATAGTGCTCAGAAAAACCTTTTCACCTGTTGAATAATTGGAATAAACCCCCAAGTATGTTCGAACCCCTTACTTCGCAAAAATTTCTTAACGTAGTATGTAGTTGCTCGTAAATCCAATAAGTTATTATTTAACGTCACTTCAAGAGGTAGCAAAACTTATTTTATTGATACCACCGAAAGCTGTTACCCCTAAGTTATTATATGAGAAAAGACGTGAAATCGTTTTCATCAATCATTTCACTTTTTGACGTAAATCTTGGGTTGAAATGAAAATAAAATGGCAAAGTATTTTTTAATATGTGATGTTATCAGAAATGGCTACAAATTTAAGTTATTGTAAATAATGTATAGCAATGACGTACAAGTTAAAATTAATATTGTTTAGAATCTTACGGTCAAATGAGGTTTCCACTTGCCTTAAAGACCCAAAATGAAACAAAAACAACGAGGCTACGCTTTCGTAGCACAATAGCAGCTACGTCGTAGCAGACTGCTACGCGCTACGACGGCGAGCAGTACAGGCACTGGCTACAGGAGCATTACCGCGCGTATCACTGACACGTAGAAAGAGCATAAAGGACTTATTCGGAATTAAACTTACAACACCTCCAGTATTTTAATTAAATTCAAAATTACTTTTTAACCACCTCGAATTTTTTTTTAAGTTATACCTTCCAATATTGGTAATAAAAGTATTGTTTTTCATCTAGACCTCGCGTAAAACTTGTTTATTAAAAGCACATGACATTTACTACCACGTAATTTACAACATCTTTACGCACAAATTCCCTTAGGTCAATATGTTACAAATAAACGACCCATATTTTACCTTGAACTTTAAAGACCACAAAATCTCTGCGAAATAATCCTTAAGACACACACATACACACACACTCACACACACTCTTATTAATATCTTCGGGCTATTACAATACCATACCAATACTACGTTCATATCCTAAAACTATTTCCGCCTTGTGTCTCCACCAACGACAACCTCCGGTTCCTAACAGATTTATTTACCTAAACTGTAATGCTACGTTTTTTACCCGACTACGGCGAGCAAAAAGGAGGGTTATGATTTGGACCAGTACGTATGTATGTTCATCTATTACCTCATAACTTCTAAACTACTGATCCCAATTTGACAAATGAGGTATCGTTGGAAGCATCTTCATTGTCCGCTGGTTGGCTGCGGATTTTTACTTTGTCTGCGATTTCTATTGTTTATACCTTTTTAGTTGAGTTTTTGATGTATTTGGGTTTTAGTTTTTATAACTTTTTTTTTATTTTAAAGCGTTATTTCCGTGCTTGGTGTTATTTATGAGTAAATAAGCATAAAAAAAAATTCGACAATTTTTTTTTTTGTTTAACCAGGTCCTCTTGCAGGTGACCACTAAGGGGTCGTAATTGCTTCACCGATCTTTCCAATGGCTGCTACTACACTCAAAGCCTCCAACCAGGGCAAAACAATGCTAATTATAAAACTAGGCGAGCGCTCGCTAAGGGCACCCCTTGTGAGATGCGAACCTCGGCTTAGGGCGTTGCGTCGTGTTCCACGCGCGCCTCAAAGAGATGTCAGCAAAACTGACGGGGTCCGCTAGGGCCGATGCCTACCGGGGTTGCGGGTAGTCCCAAAGGGAAACCGTGGCCCCTGGCAAGGCAAGGGAAGGAACACGGGTGGGTTTTAGTCAGTAACTCTCCACTCCATCGCACAAGACAGCTGCCTTCAGGGGAAGTTTTAGATACGCCGCATCCAAATGTTGGAACAATATTCCTCCGCCGATAAGGAATCTTAAATGCCTTGGCACCTTCAGAATTCGTCTGCGACAGTTTCTTATCGCCTCGCAGAAAAAACTGGGTATGACTGTTTCGAACACGTCCATAATATAGCTAACTGGCTGTCGTCAGCTTTCTTAATGCAATTCGTGGTCATAAACCTGTGAACAATGGAAATATTATTATTATTAAATTATCATTAATTCACTAATTTGTGTATCTATTGTTGGATAATAATTTACACACACTTATTTACTTACATTTATTTATTGCAAACACTTTTAAATTCAGTCAAATCGATTATTTTATTCATACCTACGCCACTATAATTAATTATTCATTTATCACTAATATATATAATCAAGTACCTATTAAACACACAATCACCATCGAACAAGAACGTTTCCAATGCTAAATTTTACATACATTATTCAAACTATTCTGTCATTTTTAAATTGTGGGTATACTTACGTAATTTCATTCTGCACATTCCACTTTACACAACACTAATTATTCGCATATATCTCATCTGCTCGACGTCCGTATGTCACTGCAGGGATCCAGCAGAATATCAGCGTCAGGTATATTTGCCTGACACATGCTGAGTTGGACTCCCATTTGGTGCAACCTTGAGACGCACACCGCACTTTGTTTGTTGCATTTTAAAGTGTTTTAGCCAATAGTGTCATAACAATGTCTTGTTTTCTTTATTTATTTTTTGTATATTGGCACTTTGCATATTCATGTATTTAGTTATTATCTAATCGTGTTTTTGTATGTTGTGCTATTTCTTTTGTGTGCACCAAATAAACGATTTATCTATCTATCTATCTAGTAAGAGTATGACACGCCCGCCCAGAGCGGGAGAAGTCATTTGATGATTCCCAACCCAAAAAAAAAAGGCGGTGCTGAGGGGAGGACAGCAAGATGGGGCAGGCTGGATCAAACGTATAGAATTATTATTATGAGAGGAATTTGAAGCTACAGGCTCAGCATCGACGCGGGCTGGCGCATCATCGAGCAGGGTTGGGGTTTCGGGCTCCGCCGCAGTCGGGTAGAAATAACACAACGTTAGTGAACGTGAGAGTGATATTCCAACTGCTGCGCTATTGACGTGAACTCACTCGAAACATGTTACAGTAAGTGAGCTTTAAAAGGGAGAAAACAAGAACATTTATATCTAAACATACGCCACATGATCGAAAATATTTTTTATCTAACCTTTACCATAACAGTAATCTATACTGTACACGTGGATTTAGTTGTTTAGTTTTCTAAGATTATTTTCTACGATGTTAACACATTTTTTTCTTTCCGAAATAATTTTCCTTTCCAATACACGTGACAACTTCGCCTATCCACTGAAATCCTTCATCCGACATCTACAAGACTTACTCTATCTACAAAGACAAAGATTTATTTATTTACTTTACTAAGCAAAAAATTATTCCCGGGAGTGAATAGTGACGTACGTCTTAGCTAATAATAATTCTTGAGGAAAATACCCTCTGTTTATGTCGAAACAGAAATGAAAGGAAAATAGTCGACTGTTTATCTTTCTCCGTTACTTTGTAATATTGCTTCGAGATTAATTCGTTTTGATTTTTAACCTACTTCCAAAAGGAGGAGGTTGTCAATTCGGATGTTTATATTTATTTTTTATTTATGTATGTTCGGGCATAACTCCGCCATATTTAGACGGATTTGCAAAATTATTTTTTTGTTTGAAAGGTATACTTTCGAGATGGTCCCATTTTCATCAGTCAGCATCTGATGGATCCCGGAGAAATCGAGGGAACTCTTCAAATATTATAGGCGCACCTACAGCGATTTGGGTATTTTCTATTTACACTAAAAAGCGATAAATAAAAACTTTTTTACAAATAAAAACAACCGACTTCCAAAAAAACACTACAAAATGAAAAATAACTTTAATTTCGGAAGTCGGTGGCAAATAACGAAAATACGAATCCAAAGATACCGACTTCCGAAATTAAAGTTATTTTTCATTATGTAGTGTTTTTTTTGGAAGTCGGTTTTTATTTTTTTGTAAAAAGTTTTTATTTTAGGGTAAGCGGATGTCCCATGACACCTCTCGTTTTTTTTACGTGTTAAAGGATTTTTCTATGTAAATCAGAATGAATAAATATCATGAAACATTTATTTTGCTCAATTCGCGATCACAAATAAATTTTTTTTTTTAAATTGGTCTGCAAAAAGGTAATTTTTTATCGTTTATATTCCACTCTTTTTATGTTAACTTTCATTTAAAAACTCACTAATTAATTCCACTTACCTACGATTAACTTTGTAAAAAATAAAACAAGATGAGCCTTTGAGCGACATTTTAAGCTCAATGGACTTTTAACATTATCCAAATTACTTGGAAAGCTCTTATCTCCGTACGTGCGGGGCGGCTATTACTAAAATTAGCCGGGGTGAGCTGTCCCGCTGTCATGATGTTTGCTCAGCGGCTGCGAGCTTCAATTAGCGCTACTCAAATATAGCCGCCACTCCTTGCATTTTGTGGTCATGATTTGGGGCTGGGCTGAAGCGATTTTGTTAATGCGCCAACTGGCGGGCGATAGATTGTCTTTTAGTGCTTTCGCTGAGAAGAAGAAGTGGCGCAACGTATTCCCCAGCAGCACAGCTGTCTGTTCAGTTACAAGAACTTGGAATCTATACAACTTCTCAACTAGGACCTTATGCATTTTTTGGAGGGTTTAACCGGAATGCTAAATATGAGAAAAACTTTACAAAAAAAAACATTGGATCAATCAAGTCTCCTTATTCATCGCTCAGAAAACATGAGTTCGTAACAATTTCTTATTTATTGTAGGGATGCATCCGATACCGATACCGATATATCGGCGATACTCGAAGTTTGCCGATATATCGGCATCGGTGATATTTTTATGGCCGATACAACGATACTTTTCAAAATTTGCGCTTTAATAATGTAATGTAAACGCGCGTGTTGTCTCGTCTATTTCGTTGCAAACGAGGCACGAACTAGCTATGCTCGGGGAAACCCCGCGCTTTATTTATATTTGTCTTGTTTCGTCCGCCCACTTTGGCCTCGCACTCGCTTAACTATCCCATTTCGCAAGGTTGACTGTTGTCGTGCGTCTAATCTCAACCTGTCTACGGTTTTATTTAGTTTGTCCTTTTATTTGTTCTTTTTATATTAATTTTAAAAAATAACCTGACTTGTGCTATTTATTTTACCTTCATTTTTGATTTCAAGAAGCGTATCGGTATCGATATCGTTTCGGCAAAAAGACGTATCGAAGCATCCCTAATTTATTGGTAAAGTAACGTTTCCTATCCCCATTAAAATCACTGATCTTTCCCGTGTTTATGGTAATTATCTTAACTAATATGTATAGACAAAATATTATTTTCGTTACCATTCTCAGCAAGTGGATTGGTAATCGCCTTAAGAGATTAGCTAATACCCTATTTGCTACTAATTACTGCTCCTTTATCGAATAACATATATGTATAAGTCACCAATAATCTGATGAGCTTAGCCCATTAGACTTTTACCGCCAACGCTACCGCTTATGAACGTAATATCAGCCTTACCAAGTCAGATGCTCTTGTTTGCAAGCTCTAGTGACGTTCTGATATAAAGTTACATTTTAATCACCCCGCCGTGTTTCTGACGTCAAGCTGTTTTTGGGAAGCGTGATTTGGCAGTTCTTAACGTTAACGTTCGCGTTAGTAACGCGAAACGTTGTGACGCGTTGCGTAACGATGTTATCAATATTTATGAAGATTCATCTTGGTTAATGGGAATGTGAGACTAAGATTGTTTTCTTGGCATAATGTGAAGGTAGGCATGATATTTCAGTATAAATTATATTTTTAGGGAGACGTAGAATATCATGGCGTAAAATGATGTTGCGAGCCTGAAACGATCAGGGCTATACTTAGTCATAATCTTTATAAGCAAAAGGTACCTTAAGTTTAACTTTATTTTTCTTTCGCACAAGTAAATCTCTATCCAACCCCATCCTACTAGGTATTTACATTGAGATAAAAGTGGGAATAAATATTATATATTTATGGCTGGACGAATTTGAATGAAATTAGGCACACCAATAGACCATGCCTAAGATCACACAAAAAATACTTTACAAAATACAGATAAAACAGTGGATAACAGCAATTTAGAAAATAAAAGACATTGTCTTTTCTTCAGAAGAAATAATAGACACGACGTCTTGTTATAATATTAAATATTGAACATGAGGCAATTCGTAATTTCTCGTTATCTATGAAACATTCAAAAGGCCAGCTGTTCTTAACAAACTCAATCAAGACGACGGACGACGAGTTCCGGGAATCCAGACAATTTTCAATTAAGTTACAAGTGTTTTAATGTGGGTACTAGTTAGTATTAAGTCAGCTCTACGACTTTGTCTATAACACAATTCTGTAAAATTGTTATGAAATAAGCTTTTATTTGATCAAAGGCGCTTGTTTCTCAAGATTTCAAGATGATAATTTTTTTATGTTATAAGAATTAACTTTCGCCCGCGGTTTCGCCCGCGTGGAGGTCGGAAATTATTTCACGGGAATGTACTACCGGGATAAAAAATATCGGGTGTTTTCTCGTGGACCTACTTTTTTGTCCTACCAGTAGGTCCACGAGGGTATGTTATTTCTGTTGGTCCTACTGAACTGTTGAAACCAACATGAACCTCCTGTGTACAGAAATTAGACTAGGTGTGGTTTCAGTTGTCCTACTGCTTTCATTGAAAATAATACAAAGAAAAATTACAATATTGCTTTATTATAATATAAAAGAACAAACTTAATATTTCATTAATATTTTAACTTATTAATATTATATTAGCATCATCGATATTCTTTTAAGGAGGTATGCACTAAAAGGGAGGTCCACGCAATATGAAACACTCATAACAGCACTGCTTTGACACAGCAAATAACTTGTCATTTGTCTTGAGCAGACCGTTCTCCGACGAAGAAACGCCTGCAAGCCACCTAGTCACACCTAGTGACTCCTAAAATTCTTTATACAGAGGTTCATTGGTTTCAACAGTTCAGTAGGACCAACAGAAATAACATACCCTCGTGGACCTACTGGTAGGACAAAAAAGTAGGTCCACGAGAAAACACCCCATATGAGACATATATTAAAAATCCTTTAAGGTAAAATATATATAATCTTCACTGGGTGGTCAATTGAATTGAACGCTGAGCGATGTGTCGAAGATAATATATATTTTATATATTATCTTCAAAGTATGTGACGACCTTCAAGGTGTTAGTCCAACAACGTATTGGCAAGACCTTCGGTGCTCCAAGTTCACAACTTCACTGCACTTAATGCATTGATGGACGCTACTGATGAAGACAAACTCGTAACTAAGTTCTGGGTCAACTCAATACAGATTGCCATAGATACACTAAGAAGTTCTGCATGCAACCACAAATCCGTCTGAACCACTATGTTGTTAATAAATAAGTGACTGACTTGTTTATCATCAGGAATTTCTCAGTAGCAGCCCGGAATCTTGATTTGTGGCCGGTTGATGGCGATAGGCTCGCCCATTATTACATGGGACTTAATCATAACTGGTGAAATGTGGGTGTACTATTAGGAACACCTCTGCCCCACCCTTCGGGGAAAAAAGGCGTGATGTTATGTTGTGCTGTTTACAAACCGATACCATTTAATTCTAAAGCAGTATTTATTAAACAACATTGCAAAATAACTTTTTGGATCACATCGAACGTTGCCGTAGACCGTACATAATGGAAGCCAATTTTAAACTTTTCAATCAGTATCAAAAGCTACGTTCACACAGCGATTTTTTTCCCGTATACCGTACACGAGATCTTATCGAATAGAGCGGTGGCAGTAGAAAATATATTACATTGTTCATACGGAGTAAATGCGGGAAAATATCGTGTTCGAGAAATATTTTACATTGTTCATACGGAGTAAATGCGGGAAAATATCGTGTTCGCCAAATAATTTTCCCCGTACCGTTCGAAGTTGCCACCGAGGAGGACGCGTCTCGAAACTATTTTATCGATTATGAGTCGCAGTGACGCTTGTGTTCATGTTGTCGTCAAACGAACAAATCGAAATTCGCGCGCGAGTAAACTAAACAACTGACTGATTATAACGTTACGAGTAGGATGTTATTGGGCACTCTAAGCCACCTTACGTTCCATCGGTTCACTTCGTTCACCTCGTCACTTCAGGTGGCTTAGATTGTCCAATAACATATATGAAATCCATTCTATTCCACCTGATGAACAGAAGGTGGAGTACGAATTTTTGCATAGTGCAGTAAAACAGGTGGCTTAGATTGCCCAATAACATATATGAAATCCATTCTATTCCACCTGATGAACGGAAGGTGGAGTACGAATTTTTGCATAGTGCAGTAAAATAATGGTTCAGCGCCTATTCCACCCGATGGAACTAGTTATAAATGTCAATGTAATACATTAATCGACTCATTATTAATATATCCGTTTCAAGCAGTTGTCATGAAATTTGTAAAACAACCACAATCGTTACATATAAACAAACTTTGTGTTAATTCTCAGGAGACTGGTTTTCGCCATGGAGAATTATTACCTAAATCGGTACGATGTATCATTTGCGGGCCGTCAAATTGTGGAAAAACTAATTTATTAATTGGTCTTCTTATACACGAGAATGGATTAAGATTTCAAAATGTTTATGTTTATTCGAAAACCTTGCAACAACCCAAGTACGTTTTTTTAGAAAAAGTCTTGCAACGAGTACCAGGCGTTTCATTTCAGAAATATCATGAAAATGAGCAAGTACTGAGTGTTCAGACCGCAAAACCGAATTCTGTAATTGTATTTGATGATGTTGCTTGTGAAAATCAAAGTAGTATACGTGATTATTTTGCTATGGGGAGACACAAGTCCATCGATTGTTTTTATCTAAATCAGACGTATAGTAAAATCCCTAAACAGTTAGTAAGAGACAACGCAAACCTAATCGTACTTTTTAAACAAGATGAAAGAAATATGAGACATGTTTATGAAGAACACGTCAACACTGACATGACATGGACTGAATTTCGGGAAATGTGTTCAAAAATATGGAGTATACCTTTCAATTATGTTGTAATTAATAAAGATTGTTCCAAAAACAAAGGATGTTATAGAAATAAATTTGATACGTTTGTAGTCTTTGACTAAGAACACGAATACATATAAAAGGTTTATTACCTACAAAACATTATTATTCACCTTACGACGCTAGATCAATTACAACCTATTTTACCAATATGGAAAAATCATTGAAACGGCAAATTGTTGATGCGGCAGAAGCTGTAAAGATAAAAGTACGAAAAATGAGAGATACTGAGATTGATAATAAACAAGCACTAGAAACTGTTTTCAAACCTGTTACAGATCCTCTCGACCTAATTGCTAATGCTAGTAAACAAACTGCTCTCCTGGGTGCTAGTAATGATTTTGTTGATGTTCCGTTTACTAACGAAACTATGTCGAAAGAAGGAACTGGCAGCGCAAAAAGTAATGATAATAATAGCGATGAAGACAAATATGAATCCGATATCAACAGTGACTCTTCTTATGAATCAGTAGTTGAAAGGAATCAAGATTATGATACATCATCCTGGTCAGTATCTTCAGAAGCGTTGGTAGATATTCCATTTGGGGTTAGAGCAGATCGCGGGAAACTGATGCTAGGTTCTGCTTGCATAACGATCAACGATCAATACATTACCGTAGCTGAACGTAAATACCGAAATACACCTGGTTTAAAACAGTTGTTGCTTAAGAAAGATGTAGACTTAAGCTTGGTTACAGATAATGATATGCAAAATTATAAGTCGATGTTACTTGATACAAATGCACATCGTAGAGATTATGATCCAAGTAAACCAATAAAAAGTAATAAAGGGCAAAAATATATGCAAATTATTAAACCTCTTTTTAAACTGAAGAATACAGTTCAAGGAAAGGGTCTACCGTTAATAAAAAAGTGGAGAAAAAACGTAGATTTAGTGTACTGGGATAATCCTAATGAATTAGTAGAAAGATTGAAATTATTAATTGCATCTAGAGATGCTGGCAACACAGGATTAGATAATGAAATTATATCTATCATTGAAGAATTGCGGGAAAGTAAAATTATAAATAAATAAATATTTAAAAATGTGTTTATTTTACTATCAGCCTCTCGATACAATACACCTTAAACATGAACGTAGACAAATTCGGACACTACATTCACAAAAGAATGCGTTTATCAGAGTTATTTGAGTTTAATGAGAATGCATTGTTAAAATCAGAAAACGGAGATTACGATATAAAAACATCAAGACTGAGAGGAATTAGATCTCCAGTAGAAGCTGACGATGCTGTGAACAAGGATTACGTAGATCAATTGAATGCTAACACGTTAAAAGAATTAAAGAATCTGGGTGTGAACAAGGATTATGTAGATGGATTGAATGCTAATATGTTTAAAGAAGTTAATAATCTGATTGGTATCTTGCGTTCTCAAATCATAAAAGATGCAAAGGGTACAGTTCAAGCTACTTTAAAAACAAGGTTACCAGAGGTTTCAACTCATTTGCAAGATAAGTTTTACACTAAAGCAGAGGTAGATAAATTACTTCAAAAAACTCCGTAATGGTAAAACAGCAGATTGTAAATGAAATACACAAAGCGGCACGAAGAAATTTCCTTCGACGTTCTGTTATTCTGAAAGGAATCCACGACTTATGGCAAGCAGACTTGATGGACATGCAAAACCTGAAAAAGTATAACAAAGGTTACAATTTCATCTTAGTGGTGATTGACTGCTTCTCGAAGTATGCCTGGGCTGAACCGTTAAAATCGAAAAATAAATTCGATGTTACTCGTGCATTCGAACATATATTGCTTAGTAGTCGTAATAAGCCTATGAACTTACAAACTGATATGGGAACTGAATTTTATAACATCACTTTTCAAACGCTTATGAAAAAGCACAACATTAACCATTACTCATCGTTTTCTACTAAAAAAGCATCAATTGTAGAGAGACTGATTAGAACTGTAAAAAATAAATTATATAAATATTTTAGTCTCAATGGAAACTATAAGTGGTTAGGTCTACCATTGGAAGATACATTGAAGAGATATAACAACACAAAACATCGTACTATTCGATTTAAACCGGTTGATGTGAATAAATATAATGAACAAATAATCAAAGAAAATATAAAAAAAATTAACAAACATGATTTAGTTCAGTGGAAGCCTAAATTCAAAGTTGGTGATTGTGTTCGTATAAGTAAATACAAACATAATTTTGAGAAAGGTTACACTCCTAATTGGTCTACTGAATTATTTATTATAAAAAAAGTAAATAAAACCTTACCAGTTACTTATCACATAGAAGATCAACGAAAGCAAAACATATTAGGAGCTTTTTACGAACAAGAACTACAAAAATCGAATTATCCTGATGTTTATTTGATAGAAAAGGTTTTGAGAAAGAAAGGTAATAAATTGTATGTCAAATGGTTAGGTCTAAACAGCGCAGAAAATAGTTGGATTGAAAAAGCTGCAATAATGGAATAATATTATTATATAACCATTTTTCATCTGAAATCCTATCATTATTATTTGAGTAATGCAAGGGGGTGGACTAGTTAACAACATAATTAATAATCTACCTTTCGAAGTTCATTTACCAGGATACAATTATTGCGGACCAGGAACCAAACTTCAGAAACGTTTAGCGCGAGGTGACCGAGGTGTAAATAAGCTAGACGAAGCTTGCATGCAACACGACATTGCGTATACAAACTATACAGACTTATCAAATCGTCACAAAGCCGATTTACAACTACTTAACATGGCTAAACAAAGACTTAAATCAAAAGATGCAGGGAAAGGTGAAAAACTAAGCTCTTGGGTAGTGAACAAAGTTATGAAAGCGAAACTAAAGTCGGGATCTGGCATTAAAACATTTAAAAGCTTAGTTTCAAAAATAAAATCAAAAATTAAGAAACTCAAACGCAAAGATAATAAGACTTTAATAAAAGCAGCTTACTTAACCGCAAAAAAGTTATTTCCAAACATTCATCATCGAATTCGAGTACCCCGAGTAATACCCATACCAAAGACTGGAGGAGTTTTACCTTTAATTCCAATTTTCGCTGGTTTATCAGCTTTAGGAACTTTAGCTGGTGGTGCAGCTGGCATTGCAAAAACCGTCAATGATTACAAAGCAAGCAAACAAAATTTGCAAGAAACAGAACGTCATAATAAAGCTATGGAGGCATTAGTGTTGGGTAAGGGTTTATACATTAAGTCGTATAAAAGTGGTAAAGGATTGTTTATAACATCTTCAAAAAACTGAAAAATATGCTACCTAAACGCCCTCTAACAAATGTAGACATCCGAAAGTTTTCAAGTGACATCCCATATTTTCGTGGGGTCTACATGAAGGATCGACTACCTCGGAAGCCGAAATGCATTGAATGTGGTATCGTTAACTTAGACGATTCTAAGAACGAAGGAACGCATTGGGTAGCTTATGCTAAAGTATACAATCACTGTGAATACTTTGATAGCTATGGAAATTTAAAACCTCCAATGGAATTGATGCAATATTTTAAAAATTGTAATGTGTTTTATAACTACACAAGATATCAAAAATTTAACGCAGTTAATTGTGGTCATTTATGTTTAAATTATTTGTGGACTTTTTGGAATAAAAATGTATTATAAAATATATGCTTTTCTTTCATTTCAATCATTTGCAAGATGTCGCTCACTTTGTCGATAACTGGAGACTCGTCAGTGTTAACTACATACTATCCTAATACATTGCAACTAGATGGAGAGTATGAGTGTGCTTTATTGCACTTTTCAACATTTAATTCTATTCCAAACATTGATATAAGTAATAATAAGTTCTATTATGGTTTTAATCAAGTTATTGAAATACCGGAAGGCACTTATGAATTGCAAGATATCGGCGATTATTTAAAATCTGAAATAAAAGATGCAGCGATCAAACTACGGTGCAATAATAATACTTTAAAAACTACAATATTCTGTACAAAAGACATTAATTTTATTAAAGAAGACTCTTTTAGAAGACTGTTAGGATTTAACAAACAAATCTTGAAAGCAAATAAATGGCATGTGTCACAGTCTCCAGTCAACATTCTACCTACGACCGTAGTCAGGATTGAATGTGATATTGTAAGCGGTTCATATATAAACGGTGAACCAAGTCATATTATTCACGAATTTGCACTTAATGTGCCACCTGGATACAGGATCATAGAAATCCCGAAAAACGCAATATACTTTCCAATCAATCAAAACAACATAAGCTGCATACATATCAGGCTGTTAGATATAAACAAACGATTAATCAATTTACGAGGTGAAGAAGTGCAGGTATATCTGCATCTTAGAAGAAAACAATGATTGACTACAATAAAAATGTGTCTCAACAAGTAAAGAATATCAGTTCTGCTCGAGCTAGCTCTCAAATAAGACCTCTCTTTAAGAAGAAAATAAAATTAACTAAAGACAATAAAGCATTCCTTAGAGCGATCGGATTATTAAAATGAATATCTTAGATGTTTTATCCGCTCCGACATACGACAATACTATAGAAGGAATCGAATTTCATTCCTACAAGCCCTATGTAACGAGTTTTAACAGGAACGATGAAATCCGCATACCTATCAACCAACAGGACTTGTACATATTACCGTCAGCTAGCACCCTATATTTGGAAGGAACTGTTATCGTTAGCAAAAAAGATACGAAGGACAAAGCTACTAGTATCAATTTCACGAACAATGCTCTACTCTACTTGTTCCAAGACATTAGGTATGAGCTAAATGGTGTGGAGATTGATAAAATAAAAAATGCAGGTATAACAACAACCATGAAATCACTCATTTCAATGAACGAAAGTGAATCAAAAATGTCTAATGCCTGGGGCTGGAATATTGATGGCATAAAAAATATAAATGGAGGAAGATTTTCTGCTTCTATACCACTTCGTAACCTCCTCGGTTTTGCTGAAGATTTTAAAAAAGTCGTGATAAATAGTAGACATGAACTGATTTTGTTACGTAGTAATACTAATTTGAACGCTGTAAAACTTAATACTGGCGAAGTTGTGGATGATGTTCAGATTAACAAAATCATATGGCGCGTACCGCATGTTAAAGTATCAGACAAAGAAAAAATTGGTTTGTTAAAAGTATTAGAAAAAGATCGCCCACTTCAAATGATATACAGAAATTGGGATCTGTACGAATATCCAGCTTTGCCTAAAACTACAAAACATACCTGGTCCATCAAAACTTCATCTCAAATAGAAAAACCAAGATACATTATTATTGGGCTACAGACAAATAGAAAAAACAATGCAAGTTCCGACATGTCTCAATTCGATCACTGTCATATTCGAGACGTTAGAGTGTATCTTAATTCAACGTATTTTCCATACGAAAGCTTAAATGTGAGTTTTGCTGATAACAGAATCGCTTTATTATACGAGCAATACACCAGATTTCAACAGTCGTATTACGGACGTCGTTCGGAGCCCATACTAAGTGAGAAACAATTTAGAGATTTAGCACCGCTGTTTGTAGTCGATTGCTCTAGACAAGCGGATAATCTAAAGACAGGTCCGGTTGTGGATGTGAGAGTAGAAATTGAAAGTGATTCAGAGATACCAGATCAAACTTCAGCATATTGTCTTATTCTGAACGATTGCATTGTTGAATACAAACCATTAAGTAACATTGTTAAGAAGATATCATGAACTCGGATACCATTATAGTGGAACTCCAAGGATTTAAAGATTCTATAAATAATTTTATTATCAAAGAATTAAGCATTGCGAGTCAGGATCATACACAGACGTTCTTGGTAAAACCACCATATTCATTCCATTACCTAACACCAGAAGAAAAAAAGCAGGTGAGGTGGCTAGAAAGGAATCGAGGAATTTACTGGAGTGAGGGGTTCATAGACTACAAAGAGTTTCAACGCGTTATTTTACCATATTTAGAAAATAAAAAAATTATTACCAAGGGTTTGGAAAAGATTAAGTGGATTAAAGAGTTATGTACAAATTGTGAAGTGATCGACATAGGTGAGAAGGGATGTCCTAATTTTGCAATATTAAAAAAAAAGTTTTGTAAAAATAAAACTGATTTTAATTGTGTGAACCATAAAATGAATTGTGCATTAAATAATGCGGTGTGTATTAGAAAATGGTATGTTGATAATAATATGTCTGTTTTTAATTTATTTTAATTCATTATTGTGTTGAAAAGTTAATAAAAAATGTTTATCTACTTAAGAGTGTTTCATTTAATATAATCAGGGTAACCTACTTATCAAACTTTAAATTAGCTGCAGCAAAATTATTATTTCTTAAAAATTTTAATATATAATTTCAAATGTACTATGATTTTAAATGAATTATTCTAATAAAATATACTGAAAGAAAATAACCTATAATACACTACACTAGAGCTAATTTAGAGTCCGAGTATAAATAAGTAATACAAAATAAAACATAATTTAAATGGTAAAATAATGTATTTTTATTTATTTTTTATATTATTTACAAGTATTACAAACTAATTATACCTACCTACCCAATAATAGTAATAATTGTCTCCACATACTTAATTTTACAAACTTGTGATGTATGAACATTATCGCAAATAAATTAAACAAAGAACTTAACATTATATATTATAATTATTTTATGTTTTATTATTATAATTTTTAGACTATGTACAGGATAAAATACAAAAGGTTAATTACTATAAAACTTACATATTTAACATTTTAATAATTTAGATATACTTACATTCAAAACTTATACAACATAAAAACCTAAGATGTTTAAACAGTAAAAAATACGAAAACAAATAATATGTTCTAATAACTATAATATAACTTACATAATTTATTATTGCTTATTACTAAAATCTTATAAAGTAAATACTTACAAAATAATGACACCAACTATCAGCTAATAATAACAACTGTCCCCACAAAGTTTTTTTGATATTTTATTAATTAACGATTGCGTCTCCTCCATAACATGATCCACCGATTCAGTCACTACATACTGCGCACTTAACATTACCCCGTCCTGATTGTCACTTGCAGGCTCTTGTTCACTAATATCCAACACTTGTACCTGGATCAGCCGTAAACCTTTTTTCTTCTCATTGTTTATAACGAATGATTGACATGTATGCAGAGATGACTTCTGTTTTAGACACTCCCGTCTTGTTCTAGGTTTTTTGATGGCAGGTCCGCAGTTTTGTCTTGGTCTAGGCTCCTTGTTGACAGGTCTTTCTTGTTCTGGGAAATCTGGGATATGCCAGCTTAGACTCGGAGTCGGAAAACCTTGAGCGTATTGTGAGAAGTCGATAATATCTGGAGAATCACACATTATCAATGATCTGAAACAAACGAAATAATAATTAATTATAATTACATAAACAACATGATGAAATAATGTTATAAGTAGATGGGTACTTGTACAATACTTACAATTCGTTTCGTTTTTATTCGACGTGATATGACCGCTCCGGCTGAGTGGTTGACTGTCTAATGATGGATGTTCTACCCAATATAATAATGTGGAACGTGGCTAATATCTAATTACGCTCTATAAAGCCTTACGCTGTGCTGTGATTCAATTTCATGTTTCAACATGTTCAAACTCGTGCATAAGCACCTGTTCGGTGTCGAATTCTACACCGCGCGCGTCCGAACTTCGAGCTATGTCAGCTTCGTCTTCGTGCTTTGTCATCAAAAATGAACATTACAATGTTTTATCAAGTTAGAGCCTGTATCCTCATGCGCGACTCGCTGCGAGCGCTGTATGCTTTGTCATCAATCAGGAATAGAAATGAAACAGATATAATTATAATTATAAAATACTATTTATTACATTTACGTACTACAAATAAAAGAAAACTTATCACGTTTATGGGACAGCATTTCATACAAAATTTAAAATCCAAAGTTTTGGCAATGAATAATATGATTTATTAAAATTTAGACGTCTAAGCAGGATACGATATAAAAAGTTAGTAGAGAATATTTTAGTCATTTTTACGAAATGCTATGTCACATAAACGCTTTTAAAATTAATTAAGTACTAAATAAGTTCTAATATTATTTAATACTAAAAATAATATTTGTTTGGGGCACCAAGAAAATAAATGTTTTACAATTACATTACCCATTACTTATGTCTGGATCCTGCTATAGGTAATAAGCATTAGTAGGTTCATAATATTTCCTATCTTTACATTTAAGACGTCCTCTAAAATACATTAAAAATGTATCTACTATAATTATTTACATTTAAAAATAATGTTAATGCATTACTTAAATATAGTTGCATTACCCCAGGCTAAAGTAGATACCTTATCAAACGATAGCAACCGCTTATCATCATTACTTGATAGTGCTATTTTATTTACGTCCTGAGTGAATATTTCATGTTTTATTGACTTAAACAAGACATTTTTTTTGCGAATGACATTGCAATTGTACAAAACGTTTTTATAATCTAACATATTTAAATTTTTCGTAACACATTTTTTTGTACCTTTTGCTTTCTTAATTGTTTTGTCGTTAGTTTTAATACAATAAAGCTTTGAGCGCAGTCCTACAAATTCTTTGATAATTTTGCCACTCATTTCATCCTTAAATAGCCCTGGAACCTTCTTATTAATAATTGGCAAGTTAAATTCGTTGTCTATGTCATAGTTGCTGGTATCAAAATATTTTAGAAAATGACCATTGATATCTTCGTAAACATCGTCGGTATTTACATCATAAACTAAACTATCCGTATCAGTATAACACAATTCTATTCGGTTACCATAAAAAGGTTTTATTATTGAATAGTGGAAGTCATACATGTGACTCTTAGATAATTCCAATACGGTAAATCCTATATATATTGGTTTATTAAGAATAACACGCGAAGGCTTCATTTGGATTGCCACTAGATCATCAGAAAAAACAGAAGCGCTATGAAAATATGGACTGCCGATCAATTTCTCAGCACAAGTAGTCTTTTTTGTTTTATTGTTCAAGTCACACCACTTGTTTACTAACTTAACATCTATTCGATGTTCATTATTTTCCAGAGTCTTTCCAAAAATACTATTGTTTAATAATTTGAAAAAATCTTGTTCAAACGTTGACTCTGCTTTTTGACGTAACTGAGTGTTAATATCAATATATTGTTTTAAAAAACAACTTTGCTTGAATACAATAGCGCGATGGATCCTTTTCAATATTAAACCGTGTTGTAAACACGTTTTTAAATGTATGTAATGAATAACATAGTGATATTTATCATATAAATTCGGTATTAGTTTTTTATTCTTACCACCGGGTGGCAAACATTTTTCTGGACAAAATGGAAAGTCATTATGGTCAATATGTAAATTATCTGGATATATTAAATCAACTTCTAGAATATAACCGTTTTCCGCAGTATCGCTAATATCCGCCAAATTCAATTGTAAATTATCTATTTCTTGTCTATTCATAAAACTGAAATCGGAATAGGGCAGGGATTGACACATGCTATAACCGTATAAATTGTTACAGTCTAAATAAATGATAAATGAATTTGAACGAGATGGGTTGTAAGTATCTAAATATTTATGATTGGCTTTGACATGTCTTTTGGAACACATGCAAACACCACCTCGAATACCTTTTTGGATCATCCTAAAAATTTCAATATCACTAATCAACTCTAATTGTATTCCTGTTTTTAAAAGCATTGCATCAAAAGATAGGCTTGGTGCTGTAAGATAGAACGCGGGATCGAGATTGTAATGTTGTTTACATGTTTTTCTAAAATTTTCAAATACATCTGTTAACAACAGTACGTCTGTTTTGAGATATAAATCTGTATACATACCCATGTTACGAATATTAAATACTGACCAAACGGACTGAGCGTGTTCATAGTCTTCATCAGTAATTGGCTCATTAGTTAAAGAGTTAAAAAAAAATGATTTAGGAGGTAAACACGTATCTTCGTAATGTTTCCATTGAGACATATAGTCGTACGGATAAACACCTTTACGGGTAAGTAAGTCAAATTGTGTTTTATTAGGAAAATAGGATTTTAATTGTTTAAACTCTTGTTTTTTCATTGTACTAGCTAGTTTTTCTAAGCTTGTTCCTAAAAACTTGAAAGAATCTACAAACCGAACCTGCATGCTTTCCTCGGTGGAAATAGGAATAAACTTTGTAAAAGAAATGTAGTTTTCTTTTGTTTTAGGTACCACTTTAATAGATCCAGGAGCTTCACCTAATTCTTTTATAAAAAGGTGACAATCATAACCAGACAAGTTATGAAAAAATACAGGCAAAAATTTTGGTAGCTTATTTTGCATGTTACAATAACAATGAGCTGCGCCGCGATATTTACCAGTCAAGTGACAATGATCGCGAACCCTGTCGCCGAACAAGAAGTGATCACAAATATGACAAGTCATCGCGTTTTCAAAGTCGCGAGCATTGTCATCTGAGTATATCATAGGAATATTATTTTTTAAAATATCGTAAATTTTTCGGGCATCTTTATAAATAGACTTCACAAAATTAGATACACAATCCGAGCCGCGATAAGAAACGTAACGATTGTAGTTTTCGTCTAGCACACACGTAATATGATATGCGTAAGCTATAGGCACATGTCGCTGCCGCGTAACAGTACCCGCCTTAGTAGGATCGGGGTTACAAGATTCATACCGTTCTAACATTGTTTCAAAATCTGCGTATACAACAAATGGTACAATTTGCTTTCTGTTATAATTTTCAAACTGTATGAAAGAACCCTTTGGAGGTAGTTCCGTGGCGACACCTCCACAATTATGTGAACTAAGAATATCGCAAGAATTAAAAAACATTAAACAAACATCACAAAAGTATAGTTTACCGTGATGCTTTGTCATTTGGTTCTTAACAAGTCGCGGCAAGTCTTTAATCAGACAGTAATGTGATAAATCATCACTTTCTAAATAAAGTAAATGAATCACCTTTCCGTTCAAGGTTTTTGGTTTGTATAGAGGTCCTACGATGGTATTATTTTTTAAACCATAAATGTAAATACAAATTTCAGGGTTATTCACTTCGAACCGCGTAATATCTGAGAAATTAATTGGGAATGATATATCCTTTACATTTAAGACTTTTCGAAAATCAGGGTAAGACGATACTCTTTCAGGATGACTTTTAGCTGGATATAAAGCAGCAATAACTGACCATAAAAAACAATACTCATCATTATTGCGGATATTAACACATGCTTTTTTATATTTTAATGATGCAGGCAATTCGATAAAACCTGAACCGCGCAAAGGTTGATATTTGTTAACATTAATTTCCAAATGGGAATTGTTCAAGAACGTCCATCCACTATCTCGATCCTGAAATTCTTCTATCTTTTTTGTTAAGGTGTTTTTGACTTGAGACAGTAATGAATCCAATTCATAATTCTGATGCAAAGTAAAGTTTTTTGTGGCAAATGATTTCATTTCTTGAGAATCATTTTTAACAATTAAAAACAAAGCGAAATATTCGAAGTTAACTTTTAGACAAATGTGTTCTTTAATAGTCATGTCGATTAAGGTTTTAATTTTGTTTCGAATATTATTTAAAAATGATTCTGTTGAACAATTCTCAGACGGGTCGACAATTCTATAGGAAGCTATACGATTACGAAATGCAGAATGTATTATTTCTACACCTTCACAAAAATGCGAAATATTTTTGTTTTTATGATTAGTACTACGTAAGTGACCTGTCCAGTGACTGCGCTCAAGAGATGTGTTACAAACGGTACAGAAAGGCATTTTAGTTTTATTTTATGTCAACTAACCTGTACGTTAAAATAATTTTAGACTTACTATAAGATGTCGCAATATGGATTATCTAAGATCGCAAAAGATATCAAATAATAAATTATCTTGGTACCCCAATATCGAAAAAGAAATTATATTATTTATTCCTATCTATCTATCAGTATCTATAAAAAACTGGCTCAGAATTATCAAATAACTGATGAGTCCGTCTCATAAATATTTGTAGCCCGTCCCACTGTGGAGTGTCTCTATTAAGTTGCACTTTAAGTGCAACCGATGCCTTCTTCCACCGATCCTCTTTAGGAGTGGAGACAACTTCGCTCTTATTATATACTTTAACCTCTACATAAAAGTCCCCAGTCAAGTCCGCCGTTCGCCGCACTTTCCCGTTGGCGACACGGCTTACGAGGGACGAAGCGAAGTCTTCGGTTGAGGTTGGTGGTGGAACGCTATCGCATTCCTCCAAACCAAAGAGGTTCGAGCTGCATCTTTTACTGTCAAAATAAAAGAAAAATACCTCTTGAACTAATTGTATGTTTTGCTAAATACAATCTAAAGTTGTTTTTATATATAAATCCACTAACCACTGAAATTAACGTATCATATTCGACAAGAAGGTATCTAAAGATATAAACAGTAATAGTAAAATTACCTCGATTTATATTCTGATGGCTTGATGGTGCTTTCAGAAGCTTTAAGCTTTGTCGGCTTTTTCTTCGGCTGCACCTTTGCAACCTCAATTACAGCAGCTGAGCGCCGTGGCTGCTGGTACTCTGACTCGGAGTCAGATCTGAAATGGAACACAAAACATTAATTTAAAATTTTATGCAGCTATGACTTAAAAGAAGACTGATGCAATAAAATGAACACGTTAATAATTGCAGAAGAAATTTAAAGAAATATCAATCGCTCGAATATGATAATATTTACACCACCCGGCAGACAGAAACCGGGTCCGTAACTGGGTAGCAATTACGTTCTACTGCAAATTCAGTAAACTAATAGAGTACTTACTTACATTTCATAAAAATAGTAGTATATAGAAAGATATAAGCAGTAAATGTAAATTACCTTGATTTATATTCTGAAGGTGTGGTGGTGCTTTCAGAAGCTTTACGCTTCGTCGCCTTTTTCTTCGGCTGCACCTTTGTAACCTCAACTACAGCAGCTGAGCGCTGTGACTGCTGGTATTCTGATTCGGAGTCAAACCTAATGGAACACGAAAGATTAATTTTATAATTATGCTACTATGAATTAAAAGAAGGTTACAAAACTCGCTCTAAATGATAATACGAGTAGTTACACCAGTCGGCAGACAAAAACCGGGTCCGTAGCTGGGTAACAATTAAACACATTAAGAAATGACGAGAGTTACACCAGCCGGCAGGCAAGAACCAGGTCCGTAGCTGAGTACCGATTAAACATTAAAATATTCAATAAACTTAGTAGTACTTACTCACATTTTATAGTTGTAGGATGACGTAATATGTAACGAAAAAGGTAAGTGAATCACTGGAAGATACTGGAGCGAATGTATTATATGATCGAAATTGCTTGGTTTATATACATAAAAAATACAATTTCAGCAATATTTATCTCATATCAAAATTAAACCTTAACTACATGTCCTCACAGGTGTATAACTAAATTATGTTACTTACGACAAATTAAACCGCATTGATTGAAAACCCTTCTGTCAAATTGCAATTTTATCGTGAGAAACGAAATACAAAACCAGCTTCTGTCAAATTGCAATTTTATCGTGAGAAACGAAATACAAAACCAGCTTTAACGCTCGCCGACAGGCGAAACCGACACCGGGCTGTTACTTATAATGTATACAATATGTATTATAGTAAAGAATGTATGTTTGTTTAATAAACCGTCTTAGAAAAACTCTGTATGATAACATAAATCCATCTGAAATTAAAAAAAAATAAAAAAAATCTGCAAGTTAAGATGAGTCGAAAGTAAAATATCCTAGAAGCATTTTTTTTTTTTTTTTTTTTTTTTTTTTTTTTTTTTTTTCTGTACAATACATGTATACGAATCCGTGTCAAAAAGTAAGTTCACAGATATGTTGCAGTAAACTTTAAATTGATAATTAAGAATCATCTTTCAAACAATCCTAGATTGATAGAACTAACACCTTATTATAAACATATAAATATATGTAAACGAACCCGTGTCATAAAGTATGTTCACAGGTATGTTGTAGTAAACTTTAAATTGATAATTAAAAAGACTGCAACATGCGCGACGATCATCTTACAATGTTATCGCTGAATACATGGAAGTTACTCACACATACACCTCACGTAATAACGATAAAGTTCGAATTCAGCAAATTTACATAATGCAATTTTGCAGTCTTTGAGATTTTAAAATGTGGAGTAACAGCAGAGTAGCCAGTCGTTGATTGTTAGCGTGTAACTTGGTAGTGTTAGCTGTATGAACGAATTAAATTAAAATTTGGATGTATCTTGGTGCCCAATCTGGGGTCATGGACTTGGAATAAGCGTGTGCCTGTGCATGTTATTTCTTGCTCTGTGAAGAGACATGAGACAATCTGTCCTGAATTTTAGTTTAATGTTTACGGTAGCCTAAAATTCAGATGTCCTCGGTACCAATCTGGTCGCATAATCTGAGTGCGCGTTGAACCTCTGTGGTAAGGCGCTATCTCTAACTTTGTGGAGAGACTAGGGACAATCTGTCCTGAAGTTTAGGTCATCGGTTCAGACAGCCGACGCATTTACTTGTTTAATAAACATGTAAATTTTCATCTATATGAAATGAAATTAAATTAAAATTTCGGATGTCTAGCCGCAGGAAATAGAATGTGTGTGCACCTATGGGTATGCGCTATTTCTTTCTTCTGTGGACAGGCATAGTGACAATCTGTCCCAAGTTTTAGTTTAATATATACGATATTCTAAATTTCAGATGCCCTCGGTACCAATCTGGTCGCATAAACTGAGTGTGCGTTGAACCTTTGTGGTAATGCGCTATCTCTAACTTTGCGGAGAGGCATGAGGCAATCTGTCCTGAAGTTTAGCTTACCACGTTTCATATAGATTAAAATTAGGAATAAATTCAGTAGTGGTGAAATGTGTAGTGAAACTATGAAAGAATGACAGTAAAGTAGTGTAGTGAAACAAAGTTTAAACCGTAGATCTGCTTTTGTTAATCGAGGTAAGTGGTTGATATGAAGAATTCGTACTCCACCTTCCGTTCATCAGGTGGAATAGAATGGATTTCATATATGTTATTGGGCAATCTAAGCCACCTGTTTTACTGCACTATGCAAAAATTCGTACTCCACCTTCTGTTCATCAGGTGGAATAGAATGGATTTCATATATGTTATTGGGCAATCTAAGCCACCTGAAGTGACGAGGTGAACGAAGTGAACCGATGGAACGTAAGGTGGCTTAGAGTGCCCAATAACATCCTACTGTTACGTTAAAATCGAATGGAAATGGTCGCCGTGTGAACGACTGTCTCGTATACTGGAAAACCGTATACCGTGATAAAATCGATTCGTATAGTCGCCGTATGAACGTAGCCTAACAGTTTTTGTAGAAAAAAAACATACCGATTTAACTTGTGCATTGATCGGTGCACTATCGCCTATTTCCAATTACTGCTCTGATTTTTTATTGATTTGCTGTTATTTGTCACAAACTAAGTAAAGAACTTTTTAATTAAACGTGTAAGATGTTAGTTACGTAACTGGATAGTTTGATTTCGTGTTGCAAAAAAATCATACAATTTTCATAAATGTTGCGTCAGATTTCTAGTAAAGTATTCTTGTTGTGCCCTTACATAAACAAAAGCATATTGAGATGTCAAGCGTTTTCCAGAATAATATGTATTTTTTTATTATTATGAAACTCCTTTGCATTTTCAGTAGTAGTTAAAGCTCAACATTATTTTAAAATAAACAACTTGAAGAAAATAAATGTAGGTACAGTACGACACAACTTAGATGTAGCACTATGATGATTTTATTATTATTGTTTGCTAACTATTTACACACACATTTTAATAAAAAATAGCAAAATTATATATTAACTTAACTAAAACTATTCACAAACTAAAATATAGCATCGAAAAATTCATCCGCATCGCTGTCGACTGGTAATGTACCCAAGAGACTGGCCGCATTGCCACGTTGTATGGCAATGCTTAGCCTCTGCCCGAGGTAGAAACCAGCCCTTGGGTCACGGGAAGTGATGTAGCATTGATTTGAAAATTTTCATTCATTTATTTCAATTTTACGAATGTATTTGGCTATAAGACTTTACAAGTTATTGCGTTTTCGAAAGATCATTTTCACCTAAAGCAGTAATGGCGATTAGTGATTTTGAAGGCGCACTCAGTTCGGATGGTCATCGGTTTTACGAATTTTACCGATGCTACATCTAAGTTGTGTCGTACTGTACCATAGTTTTCCAATAAGACTGAGTTTTGCTAGCCATTGTATCTTTCACAATACTTTACTTTTATTAACTTCGTACTGTTTTTTATGTATGTTTTTCTTTAGAATTTGAATTTAAACATCTGTTTATACTTTTCTACTGGGTTTGTTTATAAAGCTAGTCTTGTTGTCGCTTGGTCATAAAGAAATCGCAGAATTCGCGGATCCGGCGTCATTTAACGTCTGACCGGATCCGGTGGTAGCAATTTCTGGCAAAATAATCGCGTTGTTGCAAGAGTTGGTATTTCAAAGGCTATTTTTATTAGCTCTAGTATAATATGGCGATTGGCAGATGACACAATTAATACAATTTTTTTTCTACGATTCTATTTTACCCTTATGGATTCGTCATGTCTGTCTGTCCGTCCGTATGTCACAGCCACTTTTTTCCGAAGCTATAAGAACTATACTGTTGAAACTTGGTAAATAGATGTATTCTGTGAAACGCTTTAAGATTTTCACACAAAAATATAAAAAAAAAACAATACATTTTGGGATTTCCCCATACTTAGAACTGAAACTCAAAAATTTATTTTCATGGAACCCATACGTGTGGGGTATCTATGTACTATACTGAATAGTTTGTGCGAGAGACACTTCCAAAGTGGTATAATGTGTCCCCTCCCCAGTAACTTCTAAAATAAGAGAATAATCAAACTAAAAAAAAATATATGATGTACATTACCATGTAAACTTTCACCTAAAATTGGTTTGAACGAGATTTAGTAAGTAGTTTTTTTTTAATACGTCATAAATCGTAAACCGCAATTTATCTTTAACGAACTACAAGAACTTTTATATTATGTTACTTGCTGCTACGGAACCCTTCATGGGCTAGTCCGACTCGCACTTGGCTTTTTTTCAAAACCTAAACAAATTTTGCACGACTCGTAATGCGAAGCATTAGAGTGTGCTCTACGATCGAAAAATATTTTTTGCCCCATTTCTGCAACTGTTACTATTGTTACACTCCTGCTAGTACACAGAACCTACTTAATTTATATACCATTGTATAGATGATTAAATGGAGATTAATACTGTACTTTTTACCAATTGATTTAATGCAATAGAAATGAAAAAAACATCAAAATAGTTGAAAAAAAATTCCTGTCCGTCAATTTATGAAGCTTGAAAACATTGTAGCTTGCGATAAAATCAATTAATTGAGTCAATTTTTTTTTAATACATTGGTTTCGGCCATAAAAGGAACCCTATTGAAAATGGCTCTTTTATTCAAAGTAGTTTAATTATAATTAATAAAATACTAACTAAAATATAATATCTTTATCTAAATATTTGCAACCTTGACATTTATAGTGTTGCCTAGCAACCCACAACGTAAATATCTAAATAAATAGTCTTTGACATTACGTAAGGATTGCGAGGTTAGAAATTTACCCATATTGATGGGTAAAACAGCAGTGAAAACATACTTCATGAAAAGTGATAAATTGTTAATTATTGTTAGAAACTATGATTTGAATTCCTTTTTCGTTTATGAATGTGTGTTATGAGGCGTGCACTTTTGGAATTTCCAAACTATTTTATACTGTTCTAACATGAAAAATAAAAGTAAAGATAAATAAATAAACAACCTATTTATTAAACTTACGCGATTAACTCATTAACAGTCCATTTTGGAACGAAAAGGGAAAATTATCCTGATTTGATCAATCTAGTCGGATCCAACCGGATCCGGCCAGTTCGATGAAAATCTCTAGCAGCCATGTCCAAGTATATCACATGTGTAACGGGTTGATCGCAGGTTAAGCTACGCTTGCCGCGGTCGGTTCGTGGCACCATCCATTATATATCGAGACCCGTGCGTTTCTTGCAAAGCACCTTCAGCTGTTGGTCCCGGCTATTTTTCGTAGATCTTTGACAGTCGTTACGGGTAGTCAGAAGCGCACAAGTCTGACAACCAGTCTCACCCAGGGGTATCGTGTTACCCAGTAACAGACAGACAGTAACACACAGGTGTTAGACAGGCAGTAACTGCATGTAAAATACTGGTATTCAACTGTTTTCGGTTAGACTAAAAGCTGATCTCAACATAGTTGGGAAAAGGCTAAAGTGATTGATTATATAAAGTAATAAAAGAGTCTAAGTTACTACTTAAAACATCAGCTATCTGTCAGTGAAAGTCCCGTCAAAATCAGTCAAGCCGTTTCGAAGATAAGCCGGAACAAACAGACAGACAGACAAACTCTCATAAGCATTTAGTAAAAAAGATGTGTGTGGCACTCGGAGACTGCCGCGGTAAAGCTATTGCATAGCTGTTTTTATCAACTTATGCAATTATAATACTGCATTTGTGATAATAATAATAAAATGTATGTATGTAGAGTACTGACTCATTTTCTTTCACAATTTTTTCGTGACTTTCTTCATTAATAATAGCTGCTCTTTCTTGAATATTTAAATTTCTCGGCATTGTAAAATATTAACCCGAATACAAGAAATAGCAATGGTGACATTGACAGGAACTGTTATTCACATTTATAGTTTTTAAAACTTGACACAACGTAATGGGAACGTCAAACGAATAAAAAGGTTTTAATTTAACTATTAATAGTCAAGGATCATTCGTCTAAGTAAATTTGAACTTTGTTGTCAAACAGTTAAACATAATTTTTAATACAACACTCTCGTATCATTCGTCTAAGTAAATTTGAACTTTGTTGTCAAACAGTTAAACTTAATTTTCAATACAAAACACTTTCGTTAGGTATTTTCGTTACGGAATTTCTGGATTAGGTCTCCACGCTCAAGGCCCGCGATAGAAGCTATGCAATAGCTTAAAACTGTTATTTTGACATTATAAACAGACACTTCAATTTTATTTATTTGTTTAAAAAGAAGATTATCGCTGCAACAATATAGCTGTAACGAATTCTGTCATAATACATCGATGAAAGTTTTATATTCATTGCTAGTAAAAGCTTTTAACATAAAGTTTCAATACCACTTAGCACGTAACGAAATTGTATCACCACTTCGTTACAAATTAAAAAATATTAACAAAAACAATGTAAGGTACGCTTCAAAGGCTCACTCAAATGTTTTGTGTGTACCTACAGTCAACAAAAAAATTTGAATGAACAGAATTCAGGCAGCTAACCTTGACTGCTTTTTATTTTGTTGAGCATGTGCTGAACAGGTATTCAAGTAGTGGACATCGTTAGTTCAAAAGTTTCATTAGTTTAAAAAGGTAACGTTTTTGCGTACAGTAAAGGCTCGTGCAGACTAGCACCACTTGTCACGCGATGCGATACCAGTAATTGATCTACTGTGAAACTTAGAAATTGTTTTATTAGAGTCGCGTCGCATCTGTGAGCTTTTATTTTTCAACGTCTCAGCATCTTTCTTTCATTTTTTTTTTACAAAATCTTTTGTTAACAGTACATAAAGTACTTTTACGTAAACATTCGTCTGAAAGCTACAGAAAATATATACGTGACTCATTAGAAAGAGCCAACTTTTAATTATTATACGAACCGTAATTAAAATTTCATAATTCTGAGTGTGACCCGTGACGCCTATGAGCCTGTGGCGTCGCGTAATGGAGGACTTAAAACAATTCAATTTATGTTATAATTATTATAACATATTTTATTAAAATTAATTTGTTTATTTATTGTGGTACACTAAATTTAAGAGGTTATTATTCTTAATAACAACTCTTCTCCCTTCTCTTCTCCCTTCTCTTCTCCCTTCTCTTCTCCCTTCTCTTCTCCCTTCTCTTCTCCCTTCTCTTCTCCTCTTCTCTCTTTTCTTCTTCTTTTCTTCTTCATAAATATTGGTGTCCCAAGTTCGATCCCTATTGTATAGCAAACTGTTAAAAAGTTTCTCTATTAGGAATCTCTCTGAAGCATCCCAGTGTCTTAATGAGCCTATTACCATCTACAGAGCAAATTTAAGATAGTTAATTGATTCAGGCGTGGCCTTCCGGAAATGTATATATATAAAAATGAATCGCTATATCCTCGGTAACGGCATCACGCGTGAACGGCTGGACTAATTTCGCTAATTCTTTTTTGCTGTGTTTGTAAGTAGAAGATTCTTAGGATAGGTGGGTAAAGGTAGGGTAGGCAGGTATGTAAGTATGTAGGTAGGTAGGAAGGGTAGTAGTGTAGGGTAGGTAGATAGGTAGGTGGGGTAGTTAGGTAGGGTAGGTAAGTAGGGTATCTACCCTACACTACCCTACCCATACCCTACATACCTACATATCTATGTAGGTAAGTAGGGTATGCATGTACGTAGGTGTCGGTAGGTAGGGTAGGTAGATAGGTAGGTGCGTCGTAGATAAGTACTTAGTGCTACCCGTGCGAAGCCAGGGCGGGGAGCTAGTCCATTATAAAATACAATAGACATAGATATATTTAGTAGTGTTGTGTTTGGGTTCGCGACAAGTCAATCGTCATCCTGAGGATGCCTCTTTCTTACAGAGTTTTTTATGACTCTTTAGGAATAGTTAAGCGGAATAGGTTACTAAATATATTTTCGTTTATTGTACCTATCTACCGAGCCCAGTTGATGGCAATCCCGCTTCCTTTTACATGGAACCTGAACACAACTGAAAAAACTGTTACATCACTGTGTTCTCATAATGTGTACCTATAATTTCAACATGGATGATGTAACCCACACATGCACGCAAACTTGGAACTCAAGTACTTAAGACGTCACCCGTCTGAGTTCAGATACAGTTCGAATACGAAACGACACACAGGCAGTCACTAACTGCGTCCCGCGTCACTCGCGTCATTTTGTATTATCCTACCTACTCTTATAATTGTTTACAAACCGTGTTCATTTATAGTAACTTCATCATTAATCTCATTGTGTTATATTGAATGAACATTAATTAATTTCATCACACTATAAAGCCGCTACCAAAAGTTCTATATACGAATATTTTAATTTAAAACAGTTTCCATGGAGTTTCTTGCCCGTTCTTCTCCAACGGAACCTAGTAATTACGCTTTGGAATGTGCAACTAGCTTCATTTTTCTGACTGACCGACTTTTTACAATTCAAAAGTGCTTGTAAATAAATGGTTAAGTTCAAAGCATTTATGTCAAATATATGCTTTGAGTTTGACTACCTATCCCTTTGTAGACAGGCGTAATGTTTATGTTAAGCTGGGCATTCACGGTCAGTCCATTTGGGTTAAATCAAATGGATGGACGCCAGTAGTTTAGGTCACTCACGGCTTCAGTCCAAATGACTTTCATTTCTTGATCGATGGGGACGCATACAGACGTATGATGAAGTAGTAGAAAATGGATTCAGACTCCGAAGAAGTTTTTTACTTTCTACGGTAACTATTTGTTGCCATGTATTAACAAGAAAACAAAAAAACAAAATGGTCGAAGGAGTGATTGAAGTGTCTCTTATCTTTTCAGGTCCACTGTTCGACGACATTTTTACATATGTCTCACTGCACGGCTTTGAACATACAAAAAGTAATATGGATTTGGGTTTCCACACTCACGGGTCGCACTGCATGATGCCACCCACCGGCAATAAATTTTTCGACAGATTTCATAATCCACTTTGAACCCACTTGACGTCGGGATATTTAGCCTGTTACTGCATTGGCTTAGGTCTGTTCAATGAAACAATAAAGTTTTTTCGAGTTCTTTCTGATCCAGTCGTAGAAGTAGCCGGTATCCGTGTAGACCATCAGACTCCTGCTGATCGAGGGCATCTTGTAGGAGACGATCCAATCTGGCCTTGATTTGAATAAATGCCCAACTTAAGCAGAAAACTGGATTGGTACTCAAATGGCTATATAGTACCAGATAAATCTATCTACGAAATCGTAATACGGGCGATTAGAATTGATGGACCGTGGGATCAAAAGGAGTCTGTACTGTCACAGTATCTGATATCGACAGATATTGCACTAGATTGCTCAGCTAATTGCTTCTCTGTGTTCGGCGATAGTCGCCAGGGCGAATAATTACCTACAAACCGACGCACTTAGGTCTCCATGTCACTTGTGGTAAGTCGGAATCTCGATAAAGGCTTCATTTGAGCCTTCACTTTAAGGCAATGCGCTAGGCTAGCCCACAAAAAAATTTTTTTTTTTTTTTTGTTTTTTAATGTGTAGGTCAGAATTAGGTTGCATGGTGAGTAAATTACCATCGCTACCGTAGCAACTATGTTTTTAAAGAATAATTTTCATTAAAATCTTGAAAACAATTGGGGCTGATGGCTACCTTAGCGCCATAAACAACCTACTTTGGTAAAGTACAGTAGTCGTGCTACGAAATAGAGACTACGCGTTTGCTACGGCGTAGCTGATACCAAGACATTGTCATTGCTACGCCAACCGCTACGCAAGCTCTGCTACGTAGTTTTGTAGGCATTGTAATTTATTATTTTGTCTTTTAGTAAACGTACGGTCGACTTTTGTACGGTACGAATCGTATCGTACGGTGGTACGATGAAAATGGCGCAACGAACAATTTACAAGGTGTGACATAGTCCAAAAGTGATTAACATTTTCGTAAGGCCATTAAACCTGCAATATTTACTATCTTATTATAGGGACAACATGTTAGGTAGAATATTGTGAAATTTAACGACGTTGGCCTTTAATTAGTCCGAGGATGCCCAAGAGCGAGTAAGTGGATAATGTTTGCGAATATCGGTTTTCCACTTTATTGCATAAACCAATGTTGAAATTAGTTTATACCGAAATAGGGCTGATGTTCGGAATAGGTTAATGTGGAAAAAGACTGTTGGTTTAAGAAGTTAAAATTTGTCAAAATAACTATATTTGTAACTAGCTGCGCCCCGCGGTTTCACCCGTACAAGTCTCGATTCTGTATGAATATCGGGATAAAACGTATCCTATGTCCTTTTTCAGGTCTCGGTCTACCCCTGTGCCAAATATTATTCAAATCTGTTCAGCCGTTTTTGCTGGAAAGCGTAACAAACAAACAAATTCACTTTCGCATTTATAATATTACTAGCTTCTGCCCGCGACTTCGTCCGCGTGGAATAGTTACTTTGGGCAAACGCTAAGAAAACACCCCGATTTTAAAACATTCTTCATTGGTACTCCGCTCCTATTCGTCTTAGCGTGATGATATATAGCCTATAACCTTACTCGAATGAAACGAAAAGAATTCTTCAAATCGGACCAGTAGTTTCGGAGCCTATTCGGTACAAACAAACAAAAAAATCTTTCCTCTTTATAATATTAGTATACATGTTAGGGCTAGTTACGATTGTAACAAGTTGTAGATTCGCATTGTCTTCTGTTCTGCACGCGAAAGATTCACAGTAAAAAACAAAACAAGAAAATAAAGCGTAGTTAAGTTTGGTTTTCCGTTAAAGGAAGTAGTGACATTAAGAGCTCTTTTAAACTTTAATAGTTTTTCTTTAGCTGAAAGTAATGAAAATTAACTTTTTGTTCTAGCACCTGCTGCCGATCCGATTACCTAACTTTCTCCATACTCTGTTATAGCTAGTCCTAATACAACATATGACTGTTTGTTTCATGCTAGATCTATATTAGTTTCTATTCACCAAAACTTACCTACAAAACTTTCAGATGATGGAGTACCCTACCCCAATATACGCAATGTGTCCAGCTGCGTAATTGCATAACTGCATAAAATGGCATAATCAGCCTAATGTTTCCACTGTTGGGACACAAGCCAACCAAACCATGTTATCAACAATGTGGTCAAATGACAACAAATTTGTATAGGCTTTTTGTTGGATTTAATTTTTTTGATGTCCAATGTTTGACTTATGTCCGATTTTCTTTGGGTACAGCCCGATTTTCGGTTCTAGGACGTGCCGGTTTCCTCACGATGTTTTCCTTTTTTCCGTTTTGAGAATAGTGGTGATGAAAATATAATTGACACAAAGTAAAGTGTCTGTCAGGGTTCGAGCCTATGACCTACAACTTGTAAGTCGCGGCCGTTACCACGGGGCTACCACTGCTCTGCATAAAATTACATTCGATCACAATATCTTTTATTTTGACAGCTCAGCCACGTTCATTGCGTTATCTAAGTTGTTGAGCAGACCAACTTTTCAAACCTTTGAAGCAATGGATGTCACTATGAAAGACATTGTGATCGATTGTCAGTTTTATGTGTGTTACACAATTACCCTGCTAGTTATGGCTTCGTTTTTATTTACTGATGCACGTTGTCATCGAACTTACGAAATGGATTTAAAGTTTTGTTTTTACTTGACGTTCTTCGTGAACATTTTTATTGTTTTGTTTACGTAAATTCAAGTTGAAAGGTCATATTTTTTGGATTTTAGTTTGTTGTACTTTTACTACTATTGGGAATAACTCACGAGGAATGTTAAAATATTTGCTTGTGAAACCTGTATATTGTACCCGTACATTTTTATATACTTATTTTAAATATTTGTTTTACAAGGTATCAAAATATACTTTTTTGCAGTTCACAATAGCAGTTACAGATGTCACGATACCTGCCATCGATAATAAAACATATTTATGTTTTATACAGAAAATTCAAATGCAATAAAGCATACTTATATGTTTTTATTACATTCTTTATTCGTAACGTAAACATTAAGAAAGGCAAAACCACAATTTTGAAACAATAATTATTTTCACCGCCCTTGTACCCAAGTTATTGCCGTATCATTTTCTCGGTATTTCTTAATTTATATTTATCTCAAATGTTTAATTTTCCCCTCACGTCGGATATGTGGTAATATACACTTGGCAATTAAATTAATGCGCTATTTACTGTATTTTACATCATTTACTCATTCATTCATTTTTTTTCATGTTCCCGCGTGGTAGATTACGGCCTCTCACTGAGAGGAGGCCTGTGTCCCAGCAGTGGGAATATTATAGGCTGATATGTACATCATTCACTCTTAAATGAAAGCATGCTTTTCGGTTTTTACTTTAAAATAACACAATAATTGGCTAACCACGCCTGAAATTATCTGATGTAACTGGTTTACAAAATTAAATGATGCGTTTAATATTAAATTGTTTCACCGTTAATGTAATATTATGTTGGGTAGTCACGTTTCAATATGTCTGACGATGGGGAACTAATGAAAGCGTTTATAAAGCCTTTTTAATTACAGTTTTGCACAACCTAAACACATACATATTTATATATACTAGTGGTCGCCCAGTGGTCGAAATTCCACCATAATTCATTTAAATTTTAAGTTGTTTAGAACAATGTACTAATTCCAAGCTACCATGATATTACATACTAATTCCATGCTGCCATGTCATTATTCTAAAGTAGCCATCTTATGTCAAACGCATGATAGTGTGTGTAATGTTTTTTATTATTTTATTTATTTCAAATGCATTATATTTTATAAAAATATTAACTTTCTGCACTTCTTCTCCATATAAATTTTAACTCTGCCAATTTTCTTATTTTTCGTCTGCGTCATTTTCATAAAAAGGGGTCCAAAAGTTTTTGTATTAAATCTTTACGTATTAATAATATACATTCATTAAAAAACTTTTTTTTTTATCCACTGTAGTTGTTAGTAGTATATTCATGTACTCAAGTAGGTACAGACTCTAGTCTTCGAATAAAAGGTAATTTCCCCAGTTGTTGCTAGTGTCAACTGAGAGAATTTTAGATGAAGGGCAAATACGAAAAGTTTCCTCCACGTGTCTTAAATCTTTACTCCCTGGTGATCCCAAGAAGTGTTTTCGCAATTTCAACGCATTAAATGTTACGCTTTCGTTTCGTTACTTCCTTAAATTCGTAATAAGTAGATATTGTAAGCATAATCAGCCTATAATATTCCCACTGCTGGGAAACAGGCCTCCTGTCTTTGAGAGGGAGTGGGCTGTAATCTACCACGCGGGCCCAGTATTTGAATTTTTGGTTCTATGTAGGACATGCCGCTTTCCCACGATGTAAGTCGTATTGTAAAACATAATATATGCTAATGTCTAACACTATGAGAAAATGTAACCATATTAATCAAATTAAGGTATATCTATTCTCTAATTTGGGCTATGCGAGTGCAAAAACTCAGACCTTCGTAAAAGAAAAACTCAGCAGTTAATCAGCAGGTTAGTTGCTGACTGTCCCGGATATTTACTGCGCCCCGACTTATGACATTAGGAAGAATCGTGTGGTTTTCGTTGTTAGGACCCCCACATCCATCCATCTAGCTAGCCTTTTCCTAACTATGTTGGGGTCGGCTTCCAGTCTTACCGGATGCAGCTGAATACCAGTATTTTACATGGAACGACTGCCCATCTGACCTCCATAACCCAGTTTCCAGACTTTCAGGCTTCTGGCGACCCGCAACGACTAGCGACTATTAAACATCCACGAGTGACAGCCGGGACCAACGGCTTAACGTTTAACGTCCTTTCCGAGGCACGGAGGAGTCTCGGTATGTGAAGATGATCACCCATCCACAGACCAACCCCGGCAAGTGTAGCTTAACCTGATGAATCGACCCGTGTGGCTGTTACTTAGCCACGTGGGTAGGACACCAAAATATAACAAAACAATTAGACGCATGGTATCCATGAGGATTTCTCAACCTGTAAAAGTGGTTCTGATATCTTGTTTACAGAATAAATAATTTTATTACATTTTATTTCAACAAAAATAAATGGGTGCGCCGGAGAGACGCTTGGTGCTTAGTTGTACTTAGGTACTTACTAACTTCCATCTTATCAAAGCCCCATATCACCTCAAGTAACAAAGTCATACCCAAAAAGGGTCCTCAATTCCTCGCACAAACGATGATCATTGACGCGTATATTGGAGCTGCCGTGTTGAGCTGATAATTAAAGATTAACCAGATTATTCGCCCCAATGAATGCTTTGATATGTTTCCGATCCGTAATAACGTTGGGCGTTCGCTCAGGTTTGGCAGAAGCCCTTAGGCCCTTAAGCTTCTGCCAAACCTGAGCGACCACAACGCGGGACGCGGGAGCGTCAACAACGCGCAACCAACGCGGGAATTATCGTGCACGCGCGACTACAGCGCGAACAGCGAACATCATTTTGTTTAGTGAATAGTCACAACGCACGTCTATAGCTTAGTGTAACACCTAAATTGTTGTGTTATGTGAGTCTCATATTTAACATCAGAGTCTGACTCTGATGAAGAAGACGTTTTACTGCTTGCTCTTGCGTATGTGTGCATATTTTATCCTTTTTACGTAGATTTTTATAGCTAGGATTTTTCAGATCGTATAGAACAGTATGTTCTCTTACTTTTTCGATAAACATCTATATTATTATCGTTTGTCATCGTGGAGTTTAAATAATAAGACGTCCGCAATAATGTAACGATCCGTACACACGTCTGACCACAAGACGCGTGCTTCCCGCTCACTCCCGCTTTGCCGACGCTGTGTTCCCGCGTCGCGGTCGCGAAGGCGTGCAAGGCGCCATATAATAACTCGGGCAGCGTCCGCCGCGCGGTAGACGCTCCCGCTTCGCTTCCCGCCTCCCGCGTCACGTTCGCTCAGGTTCAGTGTTAAGGTGTATAGTAGGCTCACTGACCTTGTGCATGTGGGCGGAGCTAAACGCCCTACTCTCCAATACGTAAAACGTGCAACGGTGGCGCACTACACTAAAAGGACGATCAAAGACTAGACAAGGGAGCAGTGGTGGCCCAGTGGTAACGGCCCCGACTTACGAGTTGTAGGTCGTGGGTTCGAACCCAAGCAGGCGCTTTACTTTGTGTAAATAATTTCATCACCACTGCTCTCAAAAACGGTGAAGGAAAACATCGTGAGGAAACCGGCATGTCTTAGAACCAAAAATTCGAAGACATGCGACATCTACCAACCCGCACTGGGCCCGCGTGGTAGATTACGGCCCACTCCCTCTCACAGAGAGGAGGCCTGTGTCCCAGCAGTGGGAACATTAATAGGCTGATGATGATGATGAAGGGCCTACGTCTCGTTTAGTACCGTAAAACGGTCACTTTAAAAAGCTATCTTCTCCTTAACGGCTTAGTTAAATGATTTGAAAAAAATATATGTTTGCTATAGATTCATCTACAACATATCTGAAACCGGGTTTTTTCGTATGACTAATACTTTTGCCTTAAAAAAATATTTACCATAACGCTATTTTTGGCTAATATTCCTAACTACTTCTAAACGGCTTTGACGATTGGAAAAAAAATTACACTGAAAAATGGTTGATTAAAGGTACTACAAAGGACATGACCAGTGGGGCGATGGGCGCCTGCTTAGGTGTAAAAATCAATGTGCAGCAAAAATTGTTTTATTTTTGCAATTGTTGTATTCTACAGTTTACAGGTAAAAAACTTTCACGACTCCAAAAGATCAGGAAACTGAGAAAAATAAAGATAAGTTTTCACTAAATAGCTCTGCTTTTCGTTAAGAGATGGCGCTAGACGTTGTGGTAATCGAGTTAAAAATCAATGTGCAGCAAAAATTGTTTTATTTTTGCAGTTGTTGTATTCTACAGTTTACAGGTAAAAAACTTTCACTACTCCAAAAGATCAGGAAACTGAGAAAAATAAAGATAAGTTTTCACTAAATAGCTCTGCTTTTCGTTAAGAGATGGCGCTAGGCGTTGTGGTAATCGAGTTAAAGAATGATTTTCTACTATTCGACACGCCATCCATCGAGGCGCTAGGTTTTTTTTTATACCATCAAGGGCGCAAACTAGCATGCTGATCACCTGATGTTAATAAGCAATAACCGCCGCCTATATATATAAGTCTACAACACCAGGGTTACTGCCGATGCGCTGCCACCCTTTTCCCACCCCAAACCCTGGGCTTCCGATTCTCTCACTCACTATTAAGCGGAGCAACATAATGTTGGTACTTTACGTTGGTATTCTGTAAGAGTGTGGTACCTCCCCGGCCGAGCCAACCCAATTAAGAGTTACAGTCAGCTATTCATGACTACAACTAGGCTCTACGTGGCTCTCGAAATAAAAATAAGGCTATTGTTATTATTATTTGTGAAGGCATGAGGATTTAAATAAAACTATTATTTGAACGAATTAATTATTTTAATATTCTTTAATAAAATAAAATATGTAGGAAAGACGAACTGTGCCGGACGGGCGTGATCGCTGAACGCGTAGATTATGCAGGTTGTAAAGCTATCCCAGTCCAAGCAGCGGTGACGTCCTGCACCTAGGGATCTGGATACTTCAACACTAACCGAGCGGCTGTACTAGATTCTTGAGGGAAAATGGGTTTTGACAAGAAAATAACAACACCATTTCCCTGATAAATCTTCATAATATGCCTTTTAACCCGCCTTACAGATATGCCATAGTTTAGGCACCTCATCATAATATCCGTTTATCCGAATCGTAGAGCAAAACAGATGAATCCTTTATGAATAGCAATGGTAATCGGGTTTTGAAGATGTCAGTCCGTAAAGAATAGCAATGGTCGTGGTCAGTTGGTCGTCTTAGGGGCGTAGAAATAGAACACAATAATCGCACAGTACACAACGAACGCGTAAACACAACGTGGGTCGCGAACTGCAATGATAGATAGATAGATAGAAGATTCTTTATTATGTACACCATAAAAAGTACAGATATAATATATAATTATACCTGACGTGACGCCAAGATTGAATGTGCAAGTAGGGATGGTGAATGGCGATCTGAAATCGATAAAGTGTCAATTGCTTCTAACACATAAAATTCGAAAACATTTGACTGCCTCGTTGGTCTAGTGGTGGCAAGCGCTACAGCTGAGCATGAGGTCCTGGGTGCGATTCCCGGGTCGGGCAAAGTGTTATTGGGTTTTTCCATCTGGAATTTCTCAATAGCAGCCCGGAGTCCGGATTTGTATCCGGATAATGGTAAAACGCTCGCCCCGCATTACACGGGACTGGCGAAATGAAGGTGTTATGTTATTATTCATCCAAATTAAATATAAGTAGTTCAAAACGGTCAAAGAAAATATAATTTCAAAATCCATTTTATGTGAATCGATTTTTCATGCTTTGACTCGAATCGATTGAATTATTATCAATTTTATGAAAAAAACTACTACCCCTTTGGTCCCTCCCTACACAGGTGTCTGCTAATGTCAGATGCATTGTCAACGAAGTAACACTCCTATATACGCAGTGATTATTAAAAAAAATATGGTGTTCGAACTTCACACGTGTCAATAAAACCTAACATAACCCGTAGACGTATCAATAAATAAGTAATTATAAACAAAACATGTATATTCCATGTCATTAAAATTCACTTGATCGAAAATAGCTCGTTTTTAGTTTATTTTTTTCCATAATATGTGTAGCTTATTTTGGTTACCGGGTGAATATAGATACAATGGAACGTCAAAATCAGGAAGTGCATAAAAGAGAGAAACGGAAGCAATTAATATACTGATTTTTCAGATAATTTAATCTGGGCTTTAGTCGGAATAATATAACCATGATAAATTAGATCTTTATTTTTAAATCTTAGTGTAAAAGTTGTAATGCTGCGCATGTTCCCGAATTCGAAGGCTAAAACTGGTCATGTCCTTTGAAACTGCATTTGTAAATCCATACTAATATTATAAATTCGAAAGTAACTGTCTGTCTGTCTGTCTGTCTGTCTGTCTGTCTGTATGTTACCTTTTCACGGCTAAACCACTGAACGGATTTCGATGAAATTTGGCAAGGAGATAGATGGCATCCTAGAGAAGGACATAGGGTACTTTTTGTCTCAAAAATAACCCCCAAGGGGGTGATATAAGGGATGAAAGTTTGTATGGGAAACTCAATATTTCTAAGTTGGGGATATGGAAATTCAAATTTATGCTTTTGGTAAGAAATAAAGAATTACGCTTTTCAGCGTTTTTGTAAAATCATCCCCCAAAGGGGTAAAATAGGGGTTGATTTTAAAATTCACATGTATTATTGATTATTTTTGTTGTCTCTTATTTTTAAGAGATTTAAGGTGTGGTTCCAGTGAGTCGGAACCGGATGCGGCACAGTTCACGGTGAGTCGGAACTGTCTGCGGTGATTGTGGCGATTGTGGTGATTGTGGTTCCAGTGAGTCGGAACCGAGTGCCGCACAGTTCACAGTGAGTTGGAACTGTCTGCAGTGATTGCGGCGATTGTGGTGATTGTGGTGATTGTGGTGATTGCGGTGATTGAGCTGATTGAGGTGATTGCGGTGATTGAGCTGATTGTGGTGATTGAGGTGATTGTGGTGATTTCGGTGTTTTCGGTGACTGAGGTGATTGCGGTGATTTCGGTGATATCGGTGATTATTTTTGTTGTCTCTTATTTTTAAGAGATTTAAGGTGTGGTTCCAGTGAGTCGGAACCGGGTGCGGCACAGTTCACGGTGAGTCGGAACTGTCTGCGGTGATTGTGGTGATTGTGGTTCCAGTAAGTCGGAACCGGGTGCCGCACAGTTCACAGTGAGTTGGAACTGTCTGCGGTGATTGTGGCGATTTTGGTGATTGTGGTGATTGCGGTGATTGAGCTGATTGAGGTGATTGCGGTGATTGAGGTGATTTCGGTGATTGAGGTGATTTCGGTGATTGCGGTGATTTCGGTGTTTTCGGTGATTGAGGTGATTGCGATGATTTCGGTGATTATTTTTGTTGTCTCTTATTTTTAAGAGATTTAAGGTGTGGTTCCAGTGAGTCGGAACCGGGTGCGGCACAGTTCACGGTGAGTCGGAACTGTCTGCGGTGATTGTGGCGATTGTGGTGATTGTGCTACCAGTGAGTCGGAACCGGGTGCCGCACAGTTCACAGTGAGTTGGAACTGTCTGCGGTGATTGAGGTGATTGCGGTGATTGCGGTGATTGAGGTGATTTCGGTGATTCCCCAGTGAGTCGGGGTGATGAGTCTAAGGGTGTTGACCTGGAATGCGCGTTCGCTGCATGCTGGTGGTCAGGATACCCGCTGAGCCGTGGGTGCTGGCTGGCTGTGTAACTCGCCTCACGAAAGCTTGCGGGATTGATGATGATGACATCACGCTGAAGTAGTTGCACGAAGGCTGCGTTGACGTTCAGTCTCAGGGTCACCAATTTAGTGGTATGAGGAACAGGGTGTAAAGTTCATTCATCCACCATAGAAAAGGGAGGATCCTCCGACAAGACGGGTGTTATGTCGGGCGGGCAACTGCCCATAAGTTGATTTCGGATAGTCTTATCTATGTCGTTCGCGTGGTAAATTCTAACTGCGCGATGCAGGATTTGTGTGACATCATGTCTTTCATGCGTAGTTCGTATGTGGCGGTGTAACCGCTACAAACATTACCTCCTTACTAATAAACGTTGTATAGCGTCTGTATAGTTAAACATATAGTATAGTTACAAAGCTTTGTCTTCTTCTTTCGAATGTCAAATTACTGACGACTGAAAGAGATCATTTTTTCATTTTGAGGTACGCAACCCTAAAATGTGCCTGTTACTTTTTCATGCCGTAAGGGCTGAACGGATTTAGTTGAAAGGCGTATGGTCTTTTAACTAAATCCGTATAGGCCATGATCTGGGTTAGGATAGAGGATAATCTGAATCCCGGTAGTACGGTCCTGTGGGATATTTTCCGACCTTTACGCGGGCGAAGCCGCGGGTAAAAGCTAGTCAATCAATATTTGTTAAACAAAATGTCCCCATTTAGAGATAGAGGTTCAGAGGGGCTCTGCGCGGGACGCGGGCGGCAGTCGCCCGTGAGCATTGAGACGGGATGGCTGTGTCGCTCGCTGGTCTGCTCCGGCTATCGACCGAGTATGCGCATACGTATGTGTTAGTGCGAATATTTATGAACTTATTGTATTAGTGTGCGTTTATAGACGAGCTTGCTGCAGAGAGTCCAAATCGATTGTGCGCGTAGGCGCTTTATTGTTGAGTTGTTCTTTGATGTACAATTATTAATACTTTTTTACATTGACAATTACATACAAATTAACAATTTACAATATAAATAAAAAAAATGTAAATGTAAAATATAACATAACATCACGACTGTATTCCCCGAAGGGTTAGGCAGAGGTGTACCTATATAAGGTGTTAAAAAATTTACTTTAGAAACTTTAAGAGGTGTTTTAGACCATCGAACTGAATAACTTTTACTTAGGGACATACATTGATATCGCGAAAAAAAAAATCTGTTGTTCCATAGTAAAGTTTAATACCTACTGTTCTAAACTGTATGGGACAGCTGTTTTTTTTTTTTCGCGATTTCAAAGTTAAAGTAAAAGTTATTCAGTTTGATGGTCTAAAGCACCTCTTAAAGTTTCTAAAGTTATTTTTTTTTAAATCACTAAAGTTTGTTTAGTCCTGTCAAACGAGCATTTCCCATTCAGAAATAGACTAAGGTGACACAACTTAACTATATTTTAGTTTGACAGCACTAAGATTGCACTGAGTTATTAGTTTAGTGAAAATGGCAATTTTGCTATTCTGAATTTGACCCTAAAAATTTAGATTATCCAACTAAATCAGTCTATTTTTAAACGCGATTAAAAAGTAGTGGAATAAAATTAGTTGGCATGAACACACACTTCAGCTGCAAAAACTGTATCTTTTTTTTTATTTTGCTTATATCTCGAAAACGGTGCGTCCTAGCGCAAAAATAATGGAAATTTCGACCCCCTCTGCCATCCGTAAACCCATATGCCCCTACTCATAGGTAATATTTAATCATATTTTCTATACAAAAAGTTTAAAATTCCATACAAAACACGTCAAGCCCCCGCGCGCCTCTGTCTCTAAAAAAATTCACGGGGTAGAGCAAACAAGTACCACGTCGGTCGCGACGTGACTGTCAAATTCAATTATAGATGTGTCAAAATTATTTTTTAATTTAGAGATATTTTTCCGCAGAATAGCTTTTAGATTCTCATAGCCAAAAGTAAGGAATTTTAGTCGTAGTTTAGTTAGTTTAGTTCGGTGTACAAGAGAATCGGCATCAAATATTTTCTTAAGTTACGTAGGTAAGAAGGTTAAGAAATAAATCTTGATTGGTGCCGATTCTCTTGTGCACCGAACTAAACTATCACTAAAATTACTTGCTTTTGGCTATGAGAATCTGAGATTCTGCAAAAAAATATCTCTAAATTAAAAAATAACTTTGACACATCTAAAATCGAATTTGCGTCGCGAACTCGCGACTCCACGTGGTACTTGTTTGCTCTACTCTGTGATTTTTTTTAGGTCCAGAGGCGCGCAGGGGGGCAGCGTCGACGTGTTTTGTATGGAATTTTTAACTTTTTGTATGGAAAATACGAAAATTTGTTACCTTTGTTTTGGGGTAAAGGAGTTTAAGGGTTTCCTAAAGGGGGTCGAAATTTTCATTATTTTTGCGATAGGACGCACCGTTTTCGAGTTATAAGCAAAATAAAAAAAAGATACAGTACTGTTTTTGCACCTGAAGTGTTGGTGTGAAGTTTAGTTCATGACAACTAATTTTTATATTCCATTCCTTTTTAATCGCGTAAAAAAAAAATAGTCAAATTTAGTTTGAATAATCAAAATTTTTAGGTGAAAATCGTCAAATTCAGAATAACAAAATTCACTGTTTCACTAAACTACTAAGTTAATAACTCATTGCAATCTTAGTGCTGTCAAACTTCGGTGGCAGTGACCTCTCGCGTCCGGCCCTGGTCCAGGCCATGGTGCGGAGCGAGAGGGCATGGCAAGCCGTCACCTCCTTCTGCGAAGCAGTAATGCTCGCGAAAGAGGAGGCGGAGTGCGCGAGGGAGTGGCAAAGGCCGCGCCCTACCAGCCCTAGCCGCCGCCGCCGTAGGAGACGTCCCGGGCGTCGGGAATTGACTGCGACTGGACTGGAAAGGGCTAGGCATCAACATCAATGGCGAGTATATCACTAACCTTCGGTTTGCCGACGATATAGTTATCATGGCTGAGACCATGGAGGACCTCAGTATAATGCTCGATGACCGCAGTAGAGCCTCCAAAAGAGTGGGTCTTAAAATGAACATGGACCAGACAAAGGTCATGTCAAATGCCCATGTAACACCCGCCCTCATAAAGATCGGTGACGCTACGCTCGAAGTTGGAGACGAGTATGTTTACCTAGGACAAACTGTCCAGTAGGTAGGTCCAACTTCGAGAAAGAGGTCAATCGTCGAATCCGACTCGGCTGGGAGCGTTCGGGAAACTATGCAATATCTTCTCGTCCCACATACCACAGTGTTTCAAGACGAAAGTCTTTGACCAGTGCGTGTTGCCAATGATGACTTATGGCACTGAAACGTGGTCGCTCACAATGGGTCTTATCAGAAGGCTAAAAGTCACCCAAAGAGCAATGGAGAGGGCTATGCTTGGAGTTTGCCTACGTGATCGAATCAGAGAGATCCGCAGGAGAACCAAGGTAACCGACATAGCCCGAACAATTGCCAAACTTAAGTGGCAATGGGCGGACATATTGCTCGCAGAACAGATGGCCGATGGGGCCGAAAGGTTCTGGAGTGGCGACCACGTACCGGAAGACGTAGCGTTGGAAGGCCTCCCACAAGATGGACCGATGACCTAGTAAAGGCCGCAGGAATTCGCTGGATGCGGGAAGCACAGAATCGGTCGAAGTGGCGGTGCTTGAGGGAGGCCTATGTCCAGCAGTGGGCGTCTTTCGGCTGATATGATGATGATAATGATGATATGCTGAGTTATAGGGGTTTATGGATTTCATAAAGGGGGACGAAATTCACATTATTTTTGCGATAGGACGCACCATTTTGCGATAAGAAAAACCTTCTCCCATCACACATAAAGGCAATGCTTGTACAGTCCCTAATATTTCCCATAATTGACTATGATGATGTGTGTTACTATGACCTGAATGCAGATCTTCTCAATAACTAGACCGCCTTCTTAATAACTGCATTCTGCATGTTTCGTTTTCTCCTCTTCTGATCGTTATTTCTCCTCTACTAATCGTTATGTCTCCTGACAAAGTTTATTCTGTTTATTATGTATAATATGTATTTATTAATTATAATTTATTCTTGTATTTTTTAAGTTATTTTCGTGTTATCAATTGATTGATTGTGTATTACGTAATTAGGGTACGGGGCACGTGCCCCGGGTGACACCGTTAGGGGGCGCCAAATTCGAGCATGACAGACAAGTGCACCACCCAGCGCACCGCAACTTTGCAACAAATGAGACGCGCAACAATTATAATCTTTCTCTGAGGGTGGTGCACTGAGGAAATTACTGATTAGCGTAGGTTTAGGTCGTCAAACGGTCTGAGCGGGTTGTGAGTACTTGTGAGCGGGCGCAGTTGTATTCTACCAGGAACTCGATGAGCGTTTCTGTGGTCTATTTTTTAAGTTTTGCGGTGCCGGGCGTCTTGCTTCAACGCCGACGACGCCTGTGACACGACTTACTTTAACTTTTACCACAGTTTTGGCGCCCCTGTTGGATTGGCGCATTTTCGATCGATTTTTGATTAATATGTTTATTATGCCTAAATTTTCGAGCTCGCTTCGCTCGCTCTTGCAACCTAGTAAAGTAACTCCTAAAGCAAAAATCCAACTTATCTCAGGCAGAGTGAATAAGGCTAATCAAAATAAATGTCTGGCACGTACTAGTATATTTAAAAAAAAAAACGGTTTTTTTTTAAGAAAAAAAAAACGATTCGGGGTCAGGCGATAGGTTTTGCCCCGCCTCGAAAGATCCGTTCCGTTCTAGATCCGGGGCTGCCCCTACCAAATATCACTCAACGCGCTTAAAGAAGTTTTTCCTAAAAAAAAAAACTATGATACCTACAAAAAATTTCTACAGTCAAAGGCCGATTCTCTTGTACACCGAACTAAACTAACTACAATCACTAAAATTCCTTACTTTTGGCTATGAGAATCTTAAAGCCATTCTGACAAAAAAAATCTCTAAATGAAAAAAATATTTTGACACATCTAAAATCGAATTTGACAATCGCGTGACGACTCCACGTAGTACTTGTTTGCTCTACCCCGTGAATTTTTTTAGAGCCGGAGGCGCGCAGGGGTTGGCAGCCTCGACGTGTTTTATATGGAATTTTTCACTTTTTGTATGGAAAATATGAAAAATTATTACCAACATGTTGGGATATAGGGGTTTAAGGGTTTCCTAAAGGGGGTCGAAAATTTCATTATTTTTGCGATAGGACACACCATTTTCGAGATATAAGCAAAAGAAAAAAAAATACAATACTGTTTTTGGACTGAGGTCGAAGTGTTGGGGTTTTAGTTCATGCCAACTTACTTTATTCCACAAGTTTTTAATCGCGTTTAAAAATAGTCAGATTTAGTTGGATACACCAAATTTTTAGGTGAAAAACGTCAAACTCAGAATAGCAAAATTGCCATTTTCACTAAACTAATAACTCAGTGCAATCTATTTTTAGTCTAGTTTAGAGGCATTTGTGACAAGAGAATCGGCACCAAAATATAACTAGCAGACCCGGTAGGCAGACGTTGTCTTGCGACAACAGCGCGTCCAACTATAGCTAAGAACCATCCAAGTGACACAAAAAGAATTGAAAAAAAAACATCTAAATCAATCAAGCCATTTAGCATAAGAAAAATTACAAACACACGCACACCGATATTTTATTTATTGCCAGGAATGTTCTTAAAAAACAAACAAAGTATTTAAAATAATATGCGGGTCAAAATATGGTAGTCGGCGTACAATTTCAGATTTGCCTACGATTCCTTCTCTTAGGACTAGGAATCTTAGGCAAAAAATGCGACATACGTGCGCATGTCTGCGCCTTTGTCTAGTCTTTGATCGTCCTTTTAGTGTAGTGCGCCACCGTTGCACGTTTTACGTATTGGAGAGTAGGGCGTTTAGCTCCGCCCACATGCACAAGGTCAGTGAGCCTACTATACACCTTAACACTGAACATAAACTAACCCCGTGTCCTAACCAAATTTCATATATCATCCTCCTTAGTTCGGAAAAGCGGAAGGTGCCTCTGTAGGCGCGACGACGCGTCCGGGTTCACTGAACAATCTGTTCGTGGTGGACGCGCTTTGGTTAAGGGCCTACGTCTCGTTTAGTACCGTAAAACGGTCACTTTAAAAAGCTATCTTCTCCTTAACGGCTTAGTTAAATGATTTGAAAAAAATATATGTTTGCTATAGATTCATCTACAACATATCTGAAACCGGGTTTTTTCGTATGACTAATACTTTTGCCTTAAAAAAATATTTACCATAACGCTATTTTTGGCTAATATTCGTAACTACTTCTAAACGGCTTTGACGATTGGAAAAAAAATTACACTGAAAAATTGTTGATTAAAGGTACTACAAATTTGAAACTGCATTTGTAAATCAATCAATATTTGTTAAACAAAATGTCCCCATTTAGAGATAGAGGTTCAGAGGGGCTCTGCGCGGGACGCGGGCGGCAGTCGCCCGTGAGCATTGAGACGGGATGGCTGTGTCGCTCGCTGGTCCGCTCCGGCTATCGACCGAGTATGCGCATACGTATGTGTTAGTGCGAATATTTATGAACTTATTGTATTAGTGTGCGTTTATAGACGAGCTTGCTGCAGAGAGTCCAAATCGATTGTGCGCGTAGGCGCTTTATTGTTGAGTTGTTCTTTGATGTACAATTATTAATACTTTTTTACATTGACAATTACATACAAATTAACAATTTACAATATAAACTAAAAAAATGTAAATGTAAAATATAACATAACATCACGACTGTATTCCCCGAAGGGTTAGGCAGAGGTGTACCTATATAAGGTGTTAAAAAATTTACTTTAGAAACTTTAAGAGGTGTTTTAGACCATCGAACTGAATAACTTTTACTTTGGGACATACATTGATATCGCGAAAAAAAAAATCTGTTGTTCCATAGTAAAGTTTAATACCTACTGTTCTAAACTGTATGGGACAGCTGTTTTTTTTTTCGCGATTTCAAAGTTAAAGTAAAAGTTATTCAGTTTGATGGTCTAAAGCACCTCTTAAAGTTTCTAAAGTTAATTTTTTTTAAATCACTAAAATTTGTTTAGTCCTGTCAAACGAGCATTTCCCATTCTGAAATAGACTAAGGTGACACAACTTAACTATATTTTAGTTTGACAGCACTAAGATTGCACTGAGTTATTAGTTTAGTGAAAATGGCAATTTTGCTATTCTGAATTTGACGTTTTTCACCTAAAAATTTAGATTATCCAACTAAATCAGTCTATTTTTAAACGCGATTAAAAAGGAGTGGAATAAAATTAGTTGGCATGAACACACACTTCACACACTTCAGCTGCAAAAACTGTATCTTTTTTTTTATTTTGCTTATATCTCGAAAACGGTGCGTCCTAGCGCAAAAATAATGGAAATTTCGACCCCCTCTGCCATCCGTAAACCCATATGCCCCTACTCATAGGTAATATTCAATCATATTTTCTATACAAAAAGTTTAAAATTCCATACAAAACACGTCAAGGCTGCCCCCCCCGCGCGCCTCTGTCTCTAAAAAAATTCACGGGGTAGAGCAAACAAGTACCACGTCGGTCGCGACGTGACTGTCAAATTCAATTTTAGATGTGTCAAAATTATTTTTTAATTTAGAGATATTTTTTAGTTCGGTGTACAAGAGAATCGGCACCAAATATTTTCTTAAGTTACGTAGGTAAGAAGGTTAAGAAATAAATCTTGATTGGTGCCGATTCTCTTGTGCACCGAACTAAACTATCACTAAAATTACTTGCTTTTGGCTATGAGAATCTGAGATTCTGCAAAAAAATATCTCTAAATTAAAAAATAACTTTGACACATCTAAAATCGAATTTGCGTCGCGAACTCGCGACTCCACGTGGTACTTGTTTGCTCTACTCTGTGAATTTTTTTAGGTCCAGAGGCGCGCAGGGGGGCAGCGTCGACGTGTTTTGTATGGAATTTTTAACTTTTTGTATGGAAAATACGAAAATTTGTTACCGTTGTGTTGGGGTAAAGGGGTTTAAGGGTTTCCTAAAGGGGGTCGAAATTTTCATTATTTTTGCGATAGGACGCACCGTTTTCGAGTTATAAGCAAAATAAAAAAAAAGATACAGTACTGTTTTTGCACCTGAAGTGTTGGTGTGAAGTTTAGTTCATGACAACTAATTTTTATATTCCATTCCTTTTTAATCGCGTAAAAAAAAAATAGTCAAATTTAGTTTGAATAATCAAAATTTTTAGGTGAAAATCGTCAAATTCAGAATAACAAAATTCCCTGTTTCACTAAACTACTAAGTTAATAACTCATGCATTCTTAGTGCTGTCAAACTTCGGTGGCAGTGACCTCTCGCGTCCGGCCCTGGTCCAGGCCATGGTGCGGAGCGAGAGGGCATGGCAAGCCGTCACCTCCTTCTGCGAAGCAGTAATGCTCGCGAAAGAGGAGGCGGAGTGCGCGAGGGAGTGGCAAAGGCCGCGCCCTACCAGCCCTAGCCGCCGCCGCCGTAGGAGACGTCCCGGGCGTCGGGAATTGACTGCGACTGGACTGGAAAGGGCTAGGCATCAACGTCAATGGCGAGTATATCACTAACCTTCGGTTTGCCGACGATATAGTTATCATGGCTGAGACCATGGAGGACCTCAGTATAATGCTCGATGACCGCAGTAGAGCCTCCAAAAGAGTGGGTCTTAAAATGAACATGGACAAGACAAAGGTCATGTCAAATGCCCATGTAACACCCGCCCTCATAAAGATCGGTGACGCTACGCTCGAAGTTGTAGACGAGTATGTTTACCTAGGACAAACTGTCCAGCTAGGTAGGTCCAACTTCGAGAAAGAGGTCAATCGTCGAATCCGACTCGGCTGGGAGCGTTCGGGAAATTATGCAATATCTTCTCGTCCCACATACCACAGTGTTTCAAGACGAAAGTCTTTGACCAGTGCGTGTTGCCAATGATGACTTATGGCACTGAAACGTGGTCGCTCACAATGGGTCTTATCAGAAGGCTAAAAGTCACCCAAAGAGCAATGGAGAGGGCTATGCTTGGAGTTTCCCTACGTGATCGAATCAGAAATGAAGAGATCCGCAGGAGAACCAAGGTAACCGACATAGCCCGAACAATTGCCAAACTTAAGTGGCAATGGGCAGGACATATTGCTCGCAGAACAGATGGCCGATGGGGCCGAAAGGTTCTGGAGTGGCGACCACGTACCGGAAGACGTAGCGTTGGAAGGCCTCCCACAAGATGGACCGATGACCTAGTAAAGGCCGCAGGAATTCGCTGGATGCGGGAAGCACAGAATCGGTCGAAGTGGCGGTGCTTGAGGGAGGCCTATGTCCAGCAGTGGGCGTCTTTCGGCTGATATGATGATGATAATGATGATATGCTGAGTTATAGGGGTTTATGGATTTCATAAAGGGGGACGAAATTCACATTATTTTTGCGATAGGACGCACCATTTTGCGATAAGAAAGGCCATCTCCCATCACACATAAAGGCAATGCTTGTACAGTCCTTAATATTTCCCATAATTGACTATGATGATGTGTGTTACTATGACCTGAATGCAGATCTTCTCAATAACTAGACCGCCTTCTTAATAACTGCATTCTGCATGTTTCGTTTTCTCCTCTTCTGATCGTTATTTCTCCTCTACCGATCGTTATGTCTCCTGACAAAGTTTATTCTGTTTATTATGTATAATATGTATTTATTCATTATAATTTATTCTTGTATTTTTTTAAGTTCTTTTCGTGTTATCAATTGATTGATTGTGTATTACGTAATTAGGGTACGGGGCACGTGCCCCGGGCGACACCGTTAGGGGGCGCCAAATTCGAGCATGACAGACAAGTGCACCACCCATCGCACCGCAACTTTGCAACAAATGAGACGCGCAACAATTATAATCTTTCTCTGAGGGTGGTGCACTGAGGAAATTACTGATTAGCGTAGGTTTAGGTCGTCAAACGGTCTGAGCGGGTTGTGAGTACTTGTGAGCGGGCGCAGTTGTATTCTACCAGGAACTCGATGAGCGTTTCTGTGGTCTATTTTTTAAGTTTTGCGGTGCCGGGCGTCTTGCTTCAAGGCCGACGACGCCTGTGACACGACTTACTTTAACTTTTACCACAGTTTTGGCGCCCCTGTTGGATTGGCGCATTTTACGGTTTTTTTTTAAGAAAAAAAAAACGATTCGGGGTCAGGCGATAGGTTTTGCCCCGCCTCGAAAGATCCGTTCCGTTCTAGATCCGGGGCTGCCCCTACCAAATATCACTCAACGCGCTTAAAGAAGTTTTTCCCAAAAAAAAAAAAACTATGATACCTACAAAAAATTTCTAGAGTCAAAGGCCGATTCTCTTGTACACCGAACTAAACTAACTACAATCACTAAAATTCCTTACTTCTGGCTATGAGAATCTTAAAGCCATTCTGACAAAAAAAATCTCTAAATGAAAAAAATATTTTGACACATCTAAAATCGAATTTGACAATCGCGTGACGACTCCACGTAGTACTTGTTTGCTCTACCCCGTGAATTTTTTTAGAGCCGGAGGCGCGCACGGGTTGGCAGCCTCGACGTGTTTTATATGGAATTTTTCACTTTTTGTATGGAAAATATGAAAAATTATTACCAACATGTTGGGATATAGGGGTTTAAGGGTTTCCTAAAGGGGGTCGAAAATTTCATTATTTTTGCGATAGGACACACCATTTTCGAGATATAAGCAAAAGAAAAAAAATACAATACTGTTTTTGGACTGAGGTCGAAGTGTTGGGGTTTTAGTTCATGCCAACTTACTTTATTCCACACGTTTATAATCGCGTTTAAAAATAGTCAGATTTAGTTGGATACACCAAATTTTTAGGTGAAAAACGTCAAACTCAGAATAGCAAAATTGCCATTTTCACTAAACTAATAACTCAGTGCAATCTATTTTTGGTCTAGTTTAGAGGCATTTGTGACAAGAGAATCGGCACCAAAATATAACTAGCAGACCCGTAGGGCTAACATGACAAGCGCGAGATTGCGCGAGATGGCTATTTTTGTCGTTTTGTCTACTATTCTGACGTCATTCTAATCCCTAACATGACCGTAAACGACGAGTTATCTCGAAAAAGGCACTTTGACATTTCTATATCTCGCGCGAGAGACCGATGTTGCAAATTATAAAAAACAAACCATTTTTATGATAGTAACATTGGCTTGAAATACCGTTTCATTCATTCAATGGTGCCGATTCTCTTGTCACAAATGCCTCTAAATTAGATTAAAAATTACCAAAACATTTTTTTTTCTTTTGCTTATATCTCGAAAATGGTGTGGCCTATCGCAAAAATAATGAAAATTTCGACCCCCTTTAAAATACCTGTAAACCCCTAACACTCAACATGTAAGTAATAATTTTTCTTATTTTCTATACAAAAAGTAAAAATTTCCATATAAAAACGCCGTTTCAGTAAAAATTGTAGTTTAAAACAAAGTATTTTAATTATATTGTAACATAAAATGATGACTAAGATGACAAGTCCAATTATAAAATAAATAAAAAAATAAAGAAAATAAACATAATAAAAAAATAAGTAAAATAAATAAAACAAACAAAATAAAAAAAATAAACATAATAAACAAAATAAGTAAAATAAATAGGTCATTAAAATAAGTAAAATAAATAGGTCACTAAAATAAATAAAACCAATAAAATATAAATCAACTAAAAAAAATTAAATTTATTCAAGTATAAAGTAAGATTATGATTTAAATTATTTATTTTTATTTTTTATTATTAAACTGCCATATTATTTTGGAGTTTTTTTTGTACCATAATTTTGTCTACTCTTCTCGTCGTCAAAATCGAGGACGACTAAATGACAGAAAAATCGCATATATCTCGTGTTGAATTGTCAAAAATCGAGATAACTAAGGTGCCATGTTAGGGTTTGTCGAAAAAACATCAAGTTTGACAGAACGAGTCGACTATTTTGTATGGCAGCGCTGTCAGAAAACGAGAAAAGTGCAGAAATAGACGACAATTACTCGCGCGAGATATAAACATTGTCGCGTGTGGCATGTTAGGCCTACTGGTAGGCAGACGTTGTCATGCGACAACAGCGCCTCCCAACAGCGCGTCCAACTATAGCTAAGAACCATCCAAGTGACACAAAAAGAATTGAAAAAAAAACATCTAAATCAGTCAAGCCATTTAGCATAAGAAGAATTACAAACACACGCACACCGATATTTTATTTATTGCCAGGAATGTTCTTAAAAAACAAACAAAGTATTTAAAATAATATGCGGGTCAAAATATGGTAGTCGGCGTACAATTTCAGATTTGCCTACGATTCCTTCTCTTAGGACTAGGAATCTTAGGCAAAAAATGCGACATACGTGCGCATGTCTGCGCCTTTGTCTAGTCTTTGATCGTCGTTTTAGTGTAGTGCGCCACCGTTGCACGTTTTACGTATTGGAGAGTAGGGCGTTTAGCTCCGCCCACATGCACAAGGTCAGTGAGCCTACTATACACCTTAAGACACGGCCTAAGGGTCAGTTCACACCGAGACGTGACGCGACGAGATGACGTTTGAAGAGGCCAGTGGTATTGCGCACCGCAGCGAGGCGTATCGTGAAGTCGCTGGCAGCCCTCACGCCTGATATAGTGATACAAAATATAACTTAAGTTACGACTTAATAAGATACACATTTAATTGAGATAATTGGAAAATGCCTCGCGGCGCAGCGCGGTGCAGCGCGAGTTTGAGTAGTGCATTGCGTGCGCGGTGCATTGAGTAGTAAATGAAGTTATATTTTGTATCACTATCTTAATAAGTGCGTCACCGTCACGCCTCGGTGTGTACTGGACCCTTACGCTTTCCATATCAATATTCTGTACAGATTTTCTAGAAACATTGAAACTAAGCCCGAACTTCTTGTCTTTATTGGAGTTAAAAACAATGGTTTCAGTTCATTGAACATCAGTTTTAAACAAAACAAGTTAACACCGAGGGACCTAGGATTGCGATAGGCTAGCAGCTTCCTGATATAAGTAATACCATAGATATAAGTATTTATATTTTTATGAGTAATACAATACAATTGGATATAGGAAAATCACGGGGTATCGTGGTACCTGGGTTGTGGAGGTCAAATAGGCAGTTACATACATACAACCTGCCTATTAATGTTCTCACCGGCCGTAATCTACCAGCGGGCCCAGTGCGGGTTGGTAGATGTCACATGTCTTCGAATTATTGGTTCTAAGACATGCCGGTTTCCTCACGATGTTTTCCTTCACCGTTTTAAGAGCAGTGGTGATGAAATGATTTACACAAAGTAAAGCGCCTACTTGGGTTCGAACCCACGACCTACAACTCGTAAGTCGGGGCCGATACCACTTGGGCCACCACTGCTCCAAATAGAAATAGTAGCAGTAAAAGTAATAGCAGTTGTTCCATGTAAAATACAGGTATTCAGCTGCATTCGGTTAAACTGGAAGCCAACCCTAATATAGTTTGGAAAAGGCTAGGCAGATTGATTTTGGATACAGGACAATCAAGATAGTGGAAACTAGACACAAACTAAAATTACAGAGCCTTGTGGATCTTTTTTTAATTTTTCTCAACTCAGACTTAAATGCTTGTAATATTAGTAGGTTTACTTTAACTGCTTAACGTTTGTTGAACTTTCACTACACTGTCATCTACTGCGGTTTATTTGAGTACCTAATTAGTTTAATGTTATTCCCGTACAACGAACCAACCCAATATTATTTCAACAACAAGTAGCAAGAAGACTTTCAGCATAGTTTAAGACCTTTTCATTTGTATCAAACGAAACCACGGTCTGAAAGTTCAAAGTTGTAAGTTCTATTCAAATCCTTCTTTTCCAATTGATGTTACTTTTAATTAACCGGATATCAACTCTATTTCTATTCAAATTAAGTTGATTATAGAATCACTAGTACTATTGAAAAGTCATAAAAAATATGAAGTTGTAGCGCGAACTGAACCGTCTGTGTATTAAAGTTATTTTTCGGAAAAATCTTCTTTGTTTATATTTTTGGAAACGAAATTGCAAACGCAGATTAAATAAATAAAGGCTGATCCAATTTGAGGTTTCTATATTGGCAACACTGTAATTTTCACAGCTGTTAGTAATGGCGCGTGTTTCAAACGTCAAATGTTAGTTTGTAACAATACATTTACAAAATGAATCGCTTTGGATTCAACAAGATGGCGCAACTTGCCACACAGCGCGTGAAACGTTAGATGTTTTGCGAGAAACGCTAAATAATTCTCACAAAACATCTAACGTCGCATTATTTCACGTTACGGTGACGTCAACTGGTCGCCAGGATCGTGCGATTTAACGCCTTTTTTATGTGGGCTTTTCTTAATGTTACGTCTATACCAACACACCTGCAACGTTGGAGCACCGCAGTTATTGAACATTATCTCGAAAAAATCAACTGCTGCAGAAGGTCCAGAGGCGGTTATTTGCCTGACATAATTTTCCATAATTAATTAATAACACTAACTATTCGATTAAAGAAAACAATATTAAGATATTGTTACATTTTTTGAATAATAAAAAAAAAAGTTAGGAACCTCGAATTGGATCACCCTATAGTCATTCTCAGTTTACCTCATTTGAATCGACGAACTTATCAAGAAGTGTTTGGACTTCAAATGCCAATAAAATTCTGTTTGATCGCTGAATGACTGATTTGATGTTGAATTAGCATTAGTAAACAATTAATTAGAAAATAATTGTGTTGGTTTGACCTCTTCTCTTTTGGGTGGGTGAAAATGAATAGTTAAAATCGTGATTTTGTTTTTCTTGAATGAGTAATTTCGGTAATTATGAAAGGTAGCTTTAGAGAAACTTCTTCGTTAGAATGTATTTGATTTTTGCAATCGACAACTTTATATTTACCTACTGTTTTATCGTTTATGGGAACCAGCAGAAGCCTGAAAAGAATCCTGTTTTTGTAGGTGCTGAAAGATTAAGGGCTCAGACTGTGATCTGTGAGTTAGTGATTGCTAAAAATACGCGCGCAAAGAATAGGGTAGCCTAATTATTACGTAATAAACTACACAAAGATCATTACTGAAAGATTAATTATCTAACATTAAAAGGAAGAAAGAAAATTACATTTAGTTCGCCTTGTACGAATAAAAAATAAAATATGTCAAGCTTAATTAACATAAAGAGATCTAGATTAAAGCTAACAAACGACCTAGTAGATATTTGTGGCACAGAGACTGTCCAGGAAAAGCCACGGACACAATGAATGACCTAATAAAGGAGTTCATTTCATGCTAGTACTGGGAATTTGCATTGTTAATGCACCGTAATTATATTGGGACTTGTTAAAACTATATTATTTTAATTGAAGACAACACAAATACAATCATAAATTACATTCCATTCTTCTGACCATTATAGCTTATCTTGCAAAATGGATTGTCGGACTTCGAGGCAGCTTTATCTTGGCCAGTCGTCCTCAAACTTGTACCAGCATGAACGTTCCGAATACTATCAGACGGCAACTTGTTTGCAAGACATGTTCCACATGTTATTAGTTGAGAAACTTTGACTTCTAAGTCAGATAAGTAGGGAGGTTCGTGTATTTGCGTTTACCTCGCGAAGTTGTGATTTAAAATGTAGGATCAAGTTAGTTTCGTGAACTTTTGTTGTTCCTGATTTTAACATTTCTTTGGTGCCTTGTTTTTCAACAAAACTCTTGTAAGATACCTAGGTTTCTAAGGAAGAAAATGTTATAAGCTCGTACGGAGAAGGCTGTTAACAACTTAATACTGTTCTACCAATCTTCTACAAAGAAAAAGTACAGTATTTCTATCATAAACATACCCAATTAATATTATGGAGCCACGTTTCGTATCGTCAAGTGTTTTCGATTTTATCGGCTATCATAAAACTTGATGCGAAGTTCAAAATCAAAAAACGTTTCATACCAAGTCCCTTTACTATACTACCAAGTTTATCCTGTCAATTCCCTATTTTTAATAGGTTATTTTTGTAAAGTCTATAGCAACACAACAACGCTCACTATACTATTCTGCACAACATTCGCTAAGAAGACTGTGCCCATATCAGAAATCAATTTTGTTCTCGACTTGAACATTCCGTTATTACAGAGAGTCTCATTGAGTACTGAAAACAATTTATTCCATCGTTGATTCGACCTACATATTAAAGCTTTTAATTAAACCGCGGATACCAATGAATATTTAAATTTTGTTTCAATCACGATGTGTTTTCACGAGGGATTCCAACTTTTGGGTGTGATTGTAGGGTAGGAGAGCTTTTTAGTTCGATGGGTAGTTGGGATTTATTTCAGTGAATGGTCACTCGTCTATTAGGTTAAGAGCGTGGTAAGTCGAACTTAACTTAGTTTGTCATTGACGCGATTATGTGCGCTTGTTCTTGGTTGTTATTTAGTCACCATTTTTACTTTCTGGATATTATAAAGATAATTTTCAGCAGTGGACGTCTTTTGGCTGAAATGATGATGATGATATATTTTTTGCGTTCAGATTTTCTTTATAGACTTCCGTATCATCATGAATTGATTAGGTACTGACTAGGAGGGCGGTGACGTACCTACTTCTCTCATTAAAAAGTTAACTCAGAAAAAAAAACATACTCTAGGGTTAATATTATAGAAGTTCCTACTAAATTATGTTTTAATACAAACTTATCGATACTAGGAACTTTGAAGCACGTCAAAACAGAACAATAAACTTACTTTACAACATGAAACAGCACTGTATCCGATGTTTTCCGCCCGCTTACTTCAAGTTACCTAGATATTTGTTCGCTACTCGTTGCTTTTTGAATACAAAGTTATTGTGTTCTGACTTTGTAGAAATTCTGTGTTAAAATAGACGCGGCATCTAGAGATCACTAGCCAACTACGCATCAAAGACCAGACGTCACACAAATCCTGCATCGCGCAATTAGAGTTTAACGCGCAAACGACATATATAAGACATCAATCATTGGGCAGTTGCCCACCAGACACGACACCCGTCTGGTCGAAGGATCCTCTTTCTATAGAGGATGAGTGAACTTTACACCCTGTTCTTCATGCCTCTAAAATTTGAAAATTAAATAATTTGCTGTGTGTTTCTTACGTAGAAGAAGCCATCACCGCTTTTTGTGGTTGCAGGGAAAAGGGAAACAAAATGGATTCCATATTACACTTTGTTCAGTGATAAACTTCATAAGTAACACCGAAAGAACTAATTATACGAGTAGGTAATTAATAACCAGTTATTTGAAGGTATTTTCGGTTATGGACCATTACATTTTTTTGAATGACGCAGGAACTTTTTTGCTAAAAACATTTAAATGACTTAAAAAGGTATCCATAGAGATACAGAGGACAAAGTCTTTTGCTTTTGCACCTCAATTGTTTACGTCGAGCCAATGTAGTTTTAGTATGTAATAAATTGCAGATTGTAGATACTAAATTCATCAGATAATATCACTATAACAGTATCAGAGTTATTAACATTATTCATAACTAATAATACGGGTGTTACGACTTCAGTACCACATTATATTGGCTCCAGAGAGTGCCGTAGTAGTTTATGAGTGAAATATTGCCAAGAATAATTTGGCTCGTTTATTGTAAAGCACAATACAGGGTGAAATACATCGACGCACAAAAAGTTACCATCATGAATTCGGCACATGGTTGTAGCCGCCCTGCGTAATTTTTTTTGTTGGTAATTCAATTAAATAATCTGCCCTTTCTTACAAGAGTAAAAGCAATACCTGCACTATCAAAATGAAAATGAATGGAACAGCAGATTTGTTTACTAGTCGTAAGACGACGGATCATACCTAGTCGCACGTCATTGTGGGTCTTCATCACCCCTCCGGTGTTAAATTTTGACAAAAGGTCTTGAGGGGGATCTGGAATGTTCTAAAACAAAAAGTTCGAAAACATATTATAGGGTTTTATGTATAAACGTTGCTTTAAGTTAAGTTATGCTAAACATAAGTGTGTGTATGGATCAAAATGTTGGGCCACCAAACGGATGAATGAAAGGCATTGCATGCAGCTGAGATGAGAATGCTAAGAGGGATGTGTGGTGTTACACGAATGGATAGAGTAAGAAATGAGTACATAAGAGGAAGTCTGAAAGTGGCACCGGTGACCGAAAAGTTGTGCGGAAATCGGTTGTCATGGTATCGGCATGTGATGCGGAGGAATGAGGAAAATGTCGTGAAGAAAGTTTTGAGTATGAATGTCGATGGCTATAAGAGTAGGGGAAGAGCAAAAAACGATGAAAAAGAGAGAGAAGTATGGAAAAAAGGGCCATGTTGCGCCGACCCCAAATAAAATTGGGATAAGGGAAGGAGAATGATGATGATGATGACCTTTGAACGTCACTTAACTTGAAGCAATGTTTATAAATAAACCCTAATATGATAATAAAAAAAAAAGTAAAACGATAACCCAACGGCCGTTTTTGGTACGTAGTGGCTATTCGGTCATCGTGAAATACGCCCTGAGTCTTCCAAACTATCAGCTGATTACGAGTATACTGCCGCCATAAGGAAAAAAGACGCATCTAACATTTTTTTTTAAATTGAGTTACATACATATTCTAAATCAGTAAACAAAATGGCATCTACCAGTATTTTTATATTTCGCATAGATTAAACGGAACCCCATAAATGTTACTGTTAAATAAGACGTATCTGCAATATGAATCAAATATTACTAAACAGAAAAGACATTTCTGACGTACACTAAGTTGAAAAAACGCATTTTAGTAGAAGCGTCTTATTTATTTACAAAATATTTAATTTATCATAAATTGAAAAGGCACTTCTGCATGGTCATAAGAAGAAAAGACTGTTCTGCGTAGATGTGCCTTTTCCGCTTAGTATTACAAAAAATAGGCAGGCGCAAGTGGCAGTAGTGCCTTTTTTACTTAGTATTGCTAGTTGTGAGGGGTGAAGTGGGGCTCGCGGTTGGAATACTGCACTTCAGTTGCGTCCACAGACTACAATATATATTATAGGGGTTGCGTCCAGGAAGCCAGAGCGAACACGCGCGCGCGCGGCTCTCCGAGTTATAACTACGGAAAAATAGTAAGTCAAACTTCCTCGAATTATAATTGATGTATATTTAAGCAAGCACCCATGAGTAATTTAAGATTAAATAAATTGCAAACTTATCAGGTGACACTTATCAAATAAAGACATGCCTACTTTTATGTTAAAATATTAGAAAATTAAATATATCGGTTAGAAAACAACATCTTAATCTAGGAAAACGCTTTTTTCTCGAATTTGTTTACACCGTTGAGTACCAACTATCACAATGAAAAAGTTTGCAGTTTATACATTTAAACCTTGTTTCATTATTACCTTAATGAGTTTTGTAGGAAGTAAACATCTTTTTTGTTTTGTTTGAAAGGTGACTTAATCGGGAGTGTTCTTAGCTATGATTTAAAAAAATCTATTCAGCCGTTTGAAGATTATCAGGTCTTTTCTTATTGATGAATGGATTTTAGCATTTTCCACAGGTCTGATTGAATTTAAATTTGGTAATCTGTTACTTCAATGGTATTAGAATAACATAGTAACCTTGAACTGATGCTGCAGCATTACCTAGTATTTGGATACCCAACTCCTCAACAATTTACAGCAATGGTATCGTGTTTGGGCTCATTGGAATGGTCTCAATGAATAGGTTATAGATAAAATTATATATTTATCAGGGTCTGATGATAGAGAAGCAAAAAGAAAATCCGGATAAATTAGTAACTAACTTTACTGTGGGAAAAATACGTACAGCTGCGTAGTTTTAAGCGAGGCACGTGTCGATCGTATCGTATGTACTAGTAATACGTATATAAAGTTTAAAAAGCTGGAAATAAAAGTTAAATTTAAAATTTAAAAAACCCCCGACACAAAAGAAATCCTTTTAAAAGCTAAAAAATAAAATATACTGGCCCTTTAAGTTTAATATAATTTGTAGTTAATATTTTGTCGTTGCGTCGGGGGACGGCGAATGAAAAATTGAAAATATATTTTCTACAAATAGCATGCCGCGTCCCCGACGCGACGACAAAATATTAACTACAAATTATATTAAACTTAAAGGGCCAGTATATTTTATTTTTTAGCTTTTAAAAGGATTTCTTTTGTGTCGGGGATTTTTAAATTTTAAATTTAACTTTTGCCACTGTTAGGTTAGACGGAAGATATTTTCTATTTGGAGCATAACCCCGTGTGTAGTGGGTTAAGGAAGTTTGTATTTAGATAATATCTTTCAGTTTTTTATATTTCTTTCCTTTGCGCTGGTGATTTTTTTTTTAATTTTGTTTAATTTGTTTGTTTCAGTCTGACAAAATGCGACATAATCGAAGCTCAAAAATAATTTCGTTGGTGCCACCAACTAGTTCTTCCCAGGAGTCAAACCTGAATACTGATAATTATGAGCTGCCTTTATCTACTATTAATTAATAATAAGTATAAGTACAAACTTAGATAGTTTTTATTCTTAATTTTTGTTTCTAGAAGAGTTTAAAACTTTATGTTGAGACAGGTTTGTAATTGCTATTTTTGATATTCTTAAAAAATAAAAAAGTCTGATTCTCATACTGAGTGTTTTATTTAATACAAGATAATTATGATGTTAAAACATACTTCAGTTTAAATAGGGAGTTTAGGGGGGTTTAGAGTTGTTAGGGATCTAACAAAATTGTGCAAGTATTTTTGACGTGATAACGTCTTATAAATCGATGAACGCCGGCTGCACGCACGAAAAAGATAATTGAATATTACTAAATTGAAAAGCAGCAAATGGCTATTAACGTCTTTTTTATTTGGTTAACTAGAGCCTGGTAACACATTATCACTAAGTAGGAATGACGTTTAAAAATATACTAAGTTGAAAGGACGTTTCTAGCCAGAAGCGTCTTTTCATTGCAGTATCACGTATTTTCTTATATTTTTTTTACTAAAAAGAAAAAGAAAATGTTATATAATTAATATTTAGCATTTATTTTATTAAAATTTAAAATAATTTCTGATAGATCAAACTCTAATACACACTTTTGCACCACAAAATGATTACTTGGTGTATTTCCTTTCGCACAGCGCATTTTTTAGTTTTTTACATTCTTTATAATTTTTTTCTCCGTTTCGTACTTCATGTAGAAACGTCCTTTTTCCTTATGGCGGCAGTATAATATACGTGTGTAAGGAACATCGCCGCGGCATCAAAAAGGGCCTAAACAAGTGGCGATCGCTTTCAATGCGTTTCGTATTTCTACAAAGACTTTCAACAGGATTGAAATCAGCTTTTCGTTAGCTAATGTCAATCCAATACAATTTTTACTTTTCCATAATCGTTATCGCTGATAGAATCTCACATTGGAATTTCACTTTAGGTCCTCTAGTTGTTGTAAGCTACGGATAGTGCTGTCCACGAAGACGCGCCCCACTTCGCGATAAATTTCGCGCTTCGCGATAACTGTAAGCTGTACTTTAGCATTGCGGGAAAGTCCTAAAGGGTAACCGTGGTCTCTGGCAACGTACAGGCAACTGAAGGAACACGGGTGAGTTTTAGGCAGTAAGAATCTGACACGCCCTCCCGCTCCGCCCAGAGCGGGAAAAGTAATTTGATAATATCCCGTCCAAAAAAAAAACCTGTACTTCAGCACGGAGAAGAGCGAAGTGGTGCGAGTTTTCGAGGATGGTACAATCTATATGGAGTAGTCAAGTCAAGAGCTTATTGGCAGTTGACCTTTACATAATGTATATTAATGTATTTATTTTATGAAATGTATGTCATTGTATACCTATGCTGAGTTGATTCATTCAGATTAAAACACATTGAGCTTGGTTATTAATTGGTGAAATGTATAATGGATATTATATTTTGTTTATTGTGCTAACAGTGTGAGCTAACATCATCATCATTTGCCTAGCGTTTTCCCAACTATGTTGGGGTCGACTTCCAGTCTAACCGGATGTAGCTGAATACCAGTATTTTACATGGTGCGACTGCCTATCTGACCTCCACAACCCAGTAACTGGATAATACGATACCCCTTGGTAAGACTGGCTTTCAGAATTTTGGACTACGGACTATCCGACTACTGGCTTAACGGCTTTCCGAGGCACGGAGGGGTTTTGATATGTAATGGATGGTCACCCAGAGCAGTGGTGGCCCAGTGGTAACGGCCCCGACTTACAAATTCAAATCAAATCAAATCAAATTATTTATTTGCTAGAATGCAGGTATACAAATAAGGTCGTGAAGATTACGAGTTGTAGGTCGTGGGTTCGAACCCAAGCAGGCTTTACTTTGTGTAAATAATTTCATCACCACTGCTCTCAAAACGGTGAAAGAAAACATCGTGAGGAAACCGGCATGTCTTAGAACCGAAAAATTCGAAGACATGTGACATCTACCAACCCGCACTGGGCCCGCGTGGTACATTACGGCCCACTCCCTCTCACAGAGAGGAGGCCTGTGTCCCAGCAGTGGGAACATTAATATGCTGATGATGATGATGGATGGTCACCCATCCACGGAACGATCGCGACAAGCGTAACTTAACCATCGACCGACCCGTGCGGCTGTTACCTATTATTTAACCTCGAGCGTGTTAAGATATGCTGGTCAATTAAGGTGATGAAAGTATCTATTTGACATCTGTTCTGTGTTCTTGCAAATCACGAAAGCGTGTCATATGACTTTAGAAGTCACAGAAATAAGGTTTAAATTGCAATAATTGATACCCAAGATTACTGCCGTAGATATAAGCAGCTGCAATCGACAGCTCTGCGGGGTTTGCGCGCCGCGTTTAACTGTCATGTCTGAGTTTAAACGCTATTTCCTTGTTGTCGATATTGGTTGTGCTACGTTATAAATTAATTAGAAACCATAATATTTTTTATCCGGATGAGGCAACCGCATAGGTACCTATAAAAAAATTGGTAGCAAAAATAATCCTTTGTGCAACATGCAATGGTCTAAATATAAAGACAAACCGTAAAGATAAGAAACAAAAGATGTATTATTTTTAATAAGGCAACGGAATTAACGCAAATCCCAAAACATGAGACTAAAATAGTAATATTTTTTATTATAGCTCAACCCAAAATGGAGTCAGAATCGTTTTGTGTGAGTCAGAGTTTCCACGCCAAACCGATTGTCGGTACTTATTTATTTATTTAAACTTCTCGCACACAATGAAGTACAAAGGCGGACTTAATGCCTTAGGCATTCTCTACCAGTCAACCAAGGGTAGTGAAGAGATAAGATAGCAGGTGCTCTGATTGAGAGGAGATAACAGTAAAAAAAATATTAAAAAGATATCAAAATGCATTTTAAAATAGGCACACAAGTACATAATAAAGGTTATAAGCTTAAAATACACATACATACATATTAACTATAATATATACCTACATTATATATATACATATATAGGATACAAAGTCAAAGGAAAAGAGGTAATTGAGATGACTCTACTACTTTGTTTTGAAAATAACTCTGCAATTTCCGCTTAAATGCATACCGACTGGTGGTACTGCTCTCGTGCAATAATATTCAAAGCAAGCTTTAGCAAATATTGCGGTCAATTAGCTATAAACCGCTTCGCTCCAGCAGTAGGTACATGCATGTCATTTCTGCTCTAAGGTCCTCAGGGGAGCTGTAGAGAATAGTGTTTTGCAGATACGTGTACCCATCTGACTATCGGGAATCTTTTGTGCCTATATACATTTCATACTTATTTTGATAGTATAAATAGGAAATTGATTCGAGAAAAATTTAAAACAGAAATACAGAGGAAGCATATAAGATGTAAGGGATGAATATTATATACTGAACTTATTGGTGATTTTCTTTAGAAAGGTCAGGTGTGAAGAACTACCAAACGGTGTGCGTGTATGACCAGATGTATGAACGTAAACGAAACAAAAGGAGTATCTAAGGATCGTAGCAGGTGCCGTTCTGTAGTTTCTGCCTACCCATATAGATAGGAAGAAAGCGTGAGTTTATGTATGTGTGAAGTAGCGTTGGGCATACTTAACGTTTCTTGTTTTGAAACTTTGTTTTTAGAAGAACAGAAGCAGTCTTCCCATCTTGGGTTCCTATCAAAACAGGCTATCCTTCTAACCCACTAGGTTACTACACATCCAACCCCCCCCCCCCCCACCTCCCTACTAGGTACTATCCTAATATATCATCATCTACCTATCCTTTGGACTCTCGGCATCGGACCTCCACAACCGAGGTACTGGGTAACCCGATAGACCTTGGTGAGACTGGTTGTCAGACTTTCGGGATTCGGACTGCCCGTAACGACTTTCAAAGCACGCAAAAACGGATGAACGGAGGGCACACAGATAGTATTATAAACTGGATTAATCTAAAGGATATTCTGGGTGTTTTCTCGTGGACCTACTTTTTTGTCCTACCAGTAGGTCCACGAGGGTATGTTATTTCTGTTGGTCCTACTGAACTGTTGAAACCAATGAACCTCTGTATAAAGAATTTTAGGAGTCACTAGGTGTGACTAGGTGGCTTGCAGGCGTTTCTTCGCCGGAGAACGGTCTGCTCAAGACAAATGACAAGTTATTTGCTGTGTCAAAGCAGTGCTGTTATGAGTGTTTCATATTGCGTGGACCTCCCTTTTAGTGCATACCTCCTTAAAAGAATATCAATGATGCTAATATAATATTAATAAGTTAAAATATTAATGAAATATTAAGTTTGTTCTTTTATTTTATAATAAAGCAATATTGTAATTTTTCTTTGTATTATTTTCAATGAAAGCAGTAGGACAACTGAAACCACACCTAGTCTAATTTCTGTACACAGTAGGTTCATGTTGGTTTCAACAGTTCAGTAGGACCAACAGAAATAACATACCCTCGTGGACCTACTGGTAGGACAAAAAAGTAGGTCCACGAGAAAACACCCCGTATACTGAACAAGTTTTTATTTTGGAGAAGGATTTTCAACTAGAGACACATTACCATTATGTAATGAGTTGCTTAAAAAATCCTTAATAAAAATATATCACAATATCGTAGAAACACCTTATATCAGAGAATTTAATAACAGCAAATACGGACACCAATCACTGTAGATGTCGGTTTCCCAGCCAACAAAGTGTGTTGCAATATCCACATGGTCGCATTACAACTGGCGCGTCACGTCCGGTGAGAGACAACATGGCCGCTATCTGGCTTCCGGTTTCGCTTCAACGCTCCTCTTTGACGGATTTATACGAGTGGTCGACGCGTAAAATTGTTTTTTAATCTGTCTGAGTAGAAAATATTTGTTGAGGGGATAAAAAGGTTTGTGTAGGTTGGAAACCCTGTTTGAGAATAAAAATAAATGTGTGTGGTTTGAATTTGAGGCGGAATAATTGCCTAACTTACCACAATGGGTGCCTTATAATAATGCCTTTCATATTGACAGTTCCACAATCAATTTCGTTAACTGCGTTGTAGACCAGACAAATTTTTCAAATATTTATGACGTAATGCATTAGCAATTTCCATCAAAATCTTTCGGAGTGTTATTGAAAGTGCGTGCGCAATTAGGGTGCAGCTTGCGCTCGAGCTACTGCATCAATAACAAAGAGAAACTACACAACACACCTTTTTTGTATTTCGTACTTTTATAAAATGAGTTTTCCTGTCAGTGGTTACCCACAAAATCAAAGTGGAAAATATCAAGTATTTTCCCGATCGTCGACGTACCATTTACCATTTAAATCGCCAATGCGTTGAATTATTCGCCAATACAAATACCTATTTAAATATTTTATAAATATATTCAAATGGACACATAATTTAGTACTAAAATAACCCGTAGCATATAAAGGGAAGGACGAGTAATCGAATCACTAAATCTAATCAACCCTCGAGGGCAGATAAACTACCAGCAACTTTATCTAATAAAGGGAAGGTATACTAATAAAATAATTAAGGCAAACAATTAAACGATCGATTCCAGATTCAGGGAAATAGTGAATCGTCTAAGTTACAAGATTAATTGCAATCAAGGGACAACTTGAGAACATTTTGTCTTAAAGTCGGACGACTAATTTATTTTTTTATTCATCCGTTTAGCGGACGACTAGACACTTCGAAATTTATTTTGCGTAACAAACTTTTGATATTGTCTATAATTGTCATTTATACAATGTGGAGAATACCATACAACAAAAAATTTAAATACTGGCACTACTAATGCATAAGAGTATTTTGGAACTGTCAAATAAATCCTAGCTTCGAAATAAAAAAATGAATTTTTCAAACAAATTAAATGTAATGTATGCCGTCCACCCTAAGCCTATAAATTCCGTTTATCCAACTAAGCCTTGGGTGAATTCTCGGGCATACATTTCAGAATATCCACCTTGGGGTGGATTTTTGGGGTGGATAAACGGAATACCCCGAGCCGACTATGGATTTTGCCGAGCTATAACGACTAAACTATTGAATATATTCAATTGAATTTTTGTATACAGAATGAGAACGTCATTATGGACACGCCGTTTAATTTTTTGTTGTATTGTCGTCTCCACCTTGTATAAAAATAAAATAACTCACTACAATCCTACTTTCCTATTCCTACTATCCTATTTCCTATCCTACTTCCTACTATCCTATAAATGTGAACTTTTGTATGTTTGGATGTTTGTTACTCAATCATGCAAAAACGGCTGAACGAATTTCGAATTTTGGCACACAGATAGTTTATAACCTGGATTAACATACAAGGATACATAGGATACTTTGTATCCCGGTAGTACGTTCCCGTTCCGACCTCCACTCGGGCGAAGCCGTAGGTGAAAGCTAGAGTATTATTACTATTCTCTCGTATATCGACAATTCGACACCGATTAGGTATATGGATAAGAATAGCTCATACGATGGTTATAATACAAATTCGTCAGTGTTGGAGGAGCTCGTGGCTGAGTAATAACAGCCGCACGGGTCTATCCATCAGGTTAATCTACGCTTGCTTGGGTTGGTCCGTACATGGGTGATCATCTTTACATTCTGAGACTCCTCCGTGCCTCGGAAAGCACGTTAAGCTGTTGGTCCGGCTGTCACTCGTGGATCTTTGACAGTCGTTACGGGTCATCAAAAGCCCGAAAGTTTGACAACCACCCTTACCAAAGAGTATCATATTGTCCAGTTACTGAAACGTGAGAGCGAAAGGAAAGGCGCTCAGGCGGAAAAAAGCGTACGCCAAATTAAAAGATCGCGAAATGCGACAAAGCTGATCTGCTTGTTACAGGCGCGCCGACGGCGAGGTCGACTCATCGTGTTGTGTGGTGTACAAGCCCCTTTGGGGAGAGTTGCTACTAGGGACACATATGGCTTTTGTAAGGGATCAAGAAGCGCCTGCGGACTGCAAAGATTGCCAAGGGCGCTATGTCCGCAGCCGCCCCGCGATTCGGCCCGTATAACGGTATCCGTTGGAAGGGCCATGGGAAGGTTGGAGGGAGTGTCTAGTTACTGAGTTGTGGAGGTCAGATAGGCAGTCGCTCATGTAAAATACTGGTATTCAGCTGCATCCTGTTAGACTGGATGCCAACCCCATCATAGTTGGGAAAAGGCGAGGCAGATTGATAGTCAATAAGGTGTTAGCGTGCCAGCCAGTCAGGTTAAGGCGGACGCACGCCAGTCGTGGTGGCTATACTCGTATTAGTTGGTATAGATAGATTAAATGTAAAAATTCTTAGAAAATCTTTTAAGATCCATTTGCAAGGGTTGACAATACGTCGTAAACTATGAACGCACGAACCGTCAAATAAAAAAAGACAGCTATTACGAAGAACCCACGATATCAGCAAAGACCTGACGCAAAGAGATAAGACAATACTTTGTATGAAGCGAATATTCCCCGCAGTAACTCCTAGAGCCTCAAGCAAGACATTCGAGTGGTTTTATGTCCCAAAGATGGCGTCAACGTAATGTCATTAAATTATAGCGGCGTCTGCACAGTGGCGGAATTGCATGTTTTGGCTTTACTGCCCTCTGATCATAATTGGAAGATTTCGATTAGAATGTATATTGGTGATTCTTGTTGTAGTCTTCAGTTTCTTCTTACTTACGCTCGAATGAAGTGTAAAATGTCTCCCGGCAAGTCTAACTTTGACTTAAAAAGCAGTTGGAGATTGTACCGCGAATTTAAAGAGTCATTCTCTATCCATTACAGGTCTGCAATAGGTGATTTGTTCTAAATTTTTGTCACGAAAGCAGACTATATAAATACCAACATCTACTATATCAAAACCTCAGATTATTTCTAAAAATCTATTACGAGGAAATGGTTCATTCTAAAGATTTAAATCGTTCCCATTTTCTTTTGCGTTAAGAAATTGATACTGCTATTTCTTTAAAGCAAATTCTGAAAGTGTTTCCTGAACACGTAGACACCCAGCTCCACAGATTCTTACACGTTTCAAGTTAAAATTGACAAGAACAATTCACACAATCAAAAACTACGACTATCACCAAAAAACTATTTAAAAAAGAAACTTCGACAGCCAATTAGAGCAGCGGAAAAACTTGTGCTCTCCGCCAATAACAAACAATGGACCTACTATAACGGTCCGCACACACCCGCTATCTATTGCGTACCCAACTTTGTGAAGCAATTAACACCATCCTGTATAGTTTCTATCGTGGCCATTTTGTACCTACGGAAACTTTTGTGTGTAGGTAGGTCACAAAGATGGGTAGAGTTTTAATTATATTTATACTTGGTTGAAGTTGGTTGTATGGAGCTAGTGCAAATAAAGGCACCATGACACTTTAAAATATTAATTATAAGCAACATTTCGCATACTGCCTCGTTGGTCTAGTGGTCGCAAACGCTACTGCTGAGAATGAGGTCCTGGGTTCGATTCCCGGGTCGGCCAAAGTTATATTGGGTTTTACCAACAGAAAGGACAGTGGGCAAAAATGTATAAGCGGCACACCCACGTCCGCCACAGTTGAAACTACTGTAGTTTTGAAGACATAGCGTAGTATACGCGTAGTAGCATATGAGTGGAGCATGGTCAATAAACTCTTTTTTAATACGAGTAAGTGTTACGTCATGACGTACAGTCGAAAACGTCAACCACTCCACTATAACTACAGATTAGGTAGTGAAGAAAAAAGTCGTGTCACCAAAATAAAGGACCTGGGTGTGACACTGGTCTGACATTTAGAGATCATGTCTCCACTCTAGCCAAGGAATCTTTTAGGCGTTTGGGTTTTGTTTTGCGAAATTCCCGTGATTTTCACAACCCAAATGTAATTAAACTTCTCTACAACACTTTGGTTCGTAGTAAACTTGAGGCTGGTGCCTGTATCTGGCATCCCTATACAGCGACTCATACATTAACGCTGGAAAAGGTACAGAAAACTTTCCTGAGATTTCTGTATAAAAAGACGTTTCATTTCTTCCCTTTCATGTACCCTACTAATTACCTTCTAGGAGTTTTGGGCTTCAATTCGTTGGAGGTTAGACGAGGCTTTCTACAGCTCACAGTAGCCTGCAAAACTCTTAGAGGACGCATCGACAGTCCCGAACTCCACGATCTTTTCTGTCGGCTATTTGTTCCCGATAAATACATCGGACATCGCCAAAGCCGTCGGCGCAATCTGTTTGCGCCGCCGTTAACTAAAACTGTCGCCAGAGCTGAGTCCCCTGTGTGTCGTACCTTGAGGATGCTTAACGCCCTCCTGACCAACTATCCTGACCTGTGATCTGTTTGCTGATGAATGGAGTAGAATAATGCGTGTATGTCTGATGTTTTGCGAGAGCAAGTATGCAAGGTTGTCCTCTATTATATGTTAGTTTTAGAAAAGTTTTTGTTACCCATTCAATCTCTATGTTAATTAATGTAATTGGTGTTACCGTTTTAATTAACAATAAATAAATAACAATAAATAAATAACAATAGCTTCTCCCTCTGCTCAGGCCGAAGTGCATCAAAATCTGTCCCGGGGTTCTTCAGTTCCGACAATGTTAGGTTTGGCAAAATACTATAGTATTTTGCCCACTATCCTTTCTCAGTAGCAGCCCGGAGTCTAGATTAATTCTCGTTTGATGGCAATAGGCTAGCCCCCTTTTACAAGGGACTTAAAACACGTGTACTACAGGTACACCTCTACACAACTCTTCTGGGACACAAAGCGTGATTTTATGACTTACTAGTTACTTCGAATACTGAAGATGGACCGCTGACCTCTAAGTAAGACAGTGTGGATGGGGAAAGCGGAGAATCTGGTGCGAATGACGCAACTTGGAATAGCCTGTAGTAAGTCTAGCAGTAGACTGCGATATCCTGAGTTGATTACATCGACAAGCTCCTGTATGTTGCTTAGTAGCAACATGACGAAAGTTGCGGGCAAAAGCTAGTGGTTTTGCCCGCAACTTCCTCCGCGAGCCAAAGTGAAGATTAATTATTTTTTTTGTCCATCACTAGGATTATTGAAAAATATTGGACACATTTTTTATATTTTTCAACGTAATCTAAAGATAACGGCAATACATTGAGTTAAAATATGCCATGACGTCACGAGTATGTAGATTTTATACTTACTTGTTACGTAGCGACCCTCACTCCCCAACTTTAATGCGTTTTATCTACTTAAGTATTTTTTTATTAATATGATAAAGCAATATATATAATATAAGAATTTTTCTAATCGAACTTGTTGTTCCCCTACATAATAAACAAACAAACAACCAAATTGGTTGTTTATTGACCCAACCCAACTCTTATCTCTCCTCTCTATTTTTACCTTTATTTTTCTTCTCGCTCTTTTTATTTTTATTTTATTTCTTTCTCTTTAATATCAGTATAGATATTGGATGTTATCTATAGGTAGCAGCACAACCTCTATCCATCATGCCGGCCAAAATATTATTGGGTTACAGGACCCCGATTTTATTTTATGGTTTCCGTCCCTAGACACCAACTGTTTGTCTGTAAACCTATGAATAATACCTACAACATTTTGCTTGGATAAGAAAATTGAAAAGCTGCCTCGATGTGGCAGACGTAAAATAGTTACGATTATGATAACAATATTGTGTGGCTCTCGTGTCGCATGTTAGATTATATTGTATCCAATGGTTAGGGTGGACCAAGGTTTAGAAGGTAGCGATTTATTACATTTTGATAGTATCCTTTCACAAAAAAAAAATCTGTTTAGAAAGTGAACCGCAAATCAGACACATATTTTCCAACAATTCTAATTCATTCACGAACGGTAATGGTACGAAAATATTATTATAAAGCTTTTTCTTTGAGAAATTGAAGTTGATTCGGGTCGGATTCCCATATATGATATTATAATATTATTATTAAATCCCTACGGCATGTATCTTAATTAAAGCCCAAAAAAAAAAAGCTTCGTGGAGAATTTGCTGTCCAGATTAATGTGCCTTTTAGATTAAACTTCTTAAAAAGGCTCAGTCATGTCTAGACAATATACTAAATTAATTTAAGGTTAAATAAAATAAAAAAATGAGTGACCCTTACAGTACTTAGTCACATAATTATGATGTGTAACATCTGATATCTGACCTTGGTAATAAGCAACATTAAAGGGGCCTCGTCAAGGTCGTTTCTGACGCCAAACTCTAGCACCGCGCGCGCTCATTGGTCAAATCTAATAGCGCGCGCTTTCCCGGCTTCCTGTGACACACTTCCGTCCCTTCATGAAATCACTTCCACAGATAGCAAGAAAGCGAGAGAAAAATGTTACACTTCAAAAATGAGAAGACGTGGTAAGAAATTATGCATAGAAGAATATTAAAAAATATTTGGAAGAATAATCTTCCAGTTAGCAAGGAAGCCGAGTGATAATCAACCTCATTTTCTCATCTAAAATACATTTTAAAGACGCTCGAATATAAAGTCAATGTAATGATAAGTCACAAACGCTTCGCCCACGACCATCATAAAAGTCTCAATGACTGCCTCAGTAGACTTTAAAAGCCGTAAATTACGACTTACGAGCGGAGATAACGCCTTTATTACTTTGTATTTCTTTTTTGCTTTCATTACTAAATCCTTGGAAATTACATTGTTTAGGGATATTTTTAGAATAAAATGATGACATGTATGGCAGTAACTTTTTGTGGAACATTAAAATAACTGACAAAATAACGTTTTATAATTTGAAGCTATGTCTAAAACTCTTCCACTTAATATTTTTCAGGAAATTGGCTAATATATAAGCCATAATCTTTGTTATTTCAATTTCCGGTTTTTCTTAAAAAGGATTTTCAAAATCCCAAATATTCGCAGATATCTTGCATCAACCTCTTATTTTGAGGGCTATTTATTCATCAATTCCTCGTAATATCGATCTCAATTTACCCAGGACCATAGACTAATTCAGAAATAATTATTGCCCGCTAAAAACTCTTCACTTGCGCCAAAACAAAATATTTGTATTCTGTAACTTCTGCTTCCCGGGCAATAACAAAGTGAAAGTCTGAATATTGACTGGCGTGAAATTGTCTCCGCTGAAATTGATGCCTAGCAGTTATCACTTTCGTAAAAAAAAAAATACAACTTCACTTTTTCATTAAAAAGAAACTACTCAGAAACTACTTAGAAACTACTCAAAGAATTAGTAAAGGCAGACGCCATTTAAAATGACCTTACAACTTTCCTTATCATCATCTGCCTAGCCTTTTCCCATCTATGTTAGGGTCAGCTTCCAGTCTAACCGGATGCAGCTGAATACCAGTATTTTACATGGAGCAACTGCCGATCTGACCCCAACACCCAGTACCCAGTACCCAGTTACCATGATAGCCCTTGGTGTGACTGATTGTCGAACTTTCAGACTTCTGACTACGCGTAACTGATACCAAACATTTACAAATGACGGCCGGGACCCACGGCTAAAGTTGTATAAACTTTACTTATTTAAACTTTAAATCGCATTTAAAAATTCCATTAATACAATTGGTAAACAAACGATCGGTTCCCAGGCATCTGCTCGAGAATGCCAATTTCACTAGATAGTTACTACGGTTTCAACAGTTTCCAAGAACTCAGCATACTTACAAACTTACAGTTTTAAAGATTGCAGCACTTCGCACGCAGGTAAATAGCTCGGGGATCCAACAACCAGCTTGGCAACTGTTACTAAGTTGGAAGTTGTTGGGAAAAAGTCGTCTAAGCTAAAAACTTATAACTTGTTAAGGCAATGAGAATAAGGTCGCAGTTGCTTCGTTCTAAGTGCTAATTCCATGTTCCATTTTGTTTGTTCTGTTTTACTATTCGCGCGAGTGTTTAGTGATTCAAAACAGCTACTCGACTAACTTCTTTATTGATTACAAATTTGAGCATTAGCATTTTGATCTACCACCATTAAGGCCTGAAGTGCATGATGTCAGTTAGAAAAATGATGCAAGTTCCATTGTAGAGTTCTAAGCTGTACATGTTTTGCAAACGTGGTATACGTAATCCTCACCAAGACACCTTTATATCTCTGGAACCTCTTAATGACTATTTTCGAGATTTGGCATAGCGTTACGACTATTTATTGACTATTTTTTGGAATTGAAACCAAGTCGATACTCCCAGCCGTTTGCTTGCACTGAGGTGATCATTGTGTGGAGACGTTCATCCCACAATCCTCACCAACTTATAGCTATAACTTCGGAATCTTAATGCGACTATTTTTTTAACTTTGGTGACTATTTATGACTATTTCTTGACTATTTTTTGGCGTTCTCAAAATTGAATTTCATGAAGTTTTCAAAAATGAGGATTGTGTGGTGAAGGACACAAATGTGCTTCATTTTATCACTATAAATCATATAAAACAGCGAGTACGATTACTACTACGCAGTGACTAACATTAAAGAAAGGAATCGTCAACAATTTATACGTCTCTACACGTTTCAACCTGCTATCTAATTACGCAACACATTTTCGTAAACGATTCCGACCAATCTGTTTCATTTTGACAGTTCAACAACATTCATTGCATTATTTACGATATTGAGCAGATGTTTTTACGAACTTATGAAGCAATGGATTAGCAATCTGTTTCAATTTTATTTAAATTTCGATTGATCGTGTATTTCGTAATTATAGGGTACTGAATAACATCCTCAACAGTAACAACTCAGTAAAGGTAACCGTACAAGTTTATGCCTAAGACTTGTTGTACGGTACATAAATGATATTTATAACATAAGAACATGCCTGTTTACATAAGTACACCCACATTTACATAAGTACACCCACATTTCGCCAGTTATGTTTATGTCCCATGTAATAGGGGGCAAAATTGTCACCAACCGGGCAGTGCCGGGCACAAATCCAGACTACGGTCTGCTACTGAGAAATTTCTGATAAAAAATCCCAATAACTCTTTGCCCGAACTGGGAATAGAACCCAGGCACAGATAATATAATACTACGTACAGATACCCAATCCCATACAAAGAAATGAGACCTCCCTAGTCGGGCTATTGACTGGCTAAATGTACTACAGTTGGGATCCCTTCTTTTCGCATAATGTTCTTTGTCCTAATATACTTCGGCATAACGATTTTGGCACAATTTGTTTTGGCATAATAATACTTCGGCATAATTTTTTTAGGCATACATTTTATGTTGGCATAATCATCTTAAAGACTAATTTGTTTTGGCATAAATTTGATTCGCATAACGTTAGTAGGCCTAATGACTATTAGCATAATAATATTTAGGCATATCTTATTTGTTTAGATTAGGATTAGGTTACGTTAGAACTGTGACCAACTGCGCGCGAGCCGAGCGAGCGAAGCGAGCGGTGCCGCGGCAGCGGCCGGCGAGCGGGGTGTGTAACGTTTCATATAATAACAAAAGTTCTAATGATCATATGACCTAATTTCATCTAACATAATTTTTATTTAATATAACGATCAAATGATATAATGAATTATTGATATAATTTCTTTTTACCTAATTTCATATGGTATAATGAACAGTTTATATAATGCACATTTGAAATAATATTCAATTAATATAATATTCAGTTGCTATAATATTCAAAATCCATAAGTAACGTTTAATATAATTTGGAAATATCAACTTTTATTTTTGCAAAAACTGATTACATTTTAACCGCCTGCCACTTTCGTGCTAGCAAAAACAAGTGGTGCTTGTTTTTGCTAGCACGTAAATGGCTGGCGTTCTTATCGTATTATTAGTTTGTTTTTATGAGGGTGGACGGATATTTTGCACGACTCGTAATGCTTCGCATTAGAGTGTGCTCTACGATCGAAAAATATTTTTTGCCCCATTTCTGCAACTGTTTTTATTTTATTTTTTATTCTGTCATACAGGTAAAATATTCTACTATTGTGTTCTTGTCGTGTCGTGTCTTACTATTGTGATCACACTATTAGTTCTGCCTATTAGTAAAGCTAAAAAATTCTATGATATGGCGACAACATAATTATACACCGGCTTGTAGTTAATAGGTTGAATCTGTTCCAAAACCGAGTCGGGGCACCCCGACTTTACGTAGTCTTTTGGCTCCTACCCCTAGAGTGTATATAAAAACCGGAGGCGCGGAGGGAGAGCAACCCCCGCCCGCTGTAACAAAGCATAGGCACCCGTGCGAGCCGTAGCGGCTGAGGCTGGTCGCCGGAGGCGACCAGCAAGCCGAAGCTGCGGAGGTGAGCATGGGTGCCTATCCTTTGTTACGTAAGGGCGAAGGGGTTGCACTTCCCGCAGCGCCGGAGACGATGCAGAAGCAGTAGGATGTTATTGGGCACTCTAAGCCACCTTACGTTCCATCGGCTCACTTCGTTCACCTCGTCACTTCAGGTGGCTTAGATTGCCCAATAACATATATGAAATCCATTCTATTCCACCTGATGAACAGAAGGTGGAGTACGAATTTTTGCATAGTGCAGTAAAACAGGTGGCTTAGATTGCCCAATAACATATATGAAATCCATTCTATTCCACCTGATGAACGGAAGGTGGAGTACGAATTTTTACATAGTGCAGTAAAACTGGTGGCTTAGATTGCCCAATAACATATATGAAATCCATTCTATTCCACCTGATGAACGGAAGGTGGAGTACGAATTTTTGCATAGTGCAGTAAAACAGGTGGCTTAGATTGCCCAATAACATATATGAAATCCATTCTATTCCACCTGATGAACGGAAGGTGGAGTACGAATTTTTGCATAGTGCAGTAAAACAGGTGGCTTAGATTGCCCAATAACATATATGAAATCCATTCTATTCCACCTGATGAACGGAAGGTGGAGTACGAATTTTTGCATAGTGCAGTAAAATAATGGTTCGGCGCCTATTCCACTATTTTAATATTTTTCAGTGCATGGTTTGACCGCTACTCCACTTTTAGAATCTCGTTTTGATGCGAACGGAAAGTCGTCTAGAATGGCTAATAACATAAATGGATCTTCAAAGTTTATGGATCGACAAAGTTTGTGGTTTTAGTGTTACTCCACTTTTTGAATTTCATTTTGTTGCGAACGGAAAGTGGTTTAGAATCCCAATACTATAAATGGATCTACACAGTTTGTGGTTTTAGCGATACTCCACTTTTAGAATCTCGTTTTGGTACGAACGGAAAGTCGTCTAGAATGCATAATAACATAAATGGATCTACAAAGTTTGTGGTTCGGGCGCTACTCCACTTTTACAATCTCGTTTTGGTGCGAACATAAATGGATCTACAAATTTTGTTGTTCGGGCGCTACTCCACTTTTAGAATCTCGTTTTGATGCGAACGGAAAGTCGTATAGAATGGCTAATAACATAAATGGATCTACAAAGTTTGTGGTTCGGGCGCTACTCCACTTTTAGAATCTCGTTTTGATGCGAACGGAAAGTCGTCTAGAATGCTTAATAACATAAATGAATCTAAAAAGTTTGCGGTTTGTGCGCTACTCTACTATTTGAACTTTATTACATGTTAACAAACAAGGGCGCTCGCTGTTTAAACCGCTATCCTAAAATTCAGGACAGATTGTCTCATGTCTCTTCACAAAGCAAGAAATAGGCTGCACCTACAGGCACATGCACATTCTATTTTTGTGACCCAGATTGGACACCAAGGACATCTGAACTTTAGGCTACCGTAAACATTAAACTAAAATTAAAATTTGGGTCAGATTGACTCATATCTCTTCACAGAACAAGAAATAGCGTACACCTGCAGGCACACGCTCATTCTATTTCTATGACCCCAGATTGGGCACCAAGGATATCCAAATTTATTCATACACATTAACAAACAAGGGCGTTCGCTGTTTAAACCGCTATCCTAAAATTCAGGACAGATTGTCTCATGTCTCTTCACAAAGCAAAAAATAGGCTGCACCTACAGGCACATGCACATTCTATTTCTGTGACCCAGATTGGGCACCAAGGACATCTGAACTCTAGGTTACCGTAAACATTAAACTAAAATTTGGATCAGATTAACTCATATCTCTTCACAGAGCAAGAAATAGCATGCACTTACAAGTACACGCTCATTCTATTTCCATGACCCCAGATTGGGCACCAAGGATATCCAGAAGGATTAGTCAGCCTAGACACTGCGTTATCGTGTCTAGCTGCTTCCAGGATGCGCCACGAGGAGGCTCCTTTCATGCACCCCGCTAACCTAAACTTCAGGACAGTTGGTCTCATGTCTCTCCACAAAATTAGAGATAGTGCACAATTACACATCACTCCGTTTTCTGTGACCAGATTGGCTCGAGGACATCTGAACGTTAGGCTATCGATTACAATAAACTAAAATTTAGGTCAGATTGACTCATATCTCTTCACAGAGCAAGAAATAGCGTGCACTTGCAGGCACACGCTCATTCTATTTCTATGACCCCAGATTGGGCACCAAGGACATCTGAACTTTAGTCTACCATAACCATTAAACTAAAATTAAAATTTGGGTCAGATTGACTCATATCTCTTCACAGAGCAAGAAATAGCATGCACCTGCAGGCACACACTCATTCTATTTCTATGGCCTCAGATTGGGCACCAAGGATATCCAAATTTTTATTTAATTTATTCATACACTACTTTACACGTTAACAAACAAGGGCGCTCGCTGTTTAAACCGCTATCCTAAAATTCAGGACAGATTGTCTCATGTTTCTTCACAAAGCAAGAAATAGGCTGCACCTACAGGCACAAGCACATTCTATTTCTGTGACCCAGATTGGGCACCAAGAACATCTGAACTCTAGGTTACCGTAAACATTAAACCAAATTTGGGTCAGATTGACTCATATCTCTTCACAGAGCAAGAAATAGCATGCACTTACAGGTACACGCTCATTCTATTTCCATGACCCTAGATTGGGCACCAAGGATATCCAAATATTAATTTAATTTATTCATACAGCTAACACTACTTTATACGTTAACGTACAAATAATGTATTGAGTAGGTCTCTCACTCCCTTTTTATATATTGTGCTCATGTCCGAGCATTCTGCTGGTTTCGCATGTTTTTACACGTGGAAACATATCAGGTAGCCGTCGTTTATGTATAAATGTTCATTTATAATATCAAAGACAGCAAAATTGTAATAAGCATTAATTTGCTTATTCGAACTTTATTGTCACATGTTTTTACACGTGGAAACATATCAGGTAGTCCTCGTGTATGTATAAATGTTCATTTACAATATCAAAGACCGCAAAATTGCATTATGCATTAATTTGCTTATTCGAACTTTATTGTAATGTAAGACGATCGTTGTACATGTTGTAGTCGATAATTAAAAATTGAATTTGAGGGATCTTCCTATAATCATCTTCATCAACCGAGGTGTTCAAGAACCATATCAATTCCGTTAACTTGTTATAAATGAGCGATTCTTTCCTTATCATAATTTTACAAATTTTTGTAATAAGCTGGTTTTAGTCTAAGAATTCTTTAAAAAAGGCGATTCCTAAATGTCATTGTTGAATTTAGGAACCGACTTTCTGTATATGAAATACTTTATAAAGTTTGTTAGTTTTAGCAGTTTTATGATTTTACACCAGCTTTGAGTTTAACTGCAGCAAAATTGCATCGTGCATTAATTTGCTTATTCGAACTTTATAGTATTGTAAGACGATCGCCGCACATGTTGTAGACCGTAATTAAAATTTGAATTTGAAGGATCTTCCTATAATCATCTTCATCAAACGAGGTGTTCAAGAACCATATCAATTCCGTTAACTTGTTATAAATGAGTGATTCTTTCCTTGACATAACTTTACTCATTTTTGTAATAAGCTGGTTGTAGTCTTTAGAAAGGTGATCCATTAATGTCATTGCTGAATTTAGAAACCGACTTCCTTTGCATGAAATGCTTATTCAGACTTATAGTATTGTAAGACCATCGTCGTACATGTTGTAGACCGTAATTCAAATTTGAGTTTAAAGGATCTCCCTCTAATCATCTTCATCAAACTGGGGAGGTGTTCTTAAATAAGAACGATACCAATTCCGTTAATTTATTATAAATAAGTGATTTAATCCGTAGCATAACTTTAGGCATTTTCTGTGATACGCTGGTTTTAGTCTAGGAATTCTTTCAAAAGGTGATCCATTAATGTCGTTGTTGAATTTAGAAACCGACTTCCTTTTCATGAATTGTTTTATAAAGTTTGTTAGTTTTAGTAGTTTGATGATTTAACCCTAGCTTTGAGTTTAACCGCAACATAAAATTAGCTAAGTTTTAAATGTGAATTTGTGCACGTGGATTATTCTGCATAAACATAAACACACACACCTACTTTAAAAATAAAATATGTTTTGCAGTAATTCTAAACGACAGTTAGGTATTGGTGCGGTTTTACTTGTCGGCGAGGGAAAAACGATAATTTCATATTTCAATTTTCACTATAAAAATGCAGTTTTGCAGTAACGGTATGCAATTATATGTGTGCCGACAAGCATGAACTTTTTTAGTTCAATAATTGTACCTTATCTTCATTCCATTACATAATTGATTCTTCTTTACGTATTGATTAGAGTTGATTTGCGAGTTTCCTATCGATCAACCCAAAAATGGTTATAAACGGTTAAGAAAGTTATATTAATCGAGTTCTTCTTCAAATCGTTTTAACAACGTTCCTTCCGAACGTAATTGGAATAAATCGTATCTTAGGTTTTTCAGACGAAACCGTTTCGAAAATATATCGCTATCCGAGCCCTGCTTTTATAGAAATTAAAGTTTAAGAGCGAAGTTGCCTCCACTCCTAAAGAGGATCGGTGGAAGAATTCATTTTGTACTTAAAGTGCAACTTAAGACGTAGATATGAGATAAGATGTAGATGACACCTGTAACACAGGTTTTTCCTAGCATAGGGTCATTGATCAATATTTTGTACCAGGCTATTTCCACGTGTAATCAAGTATCATCCTGTATGTATACAAAAGTTCATTTTAGCCGTTGGATGATTTTATATCAATTTAAGTTTACTGTAAAACATCTATGAACTTACTTTTTGAAACGGGTTCGTTTACATATTTTGTTCTGCAACAAATAAAAAAAAATGTTTTAAGGATATTTTACTTTCGGTTCATCTTAACTTGCAGATTTTTTTATTATTTCAGATTGATTTATGTTGTCATGCAGAGTTTTATAATACGGTTTATTAAACAAACATACATTCTTTATTATAATACCTATTGTATATAAGTATTATTATTATAAGTAACAGCCTGGTATCGGTTACGTCTTTGTCAGCGAGCATTAAGACGGCGGCGACCGTTGAATTGTCCATACAAACGTAATACATAAATCATTTGCAATTTGAGCATATTTCCATCATAATATGTTAATATTTGGATTTAGATAGTATTTATCTAGGCTTGTACATCTTTTTTTTCCAAAAAAACTTACCTAAAATAAAATGAAGTTTAAGCGAATTGAATTTCGCACATTTTTACAGCTAATTCATACTGTTTTTTCTGTATTATAAACAACAATATTTGGAATATTGTTTCGGCAGGAGCATAGCTTATATTATTAAGTTACAAAGTATAGAAAATATTATGAAAGAATATCAAGTTTTCATTCATCATTTTTGGTATTACGGAACACATCCAAAATCATAAATTCCGATAGCTAGTAACAACGCGAACAACACACAACAGACACAGACAACAAAAACAACACAAAAAAAACACAACAGAACAGAGATAACAATATTCCAAACGCATTTTCCACCCATCTCGACTTGCAGTTGCAAGCCGTGTTCGCCGGACCCTTAAAGCTGGTTTCGTATTTCGTTTCTCTCGATAAAATTGCAATTTGACAGAAGGGTTTTCAATCACTACGGTTTAATTAGACGTTAGTAACATAAATTAGTCATACACCTGTGAGGACATGTTGTAGTTAAGGTTTAATTTTGTTATGAGGTAAATATTGATGAAATGGTATTTTTACCCGACTACCCCAGAAGGAGGGTATTGTTTTTCGAGAGTATGTATGTATGTATGTATGTATGTATGTATGTATGTCTATTTATTTGGCACGCTCTGTAGCCTAAACGGCTTGATGGATTTGAACATATGAGGTGTCGTTAGATTTGTCTTAATTGTAGGAGTGTCATAGGCTATATAATATTTATATATTGCATCTGCAAATACAAAAAAAGGAGGGGAAGGTTTTTTAAAAATAAATTATACCAATATTCGTATCAAATAAAAGCTAGTAATGAGTCAATTCCAAATTTAGATATATTAATAAAACTAATAACCTTGAAATAAAGAAAATTATTCAAAAAAACAAAAAAACCTGACTGTAAAAACACATAACTGAAAAGAGAAAAACAAGCATTATAATCTATAGAATTCTGGTATCGCAGGCGGGGACTTGTTTTTCTCTTTTCACTTATGTGTTTTTACAGTCGGGTTTTTTGTTTTTTGAATAATTTTCTTTATTTCAAGTTTTTTAGTTTTAATAATATATCTTAATTTGGAATTGACTCATTATTTATGTATTAAACCAATAAATTCTGACCATAAAATTACATTCGCTCCAGTATATCTGAGATGTGTAGCTATTCTTATAAATAAATTCAGGGTTATTATCTTAAAAAGTGCACACAACGTCGTGTTGCATACTTGAGTCGCATTTCGGTGTGAACTGACCTTTATACTACATAGTAACTCATTGGTCTGAGCATAGTAAAAACTTCACCAGAAGAAAAAGACTAGTTCGTTTAGTTGTGACAACCACCGAAAAGCAGTCACTTTATATAAAAACAAAATTGTATTAAAAAGATTAAAGGTAAGTTTCCATATAAAAACCAACAAAAAACAAAATTGATGTGTTGTTTTTATATTGACTTTATAAACAAATACGTTTGTTTTTTTTTTCAGAATTATGTCTCGTTCACCATCATACACCCCCACCATTCTGATCGATGATGATGAAGATCACGATCAATCCATAATACGTGAGATATGTAGTAATTATGCATTAAGTTACTGTTAATATATTTATTTTTTATCTGATTTGTTTTCTTTTTGTTAATTATTATTATTTATTCCTTTTCACAGTGGAACTCTGCGGATCTCAAGGATGACAATCAGGACACCAGACCTTTCGTTTACTCTCCGGACAATTATAACTCCTATATTGAGAGCTTAGAAAATCAACGGCGTAGAAATGAAGAACTGCTCAATAATCCTCAAGAACAAACTCAACCCCCAGAAAAAAGTGTTAAGAAAGAGAAAGCGTTCATCAAGATTTTCACCATCAACATCATACATTGCTCGTCGAGGTAAACCAAGTGATAGCAGAGCACGTTATTTGATTAAAATAAATATCTACGAACTCAACGATTGTGAGAGTGATAACAACTATTCTAGTGACAGTGATAATGCTTGTACAAGTGTACAATATGTGGTGCGCGAAACTTTTGATGATGTGATGGATACTGAGAAGGTTCTAATAAAAAAAATCTCTGAAAACTTGAAAAGTTAGTGATAATAATTATGTAATAATAATGTAGTTATTTGTAAGTTATAATTTGCAACAAGTAATAAGATAATAATATCTATTTGGGGCACCAAGAAAATACATGTTTTACAATTACATTACACATTACTTTTGTCTGGACCCTGCTTTAGGTAATTGTCATTAGTAGATAGTAATGTATTTTTAACCGACTTCCAAAAGGTCAAGGTTATCAAATTCGCAAATATATTTATGTAATGTATTACAAAAATTTTAAATGTAATTAGGAACCTACAGTAGTTACATGTTATAATTTTCTACATGTATTTTATTGATGTCCTAAATGGAAAGTTAGATAATCTCACAACCTACTTACAAACTTACTATTATAAAATGTTTGTTACTCTTTTAAATATGAAATATAATATTGTCGTGTAATGTAATTCAAATAATATCAACTGAAGATGCTTCTGAACCCGGCTTTATTATGTATGTAATTTTAAATGTGTGTATTCTCGATGTCCCTTGTATTAGTTATAGAATTTATTAAGTACAAAATAAGTTTAAAAAATAAAATACGACCTTTGATAATTACTTAGGTATTAGGTACATATATATATTATATGTACTTTTATCTGAATGTACGTACATGTACTTAAATGAATAATATTTTATGTTCATACATCTGTTTCATTTCCATTCCCGATGACAAAGCGCATTGCGCTATTTGCGCTGACTGGTTTGTGCAATATAACACCGATCACGTCGCGTCGCTTCATAACGCACACATTAGGTTGAACTTGTTGAAAAATGGAACAATACGTGTAAAAAAGTAAGTTCACAGGTATGTTGCAGTAAACTTTAAATTGATATTAAGAATCATCTTTCAAACAATCCTAGATTGATAGATTTAACACCTTATTATAAAACATATAAAATACATGTATACGAATCCGTGTCAAAAAGTAAGTTCACAGATATGTTGCATTAAACTTTAAATTGATAATTAAGAATCATCTTTCAAACAATCCTAGATTGATAGAACTAACACCTTATTAAAAAACATATAAATATATGTAAACGAACCCGTGTCATAAAGTATGTTCACAGGTATGTTGTAGTAAACTTTAAATTGATAATTAAGAATTATCTTTCAAACAATCCTAGATTGATAGAACTAACACCTTATTATAAAACATATAAATACATGTAAACGAACCCGTGTCATAAAGTATGTTCACAGGTATGTTGCAGTACACTTTAAATTGTTATAAAATCATCCATAATCTTGACACGGTTGGCGCAGTGGTTAAGCGGTTGACTGCTGCGCTGCATGTCGCGGGTTCGATTCCCGCACGGAACAAATATTTGTATGATCTGCAAGTAGTTGTTCCGGGTCTGGCTGTTAATTCCTAGACTAAAACCAGCGTATCACAGAAAATGCCTAAAGTTATAGAAAAAATCATCAATTTACAATAAATTAACGGAATTGGTATCGTTCTTATTTAAGAACACCTCCCCAGTTTGATGAAGATGATTATAGGCAGATCTTTCAAATTCAAATTTTAATTATAGACTACAACATGTGCGGCGATCGTCTTACAATACTATAAAGTTCGAATAAGCAAATTAATGCATGATGCAATTTTGCTGCAGTTAAACTCAAAGCTGGTGTAAATCATAAAACTACTAAAACTAACAAACTTTATAAAGTATTTCATATACAGAAAGTCGGTTCCTAAATTCAGCAATGACATTAAGGAATCGTCTTTTTAAAGAATTCTTAAACTAAAACCAGCTTATTACAAAAATTAGTAAAGTTATGATAAGGAAAGAATCGCTCATTTATAACAAGTTAACGGAATTGATATGATTCTTGAACACCTCGTTTGATGAAGATGATTTTAGGAAAATCCGTCAAATTCAAATTTTAATTATCGACTACAACAAGTACGACGATCGTCTTACATTACCATAAAGTTCGAATAAGCAAATTAATGCATAATGCAATTTGCTGCAGTTAAACTCAAAGCTGGTGTAAAATCATAAAACTACTAAAAGTAACAAACTTTATAAAGTATTTCATATACAGAAAGTCGGTTCCTAAATTCAACAATGACATTAAGAAATCGTCTTTTTAAAGAATTCTTAGACTAAAACCAGCTTATTACAAAATTAGTAAAGTTATGATAAGGAAAGAATCGCTCATTTAAAGTTTCGCTTATTTAAGTTAACGGAATTGATATGGTTCTTGAACACCTCGTTTGTTGAAGATGGTTATAGGAAGATCCGTCAAATTCAAATTTTAATTATCGACTACAACAAGTACGACGATCGTCTTACATTACAATAAAGTTCGAATAAGCAAATTAATGCATAAGGCAATTTGCTGCAGTTAAACTCAAAGCTGGTGTAAAATCCTAAAACTACTAAAACTAACAAACTTTATAAAGTATTTCATATACAGAAAGTCGGTTCCTAAATTCAACAATGACATTAAGAAATCGTCTTTTTAAAGAATTCTTAGACTAAAACCAGCTTATTACAAAATTAGTAAAGTTATGATGAGGAAAGAATCGCTCATTTATAACAAGTTAACGGAATTGATATGGTTCTTGAACACCTCGTTTGATGAAGATGATTATAGGAAGATCCCTCAAATCCAAATTTAAATGATCGAATACAACATGTGCGACGATCGTCTTATATTACAATAAAGTTCGAATAAGCAAATTAATAAAGCAATTTGCTGCAGTTAAACTCAAAGCTGATGTAAAATCATAAAACTACTAAAACTAACAAACTTTATAAAGTATTTCATATACAGAAAGTCGGCTCCTAAATTCAACAATGACATTAAGAAATCGTTTTTTTAAAGAATTCTTAGACTAAAACCAGCTTATTACAAAATTGGTAAGTTATGATAAGGAAAGAATCGCTCATTTATAACAAGTTAACGGAATTGATATGGTTCTTGAACACCTCGTTTGATGAAGATGATTATAGGAAGATCCTTCAAATCCAAATTTAAATTATCGGCTACAACATGTACGACGATCGTCTTATATTACAATAAAGTTCGAATAAGCAAATCAATGCATAATGCAATTTTGTCGTCTTTGATATTATAAATGAATATTTATACATACACGACGGCTACCTGATATGTTTCCACGTGTAAAAACATGCGAAACCAGCAGAATGCTCGGACATGAGCACAATATATAAAAAGGGAGTGAGAGACCTACTCAATACATTATTTGTACGTTAACGTGTAAAGTAGTGTTAGCTGTATGAATAAATTAAATTAATATTTGGATATCCTTGGTGCCCAATCTAGGGTCATGGAAATAGAATGAGCGTGTACCTGTAAATGCATGCTATTTCTTGCTCTGTGAAGAGATATGAGTCAATCTGACCCAAATTTGGTTTAATGTTTACGGTAACCTAGAGTTCAGATGTTCTTGGTGCCCAATCTGGGTCACAGAAATAGAATGTGCTTGTGCCTGTAGGTGCAGCCTATTTCTTGCTTTGTGAAGAAACATGAGACAATCTGTCCTGAATTTTAGGATAGCGGTTTAAACAGCGAGCGCCCTTGTTTGTTAACGTGTAAAGTAGTGTATGAATAAATTAAATAAAAATTTGGATATCCTTGGTGCCCAATCTGAGGCCATAGAAATAGAATGAGTGTGTGCCTGCAGGTGCATGCTATTTCTTGCTCTGTGAAGAGATATGAGTCAATCTGACCCAAATTTTAATTTTAGTTTAATGGTTATGGTAGACTAAAGTTCAGATGTCCTTGGTGCCCAATCTGGGGTCATAGAAATAGAATGAGCGTGTGCCTGCAAGTGCACGCTATTTCTTGCTCTGTGAAGAGATATGAGTCAATCTGACCTAAATTTTAGTTTATTGTAATCGATAGCCTAACGTTCAGATGTCCTCGAGCCAATCTGGTCACAGAAAACGGAGTGATGTGTAATTGTGCACTATCTCTAATTTTGTGGAGAGACATGAGACCAACTGTCCTGAAGTTTAGGTTAGCGGGGTGCATGAAAGGAGCCTCCTCGTGGCGCATCCTGGAAGCAGCTAGACACGATAACGCAGTGTCTAGGCTGACTAATCCTTCTGGATATCCTTGGTGCCCAATCTGGGGTCATGGAAATAGAATGAGCGTGTACTTGTAAGTGCATGCTATTTCTTGCTCTGTGAAGAGATATGAGTTAATCTGATCCAAATTTTAGTTTAATGTTTACGGTAACCTAGAGTTCAGATGTCCTTGGTGCCCAATCTGGGTCACAGAAATAGAATGTGCATGTGCCTGTAGGTGCAGCCTATTTTTTGCTTTGTGAAGAGACATGAGACAATCTGTCCTGAATTTTAGGATAGCGGTTTAAACAGCGAACGCCCTTGTTTGTTAATGTGTATGAATAAATTTGGATATCCTTGGTGCCCAATCTGAGGTCATAGAAATAGAATGAGCGTGTGCCTGCAGGTGTACGCTATTTCTTGTTCTGTGAAGAGATATGAGTCAATCTGACCCAAATTTTAATTTTAGTTTAATGTTTACGGTAGCCTAAAGTTCAGATGTCCTTGGTGTCCAATCTGGGTCACAAAAATAGAATGTGCATGTGCCTGTAGGTGCAGCCTATTTCTTGCTTTGTGAAGAGACATGAGACAATCTGTCCTGAATTTTAGGATAGCGGTTTAAACAGCGAGCGCCCTTGTTTGTTAACATGTAATAAAGTTCAAATAGTAGAGTAGCGCACAAACCGCAAACTTTTTAGATTCATTTATGTTATTAAGCATTCTAGACGACTTTCCGTTCGCATCAAAACGAGATTCTAAAAGTGGAGTAGCGCCCGAACCACAAACTTTGTAGATCCATTTATGTTATTAGCCATTCTATACGACTTTCCGTTCGCATCAAAACGAGATTCTAAAAGTGGAGTAGCGCCCGAACAACAAAATTTGTAGATCCATTTATGTTCGCACCAAAACGAGATTGTAAAAGTGGAGTAGCGCCCGAACCACAAACTTTGTAGATCCATTTATGTTATTATGCATTCTAGACGACTTTCCGTTCGTACCAAAACGAGATTCTAAAAGTGGAGTATCGCTAAAACCACAAACTTTGTAGATCCATTTATAGTATTGGGATTCTAAACCACTTTCCGTTCGCATCAAAACGAGATTCTAAAAGTGGAGTAGCGGTCAAACCATGCACTGAAAAATATTAAAATAGTGGAATAGGCGCCGAACCATTATTTTACTGCACTATGCAAAAATTCGTACTCCACCTTCCGTTCATCAGGTGGAATAGAATGGATTTCATATATGTTATTGGGCAATCTAAGCCACCTGTTTTACTGCACTATGCAAAAATTCGTACTCCACCTTCCGTTCATCAGGTGGAATAGAATGGATTTCATATATGTTATTGGGCAATCTAAGCCACCTGTTTTACTGCACTATGCAAAAATTCGTACTCCACCTTCCGTTCATCAGGTGGAATAGAATGGATTTCATATATGTTATTGGGCAATCTAAGCCACCTGTTTTACTGCACTATGTAAAAATTCGTACTCCACCTTCCGTTCATCAGGTGGAATAGAATGGATTTCATATATGTTATTGGGCAATCTAAGCCACCTGTTTTACTGCACTATGCAAAAATTCGTACTCCACCTTCTGTTCATCAGGTGGAATAGAATGGATTTCATATATGTTATTGGGCAATCTAAGCCACCTGAAGTGACGAGGTGAACGAAGTGAGCCGATGGAACGTAAGGTGGCTTAGAGTGCCCAATAACATCCTACTGAAGCAACTTTAATTTTTTGAGGTTAGGTTACAATATAATTTGCTTTTCTCAAGAACGATGCGTTACTTTAGAAATTTCGTTGATATGAAAGTTAGGTCAAATGAACATTATATAAAAAGAGCAATATACAATATGAAAATTATATGAAATGAACGTTATACTAAATGAAATTAGAGAAAATGAAAATTATATCAAATATAACATTCGATCATATGAAATTAGGTTCAATATTTTTATAGCATATGAAAATTATATCATATGAAAGTTATGGCATATGAAATTAGACTATCTGTTGTTATATCAAACATTACACACCCCGGCGAGCGCTACCTCAAAATATTATGCTTAAAAAAGTTATGCTTTAGAACTTTATGCTTAATAAATTTATGCTTTAGAATATTATGCTTAATCATTATTATGGTTAGAGAAATTATGCTTAAAAAAATTATGCGTAAGCTGTTATGCGTAACTATATTATGCGAAAATATAATTATGCCAAACAAAATTATGCTAAGTTATATTAGGTCTTAAAATTTTATGCAAATGGATAGGGAACCACTACAGTTATGACAAATTGAGTAAAACGCCATCTATTGCAAAGAGCCCTAAACAAAAAGGTTTTACCTTTTTTTGTTGAAAATACGAGATTTATGAATTACAATAGATAAATCAGCATTATACAAGGAAGTTTTGATGTTTACTAATCTTACTTCAGCCAAAATCTTCCGTTTATCGCTTTTTAGTGACTGTTAATTTCATAATTGTTACCTATGCTGCCATCTATGATCTTTTTGCAAGACTAATTATAATTTTTTCGAATTGGTACCCCATGACCCAGGACTTAAAGAAATTAGTAACAAAAAAAAAAATAGGTTTTAAAACTAGAGGTTGTTGCTTCTTTTAACTACGCTCAGAAGAAAAACCTAAATAAACTCAAGGTCACAGTCTCTTTTAAAGTCTAAACATAATCTTTGTCAGGCCATATGAGAACTATGCAGATTGCTCAAATGCTCATGCAGATTGCCATGTTCGTCCTTTGCCGTTTTCCTTTGAAATGTGCGGTTAAACTAACATCTTGCAAGCTTATCCCTTCAGTGTGCCTTCAGCCATGATATGGGGTAACACCTGTTGTGTATACGCCTTTATATATAGCCACATAGGTATATTACAATGGGGTAGGATTAACGTGTGGTCACAGAATAAATAAGTAGCAGTATTATATCTTGGCAGTGACCTTGAAATACCTACGGCCGCTCGGTAGATAAACCTTCCGCGTTCCTACCTAATGCATGCACTCGACACTGTTGCGTACTGCACGCGTATCATGGCAGATTGTGATTGTGAATCTGTAATTTTGTCTATTCTTCCGTCGACAAAGCCCGTTTTTATTGTGGAGCATGACCACGCGTGCTGATATACACTGAGATTTCGAAGCGCGTTCTTTCGGCCGTTTTCTATGAAGATAGAATACTGTACTTATTTATACTGTGGTGTGGTCGAGGCCACACGCTAATCCTAGTTACATATGTTATGTTTGTGTCTTGTTTTGTGTTTGTTGTGATAGATATAGCTATAATCTTATGATCCTCTAAGAACTACTGTCATTATTATTGTTAGGTTGAGAAACATTAAATCAGGCAGGTAACTCGCATGTTAAAATCACAGTACCAAAATTATCCAAATTTAGATCAAATAGTTCAAACTTCACTGAAATTCCATTAACTCGATTCATCGAACCTCCACATTAGTTTCAATCTCTGAGGATTAAACATTATCTCCATTTCCTACATTGCTGTCATCTTGAAATCGAACACAGAAAATTCGAGGAATTTTATTATTGAAAATTCCATGGAATACGGGCTGCTCTTTATGTAATTAAATGGAGAAATAAATAATGATGTAGAAAACTTAATGAAACACGAGCATCTTCCAAAAAGAGTTATATCACTGTTAATGATAAAATAGATCTAATTTAAAAAAAATGGACATTAAAATCCCCCTTATACATTACACGTTCCATTAGAAAAATATAATATTGTTATGCAAGAAGCCCCGAGTCGGGAACACCAATTTGCAGGGGCCCCAGCCCTGTCCTGCCGTACAAATCAGATGAAATGTTAACTCAAGTGTAGAATTAAAATTTAATATGTAGGTAATTTTTCCAAATTACGAGGACCGTTTTCTGAGAGGTTGAAATAACGATCTAGGTTAGATGGATCAAGACTGCCTTGCCTTGATCCATCTGATATGTCCATCTTGTCTTGATATGTTTTGTTGTGTGCCTTTGTCTGTGCTAAATAAATTTAATTTATTTCTTTCTTTTCTTTCATCTAACCTACGCCTTGAAAAAAAAAATCTAGCTTATACTCTACTCTTCGCGAATTTTAACAAACACAAGTACTTACGAATTTACGACAAAAAATATGGAATTGAAAGTACACAAACACAAACATCCGCAAACAAATAGTCACATAATAATATTTTAATTAACAAAAATATCCCGTAAGAAACAAAACGTAAAAACTTTAATTTTGTCAACAAAACCATCTCAATTTAGTCGTATACTACGGCTAAATTGAGAATGAGGCCTAACAATAACACTGACGTCAGAGCTTATCAAGCTCTGACGTCAGGCCTATTTTCATCACGCGGCTGATTTCCTTTGGGATAGAATGAACTGGTGGTGTTGCGTCAGGTTGGTTGACGACAGTGTACGGCTACAAATATCTTCATCTACAAAGCTAGATGACAGCATCTGAGAAACTCAAAACTCAAACTTAAAGAATTTATTTCAAACAAACCAATTACAGGTACTTTGGAATTGTCAAGGGGACGGTCAGTCAGAAGAATGAAGCTAGTTGCCCATTCCACAGGTAGTAGGTTCCTATGGAGAAGAACTGGCAAGAAACTCCACGGACACTCTTTTAAATCAGAATATTGGTTACATCATTCATGTTGAAATTATACATGTAAGACCAATGTAGAAAGACGTGCACGTTAAAAGCGTCCGTAATAAAAATAAGAAATAAATTTAAATTAGCCATGGCAGCTAAGAGATGACCCAACTTGCCTACTGTTCCGTGTGGTGGTTTTTGCTTCTCATCTGAATTTTGTCGCAGTATGAACGGACAATAGTAGCAGTGACGTCGGCGGAAATCTACAGCGTGATCAAAATTGCCTTTTTGATCAGGCTATAGATTTCCACCGGGACTGCAGCCTGCTACCTTAATGATTCTTTGGCTGCCACAATGTGCCTATAGCCCACACCGTAGTCCTACTACAATCTACTTTCGGTAATACGGTCTACATTGAGGAAGCCATCGGTATTTATTATTAGCCTTTTTCTAATGACTGAACCGCGGCTCTGTACAAAATATGTCGATTAGTGCAAACGTAGTCGGGGGTCATATTAAGCAATATTTCAAGTTTTATTATAATTCAAACTATATTCAGAGATTTCTTTCCGAAGTATTTTCACCAAAATCTTATAGGACATCGAAAATTAATCGTTTACAGAAGGTACAAAGTTTTTCAAAGTTTCCAAAGTTTTTTCAAAGTTTTCAAGTAGATGCTTTCATCATATTATTTCGTTTATTCATTTATATACATATTCATTTACATTTTTAAATATTTCTTTAAAAAAAAAGATATAAAAAACATTTAAAAATATAAAAAATAGTGTTCCGCCGGTGTCGGGAGCAGGGTCCAAGCTACCGGTGGTTAGGGCTGCAGAGACAGGAACCTCCTCACAATGCGAGCCGTGTCGAGGAGTACTACCTTCTGAATATTATTATTTTTAAGTTTTTAACAATTCTCGGGACCCTGGGGTCCCGGACCTTTGGAAGGCGTACGAGGGGCTGAAGCCAACTCGCAGAGGCCCGTTAGACGTTTTTAATGAAATGTGGCACCAGCCGGCGATTATCCCTGTATGCACTATGCAAGTGCACCCAAGGACAACCCCCGGTTGATGTAGGACTATTGCAGGATATGGAAAGAAATATTTTGGACTATGGGTTTGGGTGGCTAAAGTTGACTGGTGACCTGGAACTATGGAAGGACTATGGCCCCTGCCTGATCGATGTTTTATATGTACACGGATAAAATGGCAGGGGGTGACTTGCACACTCAATAATGGGTCCCCAAAAACGGTCGCTTGCACAAAGTGACGTAGCGACAAGGGGGCAACATGTCCTGAGGTACTTATGAGGAGTGGAGCGGTATTCCACAGCTATCAGGACAATCCCGGAAGTACGGTCAAGATCCCTACCAGCATCTTACTGGAATACTTCCTTCCTCCGAGCACGTTTGCTCTTGCGAATCTCCACTCAAGCCAGCCAATTAAGGCAAGAATGAGGTGGGAGCTCTGTTCCTCGTCAGTGTTCACTCCAGCCGGCCAATAAAGGCAAGCCAGAGGTGAGGAACAAGACTTCTTCCGGGAGATAGGGTCCGTGGGGTCGCTACTGCCCAACAGCTCGCCACATGCTGCCCTGCGGGTATATTATTATTATCAGCCGATAAGATGATGATGATGAAGGCATCCTACTTCTTAGCAAGTATATAATTTTAGGAAGCGTTGTGGAGTTGAAGAAGATGGGAATTTTAAGGATTAAGAAAAGTGTATTGAGACAGTTTGGACACAGAAAGGATTTTCTCTCATAAGAAATCTTAGTCGTTATAGTATTGATGTTCGGCTTTATGGTCATCGCTCATTATAGCAGCACGGCTCCAATACGGCAAATAACTTGTCAATCAAGTTAGGACTTTAAGTCAAACGGATTAAAGTCAGACAGCACACTTCAAGCGAGGCGCCCGCTCGCCGGCGCCTTGCGCCTTGCCTTGAATGAACAACAAGCTTTTACCTCACCGGCGGCGTGCCGTCAGCGAGCGGTCGCCTTGCTGACGGCGCCTTGGCGACTAGCGGTCGCCTTGCTTACGGCGCGTTGGCAACTAGGCGTCAGCTTGCTTACGGCGCGTTGACGACTAGATATTTCGAGGCGGTGCCTGGGCGTTACCGTGCTGGAGCGGTGCCGTTATAGTGGGCAATGACCTTTATTGACTAATGAGTTTGCCGACCACTGCCTTAGGGACTACTCACACTTATTCAGCTCCATTCGAGCTTCGCTGAACGATTTTGGTCACACTTATACAGTTCTGCTCCTGCTAACGGATGCGTACACTCTCCATACAAAATCGTTGTTTTCTATGGGCATAAGCTGAATAAGTGTGAGTAGTCCCTTAGGCACCAGTCCCACCGACCAGAACGCGACTAGCTTTCGACTATTTTCTCGCTGAAGAAACATACGATACAAGTAGATCCCGTGTCAGTAAAAGAGATACATTATGTTAATAGTTGATCACTGACTAGTTCAAACTGTGGGCGAGTACTCCCTCTCCATTAGTTTTGTGGGTTTTTAGAAGCCCACACAGGTAATTTTTTAGGTTAGAATAGGTAGGTAGGTTTTTAGGAGTGAAAACAGGTAGACTCAGATGCACAGTCATGTATTGACAACAATAGACAAGAGAGTAAAGGCTCGTGCAGACCAGCGCAACGCGACGGCCCGACGCGACTCGAACAATACAATTTCTAAGAAAGCTTCACGATATAACAATAACTGGTGTAGCGTCGCGCTAGTCTGCACGAAGCTTTAATCAAAACAATAGGGAATAAAAGTCGCAATAAAATTTTAAAATATGTTTCTAAAAATGTTTTAATTATGATAAAATGTAGGTTTCAACAAGTTTGTCGCAGTGACAAGAGCTATCAATAAAACTACTTGTTCAGCAACGCTAGTTTGGTAGGCAGAACACTCGCTAAGAGGCTTTCGATTGGTACATACGCATACCCAAGTGACTAATTGGCCTATCAGGATTCTGCCTTTAATGACTCGCTTAGCTCAAATCTTAATTAGGATTTCAAAATTCAGAGTATAGTGTAATTAGCCTTTTAGATAGTATTACAGGTATAGACTTCCTTCATGATGAATCGTGCTTAGGTACACTTGAAAAGTAAATGAACCCGACCCACCAAACGAATGATATTTTGGGCTTTATAATTTAAATTAAGTTCTTATTTTCAAGGAATACCAGATAGGTATAGGTACTGTCAGACTTTAATATTGACACATTGAATCATACTATTTATGTATAATATATAATAATAATATATATAATATTATATTATAAATGTGAGAGTATGTATTTGAATTAAATTAACGGATTTTAATGTAATTTGGCACACAGTATATAACCTGGATTAACAATTATAGGATAATTTTTATCGCGATAATACGTCCCTGTGGCATAATTTCCGACCACCACGCGGCGAAAGCTAATTTACTAATAAAACTGCGAAGTCAATCTAAAAGATTCAGGTGAAATAGACAAATAATAAATGTGATAATTAATCCCTTATAATTGATAGATTCTCTAAGAAATAGGATTAAACGAAGAACGAGTGATCGTAATTAGAAATAAGTACAAAAACAATACATTTAGCTTTCTGGATGATTCTAGAATTATTGCGAAGCAGTGATAACTATCCAATCGAAATAATAATGACATATTATTTATGGAACTGCTAACTAATAAGGATAATCGAATTATTGCGCAAGGGTTGGTATTAATTTGTATCAATAATGGAAACTGTTCGAACGAATTATTGTTTTGTTTATTTAGGATCATGAGCCATGGTATGTGCGCAAGGTGTATACAGGGTGGATTTTTGAGATGGGGCAGTAAGTACCTTAACCGTTGTTGCTACGAGAAAATGGTCTTAGAAGACTGTCCTTAACACTTGAGATACGTTGATCTGCATTCACAGATGTTGAAAAAATTGTAGTCAGCAAGAAAATTAGCAGTTTTCTCTAACTTTTTTGATGCTAATAGATCCTGTTTCTTATAAGGATCAAAAACTTCTACTGGATCAACAGAGGTCTGAGTACTAAAAAAGCAGAACCCGCAAAAATCTTTTTTCATACGTTTCTAAAGTTAAGGACAGTCTCGTCTCGTAAGAACATTTTCCTATAGCTACAATGGATAAGGTACCTGCCCTTACTGCCCCGTCTCAAAAATTCATCCTGTATATTGTTACACATAGATAGGCATCAACCGTTGCTCTTAGCTGCAAATGTCATCGTAGCAATAGATAAAAAAATCTCATTAAATTGTTAACTTTACACTAAAATTGCCTATACGAGTAGTTATATAGGGTGTTTTTTTAGAGGTATACAACTTTCAGTTGGCAAAACTGTTTTAACTGGCGGCCATTTTGTCAGCTGTCTAGTGATTTGTGTTTAGTTTGGTTGGGCATTTCAACATGAATAGACTGACGCCTGAACAACGCTTCCAAATTGTGTAAATTTATTTTGAAAATAATGGTTCTGTTCGAAATTTTCATAAGAGATTTTTTTTTTGCGATGAAGCTCACTTTTGGTTGAATGGCTACGTCAACAAACAAAACTGCCGTATTTGGAGTGAAGATAATCCTCAAGTGTATGTTGAGACACCGTTACATCCAGAAAACTGACTGTTTGGTGTGCTTTATGGGCTGGTGGAATCATTGGTCCGTACTTCTTTAAAAACAATGCTGGCCAGAAGGTTACAGTCAATGGTGAACCGCTATAGAGCCTTGATTACCGATCTTTTCGTTCCTCAATTGAACAACCATGATGTGCAAGAGCTGTGGTTTCAACAAGACGGTGCAGCATGTCACACATCTCGTGCCACAATTTGATTTACTGAAGGAAACGTTTGGTAACCGCATTGTTTCACGTTCCGGACCCGTGAATTGGCCTCCAAGATCGTGCGATTTAACGCGGCTAGACTATTTTCTGTGAGGATATGTGAAGTCGCTAGTCTACGCCGATAAGCCCGAAACGATCGACAACTTGGAGGACAACATTCGCCGCGTTGTTGCCGATATACGGCCACAATTGTTGGAAAAAGTTATTGAAAATTGGACCTCCAGATTAGATTACGTCCGAGCCAGCCGTGGCGGTCATATGCCAGAAATCATATTTAAATTATAATGCCAAAAGATTATCGTTTGAATAAAGTCAATTTCATGTCAATTTAAAAAATTTATCCTTGTTTTATTCCATTTCAAAGTTCTATACCACTAAAAAAAACACCCGTTAGTAAGAAATTCATTTAATTTAAAAAACACATATTTTAGGTTACATATAACAATAGTATTTAAGATTAGTACTCTAAAATACAGCTGAGAGTCATAGCTCAACGGTTTGGTTAGATCGAACTCATGATCTGTCACTAGCCAGTCCACGCTTCAATCATCTGGTGACAATGGGTACTTAAGTAGCTTATTTTTCTTGGTTCAACCCAATCCCAAATATAATAAAACACTGCGTAGAAAATAATGGTCAAATTTGAATGTTTCATATTGTTGGCCAGAGGCTAAACATTGTCATACAACGCGTCAATGCAGTCTCTTGGGTACATTACCATTCGACAGCGATTTTGAATGTTTTACTTTCATTCCAGTAAAACATATAAGGAAGGAATACCCGGTAGGTTATCCCCTGAGGTCGCTTTAGATCGTGCCTTAATTCTGACGAATTTGAACACGTATATAATTATTATTTTAAAAGCATAGAAGTTTCACTCAATTTTATTCGTGATACCAATGAGGGTTTTTAAAAAAAGAGGTCTTCCATTTTGACAATGAACATAAAATATATGATAACGTTCATCATTCGTTTCACTCATTCTTTCATCATTCAGTCACAACTAAAGATTCTATTGCATTATGATTTTTTTTATTAATTTTTTTCTTTGTTCCTCTCAAACAGAGCATCAAATCCTTGGTTGACTGGTAGAGAATGCCTAAGGCATTAAGTCCGCCTTTGTACCTTTTTTTGACAGGTTGCCGGAAACCCTCATTCCGTAGACACGGGTAGTGAATGGAGAAGAATGTGGATACACGCTTTTTCTAATCCACATTATCTGAACGTGATAACTACCTTTGTAATGTCAGATAGCGGAATTGTGGCTAACCATGGTTGGTCAGCCACAATTGCATTTGGATAGGAACATTATTTAAGAAATTAATCAAGTAATCTTAATACAACTGTAATTTTTTAAGGTATATTTTGCATGTTTGAAGTAAGTAAGCAAAATAAGTGAAATCTTGAAATATTTAAGACTTTTATGAACCATATTTTAGGCAAAATAAAGGTATTATATTCTAATGCTAACTCATCAATTCTTTATCATTGGATCTCGTGTAGCAACGTTAAATTAACCGACCCACCAACCCATCGATCTTTTGGCCTTTCTAATTTAAATTAAGCTCAAGGAATACGAGATATAGGTTCTGTCAGACTTTAATTGATGCACTGAATTTACTAATAAACCTGTGAAGTAAATTTTCAACGACTATCGAATGAAGCTGAAGTTTGAAACCGTTCGGGCCAAGTTATAAAGTGAATCTTCTATATGTTACTTTACGTCCCTATTGGGCAATCGTCACCCAATATATTCCAACAGCTGTCCAATCCGGGTCTCCGGACGTCCTGGCATCAATCTAACTTGTCAGCCGGATATATTGGTGAATTTTCTACCAATTCTCTGAGGACCCCTCCACAGTTAGCCACGTGTTCGTCTAATAAATCTAGGGCTGAGATAGTGTGTTAGCACATCATATTGTATTACTAAGAGGCAGGATGAATAGGGACTTCTCATTAGCATTGCCACTTTTATTAAGTAAATTGTATAATAAAAGTTCACAATTAAATCAATCAGCTAAAATTATATTCTTTTAGTTATTTTATTTTATTTTATTGGGACATAAAACAGTTACACATTACAATTTACATTTGACAGAATGATTTCAAAACTACTAGGTACTTGAACGTGTAACCCACACAAAAATATATTTATTTATTTATTTAATTCGGGAAAATAAACAGTTACACGAATATCTTAATAATTAGGCATTGAGAAAAAAAAAAAAAAATATGTGTAGCTCACGACGACGTCATCCATATTTTAAATACTACATAATATTAGTTATGGAACTCTTTGCACACGAGTGAAACTTAAAGTGTAAAATCTAAAGAAAATTCTTAACTGAAAACGAAAGACAGAAAAAAACAAAAAACATGTCCGCGAAGTTATGGTATAAAGATTCTTTATTTGATTGTAGGTACATTATTCTTCTTGAAGGCGTACCTTCTTTTACTTGTTCGGACCATCGTGTTGGCCACTGGCCTCGACCAAAAGTCAGCTTTTCAAGACTGCTATCTCCCGGGCCCATACTAATTTAGGGGTATGAGGAACAGGGTGTAAAGTTCACTCATCCACCATAGAAAAGGGAGGATCCTCCAACCAGACGGGTTGTTATGTCTGGCGGGCAACTGCCCATATGTTGATTTCGGATAGTCTTATCTATGTTATTCACTCAGTAAACTCTAACTGCGAGATGTAGGAATTGTGTGACGTCATGTCTTTTTGTTTCGTAGTTTTTTTTTTTTTGTATGTGGCGGTCTAACCGCTACATCACTCCCCTCCGGAGACCGGAGGTCGATAGTGGGCTGAGTCTTGGATCTTGCGATGCTTCACAGTACCAGCTGTGGTTCCAGTGAGTCGGAACCGGGTGCCGCATAGTTCGCGGTGAGTCGGAACTGTCTGCGGTGATTCCCCAGTGAGTCGGGGTGGCGCTGCGTCGTCATCCAGTGAGTCGGATGTGGTACAGCGCCGGGTTGTGGTTGAGGGTGATGACCAGGAATGCGCGTTCGCTGCATGCTGGTGGTCAGGATACCCGTTAAAGCCGTGGGTGCTGGCTGGCTGTGTGACTCGCCTCACGAAAGCTTGCGGGAGTGATGATGATGACGTCACGCTGAAGTAGTTGCACGAAGGCTGCGTTGACGTTCATTCTCGGGGTCACCAATTTAGGGGTATGAGGAACAGGGTGTAAAGTTCACTCATCCACCATAGAAAAGGGAGGATCCTCCAACCAGACGGGTTGTTATGTCTGGCGGGCAACTGCCCATATGTTGATTTCGGATAGTCTTATCTATGTTATTCACTCAGTAAACTCTAACTGCGAGATGTAGGAATTGTGTGACGTCATGTCTTTTTGTTTCGTAGTTTTTTTTTTTTTGTATGTGGCGGTCTAACCGCTACACTAACATCGTAAAATACATGTATTTTTTATTTTATTTATCCTTATAAATTTAATCTGCTTATTATTTCCGTCGATAAAGTTAGAAAAGTTTGTCACATAAATAAGTTTCCTCCCGAAACTCTCACAAATGATGTGTTGACGTTGTCACGTAAAAAGATCCCTATCCGTCCAATTGAGTATTGTCGATAATACCTACTTGCGATAATCTGTTGAGTATACTAAATCTAAAAGGATCTAAAAAAATCTTATTTTTGTCTCATGTACACTTAACTTTATTTTCTCAAGCATGCTTGGATATTTGAGCATTGTTTTGACAAACTTCTTCGAGATAAATCGAAAATGTTGTGCCGGTCAAATACATGCGATTAGGCGGCCGGCAATGTTACTTTGAAAATCCAAATCTGTCGTATTTAGCAGTCGAATAAATTACTATGAAAACTCATATCTGTCCTGTTATTTAAAAATGGAACGAACTTTTTACATCGACACCTGGCAACCAGGGAAGTAACTTATCAAAGATTTCATTTAAATTTCTATTTGGTTTGCAAATAAAGCTGTTTAAAGTAAAAAGAAACAAATAAACGTATTGGCGCGTGAAAAATTATCGTTCTTCGTCATTAGTTCTGGAATTTATAATTAATTAACGTAGTTTCAATTTTGGCGCATTATTTGAGAAAAGTACTATACAAGCTTTGGCCGCAACCATGGCAGGCATTGATGGACTCATGATGTGTGTCTCGGCTTTCGTCCATCAATGCTCCTGTTGTAGGCCGCGACAGTAATGTACTATTATTGATCTCAATATCACAGCTTCCCGAATGCCACAAGAAGAATAAGAACAAACACTTTATAAAAAAACTCCTACTTACATAAGGGCGCGCGGGCGTCCCACACATTTCTATTCACATAATTACAAACATGAAGGTCGAAGCTGTTCCCTTGTGCTGTACCTCTGAGCAATGCAAATGGGCTCAGGCATTGTAATTACCACCTAATGCTTAGGCATGCTTCAGCACATATAAATACAGATGGGACACTCCGCAAAATTATTTAAATAAAAAGCGACTCTTGCTACGACACAATAAAGTGCAATTCAGATCGCACAGCGCTAATCACCTAAAGCAAATTAATCTTTGACTTTGAGATTTATTTGCAGATAAATAGGGTTACTAAGAGAGTAGTGGTGGCCCAGTGGTACTGGCCCCGACTTACAAGTTGTAGGTCGTGGGTTTGAACCTTAGCAGGCGCTTTACTTTGTGTAAATAATTTCATCACCACTGCTCTCAAACCGGTGAAGGAAAACATCGTGAGGAAACCGGCATGTCTTAGAACCAAAAATTCGAAGACATGAGACATCTACCAACCCCCACTGGGCCCGCGTGGTAGATTACGGCCCAATCCCTCTCACAGAGAGGAGGCCTGTGTCCCAGCAGTGGGAACATTAATAGGCTGATTATGTATTGTAGCATTAGAGAATCAGCTTCTGCCACTTGTTAAAAAGAATGCTTGGTGAGAATCGAACCCACTCTAGCATAGGATAACTAAATACAAAGAAAAAATAACAGGAGATTTAAAATATGATTTGTATTATAATTTTAAAAGTAAAGAAAAAGAAAACAGTTATGTATAAAAGGTGATAAATAAATTTAAGTACTATTGCAAGCCGTCTAGTTGGAATTTTATTTTGTCTTAGAAGGAAGATTACGTGTTTGAGGGTTGAGAACTAAAATAGAACGTGACGGGTTAAACAAGTATTGGCCATTACCTAATTAATCCCGGAAATCAAAAGTAGGGCAAAGAGTTGATATCACGTAATGATCCTGATTACAGGTCAATCAGGAAACCGCCTAAAATAGAATTTGGTAGTTATTGATGCTATGGAAAAGTTCTAGGAGCTAAAGTATGAATGTGCCTAAGTCCTTTGCGCTGAACCGTAGCGACGTCCCGTCGTACAGCGTCTCGTTGGGGTTTGGTGCGTTGCGGCCTCTACCATGAGCGGCGTGTGTACGGCGGCGTCCGTGGGTGCCTGCGTTGGCCACAGGCCGCGATGTGAGAACTTGGGTCGGTAGCCGCACGATGGCCCGGGGTCCCAGGAGGCCTCAAGACCTCTTCTGTCGAAGTCCGAAAACAGGGGGCTTTAGAAACGGCATAGGCTAAATTACGCATGGGGGCGGTGGCGCGAGACTGTACAGTTTGTTAAATGAGAAATTGGTTGAATACTCACATGTTTGTACAGTAAATACTTCACCAAAAAATAGTGGTTCTAGACTCTCGCTTGACTGGCACGAACTATAGGTATAACTTGAGGACTAGACACCACAATGAACACGATATGCTTCATCAAAACTGCGACCAGCTAGCACAAAGATACTATCGTCATCTTTTTACATCCGTGTCTTAAACTGAAAACAGGACACTTGAAGCAGAGAAAAATTATTTTATACCATGACGTTTTGTCCAGAGCGACTCACAATAGAATGACGCAAGTCAGAAAAAATTGTTTTACTTTGAACGATATAGAATTCAAAATTTGAAAATGTGCTCAATTCCAAATTTTTAAAAGAAATAATAGTTTATGAAACTTTTACAACTACAAAAGAGGCTTGAACGGCAGCGCAATGCTGCAATACACCCTTTCCAGCAAAAAAAAAATAAAAAATTATCGATACTATCGATAAAAAATTTGACAACCCTAAACGATGTCGTCACTAAAGACAGAAGGCATCATCGATAAAAATCACGACCCTATCGACAAATTTTTGACAACCCTAGACGATGTCGTCACTAAAGACACTTGACATCCCTATAGGGAAAACGAAAAAAAATTATGTCTCCCCTATAGGGGTGACAGTTGAAGAAGAGACGAGACAAGGCTAGGGGAAGACCTGAGTAACAGAGTAAAAATGAAATACTTACAAGACAACTAACAACTAACAAGACTAAACCAGAATTAAAATAACTAACCTAAGGAGCGCCTACTAAGTGCCTTCGACAAAGAGTAAATACGGAACGTTCCAGATCTAAACCTTCTCGACGCGAGCTCAGGTAGCGTCCACTAAACCTAAAAATAACCTAAGTGCACGACTAAAAAAAAACTATAGCCTAACAGAATTAAAATAACTCACGGGATAATATACCATGGCGAAATAGACTCTAGACGAAATAAAGAAGCTAAACTAAAGTAAAAAGCGAATGTAAGTATAGGTTAAAATTAATTATTGACACATGCTCAGAGGGCAATGTTAATAATAGAAGAGGCTAGAGGTTGTAATCAACGAATATAAGCTGAGGAGGACCAGGCTACGAGAGGAAGACACTCCTAGAGGTCGAACACAAACCTATTCGTCCCTTACAGCAAAACTCACTAACAAATTAAGTTGTTGAGAGTCAACAATGTTGAACGATGAGTTACCTCTCCGACCAAATCCAGAGGTTCCAAGAGGGATAGAGGGAACTTAACAAGAAGGTCGCTCATAGCGTATTGGTCAGCGAAGAAAAGAAAAATTACGGGGTAAAATTAATCAGAAAACAATATATAAATAGATACTATATGCGTAGTGTGTAATGTTCGTTATTTACATCAGATTACGGAATTGTATAGAAACAGAGAATTTTGGGAGATTATATTATTATTAAACTTACCGAGAAATCGGCGAATAAACCACAAAACAACTTATATTAACATTATTTTATTTTGGTTTTTTTAATGACAATGTCAGTGTGATGAGGTGACACAATGCAGAAAGAAGAAAAAAGTTAGTGAAATGAAAATGAGGCCGTATAGGAACGGCCGTTCAAAATGAGTTTGTAACACATTTTGTAGTAAACTTGAACGTTACGGTTGCGTATCGTAAAAGTCATCCTTTTGTTAAGGGGAAGGCGTCGCGACGACTATAAGACAGTAAAAGAAGCGAACGACTCTCCCAAACGAAAGAAAAGATAGAATCATCCCCGCACTCAGCAAACGGGGGGGGTAAAAAAGGGGGTTGAAGTTCCTCTCCAGAGCATCATGGTCATTGGATACGATGTATGCAAGGACACCCAAAGAGGGGAATCCCTCGGCCCTCAGTCCAACAGGGGACTGGGGTGGAAATATCTTTAAAACACGTGAAAAAAAGGTTTCCTGGCTCACAACTCAGTGTGAGCACAGAAAAAAAACTTGGGCCCTCAGTCCAACAGGGGACTGAGGAGAAATATCTTTAAAAACACGTGAAAAAAGAAAATTTCCTGGCTCACGACTCAGTGTGAGCACAGGAAAAGACTTGGGCCCTCAGTCCAACAGGGGACTGAGGAGAAATCCCTTTAAAACACGTGGAAAAAAAGGTTTCCTGACTCACGGGCCCAATGTGAGAACAGGAAAGAGAAAAACCCTCCGAAAAGCGAAGAAGAAAAAAGCCCTTCCGTGACAGAGAAAGAGAGTCTCCTCGGCCCTCGTCCCACGGAGAGACCGAGAAGGGATTCTACCACAAAAGGGTGAAAAGCGTGCCGGACACGGAAATTCCATCCCGAAAGGAATGGAGAAACTCCTCCATGACGGGGAGACAGAAAAAGGTATCGCATCGCGAGAGGAAGAAAGAGAAATCTCCCGGCCCTCAGACCTACTGACGGACGGGGGACAAAAAATCCTCCCGCGAATGGAATGAATGAGTCCCCGCATGGAGGAAAAAATAGGGGAACTTCCTCGGCCCTTGGCTAGATAGGGGCCTGAGAAAGGAAATAGGTGAGATGAGAAGAAAGAAACAGCGAATTTTGGAATTGAGGAAATCTAATAGGATTGTAGCGGTTAGACCGCCACATACAAAAACTACGAAACAAAAAGACATGACGTCACACAATTCCTACATCTCGCAGTTAGAGTTTACTGAGCGAATAACATAGATAAGACTATCCGAAATCAACATATGGGCAGTTGCCCGCCAGACATAACAACCCGTCTGGTTGGAGGATCCTCCCTCTTCTATGGTGGATGAGTGAACTTTACACCCTGTTCCTCATGCCTCTAAATTGGTGACCCCGACGTGATTTGAACACGCAACCTTCTGATAAAAAGAAAACGAGTGAACGAACGAGCGAACGAGCGTTGAGTTCTCTAAAGGATGATTGATGTAGATTATGGGGGGTGATAGCGGAACGGTTGGCGTTATACGTTTTTTGAATTTTGGAGGAAAGCAAGGGAAAGATTATCAGCGACCCTAGCATAAACTTGTGCGAGGGAAGATAGGTTTGACGCGTGATGAGACCGACTTTCGGCTAAAACGGTGCCTTGAGTCTGTCCGTGTGAACGGGTCTACCCTAACCTAACCTACCCTAATTACCAACCTACCTACCTGCTCATATACATACATAACTAACTACCTAATTACCTACGCCTACCTACCTAATTACCTACACCTAACTATCCTAATAACCTACACCTAACTACCTAATTACCTAGACCTATCTATCCTAATTACCTACACCTAACTACCTAATTACCTAGACCTACCTACCTAATTACCTAGACCTACCTACCCCTATTACATACAAACCTACCTACTCACATAGCTACCTATCCTACCCTACTTATCCACCTAACATACTATAACTCCTTCGGTCCGTCGGTAACGTCCTTCATATAGATACAGCTCAAATGGACACACATTTGAACATTCACCTCAACACAGCTTATGTGAAATTTCTTATAAGATCGAATCAATCATCAAAACTACCAAAAAAGGAATTAGCCAGCCGTTCACGCGTGATGCGGTGAGCGATAAAAAATATATAATTTTAAAAGTAATAAATATGTAAATAGTTTTCAATAAAAATATCTAGCAAATAAATTGACCTGAAAAACGAGTAAAGTACGAATTTAAAGAAAAAGGTATTTATAGAAAGTTGGTCGTCGCCCTTTCAAATTTTAGCGGATAAGCGTGGATGGGCGTTGTCCTTTATTTTTGAACTGAGTTTGGAAAATTAAATATTTACGCGGTTTGAAAATGCGAATTTATTCCTGAGCGAATATTTGGTTTGTTTCGACGGCGGGGTCTAGAATTACGCGCAAAACTAATGTTTAAATAGAATTTTAGCAAGATAGATATGTGATACGTGAGTTATTGAAAAAAAATGTTTGAATGGGGTTTTTCTATAGGAATATGTGTGTACCTAACCCATACCCTTGGCGACGAGTAATAGACGTGCGAACAAATAGAAAACGACAATAAGGCAAGCAAAAGAGACGGATGGGGCTGAATGCTAAAGAAAAAAGGAAAAAACTAGACATTCAGCAAAATCACCAATCAAAAAACGCTTACCTTAGATGTGATCCCTACGCATTCATACTACAAACACACGTTACCTACGGGGAACTAGCTACACTAATTACGAGAGATGAATAAAACTCGGGGAATAATAATATATTTGTTGGGAGGAAATGAAAAAGTCAGAGAGAAAAGGTATTCGATCTGGTTACAGAGTTTTGAATTGCATCATAGTACATTACATTAAATTATATATTATCATACAATCGTATTTCATCACATTAATTAATTGGTCATTAAATGAAAGGCACAAGGTTAGATAGACGTAATAGAAGCACCAACAGCAGCAAGGCACCAGCGCGAACTGTTCTGTAGTTAGGCTTGCCGAGATTTTATTTAAAACGACCGCACCTGTAACAAACAAAATTGCTCTAGGAATTAGAAATTGTGCTCTTAAAAGGGCACACCACACCGGTGCTATGAAAAAAAAAAATAATTAGACAACTTATAGATATTATTAGGTAATTAATAAATAGTAATGTTATTATCGTAGGTAGTAAACAAATAACAATAATACACACATCAAAAGTGTCTAGGGATCAAGCATTTTTATGCGGATTTCTTGAGATTGAGATGTGGCTTTGTAATAAATTTATGATTTTATAAATTTATATGGATCCTTTTTGGTGCATTTCATAATTTGAATCAGGAACTGTGAATCAAATTCGAGTAAAAGATGAAAATCAGCTGTCAATATTTTCCCTATAAAAACATACAACGCATTGAAGACATTATTAGTGCTACTGTTTCCCTACTACTGATTAAAACCAACGTTATTATGGAGCAGCGACGTCATTTAAGCAGGGAAGAAATGCTCAGAGCCGTGGGAATGATAGAAGCTGGTTCCCGGCAACGTACTGTGGCTTTAGCTCTGAATACAAGTCAGAGTGTTATCAGTCGACTTTGGACACGTTACCGAAGCACTGGTACCGTGGCTGAGCGCCATGGAGGACGGTATCGCTGCACCACACGGAGACAAGACCGATACATTCAAATCTTAGCTCGAAGAGCTCCAACAATAACCGCCATGATGTTAGCCGTGAGGCTTCATCACTCTTCAGGGAACTTAATTAGCGACCAAACAGTCAGAAACCGCTTGCATGAAGTGAACCTTCATTCCCGAAGACCGCTACGGGTACCACCTATAGCAATGCACAATCGTAGGATTCGATATCAATGGGCTCTTGAACACAGAAATTGGGCAGAAGAACAATGGCGTTTCGTGTGCTTTTCTGATGAGTCTCGTTTTGGTATGAGACCGGATACAAGACGTATACGACACTGGAGAACCCCTGGACGCCAACAGCGATTAAAATCCTGCCAGGAAGTCCATCCTTATAGTGGTGGAACCATCATGGTATGGGCGGGTATTTGGATCGGCGGAAGAACTGAGTTGATTTGGATTAGAGGCAACCTCAACGCTCAAATTTATGCTGAGACGATTGTATCAGACGTCATCGTTCCTCTACAAGTGCAAATCGGTCCCTTATTTCAGTTAATGCATGATAATGCACGACCGCACACCGCAAGAGTTGTAAGACAGACTCTCGCCGCAGCTAACATCAATGTCCTGCCCTGGCCTGCTCAGTCGCCAGACTTGAACCCGATTGAGCATGCATGGGATATGCTACAGAGAAGAGCTCTGCCGAATATGGAGGGTATCCAGTCGCAAGAAGACCTTTTTTTGTTGTTGCAACGAACATGGGCGGCCATTCCACAGCGTGATTTGGATGAACTCATTTTGAGTATGCCAAACCGATGTTCTTGTGTTGTTAGTGTTCGCGGTAGAAACACGGATTATTAATTGTTTAAGTTACCCAATAAAATTTTAAAGAAAACTGTTATTTCAGTCTTTTTTTCGAACTTTAATGTTAGTGGTTCAAATGTCAAAAATCCCTTTATTAGGAAAATGGCAAATTTCTTTATTAATGCAAAGGTGACTTGGTTTATCGTTACTGTGACAAACGAAAACACTTTATTTGATGAATCCTTAAAGAAAATTTTAATTAATATCAATCAGGAGAAAAGTTATTGCAAAAATATATGTTGATCCCTAGACACTTTTGATGTGTGTAATTACTTACTTTTGTATCGGGCGCCATTGTAGCATTAGAGATTCAGCTTCTGCCACTTGTTAAAAAGAATGCTTGGTGAGAATCGAACCCACTCTAGCATAGGATAACTAAATACAAAGAAAAAATAACAGGAGATTTAAAATATGATTTGTATTATAATTTTAAAAGTAAAGAAAAAGAAAACAGTTATGTATAAAAGGTGATAAATAAAGAACATCCGACTTCGTTGGCATACCTATACCGACCGCCATTATGAAAAAAACTGGTTTTGGCGGCCAGTGATGAAACAAGTGTCAATCGATAGAGTAAGTGATTGCAAACAAAAAATATTTAGTGATGAATATCGTAAGTGATATACTTCCTGAGATATTTGAGTTAAAACATGAGAAAAAAAATAAAGCAGTAATATTTTTTTTAAATATCTCAGGAAGTATATCACTTACGATATTCATCACTAAATATTTTTTGTTTGCAATCACTTACTCTATCGATTGACACTTGTCTCATCACTGGCCGCCAAAACCAGTTTTTTTCCAAATGGCGGACGGTTAGGTATGCCAGATCCCATACAAAAATGTCGGAACCCCTTTAAGTACTATTGCAAGCCGTCTAGTTGGAATTTTATTTTGTCTTAGAAGGAAGATTACGTGTTTGAGGGTTGAGAACTAAAATAGAACGTGACGGGTTAAACAAGTATTGGCCATTACCTAATTAATCCCGGAAATCAAAAGTAGGGCAAAGAGTTGATATCACGTAATGATCCTGATTACAGGTCAATCAGGAAACCGCCTAAAATAGAATTTGGTAGTTATTGATGCTATGGAAAAGTTCTAGGAGCTAAAGTATGAATGTGCCTAAGTCCTTTGCGCTGAACCGTAGCGACGTCCCGTCGTACAGCGTCTCGTTGGGGTTTGGTGCGTTGCGGCCTCTACCATGAGCGGCGTGTGTACGGCGGCGTCCGTGGGTGCCTGCGTTGGCCACAGGCCGCGATGTGAGAACTTGGGTCGGTAGCCGCACGATGGCCCGGGGTCCCAGGAGGCCTCAAGACCTCTTCTGTCGAAGTCCGAAAACAGGGGGCTTTAGAAACGGCATAGGCTAAATTACGCATGGGGGCGGTGGCGCGAGACTGTACAGTTTGTTAAATGAGAAATTGGTTGAATACTCACATGTTTGTACAGTAAATACTTCACCAAAAAATAGTGGTTCTAGACTCTCGCTTGACTGGCACGAACTATAGGTATAACTTGAGGACTAGACACCACAATGAACACGATATGCTTCATCAAAACTGCGACCAGCTAGCACAAAGATACTATCGTCATCTTTTTACATCCGTGTCTTAAACTGAAAACAGGACACTTGAAGCAGAGAAAAATTATTTTATACCATGACGTTTTGTCCAGAGCGACTCACAATAGAATGACGCAAGTCAGAAAAAATTGTTTTACTTTGAACGATATAGAATTCAAAATTTGAAAATGTGCTCAATTCCAAATTTTTAAAAGAAATAATAGTTTATGAAACTTTTACAACTACAAAAGAGGCTTGAACGGCAGCGCAATGCTGCAGTATGTATTATGTATGGTTACTAAAGTTCGTACCTACAGTTATATTCACCTAGAAGTTGCCTCTATTTCTAACGTGACTTTCAAGCGTGACTCTTAGATCTTCTGACTACGTTACACTCTCTGAATTGGCCCAGCAAGACGGGTCCCACCGTGTACTTGTAGCTTCATACCAACACTGCGGAGTGTCCCATCTGTATTCATCTATGGCTTCAGGCTAATATGGCTTCAGTCACGCATTGAGCTTGTTAATTCCGCAACACACTTACAAATGCAATGCTATTAATTTTGACAGTTCAACAACATTCATTGCGTAGTTTACGTTGTTGAGCAGACGAATTTTCCAGCATAATTATGAAGCAATCAATTAGCAATTTCCTTCAAAATACATCGGATTCTGATTAAAAATGTGTTACGCAATTACTGTGCTGGTCCCCACGTGGTAAACCTGACCTTGTCATAATATATTTTAACACTGGAAAATGTTCTTACATTGTGAAACAAATATTGTTCTGATTATTTTTATGTATTCCACATTAGGTTATATTGGAAATGGGATAATTCGTAAGCATAGAGCTAGATTTATTACCAAAACTGTGGTTATATAACCCGCCGATTGAAATTATTATCAAAGAGAGATTGGTAATGCAAAATTGAAATTAATTTTAAAATAGCCGTTAATACCGCAAATTAACCAGACAATATGGTATGGAAATTAAAAAAATTGTATTGCATTAGATTTATTACTAATCGAATAAGACGACATAGTTCGCTCCAGTTTGCTCTAATCAGCATGAAAGCAAACAAATAATTACCTTCATAATTTATTTACAGACACGTTTATACAGCCCCGCGTAACTACATATTGTTTTTCTATAGAACAACATCGGCGATAATAGCTAACCGTATCCAGTCACCCGATGACATAAACCTTTTCTACAACAGTAATATAAACACAGAAACTCGAAACTCCGCAACTGCACTATTTAAATAATAGAACAGTTCAGAGCACTTACAGCGCTAACACGGTGTGACGGTTGCTCTTAACGCGAGTGTCCCCAAGGAGAACTGAACTGAACTTCAGAGTCTAGCTTCAGTTACTAACAGACATAACCTGCGGGAGCGATTGTACACCGTGTTATGTTAGAACCGGTGTATTTTGAGGCGATCCCCTAGGATTTTGGAGTCGTATTCTAGTTTCAACAGATGAATCTTAATGGACGGTATTTGATATATGCTTTTCAGAGTTAATAAAAAGGAGCTAACGCGTTCGATACTGTGTTTGAAAGTTCCAGAAAAATTACTTTTGAGCGATTGCAAGGACCGCATCATACATTTCCACGTTGTTGCTCCTTTGTCTTTATTGTGATTATGCTAGATAATTATATTACTATCACCATGCGAGCGGGAAACTGTCATAACGCCTTCAGTTTGAACACTATAAATTGTTCCACAGGATGCAATCCATAAATTCATTAGAAAAGAGTGTTCAACTGAATGGAAATAGTAAATGAGATCTCTAAATCTTTAGTAGGATTATGGAGAAATTATTGCTCGCGCCTGGCCAACCCGAATGCAGGTGTCAGAAATATCAATCTACTGATTGCTCGTGGTTTTCTGAGATGACAGTGGAAATGCAAATGAATAACTAATAGGACCGCAAGCTTCGCAAATCCGCATTGGATTATGACAATAATTACTTAATAACTAGCTAGGGCGTTTTTAGAGCTGTAGTCAATAATTGACTACAGCTCCAAAAACGCCCTAGCTAGTTTTCCTTCTGTCTTGACGACTGATTCCGTTTTGTTTAAAGTTTTGTGACTCGTATAAATAATATGGAGCAGCTGTTCACGTATATACGGCACCATAGCACAGTATAATAAAGTAGCAGTATTATGTCTTTGCAGTGACCTTGAAATAATAACAAGCCGCTCGGTAGTTAAACCTTCCGCGTTCACGCGTAACTGCCGCGCACTCGAGACTGTTGCGTATTGATATACACTGCGATTTCGAAGCGCGTTGTTTCGCCCGTTTTCTATGAAGACATAATACTGTTACTCATTTATTACTGTGACAATTGTCTGTCGTCTTATTTTGCAGTGTTTTTTTATTTTTCTTTCTACCGTTACGACTCAGGTTGCCTTACAAGCGTAATGGCATCAGGTACACGGTAAAACGTAAATGAGCCCTCCCTGGGGGCAGCATGCAATGTTATCTTAGCAACGTGCACTTAGAAGACCTTGAACAAGAATGTTTTACTTGCTATACAAATGTGAGGTTGGCTCTTTGCGTGAACACGTATATAAAATAAGCATGATCAAGTGATCATGTTTATTTTTTGTACAAGGTTTTACAGTACGACACAACTTAGATGTAGCATGAATTTGAGAATTTTCATTCATTCATTTGAATTTTACGAACGTGTTTAGCTATAAGACTTTACAAGTTATTACTTTTCGTAAAGATCATTTTTACCAAAGGAGGAAATAAGGTTGGTGATTTTGAAGGTGCATTCTGTTCGGATGGTGATCGTTTTGACGAATTTGACCGATGCTATATCTAAGTTGTGTCGTACTGTACTTCTATTCTAGATCATGCGATTAATAACGGAACGATTCACCAAGTTTTCAGGGTTCTCAGTTCTAATTTGATGATTGATTTGATTCTGTGGTCAATAACATAAGCCTCTGTGACAATCCAATAGAAAAATGTGTGCAGTAAGATGGATGAATGTGTGGAGGAAGTCTTAATGATAATAAAAGCGCTTCCACCTTCGGCCTAATCATCACTTACCATCAGGTGAGATGCAGGCCAACAGCTTCCGCGTTGAGGGTAAAAAAAAAAACCCATGCCGATTTCGGCTACGGTTGACACCTACACTGAGAGCCTGTGCACACGATGCGTTGTGGTGGCGGCGCGGCGCCGGAGCGGCGTCCTACATACAAATGTATATGGTATGCCACACGGTGCATTCCGGTGTCCACCGGACTTGAAGCCCGCGAGTTGAGGCAGTAAGGGGTATACGCGTTGCTACACCGGAGCGGCACCTCTCAGTTGTTTGTGCGCTTTCAAAAATACATCTTCAACAGATGACAATTTACGAGCTTTGCGGCGCTGCGCTGCTAACAATGTTACGGAGCCGCAATGCCTGTATGCCTGCTAATGCGGCGAAATCTTTGCGGTGGGGCGCCGCAACTCATCGTGTGCGCAGGCTCTGACACTGACAATCTATCAACTCCTGAAATCGGAACTGCCTGAGTGCAACAATCTTTATTTCTTGCATGCATACGAAACTCTTTTATTTACTGTACACAGCCTTGGCACTGCGCAACGCTACGTTTTAAATTCAATGGTGTAATTCGTCATCGTGTGAATCCATTCCTTATTCTTGTTTAAGAAATTACAGGTGCCTTTTACTAGTCGTCCTTGATACAAATTATCTGCGCTGAGTCACGATTCTTGTTACAATTATTACAAAAAGGTTTTAATATGCCTCGTGGTTTATGCACTTACCTCCGTTAAATTTTTCAGAAGAATATCAGCTTTAATGCAGGCGAAGGTACAGTTTGATTAATTTTTAAATTACCGGAACATACCCATAAATCCATATATCCCCTTTAAACCGTGTGGGGCGGTGTCCCATATATCCCCTATTAGGTAGTTACTTGAGTATCTACCTACCTAGGTACTTATTTAATTAAGTCGGTATCGAACATGCATTTCAAGATTCCAGGCCTTGTTGAAGCAGTTATCATTTAGCATTACCTAATTGGATAACCACTAGTTTAGAAGAGGCATGTCAAGACTATTATACCTAAGTAATTATTCGCTATATTCAGTGGTAGTAGAGTACTTTGAGTTGAGTTCAAGTATTTGATTAGAAGTATCATAATCAGCCTATAATGTTCCCACTACTGGGACACAGGCCTCCTCTCTGTGAGAGGGAGTGGGCCGTAACCCACTACCCGGCCGGGCCCAGTGTGGGTTGATAGATGTCACATGTCTTCGATTTTTTTTGTTCAAGGACATGCCGGTTTCCTCACGTTGTTTTCCTTTACCGTTCTGAGAGTGTTGATGAAATAATTTACACAAACTAAAGCGCCTGCCTGGGTTCGAACCAACGACGTACAACTCGTGAGTCGCAGCCGTTACCACTGGACCACCACTGCTCTCTGATTAGAAGTATGGGCAGATGAAATTAACTACATACTTCAATGCTGTGGCCGCATCTGCGTCAAACCAAATCGTGTCGTGACAAAGCAACGCCATGTTTATTATGTACCGCCACCCGGGCGATAAGTGCTACGCAGCCCGAACTATCGCGACAATAACCGATAGTCATGTCTGCGTGTATCGTACAACTCTTTATTAGTGGCTTTTGTGGACATGATAATTATTCAGATTTGTTACAGTTGTAATAGCAGTCATGTCATTTCGTTTAAAATAGGTTTTTATTTTTATTAATTTATTTCTTGTTTGACGTGTCAACGTCTATTAGATCGATGAACGACGAAGTAGTTGATACTTGTTGAGAGACCTACACTGTCCTCCTATACCTAATAATACTGTTAATTGAAAATATTGTATATAAAAGCCAATTATTTTTAAAAGCGTAACCGTGGAGTTTCTTGCCTGCTCTTCTCCATAAGAAACGACCAATTGGAACCGTGCACCTAGCTTCTGACGTTTCATAAGTGCCCATCTAGGTTTACGCGTTTTTTTTTTTTTACTTTTTTTTTTAACTATGCGAAGGTTCGTCACGATAGAGACTCAAATGCGGCCGCAGCATTACACGCACCCGGGCGTCGGGAATCGATCGCCGATTTCCGGCCACCGTAGGCGCGGGCTTGCGGACGGAGAGTGATGGGTAGCTCGCCGTCCGATCAGGACCAAGCCCGGGTCGACGGCGCGTCGTGTTCCACGCGCTCCTCAAAGAGTTGTCAGCGAAGCTGTAGGGGTCCGTTAGGGCCGATGCCTACCACCGGGGTTGCGGATAAGTCCTAAGGGGAAACCGTGGCCCCTGTCTAGGCAAGGGAAGGAACACGGGTGGGTTTTAGTCAGTAAAAGTCTGACACGCCCTTCCGCTCCGCCCAGAGCGGAGAAGTCATTTGATGATTTCCCAGCCAAAAAAAAAAAAAAATTGTTTTTACGGGAAAATGTCAAAGTAGGTGGTAGATAGATAATGTGTAGATATAATAGAGATTCGTTCCATTACTCTTTCTATAATTTTATTTGCTAAAGTTAGCCACGTGGAAAATCACATTTTTATGCAATTCTCCTACTCCGCAGAAGTTTCAGCCATTTGCAACTTTAACTCATTACCTTTAGGTACATTTAACATTAAAAAGTTTGAATGTGGCTAAAGTTTTGTGCCAGCTGCAGTGTAAGCTCGTTTTGTGAAAAATCGGTTTTTAAGTCCCGGAAAGTACGACCTTGCAAACACATAAGTATACTAACCTAGGACCTTGGACCTAGAATCTAGGTAGAATTGTCACTCAACTGTCGGTCTAGACACCTAGAACAACACCCTGATGTGTCAAAGTTAAGTAATAGAGGGACTATAATTACATATAGAGTACTTGTTAGTACTCTATGTATGACTAAAATATTTGAAACAGATAGGACAATTTTTTAATTAAGCTTTGTACCTAAAGTCAAAAGCGTTTGTCGTAGAAGTAGAAGCCAATTTAGTAACTAACTGCGCCTCACGGTTTTACCCGCATAGGTCTCGATTCCGTTGGAATATCGGGATAAAAACCTGGGTTAGGTTTTCTATAACCTAACCCAGGTCATTATCTATCCATGTTCTAAATTTCATCCAAATCCGTGTTGCCGTGTTGGCGTGAAAATGTAACAAACAAGATACAAAAAATCAAATATTTTCGCTATAGGACATTAGTGTAGTTTTCAATTAGATTTCTGTCGAGCATTTTATTAAAAAAGGTTGCTTTGTATTTTCTGAATACCTAAATAACAATGAAATTAACATAAACCAAGGCCTGGCTCGATCATTATAAGTAGCAACTTTTAATTTAGTAAGTTCTGTCATTACGAAAAAAGTTTGTTGGATTTGTGAATTTTGTTTAGAAGTTTAACTTCTCTTGAAATAAACACGCCAACACAACACACACACACACACAACTGGCGAAACAATAACATAACTGGCAAATTGTTTGTGTACTATACGGTACTCTTTTGCCTAAACAAAATGAAAGGAAAGCCTCAATAATTTAATTTCATCGACTACGGCCACCACTGCTCTTCCTCAAGACAAATATAGACACATAAAACTGTCTCGTGTCTCATCTGCAACACACTATTTTTTAATCTTTGCCAACTATTCCTTACGGGGTAATATGTAATGCTGTCAGTATTATGACATTATATGAGTACTCTTGTGATCTAACTTGTGACCTCGGCTTTTATTATAGCATGACTCCATTGCTAGGCGCTTTTCTATTGTTATACTCACACACTTCATATAAATAGGTACATTCGTTAATATAATAATAATTGTATTTTCTTTATTTCGTCAAGTATACTTCTCTGTCTTATGATTTTGAATACTAGTAAAAATATTGACGAAGATAATGTTTGTGTTCTTGTTTGGCATCGTATTTTTTTTGAGTTGGCAAAGGAGGTGCCTTCTTTTTATTCTTCTTCTTTTCGTATGGTTAGTGACTAACCTGGTGTCAGAGTTTTAAAGCCACCTATGGGCGTCTTCACATGTAGGCGAGAAATATCTCTCAGACATGTCGGTTTCCTCACGATGTTTTCGTTTTGTTTTGGTTGTGTGGGTGTGGGTGTGTGTGTGTGTGTGTGTGTGTTTTGTGTGTTATTTTTATTAAATAGGTATTACAGAAATTATAGTAGTTCAAATAAGTGGAAAATAGAAAATGAAAAGGGAATCCAACTGGTATTTTCTTGAAAAAAATCCATTTTCTTAACAATGCACGCGAAATACTATATTGTTATCCTACGAATCATTCGTAGGTTTTTATCGCTTTGACGTTGCATTGTACTGACTTACTCTACATTTCTTATAGAAACATGTTCACAAAGCAATAACCAAAATTTTTTTGATAAATGAACAGACAAAGTCAGATGATACATTTTAATAAAAAAACACGATCGTTAAGCTGAACAAAATAAATGGTTTCCTATGAGCGATGCGCTGTCAAAAATATTTGGCAAACATTACTAAATAAGGCAATTTCGTTTGGGCGACAAGGTTGATAATCCCTAAAATCAATATAAAATATTTGCAAATCTGTGAAATAATCACGCAATACAGTATCAACTTATCAAGATTGATATTCGATGCTCGGGTGTAAAATCCATTAGGCCGCTTCCCTTTTTGGGTAAAAAGGGATAACAACGATTTTCCAAGTCCCTTAGGACCAATGATGGGCAGCTTTCGGTAAATAAGGGACAGAGAAATACGGTACCGTTTTTTATCCAAAAGAAAATAAATTGCTGTTCACTGAAAAGTTTGTTAAGTGAAAGGTGGTTGAGTGAAAAGGATTAGGGTACTGTTTTCGTTAGGTGGGATTATAAAATTACTGTTTTAGAATATATTAAGCAGTTTAGGAGCAGTGGTGACCCAATGGAACTGGGCACAACTCACAAATTGTAGATCGTGGGTTCGGACCTAGGCAGGCATTTTAGATTGTGTAATTTTTTTCATCAATACTTCTCTAAAAACAGTGGAGGAAGAAAGGAAACATCATGAGGAAACCGATATGTTGTAGTTCTATGAGCAAAATTTTGAAGACATGACTGTGACATCCACCATCCGGCACTGCTCTCATAAAGAGGAGGCCTGTGTCCCAGCAGTCAACACTACGCAGTACGCGGTACGCAGTGGACGTTATAGGCTGATTTATTATGTATTAAATGAGCAACATTTGCTTGTTATATTTATACTAGCTTTTGCCCGTGGCTTCGCCCGCGTGGATGTCGGAAAATAAAATAAAGTACCCTATGTCCTTCTCCGGGATGCCATCTATCTCCTTGCCAAATTTTATCGAAATCCGTTCAGTGGTTTAGCCGTGAAAAGGTTGTTACCTTTTTTAAATCGAAAGTAACTCTGTCTGTCTGTCTGTATGTTTACAGACAGACAGACAGAGTTACTTTCGATTTTATAATACTCGTATTAGTCAATCTTCAATCTTCCTAGCCTTTTTCCCAACTATCTTGGGGTCGGCTTCCAGTCTAACCGGATGCAGCTGATTACCAGTATTTTACATGGAGCGACTGCCTATCTGACCTCCACAACCCAGTAACTGGGTAATACGATACCCCTCGGTAAGACTGGTGTCAGACTTTCGGGCTTCTGACGACTCGTAACGACTGTCAAAGATCCACAAATGACAGCCGGGACCAACGGCTTAACGTGCTTTCCGAGGCACGGAGGAGTCTCGGTATGTAAAGATGGTCACCCATCCACTGACCAACCCCGGCAAGCGTAGCTTAACCTGATGGATCGACGATCGACCCGTGCGGCTTGTTATTACTTAGCCAAGAGCTCCTCTCTCGTATACTCGTATTAGTATGGATTTGTTATCACGTTCTCAAAAACGGCTCTAACGATTTCGATGAAAGTTGCAATATAGGGGTTCACGGGAGTGAAAAATAGATCTAGCTAGGTCTCTTATCTGGGAAAATTCGTTTTCTCCATTTTTACTGTTTCAGGAATGTGATACAACGTTGGTATGTAACCTGGACGGTATGTTTATAATTTTTCACCAGAGCAGCACCCTAATTACGTAATGCATTTTCAATTTTAAATTGAAACCAATTGAAAAAGATTGTCAGTCCATTGCTTCATAAGTTCGACAAAAAAAATTGAGCAGATTAGTTTTGTCGAACTTATGAAGCAATGGACTGGCAATCTTTTTCAATTGGTTTCAATTTAAAATTGATCGTGCATTGCGTAATTGGGGGGCAGAGCTCTGTCGACCAGCTATATAATTACGCAACACATTTTCGTAAACGATTCCGGCTAATCTGTTTCATTTTCATTGCGTTATTTACGTTGTAGAACAGATATTTTTTTTCGAACTTATGAAGCAAAGAATTAGCAATCTGTTTCAAAACTATTCAAATTCTGATTGATCGTGTATTACGTAATTAGGGTACTGGTAATTTAATATTATTACGCAACAGTAGCCCAACGATTAAAGTAGAGAACGGCTATAGTATTTGCTTAAACATTAATTTCTGTAATAAAACTTCGTTTATCCGCTAACTTCATGAAAGCTATCACTGCTTACCAGCCTCTAGTTTATCTTGTGGGGATCCTAAACTAACACATGATTAAAATTCAGGCCCATTCACATACAGCCTTTGCAAAGCAACTAGGTAACTAAAGTAAAAGACAAACTGAGACTGATCCTGGTCAAGTCACCTTCAAGTATGGACCTCATTGCTTAAGTACAAGACGAAGGGCACAAAGGTGTAGGGCGACGATAATGGCCGAAAATTGCCGAAGTTCTCCGAATATACACAACAACCTTTGGTTGCTTGTGATGGAAGAAAAGATTGTGTAGCAAAGATCTAGTGCATCTAGGTTGAAACGATATCTAAACATCTGGATACCAAATGGACATTCCTATTCAATCTGACCGTTTACAAGCATTATAATCGATTAAAAAGATGAATTCTTTTTTTTCGGAATTTTTTATCACCCTCCAATTGCTCCCTTAAGACCCAAGGCTAAAAGCCGTCAGCATATTAAACCAATGGAAGAAGATTTCCCATTTTCTTTTTTAAAATTGTAAGATCACTTTTTACGCAGTCGAATTTTTAATATTTTTTAATAGAATTTGACAAGATAACTCAGATTTGAATTATGACTGAAATAATTTTAGGATTTGAGTTATTAGATACTTCTGTCTATCCTTGGTAAATCTTAATTGTCTTTAAAAACCAATGACGATGCATTGTATCCTGCAACAATCGAAGACCTCGATTTGTTCAAAATTTATCACGAATTGTTCGCTAATGCGGTGTGACATCCTTGCCACGCGACTGAAGTATCTATTCAAATGTTCTGTTACCATAAATGAAAATGAACTTTACTGTCTAAGTATTAAGGTTCAAGAGAGTTTATTGGATAGTAATTAGGGTTGGTAGTTTTAGATAATAAATGGACCTGTGTGATCGATTGCGAGCTGTGTGTCGATTCATAAATCAAAGGAAACATGTCTGTTTGCGTAAGGGCGGTTACTTTATTTATTATTTATTTAGTGGTTGTGGTTTCTGAAGAATGTGACGATTATGGTGATGTTGTAAGTGATTTTTAAACCTATTATTTATTTCTTTAAAAAACGTAAATAATTATTTCTGTCATTACTTTAGTGTAGGTAGATATATTTTGGGTTGGGTTTAGAAATGAGCCGACTCGCTAGAAAGAATGTGAGGGTTTTTAGGGGTTGTAGAGGGTCTTCTGAACCCACCGCATCAATTGTTTTTTTTGAGGCTCGTAATTTTTTAAGGTAGTATATTTTTTAGTTCAGTAACGTAAATATTGGCTCTACAATACTTTATGGACTGCGTGTGTGAAGCTTGTTTTTTAACATATCTCAAGTTCTTCATGTAGAACGCTTTTGCAAAATGTCACAGCACAGCTAGCAAACGAAAAAATAAACGCAATGAGAACTAAGGATGCAAGAGCGAGCCCAGCGACGTTGACACTTGGGATAGCGGGGTCTTTTTTCACTCACTTTGCTCGCTCACTAGACCCTGCCATTCCCTTCGAACCAATTATTCGAGAAATTAATAAACGCAATGAGAACTAAGGATGCAAGAGCGAGTCCAGCGACCTTGACACTTGGGATAGCGGGGTCTTTTTTCGCTCACTTTGCTCGCTCACTAGACCCTGCCATTCCCGTCGAACCAATTATTCGAGAAAAAAATAAACGCAATGAGAACTAAGGATGCAAGAGCGAGCCCAGCGACCTTGACACTAGGGATACATGGGGTCTTTTTTCGCTCACTTTGCTCGCTCACTAGACCCTGCCATTCCCTTCGAACCAATCCTGTCTGAGTCTGGGTGCCCCACGTCCCGACACATTTCGAATTAGTAATAAGGCATTGAGAACTTTGGGTCAAAGCGAGATCGGGACTTGGGGCACCTCGACTAGAACAGGTTAGGTTCGAAGGGGATGACGGAGGCTCAAGTAAGCGAGCAAAGAGAGCGAAAAAAGACTCCGCCATTTCCTTTAAAGAGCAGACAGTAATAAGCGAGGCACGTTTCTAAAATTTAACTAACTAATTACTAAAAGCTATTGGTTTGGCACTTAAAATAATCAAGACACTATTCCGTACCTAACAAAAACAAACATACGGAGCAGTCTTTGGAGACTGCCGATGGAAGTGAAAACTAAGTAACGCCATCTAACGAAAATGTCAGGAATTTATGTGGCTTGCTGTTAGTACAAGAACAAAAGCTGTAGCTCCATTAAAACAATTCCAAAAAAATAAAACAGAGTGCGCTGTCAATTCTACTCTCCCTCCGTCTTACGAATTTTCGATCAGGTCACGTGACGCCTGACGCGAGTTTAACATTTTTTACCCATTCCAAAAAGTGCTCAATGCGCATAAAGAAATTTCACTTCAAAACTCGGACGCACGGGGAGTGCACATAATATTGAACAGTCGAATTATTTAAATAATCTAACAATAAAACTGTCAAACAAACCATACTAGCATGACTTCATTAATCTGTCCACAATAGAACTTTCACTATTGTTATAAAAACCATCGAATATTTAATACCCGTATTTAACAAAACTATTGAAGCGTTTCGAAGTAAAACCAGTGTAAATTGACCTGTGTCCCCTCTAGGTGCTAAGTAAATTTCAAACAGAAAGGACTACTCTATACATATTCAGAGTTCTTGTTAGTGTGGTTTGAGTTTCGACATCTCACTAACCTGGGAAAGTTATTACGTGTATTTGACACTTGACAAAGAAAATATAAAATAATAGAACATTTAGAAAACTTTAACATTGAATTATATCTATCGTTTAATTATCTCGGTTATAATAAGTTCTATAAAACGAACTCGTTTAACTTGACAAAATACCACATAGTTTTTAAATAATTACTGTACACATTGAAGATTCTAACACAATTTCATTAACAATGACCTCTCTATAAATTAATAGTGCGGCTCTAATCATTACCATCAGATATCACATCATAACTCACAGACTCCAATTAGCCAATTACAGAATCACAACTGTCAATCTGACATACCTAAATTCCATTGCTATTAGAATACGTAATAGTACGGTGCACCGGCTGAGCTAACTCGGTCACAATGCCCGAGGTCGGCGCGAGCGCAGATACGGCCATTTTACATAATTTCATATACGCGATACCTCGTGACAATTTTCTTCTATTTATTTTCATACATGACTTGACAGTTGTAGTGAGGAGACTTGTTATAATAAAGAGAAGATGAGGACAATAATAATAGTGTTGTTATTCAGTTGTGTGCTTGTGTTTGCCGGTGCGCAGGATTGCAAAGTTGGCGGGAAAAAGGTTGGGTGCATTTTTCAGTGTTTTTTGTAATGAATATGTAGTTTTTACTTTTAGGTTGTTTTATTTTTGGTGAATTGGGAAACAAAATTTTTATCCATTCGTTATAGTTAATAATCATAATATTTTTGCTACAAATTATTGCAATTATATCTAACGAAACATAACCGTTCAACAAAGAGATTTAATATACTAGCAGCAACTAACTAAGTGTGAAACGTGTGAAAACAGCTGATTCGGTTGTCATAAATACGATCTACAACAGAGATGCTAATCAAACCTTCACACTTGTAAAATTTTGTTTTCATCAACAAACCTTGTTCTACCTAACACATATTTATGTAGTTACTGTGAATATTAGTATTGTGATAAAGAGGTAAAATAAAACTTTGTTGGAACAACAACAATAATAAAAACTATATCTACCTACTTCTAAAGAAGCAATTTCCATTTGATTATCTATTTTGATTTGAACAAACATCGGCGTCTAAATATGGGAACTGTTTTACGATCAAAATGAGGAATAGTTCAAACAAGTATTTCCAAGCTTGAAAGTGCTAAAGAAACACCTTTACAACACACCTATCTCTAAAATCTTAATTCTGACGATAGATTAGACAGGAGTCACCAAGTTGCGGACCACCTTTTTTCGAATTTCATAAAAAAAAAAAAAAAAAATTGTTTTCGGACCGCGACAATCATATTATTTTTATAAACGGACCCCCGATAAAACTAACTGGTAACCCGTGAATTAGACGATAGATATCACCGATTCCATACCCAAAAACTTCTTCAACAGAACAAATAGAAAACTTATTAATTAAATGTGAGAAAACCGCTGATTATTTAATATAATAATAATCTTTATATTTATATAGGAAAACAGATTTTTAGACACAAAGTAGGTAGTAACTATAAAGTAACTTAATCCGCTAAACTGTTCATAAAGAGTTAGAGCACCCTGTAAGAAATCGACACGTGTTTCACCTCTCAACGAGGCATCCTTAGGATAACGATTGACTTGCCACAACAAGAGCCGAACGCAAAGTCAAGCTTTTGCTTTCGGCTCTTGTCGTGGCAACACGTCGTGTCCGAGTTCGCAACAAGTCAATCATCATCCTGAGGATGCCTCGTTGAGAGGCGAAACACGTGTCGATTTCTTACAGGGTTCTCTAAGTCTTTAAGAACAGTTAAGCGGATTAAGTTACTAAATATACATCGTCTATTGTAGGCTTTGAAATAGCCTGTATTACGGAGTAACAGTGCTTGCGTAAATCATATACCTATTCACGTGTCTAGATGATAATCAAACATTAACACAAAACGTTCTGCCCGCAGTGTGTCGACCACGAACAATGTTGCGGAGGATGCTGCGTCTATGGCGAGTGTATAGACAGTGAGTATCTTTTGTAATACATAGGTCGCTGTAAAACTGGTAATGAAAACAAAAGAAAATCATTTAACAATAATAAACATAAGTATAACAGTGATAACCTAGTGGTGTGATCGTCGAACTGCCAAGGCATAGGTCTCGAGTTCGAACCCAAGGCACGCACCTCTGACTTTTCGGATTCATGTGTGTATTATATAATTATCACTTGCTTCAAAAACGGTAAATGAAAACATCGTGAGGAAACGATGATCGGCATGCCTGAGCGATATTTATTGACGGCATGTGAAGTCAGAGGCCCATGGGTGGCTTTAACTTTACTCCACAATTATTTATAAGGGGGTAAAGTTTCAAACCAGTAGTTTCCTAATGACCACTTTATTATAGTGTCTATTACTAGTATGACGGACTCATGAGTGACATGCTGACAGGCTAGCATTATGCATTCATGTTAGGTAACGTGATTATCCCGGCATTATGCATTAGTGCGCTCATTAAAATCATTTGTGAACATGTTCCACTATCTGTATGGTGTCAAGGACTTCCAACAATTGTGTTATCAATTTAGACACAATTACTAATTACTTTTATTTGACTGTCTCTTTAGTCTAGTGGTCGCAAGCGCTACTACGGAGCATGAGGCCCTGGGTTCGATTTCTAGTTTGGCTAAAGTGTTATTGGGTTTTTCTTTTGGGAATTACTCGGTAGCAACCCGAGTCTGGATTTGTGCCCGGTTAATGGCAATAGGCTCGCCCCCTATTACATGGGACTTAAACATAACTGGCGACATGTGGGTGTACGCTTCTGCCCAACCCTTCGGGAAAACCAGACGTGATGTAATGTTATGTATTACTAATTATGTATTACTAATTACTTTTGCAAAAAAAAAATTACGTCTATTGGGTTTCTGAAATATCTAACTTTCTACTAAGGGGCAGAAAAGTATAAAATTACGTCATAGAAAGTGAGCTTATTGTTATTTACCGAGCACAGCACAGCTTCAAATTCCTAGCTGCTACTCAGAATGTCCTTAGATGAAAACCCAATAGGTAACTCTTAGCCATACTTACGACCACAAGACCGAACGATGCTGCCTTAAAAAATTATTAATAAATTAACCTAAGTCTTGAAGTTGTCATACCATTTTTCCTTCCAGCCTACAGATCCTGCCTATCATCGATGGACGTTTGTGAAAACCACGTCTGTCTTGGAGAAGAAGAGTGCATTGTATACGTACCGCCGGAGTGTCCGGGGTGTGAACCCTTGCCGCTGTGTCGAATGCCTGCTACATACCTGTAACACAAGAGAAGATATTTGACAGATAACCAGCTTCAGACAATCTGTGAGAGAATGTACAGTCAAGAATGAGAAATTTTCGACGAGGAAATGACGAATCTTTTATATGCCAATTTTATTATTTTTAAATGAAATTATTGACGTTTGAAGTTTGAACAACGACTAATTACCAAAAACAGAATAAAAAAAATCATTTAAAAAAATCCTTGTGGCCTGGGTCTTGTTATTGCGCCTAAACACGTAGCAGACGGCCCCACGGATCCACCATTTGCGTATGTTAAAACGTCTGCCGAACACCCTGTTTAGTTGTAGATAGGTTATAATTAATTTATTGGTGTATTAAGTTAAAAATGCATACAATTGAAATGGTTAAATATATTATTGTACTAGCTTCTGCCCGCGGCTTCGCCCGCGTGGTTGTCGGACTTACAATAGCAATGGGTTTCATTTTGACAGTTAAACAATTAATTGCGTTATTTGCGTTATTTCTCGAACATAATTATTCCACTCGGCGCTCTGGCGCGTCATCCCCTGGCTGGCCCGCCCCTCCACCCTCGTTCTGAGCGCCGTCGACTCAATATCGCAGGTCATTCTTATCGTTCTAACTTTTAAACTATTTGTCCAAATTAATTAGTGTAAAAGACAAACTTTATCAACATTAAATACCAAAAGCGATGAAGGTATTTATTTTGATAAGAATTAACTAAATACTCTAAAATATGCAATGTAAAAAAAGTATTCAATTTAACTGTATTTATTGCTCACTATTTTGGTTATAAAGGCTTCCACATAAAAGGTGTCGCGGTATGCTGTCGCGGACTTTTATTTAGAACTTTTAGGGGTATGAGGAACAGGGTGTAAAGTTCACTCATCCCCCATAGAAAAGGGAGGATCCTCCAACCAGACGGGTATTATGTCTGGCGGGCAACTGCCCATATGTTGATTTCGGATAGTCTTATCTATGTTATTCGCTCAGTAAACTCTAACTGCGAGATGTAGGAATTGTGTGACGTCATGTCTTTTTGTTTCGTAGTTTTTGTATGTGGCGGTCTAACCGCTACATCACTCCCCTCCGGAGACCGGAGGTCGATAGTGGGCTGAGTCTTGGATCTTGCGATGCTTCACAGTGCCAGCTGTGGTTCCAGTGAGTCGGAACCGGGTGCCGCATAGTTCACGGTGAGTCGGAACTGTCTGCGGTGATTCCCCAGTGAGTCGGGGTGGTGCTGCGTCGTCATCCAGTGAGTCGGATGTGGTACAGCGCCGGGTTGTGGTTGAGGGTGATGACCAGGAATGCGCGTTCGCTGCATGCTGGTGGTCAGGATACCCGTTAAAGCCGTGGGTGCTGGCTGGCTGTGTGACTTGCCTCACGAAAGCTTGCGGGAGTGATGATGATGACGTCACGCTGAAGTTGTTGCACGAAGGCTGCGTTGACGTTCATACTCGGGGTCACCAATTTAGGGGTATGAGGAACAGGGTGTAAAGTTCACTCATCCACCATAGAAAAGGGAGGATCCTCCAACCAGACGGGTTGTTATGTCTGGCGGGCAACTGCCCATATGTTGATTTCGGATAGTCTTATCTATGTTATTCGCTCAGTAAACTCTAACTGCGAGATGTAGGAATTGTGTGACGTCATGTCTTTTTGTTTCGTAGTTTTTGTATGTGGCGGTCTAACCGCTACAAACTCTTTAAGACAAACAATCCCACAATACATTTTCTTCATGTAACTCTAACGGTTTAGGCAGCGCACGCAGCAAACGGTGGAGGTCTGCCCGGCTTAGGTGGACCACCGCCGTGTCCTCGTGGAGGCGATCGGTGGCGGTGACCTCTCGCGTACGGCCCTGGTTCAGGCCATGGTGCGGAGCGAGAGGGCATGGCAAGCCGTCACCTCCTTCTGCAAAGCAGTAATGCTCGCGAAGGAGAAGGTGGAGCGCGCGAGGGAGTGGCAAAGGCCGCGCCCTACCAGCCCTAGCCGCCGCCGCCGTAGGAGACGTCCCGGGCGTCGGGAATTGATAGCCGATTTCCGGCCACCGTAAGCGCGGGCCTGCGGACGGAGAGCAACGGGCAGCTCACCGTCCGATAAGGACCAGGCCCGGGTCGACGGCGCATCGTGTTCCACGCGCACCTCAAAGAGATATCAGCAAAACTGACGGGGTCCCAAGGGGAAAGCGTGGCCTCTGGCAAGGCAAGGGAAGGAACACGGGTGGGTTTTAGTCAGTAAGAGACTGAAACGCCCAGAAATCATTGGATGACTTCCCAACCAAAAAAAAAAAAATGGCAGCGCACGCAAAGATAGATCTCAGAGGGCAGGAATTTTTCCGACTTACTTGATACTTATCGTTATGTTATGGTCAAATCACATAAAATCTTTATAAATTGTAGCCTATGTGTTATTCTAATGTATAAGCTACATTATTGTAAAGTTTCATCAAAATCCGTTCAGTAGTTTTTGTGTGAAAGAGTAACAAACATCGATCCATCCTCACAAACTTTCGCATTTATAATATTAGTAGGATTAATGTAGGGCAGTGTTTTTCAACCTTTTTCATGACTCGACCCCCTTAGTATAAAAAATTTTTCGCGACCTCGACCATTCGAGAACGATTTGAACTCAGTCGAGATTCCGGCTGAGTCGAAGTTTCTGCAGCACGAAACCTAGCCTGATGTTCCCGAGTTGCAGAGAGCCTTCCCTCACGACCTTCCTCAGATTCCTGTGATCGAACTAATCTCATAATTTTAGCATTTCTGCTACATTGGGAGAGGTTGGATCTTCTTCGAAGCATTCTTACAATAAAATAGTACTTACTACTTAACACACAGTTATTTAGTAAACACGTACTTTTTTTTTTTTTTTTTTGGTGGGAAATCATCCAATGACTTCTCCCGCTCTGGGCGGAGCGGAAGGGCGTGTCAGACTTTTACTGACTAAAACCCACCCGTGTTCCTTCCATTGCCATGCCAGGGGCCACGGTTTCCCCTTGGGACTACCCGCAACCCCGGCAGGCATCGGCCCTAACGGACCCCGTCAGTTTTGCTGACATCTCTTTGAGGCGCGCGTGGAACACGACGCGCCGTCGACCCGGGCCTGGTCCTTATCGGACGGCGAGCTGCCCTCTGCTCTCCGTCCGCAGGCCCGCGCCTACGGTGGCCGGAAATCGGCTATCAATTCCCGACGCCCGGGAAGTCTCCTACGGCGGCGGCGGCTAGGGCTGGTAGGGCGCGGCCTCTGCCACTCCCTCGCGCGCTCCGCCTCCTCCTTCGCGAGCATTACTGCTTCGCAGAAGGAGGTGACGGCTTGCCATGCCCTCTCGCTCCGCACCATGGCCTGGACCAGGGCCAGACGCGAGACGTCACTGCCGCCGAGTAAACACGTACTATCGTAAACAATTAAATTATAAATACTTACAGATTATTATACAGTCTAAAATTATCACAGTTTAAGTATACGTTTGGTTTACACGTCTTAACTAAAGAAAGAAAGAAAGAAAGAAAGAAAGATCAGACAAACAGACAAACCGACAAACAGACAAACAGACAAAAAAATTTTTAATTACAATCTCGGGTTCAGCATCGATATAATAACAACCCCTGCTACTTTTTTTTCATATATTTCCATTGTACAGACACCACTTTTCAACAATTTTATTATATGTATATAGATGTTGTTATAACATTTTCCCAACATGACCCTAGAACGAAATGTAACTTTCATAGCCACTGACCAACACCTGTGCTAGCTCCTTTTACAGTATAATAGCGATAAGGTACTACAGGCAGTCAACAAAAATAATATTAATACAAAAAAATACAAACATACAACAAATACTTTATTAGAAAATAAATAGTTAGGTACATACCTAATTTACTTCTTCAAATAAAGAGTTTGTAGGTATTGTATTATTAAAATGTAATTTGATTTCACGAAATAAAGAACTTATGAAGTACAAAATGTAATAACATTCAACGCAATATAAATAAAAATAATTATGTTTTCTGTTTTATTTATTTTAAATATTCAACCTATGAAATTAAGACACTCTGGGCCTGTTTCACGATGTACGAATAGCCACTACTTACCGAATAAATTAAAAATGGAAGAGAATTTGTATGAAATTATCTGCCAAGTTAATAGGAACTTAATCGTAGGTGGTGAAACAGGCTCTCTGTGTTACGTAAATAAATAATTAAATATATAAATAATTAGCCCATATTGTCCCACTGCAGGGCAAAGGCCTCCCTTTCCTTTTTCCACTCGACTCGATCCTGAGCCAATATGGACCAATCCCTCCTATAAGCGTCAAGTTCGTCCCACCATCTACGCTTGGGTCTTCCACGATGCCGCTGGGCGTTTTCAGGAACCCACGTAGTAGTGGTCTTAGCCCACATTGTTTCCGTAAAAAAGATAAAAAAGTAAAACAATAGGTAAAGAAACTACAACACATTGCCTACAGTTAAATCCAATAGCCGCATATATTGAGACTGTAAACTGCCGTGCCTCAGTCAATCAGTGTCCTACACTGCAACTGGCATAATACGAAGGCTCAAAGAACGCCTTTAATAGAAAACTAATGACACTTCTCCACAATTTTGTAAAGAGCAATAGTAGCCCATGGCTGAACGCTGGCCCCCAAAATACAGGTCCTGCACCCCAATTACGCAATGCACGATCAATTTTAAATTGAATCCAATTGAAAAAGATTGCCAGTCCATTGCTTCATAAGTTCGACAAAAATAATCTGCTCAATTTTTTTGTCGAACTTATGAAGCAATGGACTGGCAATCTTTTTCAATTGGTTTCAATTTAAAGTAGTAAGTAAGTAAGTAAGTATTTATTTGCATAAAACATGGTATACATGGTGTTACAATAATTTACAATAAAGATCTTACATGTTTTGCCAGAATTGTACTTAGCATGCATATGATCACTTAATACTAACATGAGAATTTGTTATCCATAAATTCTTTAAGACTATAGAAATTTTTCGAGTTTAACCAGTCAAACAATTTTCCCTTGAATAATCTGGAGTTTAAGTTTTTTATGCTACTCGGTATATTATTATAATTATATACTTACACAATTATATAAGCAGCTTTTATTATATTTAGCAAGCTTGGGAAGATGCAGAACGAGTCTCTGTGGATCACGCCGGCTCCTTGGATTAATATCATTGGCTGATATAAACAGGTCTTTATGTTTATTAACGAACATACATATTTCGAATCTATCTTCTTCTATCTATCTATATCTATACATATAATAAAATTGTAGAAAAGTGGTGTCTGTACAATGGAAATAAATGAAAAAAAAGTAGCAGGGGTTGTTATTATATCGATGCTGAACCCGAGATTGTAATTAAAATTTTTTTTGTCTGTTTGTCTGTTTGTCTGTTTGTCTGTGTGTTTGTGCACGCTAATATCAGAAACGGCTTATTCGATTTAGATGCGGTTTTCACTAATATATTGTAGTAAGCTTCACTTAACATTTAGTGTTTATTTCATGTCAATCGGTTCATAAATAAAAAAGTTATGTCAATTTAAAGAATCACGGCGAACATTTGTTATAGGTTAGGCATTTCTTTCCTTGATTTTCGGTATACTTATCTTAATTTTTATTTAGGGTTTGTATATAAATATTATAAGTATTTGGTATAGGTTAGGCATTTCTTTTCTTGATTTTCTTTATTAAGTATAAGTTTATTAGCTCAGGTTAGTAATTAATTTTTCTAGCAATTCTTTTGTTTTATAAAGTTAGATAAGACGTGTAAACCAAACGTACTAAACGTTTGGTTTACACGTCTTAACACTTATTACTTATACTATGATAATTTTAGACTGTATAATAATCTGTAAGTATTTATAATTTAATTGTTTACGATAGTACGTGTTTACTAAATAACTGTGTGTTAAGTAGTAAGTACTATTTTATTGTAAGAATGCTTCGAAGAAGATCCAACCTCTCCCAATGTAGCAGAAATGCTAAAAGGATGAGATTAGTTCGATCACAGGAATCTGAGGAAGGTCGTGAGGGAAGGCTCTCTGCAACTCGGGAACATCAGGCTAGGTTTCGTGTTGCAGAAACTTCGACTCAGCGGGAATCTCGACTGAGTTCAAATCGTTCTCGAATGGTCGAGGTCGCGAAAAATTTTTTATACTAAGGGGGTCGAGTCATGAAAAAAGTTGAAAAACACTGCCCTACATTAATCCTACTAATCCTATTAATATTATAAATGCGAAAGTTTGTGAGGATGGATGGATGGATGGATGGATGTTTGTTACTCTTTCACACAAAAACTACTGAACGGATTTTGATGAAACTTTACAGTAATGTAGCTTATACATTAGAATAACACATAGGCTACAATTTATAAAGATTTTATGTGATTTGACCATAGCAGATAAGTATCAAGTAAGTCGGAAAAATTCCTGCCCTCTGAGATCTATCTTTGCGTGCGCTGCCTTTTTTTTTTTTTGGTTGGGAAGTCATCCAATGATTTCTGGGCGTTTCAGTCTCTTACTGACTAAAACCTACGCGTGTTCCTTCCCTTGCCTTGCCAGAGGCCACGCTTTCCCCTTGGGACTACCCGCAACCCCGGCAGGCATCGGCCCTAGCGGACCCCGTCAGTTTTGCTGATATCTCTTTGAGGTGCGCGTGGAACACGATGCGCCGTCGACCCGGGCCTGGTCCTTATCGGACGGTGAGCTGCCCGTTGCTCTCCATCCGCAGGCCCGCGCCTACGGTGGCCGGAAATCGGCTATCAATTCCCGACGCCCGGGACGTCTCCTACGGCGGCGGCGGCTAGGGCTGGTAGGGCGCGGCTTTTGCCACTCCCTCGCGCGCTCCACCTTCTCCTTCGCGAGCATTACTGCTTTGCAGAAGGAGGTGACGGCTTGCCATGCCCTCTCGCTCCGCACCATGGCCTGAACCAGGGCCGTACGCGAGAGGTCACCGCCGCCGATCGCCTCCACGAGGACACGGCGGTGGTCCACCTAAGCCGGGCAGACCTCCACCGTTTGCTGCGTGCGCTGCCTAAACCGTTAGAGTTACATGAAGAAAATGTATTGTGGGATTGTTTGTCTTAAAGAGTTCTAAATAAAAGTCCGCGACAGCATATCCGCGACACCTTTTATGTGGAAGCCTTTATAACCAAAATAGTGAGCAATAAATACAGTTAAATTGAATACTTTTTTTACATTGCATATTTTAGAGTATTTAGTTAATTCTTATCAAAATAAATACCTTCATCGCTTTTGGTATTTAATGTAGATAAAGTTTGTCTTTTACACTAAGTAATTTGGACAAATAGTTTAAAAGTTAGAACGATAAGAATGACCTGCGATATTGAGTCGACGGCGCGAGGGTGGAGGGGCGGGCCAGCCAGGGGATGACGCGCCAGAGCGCCGAGTGGAATAATTATGTTCGAGAAATAACGTAAATAACGCAATTAATTGTTTAACTGTCAAAATGAAACCCATTGCTATTGTAAGTCCGACATCCACGCGGGCGAAGCCGCGGGCAGAAGCTAGTATATAATAAAATTGAAAATGCATTACGTAATGAGGGTGCAGGCCTAGTTTGGGGGTTAGGATCAGATTCGTGGCAACACATTTGTGTGCTAAATTATTACGACCTACTTGTTTGTAAATAAATGTTTTTTTTTTTTTTATGTTCACTCCACAATGGCCAGTGGAGTTAGCTGGAATCACGATTCTATACAGTTTTGTAAAGTAAACAAATTCTAATCGAAATTTTTCGTTCGATCATCATGTTTGTATGTAAATGGCTGAAAAGATATGAATGAAATATATCCAGTCTGGTACCTAGTTTTTTGGAAGTTGCTTGTTTTATTTTATAAAAAGCTTTATGCAAAATATTTAGGAGTTAACCTAGCATTTTTACAACTATGTTGGTGTCCGCTTCCAATTTATCCGGATATAACTGAATACCCTGTATTTTACATGGACCGACTGCCTATCTGACGTCAACAACCCAGTGACTGGGGTTACCCAGTAACTGGGTTGTTGTCGACGAACGAACGATACCCCTTGGTAAGACTGGTGGTCAGACCAACGGCTTAACGTACTTTCCGCAGCACGGGGGAGGGATGATGATGTAATAGATGATCACCCATCCAAGAACCGACCGCGGCCCGCGTAGCTTAACCTTCAATCGACTCGAGCGGGTGTTATTACGAGTATTAACCATGAGCCCCTCGATGACACGTAACGTCGAAAATATAACGTGCTAGCAGAATATTATGAAAAATTCATTGCATTCCAAAATTGAATTACAGAAACAAATGCGCTCGTCAGTTGTTTTCTTTTTGCAGTCGAATTTCATATTTGTCAGGAATGTATCGAATATTTATGTGAATTGACGGAATTTCAGTGAAAATTGAATCGACATAAATACAGTTTGCGATACAAATGAAAAGGTCGTTAGTAACAGATTCAGTTTCAATTAACATAATATTTACGCAATCTGTCCACCATTGTGTCTGATTGACAAATATTTATTTTTCAACAATTTGTACACGATTTAATTTTTTCTTGTATTTTAATTTAATTCGGCGATGGCAGCAGGCTCGCTGACCTTACAAACAACTTATTATACCAAAACTAGCAAAATAGATGTTTCATACCGTTTTATAATTATTAGATATTTTGCATGCCATTTGAAAATGAACTTAATCAAAATCTTAAATAGATTCATTAATTCACTGACAGACAACGCACAGCCTAAGCCGCTCCGTCTAGAAGCAAGAAATGTTGCACAAAAGTTCCCGCAAAGATGTGGTACCTACCTATGGCAAAAAATAGAACTAAGAAAGGATTATTGAAAATTCACCCCCTAAAGAAATAAAATAGGGGATGAAAGTTCGTAATTTTTTCTAACCGGGCTAGTTATACAGATATTATTTTCTTTTGTATAATGTACAAGTATGCCTTCCTTTAATTAAGATACATGCGAGATCTATAATTATGACAAAGGTCGGTAAATACTGTATATAATAAATATATTTAGTTGATAAGATAAATAAAAATAAATTCATTTTCTTCTGCTGCTCTTATCATTTTATTAGGTATTTTGTTTGTGTATTTTTTTTATTTTGTGCACACTTTTATTCTAACGGTAAAGGAAAACATCGTGAGGAAACCGGCATGTCTTAGAACCAAAAAATTCGAAGACATGTGACATCTACCAACCCTCACTGGGCCCGCGTGGTAGATTATGGCCCACTCCCTCTCACAGAGAGGAGGCCTGTGTCCCAGCAGTGGGAACATTAATAGGCTGATGATGATGATGATGACACTTTTATTCTAAAAAACGGCTTCACAAATAGTAATCAAATTAAGTTCACATGTATCTGTAATGTGGCTGTCTGTCTGTCTGTCTGTCGTGTGTGTGGTGTCATGTTCTTCTCTAGCGCGTCCGTTATAATATAAGTATAGAGTGATATGCGTAAAGACGTGTGGATGACGGTGGAAAATTAGTTTTGTACCGTACTTACTCTATTTTAAGATACAAAGCTCAAAGAGATTCAGATGTAAGAAATAACTAATAGATAATAATTATAAATTACTGTCCAGAATAGCTCATGGCTAAGTAATAACAGCGGCACGTGTCGATTCATCAGGTTAAGCTACGTTTGCCGGGGTCGGTCCGTGGATGGGTGACCATCTTTACACATAATGTTCAGTTAGCAAGAAAATAGGCAGGTTTTTTCTTTTTTTGATGAACTGAACTTTTTTAGAACAACAGGTTTGTGTACTAGAAAAAACTCCAACTTACTTTTTTGGGATGGACAGACTAGCTGAAAGACAGTAATTTTTTTTTCAAAATCTGTGAATGCAGATCGAAATGTCTCAAAAAGTTAGGACAGTCTCCTTAGACCGTTTGACAACGGTCAACCTGTTGACAACGGTTGAGGTAGCTCTCCTTACTGCCCCATCTCAAAAATCCAACTGGTATAATATATTAATATTATAAATGCGAAAGTGAGTTTGTTTGTTTATTTGTTACGTTTTCACGCCAAACCAGCTAAACGGATTGGGATGAAATTTGGCACACAGAAAGACCATAACCTGGATTAGGAGATAGGATACATATATTATACCGATATTCACACGGGATCGAGTGAAACCGCGGGGCGCAGCTAATTGATATAATAAATTGTGTTGGTCGCGATCATAACAAGATTAAAACTAAAGCATCTTCTTACCTCTTACTAACCTCAACGTACAGAACTGCTGCACACCGCGATAGTTTTTCCACTGGAACGACTTACCACCTCGATACTATAAAAATAGTTGATATATTCAGATCCCTATTACAGCTTCAAAAAGATACCTCACTTGGGTTACACGCAGTTGACTACAGTGTTGACCGGAGCGTTTGGCAGAATGGCAGAAAATGTTCACAAGATAGGTGATGTTATTTTTTTTCTTCTGAACACGCACATCCCTAGTGACAAATCTGCTGTCAAAATCTGTGTCTTTATATATACACTTATTCTAATTATTTTCTAATAATGACTCGTTGGCGACGAAAGTCACTGTGTTTGTAACAAGAATAAGCGGCGTCGGTGTCTCTAACACAACCTTAAAACTCCTTACAGGCAGAGGGTTAACAAGGTTTCCTTAAACAGTCCCCCACGCCAAGGATTATTACAACGTTTACGAGGGGAAGCCTAATCATCAAATCGCTTCCTCAATTTTATGTCCCATTTGCCGTAATGGACCAATTAACTGATCCCTGAAGCTTGTCTAAATAATGCTGATTCAGAATAGAATCTAATTTCATGTCATGATGACAAAGCGTTTTTATTTTTATTCTGAAGAATGCTCGTCAACGTCAATTTAAATTGAAGTCAAAATTAAAAAGCATTTTGACTTCAATTGAAATTGACATTAATTTTTAATTTTACAGAAACTGAAACGCATTACGTCTAGGTCTGATTGAATATATTCCAACTAAATATGGAAACGCTCCACGCTCTTCATCATTTCCAGTATCATGGAGTTCAAAAGCTTGCATAATTAAAACAAAAATCTCTTTGCCGATATTATTTGTCTGATCTAGAGCGGAACTCATTCGCCTTTTACAAACGTTGCAGATTTCATGTACAGAATTCACAACGCAGCGAAACCAGAATTTGTAAAGGAAAAATGCAGTCATTGTAATAACTTAAAACCGAAGCTTTATCTTTATCAACACAAGCACATATTCTTTATGTGAACCAGGTCACCAAAACATTGTAAGGTTGAAAATCTCAATAAATCCTCACGATAAAGCTTCAAAAGCATTTACCTAGATCTGGAGTGACTCCAAAAGTGTGTCTTGTGTGAAAGTGGGACATATCCGGGAAATGGACGCCGGTTTGGTCAACAAAATAAGACAGAGTACACACCGGGGGAGCCTGCGACGAACTGATGAAGTCTTGGAGACTTAGCACTTCGCTTTATTGCTGGGAGCTGTATCTTATTTCTCTGGATGTGGTTTATTACTGCAGAATAATGTGTTTTTATTTTTAGGGTTCCGTTATACCTCAAAAAGAAAAACGAAACCCTTATAGGATCACTCGTGTGTCTGGCTGGGTGTCTGTCTGTCCGTCTGTTTCAGCCAATTTGCTCCGAATCTAATGGACCGATTTACTCTTATATAGCATACATAATCAGCCTATTAATCCATAATCAGCCCTGTGAGAGGGAGTGGGCCGTACTCTACCGCGCGGGCCCACTGCGGGTTGACGGATGTCACATGTCATGTTTTCGAATTTTTGATTCTAGGACATGATGGCTTCCTCACGATGTTTCCCTTCGCTGTTTTGAAGATGACAATAGTTGGAAACACAATAATGAAGTAGTAAGTAGTGGGGGGGTGGATTTACTCATAGATTACAGGAAAACCTATAAGAAGTATGTGGTCTCAAAATAACATGGTAAATCTTTCAATATTGTGAGTACAAACTTACATTTGCAGTTGGAATGTATGAAACCATGTTTTTCAACTACAATGTTATGTTTGTTCTTGAGATAAATTCATTCCAACTACGGAACCCTTCATTGTGCGCAGTCCGATACGCAATTGGCCGGTTTTTTATTTGCTCGTGCAGCTGACACCATAATGGTGAGGATAAATAAGACAAAGCAATCGCAAAAATATGTGTATTCTTTTTGCAATTCATCCTTTCATGGTCCTGTCAGTTCAGTTAAAATAGTTATCAGTGATAATCACTACAGTTGGTAGAAAAAGACTCCTCCCTTCTGTGATAAAGTACTGGGTTGTTTACGTCATCGACGATCAATCTTACATCTATAGCTTAGCAAAATCTCTGTTACATTAACGTTTGTGTCATCTCAAAGCTTGTGTTCCATGTTGTAATCACTTCTAGAATATAAAAATTTTAGATTAATGATTCTTTGTGAATGCTCAACCAGTATTTTTAGAAATGTAGGTAAATGGATAGACAAATCCCTGAACTGTGAACGAAATTCACAGCACTCAGTTGTATTGAATTCTTAATATCTCTGGGTATAATTTGTTTATAGATAACGCTACTGTACATATCCGTTTGAATATCAATTTGGAGAAGGTTTATCAAATAGATCGTATATCAAACATTTTTCTTGAAGCAACAAATGATTATTATTTATTTTATATATTAGATATTCTTTCTTTGTGAAATCCATAAGAAATCAGTACCTATTTAAGAGTAGATAAATCTGTTCAGATTCTGATGGGTAAATCAAATTGATAACGCATAAGTAGTAGGTACACACGGGTACACATCAAGCTATACATTTCCAGTTTATACTGATTTCGCATTGGATAGGCTTTCCGTACAATGCAAGGTTAGCTTATACTGGAAATGTATAGCTTGATGTGTAGCCGTACGTACCTACTAGATAGGAATGCTGAATACATTTCATGATATAAAATTGTTTAATATGAGTCGTATCTGAGCAATACCTTTTTGAAAACTAGTAAAGTAAGTTAAACTTTAACGTGTCTATTTCATTTATTCGTTCGCAATTAAAAACGACCCTAATACCCTTTTCTTGGTATTATTTAATTAAGGACAACCTTGTCGAAGCCAAAAAAATATCATAATGATATTTCCAACAACAAGGTTTACAAGAAACGGTAGCTATTTTCGGTTATTTATGTGGGCATAGACAAAATTAGGCGACGACCGTAAGACGACCTTTATTTGACAAATTATGTAATCATTCTTATCGGTATTGTGTCGAGAAACCTTGAGATGTCCTAGATTTTCGGTTATTATTTAATAATATCCCTTGTGAGGCGCCTTTCATTGCGTGTCACTTACTAGGGGCTGATAATACAGGCTGGCAGGGACATCGACGCGAAGCCGGTTACCATGGATTCAGTACATGATTCTGAACCCCCCTGCGTAGAAATTTTTCGTCGGTTATTAAAAAAAAAAACAGCTGTTTCATAGAAAAGTGCAGTACCTACGCGGTCAAAATGTATGGAGCAGCTGATTTTTTTTTTAATAACCGACGAAAAGTTTCAACGCAGAGGGGTTCAGAATCATGTACTAAATCCATGGTAACCGGCTTCGCGTCGATGTCCCTGCCACCCCGTATATAAAGTTGGCGAGGAAAAGTTTATGAAGACTTTATGAAGACATAAAGAAGTTTTTTTTTTTTTTTGTATAACTAACTTTAAGAAATGTTTGTTTTAAATATTTATGTATGGCTTAGCAGGCTACCGAGCTTAATCTGAACTAGGTCATAATACTGGCATCGATATCCATTATCCAGTTAAGAAATACTTAGTTATGGCTAGGATACTTTCAAGTAGGTATTTAGAATTTAACCCAAACCGTAGAAAAAAAATTGCGCACGCGCTAACTGTCCGAAAAGAAGTATAGCCCTTGAGAAGCCTTGAGAGAATCATAATTTAATCCTACTCAAGTGAAATTTCATGAACCATTAAGATGTCTCTTCTCTAATCTCTCATCTAATAATGGTCTCGAATCTTCGATAATCTCCATTGAAGACTCACGTTCGTTAATCATAAAAATATTTAATTAAACACCGAAAATAACACATTAGTTAAGTTTTAGCAAGCGTTGATTGGAACGGCTCCAACTTGAAGTAAACAATTTAGAGAGTAGGATGATTTTTAATTGAGAATATGGCGGGTATACAAAGTTGCCGCCATTTGCATATTTATTAGGTTTCGGCCTCATTCGGGTAGGCTTTATTGGCATAGTTTTGTAGGCGTTAACTGAATGGCAGTGGTGTGAAGGATCGCTTTTTTAATTTTTCAGGACAAGTCGCATTCATCAAACGCCCGCGCTTCGTGTAAACACCATTATTTCAGTACACTGAACATTGTTTTACATACTTAAATTACTGTCTTGTAATGCTACGGCTACACTGGTACGTTATCGCGAACTTTACTTCGTCCGCACTCTGTTGCTCAGCGAGACGTCGAGTGGTGTGCGAGGGAGAGCGCGCGAAGTAAAGTTCGCGATAACGCGACAGTGTAGCCCCAGGGTAAATGCGACATGAAACCTCCACGAGACGTGTCTCAGAAGGTTCTATCTATTGGAATTCTTATAATTTGAGACAATAGGAAATTAATCAAGAAGAAAAGAAGCTTCAAAATAGGTAGGTACAGAGTCATTTATATTTTTCGCTTTTAAATTGGTTCCTTTCGCATTACTCTAATGCAAATCTTACATCAAAACAAAAGAATATCGTCTCATTATTATCTTAAGGTATCTCATATTACCCTGCCTAGACCTAATGCCTACTAGACCGTATAGTAAGCCTTACTTACGTCTTCAATAAATATCAGTTACCAACGAAAATAAACCGTGTGAACCCTAATAATTTTCTTAACAAAACTGAAAGGATATTTCTTACAAAGAGTTCAGTCATCAAAAGGTAATATTTTAGGCAAGTGTATCAAAGAAAGTTGAACGGGCTCAGAAAGAAAGCAAAAAGTTGAAAAAAATACGTACATTTGGCAAAAATTATAATTTTCTGAAAGTATTTGCATAAACATCGCAATCTCGGAATACTGTACCTGCGATTTGCTGTTTTATTAATGTCGGCAAAGTATTTACTCTCATAAATGAAGAATAATTTTGGAAACCTGCAATGAATAATGTTGTTGTTGTTGCTCATTGTTTAGTCAGTTGACTTGCTTTCATTTTAGATAGATCACATTTTTACATCCATAGATTGGTTTACTAATGTTTGCCATAATTTAAAATGCCATAATTTTATATGCCATAATTTTATTTGCCATAATTTCATTAGTAATAACGCTTCAGTTGCCATAATCGTGAAATGACATAAAATCATTTTCACTAATTTCATTGGTCATAATCGATTAAGTGTCATAATAATTTTAATCCATAAATTCATTAGCTATATTTTTTATTTTCAATAATGTCGTTTTCCATAACATTTATTAATGTTCATTTGCCCATACTAGCACAACAATGCTAGTTCAGTATGTACCATGCTTGCTCTGCAAAATAGGAAATCTAGCACTCGGCGGCCGCTGCCGCGGCACGCTCGCTACGCTCGCTCGCCTTCGCGCGTTATTTGGTCACAGTTCTTACCTAACCTAACCTACCCGTTTCGAATTTGACAAACTGTTTATTGTCTGAACAAGAAAACCAAAAAATTACCCTAATCTGCCATGCATGCTTGCTTTGCAAAAGAGGAAATCTAGCACTCGGCGGCCGCTGCCGCGGCACGCTCGCTACGCTCGCTCGCCTTCGCGCGTTATTTGGTCACAGTTCTAACCTAACCTAACCTACCCGTTTCGTATTTGACAAACTGTTTATTGTCTGAACAAGAAAACCTAAAAATTACCCTAATCTGCCATGCATGCTTGCTTTGCAAAAGAGGAAATCTAGCACTCGGCGGCCGCTGCCGCGGCACGCTCGCTACGCTCGCTCGCCTTCGCGCGTTGTTTGGTCACAGTTCTAACCTAACCTAACCTACCCGTTTCGAATTTGACAAACTGTTTATTGTCTGAACAAGAAAACCTAACCTAACCTATCCTATTTTGCAAATGTACGTATGTATGTATTTAAATGAACATTCGGAATAATACATATCATATAATACAATACTGAGGACATCTGTCTGTGACGTTTCTAAATAATGTTAAATGTTGCTTATGTCAAGTGTCGATTATGTAATGTGTTACTTATAGAATCTAATGATTATGACACATGTTATTATGGAAACTAATATTATGGTAAATAAAAGTTATGTCAAATAAGTTGATATGGCAAACGTTATTAGTATAAATGATAATAGTGCAAGTAAATATTATGAGTGGGGACGATTATGGAAAACAATAATAGGACAAATAATATTATGGAAAACAATATAATACCCCATAGATTAACTTCTCTCTCTGTCCACACTTTTATTAGAATTTATTTACTAATTATTTATTTTTATTCTTCACGATATTTCAGCAATCACGGGTGCTTTGCTGTCATCCATTGAAGAGTTCGATTTTCTATTTCCAGAAGTAGGTATTCACTAACGGCCCAACTCAATAACTGTCAATAAAAAATCTGTCACCAGTTTTGGCGTATCCCTGGAAATATAAAAAACCAAAACCTATCTATCTATGAGTTTAACGTCCCAATAATCCCCGTCCCGTACGTCCCGTCCCGTCCCGTTTTTTGAACGTCCCAATAATCTGTCAGAGACTAGGAATCCTATGGAATGTGACACATTGACAGATAGAATTATACTGCCTGTCGGCGAAGTGTCCTGTCGGCGAAGAGTCCCGTCGAAGTAAAGTCTTGTCGGGGATCAGTCTGTCGGTGTAGTGTCTGTCGGCATGTAGTCGTACACTCCTGCCATCAATAGCGATCTGTCTTTTACTGACAATAAGTTATTGGGGGTTCGGCCGTAAATCTTCACCACGGAACCAGCTACCTACATGATTTTCCTATGAAATGAAAGTAAAAACAATTATCTAAATATGGAAAATATTTACAAAAAAAAAACAGTTGAATTGATAACCTCCTCCTTCCATGAATCTGTGACCCGAAATCCTATCAATTTGTCGTTAAGTAATATCCGTTCAGTTATTATTTTGCGAAGTTAAAGATTAAAGGGCCGTGAGTCTTGTGATTCGTTTCAGCGTCGCTTGTCAGTTATATGAAGTGGAGCGCTCATCAATAAAACATTTGAAGCGGTTACGTGGTGACGTAGTTGCCAAGCAGAAGTTTAGCTTGCTAAATAATAAATATCCGGTCAGCGGGTATGGTTATTTCGTACCGTTAGTCCGTTACAGGTGGCTACGGAAAATATATTTCCAAATATCTGCCAGTACAAATCTGTAGGCTGTCAATCTTCATTACCCAAATGTAGAACCTCGTTATTATTGAAAAAAGCAGAAAAAATCTTAAATATAAATATATTTTAATTTATTCGAACTAGGCTGAAAATCAGCACTTGTTGAACGTTAAAATTACATAATACCAGTATTTTACATGGAGCGACTGCCAATCTGACCTCCACAACCCAGAAACTGGGTAATACGTTACCTCTTGGTAAGGACTGATTGTCAGACTTCGGGCTTCTGACGCCCATAACGACTGTCAAACATCCAAGAATAACAGCCGAGACCAACGGCTTAACGTGCTTTCCGAGGCACAGAGGAGTCTCGGTATGTAAAGATGGTCACCCATCCACGGACAAACCCCGGCAAGCGTAGCTTAACCTGATGGATTGACCCATGCGGCTGTTATTACTTAGCTCCTCCAAGGTGCGCCGCGATTCTGGTAGAACCATTCCATGAAGTTTTCTTAGAAATTCTTATATTAGAATCCTGTCACGTTGTCGCGTCGCACCTGTTTGCTGGGAGCTTTTTTCTGTTTTATAATGTTACCAGCTCTTCAACTTCTGCTATTCACCTATCTGGTTAAACAGCTATTTCGTCCTCTGAATAAAGTCATCTCGGATACTTATCTGCATTTTAGATGGACAGGACAGGGAGACAACAAGTCACGTTTTATTGAGATCCATTGTATTTGTAGCGGTTAGACCGCCACATACAAAAACTACGAAACAAAAAAAAGACATGACGTCACACAATTCCTACATCTCGCAGTTAGAGTTTACTGAGCGAATAACATAGATAAGACTATCCGAAATCAACATATGGGCAGTTGCCCGCCAGACATAATACCCGTCTGGTTGGAGGATCCTCCCTTTTCTATGGGGGATGAGTGAACTTTACACCCTGTTCCTCATACTCCTAAATTGGTGACCCCGAGTATGAACGTCAACGCAGCCTTCGTGCAACTACTTCAGCGTGACGTCATCATCATCGTCACTCCCGCAAGCTTTCGTGAGGCGAGTCATACAGCCAGCCAGCACCCACGGCTTCAACGGGTATCCTGACCACCAGCATGCAGCGAACGCGCATTCCTGGTCATCACCCTCAGCCTCATCAGCAACCTTGGCACAGCACCTGCACTTCCGGCCGGTCTCACAAGCAGAGCCTATTCTACCCTCTCCTGGTCGACGCAAGCAGTCAGCCAAAAACCCGGCGCTGTACCACATCCGACTCACTGGATGATGACGCAGCGCCACCCCGACTCACTGGGGAATCACCGCAGACAGTTCCGACTCACCGTGAACTATGCGGCACCCGGTTCCGACTCACTGGAACCACGGCTGGCACTGTGAAGCATCGCAAGATCCAAGACTCAGCCCACTATCGACCTCCGGTCTCCGGAGGGGAGTGATGTAGCGGTTAGACCGCCACATACAAAAACTACGAAACAAAAAAAAGACATGACGTCACACAATTCCTACATCTCGCAGTTAGAGTTTACTGAGCGAATAACATAGATAAGACTATCCGAAATCAACATATGGGCAGTTGCCCGCCAGTCATAATACCCGTCTGGTTGGAGGATCCTCCCTTTTCTATGGGGGATGAGTGAACTTTACACCCTGTTCCTCATACTCCTAATTATTTATTGCTTTTCTTTAAAACCTCCATGGAGAATGTTGTGTTTTGATATGCTAACCACGAGAACAGCGGTATCATTACTTTAATTAAGACTGGCAATCTGATTTGTGTTATTTTTGGATTTTAGAGGGAGTAGCATTATTGGAGTAAAGTTTTACCATTGTTGATTTATTTGCAATTTTCACAAATTGTTTCCTCCAGACACTGGCTCACCACTTACTCCACAGACAATGGCTCACCTCCCATCTTGCTCCGCCTGCCCTGTAACCTGCACACGTGAGGACCTAATGGCACCGTCAGCGAACGGTATTCGCGTTGCTGAGTGTTGGGCCAAACAAAAAACTAAGGAAATAATTTTTTTAAGTGAAAACTTCATTAGCGGCGTCGTGCACTTTTTTTGAGATGAGTAAAAAATGGTCAGGACACGTGACCAAATCGAAAATTCGTAAGACGGAGGCAGAGTAGAATTTGTTGACAGCGCACTCTTGACCTAATCGAAAATTCGTAAGACGGAGGGAGAGTAGAATTTGTTGACAGCGCACTCTGTTTTATTTTTTTGGAATTGTTTTAATGGAGCTACAGCTTTCGTTTTTTTTACTGACAGTAAGCCACATAAATTCCAGACATTTTCGTTAGATGGCGCGGTTACTTAGTTTCCACTTCCATCGGCAGTCTCCAAAGACTGCCATTCATGTTATTTTTGCCATCGACATGCTAAGAAGAAGACAAATTGTTTGCGTTGATGGTCAGTCTAAGCTGAATTAAAATTTACTTAAACGACAGTTGAATACAGATGGGATATTCTACAGTTTAGGTATGAAGCTACAAGTACGCGGCGGGCCCGTCTTGCTGGGCCTATTCAGTTTAAGCCCGACTCCCACCGTGCGCCATATCGCGCACGCGCACCAGCCCGCACGAGGACGCACCGCCACGCACGCGTCTTGCGCTACCACGCACGTTAGGTTTCCCACGGTGCGTCGTGCGGGCTGGTGCGCGTGCGTCCGCGATATGGCGCACGGTGGGAGTCGGGCTTAACGTAGTCAAAGAGTCCTGCGATAGAAAGAGAGGCAACTTTTAGGTAAATATAGCTATAGGTGATTAGCGACCTGAATTGCACTTTATTATATCGTAGCAAGAGTCGCTTTTTTTTTAATGATTGTCCCATCTGTATTAATCTGTGCTCCAACTAATTGATCGTTGTTATCAATTTCTAGTATAGTTCGATTCAAACTTAATGGCGGTTCGAAAGTTAGCTGCTCGCTCCGCAGTACCCCACCCCTCACCCCCGCTGACCCATGAATCTGTTACTGCGCAGCTACTCGCCTCATGTTCCGAGCCGTCATTAAGTTTGAATCACTCTGTACTTCCTATTCTAAGGTATTTTGCTGTGGTCTGTTTAAATGATTTTGGATTCCATAACAGAAGACTTTGCGCTCTACTTTAACTATGATCGGTTCTCTTCGTGTTTCTGTCGTTAGAATCAACTTACCAGAACCTTTTAAACGGATAGTATCCTCATAGACGTATTTTTCCTCTAATTCTCTTTCAATAATGTAAAGAATTATAATCTAAGCATGTTCTGCTTAAAACTTATTGACAAATCAAACACAGCAGCGTGAAGCAGCGTAGTTAACTAAGTCTTCTTAATGAACAAATTTTCTGAACTCGTCATACTTTATGTCTTGAATTTTGTCTATAACCTCTTTGAAGAGTTATTGGCTTATATGCGGATTGTGTACGCTGGTCGGCTTTTTGAGTATCCATATAGTTTGATATTGGTTTGCTGGAAGACTTGCCTTTTTACCCGACTGCCCCAGAAGGAGGGTAATGTTTTTCGAGAGTATGTATGTATGTATGTCTATTTCTTTGGCACGCTCTGTAGCCTAGACGGCTTGATGGATTTCGACATATGAGGTGTCGTTAGATTCGTCTTAATTGTAGAAGTGTCATAGGATATTATACTATTTATATATTGCATCTGCAAATACAAAAAAGGGACGGGAAGGTTTAAAAAATTTTTTATTACAATATTGGTATCAAATATAAGCTAGTAACGAGTCAATGCCAAATTTTGATTTTTATTAATAAAACTAAAAAGCTTGAAATAAAGAAAATTATTCAAAAAACAAAAAACCCGACTGCAAAAACACATAACTGAAAAGAGAAAAACAAGCATTATAATATATAGAATTTTGGTATCGCAGGCGGGGACAAACAAAACATACGTAGGTATATCCGGTTATAGAATAGAATAGAATAGAATAATTTATTTCAGATAATTTAAATCCATATCTTGTTAGTATATTAGCAACAATATTAGCTTACAATTATGTTAGTATTGTTAGTACTCATCTTTATGTAGACTACTTACTACCTATACAAGACCATAGTTATAAGGTGGTTATTAGTTCTGGATTATTAATTGGGATTTAATTATTATCTGCCGGAGTTTCACAGACGTAGTGGGTATTGATATCTTACGACGAACAGATTTTTCTCTTGGGGTTATAATATATACAGGGTGTTAAAGTAATTGCGTGCCATAGCTTCAGGGTAGGTTCAGTATCGATAAAGGAACCGAGGAAAAAAAAATATCATAAAAAAAATAAAAAAAGCATTCAACTTTTTTAATTTGTAGGTTTTAATTTTGAAGGAGATAAACACGCTAAAGTAGGAAGAAGAAATATTTGGAATTGTAATATTTACGTTAGTTACCTATCCTTCACTCGGCGTTATCGAAGTATTCAGGCGTAGGTATTTCATTGCATTCGATAGTAGGTAGTTAGATAACTAATTGTATTTTTTTTTATAGTAATTTCCTAATCAATTCTAAACGATCGCTATTTAATTAGTACGTACTGTATTAGGTTTATCTTATGATAATTTTCGGTTTTTTTTACTATTTTTATTTAGGTAGGTACTTTATTTTTATTTTTTACGGGTTTCTTTATCGATACTGAACTCACCCTGAAGCTATGGCACGCAATTACTTTAACACCCTGTATTTGAAATGTTTTATTAAAGCCCCTTCATTTGATACCCAACACGGCATCATAAAAAAAAATGATTTAGTTCATGACTTTATGTCCTCTAGAGGGCGGTATATTGAATTTAATGTAACATAGCCTATTAATAACTAGTGGACGATCAAGACACTTCCAGCGATACCTCGTTTGTCAAATTATGATCAGTAGTTGAAGTTGTGACTGATGTAACAGATGAACATACATACATAATATAAATACCGGCCAAAATCATAACCTTCATTTTTGCTTCGCCGTAGTTGGGAAAAAAAGGTACACTACCAGCGGGCACTGTCCCCGAAATCAGTTGCTAATATCGATTGTTACCCAAGACGTCTGTTAAGTTTCGTTAGCTAATTTAATATGACCTTGTATATCACTTGCTATAATCTTAAAACTCTTTTTGCTTATGAGCTCAAATGTCCGAAAGACTGATGCAGCTCGATAACAATTAAAATTTTATTGTGTCTCATTAGTGACAGTCAAGCGGTTCGTGTTGTGAAAAAAGTTTAACTATATTCTAATGAAGGAAAATATTTAAAAAAATGTAGATTTCTACAATATACTTTTAATGGCTCATCTAAAAAGACAGTAAAATTGAAAGACGAGCATTAATTTCTGGCCTCCTGGAGGCTTTTTATTTTCACTTTATGGTAAACAGCATCTGGTCTGGCCTGTATGTTTACGATCGAATACCACAATTTTAAAACGACAGTATATTTATGCCAGTACTTCTGTCTGTCAACTTATTATTTCTGGCTATAGCCAATAAGTAGTATAAGCCTTCTCTATTTAAGGATAGATTTAACCTTTAAAAGATCTTCAGATGAATTTAGAACTTGGTCAGGCTTCGTATAAAATAAACAATGTGTTGTATTTCTAAAGTTCAATAACAATAATATCATTATGTAAGCATTAAAATTATAAATAAAGTTTCTACCTCTAGGAGCTCTAGTAACTTTTACGTTGGGTTTAATTAATCTGTGATTCTTTAATAGAGGCGTACAGTACGACACAACTTAGATGTAGCATAGATTTGATTCATTCATTCATTTCAATTTCACGAATGTTATTCGAATCGATGTGTGTGGTGCATGAGAATTTGGCTATAAGACTTTACAAGTTACTGCGTATCCGAAAGATCATTTTCACCTAAAGCAGTAATAAAGATTGGTGATTTTGAAGGCGCACTCAGTTCGGATGGTGATCGGTTTTACGAATTTTGCCGATACATACTTCGTACAGTATTATCCAAAACGTCAAATTCTTTTTCATGAGAAGCCCGTATTTATTGAATACCTAATGAAAATATGAAAATGAACGTAATTTGTTTATGGCTTACTAAGTCAGGATTCTCTAAAGTTCTAGCTAGCTTCGCTCGCTCTTGCATTTTTTTTGTAAAATTCCAATAAAATCTTCACCAATCCCGGTTCAGATACTTCTATTTTCGAGCTTGCTTCGCTCGCTCTTCAATGAAAACTTAAAGTATCTGAGTCAGTTTTCAAGCTCGCCTCGCTCGCTCTTGGATCCTGTTAAAAATGTCTCAAGGACAGCTTAACCTCTCGACTCTGGATGCTATTTTACTTAGTTTGTTATTTAAAAAAAGTCGACCTTGAGGTTCGCTACAGTCAGATAAAAAAGGGCCCCTAACATATTTTGATACACCACTGCTCTTTAACAACTCTTTAATACATTCTATGAAAAAAAAATCCGTAAACATTGGCCCGATAGAACTTGTATATATCGTGCGTATATTATCCCGGTTTTCATAGTCTTCAATAGATGTTAGATCTACAAGGATCATATAACTAGGTACATAGTAAATTTTACTACCACCGCTCTGTCGTGAAGTCGTAACTCGTAAACACGAGATGGTATTTGTCTCCTCACCATATTGTTTCCTCTCCGAGTCCCGCGGGACACAACCTCAAGATTATCACTGCGGTTCACGGACAAGGCGGAGAATGATGAACTAGATCTGTTTTATACAGCAATCGATTCACCACGATTGATGAAGATCAGAATGACAACAATATTATTGCGATTAACCATTGAATAGCTAACTTTGTTTGTAAAGGCAATAATCCATCATATCGATTCAGACGGCGTTTGAGGAAGCTGATTTACTAACTAGTATAACTAACTAACTAACTTAACTAATATCACATTAAACACCCAGTGCCCTTCCTCCTCTCTCCTACTTGATAATAATGATATGCTGTGCCCGACCAGGTTCTGTGACTAATATAATTATTTCCCTACCAAATATATACATTACGGTACGCAATATCATCATCATCATCATCCTATTAATGTTCCCAGTGCTGGGACACAGGCCTCCTCTATGTGAGAGGCAGTGGGCTGTAATCTACCACGCGGACCCAGTGCGGGTTGGTAGATGTCACATGTCTTCGAATTTTTTGTTCTAAGACATGCCGGTTTCCTCACGATGTTTTACTTCACCGTTTTAAGAGCAGTGGAGATGAAATTATTTACACAAAGTAATGCGCCTGCTTGAGTTCGAACCCAAGACCTACAACTCGTAAGTCGAAGCCGTTACCACGTTACCACGGTACGCAATATAGAATTGAGAATTGATTTTCAGTCCTGTTTACTAGCAGATAATATGATGATCTATTCAAAATTAAAACTCTGAAATGTCATAGTTACACCATGCCTGTCTGTTCAAAGATATTATACGCAGATTGCAAAGCAGCCAAGTCATAGTTTAATTAATGCTCTAGGGAGAAACTTGCTGTTTAGTTTTGCCAAGTAATATACGTGTCTTATAAACATTCCGTGATAAACTCCCAAGTGACATCAACAAAAATGCCTCACGTCTGAAGTCTCCAAGTCACATATGCCGAAGTCTTCAAGTCACTCGAAAGTATTCTATTCATGATACAGGAAGATTATTAACTTCCTGTATTACCGACTAAAAGCCAAAATCTGTTATAAACAAGGTTATAGTAATGTATTCACCAATCGGGAAAAGTAAGAAAAAAACACGCTGTATTACATTTCGTCGTAAACAGTCTTACAAAATGTGTAATGAAAACCAAGCATATTCTCTTTTTATAGTTCGTACGTGATCTCCAAGATAGGGTTTTGTCGTTCCGGTTTTTTCGAAGAATTACGATCAACGATTTATGAAACAAAACAGACGGAGTATGTATCGAAGCAGGTGGCGTTCGGTAGTTTCTGCATGGGGGAGTTGTGTAGTACCTATAAAACTATTTTTTTGAAGTGAAAACTGTTTTAGCGGCGTTTTGCACTTTTTTTGGGATGGGTATAAAATGTTAAACTCGCGTCAGGACGTGACCGTAAGATCCGTTGCCTAGCAACCAACAAAGTAAATATCAAAATAAATAGTCTTTGACATTACGTACAGATTGTGAGGTAAGAAATTTTACCCTTATTGATGGGTAAGTAAAAAAAAGCAGTCAAAACATACTTCATGAAAAGTGTTTATGCAAAAATGCACAACGTTTATGTTCAAGTTTTCACTTCTGCCGGCACTCCCGGAGTGCAAACCGTTGTTTTTTTTTCTCATGATCGAATATCTCTGTCTACCATTCATTCAGAGAATATTTCCATAGCCGTTTAATTTACTTTACCTAATTTTTAGGCTATACTTATTTCATAAAATGGTGACCAACTTTTCGGCGTCCATAACATTTCATGCATAGTGTGGCATAAACAACGACATCCCTGATTTTGTCTACAATATGAAGTAATTCATAAATTGAGATTTCATACTGGCTGTAAAACACGTCTTAGTATAGGTTATTAACTTTCTATAGTCAACTTCTGATGTTTCGACAGAAGACCAATATAACTCATACAACAACAAAACAGGCAGTCGTAACTCTTTATAAAATGTTATTATTATTTTTATTCTTGACATTTCTCGGGACCCTCGGGTCCCGGACCTTTGGAAGGCGTACGAGGGGCCGAAACCAACTCGCCCGTTAGACATTTTTAATAAAATGAGGCACAAACCAGCAATTATCCCTGTATGCACTATGCAAATGTACCCTAAGACAACCCCCGGTTGGTGCAGGACTATTGCAGAAAGTGGAAACAAAAAATATTGGTCTATGGGTTTGGGTGGCTGTAGTGGATTGTTAGAACTATGGAAAAACTATGGCCCCTGCCTGACCAATATTTTATATAGCAAACACAGGAAAAATGGCAGGGGGTGACTTGCACACTCAATAATGGGCCCCCTAAAACTGTCGCCAGCACAAAGTGACGTAGCGACAAGGAGGCAACATGTCCTGAGGCGCTTGAGGAGTGGAGCGGTATTCCACGGCTTTCGGAACAATCCCAGAGCCCGGAAGATGGTCAAGATCCCTACGAGCACTTACTGGAATACTTCCTTCCTCCGAGCACGTTTGCTCTTACGAATCTCCACTCAAGCCGGCCAATTAAGGCAAGAATGAGGTGGGAGCTCTGTTCCTTGTCAGTGTTCACTCCAGCCGACCAATAAAGGCAAGCCAGAGATGAGGAACAAGATTTCTCCCGGGAGATAGGGTCCGTGGGGTTGCTACTGCCCAACAGCTCGCCACATGGTGCCTTGCGGTTTTCTGTATCTCTCTTGGTCTGGCTCCTCATTGTAGACCTGTTCCGGCAAAGAACTCTACCGGCACAGACCTAGAGTTTGGAGCGCGCAAGCCCCACCACGACGTCAACGTCGGTAAGGTTATTTTTATTATTTGGTTAGACACACTAGCAGCTAATTAGCTACAACTATTATCAAATGTACACCATTATTGCACGACTCTTAATGCAAAGCATTAGAGTGTGCTCTACGATCGAAAAAATGTTTTGATTCCATTGCGCTATACACATAGTCTATTGACAACCAATACTGAGGAAAACCAACAATGGATTGCATACGAATGTCAATCATGTGTCATCATCATCAGCTTATTAATGTTCCCACTGCTGGGACACAGGCCTCCTCTCTATGAGAGGGAGTGGGCCGTGATCTACCACGCGGGCCCAAGGCGGGTTGGTAGATGTCACATGTCTTCGAATTTTTTGGTTCTCAGACATGCCGGTTTCCTCACGATGTTTTCCTTCACCGTTTTGAGAGCAGTGGTGATGAAATTATTTACACAAAGTAAAGCGCCTGCCTGGGTTCGAACCCACGACCTACAACTTGTAAGTCGGGGGCCAATCTGCAATCATGCGTATGTTTTGGTATTATTATGGTACAGGTCTTGTTCTATCATCAAAGAGTTATTTCAAAGCTTCACAAATACTTTAGTGTCTGATTTAATACACCATTGTTCGTCGTGCAATCGTGTTCTGTAGTACCTAATGTTATTCAGAACAAAAATATTTTAGGTATATGTATCATGTGGTTAATTATTATCCACATGATAGGAGTCCTTCTATTATTGTTTTATTATTATCATAACTTTATTATGTAAAGGAGTATAATTCATATTTTGGATGGTTAAGTTCGTGTTTTAGGGGGAATAAAACATGGTTCATCGACACGAGAAAAAGAAGAAAGGGGAAATTGAACTAGTATTAATGTGAAGTGCAAGTTTTGAAGTGGGATAAGGTTGTTAGTGACAGTTTCGGTCCAATCAAACCCCAATTCATGATTTGAAAAACCATATTAATATTTTTTGGTAAAAATTATAATGCCAAAAGGATTAGCAGTCGCGTGAGCGAAGCGGCGGGCGAAGCTAGTTTTATGATAATCTTAACAATTAAGTAATTACACGATCAGGTCTTCGAATTTCAATAGATTTTGATTAGTTAACTTAATATAAGTACCCCAACGGCTACAAGTTCCAACAAGTGAGTGGTGCTTAACTTAGATCGTTAAAACTGTTTCGGCTTAGTCTAGACAAGCCACTAAACTTACCTGAACTTGCGATGTTCACAAATTATCCTCTTACGGCTTCAGAACAATGTTCATTCGTGGAACTGTACTTTGAGATGCCAGGTTCGATTCTAATACTTCGCGCGCTTTCTCTCGCACACCGCTCTATGACTCGCTGAGCAACAGAGAGCGCGCGATGTATAGTTATAACGTGACAATGTAGCCCCAGCATCAGTAATCTTGATTCAAATCTTGTTTATTGCTGGGGCTACATTGTTGCGTTATCGCGACCTAAAGTTCGCGCGCTCTCTCTCGTACACCACACTCGTCATCTCGCTGAGCAACAGCGAGCGCACGGTATAATTCGCGATAGCGCGTCAATTTAGCCCCAACATTAGAAATGGGACTTAGATTGTAGGTAATGAATACCTATTTCTTCAGACGCTTCACTCGAGCGAAGATTTATTTTTGTTTCATTCCCTGCTCACACGACACCGACAAAATTACATAGAGATGAACGTTCATTTGTTTATTTCATTTTTGATAATTCGGAGCGCAAGTGTAAAATGCTGAAAGCCAAAATCCAACATTCACTAATGAACGAATTTTTCACTTTTATTTCATTTTGTTTTTGTGTCACATCGAGTGAAAGATGGCAAATGGAAGGCAAAAATGAAGAAAAAGCGAAACCTCTGGATATCAGCTAAATCGAAATGGCGTGTAAACTTCCAAAGTATCTTGTATGACAACCGGGAGTCCTGAATCGATGAGGATCAAGGCTCCAAGGCTTAAAGTGATTGAAAGGGTAAAGAACGGTTACCAATTCAAACACTTGATTGTATCCACAATATACCGATCTTTTCATTCACTTTGAAAGAGCAGGGTGCCAAAGATGGTCGAAAAACTTTTAACATGCACGGAAAACATTTAAGAAGAATAGAATTAACTGATCGGGCTAAGACTATATTGGTCTAAAGTAGGTCTCTACAAATCTGTTGTAAAATAAAATTCTTACTTAAGATTTTAATCGAACTTAGTACTAAGTCTAATATTAATAACTTTGTCTGCAAAAAAACTGAAAGGAATTCACAGCTACATCGGTAAAGTGAAACGACTAATATAAATCCTCTTTATCAGAAGATAAAAGAGATTTGTTCTATTCGTATCGCACACAAAGACCACAGTGCAAATGCTGGGAGAGAATTGTTTTATCTATTCGTTGCCCTCACTTCTCCAGTGGGAACGTGGCCTTAGATTGAAGAGTTTGACGCTACCTTTACAATGGGTAGGAGTCCAGACAATCACGCCCGTGGGATCGGTCAATAAACTTGATGGATACTTAGGTTTGTCGCCGCCTGACGACCACAAGACTGAATAGTGTTTTTGTTAGAAAAGTATAGTCACCGGCACGTAACATGGCAAGAATCGTAGATGCGCAGAATTCATTTGCGCTTCTTTTTCTTATCTTAACAGACTTGTTCAAAAATAAATTATGGCTATAACCATACCATAAAATAAACATGTTTTTTTTTGTTGCACTTTTTGGACGTGCTCTAACTTACTCCCAATACGCCAAAACTTTACAAAGTTACGTGCCGGCGACTGTAACAGGTATTGTCTTGTGTGTTGTCTTGATGCTGAAGTTTACAACATAACATCATGCCTGTGTCACGAAGGGTTAGGCAGAAGTACATCCTCATTTCCTAGTAATTTACATGACATAAAAGTATCCCTAGTTCCAAGCCGATATAATGTTTAGTTGCTGAAATATGTGTGTGATACTCAGAAAAGGGAAATCACAACATAATCCTTATCAAATGTGACATTTAAAAAATATATAAAGAAAGAAAGAAAGAAAAATATTTTATTTGGGACACGCACAGGAAATTCAACAATAAAAAAAAAAATTTAAAAAAAACATTATAGTTAACAAAATCATAAAAACATTAAACAATTTTTGGAAACAACATTATTATCAATTAGGTGAAAACAAATAAAATAAAAAGAACCATGATGCTACGATATTTGAAAAAAAAATCCGTAGCGGGGTATTGAGATAGGGCCCGCTGTGATGCCACGGACACATCTACGGACAAGATTATAAGATTAAGAATAGATTAATCTGTAAAGCAATACAAACAGGAAACTATATATATCCCTTTCTATTTAATGTAATGCTCCACAGGTTCGTCTACAGAGGTCATAAACCAGACCAGAACTCGACATTCGCAGTTCACACTCGACCGAGTTTCCAATCCCAGCTGTAATGAACCTTCGTCTTGCCATCAGCTTTATTTCACACTTGTCGGACACCAAGAAATAACAGGCGCATTAAGTCGATTTCCTTATGAAAAACAGGAATACCCTTATTTTCATATCATGAATTCACTATGTCTGTGGGAGATTTCTGGGTATAAAAATATTTATGGCCCTTCTTATAATGTTAGAAGTAATTATTCCACTAGTAAGCAAAGGCGTCTTTATCTAGTTATTTATATAAAACTGAAGAAGGAAAATCGGGAATATTTATGCAGGATGTATTGCCATATACCTTAATGATGAATATCTGAACTTAAAATACTTATATCTCAAATATAAGTCTAGGTACGATATGATTAAGATCTAACGATCGCTGTAATTATTCAAACTGATTTCCACCACACACACAATAATCTTCAGGTACTGAATCTGAATTATGTTCGCAATGATATTGGGGGTCCCCCACAAAGTGGCCTCCAACCTCTCCTTATAGCCACCCGGAGCCTCGCATCTGAATACTGGTCTGATTTGGTATCATTTCTGAATCTGATCGCTTTTAAAACTAGACACACACACGACAACATTGTAAACAATTTAAAATAAATATTTGGTAAATCTGAAAACACTGAAACAAATCATGCACTGAGAAATAACAAATTCGCTCACCAATATACTGCTAGCTCCGACCATCAGGCGGCAGGCCCAAGCGAGTCGGGCATGCGCGCACGCTGTCAATCACCGCGCAACACCCCTTCTTTCTTCCACCTCACGCTACGTTTTAACAATTTATTATACCTATAGGCTATATTACTTCGCATCCGCGACAGTACGGCTAAAGCCGTCCTATAGGGCACTTCAGAGTTTTGTTCATTTCGTTAAAAATTAAATGCTTGCCAAAGACCAACTGTACTTCTATACCATGTCCAACTACGTAAACAACAACTAGTTATCACTGAACCCCCCCAGGTTCAGTGATAACTAGTTGTTGTTTACAAAGTACGTCACAATGGTCTCTAGATGGTGAGTTTTTGACAGATTTTGTATGGCAAATCTGTCAAAAACTCACCATCGAGAGACCATTGTGACGTTTGTAAATTAGTAGACTTGGCCCCCAGGATGGATACAAACTAACTTCACAGTACTTCTCTGAAGACGACTAATATAGAGCTCCTAGGAACACACATCTCACAGAGACACACTATACAAACTAGTCTACAAATAGACACGTGTATTTATGTACGAATAGGTAGCAACCAGCTCGCGTAGCATGACCACCGTAGAAACGGGTTTTTTCTACGGAAGAATAGACAAAATGACAGATTGTGATTGTTTAACTGTCATTTTGTCTATTCTTCCGTCGACAAAACTTGTTTCTACGGTGGTCATGCTACGCTTGCAGGACCGAAATAGCCCGGATTAATAATAATCTCGTGTTAACAAATAATTTAGTCTCAATACAGCATTGGTAAAAAAGAGATCACGTTTGATTGAAGTACACGAGTTTTAGGAAAAACAAAAACAATGCCTACACATAAGGTTCAGTTAACAGTACAAGTTCAGTCGGTCTAAAATCAACTTTACCTACATTGCATAAAGTTGATGTTTGTCTAAGTGGAAAACTCGTGTTTGTTTACATGTTTGGCAAATAGATTGCGAATGCAGATTATTTGATTTCGTGTTTAAGTTCAATGTAATGAAAGAAATTTTCATTATGCTTTAAATACTTAATTTGATGAACTGCTTACGCTTTTAATATAAGTAGAAGAAAACTTTGTTTAAAATGCTTTGAAAATCATTGGAAAAAGCATTAGAACTACTTAATATGAAATAATCAGTACAGACGATCCTTTTGTACAACTTTAGTAACCCTTCATAAAATTAAGTTTTGCAAGCGTTGAGAGTTAGCAGCTGATTTATATTCTTACTTAATATTTATATTCCACGCTAAAAATGTTCAGTGGCAAATCATTTCGGAATATAATGGAGCTGATAGACTTGAACATTCACTTGTAACCGAGCATTCACCGTTTTTAAATTTGTCGAACTGAACAACGAACAGAGCCATGCTTAGAGTCAAACATCGCTACGAACATTTTCACCGTCATTCTAGCAAACGCTCTAGTCAACGCTCGTCAAAAAAAAACTACGGGTTGCACTCCGGGAGTACCGGCAGAAGTGAAAACTTGAACATTAACGTTGTGCATTTTTTAATATTTTGGAATGGTTAGGGTATAATTTCGCACGAATTGCTTTATATCAGTATAAAAGTAATATTTATGTGGTTAAATACAATATTCATTAGTAGTAGTAGTAATTTATTTGTTGAGTATCAAGCTCCAGGTGTGCTGCTGGTGGTCTTGAATGAAACTACTTTGTTCCGATATGACGTACTGTATTTCTGTAGGGATGCTAATTACAATTTATATTGAGACGACCGAATTGTGTGCGCACGCTCAAGGTGTCGGCGAGCGAGTGAAAAAGGTGGGGAGAAGCCCGCGATCGCGCGGTGTGGTATGTGGCCCGATGTGACGTCAGGAACATATTCCCCGCGTTGAAGAGAATTCTTCAAGATGATGTTGAAGAGACCGGAAGAGGGCATATGTTGTTGTATGCACGTGTTATGATGCCCTTCTTCGTCAGGATGTCAGCGACTCGACAATGTCCGTCAGAGCCAGTCTTCACTGCAACCACTCTGCCCAGCAACCATAGAAGAGGAGGAAGATTGCTGTTTCTCACTAAGACCATGGTGCCTGTTTTCAGCTCATGCCCAGCTGTCTGCCATTTGGTTTTCTGCTGCAGGAGAGACACATACTCATTAGAGAAGCGCTGCCAAAAATGTTGTCGTAGTTTTTCGATGCGATCGAAGCGCTGTAGCCGCTGGATATTGACATCGGTGATCTGAGGACGAGGGACTGACGTGAGTGATCGTCCGATGAGGAAGTGTGAAGGAGAAAGATAAGAAAGATCTGATGGATCAGTGGATAGAGGTGTTAAAGGTCTGGAATTTAAAATAGCCTCTATCTGAATCAGACAAGTTGAGAGCTCTTCATATGTTAAATGAGTTAGGCTCATGACTCTACGCAATAAATGTTTGGTGGACTTTACTGCACTTTCCCAAATTCCACCAAAATGTGGGCTGTAGGCAGGTATGAATTTAAATTCAATGTCTTTGGCTGCAAGATCTGACTCTATATTGTTAGATGAAACCTTTAAGAAGCGTGAAAGCTCGTTGAAAGCTCCCACAAATGTAGTGCCGTTGTCGGAGTACACGCGTTGAGGCTTGCCCCGACGACTAATAAATCGGCTGAAGGCCGCAAGAAAAGCCTCCTTGGTGAGGTCGGAAACCAGCTCCAGATGAACGGCTCTGACTGCAAAGCACACAAAAACACAAATGTATGATTTAAGTAGCTTACATCCTCTACCCTTACGGTCGGCTATCAGCACTGGCCCGGCATAATCAAGCCCTGTATTCAAAAAAGGGTACTCTAGATGAGTCCTATCGCTTGGTAGGTTGCCCATGATGACCTGAATAGGCTGAGCTTTGAAGCGAGTGCAGCGAACGCAGTTACGCACTACATGTTCAGCTAGGTTTCTGCCTGCTAAAGGCCAGTAGGTGAGTCTAATGTGTGCTAAAAGTAATTGTGGCCCTGCGTGAAAGAGTGTTTTGTGCTCTCTTTCAAAGATAATTTTCGTTAAGTGATGTTTGCTACATAAAAGGATTGGATGCTTAACATTGTAACTATAGTTGGAGTTGTTAAGACGTCCACCTACGCGTATTAAGTTGTCTGAATCAATGAAGGGAGAAAGACTTATTATTCGATTCTTTTTATGTAAGGTCTGATTAGTTTTAAGACATGAATATTCCTCAGGAAACATTTCCTGTTGAGCAATCTGTAATATAAGATTCTGTGATGATTGTAATTCTGAAACTGATAAGTAAGATGATTTTTTGTTATTCTGTTTTTGACAATTATGGATAAATCTTTGTATATAGGCTATGATTCTTATGATTGATGTAAATGATGATTTTTATGAATTAAATTTGAAAATATATTATTATTATTTTGGTTATGTGTGTCAGCAGTTGTATGTAAAGATGTTTCTGGTAAAGAGTGAATTTGTGTATTAGGTGATGTAGGAAATTTGATTTCTCTATGATTAAGAAAATCAGGACCCGACCACCAAAGAGTGGACGAGCTGATGCAATCAGCCTTCACCCCCCGAGATGTGAGATCAGCGGGGTTGCTCTTAGAAGGCACATAGCTCCACGTCTGTCCAGTCGTAGCTTCTTGAATTTCACTCACTCTATTGCGGACGAATTGATCAAGCTGACTTGGCAATGTAGACAACCATCCAAGCACGATCATCGAGTCACACCAAAAGAAACAGTGATTAAACTCTAGAGTGAGTGATTTACGTACCTTTAGAAAAAGTCTTGTGCCCAGTAAAGCACCACACAACTCCAGCCTTGGTATGGTTGTAGGCTTTATAGGGGCGACCTTGTTTTTGGAAGCTAAAAGGCGAACGCAAACTGTTCCATCGACTGCTACCGTTCTCACATAAATACACGCGCCGTAGGCGCGTTCTGAAGCGTCTGTGAAAGTGTGTAGCTCTACTAAAGAAGCATTGCTACAAGATACCCAACGAGGAATGTGAACAGAGTTAAGGGCTGGAAGTGACTGTACGAACTCAAGGAATTGAGATTTTATTTCTGTTGGTACTTCATCATCCCAGTTACATTTAAGTATCCACAGCTGCTGTAACATAAGTTTAGCCTGAACTATGCATGGCCCGACGAGGCCAATAGGATCAAACACCTGACTTATTAATGATAAAATATTACGCTTTGTAATTTTTGAAGTATGTTTCAAATCTATAGAAAAGAATAATCTGTCTGTTTTACAGTCCCAGTATAGCCCAAGTGTTTTGCTGGGAGTGTCATTAAGGTTTAATTTTTTATCTTGATTTTCTGGTTTTAGATTAGTGACTGACTCTAATATCTTCGGACTATTTGATTGCCACTTTCTAAGGTGAAACTTGGCGGACTCAAGAGTATTCACTACCCCTTGACATAAGTTTATGACTGACTCAATCGAATCGCCACCACTCAAATAGTCGTCTACATAAAAATCACGTCTGATGGACTGACTAACCTCTGGGTCTGAACATTGATCTGCTAGTGAAACTAGGCATTTTGTGGCTAAATACGGGGCTGATGCTGTACCGTATGTCACTGTATTCAGTGCATAGGTCTTTAAAGGGTCTGAGGAATTGAATCTGAAAACAATTTGTTGTAACGGGCGCTGAGATGGTTCAACTAAAATAGCTCTGTACATTTTTTCAATGTCACCTGTTACAACAAACTTGTGTTGCCTGTATCTCAAGAGTATAGATAGCAGATCCTCCTGTACTGTTGGACCTACCATCTGAATGTCATTGAAGGACTTGCCCGAGGTGCTGGAGGCCGAAGCATCGTAAACTACGCGAAGTTTTGTGGTAGAACTTGACTCGCGCACAACACCATGATGAGGCATAAAATAATGAATTTCTGAATGATTTGTTTTTGAATGTTCTGTCATGTGATGTAGGTCGATATATTCTTGCATGAATTGCAAATATCTGTTTTTAAATGTGGAGTCCCGCTCAAATCTACGCTCTAGGGAGAGGAAACGACGCTTCGCCATCGCGTAAGAGTCACCTAAGCACTCGAGCGAGTCCTTCAAAGGTATGGTGACAACGAATTGACCATGCGTATCCCGACGTGTGGTCTCTTGAAAAAGTTTTTCACAAGCCTGTTCTTCTGAAGAGAAACAGTTTGCAGACGACACGGTATCAAGTTCCCAGAAGCGAGTCAGCTGATCAGACTCCTCATGTGAAAGAAAGTGACAAACAGAAGGTTGTGTACGAAGACGAGACCGACTGACGCGGCCCGAGATAAGCCAACCTAATTTGGAAGACTGTAATCTAGGCTGATTATTGCCTAAATTAATGGTATCGGAACCTAAGACGTCCCAAAATACCTCAGCACCTACTAGAATGTCAATAGCAGTAGGTACATTGAATGATGGATCTGCTAATTCAATGCCTGGCGGGATGGTAATATACCTTTTGTCTACATAAGAGCCAGGCAGTGATTGTGTGATTTTTGGTAAAACAAAACAGCTTACTTTCGCCTGATAGCCACCATAACAAGACCGCAAATGAAGACTGCAGCTTTCTGAGGTACTAGAAACTTGACCGTTTATACCTGAGACGGTGGAGCTAGTGCTGCGTTTTACCAGGCCGAGCTTTCCACAGAGCTCTTGGGTGATGAAGTTGGAGGTGCTGCCGTTGTCCAACAGTAGTCTGGCAGTATGAAGCTCTCCATTGACGTCTGTCACCTTTGCCAATGCTGTGGATAGCAAAATGTGAACCTGATTAGTTTCTGAACAGGGTAATACGACGTTTGTTGATAAAACAATGTTTTCCCCTGTCTGTTTTTCTGTTGATTCCCTATGTAAGAGGGTATTGTGTCTGGTCTTGCAATATTTGCAATGCGAGAGGCTGCAACGCTTTTCGGTATGACCAGGTCGAAGGCAGTTCATACAAACATTGCTTTCTGAAGCTTTTTTGATGCGTGCTTCTATGTCAAGATTTCTGAAAGATTGACAACTGAATAAAAAGTGATTCTGAGAACACATAGGACATTTAACAGTGTCTGAATTGTTATTATTTTTAGTTTTAGTTGTTGTAAGAAAGTTTTTAGTTTTGTTGTTTTCGTTAGTGTTTTTTGTTGTTGTTGTGTTTTTATTATAATTTAAGGATTCAAGTAAATCTGCTCTGTTTGTTAAAAATTTAATGTAATCTTTTAAATTTGGAAAGGCATTTAAATTATTTTTATATTCTTCCCACTCCCTTCGTGTGACCTTGTCAAGTTTTTCTGACATCATGTATATAATAAGGGTTTCCCCTAGACCGCCTTGCTCAGAAGGCTGCCCTAAAGTTGACAAGGCACGAAGATTTTTATTTGTGACGTCAATCATATTCCGTAACGATTTACAAGATTCATGTTGTATTGGTTCAAGATTAAATAAGGCCTGCACGTGATTATTAACAAGTAGTCTTTCGTTGTCGTACCTTTCGGACAATAACTGCCAAGCTGTACCATAGTTATCTGCTTTGAAATCTATGCTTTTTATCACTAACGACGCGCTGCTGGTTAAAGCAGCACGCAAGTAGTGAAATTTGTTGATGTCTTGTATGCTGTCATTGTTATGAATAAGAGAAAGATACGTATCTCGGAATTCAAGCCAGTGCTGATAGTCCCCGTCGAAGTGAGGCAAGTCTATCTTAGGCAGCCGAACGAAGTCGTGCCTGCAGCCAGAGCCGTGGTGCGGGAGATCATCGACGGAGGTGGCAGACACGAGCGCGGGCGAGGAGGCGCGCGCGGGTGCGAGATTCGCCCTCGCGCGGGCCACCAGCGCATGGTACTGCGTCTCGAATTGCTCCCTCTCGTCATACATTTCATCTGCATCCTCCGACAACAGCTCCAACTCTGTCTGCAACACGTCGAATTCCTTATAAAGTGTTTCCATTAAACTAAGACGGTTATTTAATTCCGCTGCTTGGAAGCTATCTAAATCATTTCCCGTGCTCGGTAATAATCTTAAAAAGTTACTGAAATGCGTAAGCTTTGCTTTGTAGCCACCACGCCTCTTTATAAGTTCCCTTAATTTTGCATCAGACATAATGAGAAGGTAGGTAGTTCGACAAAGCAAAAAGTCCGAAGTGCAAGCAAAGACAAAGAAACCAATAATAATGTACGATAAGTTATAAAATTATGCGTAAGCAGCTGGCCAAGCCTACGGTAAAATCAGCTGATATTCTATTGCTAATGAGCCGCGAGTTAACCGGTGCAATATCGAAAAAAAAACACTAATGAGGTTGTTTACGCGTTTGGCAAACGTGCGGTTAGCGAACAAAGGAATGTTTTAAGAAATGAAGTTAATATGCAAAATGATGATTTGAATATGGAAAGTTCCACTGAATAGCTATATATGAAGAGATCAAAGTATGCCTGATCCGTATAGCACTATTTTAAAATTCCTGGATAGAAAAGGCGAAAAGACAGGAAAGTAGATAAGGATAATGGAACGGACTCACTCAGAATAAAGTCCCTCTGGTCTGGGTAGACTGTCCTTTAAGTGTCCTCTACGGCGTAGACAAAGACGCGGTACGGACGGCCAGTCCAAAGTCCACTGGAGGCGCGTGCGTAGCACAAAAACGGCGATCTTCTTTTAACTCGAAGGACCATATGTTGAGTATCAAGCTCCAGGTGTGCTGCTGGTGGTCTTGAATGAAACTACTTTGTTCAGAAATACAGTACGTCATATCGGAACAAAGTAGTTTCATTCAAGACCACCAGCAGCACACCTGGAGCTTGATACTCAACATATTTATTTTCAAAATATAGTCTAACAAAAATAAACACTTTTCATAAATTATGTTTTGACTGCTTTTTATTTACCCATCAATATGGGTAAAATTTCTTACCTCGCAATCTTTACGTAATGTCAAAGACTATTTATTTTGATATTTACTCATCGGTTGCTAAGCAACGGATCTTACTTACCCATCCCAAAAAAAGTGCACAACGCCGCTAAAGAAGTTTTCACTTCAAAAATATTCTTCACGAAGATATATTTATTGTCATTTCACTAGAATGCTCGCTAGAATGCTCGCTAGAATGCTCGCTAGAATGCTCGCTAGAATGCTCGCTAGAATGCTCACTAAAACGCTCCCGTATATTTTTCTGTAATGTAACATTTGCTAGAATGCTCATGTCTATCAGCACCTTAGAAAATCTTCTTTTTCGTTCAGCTACCCAGCATGGACTACGCTGCTACGGCATAAAAGGTTTACTGAACACCCATAAATGAATACTCATGAAAATGACTTTTACTATGGGACTAACTCTGAAATAAAATATAAAAAAGAACAACCGACTTCCAAAAAAGACACTACAAAGTCAAAAATAACTTTAATTTCGGAAGTCGGTGTACTTGGTTTTGAACTTAGGGTTTTTCGCCACCGACTTCCGAAATTAAAGTTATTTTTGACTTTGTAGTGTCTTTTTTGGAAGTCGGTTGTTCTTTTTTGTAAAAAGTTTTTATTTTGCACTTTTTAGTTGTGGTACCTACCTCACACTAATTCGAATACCACTAACCTGCAATGTAAATAACAGTGATTGGAAGTTATCATCATATCAAAAACCAGCGCTGGGGCTCTGTCTCGTATGGAGTCGCAGCTTTATGCTGAGCGATGGCCGTTTTGCGTAGATGTGACGCATATTTTCCCCCAAATTGTTTTTTATTCATAAATTATTTCTTTTTTTGCGTCATGTTTACCGCAAATAAACATATTTTCTTTCTTCTTTTTCTTATATCATCTATATAAACTAAGTGGGAAAAATACGTATTATTGAAGCTAACTCAAAAACTATCCTAGTAAAGTTAATAAAATTTATATGGGACCACCTCGGGAGCATACCCTTTCAAGCAAAAAAACAATTTTTTAAATGGGTTTAAAAAAAAAAAAAAAAAACATACAGACGAATTGAGAACCTCCTCCTTTTGGAAGTCGGTTAAAAATAGCGAGCCTTACCTCTTATATGATGTGTAACATCTGACATCTTGGCTGACTCATACCTATATGTATGATATAAACAATATTCATCATCATCCCGTTTAGAACCCTTCGGAAAATGAGTTGCTACCATCTGAGAGCCAATTCTACAACCGCGCACGCTCATTGGTCAAATCAAATAGCGCACGTTTCCCTGGCTTCCTGTTACACACTTCCGTCCCTTTTCACGAAATCTCTCTCACAGATTGCAGATTGCAGGAAAGCAAGAGGAAAGATGTTACAAATCCAAACAGCTATTCTATCAATCAATCTGCCTCGCCTTTTCCCAACTATATTGGGGTCGGCTTCCACTTCCAGTCTAACCGGATACAGCTGAATACCAGTATTTTACATGGAGCGGCTGCCTATCTGACCTCCACAACCCAGTAACTGGGTAATATGATACCCCTTGGTAAGTCTAACAGCCGGGACCAACGGCTTAACGTGCTTTCCGAAACACGGAGGAGTCTCGGTATGTAAAGATGGTCACCCATCCACGGATCAACCCGGCAAGTGAAGCTTAACCTGATGGATCGATCCATGCGGCTGTTATTACGTAGCCACGAGCTCCTCCAAAAGCTCCTTCAAACAGCTGTTCTATGCGAACACAAATGTATGGAGTAACTGAATTATAATTTTCGATTTCAGTGTTGGTCCGATAGGCCTAAAAGTATGTTCGTTTAATCTTTATTGACTTCCAAATATTACTGTTCTATTCTTAGTTATGAAACGTCTTTCCTAAGTTCTTGTTTATCCAGACTGACTTCACCTTATTACTTTTTCTGCCACCTTCACATACTATAATTGAAACTGTAAGCGAATAAAAAAAACTATGTTCATCCTGATTTCCCTTGTGGTGAGCACAGAAAAACTTAATAGACTGCCTTGTCAGACTGCGTGAAGGATTTGTTGTTCAGCTAAGAAGTTAATGTAAAGAAACATTTTTAGATTAAATATGTAAGGAAATAATATGCTTCATTAGTCTGCTCTTCAATAATTTTTTTAAATAAATTCATTATTATTTCTAGGTAAAAAGAAATGGAGACAAACGTTTTTTCTGTCAAAACAAAGCAAATATGTATAAAACCTCTGACTACCAGCAGCCCAATTACGTAATGCACGATCAATAATAAATTGAAATGAATTGAAACAGATTGCGAGTCCATTGCTTCGTATGTTCGAAAAAAAATCAGCTCAATTTTTTTTTCGAACCTATGAAGCAATGGACTAGCAATCTTTTTCAATTCATTTCAATTTATTATTTATTGAGTGTGCATTACGTAATTAGGGTACAGGCTCGCATAAGCTCGAAGAAGATTCCCTGGCATACTAATCATCATTCTCTTGCCGTTATCTCAATTTATTTGGGGTCAACGCAACATGTTACTTTCTTCCATACTTCTCTATTAGTCGTCATCGCGGTAGTCACCCCCTTTCTAGCCATATCATCTTTCACACAGTCCATCCATCGTTTCTTTGGTCTTTTCCTTCCATTCTTACAGCCATCGACATTCATACTCAAAACTTTCTTCACGACATTTTCCTCATTCCTCCGCATCACATGCCCATACCATGACAACCGATTTCCGCACAACTTTCCGGTCACCGGTGCCACTTTCAGACTTCCTCTTATGTACTCATTTCTTATTTATCCATTCCCTGGCATACTAATGTATGTAGACACATAACCCCCAGCTACGACTCATGTCCCATGCTATCATTAGAGTATGAATTAGTTTCAAAAGTCACAATAAATGACTCAATACTAATACATACCTGCATAGCTACCACAAACATTTCATTCAATACGTAAAACTGCTCTAGGATCAACAATTTACCCGTCGAAGTTCAAGCTTATCTACTTCCAGGCTCCCATGAGCACAAGGAAGCTTTACCTGTCACACTAATCTCACAACAAAAAAAATCTTTAACTTTAATTGAAGAAGAAATATAAATTGAACCCGACAAGCTGAATTAACTATAATGTTGACTTCAATTACCGAGTCTTCGGTTTGTAGCAGCAGTTAATGTTTAGATTTAACTGTAGTATGACCGCTCCGACGTCTTAGCACAGCCAGTTATTGAAATAGTTATTCAATGTTCAAAACCCAGATTTATCTGTGCTAGGCTAGGTAGATATCTAAATGTCGAAGGGTGTTCTTCGATTTTTAATCATATTTTTGTTCAACTTTTGTGTGTTGTACCTATCTCATAGTAGTCTTAGTTTTACCGTAGTTATAGCCATAGATACATTGTTAGTGCCTAGTAAACTGCTCATAAGGCATTATACCGTCGACCGTAGGTTCAATTGGGGTAAGGGACAAAATACCCAAAATGAGTTGAGTATACAGTTTTGTTCAGAATTTTTCGCTCTTTCCAATGGTGTATATGAAAAAATTCTAGCTTAAAAAAAATGTCCCTTACCCTACTGATTTTTTGGATCCCATGTTCGAATCAGCCCCATAATAACAATGTATCTCAAAAACTATGCAATATAGCAACTTCAAATGATGTAATTACCGCCACCAATCCACTTCAAATAAGGTAAGGGTCTTCCCAATCAACGAATTACCATTACATGGTTTATTTTTGAAGAAACCTTAATAAAACTGGCCTTACACTAATGCCTTGGAAATCTCAAAAAATAAATATCATCCATACTTTAAATGGATTGCATGAGTTTTGAAATAGTTGTCCCTTACCCCAATTTGCATTGCCATACTTTAAAGCAGTGTCAGCTATTTGAATCGAATTATTTTAGGTTCGGTGTCCGACATCAATCTGCTCGTGAGAAGTAATGAATATTTTATCCCTGTTACCTTTATTTACACACACTTGTAACTTCATAACACAAGATAGCACGTGCTTGCACTATTACCATCTCACAACATCTTGCTGTGTGCGAAAGAGAGGATGATACCAAAGCGAAAGAAGCGCGCGGGCATCAAAGAAAGTTGCTATCAATGCGAGATCACCTTACGATTGATTTTTTTTTAAGTTACTTAATCACTTTAGCGCGATATGGTAGCTTCAAATAATCTTGATGAAATCTACCTACTAGGCATAGCATTCACGCACAATTTTTTAAAATCTTTGTATTTTGCCAACGATATTGGCAGCCTGGTGTTATACAAAGATCTTAGTTCTATGCAATTATTGTCCACTGTTATATCAGGCGAGTCTGCTAGTGGTTACAGATGTTTTACTCTTATTTTACCCTTTCCCGTCCCTTTTCCTTTTCCCTTCCCACTTTTCGTTTTACATTCTGGACTACTCCTTATCTTTTTGGCTGCTAATTCTCAATTTATTTTGATGACACACAACCGCTTCCTCCTTCATAGAGTGTTTAGTCCAAATGGTTTTAAGGTCTTTTTTGTTTATCGTAGCTATTCTAATTTTCGTAACTTGCAAGTCCTTCGTCTTTTGTGGAGACAGTTTTTCTGTAACAGGGTCCTAGTCAATGAAATTCTTGTGCTCGCGGGAAGGTAAAGTTATAATAAGAGTAAACATCTGTTAGTGTGCTGTCACCACTAGCAGACTCGCCTGATATAACAGTGGACAATAATTGCATAGAACTAACACCTTTGTATAACACCAGGGTGCTAAAATACAAAGATTTAAAAAAAATGTGCGTGAATGCTATGCCTAGTAGATTTCATTAAGATTATTTGACCATATTGCGCTAGAGATTGACAATTTGAATCAAACGGACTAAGAAGATTGTTGATGAAAAAAACCTCTAATTCTGAAACCGTTTATTGATCTCAATTCTATTTAATGAAATAAAAATTGTTTTATTCCAACTAATGGAAATTGGCTATTACAATGTACAAACATTGCATGTAAGCGACACACAAAAAAACACACATACGGTTCTAGTACATTTTCATGTCTCTTAAATGATATTTTATAACGATTTCCAAATTTAAGATAGCCGTACGTCAATAGTGTGTACTTCATTTTCTGTCAAAAATCTCTTTACATTGTATTGCTTTCATACATTTTTTCAACAAGTCCTTTACATTATTTTTTCATTAATAATTGGATCCAACGTAGAGGTCAATTTAATGTAAGGGACGGGACTACAAGATACTTGGTCAGTAAGGGACATTACTAACAATATACGTTGGTGTAAGGGACGTCTATTTTCTTAAATACCTAACTTATTAAAATAAATAATACACAGGTAGATAGAGCACTAAAATACAAGATTATGTGCGAAATCAGATCCAAAAAGGGTTAATAACACAAAAAGTTATGGGCGATTTAGTCCGAAAAAAAACTTTATCGGCCTCTCCTGAAAAATCGTATTTTGTCCCTTACCTCAATTGAACCTACGATTACCTTTTTTCCATCAAATTTTTATCAGAAATCGATAATCATAATCCTAAAGATTAAAGTTATAAATAGTAAAACCGAACTACTTACGACACAAAAAAGTCGACTAAAAAGGTATAAACATGACATCACAGACAGACAAATTAAAAATCCGGAGTCACGTTTTAGGGTATAAATCGAACAGATTACGTGTGACTCCGGATTTTTTCCCGGATTTTGGGATTATAAATTAAATATTTGAAATTTTATAATCAAGCCCTTTTATTATACCCAAAAGAGCATCATTAAAAAAAAATGTTTTAGGTTATGACTTTATGTCCTCTAAAGGGCGCCATTTTCAATTTAATATGACGTCACATAACCTATAACCAGAGGACAATCAGGACCCATCCAACGATACCTCATAAATTGTCAAATTATGTTAAGCAGTTTAGAAGTTTTGAGGGAACAGATGAACATACATACATACGTACATACATACTGGTCAAAATCAAAACCCTCCTGTTTGCATCGCCGTAGTCGGGTAAAAACATGTAAGTAATAGCAACTGTACTCTAACATGAATAGCTTCAATAAATTCTGCCCTCACCGACATTTCAGTGCACAGTGGTCAAAAGCTCTCAATCCAAATTCATCAGTTATTAATAAGTCATTGTTAATTACCAAGTCTGGACTAAATGTCTATAACAGATAAAGGTCTTATTGTTAATTAATTGTCTGCTTGATCTAGTTTCAAGCCGTTTGGTTACTGATTAAATATTCAATGGATTTAGTACTGTTTAAGTGGCTAAGAATTGATCAGTTAGTTTAATGATCGGGTTGGACCGTGAGCCTTGACAGTCATGTCTATTGGTCATAATTATAAGGTTGAAGTTAATAAAACTTAGAAAAGTATCTAAGTTCGTCAGAATGACAATTATGTTTGAACTATGGATCACTGTTCAGTATGAAGGGACTGATAAGTATTTTCATCTCGGTACATACATTCAGGTCAAAGATTTATTTATTTATATTTATAAACTTTGTTGTGCACCAGAAAATAGATTATAAATAATTAAATGTAAAAACAAAATAGAATAAATAAAGAGAGAAGAAGAAGAGAAGAGAAGATGGTATGTAATCATTTCCATCTCTTTTAAAATTATGATCTTTTTATTTTCACAATAGCGACCCGCCCTTGAACGATTTTTACAATTTTTAAATGAAAAAATTGATGAATTATACACATAGATGAATTATATTCTCTAAATAACAGTGAAAACCGTGTCTCATATTATTAATTTTTAGAAGAACAACGCTGCACATCACATATACAAAAAACAACAGCTGAATTGCTTTATTTATTTTATAATTAAAAAAATATGTATTAAGCTTCTTGTATATTATACTACTACCAATTACAAACCTGTAGGTATATATCCAGTTTTTCGATTTCCATATCCAATAAACCCAGTATACCATTTTCACAGACTAAAGAACTTGCGGAAATCTTTACCTCCCTGAGCCCCATTAAAGCTTACGTTAGGCTTCAAATAAATGACCTATAAAAACGATATTGATACCCAAACAACGCTAAAGAATCGGAAAACATTACCTGTCTGTTTATTCTCCAAAACGCTGTAGCCCATAAAATGAGGAACGTAAAAACCTCCGCGGTACGGTAAAAAGCGTTCGCACGAAGCTAATATTTATAAATTGAGTTTTAGATGGATTTGCGCACAAGTGCAATCACGACATTATCGCGATGAACTTCTAAAGGGGGAGATGACACGTTTGGCGTAATAAAATTTCATGGTATTTTGGTGATGGATAGAAATACCTTGGTAAAGATTTAAGGGAAATTAAGCCTAGGTGCACGCTTTACGGAAATATTACCTTACGCCGTGGTTAAAAAAATGCCAGTCAGTAGGTTAACAACATGCTGCCTAAGGAGCGCCCTATTTACGCTTACAAATTTATACAGAATTAACCCCTAATCACAAGTGGCAAGAAGTATTCTTGAAGCATCTTGTATTTGAGATAGTTGTGATATACGATTTCTCTCACTCAAAATCAACGTCAGTTGAGCACCGTTCTCAGAACCGACCATATTGTTTCGTAGATGAAACTATTCTACATAACATGGACAAGTATATACTCGTCCATGCTATGTTATTTTGAATAGTTTACCTCATGGGGATATCCCTATAAGGTGAGTTCGAGACCTATTGTCTCCTCCGAGATGTGGTGTCTAAGGCATGCGAGAGGCTACCGTAACGTTCAACGTGAGATTGGATTTGATTTATGTGCTGAAGGTAACGACCGCCCACACAAATCTCGGTCCAGTGTTGTGTTATGACGTTTTAATGCCATCAAGATTCAAGTGTGAGAGAAAGGGACGTAGCTATACATTAATGATAGCCCAATTCCTTTTTTGAACTGGAATCATGATGGTATTAATACCACAGATTAGTACAGAAGGCGCACTCCGCATTTTAGGTATGATAATGCTACAAGTACGCAGCAGGCTTCTCAGGCCAATTCAGTGAACGTAACGTAGTCAGAAGATGTAAGAGTTACGCGATAGAAAGAGAGGCAACTTCTAGGTGAATGTAATTCTAGCCACACACGTAACGATTTGCTTGCGCAAATTTAGGCTTGCACAAGCAAATCGTTACGTGTGTGGGAAGGTGCAAACTTTGAAAACACGTCAAGTTAGATTTGCGCAAGCCTAAGTTTGCGCAAGCAAATCGTTATGTGTGTAGCTGCTGTAACTGTAGGTAATTAGCGCTGTGCAACCTGAATAGCACTTTATTGTGTCGTAGCAAGAGTCGCTTTTATTTTGAATGAATTTGTGGAGTGAATCTTCTGTACTGTTCTGTGTTAATTCTCCATAATACGGCTCCCGACGTCAATATGCCTGTCAGGAAGTGTGAGAATAGTTTTTCAAGCAAAACGTTTTCTTATGAAACAGTAACTGTCACTGTAACAACTTGAGAAATTCCATTCAGAAATTCTTCTATCCTCTCTCGCCTTCAGTTTATCACTTCGATATTATTTGCTCAGTCCATTATATAGGATGGTATTTTTCATCACATTTTTAATTTATTCACAGATAGATTGATTATATTTACTGTGGCGTGGAATACGAAATTGTATGCGTGAGTGGGCTCTTTCATGTTCATGCAATAATCTGGATTCATACGAATGCGTTAGAGAATCTGACATTAATAAAATCTGACATTTCTAGAATCTGACATTAGTCGACTAATATCTGGCGTTTATAGAATTTGACATTTCCAGAATCTGATATTAGTCAACTAATCCGTTATTATTTATTTCTATTTTCAATTTGAATTGGAAAACGGGATCGCGCGTACAATATTTGACAGCTAGGTAACATAAAGCTTAGTTTTTCATTTTTATTTTTAGTTTTACTTAGAAATCTACAAACATAGTTCTATTTCATATGCTACATTATTCGATACGAAGCAAGTTCGAATCGAATTTCAAATCCTGTCTATGTGAAAAACTTAGAAAAAGAGGATTCAATTAAACTTTTTGCCCTATCTAGAACTAAACTGAAATTGAACCTTTGAAACTTAAGAAAACTATCACTTTACGATATTTTCATGTAGATCCTAGCTAGATGTTGAAATCGTACGAGGTCTATTGCGTAATCGAGAGAGGTAGAAAATTGTCAACAGTATTTTACGAGAATCGATTAATTAGCTCGATTTAAACATAAATTAACCCAAAAAATCATTTATGATGTGTAACATCTATCCTATCGCTTTCCTGCAATAAGTGGAAATGATTTCGTGAAAAGGGACGGAAGTGTGTAACAGGAAGCCGAAGGAAAGCGAGCGCTATTTAACTTGACCAATGAGCGTGGGTGGTGCTAGAGTTGGCGATGGCGATGATGATGATGATGATTATGATTATTGCCAAGCCAAGATGTCAGATTTTACACATCATAATGCGAATACTGTAAGGCCTGTTCCTTTTATTTTTGTAAGACCAGAACACAATCATGTCATATTAATTATACAGTGCTGTGTAGGTCGATAAGTACACGCTACACGATGGATTTTAAAACATTTTCCGAAGCTTACAGGCTTTTAAAGCAAGTTTTTAGCAAGTTTATAAATCGAGACCTTAATAATTGATCCATGCATTTTAATGTCGAACTCTGTAGTACCGGGTTACAGAGTAGGCGGAAAGTTGGGGCGTAATTGAAGCACTTACATCGAAACAATATTCAAATATTTTGTAAAATTGTGGATTGAAATTTCAGGAATTCTTGATACAATAATTTTAAGATTATTTACACTAATTGCTGATACCAAAAACTTTAATTACGACCGTAGTCGATGCTTATTAGAGTTCTGTAGTCATCAAGGAACCCTTATAATTTGGCCATGTCCGTCCGTCTGTCAGAAAGCTGTAATTTGGCATGGGTGTACATATTTATCACACCGACAAAGTAGTTTTTTTAGGGTACCTCCCCTGCACGTAAAGTGGGGATGATTTAGAGTGGTGTCATTGGATAGGCCGTTCTAAAATATTTCTGGTGTATAAAAACGATTTTTCGATTCAGGGATCCGTTTGCGAAATATTAAGCTTTAAAGTGCAAATTTTTTGTAGAGTCACGTGTCAAAAGCCTTAGTTGGCTGTTGGATGGTGTTTTTGGAAAACGATTACAGCTAAGTATACTTTACAAATTAACGAGTAGTAGTTGACCGACTTACATTTGCAGTTGGAATGTATGCGAGAGCATGTTTATCAATTACAATGTTATGTTTGTTCTTGGGATAATAATATAATCATCCAACCCTCCGGTCGGGTTTTTGTTTTTGTTTTTTTATTATTCATCTGAAACCTGAATTTTTTCATTGATCATCATAATTTCATCGAAAAATCTCCGCAATTAACATTGCCAATGAATACTTCAAGTCCACCCTAAATTAGTATTTCTTAGCCTCGCGCTTCAATGATTTCCTATCGCTTACAATCTTACCTTATCTTCCCAGATTAAGTTAAGCCGGGTATTAGACAATAGGCCCGAACTGTAGTTGACAACCTCATTTAATATGTCTCGAGTACCAAATACATTTGACGCACAAGCTGACACGGTTTGTGTTTATGAAGTGAGGAGAATGGAGAGCTTAGTACAATGAAAACGGGGTACTTCGAGAGTTATGAAGGTCCTGTTCTAATTGCACGAATTTTACAATTTCACAAGTATTTTGGCAGCTAAAGCTGATGCAATAATAATGAGGTATTGCTCGTCAGGACCGGTCGATGTGCAACGCTTGGGGGAGGCCTATGTCCAGCATTGGAGTCTTTCGGCAGAAATAAATCTACTCGTCTAGATATAATATACCCTTGTCAGCGTGGCTAATTACCAATGATTCTCCGAAGTTTTTAATTTCCAAAATTAAAAACACGAAAAAATCTTCCGAGAATCATCTCGGTATTTTAGCACCTAAAGCCTAAACTAAGCTTAAACTCAAACTTAAGGAATTTATTTTAATTAAGCCAATTACAGCCACTTTTGAACTTTCAAGGAACTGGTGAGTCAGAAAGATGAAGCTTGTGACCCATTGCATAGCGTAGTAGGTATCTGTCGAGAAGATCGGGCAAGAAAGTCCATGGACACTATTTTGTTGTCCCGGTTGGGTAGTCGAGCATTAAAATTGTGAGGAAAATCACGCTATTTGGCACTATTTAGTGCCACACAGGACTTGCCGTGTTAACGTATTAAGTCGTGTTACAGCCGTCATTTTTCTTTTTTGATAGAGAGATGGAGCTTCGTACAGGCTTTAAAGTACCATTCAAGTTTGGCAATGCCATGTTCCGCTGTCCGAATAACAAATTGCTTTAAGGTTGCACTAGCCGACGGGTCGAAGGGTTTGGCATGGTAATATGCATGCTATTAGTTTATTTATTTATTAAGTATTTAGTTTTTATTTATTTATGTACTTATTTATTTATTTAGTGATTGACGTAATTATGGAGGAATGACCGACTAGGGACTAGACTAGCACTCTTCTATCCATATGTCCTCAGAATAATGTATCTGGTCTCTGTAGAACCATCCACCTAGTCTTTCCTCAACGGTTTCCGTTTTAAACTCTCCCAGGTGCAGCTGAATACCAACACTAAATATGAAACGGCAGATTTATTCGGTCACAATATTTTCCTTACACGTTCTTCCACTCGCTAAGGAAGGAAATGTCACGCTCTGAAAAGGCGTGACACGAATTAATGGCGAACCTGATTACAGCTGACGGATTACAGACATAGAAATAGGTATAACGATTTTTGCGTCGTGATTGGTTCAGAAAAGAATAGGTGGGGACCGAATCTCGTGCCGGCATCGAAAAAGCGGTTTATTTATTGAAAAGATTAAGTGAAGCAGTATGAGGTTAAAGTCTCTAGGAAAAAATATGATTGTAATGCTGTGCTCAGCAATCCATTTGCTAATTATGGCGATAGTGGCTATAATTGTGTATAACATGGATTCGTGACTGAAACTGAAGCCTGATAGTCATCACATGACACCCATCATAGAAACAATCATAAAGTGGGACACAGTTGAAAATGCCATTAAAGAAATAATTCAAAAGCAATCAATGGATAGCACCTGCAGCGACGCCTTACCCCATGGCCATGAGCTACACGCTCAAGCGACTCGCGTCTTGCGAAAGCGCTTACGGAGAAAACAAATAAAAGAAGTGGTTCAGAGCACGCGACGTACTGAAACAAGTAACGCGCGAGCTTTGTCTGTGTCTCGCAGGTAAACCTAGGAGGTTGTTGGCTGCTTAACCGGACTTTCCTGTTGCTGCCTCAATAAATTAAGGCCTCCAGCCAGGGCACAACCTTAGATACTAAGCGACTACACGCTAAGGGCAACCCCTGTGGGGTACGGACCCCGGCTTAGGGCGGCGCTGGAGGAGGACAGCAGAGGACAGGCTGGATCGGTATAAAAAGGAAACAAGTGACGCGCGAGCAACCGTCTCGTTCATTTTTTTCGGTGAAACCAAACTAGTGATGGGCAATTCTCGAGAATATTCTCCTTGCGAGAACTTTGCTGTTAAGTTCTCGAGAACATTCTTTTGGTAGGGAATTTACGAGAATTTAAAAATTGGATGACTTTATTGAATCGTTTTTTTTTTAGAGTAATAGTTTTTAGCGCATTTGAACGTTTTACGAAGTTTGAGTTTAAAATAAACTACACCACAACTTAAATTCTCAGTAAATTCTCCTGAGCGAGAACATTCCCGAGAATATTTCCGAGAAAATTCTCATAAATTCTCTTAAATTTCGTATGGTAGTAATGTTAAAGTACGATTTCTGTATTAATACGAACTTTATGAGTTTAAAATAATCAGCATTAATAAAATGAATAAGAAAACAACATTATAAGAAAGGTTTATGGTGCAAATAATTAAAAACAAAATAACAATTAAAAATAATTTTGACGCAACTAAAATCGAATTTGACAATCGCGACTCCATGTGGTACTTGTTTGCCCTCCCATGGGAATTTTTTTAGAGCCGGAGGCGCGCAGGAGGGCAGCGTCGACGTGTTTTGATATGGAATTTTTCACTTTTTGTATGGAAAATATAAAAAAATATTACCTACATGTTGAGTTTGGGGGTTTAAGGGTTTTATAAAGATAAAGATATAAAGTTAGGGTTTATAATTATAAAGATAGAATAAAAATTAGTTGGCATGCACTCACACCAACACTTCGACTTCAGTGCAAAAACAGTACTGTATTTTTTTTTTCTTTTGCTTATATCTCGAAAATGGTGCGTCCTATCGCAAAAATAATGAAATTTTCGACACCCTTTAGGAAACCCTTTAACCCCTATATCCCAACATGTTGGTAATAATTTTTCATATTTTTCATAAAAATAGTGAAAAATTCCATATAAAACTCGTCGAGGCTGCACCCACTGCGCGCCTCCGGCTCTAAAAAAATTCACAGGGTAAAGTAAACAAGTACCATGTGGAGTCGTCACGTGATTGTCAAATTCGATTTTAGATGTGTCAAAAAATTTTTTTATTTAAGAGTTTTTTTTTGTCAGAATAGCTTTAAGATTATAGCCAAAAGTAGGGAATTTTAGTGACAGTTTAGTTCGGTGTACAAGAGATCACAAATGCCTCTAAACTAGACTAAAAATCACTAAAATTTAGTTTAGTCCTGTCAAACGAGGATTTCTCATTCTGAAATAGACTAAAGTGACACAACTTAACTATATTTTAGTTTGACAGCACTAAGATTGCACTGAGATAGCAGTTTAGTGCAAATGGAAATTTTGCTATTATGAATTTGACGTTTTTCACCATATAAATTTAGTGTATCTGTCTAAATGTGATTATTTTTAAACGCGATTAAAAACGAGTGGAATAAAATTTGTTAACATGAACTAAAATTCACACCAACACTTCGACTTCAGTACAAAAACAATACTATATTTTTTTTCTTTTGCTTATATCTCGAGAATGGTGCGTCCTATCGCAAAAATAATGAAATTTTCGACCCCCTTTAGGAAACCCTTAAACCCCTATCACCTGACATGTTGGTAATAATTTTTCATATTTTCCATACAAAAAGTGAAAATTTCCTTATAAAACACGTCGAGGATGCCCCCCTGCGCGCCTACGGCTCTAAAAAAATTCACGAAGTAAAGCAAACAAGTACCACGTGGAGTCGTCACGCGATTGTCAAATTCAATTTTAGATGTGTCAAAATATTTTTTTAATTAAGTTTTTTTTTTGTTAGAATTGCTTTAAGATTCTCATAGCCAAAAGTAAGGAATTTTAGTGATAGTTTAGTTAGTTAAGTCTAGTGTACAAGAGAATCGGCACCATTTCCAGTCCAAAACATAATACAGTAACGTTTTTTCAAATAAAGTATAAATTAACAACAAAAGATGTTTACTTGAGACCTTGAAATCAAAATATATTGTAATAAAATTTAGCAATTTTACTTCCATTTTTAAATTCTCGTATATTCTCCGTCGAAAAGAATATTCCCGAATATTGCAGAACATTCTCGATCCGAGAATATTCTCCGGGTGAGAATATTCTCCCGACCCATCACTAAACCAAACGCGTGCTCGTGCCGACAAAGGACCTTCCGGGTCCGAACAAGTACCTATATAGAAAAAGAAAGAAAGAAAAATAAGTTTATTTGTCACAGAAACACGTGCGTGCGTGTGTGTGTATGTGACATATTGAACGCGACGCTTGCGTGTTCGCGCGACCGATAATTTTGGCTAGGATGTGGGGTAAGCGTAAGATCCTAAGCGTTTTTACTCTAAATAAGACTGTCGTTGTAATAAAATTATAAGTATATAAAAACAAAAAAAAAAAAAAGAACAACCGACTTCCAAAAAAGACACTACAAAGTCAAAAATAACTTTAATTTCGGAAGTCGGTGTATTTGGTTTTGAACTTTCGTTTTTTGAAACCGACTTCCGAAATTAAAGTTATTTTTGACTTTGTAGTGTCTTTTTTGGGAGTCGGTTGTTCTTTTTTTATAAAAAGTTTTTATTTTGCACTTTTTAGTTGTGGTACCTACCCCATACAAATTCAAATACCACTAACCTGCTATGTAAATAACAGTAATTGGAAGTTATCATCATATCATCCATATAAACTGTGGGAAAAATACGTATCATTGAAGCTAACTCAAAAACTATCCAAGTAAAGTTAATCCATACTAATATTATAAATTCGAAAGTAACTCTGTCTGTCTGTCTGTCTGTCTGTATGTTACCTTTTCACGGCTAAACCACTGAACGGATTTCGATAAAATTTGGCAAGGAGGTAGATGGCATCCTGGAGAAGGACATAGGGTACTTTTTGTCTCAAAAATAACCCTTAAGGGGGTGATATAAGGGATGAAAGTTTGTATGGGAAACCCAGCATTTCTTATGTTAGCGATATGAAAATTTAAATTTATCCTTTTGGAAAGAAATAAGGAAATACGCATATCAGAGTTTTTGTAAAATCAACCCCCAAAGGGGTAAAATAAGGGTTGAATTTAAAATTTCTATGTAAAATTGATTTTTTGATCTTATTTTCAAGAGATTTTAAAATTTGGCAAGGAGGTAGATGACATCCTGGAGAAAGACATAGGGTACTTTTTGTCTCAAAAATAACCCTTAAGGCGGTGATATAAGGGATGAAAGGTTGTATGGTTTGTGGGATTTCTTACGTTAGCGATATGAAAATTTGCATTTATGCTTTTCGTAAAAAATAAGGAAATACGCGTATCAGAGTATTTGTAAAATCAACCCCCAAAGGGGTAAAATAGGGGTTGAATTTAAAATTTCCATGTAATATTGATTTTTTTGTGTCTTATTTTAAAGAGATTTAAGGTATTGGAAATATACTTAATAGTCCTTATCTTGAATTATCATTTAATCTTTATTTAATTACAATTTTCCCAGTCTGTCAAAAGTTATTAAAGTTCATAAATTAACCTTTCTAACGTCATGCACATAAGTATTGTGTGTTCAATGGCGGCCCTAGAGTAGGTATTACAAATTAATGATATTATTAATAGGAAAATTAATAATTAGTATTTTAAGTAAGGCATTTAGAGTCATATAAACCAGTTGTTTTTTATTTTTTAACCGGGCGATAGTGTGAGTATAACAACAATGTTAACAGCATGTTTGTGTTTCGGCAGTAGATAAGATAAGCTGTTCCCCTAATGGTTGAAGATTCCGGGTGAAGCTCGCTGCCACCTTCGGCCTGATCATCACTTACCATCAGGTGAGATGCAGGCCAAGAGCTTCCCCGTTGTGGGTAGAAAAAAAGAGTAGGACTAGCGCCCTGTCACAATGGGTAGCTCGCCGTCCGATAAGGACCAGGCCCGGGTCGACAGCGCGTTGTGTTCTACGCGCGCCTCTTAGAGATGTCAGCACAATTGACGGGGTCCGCTAGGGCCGATGCCTGCCGGGGTTGCGGGAAAGTCCTAAGGGGAAACCGTGGCCCCAGGCGACGTACAGGCAACTGATGGAACACGGGTGGGTTTTAGTCAGTAAGAGTCTGACATGCCCTTCCGCTCCACCCAGAGCGAGAGAAGTTATTTGATGATATCTCAAAAAAAAAAAAAGGTTTCCGTCTCAAAGCTGTAAGCGGCTCGGCTGCCCGAATTTCCAAACTGGATTGAGAACATACTTAACTTTTCAATTGAAAAAGAAGAAAGAAGGTATAAGGATAGGCCATGACCTGAGTTAGGTAGGACATAGGATACTCTGAATCCCGGTAGCACGTTTCTGTGGGATATTTTCCGACATCCACGCGGGCGAAGCCGCGGGCAAAAGCTAGTAAAATTTATATGGGACCACCTCGGAAGCATACCCTTTCAAACAAAAAAACAATTTTTTAAATTGGTCACAAAAAAAACATACAGACGAATTGAGAACCTCCTCCTTTTGGAAGTCGGTTAATAAATTCAGTTAATTCAGACCTCTTATCTATTGAACCATAACAATAACTCTTCAAAAATTTGTAATTCACCAGATTAGAATCACAATTATTTAGTGTAGCGCAGTAAAATATTCTAACGTGTTTCCATATCGACAGCGCAATGCGGCTGTGCTGTGTTGATTGGAACTGAATATTTTAGCTCAACAACTTTTACTAGCGGTGAGAACTCGATGCTGAACGAAGATGGAGAGGGTTCTATTTCTTGTGGATTATTTATTCGGTGTTGGCAAGTAATTGATTGGTGTTGGCTTGAATCAGGCACCAATTTGTCGGTAGTTTCTGCATTGTTTTTTAGCCAAATACACACAACACAACTTGAAATTCTCAAAAAAAAATAACGCTATTGTTTTTGAAAATTTCTACTTGTGTCATTTCTAATTTTACGCTGTATATTTTTCTCAAATGTATGTCATTCTGAGTATCTAAGAGAGTAAGAGTGAGTGAGTGAGTGAGTTCTGAGTGTCATTCTGAGTGTGTAGTATCTTTAGATATTTTTTTCAGTTCTCCTTTCAAATGAATGATTTATCCTCAGTCAAGTTCAAAGATAAGTAAAGATATAGGCACGAAGACGATGTCGTGAGCCGATCTAAAAAAGAAATTCGAAGTGATTCAAGTCCAAAAGCCGTGAAAAATAAAAAGAGAGACTGTCATTGTCCAGTTGCTGGACAATACGATCTGATTATAATAGTATTAAAGCAATTTCCCCACCACATTGTCACATTATTAACTGTAGGCAACAAATCAATTACATTGTTCACATTCTCTGAAAGGCGGTATTCTACCGGAGAAATGTAATAAAGAGCGCGTTTTACGGGAGACTAAGTTAAGAGAGCCTTAGTGATGTTATATATCACTTATATCTACTGAAACTTATGTGATGATACGAATAGCTACTTTGTTGCGTCTGCATTCCCTACAGTCGCGCTGAGATGCGATTTAGAGAACGTAGGTACGTGAGCTGAGATTTCAAGTACCTAAGTTACGTTTTCAGCGTTACTTTTATTGTTTCAATTTAAGTTTCAGTTAGTAAAAGTTACATAAGTTAGTTCTATTTGTTGTTTTTAATATAAGTTGCTGCGTTTATCATTCGATTCAGGATTCAACCATTCAACTCTGACGACAGAAACTAACTTTATAATTTACTTTCCTCACAATAGCACAAGAATATTTAAAGGGGCAAGTTACACCCACAAAGTTACCAAATACTGAATGTTCAAAATACACATGTTGTAGTACAGTGGGATGTAGAGAAATCTCACCCCCTAGCAATGTAAAAAACAATGCAAAGGGGTGAGATTTCTCTGCAGCCCACTGTACACCTAACTTCAGGGAAATATACGAAACTACAGTTACAACACAGTGATGGATGCCGTCATGCATATAATGAGACGTATGGCGATAATTAAATCATCAATGGACAAACTGATTAAAGTCGGGAGGAACAGAGATATTACAAAAGCCGCTAAGATCTGGCTTATTCAAACACTGGTTTTTCTTATGTTCCTATATGCCGTGGATGCTGCGTGACATCGAGAAGATAGACGTTCTGGAAATGTAGTGCTGGAGAAGAATGCTTGGGGTATCGTGGATCGAGTTTTGCACCAATACATCTATCGCCAAGAACTCAAGGCATCAAAAAGCATCTATCTGTTCTGGTCGCGCATCCTCAAATACTTCGGACACGTCTCGAGGCGTGAGGGTGACTCTATAGAGCACCTTGTCGTGCAGGGTAAGGTGGAGGGCACTAGACCACGCGGACGCTCACCCATAAGATGGACTGACTTAATTAAATCCGCAGTGGGCGAATGCGTACACTAAAAACACAAAAAATCTGAGTAGATGGCGAGAAATCGTGACGCGAATCACATCAGCCCTGGGACAAGACACAACATGAAGACCACGACCGCTCTGACAAGAGTGCTATGAAGGAGGAGAAGACAGTGACAACACATGCTGATAATAATAACAGACAGATACGTTTAGTTAAATATAGAGAAGCTTTCACAGAATTAAGTCCCAGTAAAGACATCTCAATTGTCACTCAACTGTACAATTTTCCATTTCACCATTTAGTCACTAAAAGCGGCTTTAAACCTCCCACAAAAACCTTTTATAGTTATTAAACAGTTTGCATTATTAAACGAAAACCACTTATTATTTTACAAATAGCACTTTGTGCGAAAATATTCAAATAGCGTCATTTAGTTGTGGCAAGGCCATATTCGATGAAAGAAAGCTGTGTTACTGAAAATAGGTTTTTAAATAATATTAAGAACTATTTAAGAAGCTTATTATTTCTTTTTACATGGCTGTTAATATTCCCGCTAACGTTTAATTTAATTAATATCAATTATTTGCTAAATTATAAATTGTAATTTTTGTCAATGGAATTTTGTTATTTGTTTCATACTGTTTGTATGTGCCATGGGTATGCTTGCCTGCAATAAATGATTTTTATTTTATTTATTACTTCCTGATGCCTACCGCTTCGCCGGCGTTTCTTTTTCTAAAATAAAAGTAAAGTAGTAGTAAGTAATTAAAGTGAAAGTCTTGTCAAAATAGGTCAAGCCGTTTCGGAGATTAGCCGGAACAAACAGACAGGCAGACAATTTTTTTTTATTTTTTTTATTATGAATAACGTTTATACTTTCTTAAGCATTTAGCAAAATGCTGTTATTTTGACATTACAAATAGACATTTCAATTTTATTTATTTGTAGACCGTATAGATTTATTTAAATAATAACTTTATTAGACCATGTGGTTATAATTACTTGCGATTTGTGGCTTTGTCTGCTTACTCAGAAGTGTGCTCGGTATAGTCTCATTGATATTAGTACATACATATTGACGACGATATTTACAGTGTAGTGCTTGTTGCAGCATTGTTTGATGTTTGCAGTGTACTGTGTACATAAGCTTATGGTTATCTATCTAACAACGTAGGTATGTATATTAACCCTAATATAATTCACCAATAATGACACAAAAAACAAGTAATCCTAACCAACAAACAAATAACAATGAATTGTTACTAACCCTATGAACTCTGTCTGAAAGAAAAGTTTTCTATTTTATTCTATACGATCTTGTTTGGTAATCCTGTTCAAAATCACAGGAGTAGGCAAAGCCATACTAATTTAATTATTCATTAACAAGCATTTCGCTCACAAAAGTTTTCATTTAAACCTTAAGCTATAGCTAACTAACCACAGCACGTGCAACGCTGACATTTGAAAATGGATTAAACAGAAAATCAAAATTCAATTCAAGCTCAATTTCTACGTGAAAATGCTCTTCAAAGCCATATACTCGTAGCATTACAATAAGCGGTTTAAAGTCACACAATATCAACTCCCCTGCAAGGAAGAACATCGTAACTCATTTTTCGTAACTTTACAGGAGAGCGCGTCAAAAATTTAAAAAGTTCTTATTAATTCCTGCTAAGTTCTAACGCCAACCAACCTCGAGAAGATTCAACAAAGGAAAATCTTCACTTTTGTATAATGAATTTATGTTATTAATTATGTTTACTTTATAACTTTTTGAGAGTGTTGTACAACGACATTTCACGACATTACTTTAAAAATGACATTCTAACTCAGACATACAATTTTACAGCTGTCCAGGAGACCCGTACGGGCCGTCCGTATACGAAAGACCCTTACGGGTAGCGCCCGCAGTGCTCTGAAACGAGGGAGTAGTACGATACGTTGTACGGGCTCTATCTGGAGGGGGTCGCGTACGGACCAGTCTGCGTCGCTGTGAAACAATGTTCTAGCACCTCAACGTGTGTGTCCGGTCCGGGAGACCCGTACTTATGTTGAGCTTATGTTTACTTTGTACAACATTTTTGTTTTAAGTCTGACATTATTTTCATATCTTTTGGCGTATAAATGGCTAGTCTATACTAGCCATTAAAAAGATATATTTACAATTACTCACCTATGTGAGTAATTGTAAATATACCTTTATCTTCAGTGGATTTGCAATGTTTTTGACACTGGTCAAAATCTTAACGCGAATTAACGCATTTTGTGTTTACTAAAACTATGATTATCGCCAAAAAGCAAGTTACGATGTTTGTCCTAGCAGGTTTCGAAGTGTGTTTGCACTAGGTAAGCTTATCGCGTGCTCACAGCGCCCACTTTCAATGAACATAACAATTTGTTCAACGATGGAAACACTGTTTCAATCTACATATTTTGTACATCCGAAACAACGTGCAAAAAGGTGAAGCGATCCAATTATTGGTTCTTGGAAAACGCATGTAAAAAAGACTTCGCGTTTGTGTAGTAAACTCTAAATAGAATAGCAGAATAATGTGTACGAGTACAGAAGGCATTATATAAATTGATTGGGTATTCCATTATCGAATCTGTTCCTTATCTTATTATTGACTAAAGTATAAAATACAATTGACGACGTATATTTAGTAACCTAATCCACTTAACTATTCTTAAAGAGTCATAAAGAACCCTATAAGAAATCGTCACGTGTGCCACCTCTCAACGACGCACCCTCAGGAAGACGATGGACTTGTTGCGAACCCGGACACGACGTGTTGCTGCGCCAAGCGCCGAACGCAGAGTGAGCCACACCGCCCGACAACCCCACTTATATATTCGCCACACATCCAGTGGCGAATATATAAGTAGGGTTGTCCTAAATTAGGATAGCCTGACAAATTTTTATGAATAGCCTTTTCTGCTAGCTGGAAAATTGAGCTTTTATTTTCATAATTAAAAACCTTCATAGTTAATTCAATTTTCTATTTCTCGTATTCCACTGAAGAAAACTCAATCAAATTACCATCCATACAAGAAATTAAACTAGGTTAAATTACCTTTCATTCATTAGAAACACGTTTCATTTGGATCTGATTCCAAAATTAAAAGAAAATCTTCACTGCAAATCTTAAATCATTAACAAATTCAATCAATCAATTCAATAAAAAATAATTACCTTTTCCTTTGAAATGTTTCAATTAGCTCAAATTGCGAAAACACTTACCTAAAGGTGACTTTGCAACTGTAGGTAGAACAGTTTCATTACATTCTACCACCAGAATTAATTTCGGTTACTTAGATTACATAAGTGGATATAAAATAATGTGATTATGATGATCGAAGCAAAATTGTTAGATAAGTACCTGTCGACGTCAGAACGTCAACGGGCGCTGTCGCTGAAAACGACAGCACCCGTTGACGTTCTGAGGCCAGAGCCCCAGCGTGCGAGACAGATTTCGCATAGGGTTGCAGCATTATGCTGAGCGATGACCGTTTTGCGTGGATGTGACGCATATTTTCCCTTTTAGAGGTATGAGGAACAGGGTGTAAAGTTCACTCATCCACCATAGAAAAGGGAGGATCCTCCAACCATTTATGTCTGGCGGGCAACTGCCCGTAAGTTGATTTCAGATAGTCTTATCTATGTTTTTCGGTAAACTCTAACTGCGCGATGCAGGAATTGTGTGACATCATGTCTTTGTTGCGTAGTTCGTATGTGGCGGCGTAACCGCTACATCACTCCCCTCCGGAGACCGGAGATCGATAGTGGGCTGAGTCTTGGATCTTGCGATGCTTCACAGTACCAGCTGTGGTTCCAGTGAGTCGGAACCGGGTGCCGCATAGTTCGCAGTGAGTCAGAACTGTCTGCGCTGATTCCCCAGTGAGTCGGGGTGGCACTGCGTCGTTATCCAGTGAGTCGGATGTGGTACAGCGCCGGGTTGTGGCTGACTGCTTGCGTCGACCAGGAGAGGGTAGAATAGGCTCTGCTTGTGAGACCGGCCGGATGTGCAGGTGCTGTGCCAAGGTTGCTGATGAGGCTGAGGCTGATGACCAGGAATGCGCGTTCGCTGCATGCTGGTGGTCAGGATACCCGTTGAAGCCGTGGGTGCTGGCAGGCTGTGTGACTCGCCTCACGAAAGCTTGCAGGAGTGATGATGATGACGTCACGCTGAAGTAGTTGCACGAAGACTGCGTTGACGTTCATACTCGGGGTCACCAATTTAGAGATATGAGGAACAGGGTGTTTACACCCTGTTCCTCATATCTCTACCTCATATCCCTGCTCACTCATCCTCATTTGAAAAGGGAGGATCCTCCAACCAGACGGGTGTTATGTCTGGCGGGCAACTGCCCGTAAGTTGATTTCGGATAGTCTTATGTATGTTTTTCGCTAGGTAAACTAACTGCGCGATGCAGGAATTGTGTGACGCCATGTCTTTGTTGCGTAACGTATTTTCTTTCTTTTCTTTTTTTTTATTTACCTAATATCTATTCGATGGTTTTTGTAGATTTTTCTACTACTGTTTTATCGCTTACCCGCGGCTTCGCCTGCGTTGAGGTCAGAAATTACACGAAAACGTACTACCGGCTATAAACTATCTGTGTGCCAAATTTCATCCAAATCCGTTCAGCCGTTTTTGCGTGATTGAGTAACAAACTAATCAAATCTTATAATATTAGTAAGATCATAAGGAAGGATGGCCTTTAACAGTTGTGCAGAGGCAGAAAGAGTTAATTATGCAAAATATAATGGCTAGAGAACTTACTGTTCTGAATAATAACCCCATAGAATTCAGAATTACCTGCCCTTTTCTCTTATTTTATGAGTTTCCATCTCTCATTACCGTGAACGCAATTTAATTTCGCATTCAAATTGACTCAAAGGCACTTAATAAAACGCTGTTGTAACCATTAATTACCTCATCTAACAAATTGTTACTGGCGCTGTTGGGCTTGCCAGCGCAAAATACTAATCACTCGCCCGTAAAAATGTGTTGCCAATTTAATAATTGCATCATCATTTTGTGGAACGACAAAAAGCTTTTAACTTAATTAAAGACTAGTGTCTCAAACCTAGATGATAAAGTTTTGTTCTAGGAATTAAGTTTAAGTGTAGGTGAGCTGTTCTACTTTGTTTTCTTAGCATTTAAGATTATAATGGTTTCTTAACTTAGTCAGGCAAAGCTTTGTAGTCCAGTTTTTCTCAAGACTAATTGGGTAAGAGCGGTTAGTAATAGGAATTTCTTTTTCTGAGTGTTTTTCTGTATTTTTAGTAGCTATTATTCTTTAGGTACTTAACACGTAAAAGGTAGGTCAATAATTAGTTACCGACCAGCATAAATGTTGTGCCGACATTAGATTCTATCCTTGACCTATAAAAAAACATTCCAAAAATAATTGCACTGCAAAACCAAAAAAACTAAATAATTGCACTGCAAAAGAATTTATCTAAACTACATATACATATTTTACAATAGGTCTGTATTTAATCCTAAACTCATGCATAATAAAGCAGCACTAAATGAAAGACCTCAAATGTGAATGATTTATTATTCCACGATGTTGTTTATTCGTCAGCCTAATCTAAATATTTGCTGAAGTACGTACGTCATATTCACGGTAAGTAGCACCTAATCGTTATAATAACAAACAGCGCTCGGGATATTACTTCACAAAAACATGCCTTAGGCTGCCTGTCCACCGGAGCGGAGAGGAGAGGAGCGGAGCTGTGCCAAAATTAACCAATAAAATCGCACCTCCGGAGCGGAATTTTGATTCTATTGGTTAATATTGACACATCTCCGCTCCTCTCCTCTCCGCTCCGGTGGACTGGCAGCCTAAGGCCCCGTTCACGGCTTTTGTTTTCTCGGAAATCGCTGTGGCAATTCGCGTGTCGCTTGAGCGTGTAGCTCGTGGCCACGGGAAAATGCTTTCTCAATACCAACTGCCTAATATGATGCAAATTCTTCTCAACTTCAAAACCGAAGCAGTTTCTAAGCTGAGGAATTAAAACTCGAATAAGTTTACCTACTTGATTGTTCTATGTGTTGTTTACGTGATAGATTGTACAAATCGTGATTAAGAGGGTGCATCCTAAAAGTTGGCAACGTCGTAAATAGCTGTCAAATATTTACCTGTTTTGATTAATTTGGAAATAATACTGTATGGAAATAAGAAATGTGGCTAACTAACTATCTAGAATATTAATAATGAATTGCAATTATAACATTGAATTTGATGTTGTACCCGTTTTAGGTGTAAAAAAGGCATTTGGAAAGTTTCCAAATACTTTTTTTACATCTAAAACTAACTATTCGGTGTTACGATATTAATTGTTGCATTTCATAATCAATATTCTAGTTCGCTAGTTAGCCACATTTTCTATTTCCATACAGAAATATTATCAAATTAATCAAAACAGCGAAATATTTGACATCTATTTGCGACGTTGCCAACTTTCAGAATAAACCCTCTTAAGCTTATTTGTACGTACAGTCGATCGCACGGCCGTCGGTGGTATAGAGGTATGAGGAACAGGGTGTAAAGTTCACTCATCCTTTATATAAAAGGGAGGCTCCTCCGACCAGACGGGTATCATGTCTGGTGGGCGACTGCCCGACGATTGATGTCGGGAAGTTATATATATGCTGATCGCGCGGTAAACTTTGCTTACGCGATGTAGGATATCGTGTGACGTCAGTCTGATGCGTAGTTCACATGTGGCGATGTACAGCCACAGTGGTAACACTTTGACTTTGAGCTGACGCGTAGGTTCAGAGTTTCAGTACACTGGTTTGTTTCTACTTATGTGCAGCCTACTGTATCTATTGTGATAAGCATAATTCACACCTGGGACGTGCTTCGTGGCACAGGAAAGGCTCTGGTTCATAATACTGGAGGAAAGAGACTGACATAATCCTTCACCTGCAAGAAACAAAAGACAATTAAAATGGAGATTTGCACGTGAAGAATAAAGGCGTGGCATGAAATATAAATAAATATAGTTTAAATTTCTGATGAGATTTCTTGCTCACCTTCGTTATATAAGCAGTTGTGTAAAATTTCAGGCTTCTAGAGAGATGATGGTTAAAACTGTGTGTCATGGAATTTCAGATTTATATCTGAGTGAAAACTGCTCAAACATAATATATTGTTGTTCAAGACGCACCTTACAGGAAGCGAGGCAAGGTTGGTACCTAGAACTCTTGATTTCTTGGTACAATTACAGCAACATTACCAATATTTACATAATCAGCAATAATAACGATTATTAAACAGTATGATTGATATTCTAAGATGTCACATACGGTATAATAAACAAGATTACAAGCCACGATACGAAAACTCGGTACAGTTTGGTGACTAGCATGTTTCATAGAAGAGTCTTTCAATTAGCTTAAAAGCAAATGAGCTGTGTTGACATTGAAGTCGGAAACATACGGCAGAGCAAAACGATACGAGCTTTGTGTAGTTTCGTAGAGTAGAAAAGTTTTTTGAAATGCCTTTGCCAAACCGGGTAGTACATAGAATTTTGTAGAGCGAATTGGAGTCATACGGAAAGTCTAAACATTTTAGAAATTCAAATTAAAAAGCTATTCCATTTTCTATATATTTTTACAAAACAAAATTAGAATACAGATCGGGGAAGTTTAGATGCGTTTTGTTTTTCGTTTCACTGCCTTCATCTTCCTTTTCATTATTAGCATTGTTTAACCTTGAATAAATGCCCTATAAGGACTGTAGGTACTGTAGTATCAGCCATCAGATAAAGCCAAATTTTACACAAACAAAGAACTCATAAAACGTAAGTCTGATTATACACCTAGCCGCCCATACGGAGAACACCGGAACTCCTCCGGAACGGAGACACACGTGAAGAGCTAGAACTAACTAAACTGGTGTAACAAGCACCAACTCTCAGTGAACCCCACAAAAACCGAACTGATTCTCTTCACAAAAAAGAGGAAACTGACGACACTACAACTACCACGATTCTTTGGAACAACCCTAAGCCTTTCAACTGAAACCAAATACCTAGGCATTTATTCGGACAAACAACTGAACTGGGCAAAACATACGAACTACATTACTACAAAAGCCAGCATATCCCTGTGGCAGTGCAAGCAACTGCTTGGCAGGAATTGGGGTATCAGCCCCAAGGTCACCCACTGGTTATACACTACAGTCATCCGACCAATTATCACATACGGCTCACTAGTCTGGTGGCCCAGGACGGACCTGAGCACAGCCCAAAGAGATCTCGAAAAACTGCAGCGATTTGCTTGCGTCGCAATTACGAGCAGTATGACACCCACCGCCGCCCTACAAGCAATGCTGGGATTGCCGCCCCTGCACCTCATTGTGCGGGAGGAGGCGGCTTTAGCCGCCTTTAGGCTCCATTTATCAGGAACCCTAAGCAATGACTCCAGAGTTAAGCACACACGCATACAGGAAGATGCGATCAAACGACGACCAATGATGGCATCACCTTGTGATAAAGCCCCGAAAACACACCATTTTCAAAGGCACTACAACATTGTACTTACAGAAGAACAGTGTGACTACTCAGGCTCGAAAGAGATGAGAGTACACACCGATGGATCAAAGACCGACTCCGGCACGGGAGTCGGAGTCTTCTCACACGACTTCAATATAAATATATCCAGCTCGCTGGGAATGTTCAACACCGTCTATCAGGCGGAGTGTATGGGCATCATACAAGCGGTCCATGCCCTAAAAGCCAGGAGGGTTACGGATACACATATACATATACTCTCCGACAGCGCCTCAGTTCTCCAATCCTTACAGAAAAAATGTATCACCTCAAAGATAACACTAGAATGTCACAATGCCCTATAACACATAACGTTGTCTAGCCGCAACACGGTGACACTAAAATGGATAAAAGGACACAGCGGATCGCTAGTCAACGACGCAGCAGACGAGCTCGCTAGACGAGGATCCAGCACAGCAGTCTGTGGACCCGAGCCTATCGTACCCATCCCCTTCAACCAAATACGCAGGTGGCTACAAGAGTTCACCCACACACAAGCGGAGCTTTGGTGGACCTCGACACCCGGCTGCAGACAGTCCAAGGAAGCTATGCCATCCTTGGATAGCATGCTAACCAGACGTTTACTATGCCTGGAGGACAGGAACGGGACACTGCTCGCTAAAAAAACACTTCCACACAATAGGCATAACGGACAGTCCTTTGTGCAGGGCGTGCATGGAGGCTGAGGAGACCGTCGCGCACGTGCTCTTTGAATGCACAGGCGTCACCCAGATTAGAACACAAACCCTCGGGTCACCCAGATCTTTCACAGATGTTCTAAACAGACTGGGAGTTTTAATTAACTTCTGGAGGGAGGTGGGCTGGTTGGAATAACCCCCCAAATGGCCGCCATGGCCCACGCACAATGGTCCATTTGAAGGACTAAGTGCGGAAACCAAACCCTTTAACATACAACATAAAACATAGAAGCGCTAGAACATTGTTTCACAGCGACGCGGATAGGTCCGGCCGCGACCCGCTCCAGGTAGAGCCCGTACAACATATCGTACTACTCCCTCGTTTCAGAGCACTGCGGGTGATACCCGTACGGGTCTCCCGTGTACGGACGGCCCGTACGGATCTCCCGGACAGCTGTGAAAGTGTATGAAATGGACTTTAGTACGAGTGTGTCTTAAGAACCGACCGACACTTGAAATACCAGGCCGTGATTATATTCCTAATCATCATTATCATTTTAACCGAAAAACGTCTACTGCTTTACATAGGCCTCCTTTGCATCGCCACTTCGACCGGTTCTGAGCTTCTCGCATCCAGCGGATTCCTGCGGTGTTCACAGGATCATCAGTCCACCTTGTGGAAGGCCTTTCAACACTACGTCTTCTTTTACGCGGTCACCAGATAAAATGTTAAAATAGAATTAAAAAATATATATCATGATTGTGTTCATTTTATTATAGGTTCTTTTGTATGTAAATACTATTTGTGATTATTTGTTATTTATATGACATGTTTTCGTTTATTAAATTGGTGAATGATTTTAATTTTTGACATTCTATAAAATTTTGGCACGACATTTTAAATATCGAATGGTGTATTTTTGTTATATTCTTATTTTTATCATGTTGACATTATATTTGTGATTTTATTAATTTGATTTGACATAGTGATGATATATTTATGATTTTATATTTTTTCTATTTATTAATAATCAAGTTATGTTTGGTTTATTTAACTAATTTTCATTAATTAATTTAAACTTTAACACACTCAGACAATTGTTATTAAGTATATGAAGTGAAATGTTAGATATAAATTTAATTAATTTAATATTTAATTCCTAATGATATTTATGTAATTGGATAAATCTAGATACCTCTTCTGCAATATTAGTTTAAGTTATCTTGCTGCGCCCTAACAGGGTCATGTACTCACTAGTTTAAGCTTAGCGTGTAAAATTGGTTGTGTACATTGTGCATTAAATTAAATAAAATAAATAAAAATAAACACCACTCCAGAATTCATAATATCAACCTTTTAAGTAAGCCCGCCTCTATTTCCTTCTCATATTCCTCCATAAGCCGTTCATTTATTTAATGCACTAATTGATTGGCAAACAGATAGGGCCAGCAAGACTACCTCATAATGCTATAATGACGAACAGCCGCGATTTATGAAGGGAATAAATCAACCACGATTAGATAGGTTCTATTACGTTCCGTGGTTCTCAAACTTTTTTGGCGACTGAACCCTTTTGGAAAACGAAATATTTGACAGAGCTCTAAAATAATCAAAACCTAGTTTTATGTGCATTCTTCATTAATAATTATTGTAATACTTGACATTAACATTTGCATCTAATTGAATACAATACATTTTTGTCTTTTCATCAATTGTTTGGTGGCAGGCTTGATTGAAGAGAGTTGAAGTCGCATGTTAGGTTCGGCATCCACTCTATTGCGGTATTTTGTTTTTATAGCTGCATAGGTAGAGTTGAGAATCCTCTTTCGCACAGTTTGTTACTCAGGGATTTACACCGAAATAACCATCTCACTTCTGTACAGACAGAGCAGTAGTATTTTATATTTGCTGCTTTAATCTTCAAACAATATTGCGCAGAGCCCAGGGGTAATATGTGCCCAGGGGTTCCGAGGAGCACACTTTGAGCAACGCTGCATTAGAGCAATGATTTATTTCACCCATTTAATTTTTAAAGCCCTGTTTTCATGAATTATGTGGTCTCGATTTTAATTTATAGTTCTAACTTGGACATAATTGGAAAGAGAATTCTGTGTCACGGTAGTTTTCCTAGGGGTACACCTATCGCTAGCTATCTTACATTGTGATATGTACAGTCGATCAAAGAGTTTGTTAAACAGGCAAAAAATTTTTTTTCAACATCTAGTATTTATTTTAATTAAAATTAAAAGAGGCATGTAAAAGACTCGACCACTCAACATTGTTTAAAAGTAGTTTAGCTCCCTGAATCTATTACCAATCTTTTTGTTCGACTGAACGTACCTAAATTATTGTTCAAACACCTTTTTCTAGCGTAGTTTTTGAGGTAGAATTCTGATAAAATAAGATTTACAACATTTTGTTTTCACTTCCACGAGATTGTAAGGACCCCAATTAAAAGTTTACAGTAAAAGGCGTCTCTTTAATGTTTGCACATTTGGAAGTAATTATCACACGTATAATTTGTAATTAATTCGAACAAACAAACAGAAAACAAGTAGGTACCTACGTTCTCATTTTCTGAATGAAATGTTTGTGATTTCCTGAAATTCCTTTGAAAATATTATTTGTGTATGAGTTAAAATATCATGTGATTTAGCAAATAACACAAATGGAAATAACGATAAATCTAACCTTTTCATAGTAGACAGTACAATGCAAAGAACTGTACAAATCCACTGTATATATTACAATGTGTATCACCACAGTTTTCTACGAAAACCCGTCACCCTGTTATTCTTTCATTTTGCACACCAGTATGAAAAAGTAACATCCAAACGAACATTGTAACAAAAACAGTAATTTATTGTTCGCATATTTCAACTAACAAAAAGTAATTTTCAAATAGGTATGAGGAAAATGAAATACTTAATAAGTAATTAAGGTGTTGTAATAAGTAAGAGCAGTGGTGGCCCAGTGGTAACGGCCGCGACTTACGAGTTGTAGGTCGTAAGTTTGAATCCTGGCAGGCGCTTTCATGGTCATGTCATACTCAGCCTATTAATGTTCCCACTGCTGGGACACAGACCTCATCTCTGTGAAAGGAAGTGGGCTGTAATCTACCACGCGGGCCCAATGCGGGTTGGTAGATGTCACATGTCTTCAAATTTTTTGGTCCTAGGACATTCCGATTTCCTCACGATGTTTTCATTAACCGTTTTGAGCGCTTTACTTTGTGTAAGTTATTTCATCACCACTGCTCTCAAAACGGTTAATGAAAACATCGTGAGGAAATCGGAATGTCCTAGGACCAAAAATTTGATGACATGTGACATCTAACAACCCGCACTGGGCCCGCGTGGTGGAATTGGCCCACTCCCTCTCACCGAGAGGAGGCCAGTGTCCCAGCAGTGGGAACATTATAGGCTGATTATGGTATGTGTTATGTATTTCCACATGATGCTAAACTATCAAAGCGTTTAAAAGTTTTAAACGGTTTTGAAGTTTTGAAGGACATGGTCACATAACTAGGTACCTACTCTTAAATAGATCAATCACCCTACTTCGGTACCCAAAACTGAAGCGTCCTTGAAAATTAATGGTGTTTGAAACTTTCTACGTTACTCGTGTTGGCCTATTAGGAATTAATTACTGTCACTGAATATACAGACAATTTGTTAAATTAGTTATGCCCCGTATTCACTGGGAAACAAAGTTGCGCAACATTGTGTCACCAATATGTTTTCGTGTTGTGGGGACCGTAAGTTTATTAGAATACAAAGTTGCACAACATTGTTTCAGCAACATGTTTTCGTGTTGCGGGGACCGTAAGTTTATTGGAATATAAAGTTGCGCAACATTGTTTGTTGTGCAGTTTTAGTTTATTTTTACGCAAGTCTATGTTACGTTTAACTGTCTATATGTCTGTTTGTTCACCTATTACTCGAAAAACACACTTTTCCGATTTACAAGATTTTGTTTTATTTTACAGTTATATTTCCTTGCCAAATGAATGCTAATCCACTCAAGCAGAACTGGAGAACAGCTACTAATCTGTGGAAGAAAATGTGATTAATAACAAGATGCAGATGGTCTTGTTTTGGGCTCATCAGAAATGATTAATTATGGTAATACTTGGTAATCTATACAATTATTATAAATTCGCTTTTCGTCTCTGTCTGTGTGACCGAGTTGTTATTAATTAATTCTGGATAGTGTAGGCATATAATACGTTAAATTAAATTAAATTAATATTAAACTTACATAATAATAAAGTCGCTAGTACTGTATACTTTCATGTCTTTCTAGTTCTGTCTTTAAAAAAATATTAGACGAAAACAACATTTTCATTATTTTATTAATTTCCCGGTCCCAATTAGTAAAAACATGACAAAGCGAGTTCCTAATTTGATTTAAAGTACTACATTTCATAAGGAAACATGATTACTTTTTCTTACAAAGGTTGTTCACCCCTCATGTCATTCACCTCTGTGTCTTGATATCAGTATGGTTGTCTCGTCATAGGATTAGTTTAATCCGTCTCCATTTCATTTGCTGACCCTACTCACACGGAGTTCCGTTGACAAGATTGTACTCAGGACTATCGCCAGATAAGGACTATTCTTAATCTTATCTGGGCTATTAGTCTAATCCTGACAATGAATGACATCGGTTAAGATTGTACTGATCAGTTTCGGTATTCAGGATTTAATTTTAAAATATGATCTGTTATAATTTTCTGGTAATTTCTTTTTGCTGCTATTTCTAGGCTTCGACAAAACCCAGGTTATTTTCAACGAACACGTCACTCGGGGACCGATTGCTACCAATGGCGGTGCTCTCGAGGTGGTTCGAGAATACGTTTACCTCGGGTAAACTTTGCAGTTTGGTAAGAAGAAATTTGAGAGAGAGGCTAATAGAAAAATTCTGCTGGCCTGGGCAGCGTTTGAGAAGCTTCGTCGAGTCTTCTCGTCACGTATTCCACAGAGCCTAAAGACGAAGCTCTTCAATCAGTGCGTCCTGCCTGTTATGACTTACGGAGCCGAAACGTGGACACTCACGGTACGACTGATACGTTCAAGGTCGCTCAGCGAGCTATGGAACGGCTTGGAGTTTCTCTGAGGGATCGAATCCGGAACGAGGTAATCCGGCAGAGAACAAAAGTTGTCGATATAGCTGACAGAATAAGCAAGCTGAAGTGGTAATGGGCCTGCCATAATAGCCGTAAAACCGATGACCGTTAGGGTAGACGTGTTCTTGAGTGGAGACCGCGAAACGGCAAACGTCAGTATTTGTATTTATTTATTTGCCTAAAACATGGTATACAAAGGTGGTACATGAGTTAAGGATGAGATCAGTTAGGCCGCTCTCAGGCAGGTGGAGCGACGATCTTCGCAGGGTGGCTGGTAGCAGCTGGGTGAGAGTTGCCGAGAATCGAGCAGAATGGCGTGCAATTGGAGAGGCCTATTTCCAGCAGTGGGCTAATGATGAATGAATGAGGCTGATAGGCTTCGGTTTCTGTATCTACATTCTTATAGGGCTTAAGAAACCGGTAACCGGAAAACGCTTTATCAGCTTTTTATAGTTTGCTAAACGTGATGCTTCAGTAGATATGATAGTTTGCTCTTATAAAGGATAACAGAAAGTTATACTTATTTGTATATAAGACTGTTGCTATGGTAACAAAAGTTAGCAAAATCTGTAAAAAATTAAACATTAAAATATTGGTATAAAAATACCACATATCATCACGCCTATTTTTTCCTCGAAGAGTCAGGCAGAGGTGTACCTATAGTACACCACATTTCGCCAGTTATGTTTAAGTCCCATGTAATAGGGGGTGAGCCTGTTGCCAGCAACTGGGCACAAATCCAGATTCCAGACTGCTACTTAAAAAAATTCGAGATAGTTAAACTCAATAACACTTTTCCCGACCCGAGAATCGAACCCAGGACCTCATGATCAGTAGTAGCGCTTGCGACCACTAGACCCACGACGCAGTCAAATGGTACAGTCAGTGCACTGCATTACCTGACCCCTCTAACAAAGAAGAAGAGGTGAAGAGGGGTCAGGTAATGCATAGCACTGACTGTACATTCAATAGGTACATTCCGAAATGAAGGTATAAATATATTTCAGTTCTCATAACATTTTAATCTAGATAAAAGGAACATCATCTCCCTAACTCTCTAAAGCGGATTACTACAAGACGCGCTGTACCACGTGTCCCATATTCAAGCGTTATGAGATTGGATACTAACTTGCATGATATTACCTGAGATTGCTGACATCTTAGAACTTGCATCGAGTGACGAATCTTGGCACTGTATTACACGGTACAGTGAACATCAAAGATAGTTAAACATTATTCTCTTCTTGTTGGAAAACTTGGTTTAAAACCGGGTTTCTGAAAAGCTTATCAATACAATTTGATCGGAGACAGATAACTCATATAGACAAATACCTTGGCATAAGATTAGCAGTGGTGTGACCGTCAGACTGCCAAATCATAGGTCTCGAGTTCGAAGCCAAGGCACGCACCTCTGACTTTTCGGATTCATGTGCGTATTGTATAATTATCACTTGCTTCAAAAACGGGAAAGGAAATCATTGTCTCGTCAAGCGTCTGCGTGGGTTCCACGACCGACTTCCGCAAGTTACCACTGAGCGTAATATGTGACTGAGCCACCACTGCTCTCAAGACTCCATTTTTGACATAAACCAAGACAATCATTAAATATCGATTTGTAATAAAACGACTTACGTTGGAGTGGCAGTTTCTAAGCTTTTTTATCTGTGAATGTGATAGATTTTAAAATAGATAATATTTCATCTATGATACGAAAGCCATTGGTTTTTTTGCGATTAGGATAATAGACACGACTAGAAAGTACAAAAGGTTATATTCCCTTACATCGCTCCGGGACGCAGTGTACGTCAAGTTTACACGTACTTCTAAATTCGCCTTTCTATTTCCAAATAATATATAACAGATATAATTCATAGGAAGAACAGCTCAGAATTCTAGCAATTTGACTCAATTTACACTCAAACCTTATAACAATCCACCAACTTGTTCATCGATATTGCATTACAGTTGGATTTCCTAAAGGTGTGTCCAAACATTGAGCGGCAAGAGCGCGGCAGCAACACGTGGCATTTGCAGGACACATTTCTGCCGCGCTCTAGTTAGAACCAAAACGACGAATGTGTCCAAACATTGAGCGGCAAGAGCGCGGCAGCAACACGCGGCATTTGCAGGACACATTTCTGCCGCGCTCTAGTTAGAACCAAAACGACGAATGTTTGCGCGGCAGTACGGCGCGGCTCATCCGAGACACGCCACGTCCTTTTTTTTGTTTTTTTTTTTTGGTCGGAATATATCAAATAACTTCTCCCGCTCTGGTCGGAGCGGCAGGGCGTGTCAGACTCTCACTGACTAAAACCCACCCGTGTTCCTTCAGTTGCCTGTACGTTGCCAGGGGCCACGGTAACCCTTTAGGACTTTCCCGCATCGCCGGACATTTCGGTTGGCCACAAATACGTCCAGACACAATTAATGACGAATTTATCATAAAAATGTTTGTGCGCGGCAGGTAGGCAGAAGCAATTCGCGTACGGCAGGCGTCCAAACACCAGCCGCTCGATATTTGGGACACACCTTTAGGCTGCCTGTCCACTGGAGCGGAGAGGAGAAAAGTCAGGGGCGGAGTCAAGATTCTATTGGTTAATATTGACACATCTCCGCTCCTCTCCTCTCCGCTCCGGTGGACAGGCAGCCTTACAGTTCGCAATGCACCTACCCTTACAGACATTCAAATATGTACAGCATTCAGTTAGTAAATAAGAGGTACGGCTCTTTTTAAACGGAAGATTGTGGTCCATTGAAAAATGTATTCCTACGAATAGAATTAATAAACCGAATCTATAATTAAGCAAAGAGAAAATCTATTAACGTTCAGGCAGGCTTTGAACAATATTTATATCAGCCAATCACGAAAGATAAAGCCTTCCGACTATGTCCTATATCTGGATATCTCCCAAAGGGTCTCAACCAAAAACGAAATCTAATTTTAGTGTACACGAGGACAAAGTGCCCTAAAGCTTAGCACTACAGTTACCAAATGTCGAATGAAAAACCAGGACACATATTAAATAATGAGGAGTTAGGAACTCCAAAAATACTTTTAGGTACAGACGCCAGCGCATCAAGTTACTACAATCTGTCAAATTTCTTTAATATCGATTTTCAACTTTATAATAAGGTTCAATGTTGATTGGGAAAAATTCACAGATTGGAGTAGGTTGATGTGCTGGCGTCGGTACCTACTCAAAATCTAATTAGAACCTGGGTTGTGTCTAAAGCACAAAACCAAAGACATTGACTTCCGAAATTAAAGTTACCTAGTTTTCATTTTGTAGTGTTTTTTTTTTAAGTCTGTTTTTTTTTTTGTAAAGGTTTTGTTCCGAGATACTGTTTTTTTTCCCGCTTTGACCATAAATACTTTATTTCTTGTACAAAAAGTTGGCAACCCTAGTTGTGTCGATGTCACGTTGGCCGAACTTTGTCCCCACACTTACGCCACTTTCAACTATTTTGCAGCTCCTCAGGGCTATAGTTTATTACCAGACATAATACCTACAAAATTAATTAAAATCTTCTAATAAAGTGTACATTATTTTCCTATTCATGCGTTCTGTCTGTACGACCCATGGCATCCATGGATGATTAAGAACGTGACCGGCATCGAGAAAGCAAATAGCACTGTTAGATTTTAAACCTCTGAACATGGAACATCCCTGCAAAAGCTAGTCAACTGGCTACGCCACTTAGTATTCAATTCCTTGAAAGATAAGAGCATAGATAACTCCTCCTGTCTCATAAGTAGACACGATTAGAACCGACTCCAGTCTCACATTACCTTTAATGAGCGCGATTGAAACATAATTGAAGCATATCAGTTTGTCTGACAGTCTGACGTTCCGAATTACCATCGCGTATCATGAGACTAACTTTATAATTCAAATTGTACGAGCGATTTTAAATTATTCTGATATTGCAGTTCTATTATCATAATTATGTGGTATTTTTTGTTTTTTGACGTTGTTTTTATGTGGTTCTATCAGACTTGATAACTAATTGTAATCATTTAATTAATTCTTAATGTATCTAATATATTATATTTCACATGTATGCATATGGACTGGTTCTGAAATAAAATGAATTTATTATTATTAAATGTACTGGATGTAAATCTGGAATGCTTACCTATATCCAATCTTGAAAATGGCATCAGAAAATAAAATAATGCCATTTTTATTCATTCCACAAAATTAATTATGAGATTTCAGAAAATGCACTTCTTTCAGTGCTATTTCTTTGTTGAAAATCATGATACTAAGACAAAAACTATCAAACTTTCCACTTTCAAAAACTATGCCAATATATTGCCAGCACTCCCGTCACAAACCCAAAATAGTTTATAACGATCTCTTGTTAAACTAGCAACACCAACACGACTAATCCGAGCTCTGAAGTTTGTGACGACGACAACAAAGTTACAAGTTATACAAACTAAGTTAGAGCAGGGACTACGGTTGAAACTATTCTACATTTTATATTTTACGCCTTCAGAAATCCTTTAGAGGAATTGTGTTAGTAGTTTATTTCAGTTTGTCTGGACCTGGATTTTTTTGTTGGTGGGTAAAAGAAAATTGCCTACTGAAGTACATGCTATACCTACATGCGCATAATTTTTCTGCGAAATATAGAGACATCAAAAAGAGAGGTAAGATGGGAAAATAAATGAATAGAGTCAAAAACATAATGCACGCAAAAGCAACTTTGTAAAACTGCATTCTATGATCAAAAAAAACTGGCTTTGACGCCAGTGTAAACCAGTCCGCCATATTTGAAGAATTTCAAGTGACGTCATTGGATATGCTGGCTGCAAAAATGGAATAGAATCAGTTATTCGAACGTCAGGCAGGAGGGAAGGTTACACGGTACAACTTAATATTGAATAGAACTGTAACCATGCATTTTTACATAAAAGCAGCAAGTTCACATACCTCAAAACTTTAAGAGGCAAACTAACTTGTGCTTGTACCTGCAGCTGTAGAACTTTTTTTAGGGTTCACTATTTTTTGTGAGATAATATAATATAAAGTCGGTTAAAAGAATTTTAATTTTAAAACTAGATGTACAATTTTCAAGACCTACCACCACCTCTTAAAGATTAGTAGCAAGCTTTTTATAATTTCCCTGAAAAGTTTAAAAAACTTCTGCAGGCTGTGTATGAAAAATGCATACTGAAAACAGTTTTACCAGCATCTTCTATATTTTTCGTATGGTTAGTGACTACACTGGTGACAGAGTTTTAAAGTCGCCCATGGGCCTCTGACTTGGCTCCTCCTGACGTCGAGAAATATCTCTTAGGCATGGCCGGTTTCCTCACGATGTTTTCCTTCACCGTTTTTAAAGCAAGTGATAATTATACAATACGCACATGAATCCGAAAACGAGAGATGCGTGGCTTGGGTTCAAACTCGAGACCTATGACTTGGCAGTCCATCTTGGCAGTACTCTGTGCAACAGGGATGCTGCAAGCTTGCGTCTGATCGCAGCGAAGCCGTCAGTTTGCGCGTCCGCAAACACAATCGATTAATCGTATGACGAAAATTTTACGAAATTCACAGGAAGAAAAGCAAAACAAAAAAAGCTGAGAGGTGTCAAGGGACACCCGAATGGAACGAAGTTATGGAACCTCACAAAGGCATGCCACTAATTAGTACCTGTGGTCGCTCACAGATGGCGTTATAAAAAAAAAATAACCTCACAAAGGCATGCCACTAATTAGTACCTGTGGTCGCTCACAGATAAAAAATAAAAAGTGTCGTTACAACTTTTGGTCCCAATTTTTTCCGTCTAGCCCCCTTTCGCAACGCACGAAAGGGAACTTCGTTCCAATAAATAAATAAAATCCAATCTGACGCACAACGAAAATAAAAGTGAATGTTAGACGTACAAAGGGTCAAACAGTAACTCGTCGAAATATGGTTCGTTCAAACATGTTTTACAAGCTTTTATGTTTTTGTTTCTTATCAATAAACAAATTCGGAACTAGTTCAGCGAACTATTGGTTTTTCACATCGCGTCGCTCGGTTATCATTGTCAAACCGTGGAACAGAGCGAAATAAAACTCTTCCTCGATGCAACTATTATTTTGTTGTCCGAATCAACGAACTATTCTACTCCGAGCCTACAGTCTATGCGAAATGTTCTTTGTTTGAAATTGTGACACATTTTGAAAGAATAAAATGTCGTTTTCATTTAGCATAATCGGAAAGTAGCTTCAAATCTTCGGGTGGGAAAGACTCATAGTAATGGCAGGTAATCTGAAAAGCTAAAAACACGTTTAGGCGCAAAATGTCCAATTCGCAAAATGTCCAGCGGTCGAAAAATGTCCAGTTCGCAGAATGTCCAATTCGCAAAATGTCCAATTCGCAGAACGTCCAATTCGCAAAATGTCCAATTCGCAAAATGTCCAGCGGTCGCAAAATGTCCAATTCGCAGAATGTCCAATTCGCAAAATGTCCAATTCGCAAAATGTCCAATATTCATCATAACGTGGTTACCTCATCAATCAAGAGGTGGACTTTAATAAAAAAACGTTATTTTTTGTTAAAATCAGGTTTATTTTTATCACATTTCTTTTAATATCTACAACATAAAAAAAAAATACAGCGCGTCAGGGACATCAACGCGATGCCAGTTACCATGGATGAATCCATGGTAACACATGATTCTGAAACCCCTGCGCTGAAATTTTTCGCCGGTTATTAAAAAAAATCTGCTCTGTTTCATAGAAAAGTATATATCAATACCTACGCGGTCAAAATGTATGGAACAGCGGTTTTTATTAAATAACTGACAAAAAAATTCAACGCAGGGGCGTTCAGAATCATGTTCTGAATCTATGGTAAAAGGCTTCGCGTCGATGTCCCTGACACCCTGTATACGTTATATTTTCATTCAATTGAGGCGACTTAACTTTTTTTTTATGTTGAATTTATGTCCTGGAGTTGGGATTATATATTATATTTTATGTTATATTTTCAGTCAATTGAGGCGACTTAACTTTTTTTTATGTTGAATTTATGTCCTGGAGTTGGGATTATATATTATACTAGCTTCTGCCCGCGGCTTCGCCCGCGTGGATGTCGGAAATTATCCCACAGGAACGTGTAACATGTCCTAAATCAGCGGGGTAATTGCGTAGCACTTACAATAGCAATGGGTTTCATTTTGACAGTTTAACAATTAATTGCGTTATTTACGTTATTTCTCGAACATAATTATTAAGCAATAGCTTCTACTTGGCGCTCTGGCGCGTCATCCCCTGGCTGGCCCGCCCCTCCACCCTCGTTCTGTGCACCGTCGACTCAATATCGCAGGTCATTCTTATCGTTCTAACTTTTAAACTATTTGTCCAAATTACTTAGTGTAAAAGACAAACTTTATCTACATTAAATACCAAAAGCGATGAAGGTATTTATTTTGATAAGAATTAACTAAATACTCTAAAATATGCAATGTAAAAAAAGTATTCAATTTAACTGTATTTATTGCTCACTATTTTGGTTATAAAGGCTTTTATTTAGAACACTTTAACACAAACAATCCCACAATACATTTTCTTCATGTAACTCTAACGGTTTAGGCAGCGCACGCAGCATACGGTGGAGGTCTGCCCGGCTTGGGTGGACCACCGCCGTGTCCTCGTGGAGGCGATCGGCGGCGGTGACCTCTCGCGTACGGCCCTGGTTCAGGCCATGGTGCGGAGCGAGAGGGCATGGCAAGCCGTCACCTCCTTCTGCAAAGCAGTAATGCTCGCGAAGGAGAAGGTGGAGCGCGCGAGGGAGTGGCAAAGACCGCGCCCTACCAGCCCTAGCCGCCGCCGCCGTAGGAGACGTCCCGGGCGTCGGGAATTGATAGCCGATTTCCGGCCACCGTAGGCGCGGGCCTGCGGACGGAGAGCAACGGGCAGCTCGCCGTCCGATAAGGACCAGGCCCGGGTCGACGGCGCATCGTGTTCCACGCGCGCCTCAAAGAGATATCAAGGATCGAAGGAACACGTGTGGGTTTTAGTCAGTAAGAGTCTGACACGCCCTTCCGCTCCGCCCAGAGCGGGAGAAGTCATTGGATGATTAACCGCCCAAAAAAAAAAGGCAGCGCACGCAAAGATAGATCTCAGAGGGCAGGAATTTTTCCGACTTACTTGATACTTATCGTTATATTATGGCCAAATCACATAAAATCTTTATAAATTGTAGCCTATGTGTTATTCTAATGTATAAGCTACATTATTGTAAAGTTTCATCAAAATCCGTTCAGTAGTTTTTGTGTGAAAGAGTATCAAACATCCATCCATCCATCCATCCATCCATCCATCCTCACAAACTTTCGCATTTATAATATTAGTAGGATTAATGTAGGGCAATGTTTTTCAACCTTTTTCATGACTTGACCCCATTAGTATGAAAAAAATTTTTCGCGACCTCGACCATTCGAGAACGATTTGAACTCAGTCGAGATTCCCGCTGAGTCGAAGTTTCTGCAGCACGAAACCTAGCCTGATGTTCCCGAGTTGCAGAGAGCCTTGCCTCACGACCTTCCTCAGATTCCTGTGATCGAACTAATCTCATCCTTTTAGCATTTCTGCTACATTGGGAGAGGTTGGATCTTCTTCGAGGCATTCTTACAATAAAATAGTACTTACTACTTAACACACAGTTATTTAGTAAACACACTTACAGATTATTATACAGTCTAAAATTGTCACAGTTTAAGTAATAAGTGTTAAGACGTGTAAACCAGACGTACTAACTTTATAAAACAAAAGAATTGCTAGAAAAATTAATTACTAACCTGAGCTAATAAACTTATACTTAACTAGCTTCTGCCCGCGGCTTCGCCCGCGTGGATGTCGGACTTACAATAGCAATGGGTTTCATTTTGACAGTTAAACAATTAATTGCGTTATTTACGTTATTTCTCGAACATAATTATTCCACTCGGCGCTCTGGCGCGTCATCCCCTGGCTGGCCCGCCCCTCCACCCTCGCGCCGTCGACTCAATATCGCAGGTCATTCTTATCGTTCTAACTTTTAAACTATTTGTCCAAATTACTTAGTGTAAAAGACAAACTTTATCTACATTAAATACCAAAAGCGATGAAGGTATTTATTTTGATAAGAATTAACTAAATACTCTAAAATATGCAATGTAAAAAAAGTATTCAATTTAACTGTATTTATTGCTCACTATTTTGGTTATAAAGGCTTCCACATAAAAGGTGTCGCGGATATGCTGTCGCGGACTTTTATTTAGAACTCTTTAAGACAAACAATCCCACAATACATTTTCTTCATGTAACTCTAACGGTTTAGGCAGCGCACGCAGCAAACGGTGGAGGTCTGCCCGGCTTAGGTGGACCACCGCCGTGTCCTCGTGGAGGCGATCGGCGGCGGTGACCTCTCGCGTACGGCCCTGGTTCAGGCCATGGTGCGGAGCGAGAGGGCATGGCAAGCCGTCACCTCCTTCTGCAAAGCAGTAATGCTCGCGAAGGAGAAGGTGGAGCGCGCGAGGGAGTGGCAAAAGCCGCGCCCTACCAGCCCTAGCCGCCGCCGCCGTAGGAGACGTCCCGGGCGTCGGGAATTGATAGCCGATTTCCGGCCACCGTAGGCGCGGGCCTGCGGATGGAGAGCAACGGGCAGCTCACCGTCCGATAAGGACCAGGCCCGGGTCGACGGCGCATCGTGTTCCACGCGCACCTCAAAGAGATATCAGCAAAACTGACGCCTGCCGGGGTTGCGGGTAGTCCCAAGGGGAAAGCGTGGCCTCTGGCAAGGCAAGGGAAGGAACACGCGTAGGTTTTAGTCAGTAAGAGACTGAAACGCCCAGAAATCATTGGATGACTTCCCAACCAAAAAAAAAAAAAGGCAGCGCACGCAAAGATAGATCTCAGAGGGCAGGAATTTTTCCGACTTACTTGATACTTATCTGCTATGGTCAAATCACATAAAATCTTTATAAATTGTAGCCTATGTGTTATTCTAATGTATAAGCTACATTACTGTAAAGTTTCATCAAAATCCGTTCAGTAGTTTTTGTGTGAAAGAGTAACAAACATCCATCCATCCATCCATCCATCCTCACAAACTTTCGCATTTATAATATTAATAGGATTAGTAGGATTAATGTAGGGCAGTGTTTTTCAACTTTTTTCATGACTCGACCCCCTTAGTATAAAAAATTTTTCGCGACCTCGACCATTCGAGAACGATTTGAACTCAGTCGAGATTCCCGCTGAGTCGAAGTTTCTGCAACACGAAACCTAGCCTGATGTTCCCGAGTTGCAGAGAGCCTTCCCTCACGACTTTCCTCAGATTCCTGTGATCGAACTAATCTCATCCTTTTAGCATTTCTGCTACATTGGGAGAGGTTGGATCTTCTTCGAAGCATTCTTACAATAAAATAGTACTTACTACTTAACACACAGTTATTTAGTAAACACGTACTATCGTAAACAATTAAATTATAAATACTTACAGATTATTATACAGTCTAAAATTATCATAGTATAAGTAATAAGTGTTAAGACGTGTAAACCAAACGTTTAGTACGTTTGGTTTACACGTCTTATCTAACTTTATAAAACAAAAGAATTGCTAGAAAAATTAATTACTAACCTGAGCTAATAAACTTATACTTAATAAAGAAAATCAAGAAAAGAAATGCCTAACCTATACCAAATACTTATAATATTTATATACAAACCCTAAATAAAAATTAAGATAAGTATACCGAAAATCAAGGAAAGAAATGCCTAACCTATAACAAATGTTCGCCGTGATTCTTTAAATTGACATAACTTTTTTATTTATGAACCGATTGACATGAAATAAACACTAAATGTTAAGTGAAGCTTACTACAATATACTAGTGAAAACCGCATCTAAATCGAATAAGCCGTTTCTGATATTAGCGTGCACAAACACACAGACAAACAGACAAACAGACAAAAAAAATTTTAATTACAATCTCGGGTTCAGCATCGATATAATAACAACCCCTGCTACTTTTTTTTCATTTATTTCCATTGTACAGACACCACTTTTCTACAATTTTATTATATGTATATATAAGGTGCAATAAAAATATCTGCCACGGCTTTAATGGGAGGTAGTATTGTGTTTAAAGATTACAATAGTGAAGAAATTTTGTACCCCGGCACAGTTAAATCGATTTTAGAAAATAAAGTAGTTAAATAAACATTGACTCTACTTTGCATAACGTGGTTCACAAAATACGCGCGATGTGTCGCTTTATCAATGAAAACAACTGCTATCTCTTTCCATCTGTTCTGTGAATGAAAACTGAAATCAGCTGACTAGTTCGTCAGTATCTAATCTAGTAGATACGCAATAATACGCAGGCAAACAAGTGTTTTAAAAGTGCAATTACTTACCAGCTACCGCATTCTTCCAAAAAACTGACACACACTTAAAAGAAGAAGAAGAAGTCCAACACTTCTTCTTCGAGTTCGGCAGAGAATGGAGGCCTGCCTGCGTCAACCGGAGGCAGGTCAAAGCGGCCGTGTTCTCTAAATCTGAACACTGCATCCAGAATGGTATGATGACTCACTCGCACACCAAACCTCTGCTGGTATAAGTTTACTGCATGCGCAGTTATGGAGTTACACTCGCGATAGCACAATACCATTTCAAGATATTCTTGATTGGAATACCGTCGTCTGGGAGGCATTTTTAAAGAAAGCGCGCGCGATATTCCCGACGCGGCACGCTGACCGCAAAACTAACTTCCGAGCGGGCGGGCGGGCGACTGGCGGGCGGGCGGTCGCGGTCGGCTAGCGCGTGCGACGAACGGGGTAGTGCGGGTGAGCGTGGGGGCGCGCGGGGCTGCGCTTTGACGAGCGAGTGGCCGGCGCGCAGTGGCATTGTTTGATAAGAATGGCAACAGTGTATGAACGGCGTCGGCGTTTTGCGAATTGAATTCGGTGCGGTGCGGCAACGTCTACGGGATGGTTTTATGCCAATAAATCAACTCCAATATTTTTTGTATGAAAAAAAATATGACAAATTATCAATAATTTATCTTTACTATTGTGATCTATAAACACAATACTGTCTCCCATTGCAGCCGTGGCAGATATTTTTATAGCACCTTATATATATATTATTATATGTATAGATAAAGAAAATCAAGAAAAGAAATGCCTAACCTATACCAAATACTTGTAATATTTATATACAAACCCTAAATAAAAATTAAGATAAGTATACCGAAAATCAAGGAAAGAAATGCCTAACCTATAACAAATGTTCGATGTGATTCTTTAAATTGACATAACTTTTTTATTTATGAACCGATTGACATGAAATAAACACTAAATGTTAAGTGAAGCTTACTACAATATATTAGTGAAAACCGCATCTAAATCGAATAAGCCGTTTCTGATATTAGCGTGCACAAACACACAGACAAACAGACAAACAGACAAAAAAAAATTTAATTACAATCTCGGGTTCAGCATCGATATAATAACAACCCCTGCTATTTTTTTTTCATATATTTCCATTGTACAGACACCACTTTTCTACAATTTTATTATATGTATGTATAGATTTTATGTTATATTTTTATTCAATTGTTAAGGCGACTTCCTTTTTTTTAATGTTGATTTTATGTCCTGGAGTTGGGATAATATTTATGTTATATTTTCATAAAATTTTACGCGACATAACGTTTTTTTTTTTATGTTGTAGATATTAAAAGAAATGTGATAAAAATAAACCTGATTTTAACAAAAAATAACGTTTTTTATTAAAGTCCAGCTCTTGATTGATGAGGTAACCACGTTATGATGAATATTGGACATTTTGCGAATTGGACATTTTGCGAATTGGACATTCTGCGAATTGGACATTTTGCGACCGCTGGACATTTTGCGAATTGGACGTTCTGCGAATTGGACATTTTGCGAATTGGACATTCTGCGAACTGGACATTTTTCGACCGCTGGACATTTTGCGAATTGGACATTTTGCGCCTAAACGTAAAAACAGATGGTGCTGCTTTGGGTGTCATGCGAACTGTCAAATAGAGTTATTTCTGTCAAATGAGTTTCTATACTCGGGAGTGTTGTGAATAAACTTAAAATAGGAGTCTAAAGTTGTAGGTTCCCCTCTTTATTTATTGAATGACGTAAATACACTACAAACTCACTAGTTGTTTGATATTTCTGGTGAACTAGACCGTGAGCACAGCCGTGAGGCAAACATTCCAGCTTTTTTAAAACGGCTATTTCTTTTTATGTTTTCTTTTTTTGTTTTTCTTTTGCAGAATATATTGTGTGCCTTTCAGTCTGTGCTAAATAAATGTATTTTCTCCCTTTCTTTCGAATATACATGTGTAGCGGTCAGCAACATTGGTTAGATTAAATACTGTTTTATTTAATAACTAATTATAAACACTACACATGCACATTTCATCCTATTACATCATAATTCTCGTTTGACAACTCTGTCACATTCACATTCCGTTCACCATAGACATCAAACGAGAAAGATATCATTATCTATTGCTTAACATGACTAACAAAATATATAACTATTACGTATTTACTTTGTTTCATCATCATCAGCCTATTAATGTTCCCACTGCTGGGACACAGGCCTCCTCTCTGTGAGAGGGAGTGGGCCGTAATCTACCACGCGGGCCCAGTTCGGGTTGGTAGATGTCACATGTCTTCAAATTTTTTGGTTCTAAGACATGTCGGTTTCCTCACGATGTTTTCCTTCACCGTTCTGAGCGCTTTACTTTGTGTAAATTATTTCATCACCACTGCTCTCAAAACGGTTAATGGCATTATAGGCTCAAAGCACTAGATCTCTCTAATATAAGTTGTAATCGTTTCTGTATTGTCTGTTTTGTCTGGTTTTGTCTGTACAACTTGTCTTAGTCCTTACGTTGTTTTGTACCTTTATATATGAAGGAAGTGTCGAGGTAGGCAGTAATACAAGTGATACTTAATTATAATCTTTTATTGAGTTTTACCCCGTAACACTTCACATGTACCTCGTACAATACCAGCCTCGCACGTACAGCGTAAAAATCCCCACACGTTAACACATGATGAACACGCGTTAACTTATGGGGATTTGTTACAAAAAAAAAGCGCTGTTGATATTCTAAAGTGTGACCGCTGACTAACATCCGGGATACTTTTACGCAAAATAAACCAAGCTTTTTGATGATGGCAACAAAAAGCTGGAAATTTTAACATTTCCCATTTTTCCCGGTCACTTTGTCACGCACAATCTGTTTACCCTCATAACTACCTTTTTCGTTCAGGCTACGTTGAAGGACGTTATCTAAATTAACCGGCTAACGTCAGCATTGGCCGGTCGGTCACCGACGGAGGTGCTAACGCTGCTGAAATGTAGGCATTCCATAAAGTTTAGCGTGCTACTACAGTATTCTTACTGGCCGAAGGTCATGCTTGGAAGAAGACACAGCTAAGCTCAAACCAAATAAAAAACCAAGACAGAGCGCTGTCAACGCACACGCTGTCACGGGGGTACCACACCGCTAACTTCCAAACTCCCCGGCTGTTACTAAGAAATACCACCTAATGGAAAACCCCTATAACACTTTGCCCGACCCGGGAATCGCACCCAGGACCCCATGCTCAGCAGTCGCGCTTACGACCACGAGGCCAACAACACAACCTCAGGTCAACCAAATTACCTAGATTTTATCTTAATTGCCCGGCAAAGGTCGGTATCCGCCAGAGCTGTGAACATTCCCGTTGCAGGGGTGCACCCCCCTTTATAGTCTGTAGATCTCGTTTACTTCAATTTGCGCCGGCAGGACGTTACATGTAGCGGATCCAGTGGGGGGGGGCTAAGGGGCCCCCCCAAAAGCATCTGAGTTCTTCCGTGAGAAATTTTAAAGTGAACTTGATATTATTCTAATTTAACTTTTTAGCAAGCATTACTCTATCTATAAGGTACAATTGTCATCATAAGTATTATGTTTTCAAGTTTTTTTGTGTTTACTTTGCCAAAACCTACCCTCGGGGGTGGATCCGCTACTGATACAGCGCAAGGAAAATCATCCTTGATTGGTGTAATGAGAAAATTTATGTGTGCCCTCAGACCAAGTACAAAACTAAGACATAGAGCTGTCAACAGTGACCTAAAGCCGGGTTCGTAAATACGTGTGTACTGAGTGAGGTGTAGTTTGATAGTAAATGGTTGTAAATGAGCGAGTATGCACAGAGCGGAGGTGTAGTTACAGCATGCTTCACTGTATTGTTCGCAGCGCTATGTCTTGGTTTTTTATTTGGTCTGAGTATGTGTCAACAATCCTGCATATTTATAGTTAGGGCAGGGATTCAGAATTACAGTTGTGAATACGCCCAGATTTTGGAATAAAATCTTTATAAAATCAAAATTTGGTCTTTTGAAAAAAAAAAACGTTGCAAATGTTCGTTATTAAATTGTCTATCCATTAGTGTCAGTAGCAAAATTAAATAATGTTTACTTTACGAGTAGATGCATATTATAAATCATTATTACTCATTTTTAAGGTTTCGTTGGAAGGAGATTAATTAAACTTATACATATTAAAAAAAAAAATGAAAACGATCAATTTGGACTCAAGAATATGTAGAAATTTAATGTATTTTTATTAGAATAGAATAGAATAGAATAGAATAAAATTTATTTGCATAAAAACATGGTATAGAAGATGGTACAAAAATTAAATACAGAGCATACATGTCTTTGCTTAACATTATAAGCGTGCAAATTTGTCGTGCATACATTTCATTATATTATTAATTAATTAATTATTATATGAAATTTGGTACATTTAATTATATAATACATTAAAATTTATAATTTATACATTTAAAATTTCAGTCATTTAAATTTTTTGTCAAAAAAATCTTTTACACTATAAAAACTATTTGTGGACAGCCAATCATACAATTTACTTTTAAATAATCTTGTATTTAGAATTTTTAAGTCACTCGGTATTTTATTAAATATTTCTACACACATATACAAACAGCTTTTATTATATTTGGCTAGCCTTGGCATGACATCCAGTACGAGCCTGTGAGGATCGCGCCGGTTTCGAGGAACTACATCATCTGCTTTTTTAAATAATTCCTTATGCTTCCACACAAACATACATATCTCATATATATATAGAGACGGTAGCGGTAACAAACCAAGTTTCTGAAATACCGGCCGACAAGAATCGTCGGATTGAAGCCCGTAGATTGCTCGAATGCATTTTTTTTGAGCAACAAATGCTCTATTTTGATCGGTGCTATTGCCCCACATAATCAATCCATAGCGTAACACCGATTCAACATATGCATGATAAGATATTATTGCCGTTTGGACGTTTGTTATGTTCCTAATTTTTCTCAGCGCAAATACAAACTTATTTATTCGTTTTGAGACAATATCGACATTGGATTTCCAATTCATATCTTGATCCAAAGTAACACCTAGAAACTTAGTTTGCGTTACTTCACTAATTTTATTTATCTTCATTTTATTATTATTATATTTAGAATTATTTGATCTGTGAAATTGAATATATACAGACTTTGCAAGATTTAATGATAAATTATTTTTATTTAGCCATTCAATCAGTATGTCAATTGTGTTATTAATGTCAGTTTCATGATCGTCAATTGTAGTATTCTTTTTATCCGATGTCACAATAATGGAAATGTCATCAGCAAATAATATACATTTATGATTAGTTATGTCAGTAATAGAATTAATATAAAGAATGAATAAAATTGGGCCTAATACACTTCCTTGTGGGACGCCATATTTGTTATATTTGAGTTCAGAAGAGTGTGGTGTCATGTCGTTCTTTCCAGTCACTTTTGTAATTATAACACGCTGTTGTCTGTTACTCAAGTATGTCGATATCCATTGAAGTGCAATACCTCTAATGCCAATTGCCTCCAATTTCTGTAGCAACAGGTCGTGAGATACTAGGTCAAAGGCTTTCGATAAGTCAAAAAACAACCCTGTAGTAAGGTGGTTTCGGTTAATATTAGTCAATATGGTTTTTACAAGAGTGAAGATAGCTAGTGTTGTGGATTTCTTTTTTTGGAAGCCAAATTGATCTTTTTTAATAATGTTAAATTTATCACAGTAGTCAATCAATCTCTTACACATACACTTCTCGAAAATTTTAGATATAATAGGGATTAATGTTATTGGTCGATAATTATTAATGTCAGATTTTTCACCTTTTTTAAAAAGTGGCTTAACAATTGATACTTTTAAAGATTCTGGAAAAGTGCCAAGTGAAAATGAAAGATTTATTAAATATGTCATTACAATAATAAGTTCATCAGTGCATGCTTTTATAATCTTCGTATTAATTTCGTCATAACCTGCCGAACTTGTGTTTCTTAATGATGTCATCACCGCTCTGACTTCGTTTTCAGACACAGGTTTTAGAAACATCGAATGAACTAGTGAACCTTCATCGTAGTGCGGCTTTGTACTCGTGCTAGAAGAGTGTGCTGTATTAATGTAGTGGTTATTAAACGCAGTTGCTATTTCTACGGGGTCTGTTAGTACTTTATTGTCAATTAGGATATTATCCACATCGTTCTTATAGTTATTACCCATAATTTCATCCTTAATTACTTTCCATACCGCTGTACATTTGTTTCCACTTTCATTAATAAATTTGATATTTGCATTCTTCCTTGAGCTATTTATGCATTTCTGTAGAAGTTTTGAATATTGAATATAATGAACTTTATTTGTTACATTTTTATTTTTATAGTATTGATAACGCAAGAACCGTTTCGTTTTACAACTTTTTTTAAGTCCTTTACTTATCCAGTTCTGTTTATTTTTATTTTTAGTGTTTACCTTTACTTTTATTTTTGGGAAGCACAAATTAAAGAACAGGCACAAAGTTTCATGAAAAGTACTAAATGCTTTGTTTATGTCCTTCTCTGCGTAAATTTCTGACCAAGACAAATTTTGTAAGCATTCTTTGAACTTCTGAATGTTATTTGAACTGAAAACTCTTTTGTAGGCATAGTACGTTGCTTGAGTTTGTGTATTATGTCTCACAGGGAAGCTCAACATTTGTGCTGTGTCATGGTCGGATAAATGGAGTGGCATTACTGTACCAATAGCATTATGAATGTTACTGAGAATGTGGTCGATACAAGAAGACTTACGAGTTGGTTCATTAATGTGTAGTTCAAGATTATAAATGTATGCTAGATCTAGTAATTGATTTGTAATATTGCCTTGTTTAAGAGTGTTAATGTTAAAGTCACCTGTTAGGACCACGTTTGTTTTCGAGTTATATTTTTGGAATACCTGGTACAGAAGACTGTTTAACTTGATTAAAAATTGGTTGGGGTCGGATTGAGGTGTCCTATAGATACATATAATTATCAACTTATGACAGGTAATTTCTATGCCACATACTTCGAACGTATTTTGTATTGCATGGTTATTTATAAACGGCAGATCCTTGTAGACAAGGTCACGCTTTACGAAAATGCAAGTCCCACCTCTTTGTTTTTCCCTAGAGAAACTGGCAGCCATTTCGTAATCATGAATATGAATAAAACCTTCATTACCTCTTTTTATAAATGTTTCGGAAAGGCATATAACATCTGGGCTATTCTGTTCTTCGCGTAGTTCCTGTAAGGTTAATTCAAGGATTTCTTTTTTGGATAAAATACTAGCGATGTTTTGATGAATTATTTTAAAATTATATCCTACCGATGGTGGAGCCTTAAGCTCGAAAAAACGTTAAATTCTTTTGTGTCACTGGAAAATAATAAGGAATAGTTCCCTTTTGTGCTTTTTCTGTAGGATTAATAAGGTCATTATTTTTTTGTGTTTTTAATTTCATGCGATCAAAATAGAAGGGAATTGTGCCTCTCTTGGGTTCATTAATATTGTTAAGTAGCTTAATACTTGATCTGTTACTTGCTATTCTCTTTACAAGCTCTCTTGGATTTAAATAGTTCTCCTTATAATCATTACAGTCAATTAAATAATTTATTTTAGTGCACAGTTCAGATATTTTCAATGTTTCGCAGTCTAGAAATTTACATTTTTTGTAACTCATACACACATTTTTGATACGATAATTGAGTTTATCAACATCTAAATAATTATTTTTGATCACATTTAATACAATAATCATATTATTGTAAAAAGTGTCTAGAACAATTTGTAATTGAGATAAAGTATATTTTAAATTATGATCATTCTCTCCTAAACAAATTACAAGTTTATCATTCAAGTTTAACTTAGCACGACAGCAACTCGTTATTATTTGGCTACTGAGTGCATTTGGTTTAGTATCCGCGACAATCTTGTACTTTTCATACATTGTATTTCGTCTTGAATCTATCATGGCTGCTGCTAAGCCGACACATTGCTGAGAGCCGAAAATAAGTATCCTATTTGTCGGTTCATGTTTCTGCTCCTCTGTACAAATAGGCGTTTGTGTGCAGATCTTTGATACCGGTGAATGTTTAGGTAAACTGTAATCACGTTTTAACGTATCTATTTTCTTTGTAAAGGCTTCTATCTTCTGTTGGGCGTCTTTCAGTTCACGTTGCAGATTCTCAATTTTTTGTTGAAGGCATATTATTTCGATGTTTTGAGCACTGTTGACAATCGACTTACTTGTCACAGGAGTAGAAGGCGTGGAGAGTGCATTTTGGTCAAGAAGAGAATGTCTTTTCCGTTTATAATGACTTGCTGGACTGTTTCCTAAGGTTGCCGGAGAATGACACAATGTTTTTAACATTTTTAATTCCGTATTTAACTTATTTATTTGATGATTAAGATTATTATTTTCTAGTATCATATTCTCTAACTCATTTTCTGTACTTTCCAGCTTATGTGTGAGCTCTTTTATGGAGTCTTTCATTTCTAATACTGTCAGTGTTTCAGATATTGTGCCGTCTACACTCTGAGACAGTTTACTGGGAGTATTATATGATTCATCTGAATTCCCGTATTCGGATAATATGTGAGAGTCCATGATATCAGAAGATTTTTGAATGGCGGGTGTCACAGTTCCGTGTTCTTTATTTTCCAGGATATTTCCACTTGGTTCTGGAGAGGAGCAGTTTCGGTGCAGGTTTGCTTTTCTCCTCGTTGTAATATGAGATAATTGGCTAGTGTTTAAGATTTTCTGGCTTTTGCATGTCTTACATGACTTACATCTCCATTTGTTTTTAGATTCCTGGTCCATGAGACGGTAGGTTTGCTCTGGGTAACCATCGCAATCTGGTTCATACCGATTGTTACACACTGAACATAAGGCTGTTTTTTTAGTGTCCACTAGTCTCTTGCATTTAAAGCATATTGCTTTCTCTGCCATCTTGCGGTCGGTTTTTGTACCAGTTCTAGAAGACATAATAACACTATAACGTCCCCTTCAAATTACTTCAAATAATTAAAATGACAAAAGAGAAAAATACTCAGAAAAAAAAAAATAACAAAAAAAAAAAAATAACAAAAACAGCAACACAAAAATTCAAGTTTTTCGTGGGGATCGATCCGCCGACATTCAACACTAGTGTCAGTGCCGAACGCTAAACAAACCGGCCACTCGTACACTGGAGTTCCGTGATGAAATTACGGTGTATGTAGTATTTGGACTTCAAAAATGTATAGAGCCCGTTACAAACAGATTCAAATCAGAAAGTTCAAAGTCCGTTTCTTTGTTTAGAGAACACTATTTTGTTTTGGTTTTCTTTGTTCCGTTTTATCACTGTTACTGCACTCTAGTGTTTTATTATGTTAATTATGTTGTTAAATTGCACATATAGCACTGTTTGGCACTGTTTAGTTCGTTTATACTCATTTATAACTTTGTGATTGCTGGATCAGTTTGTGGAAAAATAGCTCAATTAATAATTTCCAATAAAGTCATTGAGATTTAATAACACTTGCACTAATGTTTTGCACCTTTTACTTTATTTTGGTACTAATCACAACGCAAAATAGGTGATAAAAATATTTTTAAACATCAAGCGATACGGAGCTAAATATTATCGTGGCGCTCGCGTCGCGCGTCGCGTATTTGTTCGCCGTTCGTCGCGTATTAGTTGATATTTCTTTTTAAATAACAAGTAGTTCGCTTCTAAAAACTGTACAAAAAACGGCTAGCGCGGCGTTTTGGTCAGGGAGCCGCCTTAAACGGCTCCTAGATAAACATCAAGTTTAAAAATATTTCTAAATGGAAATTGTTTAAAACTTTATAAGAATGTCGTTCTTTTTCAGAGTTGAATAAAACGAACTTATCTCAAGACTATTTCCTATCTAAAAAGACTTCACTAGACGTTATTTCAAAGACACTTTTGTCGTATGTTGTGCCGTCGGCAAAGTAGGGACAGGATTGTCCGACACAAAGCGAGCGCTCAAAAGCCGAGACATCTAAAGTATCCACCGTTAATAATATAGACATGTATAAATAACTGTAGCGAAATAAAGGGCAGATATACAATAACAAGAGAATTTATGTTTAATGTTGTTAAACATAAATTCTCTACCACTCTGGTATATGAACAGGCGCGAGTGCTCAGCGTCAGAAAAATGTTTGTATTTGAATGCCTGCGAAGATATCACCGGCACACAATCCCCTACTTGCCAAAAACAAAAAAAAGAACCGATAGATATCCTGTACCATGTGCAAGGAGCAAGTTTGCCAGAAAGCACTACAACAGTATAGCGCCACGCCTCTACAGCAAACTTAGCCAGCTCAAATTAGTTAGAGACCTAAACAATTACAATATAAAAAAGGAAATCCTAGCTTGGCTTGATAGCTATACCTATGACGATACGGAAAACATGATCAGTAATCTAACTTAGTAGACAGACTCAGACAACACACACATTCTCACACCTACACACACACGACACATCCATCCAACATCTCACCACACACATACTACCCGAGAATACCTAATTTTTGCCTTATTTGAATTTTTTTTTTATATTTTTATTCTTTTTTCAATTTTCCTTTAATTATTATAAAAATAAGTATAAATAAATTGTATTTAGTCTAAGCCTTCTTATGTTGATCCATGTAACTGGAGAAACCTCGACCCCTGTCATACAGGATGTCCTAGTTCAGGGGTCGAGACCTCATTGATGTAACGTGTACTGAAGTTTGGAAATAAATTACTATTACTATAATACCATCGAATTTCTCGCGTGGGTTGTAATAAACAACCAAGTGATAACTAGGCCTTATAATTGGACTACACTATTGTCCTTTACCAAGGTTATTTCGTGGTCTATATAGCAGTGTTTTAGCAATAACTTCTCCGAAAGCTCTTACGGTCATAAAACTAGTTTTTGTCAAAGCCTATTACGGCTTAGCATGTCTGACCAATTACGAGCTGAGACCAAAGTGACACTAACGAAATATTAAGGGACAGAGAAAGATAATATACACATACGTAGGTATATGTCTTAGGAAATACCCAACTATACACACAAAGGACATCCTGTGCCTGTGAAGGTTTCATCTTGTATTCTGTGACATATTAGGGTAAACTGAATATAATTGGGGTGTATCCCAATTATATTCAGTTTTTTATTATTATATATTATACAAATTATTACGCATAATTTGTACAGATATCTGAGAGGCTCATTACGACATTACAAAATTTTTAGGGTTACTTACCTCAAAAGGAAAAATCGGAACCCTTCCGTCCGTCAGTATGTCAAGACCGTTCTCAGGAACGCGTGGAAGTATCAAGTTGAAATTAATATCAAATATATGTAGATTTATGGACCCTTGGAGTTTAAAAAAAAACCAAGCTTCCGAGTCAACGCAATAAAAAAATACGGCCATGACATATGCGACATATTTTGATACTCGCCAATAGATCAAAACCTACAGAGTACTTCCCGTTGAACTAGAATCATAAAATTTTGCAGGAAGCAAAGTCTCACAGCACAATGTAACGGAAAAAGTCCGAAAAAATTTAATTTGTTCACACAAAACATATTTTTGGTGATTATAACCTTACATTTGCAGAATTGACCGTGACGTATAGCGTTAGCGATGTATGGGAGAACATGTTTTTAACTAGGTACAATGTTAAGTTTATTTTCGGGATACATTCCCAACTACGGAACCCTCTATGTGCGTAGTCCGACACGCACATGGCTGGTTTTTTTTTGTTCGTGTTTATGCTTTTTAGTTGTGTTTGTTTTGCCAAATGTTTCTAAAATGATAATATCGGTTTCCGTTTTTCTAAATAAAAATTGCCGAATTACCTATGCAAAACTTAATGGCTCCAATTTTTTGGTTACCTTACTTTGACAAATTGCCCAAATAATCCCCAAGCCCGGTAAAACAGGTGCCCCACCATTTTGGCTTTAACCGTATAAGGCTGCATAAAGCCAATCCATCAAAATGTACTCAAACATTCTTTACATTATTCATACATTTGTACAACGTGGTGGATAATCAAAACAAACAACTTCAAGAGTGCCTGTTCCATCAATCTGCATTTTTATTGGTGAATGGGAACATGTTACGAATAACTTGGACGGAGAGGGTCGTTTAGTTACTCGCCAGTGACGATGCAACTCAATATAAGAGGACTTTACGAGAAAAGGGTTCGCATCCTACGCTCAACGTCCTTCTCGTTACGACTCGAAATTGAAACATTCGGACTTCGGACGTTGAACCCGAAACGCATGGAACGTGCCGTATAACCGATTAAGGCCGCTTGCCCACTGGTCGGTAAGGCCGCTTGCCCACTGGTCGGTAAGTGTGCGGGGCGATATCGTTTCGGTACTGCGTGACGTCACGCATTTTACTGCATCGGTACTGGATGCTTACCGCGCAGTGTTTCCACTTTTAGGGATTTCTCCCTGTTTTAGGGAAAAAATACCAATACTAAGTTTGGTTTAGGGATATTTTATTTTGACAGGGATTTGGGGAATTTTGGGGTTAATATGAATTTAAGTTGGTAACCTTATTGTTTATAGTAGGCAGCACCCAATATATGACTTGACTCTATGGCACCACCGATTTATTAAAGGATTCGATTTATTCCACCACCGATTTATTCCCTCAACTCAAACTCATAATGAATGCAATTCATCAAATTTACCATGTTAATTGTGCCATTACCTTATTATTTATAATCATGCTCCCTAAACCAAGGAAATTTGAAGATTTTTAGGGAAATTTAGAGATAATTCATTCAAACTGGGGAAAAACAAAAAACAAGTGAATTATATAGTACGAGAGCCCATGACCAAAACCATGTCACATCGTTTTACTGGAATAATTGTAAAAAAATCTTTACGTTTTGATGATTCTGAACCCGACTCGGTGGGCAGTACAGTACCGGTCAGAAACGTTACAGTTTTATGGGAGCCTATTTCTGCTATGTCAAAAAAAATTGGCAGACGGTTTCATCACAATATGTCTGATAATAAAAATATACAAAGATTTCGTAATTTGATTACTAAAAAGTTTGTTTTCAGATATTTCATTTGCGTCACTTTGCGTGTCAAATGTGGCCTGAGCACATTTCCAAAAATGACGTATTCGAATCAACTGACCAATGTTCACCAGAAAACATTTTCAGATGGATTGAATACGGGTTTTATTGTTTGCCTCATATTTAATTTTCTCAAATGGTCTCTTGGGTACGTACTCGAAGCTACTGGTTTCTGAAAATGGTGTTTTCGGTACTTATGTAAAATCTATCATTTTTAAACATGACAAAAAAGAATTAGCGACATATTTAAAAATGCGGTCAGGTCAGAAGATGTGACGTGGAAAATTTCTGAAAATAGGATTTTTGAATTTAAGAATAACCAAATCTATCGTTTTTATACGATTTTGTTCGTAAAACGATAAGGCAAAAATGTTGGTCATGCGCTCTCGTACTAATTGAATTAATTTGAATTTGGAATTCTAGATGAAAGCAGTGCAGTACACAGATATAGATATATAATAATACCTAGATAAGGCAAGTATCACAATCTGTATGATTACCATGCGTGGCATTTAAAAAAAATGATCAAAGCGCCTATACCATGAAACTGAAGCGAAATACGATAGTATCACTTGTTTCGATAGTCATAACCTATTAACACTCAACGTCACATCAACCGTTCCTAGTAAAAAGCTGTAAAGTATTACGAATATAGGCATTTTCTATTTTATTATTTATGTCCGACTAGCGCGGCGGACAGGCGCAGACCATAGACTATATTATATAAAATGAGACACACTGAGCCACGTTCGGGCACGCGAAGTAGATGCTCTTGCGCTATCTAGGTATATCTATATTTGTGTGCAGTACCGATTCGGTACAGAGTGCTTACCGACCAGTGAGCAAACATAAGCAGTACCGCGCAGTACTGTAGCAGTACTGTACAGTACTGCGCGGTAAAATACCGACCAATGGGCAAGCGGCCTAAGTGTGCGGGGCGATATCGTTTCGGTACTGCGTGACGTCACGCATTTTACTGCATCGGTACTGGAAGCTTACCGCGCAGTGTTTCCACTTTTAGGGATTTCTCCCTGTTTTAGGGAAAAAATACCAATATTAAGTTTGGTTTAGGGATATTTTATTTTGACAGGGATTTGGGGAATTTAGGGGTTAATATGAATTTAAGTTGGTAACCTTATTGTTTATAGTAGGCATCACCCAATATATTACTTGACTCTATGGCACCACCGATTTATTAAAGGATTCGATTTATTCAACCACCGATTTATTCCCTCAACCCAAACTCATAATGAATGCAATTCATCAAATTTTAATTTACCATGTTAATTGTGCCATTAACTTATTATTTATAATCATGCTCCCTAAACCAAGGAAATTTGAAGATTTTTTAGGGAAATTTAGGGATAATTCATTCAGAAACTGGGGAAAATCCAAAAACAAGTGAATTATATAGTACGAGAGCCCATGACCAAAACCATGTCACATCGTTTTACGGGAATAATTGTAAAAAAATCTTTACGTTTTGATGATTCTGAACCCGACTCGGTGGGCAGTACCGGTCAGAAACGTTACAGTTTTATGGGAGCCTATTTCTGCTATGTCAAAAAAAATTGGTAGACGGTTTCATCACAATGTGTCTGATAATAAAAATATACAAAGATTTCGTAATTTTATTACTAAAAAGTTTGTTTTCAGATATTTCCGTTGCGTCACTTTGCGTGTCAAACGTGGCCCGAGCACATTTCCAAAAATGACGTATTCGAATCAACTGACCAATGTTCACCAGAAAACAAGATTTTCAGATTGATTTCCTGGTTTTATTGTTTGCCTCAAATTTAATTTTCTCAAATGGTCTCTTGGGTACGTACTCGAAGCTACTGGTTTCTGAAAATGGTGTTTTCGGTATGTAAAATCTATCATTTTTAAACATGATAAAAAAGAATTATCGACATATTTAAAAATGCGGCCAGGTCAGAAGATGTGACGCGGAAAATTTCTGAAAATAGGATTTTTGAATTTAAGAATAACCAAATCTATCGTTTTTATACGATTTTGTTCGTAAAACGATAAGGCAAAAATGTTGGTCATGCTCTCTCGTACTAATTAAATTAATTTGAATTTGGAATTCTAGATGAAAGCAGTGCAGTACACAGATATAGATATATAATAATACCTAGATAAGGCAAGTATCACGATCTGTATGAGAACCATGCGTGGCATTTTTGAAAAATGATCAAAGCGCCTATACCATGAAACTGAAGCGATATACGATAGTATCACTTGTTTCGATTGTCATAACCTGTTAACACTCAACGTCACATCAACCGTTCCTAGTAAAAAGCTATAAAGTATTACGAATATAGGCATTTTCTATTTTATTATTTATGTCCGACTAGCGCGGCGGACAGGCGCAGACCATAGACTATATTATATAAAATGAGACACACTGAGCCACGTTCGGGCACGCGAAGTAGATGCTCTTGCGCTATCCAGGTATATCTATATCTGTGTGCAGTACCGATTCGGTACAGAGTGCTTACCGACCAGTGAGGAAACATAAGCAGTACCGCGCAGTACTGTACAGTACTGCGCGGTAAAATACCGACCAATGGGCAAGCGGCCTTACATTCAAATTCGAACGTGGAAGGCTTCAGTTGTTTTCAAAATTCGAACGCATCGTTTGTTTTTCCAATGTCGTAATGGCTTTGCTGGTGCGACTAAGCTAGGCTCCTATTTGTTCTTATGGCATAACTTTCATTTACATTTTGTAATGCATTTTTGTTGGTGTAAAATTGTCTTCCCTTTCTTTTGTTTGTTACTAAAGTAATTATTTTAAAACATTTTAAAGGATCTAAATCTTTTTTTAATGTGGAAATGCTCATAAAGTAAAATATAATAATAGAGGTTATATCTAAACATTATAAAAAACACACGTTAGCCACTTCTCCCATGCAGTTTTTTATCGTCACTCTGATCACAGATATAAATCACCCACACTAGAATTACGCTAAATCTTTGCTCGTTCGTCAAAGGCTCTTGTTCTCAGACAAGAGTCAAGAATTGAGGTCTCGAGGGTTCCCGCCAAATGGCCGCCAATAAGTGTGTTCGACTTGAGTGTGTGACTCCGACAATTTGACACGTGTTCAGGGATCTGTGGTTAATATTTATTGGTAACTTTTGTGCTGTTTGTTTATTTGTTAGCATGTTCTTGTATTTGTGTATGTTTATGTTATTAAACATATACCTCCTTACTAATAAACGTTGTACTATAGCATGTGTATAGTTACACAACGCTTTGTCTTCTTCTTTCGAATGTCATCGGTGTGTAACTATACAGGCGCTATACAACGTTTATTAGTAAGGCGGATAGTTTATATGAACATTGAAAGGTAATATATGTGAGAAAAAATAAAAGTGTCACTTCCTCAATAAACTCAACTTTATAGCCTTATTTCCACTTCAGATGCGGATTACGTGGTACGAAAACATGTCACTTAGACGTGCAAATATTTGATAAAGAATTCAAAAATTATTGTTTCATTATTAAGACGGCTAACTGTAGGTATGTGATTTTTAGCTTAACTAAACTTAACTATTTTATTTAATATATTTATTTATTTATTTTATTTATTTTATTTTACAGAAAGCTTACAGACTAATAATACAGTTAAACATCAGCTATAGGTAGGAAAATTTGCTAATTACAAGCTTCCACATGTATACATCTAGTAACAAATACTTTGCGTTGACAAAATGTCCGTTCAGCGAATTGCAAACCAAGAAAACGTCATACTTAAAACATTTTTAGTTTGTAAAACATAGACTGCTAAAATCATAACCCTTCCTTTTGGCTTTGCCGTAGTCGGGTAATAAAAGATAATCGTAAAACATAAAGAGATACAAAAACAAAAAAAAAATAAACAAAAATAAGAAAGAACTACACGGAAGACATCCTAATGATTTATACCAAACACACATTGATAAAGAAGCTTCCAACAAATGCCTGGAATTAAGTGGATTATTTCCAGAAACAGAAGGATTTATGCTAGCCATTCAAGACCAAATAATAAACACCAAAAATTATAGAAAATACATAATTAAAGACAGCACAGTAAGAAGCGATTTATGCAGAAAATGCCACAGCAAACCCGAAACTATACAACACATCACAGGAGCTTGTAGCACACTCACCCAAAACGATTACACTCATAGACACAATCAACTTGTTAATATTATACACCAAAAACTCGCAACAAAACACAATCTAATGCAAGATCCATACACACCATACTACAAATACTCACCTAGGGCTGTTTTAGAAAATCAAGCTTACAAATTATATTATGACCGCACCATAATTACAGATCATACAATATATAACAATAGACCCGATATAACACTTGTTGATAAAGAAAACAAACACACATACATAATAGATATAGCAGTCCCAAACACCAATAATATACAGAAAACTATTACCGAAAAAATCAGAAAATACACAGAACTACAAGAAGAAATTACCAGGGTCTGGAAAATGAACAGAGTAACCATAGTACCAATAGTGGTATCAACAACTGGTATCATCCCGAAACAACTATTTATCAGTTTAAATACAATCAATCTCTCCAAATATACATATCTTACACTTCAGAAAGCAGCTATATTAAACACATGTCGCATAGTGCGGAAATTCCTTCAATTAGATTTAGACAATAATTTCAATGCAGTACAAAACATTTAATCTATACATTCAAACTTAAATTCTCACCTTGGTGTATACCCGTGAGATTTTAATAAAATACCAGGTTTTAGGAACCTGAGAAAATAAACATTAAAAACAAAATAATAATAAAGCTAGTCAAGACGTGCAAAATCAAAACAGTTAAATAATTTATGAGCACCTACATAAAATACTACCCAATTATTCATGACTGTCCCCAAAATATTCCTTGTTTAGGATCTTTCTAATACTGTGTGCGCTGGTGCAAAATAGATCGATCTCCAGGTGCAAATCCAGGTCCAGGTGTAAATTATTGAAAGCTTTAACACTACGAATGGAGAAGGCGTTGCGCCTGTAGTTAGTCGATGCGCATGGTGCCTGTAGCAGAGGTCGTAAGCGCAGGTTATTTTGATTAGTGCGAAGAAGTATTTTGCTGAGGAGTTCCGAACAATCAATCGAGCCATTTGCTATGCCTGCCAAAAAACATATGTCACCAATATTACGCCTCATGTTCAACGGTAAGAAATGGTATCGCTTGCAACGGTGTTCGTAGTTCACTGAGAATTGTTTCGCCTTAAAGTCTAAATAACGCAAAAATTTCTTCTGAACGGACTCAATACGAGATTTGTAAATCTCGTATCACACAATTTATTAAAATATTCGCTAACTAAGTACTATTATCTTCTAACAACAATTTATTTAATTATAGTTTACACACATACATTTCAGTGTAAAAGTGATATACATCCGTAACCTCAGACGTTGAAAGCCAGCGTCAGGCACTAGTTGTCTGGCAATTTTGTTGAACTGGGCTTGTTTGACTTTCGTGCTAGTTTCTTACTTAAAGGTGACGGAAGTGTTCACACTGCGGTCGCGATGTTAAAGTAACTTATAAGTTATTAGTTACAGTTACCTATAAGTTAACGTTTTAAAAGCTTTAATACAAACTCTCAATTCTGAATGTAACCGTCGCGCCCCGCCCCGCCGCTTCTGACTTGTATTCACGCTCGGCGTGGCGGCGGCGGCGTGGCGTGACGGTTACCGTCGCGCCGAGCGGGACGGCTTTCTGTGTGGAGTCGTCCGTAATATCTAGTACATTACAACTGCTCAGCGTCACGTCACCGTCCCGTCCCGCCACGTCACGCCCGCTGTGTGCAGAGACCTTTAAACTTTTTTTTTGTTTCCTTTTTTTTTACTTTCGTATAATTTATGTTGTGTTGTATGAACTTTATGCATAAATAAAACTGGTTTATAAAGTCGTTACATTTTATTTGTATATTAACGTCAAAGTGGTTAAGAATGGACCATCGTGTACACGCAATAAGACCAACAATCACCATTGTGTATAGAAACTACACAAAGCTAGTTGCAGCTTTTGACTCCTGCAACGGTTTAATATCGCTCGCTATAAGTGAAATTGCATTCACCGCTTTTTCCCGACGATTATGAACAAAAATGAACAAAAGCAAAATCGTCGTTTCGATACAACTTTCGAGAGACCTTTCACTTTCCGATAGTGCTTTCTAGGTTTTTATTATTACTTTGGTTTTGCAAATACCTTTTATTCCAAGGTATTTGATGCGCTATTTCCTTGCATTTTACGAGTTGAGCAGTTAAATGAGTTTTTATTTAAAAATTATTAGAATAAAAACTCATTTGACAACTCAACATATTGTCACTGGTTATTTTCTGTAAAAAAAATTGGCGGCAGCCAATAGCTAAACAAAAAAATATATTTAAAAATGTAGATAAATGGCATCTCAGTGTTTTTGTGAAGAAACGGTCAGTGTTTTTTTTTTTGGGTTGACTGCAAACATAGCAACCTCATTTAAAAAAAAGGTATACAATCTTTTCAATGACTTTTCTCAGTGAGATGCTGAATTTCATTGTTAACTTGTTAATCTTTATATTGATGATTAACTTTTGTAATTTTTACCCGACTGCCCCAGAAGGAGGGTAATGTTTTTCGAGAGTATGTATGTAAGTATGTATGTATGTATGTATGTATGTATGTATGTATGTATGTCTATTTCTTTGGCACGCTCTGTAGCCTAAACGGCTTGATGGATTTTAACATATGAGGTGTCGTTGGATTCGTCTTAATCGTAGAAGTGACATAGGCTATATAATTTTTATGTATTGCATCTGCAAATACAAAAAAAAGGGAGGGGAAGGTTTTTTAAAAAATAAATTACAACAATATTGGTATCTAATAAAAGCTAGTAATGAGTCAATTCCAAATCAAGATATATTAATAAAACTAAAAAACTTGAAATAAAGAAAATTATTCAATAAACAAAAAACCCGACTGCAAAAACACATAACTGAAAAGAGAAAAACAAGAATTATAATATATAGAATTTTGGTATCGCAGGCGGGGACAATAATAATATAACAATAATAACCGGAAATATGGTGTAACTTTTGTTTGTCCCCGCCTGCGATACCAAAATTCTATATATTATAATTCTTGTTTTTCTCTTTTCAGTTATGTGTTTTTGCAGTCGGGTTTTTTGTTTATTGAATAATTTTCTTTATTAATGATTTACTGTAGGTAGGTAATTCACATTCCATCCTCATCGTTTCATAGATATAGGTATCTTCTCGGTTATAACTTGAATTATTTGCTTGCTACTCTGATATAGGTATAGTTAATACAAAATCATTTTGTTTAAAAATTATCAAACTTGCATATTTAATCACGTGGGCTGTGCGTGGGAGCGTGTGTAAAGTTCTCAACAATGTAATATCGCAGTGCGATGAATACCGAATCGAACAAGTGTGGAACTCAGACCAAATGAAAAACTAAGACAGCACTGTGAACAGTGACGTGAGGCTGGTTTCGTATAAAAAACATGTATGTACTTAGTGAGGTGTAGTTTGAGTGTAAATGTGTGCTTGTGAGCGTGTATGCACAGAGCGGAGGTGTGGTTTTGGCATGCTTCATTGTATTGTCTTGGATTTTTATTTGGTCTGAGGTGCGGAGCAACTTTACTATTCGAAGTGGTTTTGTTAGTTTACAAACTTTTCCACTGCCAATAAACCAACATTCATAAACTTTTACAACCTGTAAGTCGAGTAGGTACTGGATTTTGGATTGAGAGTTTTGAAATAAAATAAACATTCTTCGAACTTAATCATTGCTGGAAATCTGGGTACCTACACTATGCAACTCTGCCTAACCCCTAGATACTTCATAGAATTTTAAAAGTAGCGATAAAAAAAAAATTGTTGAGCAAAGGCATTTTACGAGTTACTTCACCATTTGGTCACGTGTTCTTTAGTTTGAATTTATTCTTTACCAATAATCAAACCGTTTTACAATATCGTATTTCAAAAATCTCTAAAAAGAATTTTGCTTGTTTAACCGACTTCCAAAAGGAGGAGGTTCTCAATTCGTCTGTATGTTTTTTTTTTTTTTTTTTTGTATGTTTGTTACGCGATTTCTCCGTCAATTGTGGACCGATTTTGAAAATTCTTTTTTTGTTTGAAAGGGTATGCTCCCGAAGTGGTCCCATATCAATTTTATTAACTTTACTTAGATAGTTTTTGAGTTAGCTTCAATAATACGTATTTTTCCCACTTAGTGTATATGGATGATATAATGATAACTTCCAATCACTGTTATTTACATAGCAGGTTAGTGGTATTCGAATTTGTATGGGGTAGGTACCACCACTAAAAAGTGCAAAATAAAAACTTTTTACAAAAAAAGAACAACCGACTTCCAAAAAAGACACTACAAAGTCAAAAATAACTTTAATTTCGGAAGTCGGTGGCAAAAAACGAAAGTTCAAAACCAAACGCACCGACTTCCGAAATTAAAGTTATTTTTGACTTTGTAGTGTCTTTTTTGGAAGTCGGTTGTTCTTTTTTTGTAAAAAGTTTTTATATCAAACGGTGTAACATCTGTGACCAATGTTAGTGCTGTTGTGCTCAATTTAGAAACAGCGCTGCAGCGGCTTAAACGAAAATTATAGTAGTACTAGTTTTTGCCCGCGGCTTCGCCCGCGTGTTGGTCAGAAATTCTCCCACAGGAACGTACTACCAGGATAAAAAGTATCATAATGTGTATTTCCTAAACCATAGTCGTGGTCTGCATGTGTGCCAAATTACATCGAAATCCATACCAGTCGCATCCATTGGTCCGTGGACCACCAGTGGTTCGCAGAAGCCAAAATATGGTCCGCGAATGATTTTAAATTTAGCGGTCGGTGAGCCGTTGGTTGCCGTGTAGTGAGTGAGAAGAGCGAAAGAAGCAATTTCTTATACTAAACTTCGAGAAATCGCCTTGCGCTATTTTATGGTTTTCTTAACAACTTATTTATGTCAACAAGGATTTTCTGCTTTGTTGGTAATTAAAAACAAGGCGAGGAATCGTTTGAAACTAAGTGATGATTTGTGTAGCTTTGAGTGATAATATTAGTCATAGGATAGCCGAACTCGTGAAGAAGATGTATTAAAACAATTAAATCATTAATACATCTCTCTAAGTTGTGTGTTCCTCTGTGTCCGGACCACAGTTTAGTACTCAGATGCAATAGTTCGAAATAATACCTACCTAAAGTCTACTTTCATCCGAATATACAGGGTGTTAAAGTAATTGCGTGCCATAGCTTAGGGGTAGGTTCAGTATCGATAAAGGAAACTAGGAAAAATAAAAAATAAATCCAGAAAAATAATTTATAAAATAACATTAAAAAAAAAAACTTCAAGGTAAACCTAATTTAGTACCTAATAACTTAAAATAGCAATCAAATCAACTTAAAACATGAGTAAATAAGTTGATTTTTAATCTTTGTAAATACCTGATTCCAAACTAAATTAGGTTGACCTAACAATTTAAAAAAAAAAAAAATTTTTAAACTATTTTTCTGGATTTATTTTTTATTTTTCCTAGTTTCCTTTATCGATACTGAACCTACCCCTAAGCTATGGCACGCAATTACTTTAACACCCTGTATATATATTTTTAGTACCTCAAGAGATATCTTTTTAATTAACAATTTATGTGGTCCGGCCGCCAGGCAGTGCTCTCTGGCAGCGCCACCTCAAATTAAATAGAGTATAATGAACTATTAATAAATCAATATCCCGAAAAAAACTACCTAAAGAGTACCTTGCATACGACAAATATGGTCCAATAAATCTCTTTAGTTAAGGAGATAATGGTCGTAGGGTGTGGTCCGGCTGGAAGGTATACCCTGCTGGTCGTATGCAAGGTACTCTTTAGGTAGTTTTTTTCGGGATATTGATTTATTAATAGTTCATTATACTCTATTTAATTTGAGGTGGCGCGGCCAGAGAGCACTGCCTGGCGGCCGGACCACATAAATTGTTAATTAAAAAGATATCTCTTGAGGTACTAAAAATATATATATATTCGGATGAAAGTAGACTTTAGGTAGGTATTATTTCGAACTATTGCATCTGAGTACTAAACTGTGGTCCGGCCACAGAGGAACACACCTCTAAGTTAGATTTGTTCTGGAATGTCATGATTTCATGAAAAAGTCATTCAATGGAACAAACCTTCATATTTATTTTGATCAAGATACAACATAGCACTGATCAAAGAAAGACTAACAGAGCAGAGCCCATTTAACTTGTGACCATTGTTGATCTCGGCCATGTTTTTCCGCGTCTGGTAGCCGTAGAATAAGGCGTTGCTAATACAATTTACAAAGGCCGCGCAGCGCGGTTTTGCTCAAATTAATGCATTTGTAATTGCAAAGGAAACGAACCAGGGACCAACACCACAAACTATGGTCGGACCACACTGAGTGTAGGCAAGCCAAGGAGGCACTTCCTACAATAGATGGCCGCCTCACGAATAAGGTTCTCAGACTAACGAAACAACAGCTGCGCATAGTCACAGCAGCCGTAACTGGCCATGGGTCATTTAATAAACACCTCTTTGTCATAGGAGTCACAGACAGTCCGCTGTGCAGAGCCTGCATGGAGGACGACGAGACAGCAGCTCATGTGCTGTTAAACTGCCCGGTGGTCGCCGCTTACAGGGCAAAGTACTTCGGTAACCCAGGTACCCTACGGGAGATTGTCAGTGACACCAAGTCGTTGCTGGCCTTCTTCGAGGAGCTGGGGTGGATCGAATAACCAATATTCCCACCCGTACGCAAAATACGCGCTTTGACGTGGAGTTGCGGATACCAGCCCGTATTACCTATTACCTATTATTAATTGCAAAGTAAGTCTTAACGTGACTCTAACATAACTTTTATCGACAACAGTAGATACCTAGGCATACAAAATCCAGGGGGGGGCAGCTGCCCTCCCCTCCCCCCCTGGGTACGCCCATCTCCATAAATTCAGATCCTTAAATATCGCAAACAAACTCATTCGGGAAGAAAATGGAACTAAGACCATCGATCGATAGAAACGTAAAAGGACAAAATAACAAAACCAAATACGTTATGTACAAAAGTCTTATTAACATATAAACGAAATTCTTGAATGTATAGGTACCGATATTCTGAAACAAAATGGTCAGATTATCTTTACCGTACCAATACAAAATAGCAATTTATTAAGGTTCCTACCTTATTTCGGTAGTTTAAAGAAACGAGTATCAACCGACTGTACTAAAAATTTTCTTTTTGAAGTGAAAGCTTCTTTAGCGGCGTTGTGCACTTTTTTGGGATGGGTAAAAAATGTTAAACTCGCGTCAGGACACGTGACCTGATCGAAAATTCGCAAGACGGAGGGAGAGTAGAAATGTACAACGTTAATGTTCAAGTTTTTGTTGACAGCGCACTCAGTTTTATTTTTTTGGATTTTTTTTAATGGAGCTACAACTTTCGTTCTTGTACTGACAGCAAGCCACATAAATTCCTGACATTTTCGTTAGATAGCGTTACTTAGTTTTCACTTCAAGACTGCCCCTTTTTTTATACATTGTGCATGACGGAGAAAGGTACTCTTTCGTTATTATAAGCCATATTTTAACTACTGTGGGTACTGTTGGTTATTGCGCAATATAAAAACCGTTTCTAGTTCAGTTCAAACAATAATTTACGATCAATTACTCACACTAGCAATTCACACACTGTAGGTATAGAACTAATTATTCGGACTGCGCGACAGTTTAAAAAAGTTTAACGTGTTCACTGCTTGACCGCCACCGATGAACCCTGCTTAGCTCCCGCCGGTCCGAGCGTTATGTTGTAGACTCTGCCGTCCAGGGGGCCTACCACCACCTTTAAAGCAGTACTATTTTAATCTTACTTCAGTGGGGGAAAGAGATGGAGCTATAAGTCCTGAAGAGCTTCATCTCTTTCCCACAATAAAGTAATATTAAAATAATACTGCTTTTAGAGGTGGTGGTAGCCTGATCAGTCAACTCACTCTCAGTAACGTATTTCCGATAATTAAACCATTATTTTATATTTTGTGCCACTTCATTAAGAACCAGATAAAATTAGCTCAGACAACAAAACTGATAATTATAAGTAGCAAGTAACAAAAACAAAAAAACATATCTCGGAAATGAGTCAAGTTTTTCATAGTCAAGTTAGAATCCGATGGAACGCCTGAACCAATACGATAAGACCGGATTAAAAGTTCCCTAAAGTTTAATATTAATTAATTCGACAGCACCAACCGTGGTATAACGTACCGGCCGTATCGAAAATGGAAGAAATTCTCGTTAATTTAAAAAAATACGGAACAAAATTATATTATATTAGTATTTGAAACGGTATCAATTCTATTTCCTCTCGATATTTTCCTCTCAAATTTAATTGGATCGAGAACATAATAGACATTAGACCGATATCTTGAGTACAATAGGTATTGGCCAGATGATAATTATTAATTTTGGGGTACCCACCGAGATGGTATTCAAAAGTAAGGACCGTTCGCCACAATTTTATTGAACCTATTGTTAATATTTATTCTTAACTAATCACGTTGAAGTACTTATTTGTATTTAGAAGGAGAACAGAAAATATAATATATATTATTATATTTGTATTATACAAATTATCAAGAGAAGAAAACGAGAGAAGACATTTTTTTATGACGTAACTCAAAACTTCATTCTTTTTTAATTGCCGTTGTTGACGTATGGAACTGTACAGGTTGCAATGCCTTCATTGCATGGAGGTATGTACCCCGCAGATACAACGTTCGACATTTTGACATTAATCTGTCATAAAATATCATGGATCAACTTACATAATTTATTGTTATAATGTCGGTCTATCAATCAAAACAGGCAATTTGAGATTTAACAGCAGATAACTAATCAAACACATTGAAGCTTTGGCCATACTGAGGCTGAACCCGCGCAGGACGCGGGACTCGATTGCGCGCTTTGATTGTTTAAATTATTAGGAAGTCATACGACTGTTCGCACTAGTTTGAACACCTCCCTACAAATTAGTTCCCGCGCAAAATTTACAACACATGTTGATCAGTTGAGCTCCACAATTACTGACTGGACAGGTTCACTCAAATCTGTGTGGTTCTTTCCTCAAAAGACCATTTCAGACACTAATCTTCATGGTCTTCATATGGCCTGACTAACATTATGTCTGGGCTTTAAAAGAGACCTCCGAATTTGTTTCGGCCTTTCTTCTCAGAGTAGAAAACGCCGACCTCATCTCGCATATTTTTTAATGGTCTTCATATGGCCTGACCAACATTATGTCTGGGCTTTAAAAGAGACCTCCGGATTTGTTTCGGCCTTTCTTCTCAGAGTAGAAAACGCTGACCTCATCTAGCTTATTTTTAATAATATTTTTCAATATAACGTGTAAAAGTGATTCCGATATTCCATTTAAAGAATAAACAATTTAATTTCATTTTGATGTGTGTCGGACTGTCGGCCCAAAGTCTAGCATTGTTTATCATAACAAATATAGTCTGTTTCCACACTTGATCCGTTTAAACGACTCTCCACAATCAGAACCGACGTGGTGGTATCAATCATGGTAACAGATCGGAGGCACCTGTTACTATTACTTTACCAGACCAATTCAGCGTGATTGATTAGATCTCGACAACTTTCGACGGAACCACCTTCGTATACATAAATGTCTAGTCGACTAATTACTGTAGTTTGGGCGTTTGGAAGAGGCTTTAAGGGGGCTTAAAATATCGGGCAAGATTTCATGTTAGCGTAGATAACTATTATTTTCTTAATACTTTTCAGACGATACACAGGTATATTCTTGATAAGTGAGCCAACCATTTTGACGTTCATCGAATGCAAATTCTAAATTGCAGCCTATAAAATTCCGAACATATACAGTATGTTAACTAACAGAGGGCGTTCCCGTTAACTCGCAATAGTATAACGTCCATACATGCTAGAAAAAATATTGAAAGTGAAAAAAAAAAGTTTTTTTTTTTTTTTTTAATAAAACTTTCATTTTTTTTTTATTGATACGTAAATGTAACACTCTGTACTCACTCACTTGTCTTTCAACTTGGAAAGACAAGTGCGACAAGTACGCGTGTACAGAGTGTTTGTTTTACGTATGAAATTAATCTTTTTCGTGAATATTTTATGATAAAACAATAAAAAAAGTTTTTTTTTCGTTTTTAATATTTTTTTTAGCATGTATGGACGCTATACTATTGCGGGTTAACGGGAACGCCCTCTGTTAGTTAACATACTGTATACTGGAAGGCAATCCGCAAATCTATAGAAAACTTTTTCGATGTAGATATTGTGTGACAAACAATAAACAACTTGCTACCAGCTTCCACTACAAAACCTAATCCAAATAACCGCTGTTGGCACGTGACATAAGATTCAATGCAAGCAACATGGAATCAAATAAAAATAACATATCACAGAAACAAAAATTTTCGATGAAAAATATCGATTTCAGACTCCGCACTAAGTTTACGTATATTTACGGGACATTTTTAAATTGTTATGTACAACGGCAAATAAACACGTACCAACTCCCGCGTATCCGATCGCCATTAATTCTCCCCTCCCAGGTCATCTGCCCACCCTATTTCACTTACTAGCACTTTAGCACCACGCTCGCTGCACGCTTTAAAGCCAGAATTTCCCAATACTCTGGAATATGGCCAACGCATCGTGTCCCCGTTTCATATTACATTTTTGCTTTGCAAGTACCGTCACAGAATTCGTTTAGGTTTAAAGCGTTGTTGTTTGAATTATGATGTTATGTTGACATTTCAGGGGATTTAGATTGATTTATGGTTTATTATTTGTCATTCCTTACGTGATCTCTTTGTATGAAAATGTAGGCAGTATCGTGCACTGCAACTCACAGCCACGCAACGAGCGAATGCGGCTGGCAAACAAATGATTCGCTCAGCTAACGTGCCAAACCTCTTCGTACGCGTCCTACGCAGCAGTAATCGGTCGATTTTTTATATAGCTTCATTTCTCAAAATCAAGAAAGTCAGGTTACTGCCCAATCACTTGCCTTAATCCCCTTTCATCTTTAATACAACCCACGGCAAAAGGTAGCCTATTTCCGTCTGAGGAAACCTTTTCGCAGCCTAGGAAATGATTGCTTTCTGTGTGACGTGATTCTACGAACTTTCGTAGCTGCTACGAAATCTCGTAGCACCTCGTAGACAGTGCTACGCGATTTAAGTATAAGGAATCGCTAGAAATATTATTTCGTGCAGCATTGCTATATTTTAAATTGTATAATATTCCTTCAGGAAAATTTCCCTGAAAATAGGAACATTTAAGTGCCAGTAAAATGCTCTTAGTCGTGAAATATGTTCACCTGGATATTATAATAACATTTCGTACTTATTTTAAACGTTATTTAAATTCGTTTCTGCGTGAAAATTGCTTTAAAGTTTAGTTCCTGGCAAGGGAGCCGTAATAAAAGGGTTAGTTAAATAACAATTTATTTAATTAAAGTCTTTTGCAAGTATCAGTTAACTTTGTTAATTCATAAACATAAAAATTGCAGTAGCTGAAACTATGAGCTCAAATCAATCGGAAGGAAAACTTTTTGGGTTCAAAGCGAAGCATGGCATGGGTCGGAAGGTTCAAAGTAATAAACTTTTGGGGTTCGAAGGTACAATCATGTAGTAAAGGCGATAGATGAATGGTAATTAACGCATAGGTAAGTTTCCCCTCTAAAAATGCTTTTAAGATTCATAGCTATAATAAAAATGGAAACCCGACGGTGAAATGTTGAGTACGGCTGTTTGTTCGTCTGTGTGTCTGATTTGATCTGATTTTTGTTGTAATTTTTTTTTTAAACCTTCACCCTCACTAGGAGTTTTTTCTGTATTTTGGGTGCGTTTGCAGATATTTAAACTCATATACACAAACAGCCAGATCCGGAACAACTACTTGTAGTTCATATGTTTGTTCCGTGCGGAAATCGAACCCGCGACACGAACACTGCGCCAACCGTGCGGTCATTCAATTACTTTGAAATAAACCACGGTTTAGGAGATGTATGAAGATTTTTTTTAACGAAATAATTTCAGAAAGTTTGCATTTATCATAATTGTATGTTGGAATTTGTGTTACCCAATCACTCAAAAACGGATGAATTTGCATGTGGCAACAAATAGGGTACTTTTGGTCCCCATACTACATTCCCGTGGGTTAATTATTACGGATCTTTACGTGGGCGAAGTCGCAAGGAAAAGTGGAACATTACATACAACATTACATTACATAAAAATTCAACTATCTCCTCGAATATAAACAAAGTTTAATTGTTATTTCTAACTTTATAAGAACTTCAGTTCGGTTCAGGGGACAGCGATCCGCAATAACCGATTAGTTTTGTAATAAACCTCAACTAGCGATCAAGTGTAATCGAGTCGAGAGCCCAATTAGTGGGGTAGGCAGAGTAATAAGGAGTTTTGAAAGTAACAATGTTGTTGTTGATGTAAATATTTTGTTGGGAAGTTATAGACTGGCATCAGAGTGGGGATTGGCAGAAGCAAAAAGAGGCTTATTTCCAGCCGGTGTGTTCAGGCTGTAGATGATGATGGTGAATTTATTTTTATTTGCGGTTTTTTAGTGTGAATGGGTGAGGGACAATGACAATCAATCAACTCAGCCTATGGTATGCCGAAACGTAGGTTCTTGCAATCCTGGTATACTACCGGAACGCGTATCCACGATGGATGGTACGACCCCACGCGATTTCATCAAAAACGTGACTTGCGCGGCTGCGGGACAGCTGATATTTCTCGACAAACAGCGTTAACGTCACTTCGCCAGTAGCGGCATACCAAAATGAGTGACTGACAATGCACAGCCAAGACTGTTGCAGAACTTGGCCTATCGCAGTCCACTGCTGGACATAGGCCTCCCCCTGGCTGCGCCACAACACCCTGTCCTCCGCCTTCCGCATCTAGTCTGTCCCAGACACTTTCTTAAGGTCATCGGACCATCTAGCTGGGGGGCGTCCCACGCTACGCTTACCGATACGCGGTCTCCACTCTAGGACTCGTCTGCTCCACCGGCCATCAGTCCTTCGATAAACATGGCCAGCCCACTGCCACTTCAGCTTGCGTACTCTGCAAGCTATGTCGGTAACTTCGGTTCTTTTCCGAATAATTTCGTTTCTGATTTTATCCTTCAAAAAAACTCCGAGCAAAGTCCGTTCCATAGCGCGCTGAGCGACCTTGAATGTTGAAGATAGCAACATCAATATCTGTTCCGATACTCGTAACACGGTAAAGGTGAACTAAAATGCACAAGGAGTTTTGAAACTCAACCGCTGGGTGGAATCACAACAAAACGGGGTCCTGCACTCGAGAAAACAAGTACACTTTTGTTTTCGGGATGTAAAATGTAGAATATAAAATACTGAAAGGTCTGAGCTTCTTAAATGCGGTTTATTTGCGTAAAAGGTGTTTTAGTACTTGTTGGATTTAGCATTTATGTGTATCAACAACTTCAGTAAAACAAAACTTGTAATCTGGTACGTTTATACAAGGTGGAGACGACAATACAACAAAAAAATAAACGGCGTGTTCCTAACGACGTTCCCATTCTGCATACAAAAATTCAATTGAATATATTCAATAGTTTAGTCAATATAGCTCGGCAAAATCTATAGTCGGCTCGGGTTATTCCGTTTATCCACCCCAAAAATCCACCCTAGACCTAGTTGGATAAACGGAATTTATAGGCTTAGGGTACACCACATTTAATTTGTTTGAAAAACTCATTTTTTAATTTCGAAGCTAGGATTTATTGGACAGTTCCAAAATACTCTTATGCGTTAGTAGTGCCAGTATTTTAATTTTTTGTTGTATTGTAGTCTCCACATTGTATACACTTTTACCTTTAACGTCACGTCGTTTAACGTGCTTCGATAACTGTGGGCCTTGTGCGAGTTCTCATACTTACTCGATCACGTTAACCTTCATTTAATATTTAATAATTGTGTTTCCCACTATTGTTACCTTCAAAACGGTGAAGAGAAACATCGTAAGCAAACTGGCATGTCCAAGACCCAAAAAATCGAACACATGTGACATTTACCAACCCGCACTGGGCCCGCGTAGTAGATTACGGTCCACTCCCTCTCGAAGAGAGGAGGTCTGTGTCCCAGTAGTGGGAATATATAGGCGGATTATGCTGTAGTCACCAGACGGCGCTTATTACAAATTTCATTTTACGTAACGTAATCAAATATGTGTAATAATAATCAATAACGTAATATAATCAATAATCAATACAAAACCAGCACTAAGGCCAGTGTTGTATCTTTACTTCAACTAACAATAATACAGTTTATTATACAAATAGCTTTCTTTTTTCCTTTGTCGGTACGCAAAAACAGCGTTATTTTAAGCTCGGCCTGTTTAACATCATTTAACTGGAAGTTAATTAAAGCCTCGCTTTTGATAAACATTTGTTTAAGCTTAATCAAGCAAACTGGCAGGCTTCGTTGTCAACCAAAGTCTGGAAATTCTAGGTAAACTGTTCTTTAAAATTAATAAGAACTGTCGAGAATAACAAAAACATTTGGCTCTTATTTGTGTTAGTTACTATTTAACGTAGGTACAATGGTACATAAATAGTATGCAATTAGACAGTGATAGTAGATAAGACATGCAAAAAAAAAAACTTATGAAACTAATGTTAAAAATGCGAAAGTGAGTTTGTTTTTTTGTTACGCTTTCACGCTATAACGGCTGAAAGGATTTGGATGAAACTTGGCACATGGGTAGACCATGACCTGGGCTAAGTAAACTACAATAGACGACGTATATTTAGTAACCTAATCCGCTTAACTGTTCTTAAAGAGTCCTAAAGAACCCTGTACGAAGTGACGCTGCACAGACTCTTGTCTGATTTTGCTGTAGTGTGCAGTGCACTTTGCGTTCGGTGCTTGTCGTGGCAACACCTCGTGTCCGCGTTCGTAACAAGTCAATCGTCATCCCGAGGATGCCTCGTTGAGAGGTGAAACACGTGTCTATTTCTTACAGGGTTCTTTATGACTCTTTGAGAACAGTTAAGCGGATTAGGTTACTAATATACGTCGTCTATTGTTGTTTATAATGGATTTCTGCAAAGTGACGCCTGAGTCAATTAACTGTCTGGGTTAGGAAGGACTTATGATACTCTTATACCGTTATTCCCACCGGATTAAGACGTATGCGAGTGAAACCGCGATACGCGGCTAGTATGTAAATAAATTGCAAGTAAAGCCACGGCCACAGAAACATTTGGCAACGAGAACCTCACAAAATATCATAAATCACACAGAATATACGTTTCCTTTGTTACTAGAATTTCTAAAAGCTAGCGGGTCCGTTGAGACCAATCTATTTCAAAGAACTAATACAATATTTTGTCGTGAGAGTCGTGTGTGAGAAGTTTTTTTGCAGTTTTATATTAAAACAAGCTCCAATAATATTTTCCATCGGCAAAAGTTTATTTATTTATTTATTACGACAACACCTTACGAACTTTTACATAAACCTTCAACCAATTTGTTCACCTTCGTTTAAATTAAGTAAAAAAATAAAAATAAGAAATATTGTTACTGACATATTGAGTCATGTTACTTGTGGATTAAATATTAATAAATAAAATAAGCGTCGCCGTTTTTACGTTACATTACAAAATCCGCATTTGATTATCGTAGATATCATCCACAAAATCTATGAATCCATAGATCAAACTGGTATTTTACCAAAATAAATAAAATAGATACCTCTTAAACCAGTAGGTACTTCCTCAACCCTGTCTAATAAAAGACACACAATAAATAACCCGACGAAAAACTTACCTTCGTAAATTACGAAACTAGCCGAACTATAGCGAACGAAATTGCCGATTGAACGGTTTTTCCTTCCATAATTCGCGTACCCTATTAACTTTGTAAGCAAGCTTGTTACTAGTACAACCGTTTTCCATAGAAACGACAGTTTTTGTTTAATTATTTTTAGTGAGACTTTAATTTTTCTTACTAGGTATATAAACTGCTAGGGCTAAATAAAGGCTAGGTCTTTTAATTAGTGAAGTTGACTGAAATATTGAGACAATTTTTGTAATTGGACGCTGTTTTTTTATTACGTCGTTTTTTATTAGGCGTTCTTAATATAAATTACGTTTATTAAAATACGCTTGACCGTTACAGTGGACACTACCATGAGTTGCCATCTAAAATTCTATTGTGTCTCGTTAATGACAGCTGAAGGTCTTAGTAAAGGTAGGGTCAAAATCTATCTATTTCCTACCTAGATCATTTATTTTGCGAGTTATTTATTGTAGGTGTAAGTGCGTATTTTATTATTTTACATCGTTTTGATTCTCTGTGTTATACAAACGAATATTGTTTATGGCATGGCATGTGCATGGCATGGCAAGCTTACCAAGGTTGGTTACCAAGGGTATTTTTGGTCTTAAATAAAATGTCAGAAAGAAAAGTGTTTGTAAATAATATTTATACAAAATAACATAACATCACGCCCTGTTTCCCCGAAGGGTTGGGCAGAGGTGTACCTGTGTAGTTATTTTTAAGTCCCATGTAATAGGGGGCGAGCCTATTGCCATCCCGGGCACAAATCCAGAGTCCGGGCTGCTACTGAGAACTTAAAGATAGAAAAACCCAATTACACTTTACCCGACCCGGGAATCGAACCCAGAACCTCATGCTCAGCAGTAGCGCTTGCGAACACTAGACCAACGAAGCAATAAAATTAATGTCAATGTGTTTGTGTTTTATTTAATGTCTCCATATTATAGTTATTATTTTAATCTAGTAAGTATTATGCGGGTGGTTATTTAATGTGATGATTCACTTATCAGCAATGACTTTATAGAGGTATGAGGAACAGGGTGTAAAGTTCACTCATCCTCCATAGAAAAGGGAGGATCCTCCGACCAGACGGGTATTGTGTCTGGTAGGCTACTCGTCGCACGGTAAACTCTGCTTGCGCGATGCAGGATTTTGCGTGACGCTGACGTCACGCAAAATCCAGAATCGCGCATCAGTGTGATACGTAGTTTGCATGTGGCGTTATAGATGGCGCCACAACTTAAAATTAAGTCAGAAAACGTAGATACAGGTAGGATGACATTCATCTGACTTTCCCGGATTTGTTTTAGTTTTTAATGACTTTCGCGAGGATTTTTTAACGAGTCTACGAATATCTCGGGTTTAGCGCCTTTACTAAAAGGTACGCAACCTGCGACTCTCGCAGCTGAGGCCTAAAAACTAAACAGAGGCTTTAAACATCTTTTTTTATTGTTTACTTAACAAATGACAACATTAAGCTGATAACTGACTGAGAGCAGTATAGATACATACTAAAAATGTGTGACAAGAATTCCAAGTCCGTAACTTCAGTGATTCAAGCCAAAATCCATAAAACCAGATACACAACAGCTTGTTTCATAAAGTTACATAGACCCAATTTTATATCGATACAAAAGTAGGTAACACAAGATATTTTATGAAAATCGAAACCATCAATAACCCATAACTCGAAGCAAGGGGAGAGAATAAAAAATACAGGATTTCCTCGTAAAGCTCCGGTTTTTACGACACGGTACAAATCACTGCAGGCTCATGTTTTTGACTACAAATAAAGCTGTGTTTTCAACAAGGCACGAGATGTCCCGACACAGAACTATAAAGTTATTGACTTAGCCCTTATGACATACAAGCTGAAGTGGCAATGGGCTGGACATATCAGCCGTCGAATTAATGGCCGCTGGGGAAGACGAGTTCTTGAGTTAAAAGCACTAATCGGCAAACACATTTATGTTGCCCATTCTTTATGTGGCATATATTGTGTATATCTTTTGTTAGAGATCATAAACTCAAACTCAAAGCATTTATTTCAATTAAACTATTCACTTTTGAATAGTCAAGGAGTCGGCCAGTCAGAAATATGAAGTTAATTGCCCATTCCAAACCGTAGTAGGTACCTATGGAGAAGAACGGGTAAGAAACTCCACGGACACAATTTTTTTTTAAACTATTGCTTACTTCATTCATGTTGAAATTATACATGTGAGAACAATGTAGAAAGACGTGCACGTTGAAAGCGTCCGTAATAAAAAGATACAAATATCTTTGTTTTTATCTTTTTATTCCGGACGCAAAAATTTAAGTACATTAAAATAAGCCATGGCAGCTAAGAGATGACCAGACCCAACTGACGGCATCCGTTCACGAACATGACGCATGGATCAGCACCATTCAGCTCAACCATTTTGAAGGGAGTTAAATGATCCAAAAAAAATGATGAAAAAAATGATGTAAAAAATACATTGACGAACATCGCAGGTGATGGATCGATGAAAGTAATCGAGGATCAAGCTCAGTGGCGTGTGATTGGAGAGGCCTATGTTAAGCTGAGGACGGTTATAGGCTGATGATGATTCACTGGGTAACACTTGACGATCAACAAGTTGAGTAAGGTTAAGTGTAAGCGAGCAACATGAAACACCGGCAAGAACAATTAGACAATGCTGTTCAATAAGGCTAAGCGTATGCTGAGACGCAGGTCACGCAGTACAGGGCAGTACAGATTTTGCAGGGCAGGCGAGGCAGACATAAGCCGCGAGCGCATGATGCAACGCAGCTACACAGACACATTTGCGTCATACAAACAATAGACGTGTGGTAAAAAACACGACGACCTGCGTCAGCAGAAATCTGTGCCGGCACTACAAGGAGACGCAGAGCAGGACAGACACATGTCTGCGTGGAACGTGCCTGCGCCGCAGCAGCGTACGCAGCTCTCAGTCCGTTCATGCATTACAAAATGTGCTCTGCCCTGAGCTGCGCTGCGCTGCGTGGACCTACGTCAACTGCGTCTCAGCTTAGCCTTAATGTTGCTAAACGTTACGTAAAATGTGGGCAACATTTTGTAAACTGCCACCAAGTGAGTACACAACTTAAGATTCAGGAATTCAATGTCAAGAAAATAAAATTGTTGGTAATAAAACTACAAATCTAAATAACTTGGGACAAGTCCTTGGAGTAATAAATTATTGTAGGTTCAACCAGGCTTCAGATGTAATTAAGTTGGTTCTTCTTTGTTACTTCTATTGTTTCTGTAGTACTGAGTAATAAATTAAAATAAAAAAGGTTTATTACTGGGCTAATAAAAAAATTGGTAAATAGAATTTTGTATTTTATTTGAACAAAATAAACGAATGGAGCTTTGAAAGTATCGTCAGTCCAAACCTCGTTATTCAAAATCTTTTATGTAGGGCAATCAACAGAATCAACTAAACTATATGTTTGAAAAGATAAAGGTAAAATCGAAGTCCTTTGCAATAAACCCCTGTTTATTGCAAAGGACTAACCTACCTACCTACCCTAGGACCTATATCTACATACTATATCTATCTATATTTACCTATACAAATGAAAATGATGGGTCACGGTGATGGTTTATGCATGTGCAAAAATGTGTTGATTGAATTCGTATAGCGTTAGAAAGTAGACTTAATTATATTTGGGTATCCATATAACAGAAGAGTTTCGAATTGATTTGTATTCTGAGTTACGTTGCGGGAATTCTTACGAAGTGAACTACGTTTAAATAATGCATGATACATACCATTATGGTACCTTTAATATAGATGAAGAATCTTTCTTTTTTTTTCTCAGCTTCCTATGTTGTTGTCAAGCCAAATAACTTCGAAGTGGTACCTACATCACGCTCTACTTTAAAACTAAAACCCCGTCATTCTTAGAAACCATAATCTCTTTCAAACTTTCATTATCTTTGACAAAAACGTTTTCTCCACGTACAAGCAAATGACGTCACAAAAAAAGTCATCCAAAGCTCTTTTAATTAAGAAAGCACCGACACACTACTTCTTGCGATCCTCGTTAGCCAATAATTAATTTCCGCCTGGCTTTGATTAATGTACCAGGGCTGCAGACCTTTGTGGAGTTTGAAGAGGTACGTAACAGCAGGTCAAGTTAGAATAGTCGTCGTACCTTACAAAGAACTGAGTCTAGGTTTTACATTTTTAATTACAGCACATACAAAGGTAACGTTTAAAAAAACGGGTTTTGTGTAAAAGTGTCAACGCAAATACTTAAACAACTACCAAGCGCCAAACGCCATGTTTTGTGTAAAAGTGTCAACGCAAATACGTAAACAAATACCAAGCGCCAAACGCCATAAATTGGGAAAAGCGAACCCAATAGGAGGTACTAACATCATTTATTTTCGTAGTCAATAAAAAAACTCGCCGTATTTCCGTAAAATAAACCATTGCCTAATGTCAATTAATTGCTATTGTTATTACACGTAATTCTGTACCTCGTTACACGAGTATAAAATTCGCTGAAGCATATTTTATTTCCTGAATTTCAGTTCAAATGGTTTTTAAAGAAAAATATATCAGCGTAATAAATTAAAATGAGTGGAAAATCTTATATGAAATGGAGGAAAAGACTAGCTCGTCGCTCGTCGTGTTCTGCAGAACATAAGTATAATTTCTCTTTAATGTTTAAGCTTTTATAAAGGAGAGCTAATTCAGGTTTTCACAATTTAATGGAATCGTGTCAAGGGTTTATGCAAACGAATTGAGTTTTGTTTATTGCTCGAGAACTGTGCCTTATTACGTGCAATACCTTATTATCTTGTTTCGAATCGTCACAAGAGTTGTTGTGGCAAAAGATAAGCTATAATACGTTATAATTATAATTATCGATATCGAATTGGTGTTTGTATAGTTGGTTGGTATCATTATTTGATAATGTGAAAACGCCCATTAGCGATACAGAACATTTTAAGTAATAATTCTAGTTCCCTACACCGTAGTATAGGTACCACAAAATGTAAACCTAAGGGAAAAAAAAACGAACCGAAGAAAAACTAATTCAACTATTTTTAACCGCCTCTGTGGTAGAGGTGGGCGCCGCGCTGGCGCGACGGCGCCACGCCGCAAGCTGCACGCCGCCGCCGCCGCCGAGTATTTGAAATTTAGCGCCGACTGAGGCGATCTCAGACGAAGAGTAACATTGATAACGCTTAAAAATAGAATTAGTCCAAAAATGTAGTAGTGGCATCACTTTTAGATCCAAGATTTTTAAGGATTTAAAGAAATTGATTCCTATTTAGTTTTGAAAGCTAAAAAATCGGGGTAGAAAATAATTTTCATTCATAAATTTTGTAAAAACATTTAATTATGTATTTGCCTGATTTTAATTCTAATTTCTACCTTTGATAGCTTTAGCACTAAATCCAAAAATTGATAATTTTTTTTAAATAACCCGCGCCGCGGCCTGGCTCCGCCGCGCCGACCAATTCCTCTAGGCGCGCCGCCGCCGACAATTTTTTGGTCGGCGCCCACCTCTACTCTGTGGTCTAGTGGTTAAGCCACCGGTCTCAGACCCAGAGGTCCCGGGTTCGATTCCCAGTAGGAGCAAAATTTTCTGCTCGGTTTGGTTGGTGGTAGGGCTTTTTCTAAGTCCGCCTGGCCACCATCTTATCTAAGTCTGTCGCCATAACAACAATGTTAACAGCATTGTTGTGTTTCGGCAGTTAAAGATAAGATAGCCAGTTCCTCTGTGGTTGAGGATTCCGGTTGAAATTCGCTTCCACCTTCGGCCTGATCATCACTTACCATCAGGTGCGATGCAGGCCAAGAGCTTCCCTTTAGAAGGTAAAAAAAAAAAAAAAAAAACAAAAAACTGTTTATCAATTGCAAACATTTATACTGTGGCATGGATTTTCCGCGAAAAGGTTGGCGGTGCATTGTACTAATACGTCACGCTGCATTTGGGGGAGGCGGATGTAGCGTTTCAAATGTCTACAGTCCGGAAAACTTCGGGCTGACTGCCAAAAATGCTCCTTACGCAGTTAGGCTGAGATCTAGGTATGTATGGTAGGCCACTTAGCATGTGCTTTGGCGTTGACATGTTCCCGTCTCTATCTTGCACTTGTAGTTATACAGTTGTGCGACAGAGACAGAAACCAAAGTGCGTACCTACTAAGTAACTTTTCTAGATCTCGGCCTTAGTTTCATCACTCGTGATGGCTCTTATTATAGCGAAGGTTTTTTTCCGGGTAAAAACAATACTACAAAAATAATAAGCACAATATCCTCTTGTTATTTATAGTTTAAAGACGTACGGCAAATAACGACCATGTCGTAATAAAAGACAAGCAGAATCGTTTCAGATTCTTACAAATTCATTTGAACGAGAAAAGAATATCCGAGCCACATACACGGAAAAAGAAAATGTGAACAATTTGAGTTAAAATTAGAGCGTTGTGTATACTTATCTCACCTATGCCATCTTTTTAAATCAAATTTTGTCGCTTTTCTTTTATTATACAAGAATGAAAGTCAAGAAATTATATTTGCTTTTCATTAGACATGAAAAGATTTTTAGAAAGGTCGAAACGTCGTTATACCTTGTGTCGTGATTTCTTTAATTTAATTTGAAAAAACTATGTATTATTCTAATATCGATTTATAATATCCACTGTGGCAACACTGTCAAAGCACAAATGGTTAATATTGTAAGAAACTTTTAAATGTATTTTCATTATGGCATCTGAACACGGATATCTATGCATCTGAATATATTATTTTACTTTGACAACACTTAGAAATAACGGTTATGATATTATCGTTATTTCTGGGTGGGGTCAAAAGTCGTTTTAAATGGTAAAATGTAATGGATGGTGAGTCTTCGTTTGATTGTGAAGTAGTACAGTTGTGTGGATTAAAAGTATTAGCAAGAAAAGAGTTATTTTCTTAACACTTGACAGAAACCGCAATTTCTTCATTTACAAGGTGCGATATGTAATTATGAGGGTGTACATAATAAAGAGTATTCTATACATAAACTCACGCCTTATTCCCATGGGGGTAGGCAGAAACTACAGAACGCTACCTGCTACAATCCTTACATACTCCTGCCTCGTTTACGTTCATCACACACACGTCGGTTACGAGCACTACGCACCTGAATTTTCTGAAGAACGTCACCAAAAAGGTCAGAGTATGTATCTATCTAAGTCTAAAGTTAATTAGGAATCATTGATGAAGATAACTTTAGGGCTTAATACACAACAAGTTCCTTAATGTATAAACAGTAGTCCAAGACCGTAAATATCATACGTAATTCCTAAAATGGCAGCCCGAGTATGCGAGTCAAATAATATTACAGAGAATGGGACAAATGCCTGGAACGTAATATTGCAAAGACACATTGCTTTGTTAGAACACTTGGCTGCAGTACTAGCTAAGTTATTTCGTAATTAAATGAGTTTTAACTGCCAGAAACATGACCATTTAGCGACCATTATGCGTCTTGCTTTACAAAACAAAGACAAACGATTCCTACACAGATAAGAATGTGGCACTCGTACTGTGATTTACTGGATCTTTGATAGCTCCACAGAGATAAAATCACTCGCTTTTTCCTCATTCGGGCCCATGTGTGTTTTTTTTTCATTTAAGTTTGAACCAACGATTTTTTGGAATTCTCAGACACCTCAAATAGACTCAACTCAGTACAAAGTCCGCATTAGGAACACACCCCTGCACGGAATTGAGAACAGTTTCATATTAAATGTTCTAGCAAAGTCCCAGCATTCTGAATCGTTATTCATGTTATTCTAGCTACTCGTTTTAACTTCCACGAACGTTGAATGAAACTCAATTGCGATGTTTTTATTAGTGTTGTTGTACTTTTTAACGAATTTCGTGATGCTATAGTACTTATTGGTATATCTATGGAGGTATTCTGGGTCATGTCCTTAAATCTTTTCGTTTTTATTAGATCACGATCACTTCATAGTTCACGTGGAAGTCGATAAAATATAGCCCATTTTATTCCCTGAGAATGTAGCTTTCTATAGGTGAAAGAATGTTTAAAATCGGTTAAGTAATTTTTGAGTTTATTTATTACAAACAAACATACAAAGAATCTAATCTTTTTTCTTATTATAATATTAGTTTAGATTTGCTAAATAGTTTGTGAATAAGTTTAGTGTTAGGATATTTTATTATTATTTAAATAGTTTTGTTAATTTAGTAAAAAGAAGTTTATCCAATGTGGAATGAATGTCATAAAAATTATAATATAAACTAGCTGCCCGCCCCGGCTTCGAACGGGTAAGCACTTATCTACGGTGCACCTACCTACCCTAACTACCTACCTACCTGCATACATTCATACCTACCTACCTACTGTGGCATCTGCTGTGCAGAACCACGATTTTTGATCTACTTCTATGTTTTTTAAGCTACTATACTAAACAACCCACCTTTTGATACGGTACCTATGAAATTCATCATCATTCATGTAACTTTCCTTGTATTTATTCTTAATCGCACTTTATCTGTAATAGCATATTTTTATATTCTTTGATTGTTTTAGCATCTAAATTCTATTAAATTTTAAATACTATTTATTGATTCCTGTTGTAAAGATGACAGAATATTTTATATTGATTGAAAGCTGTCATCTGTCTTATTTACTTTTCTTAACCATAGACATAATGTGTGTTGACTTAACGTTCTACTAAACCTATTATAAGGCAGGTGAATACACTGTATTGCTCTCAATAAAGACAGTTGTAGCTTATCGGTCTGTAAACCGTTTTTATCCGTTCTGGCCATCATTCAATTAAGATCTAACTTGATAGATTTTTGAAATGTTTTAAGATATGACACAGAACGATAAAAACGGGTTCTTTTCTTTAGACAGTTGAGGTTTGGCTCTAGCCGTGTGATGTGCTACTTTTCACCTTGAATCTAATTTTACTACTTAAATCCTAGCCTGATTAATTCAGTGTAACTAACATAATACTGTGTATAACCTAAACTATTGTGTAATTTCAATCAATAAACTTTTGGTGTTCAGTGTCTACCCGGCTTATCATTCAACCGACTTTCTCACCTAGCCCTATAGAGGGCCCTACACCAGCCATCTGGCCGCGTGGCGCAAGACGCCACGCCTCAAACATCACACATACTGCTCGAATAAGAGAGGGCACCGACGTCGAGTGACGTGACGTCAGGAGTCGTGATCTTAGCCCTCACAGCACGACGTCACGAGTGACGCCGACGCGTCCCTCCTATTAGCGTGAGGTACCACGAAAGTACCTCCGCCTCCTAGCTACCTCTCACACCTACCTCTCCGTTCAACAGGGTGAAGGAACCTCCTACTCAGCGTGCGGCGTGTGCGGCGGCTCCTCTGTACTCCCTGCATGCCTGCCTTCCTGTCCGTCAGCCTACCTGCACCTCAGCTCGGTCCTGGTCCCGCCTATCCTGCGCATCCCACGTCGTGTGAAGCCGGCCTCTTAATCTTTTCACCTTTTACCTCTTATAACCTAACTATACTCTAGACTCTAATTCTTAACCTTTAACCTCTCTTTATTTTAATTGTATCAACGCTTAGCTCCGAGGAGCTAAGCGTTACATTACACTACTTACCTACACCTACCTACCTACATACATACACACCTACCTACCTACAGTACCTATATACCTACCTACCTACCTACCTACCTACCTACCTACCTACCTACCTACCTACCTACCTACCCTACCTACTTACCTACCGACCTACCTACCTACTTACCTACTTACCTACCTACCCTACCTACTTACCTACATACATACATACATACCAACCTACCTACCCTACCCAAATACTCACTTTACCAACATACATACCTACCTACTTGCATACGTACGTACCTACCTACCCTACCTTCACCTACCTATCCTAAGAACCTTCTCCTTACTACAACAAACACAAAAAAAAAGAATTAGCGAAATTGGTCCAGCCGTTCACGCGTGATGCCGTGACCAAGGAAATAGGGATTCATTTTTATATATATAGATTATATATTTGGCAAAATGGATGGAGAAACGTAAATAAATCAATACAAGATATCAAAACATGTGTATTTATTTTCATTTACAAACTTGCTTGATAGTTGAGATTGTTTTTTGTATAATTTAAGCCACTTTACAAAGTTACATGTTAAGTTTACCTACTTAACTAAATTACTGCAGTGCAATTTCACAAATGGATATATCTGCAAACTGAAACTTGGCATTATGTAACCGCTCCATGAGATTTTCTCGTTACAGCGACGTAAAATACGCTTGCACACAAAAAAACTCCTCCAAAGATTATGTTGTAGTAGGTTACACTTTTTTTAAGTGAAAACTTCTTTATCGGCGTTGTGCACTTTTTTTGGGATGGGTAAAAAAAATTTAAACTAGCGTCAGGACACGTGACCTGATTGAAAATTCGTAAGACGTTTAAGTTTTTGTTGACAGCGCACTCTGTTGTATTTTTTTTTAATGGAGCTACAGCTTTCATTCTTGTGCTGACAGCAAGCCACATAAATTCCTGACACTTTCGTTAGATGGCGTTACTTAGTTTTCACTTCAATTGCCTCGTTTTTATTTTCCTATTTGTATTTTGTGTTTCACGAACTGTGTCCAAACAAACGTTATTATTTCTTTCTTTCAATTATCCCAAGTGAATGTAGATACTTCATACTACCGAACAGGATAAAAAAAATATCCTCTGTCCTAAAGTCCTAACCGTCTCTCTCGTGTGCCATAACGGCTGAACGAATTTGGATGAAATTTATCATCCAAATCCGATCAGCCGTTATGGCGAGTAAAGGTAATTGACAGACTTATCTGTCTGTTTGGGAATGGGACTTTCGCATTTAAAATAATTATTTAGTATGGAAATATGGATGAATCCCCTTTTCTACCATGGAAGGCGTAAACTTTGAATCTCAAACTCAAACTCAAAGCATTTATTTCAATTAAACCATTTACAGGCACTTTTGAATTGTCAAGGAGTCGGTCAGTCTAGAAATATGAAACTAGTTGCCCATTCCAAAGCGTAGTAGGTACTTATGGAGAAGAATGGGCAAGAAACTCCACAGACACTCTTTTAAATCATTTTTATTTACAAAATGTTTTCTTACATCATTCATGTAGGAATTATACATGTGAGAACAATGTAGAAAGAAGTGCACGTTAAATGCATCCGTAACAAAGAACAATAAATTCATAAATTCAAATAAGCCGTGGCAGCTAAGAGACGACAGTCGATATACTATACACTGATATTTCGAAACGCGTCGTTTCGGCCGTTTTCTATAAAGAGATAGTACTGTTACTTATTTATACTGTGCCATAAGTTTACCCCCTCCAAAAACGCCCAATGTGCCGAAAAGAACTACAAATAAAAACATTTTTACAAAAAAAAAACAACTGTTCCAAAAAAACACTAGAATACAAAGTGAAAAATAACTTCAATTTCGGAAGTCGCTATTTTTGCTTTTGTATTGTTCTGTTTTGCCACCGACTTCCGAAATTAAAGTTATTTTTTACTTTGTAGTGTTTTTCTGAAAGTCGGATGTTTTTTTTTTTTGCAAAAATGATTTATTACTCCCTTTTTAGTGGGTCGGGTTGTAAGTTAAAAAATAAAAAGTCGATAAAAAAATCCACAGGGGGATGAGAGATGTTTAGGGGTCTGAAAGGATAGCAAATGACCCCTTCAGTCGACCATTTTAATTTGGCACACGATGCACCAAACACCCTGTATAATCGGATTTGCAAAATTCTTTTTTTGTTTGAAAGGTCGATCATTCGAGATGGTCCCATTGTCATCAGGTCAGGATCTCTCTGATGATGGGATCCTGGAAAAATCGAGAGAACTCTTTAAATATTATAGGCACACGTATAGTGATTTGGGTGATTTTATAGTAACTCGTGCATTTGCTCTCGAAAAGCACCATTTGGTGAAGTGGAACTGATGATGAAAGTCCACCGGTGGCCACCGGAGCTACTCCATATTAAGTATTTCACGGGTTCTGATTCGATTACTTTAATATGGTTGCCAAGCAATTTATGCTCGTCACAAATGGTGAAGTGAGGCTGATGGTGAAGTACCAGGAGAGCTGCTGCCCAACAATTAACGTCCTTGCATCGGGAAAAGTAATATCTAGCAAAAGGTGATGAGATACTTAACAAAAAGTTATTGACCTGTGAAATGTAAATAATTTTTTCTGCCTGTTGCATCTTTCCATCTATTTTTAATTTCTGGATCTCTCGGAATACTGAAATAAATTGCATAAAAATAAAAGCACCTCCAAAAAAAAAATACGGCCGAAATAACTAGGATCGAAGAATGAAATATATAATAGGTTTTCTTTTCAAAACGTTGGTTAGCCATCGACCTCGACATTTAATCATATTATCTATGCCTGGAGGCTTTTATTTCGATACTAGCTGTTACCCGCGACTTCGTCCGCGAAGTCGCGCAAGTTGGAAGTAGCGCTCGCCAGCCGCTGCCGCTGCCGCGGCATCACTCGCTTCAGTCTATAGGCTCGCGCGCGGTTGGACACAGTTCTAACTTCTAACCTAACTTAACACATTTCGTCGGGGACTCGGGGTGCCATAACCGGCGTGAATTTTTAATTGTTTTTAAACTAATTTTAAGTGCTTTATTGCTCAGCACACCGGTTGTAGCATCCCGACATGGGTTATATGTATTAGTGACTTCCACTTTCCATAATATCACATTTGGAAATCCAATAAAAGTCCATCGAGTATTTTTGCGTGGTCACCCCACTTTGTTTGATTTGTTGTATGCCGTCGCCATGATGCACAACAAAAAGAAAGCGACATCAACGCCTCTACCGTTGGATAATCTAACTGTTTTACGATATGATCAATAATTTTTGGCCACATCATGTAGTATTCGAGCGTTTAACTGTTCATATTATCGTCAAACGTTGAGTATGTCGTGGCCAGATCTTAAAATTGATCATTTCATGAAGTGTTCGGCCATTTCATGAAATAGATCATCGACCGCTGATCACATCATGATCATTGAATACTCAACGTTTGACGATATGAACAGTTAAACGCACGACTACTTCATGATGTGGCCAAACATTAGTGATCATATCGTAAAATAGTTAGATTATCCACCGGTAGAGGCGTTGATGTCGTTTTGTTTTTGTTGGGCATCATGGCGGGGCATACAACAAATCAAACAAAGTAGGGTGACCAAGCAAGAAAACTCGATGGACTTTTTGTATTGGTTTTCCGAATGTGATATTATGGAAAGTGACCAACTTGGAAATTACTAACCTATGTCGGGGTACCACAACCGGTGTGGTGACCAACATAGCACTTAAAATTAAAAATTCACGCAACTTATGGCACCCCAAGTCCCCAACGAAATATGTTAAGTTAGGTCAGAACTGTGACTAACCGCGTGCGGGCCGAGTGAGTGACGCGAGCGGTGCCGTGGCAGCGGCTGGCGAGCGCTACTTCCAATTTGGTCGCAGTTAGCAATTTTTACTACACCTTAACCTTACCATAGATACCCTACATTAATGATATGGCCAAACGTCGACTGGCATATCATTAAACGTTGACGTTTAAACGATATGGCCAATTTTAGCTGGTCATTTCATGAAACACAACCATTTCATGAAATGGTCGAACATTTCATGAAATGATCAATTCTAAGATCTGGCCACGACAAGTATTCAATGATCTGGCTAGACCACATCATGATGTGATCAGTGGTCGATGTTCTATTTCATGAAATGGCCGAACACTTCATGAAATGATCAATTCTAAGATCTGGCCACGACATATACATCAACTTTATTTGCATAGCTGCCAGTGAGACTCCCGTCGAAAAGCCGTTTTGGAGATTAGCCGGAACAAACAGACAAACAGACAGACAAAAAAAGAAATGTGTTTTTGTTGTATGGATCGTATATACTTTCATGCATTTAGTAAAAAGCTGTTATTTTGACATTACAAACAGACACTTCAATTTTATTTATTTGTATGTATAGATGTAAGATAAGAAGATATTGTGTAGATACAGATTTCATGGGTTTTAGTTTTTTTGCGCTAAACCCTTAGTGTTTTTCTGAAACAAAAGTGGCATATTATAATCCTTATGAAATAAGCTATCTTCCAGTGAAAGTCCCGTCAAAATCGGTCCAGCTATTTTGGAGATTTCACTTAAATGTTCCCGTGGGAAAATCGGGATAAAAAGTAGCCTATTTTACGCCCAGTGGCCTCAACTATCTATTAGTGAAAGTCCCGTCCAAATCGGTTCACCCGTTTCGGAGATTAGCCGGAACAAACAGACAGACAGACAGACAAAAAAAAATTAAATTGTATTTTTGTTGTATGGGTCGTATATACTTTCATATGCATTTAGTAAAAAGCTGTTATTTTGACATTACAAACAGACACTTCAATTTTATTTATTTGTATGTATAGATGTAAGATAAGAAGATATTGTGTAGATACAGATTTCATAGGTTTTAGTTTTTTTGCGCTAAACCCTTAGTGTTTTTCTGAAACAAAAGTGGCATATTTTAATCCTTATGAAATAAGGATTAAAAGGAAATTTAAATTACGTTTGGTGTTGCCGAATGCAAATTATTATGCATACTATTGAATATAATCCTAACTGAACAGACAGTTGTACTACTGGGGAGTTTGATGCGCTACTTCTTCCTCCCAACTAAAGCACTAGGAAATGGTGAAGCGTAGGTGTTTTAGGGGACTGTCTTATGTAATTTTGACGTTTGAAAAGTGCTGATTCTCAGCTTATAGTTTAATAAATGACTTTTGAATTATATTTTTATTTGATTTGGTGTAATAACTGCGGATCCTACTAAAGCCCCCAGTGCACGTTGGGCGAGCAGCGAAATACACGCAAATCACGCCAAAAGGCCCAGTATACGTTGGGCGAGCCCGTCTCGCTTATAAATACTCAGGTAAATATTACTTTTACAAAATCAAATATTGTTTTTTTTTTTATTGTCCGTAGTGTATTTCTAGAAAAGCAGTTACGCTAGCAATAAAAAAAATGGTTTACACTAAAATATTATTCTGTGACTATTTCTGGTGCTATTTGCAATGTTTTCGGAGGTAACGGGTCATCTGGCCCTATCAGACCATCAGCAATCATCCTTTGTCTCCTGGCTTCATCTCGAGCTAGCTTCTCAGCTTCCTTCTTCTCCTGCTCTACTTTCTCTTCTTGTGCCTTCTTAACGGCCATTTCAGCCAAAGTCTTCTGGTCTAACTTGAAGTAGTTGATTGGTTCTTTGAAGAATCTCATATCTTTAGCATTCATGTTCTCCACAAACTTGAGAAAACAAAACATCCCAGTTTCTGGATTGTACGATTTATCTCTCATAGCCATTCTTACCCAATCCGCGAACTCGAGTTCTGTGAGTGGCTCGCCCCACTCCATCAGCTCAGTCTTCAACAGCTCGAAGTCTACGAACCCTGTTTCTTCCTCGTCATCATGCCCCAAAGCTGCCATCGCTTTCGTTACCGCATGTTCGAAATCGTCTCCCATAATCATTTTAGCTTCTATCATTTGATACCATTCGTGAAGCTCTACAGTGTCTACAAATTCGTCTTCGAGAAACATTTCGAACAGTTGATTTACTTCAGCAGTTTTAGGATTGAGTCCAATTTTCCTCAACATCACGGTGATATCCTTTATAGGCACCTGTATTAAATAGAAGCATTGTGTTTATTGATTGGGATCGAATATTTCACAAAATGAAGTGGACTAGATTTGTTCGATAAAATAGCTTTTTCCCAGTGGCTACCCTAAGGCCCAGTAGGCCCGGGCCTAGGACCGGCTAATCGTGACAAAAAATTCACTGATGATAACAAGAAATAACTCAAAGTACCTACCTATATATTCTAATCGTTCGCTCACATTATGGCGGGCCGCACTGCACCGCATCGTATAAAAATAATAACTTAAAACCTTAAAAAAATTAAAACAACGGGTTGCACTCCGGGAGTGCCGGCAGAAGTGAAAACTTGAACATTAACGTTGTCCATTTTTGCATATTTTGGAATGGTTAGGGAATACTCTCGCACGATTTGCTTTATTTATCAGTATAAAAGTACTATAATTTATGTGGTTAAATACAATATACATTAGTAGTAGTAGTATATATATGTATTTCAAAAAATTAGGCTAACAAATACAAAAAATTTATTTAAACACTTTTCATGAAGTACCTATGTTTTGACAGCTTTTTTTTATGGTAAAATTTCTTATCTTGCAATCTTTAAATAATGTCAAAGACTATTTATTTTGATATTTACTTTGTCGGTTAAAAATGGCAATGAAGTAAATTCATTATGTAGTCTATAATATATGATGGGTGCTGAGAAAGGGGCGGCTGATACTACATGCCCTGGGGGCTAGGGTGGCCAAGACTACAAATCCGCCACTTCTGGTTTTTCCACATTGTGACCATTTGTGTTAAGTTTGAAAAAGAAATAAACGCCACGCACGTGTATGGACAGTGTAGTTTTTACCCGACTGCCCCAGAAGGAGGGTAATGTTTTTCGAGAGTATGTATGTATGTATGTATGTATGTATGTATGTATGTATGTCTATTTCTTTGGCACGCTCTGTAGCCTAAACGGCTTCATGGATTTGAACATATGAGGTGTCGTTAGATTCGTCTTAATTGTAGGAGTGTCATAGGCTATATAATATTTATATATTGCATCTGCAAATAAAAAAAAAGGGAAGGGAAGGTTTTTTAAAAAAATAAATTCGTCAATTCCAAAAGATATATTAATAAAACTAAAAAGCTTGAAATAAAGAAAATTATTCAAAAAACAAAAAACCCGACTGCAAAAACACATAACTGAAAAGAGAAAAACAAGCATTATAATCTATAGAATTTTGGTATCGCAGGCGGGGACAAACAAAACTTACACCATATTTCCGGTTATTAGTTTGTCGGCCTGCGATACCAAAATTCTATAGATTATAATGCTTGTTTTTCTCTTTTCAGTTATGTGTTTTTGCAGTCGGGTTTTTTGTTTTTTGAATAATTTTCTTTATTACTTTAGATAGTGTAATTTAGATAGGTAGGTACTTAAGTAGTAGTTTAATCAAGAGTAGATACCTAGTACTCTTTACAAATATAATGAATATAACTTAATTTAAACATGACACTTAACTTAAAATTTTGTCTAATCACCTTCACCTTCCTCCAAATCGTACCTATTTAGGACTAGTGAAACTTGCTCGCACGTCTAACATCCCTTAAAGAAGGTTGTGTTGATTGCGACTTACATGTTTGATGTTATGCGTAGGTACATAAAACATTGCACTCTACTGATCAAGCCATGTGTGGACGGTAAACGAAATTATTCGATATATTCACAATCCTTTGATATGTGACCAAAAACCGACAACCGGGCGCGCGGATTCGAGTATTCGTGTATTTGCGTATTCGTCTTATTCGTGAAAAATTAATGGGAAAAGATAAACGAATAGAGTAACTACACATCGTCGTATTTCGGCAAATAAGACAAATACGCGAACACGAATAGCGATGTGAAGTGCCACTATAAAGGCTGCGTAAACAAAACAATGAAATCAATTCATTTCTCATAAGTTTTTTGTGCAGTAAAGTCAATTTTTTATTATCAATAAGAAGTATTTGTCTGTGTGACGCCCCCCAAAGTCTTTGACTGCGACTGCGCCTGCCATGCCGCCGGCACTGTGTGTAGGAGCCATAAGAGATACCAAAGAATAAGCGAGTTCTAACTCACAAATTTTATCATGTGCACAGAGTAGGGCTCTCCTTCTAAGGGGAGCCCTGATCCGTGCAAGGAACCACAAACAATGGTGGTGAAAAATATACATTTTCATTAGATACCTTATCAATGTTATCCTCATCATGGAGTTTAAATATCTCTCTAAATCTCATGAGATCTTCGACTGTAAAACATTTAGGTGGGCGCGGTATCTTCTTCGGTTTTGGCGCCTCTCCGGCGATAGCTGCCAAGTTCACACCCGGTTTCGGTTTTGGAGGGGCCTTCGGTTTTTCTTTCTTTTTCGGAGCCATTGTTTCACAAAATACTACTTAACCAAACGAAAAATGCGGAAGAACTATTTTTGTATATTATCTTGAATGTTTCCTGAATTATTTAACTGGATCATTTTTAATAGAACTGATTATTGTGGCAATCTTTGAGTTGGTAACAATGATAATACTGATAAGTAACCGTATTTATAATATCATTGGGTGGTGAAAGTACTGAAAGAAGACTCTGTGACTGAAAAAAACAAATAAAAAAGCTTAAGTGTATTATTATTATCTATGAAAAAAGCTGAAAAATTACATTTTGATATATTTGACAGTAACTCTTTTTTTTCTGATTAGTAGAGTATTTTTGTACTTATAATGGTAAGAAGGTTGTATAGGTATAGTGTGTTTTTCGACCCATATTTTTTTTTTTTGGGTGGGCAATCATCAAATGACTTCTCTGGCCGGAGCGAAAGGGCGTGTCAGACTCTTACTGACTAAAACCCACCCGTGTTCCTTCCCTTGCCTTGCCAGGGGCCACGGTTTCCCCTTAGGACTTCCCGCAACCCCGGAGGCATCGGCCCTAGCGGACCCCGTCAATTTTGCTGATATCTCTTTGAGGCGCGCGTGGAACTAAGGCGTTTCTGCACTGCACTACATGGAATTTTACCGTCCGGCTGTCCGATTCCGATCAAACTAGTATAAACATTCATAATTATACGACCGTAAAAAACAGGCTGCCGGCCGGTGTAAATTCCGTATAGTGCACAAACGCCTATATTGTTGCGGTAAACATTGTCGTCTGGACTGCAACATTCGATGTTGCTGGAAAATGTTTAGCAATTGTTGCTCAACTCTTATTTCCACAGAATACAAATTGCAAGTGCAAATCACTCAGTTGGCGGGACATGGAGCATGCGAAACAAATGATTAACGGAATGGAAATCCATTCCTCACTGGCCCGAATTTAGAACATTCAGCTAAATATCAATTTAAGCTCGGTAGCCACGGATACAATCAGATTAGAGGCCGGGGGTCCGCGATCAAACCACCAACGCGGACCGAGGGGCCGAACCATCCACCCGAACATAGGGCTGCCCTTTATTCAGTGTTATTAAAACCCTGAATAAAAAAGGAAATGTGATGGTCAAAGTCAAATAATTTATTTCAATTAGGCACATAACAAGCACTTTTGAACGTCAAACGATGGAGCGATCACCCTGTGTTTTTTATACGCCCTTTCTTCGTATGCGATGAGTCCCAAGTTGCTTTGATCCTGGGCAGCTTCATAGGTGCATACAGTCAGTAGCGGATCCAGGGGGGTGGGTTAGGGGGCTCAAGCCCCCCCCCCCCCCCCCCAAAATCATCTGGGTTCTTCCGTGAGAAATCTTAAAGTGAACCTAATATTATTCTAATTATCTTATCCGAGGAGACTTGTTATGCGTTAACCAAAATATAACGTTGTGTGGTTTTTTTGTGTTTATTTAAAAACTACCTACCTTCAGCATCGTTCAGCGTTCAGCATTGTAACTTTTAAATATCAAAGCGAATTATATTTTATGCTAGTTAACAACCGATGAAATTGTACAAAGGAACAAGAGTTCAATGTTAGGTTTGGCAGCCCTGTCAGAGCAGTGCACATTTTCCGAACGAACACCTATCTACGCTCCATTAAGGTGCTCCCACACCGGAAGCATTCGCTTGTAATGTAACCGTTTCCGTCGACCTAGCCGTGTTACTTATTTCTACCTATTTCGTTAAATGTATTAACCTATCCTCATATCCTGGTTTCAATTTTCTCTCTACACTACATAGCAGTTGACGGCCAACGCACTGTCTACTTGCAAAGCTACGTTACAGCGGAATCTTGGATAGTTACCTAACTGGCGAATGCTCCCAGTGGGGCTCTCAGTACCTACCCACGCAGAGGTGAACAACACGCTTAGCATGACCAAAATAGAAACGGGTTTTGTCGACGAAAGAATAGACAAGATGACATTAAACAATCACAATCTGTCATTTTACCCACCACCACCAACTACCCCCGCCAACTCTAGCACCGCGCGCGCTCATTGGTCAAATCATATAAGTGCGGAGGGGGTGGCCCGCCCCGGGTGGCAGCCCTGGGCGATGGCCGAGGGCGGCAAAATGTCGCCGGTGAAGCGGGTAGTCTCAAACTTCCGAAACAAGATCGGGAGCCAGTCTTCTTCTGCCAGCCATGCCGTCATTTAACTTCCTCACTTTTCTTGGCTTTTGGGCTGCAGTGCTACCTGAAGTAGATGACGCACAGACTTACCTGCAGCAACGAGGACTGAGTGTGGATAAGTGTGCTCAGAAACTCTGCACTTTAAAAGCTCTCCTAGTGGAAAGCAGAGACCGTTTCGTCCAAGCTGCAATCGACTTTGCTAAGACGCTCTGCGAAAAACTCGGAATCGAACTCAAAACGAGAAGCATTCGCAGGAAAAAACGCATGCATGGCGATGAATCCGCAGATGCAGCTTTGTCTCACGAGCAGGAACTCCGTCGAGAGGTGTTCACATCATTTGACAAGATCATTCAAGAAATGACGACTCGATTCCAGCAAGTTTAAGAAATAGCCCAAGCAGCACACAGCTATATAGTGTCTGGACAACAGAATATTTGAAACCTCGGGGCTGTTTTGCTGGCTGCACAAGGGCTGTATAGCCGGCTACACAGCTCTTATAATTCTAAATTAGGCCCCAAATAAACCAGCACTGAGCATTAGAGTAGCTCTAGCGGACAAGTTCGGATTTTTGACGCCAGCGAAACTTTTGGACAGCAAGTACGAGTGTGATCTTTTCCATGTATTGTATTAGAAGACATCGACAAGGACGAGTTTCAGATGGAGCGTCAGCGTCTCCAGCAGTTGGTCGCCAGTTCTGAATCAGAGGAAGATATAAGGGGCAAAGGACCACTGGAGCTCCTCCAGTTCATTCAAAAACTGAATCTGGGAATTTCGGTTCCAAATATCTTGATTCGTATAATATATTTAAATTGACTTTGGCAATTAGTGTCGCTAGTTGTGAGAGAAGTTTTTCGAAGTTGAAGCTAATTAAAAATCATCTCAGATCCACTACGAGCTCCACTAGACTATCAAACTTGGCTATATTGTCGATTGAACAACAATTGGCTGCAAATATTAATTTTGACAAAGTTATTTCTGACTTCGCTGCTCGTAAGGCCCGTTTGTGAAACCGCTGATCCTATTTTACCTTCAACAAAAGATAATGAGGTATCTTTTGTTGAAGATAAAATAGGATCAGCCTGTGAAATGATGTCTCGAAATTTAATTTTAATTAAGTATTGAATGGGGGCGGCAAAATGGGTCTCCCGCCCCGGGCGCCGCCGCCGAGATGGTACGCTACGCCACTGGTCCATCGTTTGCGGATGTGCCCAGGGAGGTAATTGCGTTACACAATAAGTAGCAATGGGATTAATTTTGACAGTTCGAACAACAATACTCATTGCGTTATTTACGTTGTTGAGCAGACAACATTTTCGAACACATGAAGCAATGGATTAGCAATAGCCTTCAAAAATGATTGAGATTGTGATTGAAACAGTGTTACGAAATTAGAGTGCAGGATAATTTCAGGCTCCCAGGCTCGTAAAACAGGGAAAAGTAGGTTACCTCCCACACAAAATAAATCATTAGAAGGCCGAACGTCACTGCTGCCCCGATTTCTCTAATTTGGTTCCGTTAGCAATAACCTTTAATTTCACAGTCGCTTATAGGTAAGTTATTGGCCAGAAGGCTCAATAAACCTTTCCCAAATTGCTCTTAAAGGTTGTTATTCTCTGTCATCAACAGTGGTCGTCAACCATTTACAGTGACACCTTTATAAGTAAGAGCCTGGAATAAAACAACGATGACCACGCTTCGCATTTGCATTTTATAAATATAAAAAATGTTAGTGCTATTCCATAAAGTTAAAAGCAATTTTAATGAAACTGTGCTACGTAACGCCGCATTTTATGTTGAAGAAGACGATGGATGTTGAGACTTACAATACCTACAAGATTTTATTTGATGATCGCCCTACTTCAAATAATAGCAATAAGTCGAAAAGAGATTTTTTAAAGTAAGTAGGTACCTACTACCAGCAATAAATCAAACCCTTCAAACGTGATTCAAACACACGTGTTTGGCATTTTTTCCAAATATAATCCAGCTAGTTAAGACATAAAGCTTACGATGGAATGGAGACCTCTTACAGAAGGCCTCATCGGATGAATAACCATAGTCTCTAGTTATCTTAGTAGTTATTCCTCGATGCAAAAAAATAGACCATCCTAAATAACTCTCAACTGAAAAGGTGTTATAGTCCGGGGAATTTACGCCGAATTTTAGGCCAACTTTGCATGAATTAAAAACAGCGTTTTTTTCATTTAACGTGTAGGGTATGGACAAGGAAGTATGTTAAAATGTATCCCGCGAAAAGTTAACCCCCGCGTGTACGTTTTTTTTTTTAAGAAAATATTATTCAATTTTACTTGGTATAAAAAATATTAATAGATATGTTTGTATGGAGTATTTGTCGAAGAGATGAGGTATTATTATTATGTAGGTTAGAAAAAACAAAATCGTCCACGGAAATTTCGATAAAAATAAAACTACATTTTTTTTGTTATTGTACATAATATATTATATTAACTGCGGTTTTTTTGCAAATATTTTAATACGCTATCCAACAAAATTAAACATATTGTTTTCGTGGTTCAGGCAAAAATGTAACAGAGTTAAATTTTATTTATAGGCTCTATCTCACTTAATTTTATTGCAAGAAAATTAAAAGCAAACAGTACCATTTAAAAAAAAAACAAAAAAAAAGACGTGTGGCACTCGGAGACTGCCGCGGTAAAGCTATTGAATAGCTGTTTTTATCAACTTATGCAATTACAATACAACCAATGCCACCTAGAGGCGAGTTGCTGAACTAAAGAGACAGGAGTGTTAGGTATTTTCGTTACGGAATTTCTGGATTTGGTCTGCACGCTAAAGGCCCGCGATAGAAGCTATGCAATAGCTTAAAAAGTTAAAATATTTTAGTTTAATTTTCTTGTACCGCAAAGGCAATGAAGGCGCGTAAGCCGGAGGCACTTGCCGCGCGGCAAAAGCCGGCGGCAAGATATGCCGCCGGCTTTTGCCGGCGGCAAGATATGCATGTGTGTGCCATTAGACCTACACTCCTGCCAACCCACCCAACCCTTCATAATGACCCTTTGATGACCGTTTTATATTTTGATGCAACAACTAAACGCATTTTTATTTTCGTTCAGAAATCTATATAACAAACCCTTTTTGCAAAATCAATAAAAGTATCGAAATATGATATTTGTACAAAAAACTACTTTAGTCGTATAATATCACTTTGAAATATCATTGAGACTTTATTTCGAATATTTTTTTCTTTGAAATATTAAAAACAAGGGAATTTCTATAATATTACTCTAATCGATTTCAAGACGTGTGAGGAACTGACGCCAATTTTGACAGTTGATTAATGAATCCTCGCTACGCTAGCGTTTACGTTGTAACATTAAAATAAAACTGCAAATAATTGTTATAATTCCTCACAGTAGTGTTTTTATTTATCAAAACCAAGATGGTAGCGCGGGTGGCTGGTGTTTTCGACGAAAAGTTGACGGAAGCCATTGCAAATTCTAAGATTTTGGTCGTAGGGGCCGGCGGTATAGGTTGTGAAATATTGAAGAATCTCGTGCTAACCGGCTTCCCTAACATTGAAATTGTACGTAGTACGTTTGTTTTACGATAACATTGGTTATTCATGGGCATGCAAGACATTACTCATGTGTTTATTTTTTCAGATCGACCTTGATACGATCGACGTAAGCAACTTGAATCGTCAGTTTCTTTTCCACAAAGAGCATGTTGGGAAGTCTAAGGCACAAGTGGCGAAGGACAGCGCGCTCAGCTTCAACCCTAACGTCAATATCGTTGCGCATCACGACAGTGTTATCAGGTTAGTCAGACTTGCGTCTTGGAATGTAAAATAAACAATCTCGATGCGTAATTGTGTCGACAGCGTAGCTGCTAAAGGTCATTGACTGCACTGGTGCAATTATCTGCATAATGCATTTTTTTTTATCATGTAAAATTTAAGTTCTTCATTCTGACTGATTTGTTAAGTCCAGGCAGACAACACAGTCACACCCTAGAATTCTTGAGATTCTTATCCTCATTACATCAATCCGTCAATCAGAAGGCAATGTTCAGATACCTACTAATTTTGTTCACCTAATGAATTACACAACAAATTCAACCTCTGCATCTACATTTTGTTTATCAATATTTTATTACCACTAAGATTATGTCTTACATTCTAATTCTAACCAAATAAGATTAAATATATCTAATTAATATTTTGTCTATTATTCCAGCAATGATTATGGTGTTAGCTACTTCAAACAGTTCCAGATTGTGATGAATGCGTTGGACAACCGTGTGGCACGTAACCATGTGAACAGGATGTGTCTCGCTGCCAACGTGCCGCTGATTGAAACAGGCACTGCAGGATATGCTGGACAGGTAATATTGTGATTCACTTTATGGACTAAGGCGAATTAATACACAGAAATTATGTATGCTGTAAAAGCATGAACTTTTATAAGAAAAATTACTTCTTACTAGTAGGGGGTTACACTACTGTAGCTATAAATGTGATGTTCTGGTCTAGAACAATGGTTGGCAACAGGTGGACATAATCCTTACTAATGTTATAAATGCAAAAGTGAGTTTGTTTATTACCCTTTCACGCTAAAACGGCTGAACGGATTTGGCTGAAATTCGGCACAGGAGTAGACCTTATCGTGGAGAAGGACAAAGGCTACTTTTTATCCTGTTATTCTCATGGGATTGAGACCTATACATGTGAAACCGCAGGGCACTACTAGTTATAAATTTTATTATATTCTATTCCATTCTGTATACCAAAAAGTTATGGACACTATATTGACTCTTCAAATAGAATGACCTATTCATTTAATTCTTGATTGGCGTCTTTTACAGGTTGAGCTCATCAAAAAAGGCCTGACACAGTGCTATGAATGTCAACCAAAAGCCCCACAGAAAACATTCCCTGGCTGCACAATACGTAACACTCCATCCGAACCAATCCACTGCATTGTATGGGCCAAGCATCTCTTTAACCAGCTATTTGGTGAAGAAGACCCTGATCAGGATGTCAGTCCGGATACCGCAGACCCTGAGGCAGCCGGAGAAGCTGGTGCATCAGCATTGTCAACAGACGGAAACACAGCAGGAAATGTAGAACGGAAAAGCACTCGAACATGGGCAGCTGAAACTAACTATGAACCTGAGAAGCTATTCAGCAAGTTGTTTGGAGATGACATCCGTTACTTGCTGTCGATGGAGAATCTATGGAAGAAGCGCAGGCCTCCTACGCCTCTTGTGTGGAACAACTTGCCAGGAAAGGATAATGCACCAGCACAGCATTCCGGGTTGCCTGATCAAAGGACTTGGTCAGTGCATGAATGTGCACAGGTAATTTTGCTTATATAACTTGGTTTCGACTTACTCAAAAGTACTTTCAATCTCAGAAGTGTCAAAATTTACAATATTTGCTGGCACTGTTATTGAAATCTTACTATGATAGCCACTCATAAAGATCAGAATAGACAAATTAGTGTGAAACTTTAGTATAACTGTCAACGTCAAAATATTACAGTGTATCTGGTTTAAACAGTAATAAAGTAACGAATAATAAGACAACTGTGGATACGACACGAGTTTTGTAGACCGTATTAGGAGGCGTCAGGGCACAGCAGGTAACCTGGCAGATGAATTCAATACTTACAACCTACAATTTTGACAATTCCAAACGCACAATTATAAAAATCGAGTTATACTTTAAATTATATAAAAGCACTTGCGATTATTTAGTAATCATTCAATTTTTCGTAACAAAACTAATAAATAAAGTACTTATTCTTAATTTATTCACATTCAACTAAACTTCTAGTAATTCCTGAATAATAAAAATAAATCTTTAAATAATATTTCCAGGTGTTTGCTGCAAGCTGCAGTGCTCTACAAAAGGATCTGAAGGGCCGAGCGGAGGGCGACCACTTGGTGTGGGACAAGGACGAGAAGAGCGCCATGGACTTCGTCACTGCCTGCGCTAATATACGTGCGCACATCTTCAACATACCGCTTAAGTCTAGGTTTGAAATCAAATGTAAGTACATTCCTGTTATAGACCTTTATTCCATATGGCTGAAACTATACCAAAAACTCATGAGAGCATAAGTACAACGCGAGAGACAAAGGCATAAACAGGCTAGCAATATTATTAACTTCTTGTCTATTCAAAAATGCTTGAATGCATTTTTTTATTGACAAGAAGTCGGCCAGTATCTGAATCAATCAGAATCTGAATGGTTTTGAAACAGATTGCTAATGCATAGTGTCATAAGTCCGAAAAAAGATCTGCTCAACATCCTAAATAACGCAATGAATGTTGTTGACCTGCCTGAAATGAAACAGATTAGTCGTAATCGTTTACGAAGATGTGTTGCGTAATTAGAAAGCAGTTTGTCAATTTATTGTTATTTTAAGTTACCTTTTCTAAGCAATATGGAAAATATTAGTATGTGTTTGCTTGAACATCAGCTAATTTTGTTTTCTCTACAATTTTAGTTGAAAGCTTAGTTACTTCAAGTTCTGTTGGATAACTAATATTTTATTCTAGCTTTAGCCAACGGATCCAACTGCGGGGCGGTGGGAAATTATCCCACGGTAACGTACAACTAGAATAAAAAGTATACTATGTCCTAGCCTGGGCTATCATGGTCTACCTATGTGCCCAATTTCATATAATATAAAGCCGTTCATCGGAGATGTGTTAAACAACCAATAGAATTTCGTTATTCACACATCTCGTCTCCACTCAGCTGCAATGGATACCACTGAGCGGAGATATATCATATATGTATAGCGCTATTGAAGCGGAGGTGTGAGCTGTGCGTCGCCGAGATTGAGCCGGGCGGCGGTATAAAGCGGAGATGTGAGCAGCGTGCAGTGAGCAGAGCCGTAATTTCGTTATAACATTCAACGCCACACGCAGCTCAGTTCCGCTCTAGCCAACACACATCTCCACTCCAGTATAGCCAGTACGCATCCCTGCACAGATTCGGTGGCTACACCCAAGCTAAAAAAACATCTATTGTCTCCGCTTCGGACAGATGTCCAAGAAGATGTTTTGAGCTTTGGTGGAGTCCAAACCCAAGGCGCGAAACGGTAACTGACAGACAGACAGTCAGATAAACTACTTTTGTATTTATTAAGTATGGATTTAATAAAATTATTTTTTTAAATCCATTTTCTTGTCCTACAGCAATGGCCGGCAACATAATCCCGGCCATAGCGACGGCCAACGCTATCGTGGCCGGGCTCGCGGTGCTCCGCGCGCAGGCCGTGCTCCGCGGCGAGATAGAGAACTGCACCAGCGTGTACCTGCGGCCCAAGGTCAACCATCGCGGACAGTTGTTTGTTCCGGAGAAGAGTAAGTTGAACTCGCTCAAAGCATTTATTTCAATTAAACCCAGGCTGAAAAGCCAAAACAGTTTTTGACACACAGTGACACACTTTAAAAATCTCCCACTCACTGGCGAATGACCAAAAGAGAGACTGAACTTGTGGCGAAACAGTGTTGCCTTACCCAAACTATTTGTTCCACCCACTGAAGATCTTCCACCTGGACATGAGTTGCCTTGAGTAACCTGGAAGTCCTTAAGCAGACTCCGGACCCAGGTTGGCCGAATCAAGTAAAATCTGTTCATGTGGAGATTCATAGATGACTTAGAGTATAAATGTGTTGCTGTTCTACAAACGATGGGACACTTAAAGTCGTGTCCTGCGTGTCCTGTCAGCTGCACGTTACAGGAACTGATGGACGCTAGTGATGGCGCCAAACACGTGGCCGAATTTTGGGCCGAGTCTATTTAGATTGCCATTGACACGTTAAGAAGAAGAAGATTAAACCAATTACAAGCACTTTTGAATCTTCAAGTCAGTCAGAAAGATGAAGCTTCCAAAGCATAGTAGATTTTATATAGAAGAATGGGCAAGAAATTCCATGGACACTCTTTTAAATCAATTGGTTAAATATTTCAAGTTGAAATTATGAATGTTATTTTAGTAGATGATTAACTTTTACTTGCGTAAAAACATAAAAATAGCATCACGCCTATAATCCCCGAAGGATTAGGCAGAGGTGTACCTTAGTACACCCAGTAACTTAAGTTAACGATATTCGCTACGAGTTCATAACGTCTTGTAGACATCATATTTAAACAGCAATAAGACAACAATTTGGACACATACCACTTGTCGAAAATTAGTGCCTAATCTTTTTCATTCTCCTGCCTTTATCCTAATTTGTTTGGGGTCGGCGCAACATGTCCCTTTCTTCCATTACTCGTCATCTCGGTAGTCACCCCCTTTCTAGCCATATCATCTTTCACACAGTCCATCCATCGTTTCTTTCCTTTCCCCTACTCTTATAGCCATCGACATTCATACTCAAAACTTTCCTCACGACATTTCCATACCATGGACATGTCGTGTCCGTTTCGGCCCATCAGACTGCCAATGATGATGATAAATAATTAAAACCTTTATTTATTGTTTCTTCTAGCACTAACTCCACCCAATCCAAAATGCTACGTGTGCGCGCCAAAACCAGAAGTTGGTCTCGCTTGCAACTTGAAGCAGCTCACGCTCAAAGATCTCACCACCGCCTTCAAGGAGGGACTCAACATGCAGGCACCCGACGCTACCGTCGAGGGCAAAGGCCTGGTTGTCCTGTCCTCAGAGCCCGGCGAAACCGACCACAATAACGACAAAACACTAGAGGAAATAGGCCTCAATGACGGCTGTGCGTTGTTAGTCGATGACTTCCTACAAAACTATGAAGTCAGGGTCAGATTACAGCAGGAAGACGAGGAAAAATCCTGGCGACTTGTGACTGACACTGACGCCCCAATGCCGGCTCCGAAAGAAGAAGAAAAACCGGCTAATGGTTCAAACGGCAGTGACCCGAAACCTGGTCCTTCCACGTCCAGGACTCGGGAAGACAGTGACAGTGATATGGAGATCATTGAAGAAGATGACGACGAACCCACAGTGAAACCACCGAAACGCAGGCGCACCGAAATGAGCGACGAAATCGTCAACCTCTGTTAACGTAGCCTTTTCAAATTCAGAATGCGCATCCAACTGTTCATAAGTACTGGTCGCAAATGTTACAATTTTCTACTATTAAATGAATAAATGTTTAAATACCAAGTTTTTATAGAAATATTAAGGCGTTTTGCCTGTTTAAATAGCAATATATTAAAACATGTTCATATGTTATATTGGGTCATGTAATCAAAATGATTAAAGAGATTGCGCATAGTATTTAAACTCGTTGAGAGGAATAATTATAAGAACAATTCATTATAATTTAAGAGTTATGTAACTTTTCTAGTACTCTGTCTCATTAATAAATTAATTTAGATAAGAATTTGGAATTTTATTGGACTTATTAATTAGTAATTATAATATCCCTAAATAATTATATTATGTTGGTAACAGAAGCAGTGTTTATCAATTTTTTTTTTAATCATCACATGTGCCACGCAGTGCAATGAACTCTTCTATATCAACCTAAAGTACATACCTATTATAAAAGTTGAATGGACCGTACCGTCGCAAAACACTATGATTATCGTTGTTTAATACCATACTTGGCTAAGATATTCTACGTTATCGTAGCCCGTTTTCACTGATGGCCACCGAGAGTGATTTCCCCTCATTTCACATGCTGCTTGCCCCGTTAATTGCGATGCGGTCGACTCATTCCCACGGTCATATTAAGCGGCCAGTGTCCATTGTAATTCGTGAACAGAAAATTGCTCATATCCTTTTTAATTCCTTTGTCTTTTTAGAGAGAAGTTTCTAACAAACCCTGACCTGACTAGGTCAAGCAGTTAAAAATAAGAAGTTTAAACAGTATTGATCCCAGGGCAACCCTATCTTTGGGTCATGGGGACGATTATTTGATATATTTTCGTTACAAACATATTCGCCAAACACTTCCTATATTTTGTTAAACAATATTCAGCGACTTGGCGTATCTCCAACAGGCCAACACTAGCACTAGACACTAGCACTTGAGCAGGGGCAATTATGATAGACCCTTAGCTGTCACAATGGGGGTGAAACAATACGATAATGATATGTTGATAGCCTATTGTCAGTCTAATTAGTAAATAATAGTCCAACTTGGGGGGTATCCGCACGCTTTACTCCTCGATGGGATGGGCAGAGATGTGCTGTCGATACGCCCACAGTTCTCAATGTCGTGATAGAGGAAGCCTGTCGCCATATTATGAAATGCGTCATTTCCCGGACCTACCTAATACAAGATGCGTAAGTTCAAAGACATGAGGTAGTTTACCCATGTGGAATTTTCTGAAGATCCGAAGATGGTATCTACCTACGCTGTTTTGAACACTTGAAGATGAGTTAATTTTATCATTATCACTCCTTGTAACGGTTTTATCAAGTAAAACATTGAAGTGGGCAGGTAGCCCACTTCATTGCGATAAAATCAGAACTCCAAAACATAACTTTAACTTGAGCTACGCAATAACCAAAACTACTCATCAGAACCACCGTAACAAATTGTAATTAGTTCCAGTCAATTAAAACATACCGTACGGTGTATTTTTATTTTTCCTCAAAGATAATAAGTTCTATCGTTTCGGTGAGCGTCTAAATAAACGATGTGCTGAATACGCGCGCAGAGATTCTCCTATTTATATTTACAAATAGTAATAAATAACGTAGATCCTACGCATCCTCTACAATATACATCTTCACGACTTTTTTCTAGCTCGCGTGTTTTACGAGGCGATATCCTAAATTTAGAACCGATAACGGGTAATAGGTATGTGGTAGCGGTCTCAATAAAGAACTTACTGCCGGCCCACTTTACTTCGTAAATAGCTTTTGTAATTCTTTTTTATTATGTGCTTCTCAATGTACCTACTCCCAATTTTATAGGCAACCCAAGAAGAAACAACTTCGTGTCTACATAAACTGACGCCTTTTTACCATAGGGGTATGCAGAGATTACAGAACGAACGAACGACATCATGTTACATACAAGAGTAAAGGCAAGGTCCTAACAATATTCGCATTTCTAATACTTATTATTATAAATATCATTGACTATAAGTATTACAAATGCGAAAGTGCGTTTGTTTGTTACGTTTTCACGCTAAAATAGCTGTACTGTTTTGGATGATATTTGGCACACGGGTACACCATAACCTGGATTGGGACATAGGATACTTTTTATCCCGATATTCCCACGGGATCGTGACTTCTGCGGGTGAAACCGCGGGGCGCAGCTAGTAATTATATAATAATGAAACAGATTCACGTAAAATTCACGTTTATTACATTCTAATTACATTTAGGAGGTATTTTATAAAGGTGTATTATTGATTAGCACCCGCTAAATCTTAGGCGGATATTATGCAGCCAAAAATTGGATTACCTACATGCATTACATTTATGATACATCGCAAGACACCATTTAGAAATGTAATTCCCTCATTAGACACTTCTAAGGAAACTGGTAAGTACTAAGTTTTTAAACTAAATGCATTTTTGTCTTAATTTTAGAAATTAACTTAGAAAAAAAGTTATATTTTAGAAAAATGCAGTTGCTGATTAAAATATTATAAGTTTTAGGTGTTTAAAGTGAATTGTATTACATATTTTAGTATACGACATTTATAAACTAATATTTTTATTAGTATCCACAAGACAACACGACGCATTATGTTATAAACTAGTAAGGCTGACAAAATCTTAACATTACACATTCATAATAACTACCACATCAAAACCTAACTCTAAATATTGCTACCAATATTATAAGCTAAAACATCTTAGAATACATAAGAATGTGCAAAATTCAGCAAATTTTTACAATCATTAATTTAATATACTTTGGCTGGATAACATTAACATTTATTCAATATAAAAAGATTGAAGTACAAAACTTGGTTCTTACAAATAGGTCAAGAATGCATTGTTGGTTGTTCTCGTTACCAATTGTTACCAACCTGACATCAATTGTTGGCCCACAATGCAGCAAAAACATCCGTAACATCAACACAGATGATAATATACATATCAACAATATGTTGACGCATGAACAATCCCTAACCACAAAGAGAAAAAATGTAACGTAAATACAAGGGAAACCCGTAAACATCCTTCAAGGATGATTAACTTGTACAATATTATTGGTGGGATTGGGATGCATGAAGTGTGATTATTTAAGGAAAAAAGTATGATAAGTGCAAATACCTGCTGCACAACAAAAATCAATAGTATAAAAATTTTAAATGGTCAATAAGGTAGCATTATTTTCCTTATGCACTGGTACACTGACATATTTCATTGAAATTGTTCCCATAAAAGGTATGGGAACCAATTTCCTTAAAGCTAGGCTTACATTCAAGATTTTTTATAATAAATAAATTATAAATTAACCCACCTTACACATTTACACTCAAGATCCAATTTCATTTTAATGTGTAATCTTACAGTGATATTCTTGAAATCATGATGCTCTGTTATCTAGCTAACATGTATGTACAAGGGGGTTTAGATTCAAAATAAAAATTACTTATCTGGTATTACTTTTCTGGTAGCATCCCAAACTCAATGAGGAAACGTTCCACATCTGTAGCATAGAAATCATTGCCAAGTTCTGTAGCAAGTTGTACAAAGTTGCCAATAATTTGCCCTGCTTTGTACACGAGTATTGCTGGTACACCATCAACACGGAAGTGACGACTCAGACCCGTAATGTCTACTGCTATACGACAGAACTTTGTTGTTGGGTATTCAGTCGCTAATATATTCAGACAGCCATCCATTGTCTCACAAGCTCTTGTGCTATTGTTGTAGATGTGAATGATTACCGTAACTTTAGGATCTTCCTTATCAATAGCGTTCAGGAACTCTTCTTGGCTGTTGAGAGTTGTAAGTACACCAAACTTAGGTACCTTCTGTAACTGACTCATCAGTTCTTCCATTCGTTGTTTCTGATATTGTAGGAGGAATTCTTCATCCATAAGCTCTGTTAGTTCGTCTTCTAGTTCTTCTCTTTGCTTGTCTTGAGCCACTTCGCGCTCTGGTTTGACAGACAGAGTGAGCTTTTTCGCTAAAGCGATACGTTCTTTAGCGAGCTCTGCTCGATTTTCTGCCTCCAACTGCTTAAACCTTCGCCAATCTTCAAGTACTCCCTTCGGGCCAGTGTTGCTGGCTTGGCCGGTCCAGTTGTTAATGGGCGGTGGCTCAGCATTCGTCGCTACTTCAGCTTTAGCAGTTCCTCCTTCTTCGTCTCCACTTCTGTCGTCATCAGAATCGCCCTCGCCGTCGTCTTCACTGCTACTACAATAATTTTGCAATTTCTCACCCAAAATTTTATCTTCTAAAGTAGCCATGGTTATTCCGTTACTGTATCTCACAATAGATGATTCACAGTAAGTAATAAAATCGGAATGTATACAAGTGAAACAATAAAAAATCTAATTTGAACACACAACAAGTCCAACTGTGCCAACTGCTAACGCCAAACTGCGCACAGCAAACGCAATTGCTTTATTTTCCCTCACATGACGTATATCAATGCTGTCAAAAAGAACAGTGAGCCACAAATGTTTTTACAACATTGCCAACGCTGAAAGCCTAAAATCCTCGGTGCAATCCTCAGAGGTGCAATCTGAAAACTACAGCTTGGTAAAAAAGACTTGGAAAAAATTTAGGGCACCACTATCGCATGGTCAACGCGAATGGGAAATAAATTGTTAAAATAAATGTGCAGTAAACGCTGCTTGTGGGTGACTCCAATCAAAATCTACTAGCACTCGTCAGTTGTCGGCAAAGCAGTGCAACCCCACCGTACCGTAAAATATTTAGTTCCAAATGTCACTACGTCCACGTCTTTTTTGCCAAGCTGTACAAAGCAAGCGCTTTTCATGTCATAGTTGTAGTAGTAGTAGTAGTAGTTGTAGTTATTTTAGTAATCTAGAATTTTATGCCAGTAATCAAAAAAGGTTCAATGGTTTTTGTTATTTTTTGGAGTCTCCTGAAGTCCTTTATTAAGCTATTGCATAGCTTCTATCGCGGGCCTTGAGCGTGGAGACCTAATCCAGAAATTCCGTAACGAAAATACCTGAACCTAAGGAGAGTGTTTTGTATTGAAAATTATGTCTGCTTGACAACAAAGTTCAAATTTACTTAGACGAATGATACGAGAGTGTTGTATTGAAAATTATGTTTAACTGTTTGACAACAAAGTTCAAATTTACTTAGGATACGAGAGTGTTGTATTGAAAATTATGTTTAACTGTTTGACAATAAAGTTCAAATTTACTTAGACGAATGATCCTTGACTATTAATAGTTAAATTAAAACCTTTTTATTAGTTTGATGTTCCCATTACGTTGTGTCAAGTTTTAAAAACTATACATGTGAATAACAGTTCCTGTCAATGTCATCATTGCTATTTCTTGTATTCGGTTTAATATTTTACAATTGCATAAGTTGATAAAAAATGCTATGCAATAGCTTTGCCGCGGCAGTCCCCGAGTGCCACACGTCTTTTTTTTATACCCCACATGGTCATAGTACTAAAATCCGTCATTCTGATTTTATTTTACAACAACAAAACATAGCCTATAATAACCATCGCGTGACCTAGACGAGTCGACAGTCATACCTTATTCAAAACCATCCATCCGCTAGGATGCTATGGATCGAGTGTTTATAGAATCACACATACGAAAATACAGAGACATGCATGAAAAACATAACCTGTCTTTGCTGTCGCGCAGTCGGGTAAAAATAATTCGGGTAATGGTAACATTTTTATTTTTTTTCAAGAATGTCCAATGTAACGTCAAATTGTACTTGTCTTGTCAAGCAAGTTGTCTGTCAATGTCAAATGATAAAATTTTCGTAAAATACAACGTGGGTTCGTGGGTTTGTTTACTTGCCGAATAAATGAAAATATCAAAAAACTAATATTAAAATAAACGCCAGATAATTTTAACGCTAAGATGAGTGAGTGTTTAAATGTATTACTTCATAAAGTTAAGTTTTACAATAGTTTATTACCACAATATTTTTTGGATAACTTTTACGAAAATATTACAGGTCAAATATTACAAAAACTGCGGGACGTAAATCCAACCGACAGTGATGCGGTGAAGGAGGTGATTACCTCGTTCGTCCAGAGCTTGCTCAAACACACAGTAGAAAACTGCACCATATGGCTGCGTGCATTAGAAGACGTGATAACCCGGTAATATAACCTATAAATACTGTAATCATACAGTTTTACTCCTCGATATTGCGTTCTCGCCGGCTCTGACAGGGCAGGTCAAGGTGTGATTGGTAGTAGTAAGGACCCACTGTTTAATTCCTTTATTTGAGTAACTGGCCCCATTCAAATCTTCTCTTGCTTGATGAGAAAACTTCAAAGACAACCTGAAACTTTATACTGCTAAAACCTTTAAAACGCAAGTCACATGATCTAGGGGTTATTCATAAGGTTTACGTAAACTTAAGAGATATTCATACATGTCTGTTGTCCGCTTATCATTGCTTAAACATAAAGCAATGTTTATAAATAAAGGGTTCAACCATTAACATAATTATCAAACCTGAAACAAAGAGAGAATCCAACTTTCTCTTCCAATATTGTCTAACTTTTTCTTTTATTGTAGATTCCCAAGGTACTGTTCACAGCACCGGCCTACAATTGAGAACTATTTGGCTCATTTCTTGGAATCAAGCAATTATTACAATGTTATTGTGGCAGCTAAATGTGCACATGGTTTACAACAAGTAAGTAACTGTGTAACAAGCATTGCAAAACCCATTACCCATTTTAGGATTTTATTGAATTAGTGCCAACTCTTTTCACAGGTTTTCAGGGCAATTTTATATGAAAGTATTTTTTGTAAATCTATTATTTTAAGTAAAGACCACAAAAACAGATATTTTATTTCATCCATTAAGACAAGATAACTAGAATGAAGCTTGCCTGCTTATTTTATGAAAAAACTTTTTCTACCCCTTCTGTTTGCTGTTCTCTTACAGATTCGTCCCTCCCAAGACAAGACAGCTAGCCCGAAGAACTGCTGGAGGGAACAAATGGCTATATTATGCAACACAGCACACACACTCATTGAAGCCATATTCTCCAACACTGTTAATATTTACAAAACCAACCAAAGTGTTAAGGTACAACTTTTAATTAGTAGCTTTTGTGGTAGAAGCACCTTTATTTATATGCCAATGATAGAATACGTTATTTGCCAATGATAGAATACGGCCGATATATGAACATGGGCAGTACGAACTTACAGCCATGTTATCTCACTCACACTTGCCTCAAGTCACTATTTGGTTTCTATAAAATGTTACTATGCAGCCTGCGCTAAGCGCTAAGTTCGGAACTGCCAAGTTATATAATAATGATTGATGTCAAGACAAATATTTTCGAAAGTGGACCGAAACAGCTGTACTGCGCCTTAAGTATGTGCGCAGCTCACGCGGACTCCTATGGCGAAGTACAGCAGTTTCGGTAAAATTTTAGTATGGCAGGCTTATTAGGTTTCAGTGATGGGAGAATACTGACTCAGCAGATGTCAATACACTCAAATTCCACCAGTAAACATAACTGCACAATACACAGGATTTACCAATTTTTTTCTGTTTTCAGAAAAAAGATCCAGAACTATTGGCTAACAGTCCATTGACAAAAGCTCTGTCTAACATTTTGACTGTAAAGAAATCACAGGGCTCTAGTAGTGAAGAGAAAAAGATAGTGTTATGTAATAAACTGAGGAATGTATTTGTCTTCATTCAAGCTATGTTAGTGTAAGTATTTCTTTGTTTTTTGGTCTTTTTTTTCGTAAAGTCAACAAAAATGATAAGTAACAATAAACACTAATGTAAAAAAATGAAACAATAAGTGAGCATACATGCAAACATGTTTCATAGAGATGTGATCCTTGTGTCCAATTGATTTTACTTCCATTTAAACAATCATGATCTTTATTTTTGTGTAAATAAAGTTGATTTTAGACTGACTAGTAAAGTACTGTTGAAAAATCATAAAAAATATGAAGTTGTAGTGCAAACTGAACTTTATGAGTAGGCGTTACAGTTGTTTTTCCTAAATCTCGTATTTGCTTACATGTTTCGCAAATAAATTGCGAATACAGATTAGTTAGCAGCGTGTTAATTTTATTTATTTATCCTTCTTACATTTACTAATGTTTACATCTCTATATTAATATTGTGAGTGATCACTAATCAATCAGTGATTACAATTTAAAGAAAAATGTATGAGTATAAATTAAATTTTATTTCTTTTACAAAACAGTATTGGCATAAATTAAAAATATTTGTCAGCTTTTCAATTCTCCTTGATGGTATTTAATTTAGGTAGTTCTAAATGACTTCTAAGAGTGTGTATCCTTACCAACCCATGTCAAATTCCCACCCTATAAAGTTTTCATATCAACTGTACATCCGCAGGGAGACGTACCCAGTCTCCAAGCCAGTCCAACCCCAGCTGATACTAGAAGTGATAGTGCAAGCGCTCAGTGTGTCTAGCAGTGTCAACACAGACCCGAAAGAAGCCGCTTCGGTGAAGACACAGGCACTTAGGACGCTGGATGCTATGATATTATGGTAAGTTAAGCTGACACAGTTTCTATCTACTTAATCAAAATCTTGAGACAAGTTTCAACCTAAACTGTTGTACGTTAACACTCTGGAACTATTTTTGATAATTCATCACCTAGAGAGATAAATAGAGGATAAAGATTGTTTTTTTTGCTGTTACATGCAGTTTTCTCCATCATTTAGAGAATTTCTTCCGGATGGTTCGTGTGTTTAATACATGTGTGTATTTAACGTAAATCAATCTCAATGTTTTGACATGTTGAATGTACCCGCGTGCGAAGCATGGGCGGATTGCTAGCTAGTTTTGTTCTTCTTTTCCGCTTAATTAAATAAATAAATAAAATGTATTTTAATGAAGCAGGAAAATATTTATAAAGTTTTAAATGTCTATTATTCTGCATTTGTTGCAATTTTACCTGTAATTGAATTTATTATGTTTTATCTGTATTTATTATTATATGTAATGCAATGTGTAATATGGAGTTATGGACTATGACTACCTACCCCTATGGGAAAATGGCGTGAATTTAAGTGTTTGAGTTAATGTTACATTGTGTTGTCGTACAGCTTGGGGCCAAATCTCATTCCATTCTCGGGACTAGTATTCAGATTTGTGATGCAGACGCTGAAATGGAGCTCAGAGAATCCTAATGACGAATCAAGGTAATGTCAGTCAGCACCTCTTAGCCATATTTGAATTTATTTCTTCTATTCTGACCAACTACTTGACAATTCAAAAGTGCCTATAAATGTTTTAATTGTAATTAAGAAAGAGTAATTTTTTAATAGCCGAATTTCTCTAGTATGTTTCTTCAGCAGTTTTGTTTTGCTATACACAACAGTATAATATTTAATTCTGCTTTTTTTAGAAAAGTGCGAATCACCGCTTACAACAGCCTCACCAAGTGGTTGAGTATGTTGAACGTGCACCGTGTATCAACTGAAGGCAGGGGACGATCCTGGGAGGAAGAGCTCACCAAACATATAATAGAGGATATCACTCCAGTGAAGAAGATTGTTCAGCTTACTGTAAGTATACAGCGTAAAATGAAATTTGGTGAAATAATAATAATAATAATAAGTGCATACAGGGATAATCGCCGGTTGGTGCCTCATTTCATTAAACACGTCTAACGGGCCTCTGCGAGTTGGCTTTGGCCCCTCGTACGCCTTCCAAAGGTCCGGGACCCCAGGGTCCCGAGATATGTAGACATATAAAATAAAATAATAATAATAATTCCTTTATTATCAGGCAACAAAGGCCCATAGATAAAATACACAAAATATTCTTACATAATAATAAACTAATACATAACTTTTAATACATAACCATTATTAACTAAGTAGTACGTTGGGTCGGCGACGTAATGCGCTGAGTCGAGGTGTCATGTAGCCTTCCGCGAAAACGCCGATACACGACACCCTTCGGCCAAAATTCTTCCTTCATAAAGGTCTCCAGGTGATGAGTCGGAACGCGCACCACAAAAGATTTAAAGTTCACTTTGTGACGCGATTCCAACTTCTCGACTCTCAACGTGAACTTTGTCTTTATCGCTATTTACTCCACGATCTCCTCTGCCTTCGTGGAGTGATGTAAACGCGACACGTACAGCTGCGTCGACGGAATAGCAGGACGCAGCAACATGTTCGGACCGGTCAATGCGGTACCGCATTGATTGCGACAAGCAGGCTTCTTCTTCTTCTTCTTCTCCACACGTATGAAGCCTTCTTCATCAGCCTGTCCTTGGCTTGTTACCTGCGGTAACGAGCTTCGAACTAGTTCGGAGGGCCGCTGGGCACCCCTCATATGCTTAGGTTGCCGCTGATGTTTTGCTGGAGTTGCAATAACGGCAGCCGAGTAAGCTCGTCCTGGCGTGGACGTGCTAATATTCGTCGGCGTCCTACTCATGAGGGACGCGGGGAGGGCGGGGCGCGGTTGTGCATCGCTCGCAGTGACGGCGGCCGGCGACGAGTCGAATTTTGCTGACTCGAAACTCAGCTGCGATGCATTGAGTACGGCGTGACGTGTGTTGACGTTGTTGGCAGGCTCGTGTGACCTACATACCGCGTTGCGTAGATCTGCTACCTCGGTACGTAGATCACTGATGGTGGATTGCGATGCTTCCAACTTCAACTGCATCTCGGCCAGGCTGGATCTCAGGCTTGTAATGTCCCGTAGCAGCTTGGTGACGTCGACGTGGTCGAATGTGACGGGGGGCAGCTTGCGCAAGTCCTTCGCCACGAAAGTCGGCACGTCGTCCGGGTCGGTCTCCTTCAACACTTTAATACTGTCTTGGAGACTCCTCTCTCCTTTTTCATCCCTCCTGCGGGATGGCATTCGGTCGAAATGAAATGAGGTTATTTCACTGTAGGCTACGCCGATGACATAACCATAATAATAAACGGGACCCACGAAAACACCCTATGCAACCTCATGCGTCAAGCCCTGAAAATAGTAGAAGAATGGTGCAACAACCACCAGCTTTCAGTGAACCCCACAAAAACCGAATTGATTCTCTTCACAAAAAAGAGAAAACTGACGACGCTACAACTACCACGATTCTTTGGAACAACCCTAAGCCTCTCAACTGAAACCAAATACCTGGGCGTCTTTTTGGATAAACAATTGAACTGGGCTAAACACACGAACTATATCACCACAAAAGCCAGCATATCCCTGTGGCAGTGCAAGCGACTGCTTGGCAGGAACTGGGGGATTAGCCCCAAGGTCACCCACTGGTTATACACCACAGTTATCCGACCAATCATTACATACGGTTCACTGGTCTGGTGGGCCAGGACAGACCTGAGTACAGCTCAAAGAGAACTCGAGAAACTGCAGCGATTCGCTTGTGTTGCAATCACTAGCAGTATGAGAACTGCACCCACTGCCGCCCTACAGGCAATGCTGGGACTGCCGCCTCTGCACCTCATCGTGCGGGAGGAGGCGAGCCTGGCTGCCTTTAGGCTCCACTTATCAGGAACCCTAAGCAAAGACTCCAGAGTTAAGCACACACGCATAAGGGAAGAAGCGATCAAACGACGACCAATGATGGCATCACCCTGTGATAAAGCCCCGAAAACGCACCACTTTCAAAGGCACTACAACGTAATACTCACGGAAGAACAGTGTGACTACTCAGGCCCGAAAGAGATGAGAGTATACACCGATGGATCGAAGACCAACTCCGGCACCGGAGCAGAAGTCTTCTCACACGACTTCAACATAAATATATCCAGCCCGCTGGGAATGTTCAACACCGTCTATCAGGCAGAGTGTGTGGGCATCATACAAGCGGTCCACGCCCTAAAAGCCAGGAGAGTTGCGGACACGCATATACGTATACTCTCCGATAGTGCCTCAGTTCTCCAATCCCTACAGAAAAAATGTATTACCTCAACGCTAACACTAGAATGTCACAATGAACTAGAACAATTAACGGTATCTAGCCGCAACACGGTGACACTACAATGGATAAAAGGACACAGTGGATCGCTAGGCAACGACGCAGCTGACGAACTGGCTAGACGAGGATCCAGCACGGCAGCCTGTGGACCCGAACCTATCGTTCCCATCCCCTTCAACCAAACACGCAGGTGGCTACAGGAGCTCACCCACACACAAGCGGAGACCTGGTGGAATTCGACACCAGGCTGCAGGCAGTCCAAGGAAGCTATGCCATTCTTGGATAGCAAGCTGACCAGGCGTTTATTACGCCTGGACAGAAATGGCCTGCGCCTGGTGACGAGGACCATCACAGGACACTGCTCGCTAAACAAACATTTCCACACGATAGGCATTACGGACAGTCCTCTGTGCAGGGCTTGCATGGAGGCCGAGGAGACCGTCGCGCACGTGCTCTTTGAATGCACAGGCGTCACCCAGATTAGAACAGAAACCCTCGGGTCACCCAGATCTTACACTGATGTTCTAAACAAACCAGGAGATTTAATTAACTTCTGGAGGGAGGTGGGCTGGATGGAATAACCCCCCCAAACGGCCGCCATGGCCCACGTACAATGGTTCATTTGACGGACTAAGTGCGGAAACCAAACCCTATAACATAGAACATAGATACTGTAAGTATACAGCGTAAAATGAAATTAAGACTAGCGTTACTTCACTACCGGGTCCAATTAAATTAATAGCGTTATTTCACTACCGGGTCCAATTAAATTAAGTAGCGATACATCATAGCCGGGTCCAATTAAATTAAGAAGCGTTACTTCATAACCAGGTCCAATTAAATTAAGTAGCGATACATCACAGCCGGGTCCAATTAAATTAAGACTAGCGTTACTTCACTACCGGGTCCAATTAAATTAAGTGACGTTACTTCATAGCCGGGTCCAATTAAATTAAGAAGCGTTACTTCATAACCAGGTCCAATTAAATTAAGTAGCGTTACATCATAGCCGGGTCCAATTAAATTAACTAGCGTTACTTCACTACCGGGTCCAATGGGTCCGGGTACAAAGCAAAGCATTCTTTAATTATACACAATAACAATATCCTTATAATATTTTTTTTGCAGATGAGCAACCAGTACACTAAAAACTTGAGTAAAAAAGCTAAGAGGAAGCTAGCAAACCAGACACTGCAGCAAAGTGCCATCGCTAGCCATAGTCCAGGGGAGAAGAATAAGGCTAATGTGTAAGTAATGCATTTCCCTTTCAACCGATTTACTAAAAAAGGAGGAGGTTCTCAATTCGTCTATTTTCATGAATGGTGGATTGATTTAGAAAATATTTTTTTCATGTGGAAGAAGCTTCGGCGATGATCCAATATAAATTTTACGAAGTGTATAGAGTGCCGCGAGTTTCTTGTGGCACTCCAGTGTCACTGCCTCGGCCCGGCTAGGGTGCCGTGAGCGTTGCATTGTCACTGTCACTTGTTATTTAGGTTAGGTTAGGTTAGAACTGTGACCACACAACGCACGAGCCGAGCGAGCGTAGCGAGCGGTGCCGCGGTAGCGGCCGGCGAAGTGCCAGGGTCCGTTTAGGCATAAGAGAATGTAATGTTTTGGGAATGTGGTGTTTTACAGCGATCTAACCTCGACAATCAAACAAAATACCAAGTGACGTGACTTAGTGACAGTGACAATGACAATCCAATGCTTGCGGCACTTTGGCCGGGCCGAGGCGGTGTTACTAGGGTGCCTGTAGTGGCACTTTATCCGATAGGGATAGAGTGCCACTGGTGGCACTCTATACACTGCCTAAATTTTATTAACTTTGCTTTGGTAGTTTTTGAGTTAGCTTCAATAATACGTATTTTTAAAAGCATGCTTTGTCCCTTATTAATTCGTTTGGTGGCTAGTTGGTCCTTCTTAGCTTTTGACAACATCTATAAGACCACGTACGTTTGACGCAAGACATCTGAGGACCTGACGTCACACAAATTCTAAATCGCGCAAGCAAAGTTTACACAAAAATTTGCATATTGTTATACCCAACAGCCAAAACCCATCGGTTTAAAAACAGGGTACCATTTGTGGGCAAAAAAATTAATAGCAATTTGTTTATTGTTTAGCTCTGACGAATCAAACGATGAGGTCGCAAATGCAGCTCTAGAATGTGCAGAAACATTCCTCACAGTCAGTGGAATCTTTTTGAAACCAACTACACATAAGGTACGTCTGTAGGTATTCATAGTAGAAAAAGATTTAGACACGAAGTAGTCACCAAAAAAATAATAATTATAGGCAATCTTTTTTATTTCTTTTTTCAAGAGGCAGTGTTTTATCAGTGAAACTACTTTTTATTTATTATTTTGTTAATCTGATAAAGTTAATATTAAAATAATTTTATTTCAGTGATATTCTTTTAAATCGCAAAAGCCATCGACTATTGGCAACTAACACGCCGGTAGCACACCTCTGCCGCGAAGCCATAGAAGCGAAACCGCAGTAGTTCAATTCAACTGGCTCGCGTCATGTTCCCCTACGTGAAATTAGAGTAGTGGAACACGACGGGAGCCAGTTAAATTGAACAATTGCGGTTTCGCGGTGGAGGTGTGCTACTGGCGACAATGACTTGGGCGTGTTTGATTTATGATAATGCAGAAATCCTAATATCTAACCGCCATTTCTATTCCCCAGACGTTCCAAGAGCGTCTAGTCCGCGAGTGCTTCAACCTCGAATCCTACAGCGTAGTCCGGTCTCTTCATCTCCTGCGTGCATTGGACGCAGCGCGCAAGAACACCGGGACCACAGTACCGCCGCCGACGCAGTACTGTGTGCAACTGTACAGTACGCTTGTTAACAGTCGCTGTGATGAGGTAAACAATATAAACGTACAGTTATGCCAAGAAAAGTTGGAATTGCATAGAGCTGTTAATCCATAATTTTGTAATCATGGTTACAATACAAAATAGGTAAGTAATTGCAGGGTTGGAACTGCTCTATATTAGATGTCATACTTTTCTTGCAATATCTATACATAATACACTTGATATTGAATATTCCTATATTGACCTTAGCCAAAATCACATGTCATCAATCATGCAATGAGCAGTGGTGGCCCAGTGGTAACGGCACCGACTTACGAGTTGTAGATCGTGGGTTCGAACCCAAGCAGGCGATTTACTTTGTGTAAATAATTTCATCACCACTGCTCTCAAAACGGTGAAGGAAAACATCGTGAGGAAACCGGCATGTCTTAGAACCAAAAATTCTAAGACATGTGACATCTACCAACCCGCACTGGGTGTTGGATTAGGGCCCACTCCCTCTCACAGAGAGGAGGCCTGTGTCCCAGGAGATGATGATGAGCCAAAATCACTGGAAATAAGCACCGCCTCAAAAACCGGTTCTACATTCACTGCATCCAGCGAATTCTTACTACCTTTATTAGGTCTCAAGCTTAACTTCTGAGGGCAGCTACCTAACATTGCGCCTTCCGGTACACCATCGCGAAAACTTTTGGAACTTTCGTTCATTATTTGTAGAAACAATTGGTTAAAGATATCCGAGCCAAGAACTGCTCGTTTCCACTTTTTCTTATACAACACTCTTTTTAATACCACAGATAAGGAAGTTCTGCTCACAAGCACTGCTAGATATTCGACTGCACCTGCACTGTTCACCGCCGTCGATCAACTTCGCGCTCGAAGCAAGACCCGAGACTGAGGCAAACAAGAATAAGAGGAAGGAAATATCTGAGGAGAACAGAGATGCACTCGAGTCTATAATAAATGAAGGGTTAGTAGTATATTTTGTGGAATATGGTAGCAAAAGACAGTATCAAAATGATAATGAACCTGATGGACTTAAATGGTCAATGAATATTAGCTAAACTTCTACTTGAAGAAATGGTCATAATCATTATAATTTTTTTATTTGTGTAACATAGATAATGGATCTTCTTCCTAGCCTTTTCCCAACTATCTTGGGGTCGGCTTCCAGTCTAACCGGATGCAGCTGAATACCAGTATCATAGATAATGGATACAGTTCTTAATTTAAAGTAAAAAAAAAAGATCAAAAGATGTTTTCGTCTGGGTAGGCAACTTTTATTTATTTAAAAGCTATTTAAAAGTGCGTCCTAGCACAATATTATAGATATATATTTGTATCGTAATCACTACGTAAAAGAAACATGTCCGTACACTAGGTAACTCGCGCAATTAACAAATATATTAATTTTCAAATTATTTTACAGAGCCGGACCTTCGATCGCCGAAGTTGCACTAGCAGAAACCATGCGTGAACCGTCGACCAAAAAACCGCGATTAGAGGAAGACAGAATTAGTATCAGCAGCGAATCTGAAGTATCTGTAATAATTCCCGATGGCTCAGACGACGAGGTTGAAGAAATTAACAATGGTATTGATGTAGACGAAGTAGAAGTACTGGCAGGACCCGAAATCGAAGAATCCAGTCAAAAAACTGACGAAGGCAGTAAAGAAACCACAGATAATATCGTGACAGTCGAGGATTCTGTAGATACTACAGATGCTTATCAAAATAACAGAAAAAGAAAACTGAGTGAGCCAAGCGAGAAAGCTTCTATCCACGAAGCTAAGACACAAGTTCCTCTAAACACTCTAAACACTTCAACTGACACGATAGATGATGATAAAAGCCCAGTGTCTATGGAAATAGCTTACGATGCCTCCAATGTAGATAGCAAAGTGGTGGTTCTAGAAAAGCTGGATGACGATAACCTACCTAGCACAAATGAAACGGATGACGTGCAAATAACTTGCGGGCAAGCTGTTGTAGTTTCCCAAGAATTGGAACCCGCCAAAGATACCGTTGAAGTCGAGATTGAAATATCTACTGTGGACACTAAAGCAGCTAAAATAGAAGAAAGTCGTGACGCCATTGCAGCAAATGAGAATAATATAGAAGTGAAAATAACAAGCAAAGAGATCAGTGTTGAAGATATGTTGGCTGATTTCGTCGACGAAGTTAATGAAGAGCCAAGTTTAGTAGCATAAGCGTAAAATTGATTATTATTATTATAACTTTATAAGAGTACATTTGTGTATCTATTTCGTAATTACATACATTGCTTGAAAAGCTTGTATCATTATTGTTGTTTCTTTTGAGGACGAGTTTCGTTCATAGTTTATTGAAATTTTTTAGGCGCTTTTTTTTGCTGTCTGAACATGGACGAAGCTGAACCGTTATGCTCGGGTTGGTGACGCAAAATCGGGTATACCTACTCTTCGTGTGGTCACAAGCACACACCCTCTTTTTTTTTGTCCCTTATAATTAGTGACCGACCGAAGGTTCGGTTTCGGCAAGTTTCGGCAGAAAACCTGCCGAACCTTCGGCCGTACCGAAACTACGTTCGTGAATTATCGCGCGTCGTTCGGCTGACTTCGGGTGAGTTCGTGGATCGTGTATCACCCGACGATCGTCCGCCATCATCAGCTTTTTTTTACTCATATATTTTTGTTCCAAGAAGTAGTTATTATGTTTTGATATTTTTTATAATTTTTACAGTTACCAAAAAAAATATTTTTTTTTTCTCGTAATTGTTTTTTTTTTTCATTCAACACGTGTTAAACTGTCTGTTTATGTGTGTAAAAATAAGCCAAATTACAGGAAACAATAGATTTTTTACATGTCTAATAAAGTTACGGTTTCGGTTTCGGGAGAAACTTCTGTTTCGGTCGGACACTACTTATAATCAGATGATTGCAGCAAGCCGTAAAGGTGAAAACTACAGTGTGATTTCGAATTTAATTTTATTTTAATTTTCCTAAAAGGTGCTTGTCCGTGTAATTATTTTTTGGGAAGAATTGGTAGAAATCTCAGATTAGCAATGACATCACTGTCAAGTGTCAATATCGAATTGACAGCTAAAAAATTGACACTTGACTTATTGCTTGTTGTGAAAACACGAGATCCACGACATTGGATTTTATATTTTGAGCAGAAATTCCTTTTCAAAATGGTTATAGCAATTGGGTTCGAAGGAAGTGCTAACAAAATTGGCATCGGCATAGTCAAAGATGGAGAAATACTGTCCAATTGTAGGAGAACTTACATCACACCGGCTGGCGAAGGTTAGGTTTTTTTAATCTCGTAAAAAATAGCCTGAAACCATCAGTAATTAATAGTTTTCTATTTAAAGTTAAGAATTATCTATCTCATAGTTACCAGAACACATTGTTACACAGTTAAAATAGAACCACAGCCTATGTTTTGAAATAAATTGGAGGTTCATCATCATCATCATCAGCCTATTAATGTTCCCACTGCTGGGACACAGGCCTCCTCTCGGTGAGACGGTGTGGGCCGTAATCCACCACGCGGGCCCAGTGCGGGTTGGTAGATGTCACATGTCTTCGAATTTTTGGTTCTAAGACATGCCGGTTTCCTCACGATGTTTTCCTTCACCGTTTTTGAGAGCAGTGGTGATGAAATTATTTACACAAAGTAAAGCGCCTGCTTGGGTTCGAACTCACGATCTACAACTCGTAAGTCAGGGCCGATACCACTGGGCCACCACTGCTCTCTTGTTGGAGGTTAGATTGATCATAATATTATTGTTTCTTATGGCTAAGGTAGACAGCTCGCCCTCGCAGATCTTTGTATACACATATGGTAATCACATGTTTGGGGCGTGGTATTAGGCATGAGCCCAAACTCAAACTCAAACTCAAAGCATTTATTTCAATTAAACCATGTACAGGATACCCAGGCAATACAGTACATAAGGCTACCCAACGACCCAATGTCTACCAAATCTGCAACAAAAATAAGATGTAGCATGTTCCCTGCTTTTCATGTATGCAACTTACTATAGAATCTATTCAAATTCCCTTCAGTTTTTTAAAGCCCACATGCATCAATTCCAGGCTTCCTTCCCAGAGAAACAGCAGAACATCACAGACAAAACATCCATGCAGTACTAAAGGAGGCACTAGATCAATCTGGTATAACTCCTCAGGAAATAGATGTGATCTGCTACACCAAGGGCCCTGGCATGGGAGCCCCGTTGATGGTTTGTGCTGTAGTGGCCAGAACTTGCGCCAAATTGTGGAAGAAACCAATTCTAGGAGTCAATCATTGCATTGGGCGTATCCTTTTATAATTAACTGAAAATAAAGTGTACCTACAATTCTCATTATATTGAGTAAATGTCCCTTGTTAAATCCTATAAATGGGTTGTTCATATAGTTTTTGCAAATATGGCAAATAAACAGACTGAATGCAACACCATCCTAATAAAACTAAGAATCATTTTTGAAAATATACTCTTAAACTTTCATCATAATTTATTTAATATTTGCTATTGCAGCTTGACCATAATGTTGTATATGTACTCACTTAACACTTATATTATTACCAAATATATAAAAGCTCTTTTAGACAACTACTTTAATTCCTTAACATACAAACAGACATAGAAATGGGCCGACTGATCACTAAGGCTAACAACCCAACTGTCCTATATGTGAGTGGCGGTAACACACAGATCATTGCATACTCCAGGAATAGGTACAGGATATTTGGGGAGACTATAGATATTGCTATGGGCAACTGTTTGGACCGGTAAGTGTGCATAGGTGCAAAAAAAAAAATTGAGCTGTTATTGATATTCATTTAATTTTTGCCAATGATTATTATTTTCATTTAACATAACTGATGGTGATGACGGAAGGTATGCCACATAAGGACACCTCTGCCTAACCTTATGAGGAATACTTTTTGTGTGATGTTATGTTTATGTCTTTAAACATGTAAACATGGAAAAAAAAAGTCTGTTGTCGGGAGACCGAGATCCCGTCGGGAACGAAGTTCCTAACGCGATACTTGTACGCGCACTCTTATATAATTATAATAGAAAGAGACAAAGAGAGATAAAGTCGCATGGAGGGAGCATAACGCTTCTTCTTTACGTGACGGTTTCTACCAGTCAACACCTACCGCAAGCCGCGTTAAGGAACTTCGTTCGAAATACCTTTGATAGATTGACAGTCTATCAAATTATGACTTGCCAGTTTTCAGAAATACTTAATATTATTCTTTTCTTCATTTCAGATTTGCAAGAGTGCTTAAACTATCTAATGCACCAAGTCCAGGCTATAACATCGAACAAGCTGCCAAAAAGGGAACGAAATATTATCAGCTTCCTTACAGTGTAAAAGGTGTTGTGGATTAATACCTATTTGTTTTAACAAAAATATCTGGGTACCGGTTTTTGAAGTGAAAACTTCTTTAGGGCGCGTTGACCACTTTTTGGGTGAACAAAAATCATGGAACTCGCGTCATCGTCACCAAAGGCGCGTTGAGCACTTTTTTGTTGACAGCGCACTCTGTTTTATTTTTTTGGATATTTTTTAATGGAGCTACAGGTTTCGTTCTTGTACTAACAAGAAAGCTACTGCAAGCCACATAAATCCCAGTTTTTTTTTTTAAGCTATTGCATAGCTTCCATCGCGGGCCTTGAGCGTGGAGACCTAATCCAGAAATTCCGTAACGAAAATACCTGAACCTAAGGAGAGTGTTTTGTATTGAAAATTATGTTTAACTGCTTGACAACAAAGTTCAAATTTACTTAGACTCTCGTATCATTATACGAGAGTGTTGTATTGAAAATTATGTTTAACTGTTTGACAACAAAGTTCAAATTTACTTAAGACGAATGATACGAGAGTGTTGTATTGAAAATTATGTTTAATTGTTTGACAATAAAGTTCAAATTTACTTAGACGAATGATCCTTGACTATTAATAGTTAAATTAAAACATTTTTATTAGTTTGATGGTCCCATTACGTTGTGTCAAGTTTTAAAAACTATAAATGTGAATAACAGTTCCTGTCAATGTCATCATTGCTATTTCTTGTATTCGGGTTAATATTTTACAATTGCATATGTTGATAAAAAATGCTATGCAATAGCTTTGCCGCGGCAGTCCCCGAGTGCCACACGTCTTTTTTTGGTACATTTTCTAAAAATGAAACCTAGCTAGATCGATTTATCGCCCCTTAAACCCCCGTATACTAAATTTCATGAAAATCGTTGGAGCCGTTTCCGATTCAGATTATCCTTTAAGTTAGGGAATTTTCATTTTAACTTTCTTGTGGCTAATATGTAGCAGTGGCCATTGAAGTCACTGAAATTCTAGTTTCCAATTCATTTTTCAGGCATGGATGTAAGCTTCTCTGGCATTTTATCATACATGGAAGATAAAATTGACGAACTCCTGAAAACATACACCCCTGAAGACTTGTGCTATTCACTACAAGAGACTGCATTTGCCATGTTGGTAGAAATTACTGAGAGGGCCATGGCGCACTGTGGCTCTGACGAGGTATACACGAAATTAATAGTTTAATCAAAGCGACCGTTGCGCGAGTAAGCGATTGTTTTTATGAATTATGACGTTCCAACGCGACTTGATTGATCGCGCGAGTATGTCATATCTATACTAATACTATAAAGAAGTAACATTTGTTTGTTTGTATGTGGGGGAATGTGAAGTTGGTGGGGGAGTGATGTAGTGGTAGGGCAGTGGTGGCCCAGTGGTAACGGCGCCGACTTACGAGTTTTAGGTCGTGGGTTCGAACCCAAGCAGGCGCTTTACTTTGTGTAAATAATTTCATCACCACTGCTCTCAAACCGGTGAAGGAATACATCGTGAGGAAACCGGCATGTCTTAGAACCAAAAATTCTAAGACATAATAATATGACATCTACCAACCCGCACTGGGCCCGCGTGGTAGATTATGGCCCACTCCCTCTCACAGAGAGGAGGCCTGTGTCCCAGCAGTGGGAACATTAATAGGCTGATTGTGGTGGTTGTGGATGTCGGGGAAATCTCAGGAACTACCTGTCGGATTTGAAAAAATATTTTTGTATTGGATAGCCCAATTCTTGAAGAAGGCTCGCGAAGTAAGCCACGGGCAGAAGCTAATTAATTAATTATTCATCAAGTAAAAGAGTGCGACGATTGCGTACTCGCGCAATTATCGCTTTCGTTTAAGAAGCGGGGTCAAGGCACAAGCAAGGCACCGAAATTCAATTTGTTTATTAGTGTACGTTTTGAGTTCAAGCAAGTGTTACCATAAATGTCTTGTTAAAAACAACTAAATGAATGTAAATATTTAAAAAACTATTTCATAGTTGTTTATTATACCTATGGTGTACATATCTATGATCTTGATCATAACTAAATACTGAAATTGTAAAATAGACATATTATGGGTCAGTTGCCCGCCAGACATAACAACCCGTCTGGTTGGAGGATCCTCCCTTTTCTATAGGGTATGAGTGAACTTTACACCCTGTTCCTCATACCCCTAAATTGGTGACCCCGAGTATGAACGTCAACGCAGCCTTCGTGCAACTACTTCAGCGTGACGTCATCATCATCACTCCCGCAAGCTTTCGTGAGGCGAGTCACACAGCCAGCCAGCACCCACGGCTTCAACGGGTATCCTGACCACCAGCATGCAGCGAACGCGCATTCCTGGTCATCACCCTCAGCCTCATCAGCAACCTTGGCACAGCACCTGCACTTCCGGCCGGTCTCACAAGCAGAGCCTATTCTACCCTCTCCTGGTCGACGCAAGCAGTCAGCCAAAAACCCGGCGCTGTACCACATCCGACTCACTGGATGACGACGCAGCGCCTCCCCGACTCACTGGGGAATCACCGCAGACAGTTCCGACTCACCGTGAACTATGCGGCACCCGGTTCCGACTCACTGGAACCACAGCTGGCACTGTGAAGCATCGCAAGATCCAAGACTCAGCCCACTATCGACCTCCGGTCTCCGGAGGGGAGTGATGTAGCGGTTAGACCGCCACATACAAAAAAACTACGAAACAAAAAGACATGACGTCACACAATTCCTACATCTCGCAGTTAGAGTTTACTGAGCGAATAACATAGATAAGACTATCCGAAATCAACATATGGGCAGTTGCCCGCCAGATATAACAACCGTCTGGTTGGAGGATCCTCCCTTTTCTATGGGGGATGAGTGAACTTTACACCCTGTTCCTCATGCCCCTAAAGGATAGGCATATAGGATAGTGTAATATCACCTATTTCTTTTACTAATTTCAAATCTTGGCTGTATTGTTTCAGGTCCTAATAGTGGGCGGTGTTGGATGCAACGAACGTTTGCAAGAAATGATGGGAGTAATGTGTGCCGAAAGAGGAGCCAAGTTATTCGCCACCGACGAACGATTCTGTATCGACAACGGCGTTATGATCGCGCATGCGGGTGCTCTGGCTTTCGAGTCCGGAGCGACAATGGATTTCAACGATTCTACAATAACACAGAGATATAGAACTGACGATGTATTAGTTACATGGAGAGATGATTAAATAATGAAATGTTAACTTGGTTTTATTTTATAAACGACACGAACCGAGTGATTTTGGCATTCCCTCAGTCAAACTCATTTCCTCATCATTCTGAGGGGCTCGTAGCTAAACGATAACAGCCGCACGGGTCAACCGAAGGTTAAGCTACGCTTACCGCGGTCAGTTCGTAGATGGGTGACCATTCATTATATATCGAGACTCCTGCGTGTCGGAAAGTACGTTCAGCCGTTGGTCTCGGCTGTCATTTATAGTTCTTTGACATTTGTTATGGGTAGTCGGGGTAGTCGGCTCAAAAGCCCAAAAATCTGACAACCAGTGTTACCAAGTAACTCGGTTGTGGAGGTCAGGCAAAGACAGTCGCTCCATGTAAAATACTGGTAGTCAGCTACATCCGGCTTGACTGGAAGCTGACCTCAACATAGTTGGGAAAAGGCTAGGCAGGTTGAATCATCATCATTCTTTAGCAGTCCACTACTGGGACCTGGACATATAGGCCTCTCCATTCGGAACCCAGTTGTCGATCCTCACTCGCACTCCCCTTCGAAGAAAGAACCACGCTCTACCGAAGCAGCTAAAGCGGATATTTTATTTCCTAAAGATTAATTACATAAAAACTCAAGTGTAAAGTTACAAAAACTTTATTAAATCAACCATTATATTTGTTCAAAATAAGGACATCACTGCAAACTCATCGGGAGCAAACACGCAACAAATAACATTACAAACAAGATACCATTATTATTGCATTTTCAAAATAAATTACTTTATATTCAATACCTATTGATTGAACTCGGAGGAATATTGATAAAACTTAACAAGTAAGATTTTACTTACAATAATAAATAAATACTACAGAAATGCAGACAGAAATATTGTCAACACCGAACTATACTTCCAGAGTTTCTCTATTCACAGCAGCTTTATTACCTGCAATCACTCCAATTTAATTCTAAAATTTTAAGTTTGTCTAGACTGATGCAGCGCTTTCATGAGCAATCAAATACACGCGAATCTTGTCTGAACAAACTTTTTAATACCCATTTATATAAAAGCATTCTGTACCCACCGCAGACTATTGCTTTTCATTTTATTCTAAAGAGAATATTTAGTAAGAATGAATACAAGAATCTAATTTACATCTCTGTACTTATAATTTTTGCAGCCCATTTATTCTTACACTATAACCTAGGGCAGTGCTAAAATTATCCAATATTTATGAGACAATTTTTTTAAAATCAAGTTGCATTTTTTTTAAATACTACAAAAACAACATTCAGTATCCACTGTACGCATATAATTTGCAGGCTAAAGGTAAAACAAACGGCTTTCATAGAAATTGAGTAAGTTTAACATTAATATTAAGACAATAAGTTACTACTAGTATTTATTCAATTATTGAAAGGTTTACCAATGTCTTATTGTGCATTCGAGCCCTATAGAAGTAAAGGAACAATTTCATTGAATATGTGATTCTTATATAATTCATACAAATATTGATTTACAAATGGTATAAAAGTTAAATTAGCCCTAATTGGCACTGGCTGAAGACTGCATACTTAAAAAATGTAGGATTATGTGATTTAGGATATATTTTACATTTTAATTTATAGATTAACATTCAAATTCGATGACTTAAATGCGGACATAATCCAACACAGGATATTTAATATAAATAAATTTCATGATAAAGGTTTGCAAAATTATATTCCTAATCCTTACAACAAGAAGTGTTTATGTACAAGTCTCAAACCAAATAAAAAAGCAAGACATAGAACTGCAAACAATACAGTGAAGCATGCCAAAACTAAACCTCCGCTCTGTGCATACACACTCACACGCACACATTTACAACCAAACTACACCTCACTAAGTGCACACGTGTTTACGAAACCGGCCTCACGTCACTTGGTTTTTTATTTGGTCTGAGGTATGCGTAAATACTTTAAAGTTTAACATTCACACATTAACTATGTCTTATTGTAAGGACTCTGAAAAATCTAGAATAAAACTAAGAAACAAATTGAAATGCCTAAATAATCCGACTGATGGCTTAAAAGCAACAACAAAAAAACTTAATGAGCTCATTAAAGTAGAAACCACTTGAAACAGTGTTCACATATTTTGTACTAGGACTCACTCTTGCAAGTCTCGGCTTGATACTGCAGCACTCAATGTTAGGTTTACTTTGTGTCTCATAAGTTGTCTGCGATGTGTAGGCCTGTGTAAATGATGATCCATGTTACCTAGAATTTGAAAAAAGATTAATTGCAAAACTACCACTAAGACCCAATTTCACCATACTCTGTTAGATATAACAGACTGTTAAACACAATGTCAACTGCTGTGATTGGCTGTTGTCATGTCAGTGAGCCAATCAAAGCAGTTGACATTGTGTTTAACAGTCTGTTATATCTAACAGAGTATGGTGAAATTGGGTCTTAATCTTTAACTGCCTCGTAGGTTTAGTGGTCGCAAGCGCTACTGCTGAGCATAAGGTCCTGGGTTCGATTCCCGGATCGGGCAGTTATATTGGATTTTGCCATCTCAAATTTGTCAGTAGCAGCCCGAAGTCTACATTTGTGCCCAGTTGATGGCAACGGGGTCGCCAACAATTACATGGGACTTACACATAACTGATGAAATGTGGGTGTACTATGTACACCTTTGCCTAACCCTTTGGGCACATAATACATGCATGATGTTAAGAGTTTTCATCTTGAAAATGCCATATTTTCTGTTCAATCACATTATAAATATTGACATAGCATTGAATAAAGCCTTTAGAGTTTATCTTATTAAATGTTTACTATGCATTATTTTTTATAGCTAGACTACTTGATGTTTACCAAAAATCCAGCAAATGAAGTCATAAATCCTTCCTTTGTTATTTCCCAAATGCCACCATACTCCTCTTCATCTACGTTTTGGAAATTATTCACATAAAAGTAAATAACAGCTGCATTTACTAGCACGAATCTGAAACAATACACAATGAGATTAGATGAAAAATACTTATACTACAGTTCAATTGTAATCTAATAGGAATATTGTTTAAGCTTCTAGGATAAACGTAAATCTAAAGGCAACGTAAATGTATACTTACAGTAGTAAACCAAGGAATCCTTTCATTGGTAAGAGGCCCCAAAACAGTCCCAAAAAAATGCCCATAGCTTGACGCATCCAGTAAATAACGTCTAGAAACTCTTCCTGAAAATGCCAAACACAATTAAATTATCAATAAATTGTATTTTCATTGACGAATGTAAGCAAAGTCTCGTGATACGAAATCTAACCTTATCTGGCCATTCGGCGTTCGCAATTAACGCTCTCTTCCATGCTGATTCGATTGGTTTCACCTTATTGCTTACGTCTGAAGATTTGCTTTTACTCGACATGTTTAAATAAGTTATTTTCTTTCAATTTATTAAATTAATTCATAAAATTTCTGGAATCACTATGTCATTTCACGAAAATCGTACACGTCACTGTGACATTGTAATGATAATTGTCAAAAGTGTCATCGTACTTTTTTATTTTACGAATAAGAACGTGGCTTTTGTCTCTCAATGTTGCATATGAAAAAATTATTACATTTATGGTAGAAAATAAAAACAATATCAAACTGTAAGTCACAACTGATCCCAATGCTTATAGTGGTCTAATTAGATTTAAGATTTATATTTCCATTCACTTTTCACCAAAATTATGGGAATTATCCTACTATAATATTATAAATGTGAAAGTTTGTATGTTTGTTGCTCAATCATAAAAACGGCTGAACGGATTTGGATGAAAACAGATTGTTTATAACCTGGATATATGACCTGGATTGTTTATAACGTACTACCGGGATAAAAAGTAGCCTATATGTTAATATAGGCTACTTTTTATCCCGGTAGTACGTTCCCGTAAAATAATTTCCGACAACCACGCGGGGGAAACAGCGGGCGAAAGCTGCATAAATAAATGCATAAAATATATCAAAAACAATTTATTTAAAAAAATGCATCACTTATTCTTAAAATTACACACTTATAACGTAGGAGTGACCCTATTCTTTATTCTGTGAAGCCTCTCAGCCTCCATGCTCTTGGTGATTTCCCAGCACTCTTTGTTGAGGGTATCCAGCCCTCGTGAGAGGCTGACCAGTCGTGCCAGTACTAGCAACCTGTGCAAGTCGTCAGCTGTCACAGGATTATCCGAATCTGATTTACTTCTCATTTCTATGAAATCATCTTCAACAAACTGAAACAAGGATAGGTAGTGTAATCACCAGACAATAATAAATACCTGTTTTATAGCCAAGGAATAGTAAGTAAATGGAGTACCTACCACCCATCTGTGTTGGTAGTATGAATGGGATAAAAAAAAACGTTTGTATGAGTCTATAAGACAAGACGGAAAGGATAAATCTAGCAATATTTAAAATCCAAAGTCTCACCTGCAAATCTTCACTAATAGTATACTTTACAAGCTTGAGACTTGTTATGTATTTTCTAATGATGTTCATAATGTCGTCCTTCAAATAATAAGTGGCTGCCTCAACAATGGCGTCGAATATTTGTAACGAAGACTCTTCAGGGCGTAGCGGGAGGTGATAGTCGTTCTGAAATGAATCGATCGATAAGTGCTGCATTTGTCTACAACTTCAAGGATTCAGGTAGTTATTAGATTTATTTTTGCGAGAATGGCCCAGGAGTTGGAATTGTTCATTATATTGAGAAATATCAGGGATAATTATTATGAGCATAACTATGTCGTTGGAACGCGTTGCGCGACTATAGTTAAAGTTAAGTACGCTATCATAAATCTGATAAGAAAAGCAATTGCAAGCATTGCACACAATGGCTCATTTTCATTACCATTATAAAGTTAAATAAAATAAGAAATCACTTGTAATATTACGTTATCATTTATCAGACTAAATTGCCACCACTTGCAATGGCATTGTATTTTCAAAACTTTCAATAACTTAATTTTCCCAATAAATACTGTATAACGTAATTAAATTACTTTATATTATTATAATATTTGTCATTGGCCTTGGTCGTTTTATGTTAAATAAATAAAAAATTACATGGAAACTTACCGGTAACAAAGACTTTCCCTCAGACAATATCAGAACTGCCACATCAGAATCAAATTCCATCTTATAATACTTGAAATCATACTCCACTTTCTGTGTCATGATCATATTGCCCAAAGCGGCAACATTGTTTACTCCGGTCGCGTCAAGCCGACCCTGCTCCATCTTTGTCTCATCTAAAATGAGGTGCGTGTCTTTGCTTAGCTGTAGGACTCCGCTTGTTAGGCGGTTACATTCGTAATCCTTTCTAAGGAGTAAAAATAATAATTAGTTAGTTATAGAGGGAGTTTATCTGTTTTTTTAGTTTGATAAATTAGAAAACTTGCTTGTCGTGAATTAAGGAAATTCCAGAAGGCCATAAATGATCTAGCTAGAACGAATAAGAATAAAGAGACGGCAAAACACCTACCTTGCATGAGATTGCCAAAAGAAATCATATTTTATATGATAAAAACTAAATAATTAACGTAGTAAAAGCATAAATCATTAAGTACTTACTTAGGTAACAAGCTGAGTGTATTCATATTATCAATAGTGAGTGGTAAGTAGTAGCTCTTAGTGACAAACTGCTTGATAATCTCATACAACTGTTTGGCGTAGTTTGGGTACTTCTGTGTCGGCAGGTTTGATAAGTTCAGGCAGAACTGACCGAGGGCTAATGTTTCTTGGCGTAGGTATCTGGAAAATGGGATTAAAGAACATCAAGAAACTTGCCTTGTATCGAAAAAAAAAACAATGAAAAGGACATTTTCCAGTCACTCAATAAATTAAAGAATAAGTCGTCAGGTATCGCTATGCTATTAATGCGATCCATTATTCCATGGGTCTATTTATTCTATAAAGAAAACCGGTTATTTTTACTATTGAAAAATAGTAAAAATAACCTAATTTGGAAAAGAGCTGTGAGAGCGTTAGCACTCCATTTATTCACTACTCCATGTTCTATAATGCCGAGCGGTATGAAAGTGGTACTTACATAGACGCAATAAGGTGACAGATTAGATATTCGGCCGCAAGTTTGTCCCCCAGTAAGAGTTCTGTGAGAGCTTTCAATAAATGTTCACGCGCCGAATTCGCTTCTTTTAATACTGCTTCTGTAATTTAATTTTAATCAGTTAATAGAGAAACAAATTCCAGAATAAGACAGCAGAAGGAAATTCTTCAATGAGAAAGACATTATGATCATCATGTAAATTATCAAACACTCTGATGTTGTGGCTTCCTTAACCATTGATGTATTTAAAAATGATTCTACAGATAAGAATAATTACATACCCTGATCAAAGTTCATAACCAAAGGGTTACAATGGTCCAACTTCTTTACATAAACCGCATGGAGCCGTGGCACCAAACTCGGTGGGGGGTTGTGTGTGATAGTCTCTACATCCGACTCTGTCGTAGGGTCCAGTAACGGATCCTTCTCCGGTTGGAACTCTCCGGATAATGCTGGATCAACAGACAAGAAGCCTATGACTTCTATCATGTCATTCAGTTTGACATTTTCGCTATCATCGTAAAGCTGAAATAGGAAATAAAATAAATATTGCTCATGTTTTTATTTATGATTTTGACTTTCGTGTTTTATAAAAATAAGATTAATTTTACATCCGAAAAAGATGAAAAATACTCCTTTCCTGTTTAATAAGTATTTCAAAGTAGTTGTTATTCAATCACTTGTTACATATAAAATTTTTAGTGAACATAAATATTTTACTCTTTTTATTTTTAAATTTAGATATTTTTACAAGTATAAAAAAAAAAATATCATACCTTAACAATGCAAGACTTGCTTGGCATATCAGGCAGAGGGAAGTTCAATAAATGCTCTCTAGATACTACATTGGCTGTACCGTTATCTGCCTCAGTAGTTTTCGGTTCCTTACTACCAGCAACTTCATCAACTACTTCCATAGCATCAGAATCCTCTTCCGCCTCATCGTAACTCCGTTTCAACTTCATACTAGCTTGGTTGAGGCGTTTAGAAGTGTTTGGTTGCTGTTCTAGGTGTTGCAGATGGTTCTGTCTATCTTCTAACTGTTGTGCCCAGTCGTTGAAACCAGGCATTGATACAACAACCATTGTTTGACGTTGTGAGCTTTTGAGATTCTCTGTGTAGTTGATTTTTTCATTTTCCTAGTAGTAGGGAATATGTATTATTATAAGAATACAATTTTAGCTTAGAGAAGAAAACAAAAATTTTAAATTAATATCCAGCTTCAGTATGTTTGTGGGAGTTTCTCACTGAAAACAAAATGTAAGATATAAATAACGTGACCATACGTCCCGTTTTTAACGGGACCGTCCCTTTTTTCGGTTCTACGTCCCAGTGTCCCCGAAAAACACCTGGGGACGCAAAATTGTCCCGTTCTCAGAGTCTTTCTTTAATAATAAATTGTGGACGTCTGAAAAAACCCAGTTACAGGCTTGGCGATGTTGATTACTAAGTTGAATATTAAAAAAAACGCGCAAAGAACTTTATTCTTATTTAAAATCATCACCAGCTGTATTAAAAGAAAGTTGTTCTGCTGACAAATGTAAAAATGACCGAAAATTTATCCTGCTTAATTTTTAATTAAGTACATCATATTGATAAGATTTTTTTTATTAAAAAAGTTTTTTTTTCATTGACAAAATTTTTATTGAATGAGATCAGATCAGGAGTACCACAGGGAAGTGTACTAGGACCGGTTCTCTACACCATATATACTGCTGACCTACCAACAACAGACAAGACTACGGTTGCAACATATGCAGACGATACAGCTTTATTATCTACACACACGAATCCAGCAACCGCATCAGAACATCTACAACAACACATTGACAAAATTGGAGAATGGCTTAAAATCTGGCGAATTCACGCAAATCAAAGTAAATCGATACATGTGACCTTTACTCTCAGGAGAGACACGTGTCCGCCGGTTATGCTTAACAATCAAGAAATTCCGCAAGATGACAATGCAAAGTACTTGGGCATGCATTTGGATCGAAGGCTGACATGGCAAAAACATATATGGACAAAGCGGAGGCAACTAGACTTAAAACTACGCAATATGTACTGGTTAATAGGACGCCACTCACAAATGAGCACACACAGCAAGTTGACAGTCTATAAAGCCATCTTGAAACCAATATGGACCTATGGCATACAGCTTTGGGGTACGGCCAGCAACAGCAACCTAGAGATACTGGAAAGATTCCAAACTAAAACACTGAGAACCATTTTTAACATCCCTCAATACATCAGTAATAAGAACATATATCTCGACTTAAATGTACCAACTGTCAAACAGGAGATAGCGAAATATAGCGTCAACTACCAAAAAAGACTGTCAAATCACAAAAATGAGCTTGCCCTCAGACTAAGTGGAGATCAAGGCCTTCAACATAGAAGATTAAAGAGACATAGTGTCTCATCCCTACAAGATAGATTCATCAGGATGGAATGAGACACCTACCTGAGAGGTGTCTCCCCAAGCTAAAAAGCCTAAACAGATACAAGTATCAGACAGAGCAGTGGCTTATTGTTGTGTCCAACAGATTGCCGCGGTGCAGAATAGAGAAAAAAAAAAAAAAAAAAAAAAAAAATTGAGAAAATGAGAACATACGAGTATGCTGGTATTTTCAAAAATAAGTTTCCTTTATGAATCTGCCCTATTATAATTGAGATAAATAAACCTATGTCCCGTTTTGAGTAAAAAAATAAATGGTCACGTTAGTTAAAAAACAAATTATTGGACCGCCCCTAAGGTGACCCACTGACCGAAATTATATTTTTAAATTAATGTGCTTACCATTATATTGGCCGTGTCCCTGTACTTTCCACTTTTCTGTTTAATATCATTTGTAACTGTATTGAACACTTCAAACTGTTCGAAATAAAACTCAGGGTTGTGCATATCCTGGACCATCCCCCGGAACCGGACTAACGTGCCGTCAGGCAAATTATGAGAAGCATTCGAATTGATCAGAGGAATCTTAAAGAGAATAATGTAAGGTTAAGTAAAGGTCAAATGCATTAAAAAGTACAAAAACATTTTAAGTAAGGGTTTGCGTTATGCACAGTCAGGTTACCTGGAACCAATTCGGCAGTTTCAATAGTTTCTCTTTCCACCCTTCTTCGTTAGCCATCCATAAATCAGGGGTAACAGTTTCAAAATCAGTCATAAGATCATGCATTTTGTAACAGGTACACGCAACTTTTGCTTGAATATATGTTAGAGAATATAATAAATGACCTTTCGCTATAGGTTTATTTCAGGAAAAATATTTAAAATCAAGAAATATAAATTAAATTATTTTGAAAACACGACTCAAATCAAATCACATTGACATTTTGACAAATGACAAGATTTATGAGTTTTTGACAGCGCGCGAATTCACGAATGAAGAAATATTTTTTTTCTATCACTACCGATCAATAAAGACTGATACGTTCCCTCAAAAATTCAACTTATAAATAATCAATTTAGAATAACTTATGTTATCGCGCAGTATAAAATCTGATTTTTGTAGGATTTTAATCATTCATTAGATTACATAATGCTACATACATTTTAGTAATTAGTAATAAATAATGTTCATACCCTATAGATTAGAAGACGATAGCAAAATTAGCAAAGAAGAGGATAGCAAAAGTACAGTAGTCACATTTCATGATCTCAAAGTTTTCTGAAATAAATTGTTTTGTGGTTTTTGGGTCTCAGTGAGAAGTAGAATTTCAAGTATGTACACATATTATCTGTGTCTGTGGTGACTGCAGTAGTAAAGTTTATAAAATTAATAATCTGTGGTAGATTTGGCGTGTGTTGTGGTGGCGTCGGTACGAGGATTAGAAATTGTTAAAATATTTATGTGCAATACCCTCGTGTGTTCTTAGTTCTTACAATTGCGAGCATCAGTCACTAATTTAGACAGTTTATTCCGGCAAATAGTTTTTCTCAAACGTGCTGAAAGCCCAGAGCGTCTGATAGAGCATCTTCATCCTTAGATTTTCCAGAAGCTCACGACATGAGTAAGTCCAGCTATTAAAAGTCCAGTTATTAAATGGGTTGATTTGTGATTCGTGCATTAAAACAGTGGTCGAGTTTGACCTAAAATAATTTGACCCTAAAAGACTTAGCATATCCTAAACCTAACCTCAAAACGAGAAAGATTGCCAGGTTCAGCCATACATTTTTGTTGTATATTTTTTAAATTTATTTCAACTTTTTTTCTGTTTCAGCGATGGATATTCGACCTAATCACACAATATACATCAATAACCTCAATGAAAAAATTAAAAAGGAAGAATTGAAGAAATCTCTTTATGCCATATTTTCTCAGTTTGGTCAAATATTGGATATTGTGGCATTAAAAACATTAAAGATGAGGGGGCAAGCTTTCGTTATATTTAAGGAAATCTCCAGTGCCACTGTTGCACTGAGAAGTATGCAAGGCTTCCCATTTTATGACAAACCTATGGTAAGTATCACAACAGTCTTTCCCTATTTTGTACTTTATTTTGTAATGTTCCAGCCATAACATTTATTTATAACTTTTCAGAGGATTCAATACTCAAAAACCGACAGTGATGTTATTGCCAAAGTCAAGGGAACATTCCAAGAAAGACCAAAGAGACCAAAAATGCCCAAGGGTCTGGATGATAGCAGGAAGAAGAAGAATAAGGATGCCAATCGTCCTGGCATGCATGTAGGACCGGCTGGTATGCTCAACAATGTCAATGCTGAGCAGCCTCCTAACCAGATCCTGTTCTTGACCAATCTACCTGATGAAACATCAGAGATGATGTTGTCTATGTTGTTCAACCAGTGAGTATTGTTTACTTTTATTGTACAGCATTCAATTCGTGTTTTGGTAAGGCTAGGCTTAGCTGAGACAGTTTATGAGTCAATGTTACCATGAAAAAACACTTTATACACACTTATACTTGAACTATTTCTTGTTACAGATTCCCTGGTTTCAAAGAAGTTCGTCTGGTGCCAAACAGACACGACATTGCCTTTGTTGAATTTGCAAATGAAATGCAATCAGCTGCAGCAAAAGAAGCTCTTCAAGGATTCAAGATCACACCTACCCATGCAATGAAGATAACTTTCGCGAAGAAATAATATTATTTTATAGTAGTACATTGTACTAAACTACTTACATTAACAATAAAGTTTAAGTATTCGAGAACTGTTTTGAGCATTGCACTTAGCCTGAACAGCTCTCCTCAGCTGTGATATTATTCTAGATCTCAGAATGACTTTTACTTCTACATCAAAGTCAAGCTAACTCAAGTTCTAAGGCCCGTATTAAGCCCGGTTTCCACTGCGAGCGGAACGGACCCATTAATGACTTCGTTAAACTCGCAAACGCAAACTGCATACTTGTATTTCCACCAACAAATAGTCGCAAAGTATGCAGTTTACTCTTGCGAGTTAAACGGAGTCCTTAATAGGTCCGCTCCGCTCGCAGTGGAAACCGGGCTTTAAGTAATGCTTGAGTCTTGAGTGAGGTTCATACCTACTACAACTAATTTTTATTTCAACATTCTAATGAATGTTGTTGGAACTGTCAAAATGAAATAGATTAGTCGTAATTGTTAACGAAAATGTGTTGTGTAATTAGATAGCAAGTCTTTTCAAGACTTTCCCAGCCTTTGGTTGGAGTAAATAATTTTACTTATCGTAGTAACTGTAAAATAGGTGATAGTTTCATTCCAGATCATGTAGGTTACTATTTTACTTTTGTAACGGCAAAATGGTTGAGCCTTACCAGTAAAAGCCGTGTTCACTTTGTCATTCACTCACTTCAATGTTGAGAGACTTTCCCCAAGGCCCAAAATCATTGGTGTGTAACTGTGTAAGTAAACACATTGCTCCAAATAATGGTCTTGTGACTGGAATTCTGGATGTCCAAAAAGCCTATAGGTTATTCGAAAAACTACCATTATTTAATCTGGCAACCTAGTAAATATTATCCATCAAAATTAGGTTTACAGTGTTTTCCTTGTTAGAAAGAGATGACCAAATACACAACATTGTTGAATGAAAGAGATATAAATAACCATTTGAATCAGTTCAAAATATTTGTAATGTAATATTATTTTCGGTGATTGCGAAACTGTCAAACAACAGGTCGCAGATGAAATGAAAATGATTTCGTAAAATTTATATTCAATTATTATCCTATTTACATTCATTCTGTTTCTTTTGACTTATTGTGAAAAGTGCCTTGGAAAATCTCACGTTTCCTAAAAATTAAAGTTGTGTTGTTAGTGATTTTGGTGTTCAAACATGGAAGATATATTTCAGTGGTGTAGAGAAGGAAATGCATTACAGGTGCGAGTTTGGCTCGATGATACCGAACATGACATGAACCAAGGGTAAGTAGAGTATATTTACGGTGTATTTGTCTGATGATACTCCTTATGGAAGGTCTAGTTGTCCCTTATAAGGCATTGAGAGAACACGCCCACAGTGTAGTCATGGACAAGTGTTATGCGTCAGATGTGTACAAAAATAATAATAGTCCGTGTATGAGATCGTATTTGACCTTCGTAGCAACATAATTAATTAAAAAACATGATTCTGGTGCAGGAGTAGCTAAATAGGTCAAAACTTCCTGACTAATTTGGTCTGCAAATAGATCTGATCTTATTGGCTCTTCATACCTCAGTATAGGTATCTATTATACTTTTTTCCTGTTGGAATATCTCACGATTTGAGTAAAGTATTTTAAAATATTTCCTTGTTTTGTTAAATCCATGGTTTCCTCTTTGAAAAAATCATTATCATACAGAATATGTTTGTGCGTTTGATTTATTGTTTATTTATTTAATATATTTATTTATATCGTCCTTAGCATATCTTTGGTTTTAAAATATTCAATTGTATAAAACTCACAACACTCACATGTATCTATATATTACCTACTTGTAAAAAAACAAGACGGGAAACTTAGCATATAATAAAAACAAAATACATAATACCTATGTAACCTACTTTTAACTCATATCTCATTAATTATTGAATGCATGGAATTAGATTTAGAGAGAAATACAATTAACAATGATAGAAAATAGTCATGAAGACGATTCACAGCTTCATTCAGAAGATATTTTATTTAGAAATGTTCTTGTATGGTATGGTGATGGATTATATCCCATAAATCCCATTTAATTGAAAATCTAAAAGCTTACAAAATGTTTTGATTTTATGTCAAGGCTATATACTAAAACATACTTTCAATATTATCAAGTAAATACTTACCAAACAAATAAATAAAAATGTACATGCTTATTATAAAAATGTAAATGACCTCATTCATTGAGGAAAATATTAGTCATGGTAAAGCTATGCCAGTCAAGTTTATTTGACCTATAGACATAACTTTATGCCATACATACTATTATCCCTGCATTAAACTATAAAGATTAAGATGATAAACAGGCAGAAGATGACAACACAACCTTTGGATATTACATATAGGTCATAACATGGTAAAGAAAAAAATGGAAATTCCAATTCGGTCACTTAGTGTAGGCAGTCATTGGGAAATCCATGGTCAAGGATTACAGAATCCAGAATGACAGAATAACTTTTGTTTCAACTTCCAAATACAAATCCACGGGAAAGCTTTTTATAGTCAATAATAGGATAAGAAACAAAAATATTTATTTATACTGATTTACCTATTTTATTGTGAATAATGATCACAATAACGTAGGTAAATAAAAGTCAGAACTTTGTGTGACTGAAGAGTGGAAGGGGCAACTAGAATCTAAATTATATCAATTATATTTTTCAGTACATTTTTATGTTCAAAAGTGCCTAATATGTGACTATTTGAAATAAATTCTTTGACTTTGAGTTTTATAAATAGAATAAGACAAAAGTCACCATTTATATCTTTTGGAGTCTTTAACTTGGTGCATACTTTTTTACAACATTGGTGCGTCTCATTGATAGAGAGCGTCTGGTCTGCACCAAGAAAAAACTGCAACTGAAAGAAATCCGACGACTGACGAAATACGAAGTTTGCCGAGGGACATTAAGAAAATAGTTGTATTGTTCATAACTTCAAGACAACTTTCTTTTTTTTTTTATATTTTCTCGTCATTCCAGAGATGACCATCACTTCAGTCCTCTCCACTGGGCATGCAAAGAGGGTCACCTCAAGATTGTGGAGATGCTGATCAGACGCGGCGCCCGCATCAATGTCACCAACATGGGAGACGACACCCCACTGCATCTGGCAGCCGCTCATGGGCACAGACCTATTGTACAGCTGGTTAGTGTTTAATTATTGATAAGGGAAATATCATTAATTAAATAATTAGTGAATTATAAATAATTAAAATTATCCTGTTTCCTGATTGTTTATTCAATTTAATTTGTAGCATTTATAATATTTTTTTATAATCAAATAAAATAGACATGAAAAAAAGCCTGATAAATGTCATATATTTGGATAGGGGACACTTAGGTATACAAACATAAAACTTGATATAACATAACATCATAAAGCGTCACGTTTCTGAGATATTCAAAGATAAAAGTAAGAATTGTATAACGAATTTATTTATTTATGTTGTAGTTACTTCATGTTGATTAAGATATTTACACATGAATTAATTGACTACACCTAGTGGATAAAACATACGATTTTTTTATCATATTTGGTATAAATTATATCATTCAAGAAGGCAGCTCCCAGGCTGAATAGGATTTTCTTGATGTCGCGCCCATGCCATGCACCATATATGTAATACATTACATACCATATAACACACGTCCTTATTCGGTGGGGGGTACCTATACATATATTTTTGTCTCTTTCGGTCTAAATAAAATATTACCTACACATGATACAATTATGTTTTCATAGTTCAATATACTTACCTGAAGGAAAAAAAAACAAAAAAATCCTTGTTTCAGGGTTCAATTTTCGACTTATATTTCGGTGAATTACTCCGAAACGTGACGCTTTAGGATATTATGTTATATGACACTTTTTGTTTGTATAAGTGTCCTCTATCTAACTAAATAACTTTCGATTATCACCGCGATTCTGAAAAAAAATGGCGGCCTCACGTTAGGGCCACCCTCCATACAAAAATCTTCAAACCCCTTTATGTAAGTTTATATATATTTTTTAAAGTTTTGTGGTTTAATTAAGACATTAAACAAGTAAACCTTGAAACTGTACAGGAAAACTTAAGTGAGCTATATAAAAAAAAAAAAATCTTTCATTTTCGAAGCTACCAACATTTTTGATTGAATCAGTTATTTAATTACTAATACAAAATGGTTGTCCGAAAACCTTTAATCCATATAATTCCTCATAGCTCCTCCAGAACCGCGTAGATGTGAACTTCACGAACGAACACGGCAACTCGCCCCTCCACTACGCTTGCTTCTGGGGCTACAGTGCTATTGCCGAAGACTTGCTGCTCGCTGGGGCTCTCGTGTCGCTCGCTAACAAGGATGGGGACACGCCCTTGGATAAGACCAGGGGAACACTAGTCCAGAGGTAAGAAACTTCTTAAAAACATACCACCACAGGCTCTTTCGCAGTCCCCAAAAACCGAGTTATTTTGACTAAAAAACATTACTACTATATGACACGAAGTTGGCTGCTGTTAAAGGATGAAGCAATAAAACGGACTGGGTGTTTAATGACTCGATGACATCACTAAAGTAAAAGAAGAGTCGAAAAATGAAGATTGATAGCACAAGCATACAGTAGTGAATGATAAGTCGGAGGAACAAGGAATTCCTTTATAACCTGACTTTTATCACCACTCAACATAACAAAAATTCTTCTCTAGAAAGTATACACTTCAGTTCATTTTCTGGGGGGTGCATCTTCAGCTCCACGAAGCGAGCTCGATCAATTTTGCGGTTCACCTCGGATACGTTAGGTTATAGTTTGTCCATTCATACAGAAAGAGGACTAACTGTGTCGACTTATACAAAGAAGCTTAAGAATTAAGATAGAGTAGGATGCAAGAGCGAGCGAGGCAAGCTCGATAATGTTAGCACGGGGGCCTAGGGCCGGTTCGATTTTCGGAAATAGGAGTTCGGTACTTTGAATGCAAGAGCGAGCGAAACGAGCTCGAAAATGTTAAGTGAGATTCGAGGTGAGATCCTCGAATAGAGAGAACTCGAATCGAGTTCTCTATTACCTATTGTGTTATGCGTTTTCGGATATTTGTAAAGTTCTGAAGGTTTTTACACCTATATTTTATTTTTATGGCAGGGAGGTGCAAGTACACCCCCTTGCACCGTCCTTCCGGCGCCCATGTACACTTAACATTTTTTTCCTTATTACCACAGACTACACGAGCTAGCAACTCAGCAAGGTCAAGATCTAAAGAAGATCCAGTTCAAGGATCAATCCTGGCTGGGTTTGAAGACTCGCAGCAGGGACGCCACGCTGTCGCGTCACAAGGGCATCAATATCAACGAGTTGTCACTACATACCAGGATTGCTGTTACTCCAACAGGTAATATGGGCTATAATTGGCTACTGAAGACAAGCTCCCTTCATATGGTATTTCATTTTTCATTGCTCCTCAACTTTGGTTTGTAATGATAATAACATGTATAAGCGCGCCGCGCAATGATAGTCGATGTTACCGTTCCCCATGACGGGAACCTCGTGAAAGCTGAGAAAGAGAAACAAATAAAATATCTCGACTTAGCGCACGAGGTTGTCGACATGTGGAATGTGAGCTCGGCTATCATTGTGCCGATTGTCGTAACGGCCAACGGCCTGATGGCCGAAAGCCTTGACCAACATCTCTCGAGGCTCTCGTTAGGCGGTTGGATCAAGGGCCTGATTCAGAAGGCAGTACTCCTTGACACGGCTCGCATTGTGAGGAGGTTTCTGTTTCTGCAGCCCTAACCACCGGTAGCTTGGACCCTGCTCCCGACACCGGCGGAACACTATTTTTATATTTTTTAATGTTTTTTATATCTTTTTTTTTTAAGAAATATTTAAAAATGTAAATTAATATGTATATAAATGAATAAACGAAATAACATGCATTGTTATTACCATATTAATTGTCAAACTTCATTTTCAAAACGAAAATAAGTGTTTGCAGATCAGGCACGTATACAGAGGGGGGGATAGTTGGGATTTATCCCCCCCCGAAATCTGACTGAAAAAAAAAACGTTTTAAGCCATCTGTTTATTTATTCGCTTGCGTGTTCTTTCAATAAGTAGGTAAAATAAAAATAGATAGATCTTGATCTGATTATGTAAGCGACGTTACTAGTAGTGCCATCTAACCTATTTAGAGAGAAACCGAGAACGAAAACAGTAATGAACGAAATCTATCGTCGAGTAGAAAAACTAATAGTAGAAAGATCGTCGCGTTGAGTAGCGAAATTTAAACTTTCTGCTACCAGGTAGTAGATGGCGCAATATTCCACAGTTTTCCAGAATACGAAAATGTAGTATAAATACGGCGGGGGCGGGAGTCCGGGAACCTGCATGTCAGTTTATTTCGAGAGCGATTCAAGTGAGAATCGAGAGCGACAAGCGAGAAGAAAAGTGAAATACCTCTGCAATAGTGACAGTATAGTGCAATAGACCAGTTTATTTTGATATTGGTTTCAGTTTCATAGAGAGTAGAGTAAATTCCTTCCGACTTGGTTCACCTGATACTTTGCCCGTGCCGTGAAATAAAGGAAAAAAACTTCAAAACCACTGTTTTCATTGGATTCGCCAAATCGCCAGTCCGTTACGTACGTGAGATAGTGTTGGACAATTTTGGACCTGCAGACGTCATAATTTGTTGGACCGTTCGCCCTATCCATCACAGATTACTATTAAATAAAGTAAAGTAATGTGTGAAATGTGAGTGCTTCTTGATTTGTGCTTGTTTGAACGTATATAAATTGCTGCTGCTAAAATGAAGAGAATTGACAACTTTTTCAAGCCAGTGGCAAAAAAAATTGTTACTACTAGCGAGGAAAAAACTACTCCAAGCATGGCTTCTGCTGTTGATAGTAGACAACTAGAAACAACTTCGTCAAAATTTACAGAAAAAATGTGATTTCAGCCGAACCGGCTGGAAGATGTAGAGATGAAGGAGAATGTTCAACTTCAAAAACGTGCAGTTTAGATACAATGATTATAAGTGAAACTTTTCCTGATATCGGCGTGGTTTCTAATGCCATATATAACACACAGTATCCTCCTCTTGTACTCACAGATGAACAGAAAAAAAATATTATTACACAGCCGTTTGTCCCAGATGCGTCATTTTCGTTTCCGGCTAGTAGCTTTGGAAAGAGGAAACTTAGATTTCGAAGAGAATGGATGGGATCATGGGAATGGTTAACATATTCGCCGAGGAGGAATGGTGTGTTCTGCAAATATTGCGTTGTCTTTTCATCAGGCACCGCTGGAAAAGGTTCCCACCAAACACTTGGAAGTTTTGTCAGCAAACCATTTGATAATTGGAAAGATGAAACAGAGAGATTTCGCGAACATTCTGCTGCTAAATATCACCAGTTTTCTAAGTTATGCGCAGAAAATTTCTTACGCGTAATGGATTCAGCAGCTATAGACGTTGCATCGCTGCTTAATGATCAAAGGCTCAAAGAAAAGGAAAGAAATAGAACAGCACTAAAACCTATAATCGCAACTATCATCTTCTGTGGAGAGCAAGAGTTGCCGCTTCGTGGAGACAAAGACAGTGGACTATTGACTTTAGAAAAGCCACTTAGTAAAGATGGAAAATTCAGAGCTCTGCTACGATACCGAGCAAGCTATGATAATATCCTGAAAGATCATATCATTACAACCCCTAAAAATGCAACGTATTTTAGCCCTATTATTCAAAATGAAATAATAGATACTTGCGGAAAGATAATTCAGAAAAAAGTTGTGACACAAATAAATAGTTCAGAGTGTTTCGCGATTCTTGGCGATGAAACTTTAGATGTGAGTGGAACTGAGCAATTGTCTTTATGTGCGAGATACGTTTATAAAGGTATTTTGAGGGAGGACTTTCTCAGTTTCATTGAAATACACGACCTAAGTGCCGAAAATATAAGTGCAGAAATTTTAAAGAAATGTCATGAGATTGGTTTGAATCTCAATAAACTAGTTGGTCAGGGGTATGACGGAGCTGCTACCATGGGAGGACACATCAGTGGTGTGCAGACGAGAATCAGAAAAGAATTTCCTAAGGCCACATACGTACATTGCTCAGCACATCGTCTGAACCTAGTTCTTTCAAAAGCTCTTTCAGTTCCCGAGGTGAGAAATTCAATAGGCGTTGTGAAGGAAGTCTGCAATTTACTTCGCAACAATGCAATTGCCGGGAAACAGTTCAAGGAAAATGTGGAAAAGCTCACACCAGAAAGTAAGAAAAAAAGACTGGCATGTGTGACACTAGATTTATAGAACGTCACGACTCTATAAATGTATTTGGTGAGTTACTCGAACCTATTGTCATTACATTAAGTGCTTTAGTTATTATTCTAAGGAACTATCCTACACAAACAGAACTGTCGCCCAAACTGCCTCTACACTCTTTCTCAGCTGTGATGGAAAAGAGTAGTTTCTTGATTTCTCTAAAAACCTGTGAAAGATTTTTCAGTTATACTCTCCCACTGTCAGCATATTTGCAGAACCCTACACACGACCTGGCCTCTGCTATGAAATTTTCCGATGACATTATCGGAAAACTAAAAGACGTGACGTGACGATGTTAACCCGGTATTCTCAGAAATATATAACGCCAGCAAAATAGCGGAAGATGTCTTGCAAATAGAAATTCAGCGTCCTCGAGTTACTGCCCACCAAACTGCACGAAGCAACCCTCCCAGCGATACTGCTGAAGAATACTTCAGAAGAACTATTTTTATACCGTGCTTGGACGATTTGATATCTGGCATGAATGATAGATTTGCGAATCAAAGAGAGCTGCTTTCTTCTTTAGAAATTATTCTTCCGAAAAATGTGGACGAGAGGAAAATAAGTGAATTAGAAAATATGAAAATTTATTGGGAAGAAAGTGTTGGAGAATCACTAATAAAAGCAGAGTACAGTATGTGGTGTGCCAAGTGGAAAAACACAGATAAGAAACCAGTCGAAATTATGGAAATTTTAGACACGTGTGACAAAGTTTTCTTTCCTACCATTAACAGGCTAATACATATTCTGGCCACCCTTCCGGTTTCAACGGCATCTGTGGAGCGGTCATTTTCATGCCTAAAGAGAATAAAATCCTTCCTAAGGAATAGAATGGCGGGCGAGAGGCTTACTGGTCTCGCTCTATTGTCTATTCATTCCGCTTTGGCGCCAGATCCTGATATGGTACTAGACGTAATGGCTGCCAGTGGAAACAGAAAAATACTTATATAATTATAGTATAGTACAGTGAAAATTATAGTACAGTGATTACAGCGATTTTCACACAGTTCACATGGTTGTTTCAATGTTTGTCCCCCCCCGAACCAAAAGTCTGGATACGTGCCTGTTGCAGATTAATATTGCTTTTCGGGAATTGCCATTTGTAAAATGCGCTGTTTTTCAATGATTGACGCTCTTTTAGTCTAAACATGGCTGCCGGTCCCGACCCCAAATGTTTTTTAATAAGCCTGTGTTTAGGGTCCCCATCAAAACACGTTACGTGAGACTTTGAAACCATAAAATCATCACAAATAGTGAAAAAAAAAATTGCATCAGAATCTAAACAAAATAGGTCTCATTATTTAGGCTAAATAGAAATAGCCCGAAGTCACAACAAAGACCAATGTTTTGACATAGGTCTAGCTACTACAAATATTTTTTTCTAGGCGAGACATGGCGCGGCAGATGGCAGAAGAACGACATCGTAGCGAAGATTCTGGCAGTCCGCGAGTGTACACCACGCATACAGAGGGATTTCAACGAGGAGTTCCCCAAGCTCCGGATATTCTCACATCCCAACATATTGCCTGTGGTGAGTATTGCTTGTAAAACACACATGATATTTAAAAAGTAAAAAATTGTTGAAGAATATTGTGATAACAACAAGCCTTTTTAGGTTCTTCATCAAGCTAGGAGTACTAATTATACAACTTTAGTTTTTGTTTACCCTAAACCACAGTACCCTCCACCCTTGCACCAACGCCGAACTCACGAAAAAAATTTTGCTGTTCCTTACCTCAGACCAATAAAGAAGTATAGACGGAGCCGTCGTAAACATTCGCGACGAAAAAAGTGAGGACTAGTTTCGGCTATGTGCGCGTAACTCGGTGTAAGATATCGTAGATTTGCGCATGTGTGCTAGAGAAAAATGTTGCAAGCGTAATTGTGCTGAGACTCCCCAGTGTGAGAGATACTTTGGTTAAAGTTTTGTTATTAGGTAGTATTGTGTTTTATTTGTCTTGGTTGTATAAAATGGAACGTAATTTATATTTTAATAAAAGTAAGTAATTTATTGTCATAGAAAGAATAATAAAATTACTAATTTAACAAAACACACAAAACTTACATTAAAACTAGCAATTTGCCCGCGACTTCGGCCGCGTGAATTTCGACTTACCTCTAAAAAAATTTACACACATTTTCGAAAATTCCTTTCAAAGGGGGAGGCCCTTTTGAAAGGTAGTTTTCGAAAATTAATGTTTACGGTCTTTATCATTTATTTCGATAAATAAGTATTCGTGCCACAAGTATTAAAGTGAAAGCGTCAGGGTACCCCGCGTTATACAAATTTTCTTATGTTTTTTGCAACCACCTTTAGTGTTGTATACAATTTCTTCAAAATGTAATGAACAAACAACGCTAAATTTTGAAGGGAGCCAGTCAACATCATTTCTATTGTCCCGTACAGCTTTAATCTACTTTTCTTTCTACGTTATATCAGCTGGGAACCTAAAAAATATTATATCAAACATAACTATTATTTGAATATATTTTATAATTACTTACGTATCATACAATATGCCTAATGTACTCTAAAACTAAATACGCAATAATAACATTAATAAAAACGCACTTGGTTGTACTTGCAACGTGTGCGTACAACAATCACAACTTCCCTTACTTTTGGGGAAATGATAATGTTCTTAACCTGCAACACTGACACAATGCCGTCATGATTTCGTGTTCAGACAAATTAAGTCAAATATTTTGCGATTATGTTTAAAATATGCATAAAATCGGTTACTTAATTATGAAAAGTAATCCCAGAAGACCTTTTTTGAAAGCATGAGTTGTTTTCGCAGTAGTTTATAGACACAGGATGGCATAATTTGCAATTATTATTTAACCAAAAGTACGTCACGCACTCTCACTCACTCGCGGCAGACTACCGAGCGGCCGTCTTCATATGGCCGAATCGTCTTCATATTGCGTGCCTCACTTTTTTGAGCGCAATGTTCCGTCTATACTTTTTTATTGGTCTGAGTTCCTTACATTTATTTCGCTAACAGCTGATTTTTTTTCGCGATTTCTGCGTTGGTCCCGTGAAAGTTATTTATAATGATGAGTACAATACTTTGTAAACAAAAACAAAGGTTGTATAGCCTATCCTTATGCGGAATACCAGTGCGGTAGCGTGGTGTGTTGTTGTATATTTATTTATCAAGGTTTATGATTTTTTTTTACATAGATCCAATCCCACATATATGTTAGGAAATTTTTCCTAAAAAGTATTTTTATTAAGATATCCATCTGAACATTCAAGGCTATGGTTAGCATTCCGGCTTCTATACATCTCGGTTGCCTAAAAAGCGAATCAAACTCGAAGCATTTATTTCAAATAAATCAATTACAGGCACTTTTGAATTGTCAAGGGGTTGGTCAGTCAGACAAAATGAAACTAGATGCCCATTCCAAAGCGTAGAAGGTACCTATGGAGAAGAACAGGCAAGAAACTTCACGGACACTCTTTTAAATAAAAATTTGGTTACAAAATATTGGTTACATCATTCATGTTGAACTTAGAATTCTTAGCGAAGCCTCTCTAATGAGGTCAGTAACACTGACTGGTCTGACTCCTGGCTTCCAGACGTTACTAAAGACAGTTCTATTCTTAATTCGATAATGTTTTCCAATTCCAGGTGGGCTGTTGCGTGTCCCCCCCCTCGCTGGTCGTCATCTCGCAGTACATGTCGTGGGGCTCGCTGCACGCGCTGCTGCACGGCGGCGGCGGCGGCAGTACGGCGGGCGCGCTCGTGCTGGACGCGCACGCCGCCGCGCGCCTGGCGCACGACGTGGCGCGCGCCATGCGCTACCTGCACGCGCTGCAGACTGACAAGATACTGCCCACGTATGCACTCAATAGCAAGCATATTATGGTGAGTTGATTTCAGGGATTTTTTTTATTATAGGAAAGGCCAACCAGAACCTATCACTATGATTCTCTTGTGAAATTTTAATGCTCGCAAAACATATTCGACACTGCTCTCCAATGCTCACAAGGGTTCAAGATTTAATCAATACAGAACAAATCATGATTCGTTTTGCGTAAATGCTACTGCCCCTCCAATGTAATTCAAAATCATTCATTATTCAAACAATCAGTACTTCGTGCTGAATATTAAATGTAATCATGTGAAATGTCAAACTGCATTTCACCCCTTTTAAGAAAAAAATCCACGATTTTAAAAATGATCTTAAAATCTTTTTTCACAGATCGACGAGGACCTAACAGCGCGCATCAACATGGCGGACTCGAAGTTCTCGTTCCAAGAGAAGGGCCGCGTCTACGCGCCCGCTTGGATGGCGCCCGAAGCCCTGCAGAAGCCCCCCGCTAAACGCAACCTCGAAGCGGCCGATATGTGGAGCTTCGCCATCCTGCTGTGGGAACTTGCTACTAGAGAGGTGTGTTTTGTCGTATCAATATTAGTAATGTCCGATATTGTTTTTGCTTACGAGATTGCATCTATAAACGCACCACACAACTCACAACATAGGGAAAATATACTTCCGAGAGTTTAGCAATCATAATAATTTGAGAAGACAACCACCTTCTTTGATGAGAAGAATAATATAGCCACCTTATATGCACGAGGTCATTAAGTTCTCCAAAGGAAAAGTTCATAATAAGCCCGTGTGAACAACCTATGTCAGTCACACCATTGGAACAGCTCTACGAGTGCGATAAAATCATTTCAGATTCTTTTGGAACCATTATTTGATTCCGGCATGTCTGAGAGACATTTCTCAACGGCTTGTGAAGCAAAGTCAGAGACCCATTGGCGGCATAGAAACTAATGTATAATACTCTCAAATAAGTTTTGTCTAATAACTCATAACAATTTTTTCAGGTCCCCTTCGCCGACCTATCTCCAATGGAATGCGGTATGAAGATAGCCCTAGAAGGGCTCCGTCTCACGATCCCACCAGGCATATCTCCCCACATCGCGAAATTAATCAAGATCTGCATGAACGAAGACCCTGGCAAACGACCCACCTTCGAGATGGTTATACCCATACTTGAAAAGATGAAACGCTGAAACGATTTGAATTGAGAAACTTTTTTTTTAAATATATTTTTACATGGATATTTAGAAGTCAGGTAATTTATACATAATGTGTATTGAAATCCTTAGTTTTACCTACGACAGGTATGGCAATTTTTTATTTACAATTTGTTTAAACTTTTTTTGTTTTAGTAAAGTGACACAACCCACCCTGATTAAATGGATTTCAAATATACATTCTGTATAAACTAATTCTACTTGGAATCATTTTTAAACAGGTTATTCCAAGTCTTATTTATATTTATGAATTGTAATTTACGAAAAAAACGTACAATATATTATGGCTAATACTGGCTATATATATGGCTGGTATTAATGAAGTATTTTCTACTGTCAATTGCACTGTTCAAAAGTTAGGGATTTACATGCTTCCAACTAAATGAATAATAATATCAATGAATTCTTGCAAAATATTTTCTGTCGATTTGCGAAAGAAAGTAATACAAATGATTAGGTGCCATCATTTATTAAGATTTTATTTTATAATCTCTTCCTAATCAATTTTATAACTATAATCAAATGTTGTACTAAAAATATGTTTATTATTATAAACCATCTTTTATATTGCAGATATCGTTGGGATATCAATTATTTTTGCACTGTGAGATGTCTTTTATTTACATAAGTTTATTTAAAATGAAAACTGTATTTAAACATCACTAAAATCTTTTTTAACTGCCAGTATTTTAAGTGTTGTTTAGTACTTAGGTTGTGTTCTAATAATAAATTTTCTTTTTTGATAAATGTGCTAAATTATGGTTTCGTAGTAATTTGACTAAATTATAAATAAATATATCTACAGATAAGTGTACTTGCTAATATTTAAATCGGTGCTAATGTGAACGTTATAAACCAGAAATATATGAAATAGATCTAAGAGACTCGCCTGGAATAGTTGTAATTATTTTAACAACCGGAAAATACCTGTAATTTTTTCCTTGCGGTTTTAAGGATAACTATGAACAATGTATGGAAAAAACAGCGGGTTTTAATAATAAACATTGATTATATTTGTTAGAAACAACATTTCTATATTTGTCTCACTACTAGCCACTAGAATCTCTGAAACCACTGTGTAATTTAATTTGTATCATTGAGATTAATTGCTGTAATAAGAATTAAATGCATAGTGTAGTAGTCTAACTAATTTTGTTAACGCTATTGTGAAATGTGCCTTATAACCCGGCCAAATAACCTTATTTGCCTTGACATAGTAACTTTAGTAGTTAAGGGTAGATTTATATTTTTGATGACAAATCAATGTTACAACTTTCATAAAGTTGTTTTAATATACTAACGATTTAGTAATACATTTTGGTTTTATTTCTCTGAACCCCATGAGCTTCGTATGAGGCGACGCACAATCGCAGATCAAAGCGATGTCTATGCAGTATGCTAATTAAATGCCTGACGTTTTGAAGATGCATTGCTTTGATGATTCATTACATTACCCTGTTGAAGTGGTACACTTTTTTGACACTGAATTTGCATAGAGTTAAGCTCAAAACACAAGCTCTTCATTGGATCGGCTTTGCCTTTCTGCAACTCCATACACTAACCAGCACCGTAACGGCATTGCCTCGTCTCGAAATAAGCTAGTAAACGGCACACTCCCGAGTTTGCGGCTGGGCGTCACTGCACTTACGTCAAGGGCATCGTCGCGCTTACGGCCGAAATGCTAGGCGTAAGCAGGCGTAGGTATTGCTAATTCTAATGATTATAATTCTGTAAAGCCATATTTGTTACGGTCGCGAATCATATTTTAATCAACATACAACCTGACACTGAGCTGCAAATTGCAAAAAACGAAAGAAAATTTGAATTTCGCGGGCTACCTTATCCCATCCCCCTGAGCCTTGGGGAGGGAAGCGAGGGACACAGTGGCGGATCCAGGATTGTTGTTTGGGGGGCTTGACCCGGCTGAGAGTAGGTTTTTAGCAAAGTAAACACTTTAAGCGTAGCGCCACACCTGCCGAACGTTCCGCGGCGGAACGCTCCGTCGCGTCAAATTTCTATGGACGTAACGTTCGGCTGATGTGTCATAGGTAGGTAACTTGAAGAACATTAGGAGCGTATTCAACCGAGCGTTCCGCCGCGGAACGTTCGGCAGGTTTGGCCCGACCCTAAGATTTGTCATGGCAGATCTCAGATGCTTTTGGGGGGGGGGCTTGAGCCCCTTAGCCACCCCTCCCCCCTGGATCCGCTACTGAAGGGACAGGGGATCGGATGAATCGGATCTTAATAGGGACGAATTTAAAGCTAGAGCAAGGACAGAAGCTTCGCGGCAGCCCACGGCGGCGAAGACTGAAGGACGGAGGTCTGGACTGTGTTTGTAAAGATAAAGCAAGTTGTGTATGTGTAACAGATATTATTTTTTTATTATCTAATAGAGTACTTACTTAGATATTGTATGGAATCTACTTAAAATACTACTGCTACCAAATGGCCGCGACTCATCATCACCATAGCTAAACAAAAAACTTGCTCAAAATCCAATGTTCCACTATCAATGAGTGAATGATTTCACAAAATGACATCGATCTTTGCAATTCCACTAATAAAATTCAATATAAAGAGCATGTTCATTCAGCATTCATATTTTTGCTCTCTTTTGCCCTGTTTGAGACAGATAGAGACAACAAGCACAATATGTCATCTGCCAAGTTTCTCTCATCTGTCATGTCATGTTGCTGCTTTGCTTGTGTCAAACAAAATAATACTTGCGGTTTTGTTTCTGCCTTTTTTCTGGATATCAAAATATTTACAATAATTTTATTCTAACGTATAAACCTTGAAAATCAAAAGTGCAATGAAGTATATTTAACTATCGTCAAGATTTTTGAACTATGGAACCGGGAAAGAGCATTGATGTCAGCGTTTTACCTAAAATCACAGACGTGGAGTGGAAGCTTGAAGTTATGACCAATACTCCAGGAGTTGGGTCCGACAACTTGTTATACACAGTTATATTGAAGACGAACAGCGGTGAGGATATCAGGTTCACTTGTGGGAGCCAACAGTTGCAAGATTTGGTGTATAAACTGAAAGATTTAGTGAGACATTGCGAGAACGTTAAAAGTGAGATAGGTTGATTGTTTTATAGCTACTGTTTGTAATTTTAGGTGGCACATAATGAATTCCAGATAAAAATGATATTGTCAGTTAAGTACATCTTGTTTGATATTTTTCCCCTTCTCCAGATCAAAAATCCGCCCCTAAGGCTGCCCATCGACCCAAGAATCAGATAGTTTTATATATATATCTACTTATATATATAATATAATTAGTCAGTAAAACCAGAGATTCTTATTCAAAATAACTTTATTTCAAAATACCATTATAAAGTACCATAGTGAGAACACAAATCAGAAAAAAAAACAATTCCATTGTGTAAAACATAAAGCTGATCACAGATAAACTAAAAATGACTTAAGTGTGTAGGTAAGCTGCATTTTTCATAATTAACATCTACTACAATAATGAACTACACAAGGTTCTATACATGATAAGTTCACCCAGACTTATAGTAAAATAAACAAAAGTTCATACAGACCTGCAAACACTCCAAAAGTGTTCAGAATTGGGAAATTACACTGTTTGGCATATGATACTATAACCTGATTTGTCTAACTGTGCGCTTATCAATGTCAAAATATTACAGTGTATGTAGGTTAATAACAACAATAAACTTAAACAAATTATATGATAGAACTGTGGAGACTACATGAGTTGAGTAGACAGTATTAAGAGGCGTTAGGGCAATGAGGAGGTAACCGGGTGGGTGAATTTAATACTAACAACAGCTCCAAGCACATAGTTAGAAAAATAGAGTTATACCATCATTGTTTTTATAGAGAGTAATTTTTCTTTTTCAATGTTCAATCATAGGTAAATATTAGTTTGTCCTCCATTATATTAGGTAAATGCACCTCATGTAGTTCTGTATTTCATGCATCTACTCTACATAGGGTTAGCTTCTTGGGACTTGAATGCTTATTATATTATTAATAATAAATTTATCTTAAAATATCACAATATCAACAACTACACTACCGTACCACAATACAATGAACATTTTGATTAAACTGTATTTATAGGAGCCTCAGTACATGAGAACACAATGAAGCTGTCAAGGAGTTGCATACTAGAAGCAGTCTCCTTGTAAGCGCTCAACGGTTTTGATGATTTTCTGTCTTTTTGAGTGCAATTTTCTTATGGACAGTCCATATGACATTTTTTTACTTAATTGATACAATCACCTACTTTCAAGTCATGGAGTAAGTGATTTACACAACATCAAATTATGGTTGATTATATTATAATATTGTGAAAAGAGTGCTTTAATAAATGCAAATTATGTCATTGGACCAATTGATGTGGTAATGCTATGGGGAGGTCTATGACTAGCATTGGACTGTGCAATATGCAGAGTCGATTGATTATGAAGGCTACACAATTTTGTAATCGAGCTGGCATCCCAATAAATACAGTCTAAAAACAATACATCTAATTTCAGACTTGGTAAATAATTTTGCATTCAGATTCAAAAGTAATCACAGAGACCCCTTACATTACTGTGACGGATAGAACTTTGAAACAGTACATTAGGCCTAAAAAACCTTAAACAACAGTTTTAGTTTCCGAAGTGAGCTTGCAAATGTCCTTAGACTAATTTACTTTAATTATACATGCAACTATCAATGTGTAATAAAATATTGCTTTCTTATATATTACTATTAGCTGCACACTCATATTGTATGTTTATGATTATACAAATACTTTCAAATTAACTATTAAACTACTTATATTGTGATAAAAATACTGATTTAGGGCTGCAGAATTTGACGAGTCAAGTGTTTCTCTTATACTATTGTTAAAGGCAAAAAGGTCTCGTCAAATTCAACTAGTTGGACAAATCTACAATATATTATAATGATAGACTATCACAAATAGTGAAGTACTTACTGTTTACAACAGTTATAGTTGTGATGTGGGTAGTTGAAAAAAAATTAAAATCAAAAAAGTGTGCAAATTAAATGCAAGCGCACAATTTAAAAGCAGTTAAGTCATGGTATTAAATTCGTTAGCTGTTAAATAGCCTAATTCAAAACAAAGGAACTAACAGTTTAAATAGCGTTAAAATATTTAATAGTTTTTATAAAACCAAGTCAATTCTGATTAAAATGAGACATCAGTTTTTCTTAGGCAAACATAGCAACAATTTTTTTATAGTGGTAACACACCACAGTCCTTAGTCCTTACACAGGGTCGACAGAGAAGCAGGGTTTGTTTTTCTCTTTATTAATTTACGTATGAAGTTGTGATCTATAATTTAACTTGGCTACTTTTAATTTATATTTTTAGCTAAAATAAAAACCATTTAAACATAACAAACAACACACATAGATAAATAGTAAATTATACCGATTACAACACACTTATACTGATATAATTTTGGAATTATCACATACTTTTTTTTTCATTATTTTTAAAGTCTTATTCATATTTTATATTATACTTAAGCATTAAGTGCGTGCGCAAACGAAAATAGGTGAACAAATTAATCCCTTAAACATAACATTATATTCTTATAACAAACAAAGCAAGTTTAAATGTTTTTTGGTCACATTCACTGGTAGTGTTGCCATTATTTAGGAAGTTCTAGCGTATTCATCTTTACACAATTCATGTTTTAAAGGAAATGCTGTAGCGTGGCAACTCTTTTAACTGGCTGAAAATACTTATAGCTGTAATAATACAAAACAAAGGTTTCTACTGACTACTTGTAAATTGTCATTACATTAAAAAACAACTCAATTTTTATACATAGAAAATAGCTACAATGGAACATTGATTAATTTCGCGATGGATCACAAGCCATAGGTTTACAAAATGTTAAATAAATGATTTACTTAAGCCATAGTTATTTGTAACTAAATCAAAGGAATTAAATCCTTAATTTAAAAGTTCTTAAATTACCCTCATAGCATAGTCCATTACATAAAACTGGCATGTTTCTTTTAAAATGTTTTGTTGTGTTCTTTATTTAATTTGATAATTTCATAAATGTACACACGGCAAAATAAACAAGTTGACAGATACCTAAATATATTTATGTCATAATGAACGGGCACTTACCGCCTGGCCACGGGACATTCGCTACAGCGAAAATTCGCGCGGTGCGAACGGCGAAGCGTCTTGCGACTAAAACAAATGTATAGAAATGTACTAGTCACGCCCCGCAAGACGCACCGCCGATTGCGCCGCCGTTCGCGTCGCCCGTTCCGTGGCCAGGCGTTTAGGCGCCGAAGTATTCGTCCGCATCGCTGTCATCATGAAACGCTGAATGGCAATGCTAATTCTTTGGCCAAAGAACGAGCCAGCCCTGTGCAGTCGTGAAGTTGTTTGTCATAATTATTTTTTTCATGGACTGACAGAGCGATTCCTAAAAGATCTAAAGTCGATATTTTATTTTGCCGTGCCATACTAAATATAAATACATATCTACAGTTTAAGTAATTCATTTCCTATTTTATGAATAGCACTGATAATATTTCAAAGTAGGCCTGTCGCCCGAGATCTTAGTCAGTCATTGATGTTTTATAGTAAAGGATGTTACATGTTTAAAAATACTGGACAAAGCACCAAAGTATTATGAATCGCATTTAGTAAGTATCTCAATGTCTTATTTTACCAAGTTATTTAATGAATCAGTGTGTGAGTTCCCTTTGACTCACAAATATTGTATTCAGTGATGTGCTTGTGTACATTTATACTGATAAAAGTTTCGTTAGTTACTGTTTCTCAGCATTTAAAGGAAAATGTGAATATATTCTTCACCACATTGAAAAAAGGAAACTATTCAATGGTTACTTTGGCTCGAGTACTATGATAGTGTCAAGTTATCTTTTTTAACCACAAGCTGTGGTGACGGGCCGTAAACTTTTTGAATACATTAATTTACTTGCAGTAGTTACCGAGCTATTGAACACCAGAAAAATCACGTCCTAGTTTGACAAACAGCTGCAAATAACTGGACAGTTGACTGTCCAAAAGTGTCCACGGTAAGTCTGCAGCCGAAGAGTGTTGATAGTCATGTTCCGAGTGTTTTCCAGTCATTTAGCCCAGGTACGCACGGGCGATTTAGTTTCATCGCGCACTTGTGTGCATCTCAGCGCGTCAAAAAATACACTGTTGGATTCAACTGTCGGCGCTAAGCAGTGCGTTGAAAATCCAGAGCACGATACAAATTGCCATTTTTTAAAGAGAAAAGAACTTTAGGAAGGCCGCCGGAGGCACCGGGTGCGGCGGCAGGGGCCCGCCGGCCTCCTTGAGGCGCTCGCGGTACTCGGGGCACTGGTCCGCGATGCACGGGTGGCCCAGGGAGCGCCAGAATAAACACTTACAATGACGACATAGGGAGAGGGTCTCAGCAAATTGCGCGTCTTCCCGCAGGCCGTACATCCTGAAAAATATTATAGGTTAAGACTTATGGTACAAGCTACGCTTTCATATACGAGCCTTAAAGGTCATCGCCCATTATAACAGCATCGCTCCAGCACGGTAGCGCCCCGGCACCGCCTCGAAAAATCTAGTCGTCAACGCGCCGTAAGCCAGGCAACTGCTAGTCGCCAACGCGCCGTAAGCAAGGCGACGGCTAGTCGCCAACGCGCCGTCAGCAAGGCGACCGCTCGCTGCCGGCACGCCACCGGCGAGGTAACAGTTTATTGTTTATTCACAAGCAAGGCGCAACCGTGTTGCCGGCGAGGCGTCACCGCGCGGACGGCGAGGCGCCGGCGAGCGGGCTCCTCGCTTGAAGCGCGCTGTCGGTCCGACGTGTGACTGATGGCTCGCGGGCCGCTCACTGCTGGCGAGCCGTCCACTATTTTGTATAGCCATCGTAAAATAGACTTTAATGCATTTGACTTAAAATCCTAACTTGATTGACAAGTATTTGTCGTTTCGAAGCCGTGCTGCTATAATGAACGATGACCTTTATTCAGCTTTAACATTTTGTACACACTGCCAAACAATTAAGTATGCAGGCAAATAACCGATCGTTTATGGCTTTATTGCTGCGTTATTTGCTTGCTACAAAATAACAATGGCAGTTTCTCGCATCACATAGTAACTCTAACTGGCTTTGTTATTTTGTGCTTATATGCAGACAATACATTTGACAAAGAAAGGATCAGTCCGGGACGGGTTTATAAGGGTAGTCCGAAGCCCTAGTCTGACAACCAGTCTTACCAAGGGGTATCGTATTACCCCAGTAACAGCTGTGGAGGTCAGATACACAGTAGCTCCATGTAAAATACTGGTATTTAGCTGCATGCGGTCAGACTGGAAGCCGACCCCAATATAGTTGGGGCTAGGCAGATACTCAATACTAAACTCATGTACCTAGACACTTCATGACTTACTTTCTAAGCTGATGGAACAACTTCTTCCAGTCGAAGTCCTTCTCATCAACGACCTCGTCCTTGTTCTTCGCCAGTTCGGCGTCAGTCTGCTGCTGAGTGAAGTGGAAGCTGACCAGCTCGCGCCAGATGCGCTGTTCCGTGCACACTGATGCCATTACTGTCCATGCTGATGATGCCGCCTGGGGAAGGGCAAAATACTTAAGTAAAAAGACGATACTTTTATTCGATACTTGACAATGGCAGGTATAAATTCTATGCTGATGAGTACTAAAATATATTTTTTAATTCCTAGCCTATGTTGACCCACTGCAGGGCAAAGTCAACGAGGCTGCAGCTAGGCTAGGCTGTCTTGAGCTAGTGTGGACTAATCTTGTCTGTAGGCGTGAAGCTCGTCCTGCCATCTTCTCTTAGGTCTCCCACGATGTCGCCCGGACGTTTTCAGTGTGGCTACCATGAGTTTAATTTAACCTTCTCGATCAAACGCATCGAGCGCGTTCGGCGTTCCGATTGGCCCTTCACCGGTGAAGGCTGGCCGGCTGCCAATCGGAGCGCCAAACGCGGTCGATGCGTTTGATCGAGATGGTAAAATGAAACTCATGGTAGCCACACTGGGACTCACATTTGTGGTAGATTTAGCCCATGCTGGCACAGTGGGCCGGACCAGTTTGCCACATGCTGTGACATGTGGTTGCTTCTTGGGTGACGTCGACGATTTGTGAAATCAATCATGATAAACCTACTATGAAACCCCAGTAAACTAAGAAATAAAATATAATTCAGCTGAGAGAAAAGTTACTTTCGGAGAAACAAGATATTGTAGGTACCTACGAGGAAATGTAGAAGAGCAGAAAGAAGCCGACTTGTGGTAGCTCTTTTTAGGCCCAAAGCTTAGATAGAGATCGAGGTTCAGTTTAATAGACGCCAAAATCACGATAATCAAAAGAAGGTGCAACGCTCAAAGTTCTACATAATTCTACTTACATCCAAGTCCCTGTGATCCGATATCCTCAGCAGAATCTCTCTGATACACTCCTCAGGCAAGTCGTGAAGCTTAGGCACTACCTCTGGTCCCGGCTGAAAACAAATGCTTTGTTAGTTGTAACGTGCATCTTGATTTAACGACGAGTGAACTCCAAACGGCCGCACGTGAGTGTTCAGACCATTTGGAGCATTGCCAGAATGCCCTTAACAGAAAATAGCACTAAATGAGCGGTTCTCTGGCGATTGTGCAAGATAGATTGCACAATTGCTGTCCGAAATAACCGGAGCTTTTGTTTTTGGATGATTAATGATATTTACAAGCGTAAATAATTAATTAAGCAGGTTGTGGTGCGTTCCGTTTTAAACCGGTTAAGTTAAATGGCGGACAGGAAGCAAATAAAGACAAACAATATTGGATCGTATGATTCTTCCAAGTCTTAACCCTTAGAGGGTTCAGATTAGATTAGACACAATATTTAATAAAAATAGTTTAAAGAGCATGCCCTAAATCCTTGCACCTCTCGTCGACTTTTCATCTCACGCGCTTAGAGACGTCAGAAGAACGCCTATGTATTACAGTAGGTGGGTACATCTATAGAGCTACAAACATCTGTCCCGATAGCTATTCCGAAAACTTGAAAAGGTCTGATATTCATTATTCGATGACGCTGTAGCTAGGTTAGGCGTGCTTTTAGTACGTAGTACATACCTCTTGTATCAAAATACTGTTAGCGATGCGGTTGATCCTCGCGATGGCGTGGTCGTGGTGTCCCCAGAGCGCCCGCGAGCCGAGCGGACGGCCCCAACACGAGCGCTTCTCCGACTCTCGGGCTGATGATACTGACATCACTAGCGCGCGGAGAGCGTTTAGATTCTGTTTTGAGGTTGCCACTGGAAAAAGGGATGTTGTTAGGAATTGGGGAATGGTAGATGTTTCCTGAGAACTGCATGAAGCAAAGGATGCAAGTAGGTTCTGCCGGGACCACCACAGGTACTAAAGAAGTTGGGCTAATAACTTACTATGTTTTGTCTCTGTATCATCATCCCTAAGGTAGACTGTTGCCCGAGGCATTAAGTCCATCTTTGTTACTATGTAGGTAGTTATTTTTAACTTGTGCACGAAGCGTAATAACAGCCGCACGGGTCAATCCATCAGGTTAAGCTATGCTTGCCGGAGTAGGTCTGTGGATGGGTGACTATCTTTAGGTACATACAGAGACTCCTCCGTGCCTCGGAAAGCACGTTAAGCCGGTGGTCCCGGCTAGCATTCGAGGATCTTTTGCAGTCGTAACGGGTCGTCAGAAGCTCGAAAGTCTGATCAACCAGTCTTACCAAGGAGTATCGTATTATATTACTCAGTAACTGGGTTGTGGTGGTCTGATAGGCAGTCGCTCCATGTAAAATACTGGTATTCAGCTGCATCCGGTTAGATTGGAAGCCGACCCCAACATAGTTGAGAAAAGGCTAGGCAGATTGATTGCACGAATTTTTAATAAATAATAAACTAACCTTGATCAGCAAGTTGCTCCAACATGGACAGTAGCAGTTTCTGCGCAGCTCCGGGCAGATGCGTCAGTCTCTGACCACCGACCAGCAGTTCCAACAACGCGCAGATGTAGTTGAACCGGCGAACATCGCGCACGGCTGAAGAGAAGTCAAGACGACGGACAGCTTCTGATAGACCGTTGAACCCAGCAATCTGAGGGGAAAAAGATAAAATTACATCAGGCCTGTAATCCCCGCAGGTTTAGGGAGAAGTGTACCATCGTGGTAAAGCATATCTAACCACTTTGAAAACAAAATCACGTGCACACAATGACCACATCTGTTTACCGCCCCTTTTTTTTGTAGGTAAGCGTTACTATAGCGGCCGAGCGCTGCAAGCAGGAATAGTCCTTACGACGGTGTTCAGATACGCTTGTCTGCTATAGTACCTGCAGTACACCCATATTTAGTCAAGTCCCATGGGACTTGAGATACCCTATTGCCATCAACCGAACGCGAATCCATATTTCGGGCTGCTACTGAGAAACTGGTGATGTAAAAACCCAATAATACTTTGCCCGACCTGGGAATCGAAACCAGGACCTCATGCTCAGCCCTCCCATCCTCCTTATCAACTTGCCGCCCCTGGGCCATCGGCTGGCGTCGCCCTTGCTCAGCAGTAGCGCTGGCCCAGTTGCCCAGACCAGTAGACCAACGCCAGCAGGGCGGAACAATTAGTATCGAGGGAAAAGATATTATAGGGTACAGAAAGGGTGTAATGTTAACTGCCCCGTTGGTCTCTCCGGTCGTGTCGGAGTGCCGTTTTCAAGTGTCTATAAAGGACATCATTCAAGTGTCGAACATTTTGTACCCAAAAACTAAAGTGCCGGCCAGAAAAAAAAAACATGGTTATCTTATGGAAAATAACACCCTCAAATTTTTTTACTATTACAATGAAAGTATACAATTAACCCTTCTGCTGCTATTTAAGTTTGAAAAAAAAATATTAAAAATCTTATTTTGAGCATTACAATAATGTTTAAAACGAGAAACAACCTTCATCATCATCATTTCATCATCATCATCATAATTTCAGCTGGAAGATTTCCACTGCTGGACATAGGCCTCCCCCAAATATCGCCACTTCGACTGGTTCTGTGATTCTCGCATCCATTCGGATTCCTGCGGTCTTCACTAAATCATTGGCTTGGTGAAGACCGTAAGAACCTCCACCTTGAACCTCCACCTATCTTTTCTGCGAGCAATGTGGGCTGCCCGCTGCCATATAAGTTTAGCAATTCTTCGGGTTCTGTCGGTTGCCTTGGATCTCCTACCGATCTCTTCATTTCTAATTCGATCACGTCGTCAAGGAATCTCCAAGCATAACCCTCTCCATTGCCCTTTGGGCGACTTTTAGCGTTCTAACGAAGCCCGTTGTAAGCGACCACGTTTCAGTTCCATAGGTCATCACTGGCAACATGTGAGAAGAGAAAATATAGAGTAGCTTCCGGAAAACTGCCCAGCCAAGGATTCGGATTCCGCGATTGACCTCGAAATTGGACCTACAGTTTGTCCTAACGTAGTCGTCCATAACTTCGATTGTAAAGTCTCCGATCTTCATGAGAGCCATTTGACATGAACTTAGTTTTATCTATGTTCGTTTTAAGACTTTCTCTTTCGGAAGCTCTACTGAGGTCATCGAGCATTGTACTGGTCCTCCGATATAGTAGTCATGGCTGAGACAGTCTCAGCCATGACTACTATATCGTCGGCAAACCGAAGGTAAGTGACGTAGTTGCCGTTGAAGTTGATTGTTACACCTTTCCTGTCCAGAACCTTGAAAACCTTCAATGCAGCGGTAAACAGTTTGGGAGAGATAACGTCTCTCTGTCTCACTACATCTTGCTGCAGAAGGATAATTTTTGAGGTCTGATCCTGGAGTCGGAACGACATAGTAGTAGTGTTTTCATATGGACAGTAGGTGCACTTTCAGTAAACCAAGATGCTGACCTTGGTTTACCGAAAGTGCACCTACTGGCACCGTTGATGACACTATAGTACAGCCTAAGTCTCGATCGAATCGAAGGCTTTCTTGTAGTCCACAAACGCTATGCAGAGGCAGGGCATACTCTTCAATCTTCTGTATAGCCTGCCGCAGAGTATGTATGCGGTCTAAGGTGCTATAAAGCCTTTACAGAATCCGGCTTATTCGGGAGGGAGGCTGGAAGTCGTCAAACCTGCGCGCGAAACGGTTCGTGATGACTCTTGAAAACAGCTTGTAGACATGGTTCAGAAGTGCGATGGGCCTATAATTTTTAAGCAGGGCATTGTTGCCCTTTTCAAAGAAGAGCATCACCACACCTCTGCCCTCCTGTGTCTACCTACGTTTTACCCTCGAGCCTGCCTGCTATTGTAAAAGAAAAACATTTCCCTCAATCTTTTTCTCGGATTTTTTTTAATACTTATCATACCTTACTATACGTAACGCTCAATTCTCATGTCTATTTCTGCAATGGGCAATAAATGCTTGCGTCTTTATACGAATGTGCAAAATATTGTTGGCAAAAACATAATTTTTGGTACCTACTTTCAAACTCAAATAGCAGCCAGGGGGTTAATTGTAGACTTTTGTTGTAATATAAAAAAATGCTCAGGACGTTATATTCCATAAGAAAAAAGCAATTTTTTTTTCTGGCCGGCACTTTAATATTTGGGTACGAAATGAATGATGTCCTTTCATTGAAATAAATGGTTTGAGTTTGGATAGAATATTTTTACATGGTCATAATAATGGTCTTAATAATGGATTATGATCTAACATGTCTCAGTAGGTAGACATGCGAACTTAAAGGCCGCGGTTTTTAAGTTCGCCTACTTACTCGGCTCGCCGTCGGTGACACACGTGAGGCGTTCTCACACTGTATCGCGATGTTTTCGAATTTACTGAACCAAACGAAACATATATATTAAACAAATGACGAAAAAAAATGCCGGCTTGCGACTCGCGGCGATGACAAACGTACGAAACTACGAACCAAGGCAGGCTACGAGCAAAATTTCAAAGTGCGCGTACTTAGTATAACACACGGGCGAGTAAGGTTGCCGAGCCATAAGTACGCCTACTTGCTCGCAAGTCTATCACCCCTTTCAGACAAAGAAATGGAATGGATGGAATTTGTCAGTAGCATCCCGGAGTCTGGATTTGATGGCAATAGGCTCGAAATGTGGGTGAACTTATAGGTACTACACCCTTAAATGGGGAAGTTTCTTTTTAATACCTTTTGTCAAAGCCTCATAAATGGAGATGCATAGATTTTTGTCATACTAGCTTATGTCTGCGGCTTCGCCGACTTGATTTGGAATGCTATTACGCAGTTTAAAATGTTATTAGCATTACGTAATAGTATCAGCCTTTGTGCTGCTGTAAAATATGTGTGTTTACTGTTTAGTTTTATGTAATGTTTAGCGGTAAATGTATTTTTATAATTGATGAAAAAGTACCTACGAGATAAGATATGAAATTGTATAGAGTCTGGCTAACGAAAGTTGGCCCTGGAATTATTTGCGAACTTTTTATATAGCAACTCTGTATGAACGAGAACGTCAATTTGACAAGGTTGTCGTTCGGTATCTCTGGTGTATTTAGTGTTGTCATGCATGTATTTTTTAAAGGAGAAAACCAAACTCCATAGAAACTTGGGCCCAGCGTTACAGGGCTGGAATTTGGCCATAAATTAGAGCATTTAGGAAGGATTCACGACGCCGATTTTCACGTCTCCCAGCAATGGCCAAATTGGTAAAATCAGACAATGTTTACATTTTAGGTTATTTTTATTATTTGAGCTATTCAAATAAAAAATGATATTTTTGAGGCTTTGTTTCCTACGTTAATTGGGCCACCACAGGCGCTATGCTGCAGCACCTGCAGCCTATCACGATGCGGTTAAAACCTCCTAGTAGGTACCCACATAAAAAGCGCTTAGCGGGTGATTTATCTGTATGATCTTACTGAAAACCTCAGCTGAAAATTATGTTTATTAGACAAGGCCCACTTAGAACACTACTGGCTTGCATTTGCTAATATTGTATGTATCTACTAGGGGATTTGATGCAATCACGGATTACAGTAATCTGAGATTGCAATAATATATTAAAGTAAAACACACCTATTTGTGATGAATTGTTTTATTAATCACCTTCTTCATTAAGACTATCATTAGGTATATAATACAGTATCCAGAAATTGTGCAGGAGGCAATTGAGTACCTACCCTGGTGCCGTGCCAACTAAGCCCAACTAAAATACCATTTATGCTCGTGGCAAAAGAACGGTTGGTTGCTGTGTGTGGGCACAGCAACCAACCGTTCTTTTGCCAACAATACAGGTGCAATTATATTGGACTATAGCATCCCTCCCACTTAGAGAGCTGTCGAAGTGTCGACTAACATATAAACGAAACATATCCTATTAGTAATAGGATATATTAGGCTGGATTTTATTCTTCCTCTCAACATCCAGGTTGAGTCCGATGTTGACAGCCCTTGCAGCCACCGTTCACCTCTACACAGTTCTATTCATCGGTGTCTGTTCAGTCTGTTCTAGTCCATTTCCATCAAGAGATACAGCATTGGTATGATTTCAGCAAGCTTGGCAGATAGTCATTTTCATTTAAGTACCTGAAGCAAACAATCATGTGTCATTAGGTCTAGCACTAGCATTTAGCAATAAACATCTGATTGGCACATTTGGGTACTTAAACATAAGCGGCCTTATTACATTCCCACTGCAGGGACACAGGCCTCCTCTCTGAAAGAGGGAAAAATCTGTAATTTAACAATGCAGGTTCAGTCCAGATTGTAGATGTCACATGTCTAGATTGAATATGAATTTGTTGCATGCGCTGGTATCATTTTATAAAATACAACTATCAACAGACAATTGAACATAAGCGATAACACTATTTAGTTTGATTACATGAAATAATTTCATAGTAAGTATGAAAATGTTGCGCTATAGATATATCGGATACTAACCGTTTGATGCGCGACCCATTCCTGTACAATTGAAAGAATCATTTCATCTTTCAGTCTTCGCCTTCCCATTGTAATGCAGCGCGGTCCGTTGCTATTCCGTTAATGCACAGGCTCTTGATGTCGTTGTATCCAGTCATCCAGTCAAAAGAGCATTATACAGATCCAGTTTTCCAGCAAAGGTCTGCAGGAGTGGCAGGATACGGTGCCCAATGTTCAAGCGAGGGCAGTCTATGGCAATCAATTTCGGAGGCCAGTATTCGAGTAGAAGTCAGAAATAATAAATCCCGATAAATACGGAAAATCATTAGCTTGGCGAATGACAACAATAACATGACATGACAGTACGAGTACAATCATGACAATTGACAGACGTTGACATTGACATTTGCCGTTTACTAGTGCAATCCGTGGTGCAATTGATTTTATCGATTTTATTTACTTCTTTGAATGATTTTTTAATGGTGGTTACCTTAAAAATCAATTAGATTCCAGATTTTTTTATTTTACATTGATTTTAATACCTAAAAACAATTATATCAAAACAATGTAGTACTATTTAAGGCAGTGTATAGAGTGCCACCAGTGGCACTCTATCCCTATCGGATAAAGTGCCACTACAGGCACCCTAGTAACACCGCCTCGGCCCGGCCAAAGTGCCGCAAGCATTGGATTGTCATTGTCACTGTCACTAAGTCACGTCACTTGGTATTTTGTTTGATTGTCGAGGTTAGATCGCCCACATTCCCAAAACATTACATTCTCTTGTGCCTAAACGGACCCTGGCACTTCGCCGGCCGCTACCGCGGCACCGCTCGCTACGCTCGCTCGGCTCGTGCGTTGTGTGGTCACAGTTCTAACCTAACCTAACCTAAATAACAAGTGACAGTGACAATGCAACGCTTATGGCACCCTAGCCGGGCCGAGGCAGTGACACTAGAGTGCCACAAGAAACTCGCGGCACTCTATACACTTCGATTATTTAATTATTTGTAACAGTATCGATTTCTACGAACTCGATAATATTCTTAGGGTACGCTCTATTGATATAATGCCAGCGTTTGTGAAGTTAATGACGTTTAATGAAATAAGTGTTGTAACGGTTTACAAAGGTGATTTAAAACAATAAAATAGAAATCTACTTATTTTCTACACTTGGCCATTGCTAATGAGGCTAAAATTAAAATGGGTTAATTAAGAAAAATAGAAGATTTTTTTGGTACATATCTCATTCGTGTAACGGTTGGGCCCAAAAACGGCTTTCTCCTTTGCCGCCAATATTCTGGGGCCAACTTTCGTTAGCCAGACTCTATGCGAGCTACATTTGCCAACAAACAAACTCCTTTGCGATTTGGTAGAAGTAAACTTTATTGTAAACCTAAGGCTGATTTCACCAATGAAACTGAACGCGATCAGCATTTCTAAAACATGATCAAGAGCTGTCAGTGTCAAAATTGATATGGAATAATTGTTCACTGACAACTCTTCAACGCGTTTAGATGTGCTGGACGCGTTCAATTTCATTGGTGAAATCCGCACTTAGGAATCTTAGGATGTCACCACAAATAAAGGCTTTTTTTTTTTGTTCTTCCTAAGCCTTCGGGGAATAAAGGCGTGATGTTATGTTATGTCTAATGCCATGGGCTGGCATACAATAATTAAAAGAAATCAAGTTATAAAATATGATGATGATGAAAAATGAAAATGAAAAAAATGAAAAAATATTTATTGACATAAAACAATTTTCCAGGCAATATAAGAATTCCCTGACTCCTGCGCTAGTAATAACTGTGTTGCAGGAGCCAGTGTCCTCCCGTAAAAAAAAAGACACAATTTTTGTTTTAAAGTAATAAAACTGATAAAAAGAGACTAACATAAAAATTAAAAAAAAAAAAATTGAATTTAAATGAAAATAACCAAACAATAAAATATAAAAAAATAAAAATATATAAATAACATAACATGGTACTAGGTACTACCTATTGCGCGAAAGTATGTTTGTTAGTGTAAGGGTGTATGTGTTAGTGTAAGGGTGTATGTGTTTGTGTGTATTGTGTGTGTGTGCATGATTGAGTTTGCATGTCCAAATTGTTTGTAGATTTTTATAAATAACCATTTAAAGTTGAGTTTGAAATCAGAACCACGCGGACGAAATCGCGGGTAAAGTGCTAGTGATTACTAATTCATCATCATCATCATATCAGCCGAAAGACGTCCACTGCTGGACATAGGCCTCCCCCAAGCACCGCCACTTCGACCGATTCTGTGCTTCCCGCATCCAGCGAATTCCTGCGGCCTTTACTAGGTCATCGGTCCATCTTGTGGGAGGCCTTCCAACGCTACGTCTTCCGGTACGTGGTCGCCACTCCAGAACCTTTCGGCCCCATCGGCCATCTGTTCTGCGAGCAATATGTCCTGCCCATTGCCACTTAAGTTTGGCAATTCTTCGGGCTATGTCGGTTACCTTGGTTCTCCTGCGGATCTCTTCATTTCTGATTCGATCACGTAGGGAAACTCCAAGCATAGCCCTCTCCATTGCTCTTTGGGTGACTTTTAGCCTTCTAATTAGGCCCATTGTGGGCGACCACGTTTCAGTGCCATAAGTCATCACTGGCAACACGCACTGGTCAAAGACTTTCGTCTTGAGACACTGTGGTATGTGGGACGAGAAGATATTGCGTAGCTTCCCGAACGCTGCCCAACCGAGTCGGATTCGACGATTGACCTCTTTCTCGAAGTTGGACCTACCTAGCTGAACAGTTTGTCCTAGGTAAACATACTCGTCTACAACTTCGAGCGTAGCGTCTCCGATCTTTATGAGGGCGGGTGTTACATGGGCATTTGACATGACCTTTGTCTTGTCCATGTTCATTTTAAGACCCACTCTTTTGGAGGCTCTACTGAGGTCATCGAGCATTATACTGAGGTCCTCCATGGTCTCAGCCATGATAACTATATCGTCGGCAAACCGAAGGTCAGTGATATACTCGCCATTGATGTTGATGCCTAGCCCTTTCCAGTCCAGAATCTTGAAGACATCCTCCAGTGCAGCGGTGAACAGTTTCGGAGAGATAACGTCTCCTTGTCTCACACCTCGCTGCAGAAGGATAGGTTTCGAGGTCTGGTCGTGGAGTCGGACTGACATAGTGGCGTCTTTGTATAGGCACTTTAACACCTCGATGTACCGATAGTCGATCTGGCACCGTTGAAGAGACTGCAGTACAGCCCATGTCTCGATCGAATCGAAGGCTTTCTCGTAATCCACGAACGCTAAGCAGAGAGGCAGGTTATACTCTTCGGTCTTCTGTATAACCTGCCGCAGCGTATGTATGTGGTCCACGGTGCTAAAGCCTTTACGGAATCCGGCTTGTTCGGGAGGCTGGAAGTCGTCAAACCTGCGCGCGAGACGGTTCGTGATGACTCTTGAAAACAGCTTGTAGACATGGGTCAGAAGTGTGATGGGCCTATAGTTCTTAAGCAGGGCATTGTCGCCCTTTTTAAAAAAGAGTACCACCACACCTCTGCTCCATGCCTGTGGCGTTTTACCCTCGAGTATGACGGAATTGAACAGCTTCTGGAGGGCCTTTAGAACGGGTTTCCCACCGGCCTTTAAGAGTTCGGCCGTAATTCCGTCATCACCCGGCGCCTTGTTGTTTTTAAGTTGCTTTAGAGCCATCCTAATCTCGTACAAGCTGACGTCCGGGATATCTTCGGTATAATGTCGGGTTAATCTAGCTCTTGGGTCGTTTGCCAGATTCGTAACGGGGTTACTGGATGACGTGTATAACTGTCCATAGAACCTCTCGATCTCTCTCAATACTTCAGGTTTGGCGGATACGATCCTGCCATCATCGGTCTTCAGCTTTGCAAGCTGGCTCTGCCCAATAGACAGATCTCTTGCAAAGACCTTGGAGCCCTTATTCCGCTCTATCGCGTCCTTAATGCGGTCCGTACTAAAGCGCCGAAGGTCGCTTTTCAAGGACTTAGAGATCCGTCTATTGAGCTGCCGGTACTTGAACGCATCGTCTGAAGACTGGAGGATCATCTCGCGCCTCTCCTTCATGAGCTGTATAGTAGGATCAGAGAGCCTCTTGTTTCTATTTGTACGACGGGTCTTAAAGATCTTGGACCCGACCGTATGGACAGTTTCCACGAACCCATCGTTAAAATCGTCCACGGAGCTCCCTAGGCACTCGAAACGATTCTGAAGTTCGAGCTGAAAGCTCTCGGGGTTTTGGACTTGGATCGGTGCTGGACGGAGCGTAGACTTCACCAGTCGAGATCTTTCCAGCTTAATATTTAAGTTCAATGTGCCTCTTACCATGCGGTGATCGCTTCCGGTTTTCACCGCGTTGATCACAGAGACATCATTGAATACTTGCTTCTTCGTCGACATAATGAAGTCAATCTCATTTTTTGTTGCACCATCAGGGCTCTGCCAGGTCCACTTTCTGTGCTCACGTTTTCTGAAGAAGGAGTTCATCATAAAGAGGCCTTCCTTCTCCATAAAACTGGCCAGTAGGTGACCCCGGTGGTTCCGACGTCCAACTCCAAATTGCCCCACTCGCAGCTCATCATCATTTCGTTTGCCCAGTTTCGCGTTGAAGTCCCCCATGACAACGGTGAAGTGAGTTTTAGAGGCATGCATGGCTCTAGAAATATCCTCATACATGGTCTCCACCTCATCGTCGGGGTGTGACGAGGTCGGGGCGTAAACCTGTACGACCTTCAGCGAATATCTTGCGGATATTCTGAGTATAAGGTACGCCACCCTGGTCGACACACTCTCGATCTTCACTACGTTGCTCACAAGGGACTTGTGGACGATAAACCCGACACCACCCTGGGACTGCTGGTCGCCCTCCCGGAAATAGAGCAAGTTTCCGGATTTAAGGATTATCGAGTCCTCCCCCTCTCTTCGGACTTCGGATAATCCTATTATACCCCATCGTAACCTGCTCAATTCTTCCTCGAGTTCGATGATCTTCTCGTCGGTCCGGAGTGTACGCGTGTTATAAGTTGCCAGGTCCAGTTTCCGGTGGTTGTGGTAGCCGATTGTTGTGATTACTAATTACGCAAATAAATCTTTGACTTAGAATTTATGTGGATCAAGTTACGACTTTTAGCAGATTTTCTACCGTTTCGTAGTCAAGCGACTTCAGCCAGGTGAAGACTACTTCCTTAAATTTGTTGTTGCTCAAATTACGTATAGAATTAATTTTATTGCATTTGTTGTAAACATAGGGGGCAATGAAGTTAAAGTGCTTCTGTCCAAAAGCTGTTCTTTGGCGAGGAACCGGACAAAGTTCAATTCGCTTGTTTGAAACAGGTAGGGTGGGCACATATTTTTTGTGGTATCTGCGCAGGATTTCATACACAAATATTTTCCTCACAGTGAGTACACCAGCCTTTTCGTAAACATCGTGTGTTGAATGCCTGAACGACAAATGCATTAGCACTTTTAAGACTGCCCGCTGTGCCCTCTCTGCTTCTATAACAAATGTCTTGTTTGAAACGCCCCAAGCGCATATGCAGTACCTAACTATACACTCACATAATGCTTGATATGTACGAAGCAAGAGCGATTTTTCTGCAACATTGCGTAGCTTTTTGAAAATGTAAATCATTTTCCTGGTCCTGGCTGCAGTAGCTACCACGTGCGCCTTCCAAGAAAGTTGGTCATCTATTGTGACACCAAGATATTTAATAGAAGCTACTCTGCACAGTGCCGAACAATCACAGTTGGGCCGATTCAATGCTCGGTTACAGGGGTAGGAATGAATCTTGAGATGAAGCTCTGGTGGAGGTTTGCTCACTGCCGTTTTACTAAAACAGATGTACTTGGTTTTGTTGGTGTTCAAGGATAGAAGGCTGTCCTCCAACCAAGTGGTAACCTGGGCTAGCCCATCTTCGGCCTTCTCAATAGTTGCATTCCAAGTTTTTCCATGAAAAACCAAGACTGTGTCATCGGCGAACATGAGCAAGTCAAGGCCAGAGAGGGCAGCCACATTACCTAGTTCGTTGATATAGATCAGGAATAATGTGGGACCAAGCGTACTACCTTGAGGGACGCCATAATTACAGCCAGATCCGTTACGATGATGACGAGTACGTAGGTAATTGGTAGGTACTTCTGCTTACCTCTCTTGTACATTTGATTGTGATGTGACAATGTGGAGGTATCCTGTTCACTCCATCACTTGTGTTCTTATCGCTTTCCTCACCTTCTGGGGACCTAGGAACAGAAAAAGAAAATTAAGTATTCGTTTTTTTTTAAGTTTTTCAGAAAGCGATGATGATCTATGCCTAGACTGTATAATTTTGAGATTATAATTGTGTGCGTGCCTGTGTATATCGCCTGGGATAGGATAGCAAACTAAGAATTTGATAATTTCTGAGAACATACCCAATATTGATTGTTCTAGTCTTCTATATAAGTATTCTACGAAACATTGTCTTGTATTGATGTGGCAGCATCTACATCACCACATGTGAACTACGCATCACACTGACGTCATGCGAAATCCTGCACCGCGAAAGCAGCGATCAACCGCGCGATTAGCAATATATAACTTCCCGACATAAATCGTCGGGCAGTTGCCCACCAGACACGACACCCGTCTGGTCCTTCCTTTTCTATATGAGTGAACTTTACAACCTGTTCCTTCTATTGTATACCTATCTATCGGCAGCATATCATACAAGACGAATCTTTCAAAAGAATCTCGATTTCGATCAATTTAAACTAATATTGCAGCCGTCTTTTCCAATAATAAGAAGGTAAACCTTGTTACAGAAATATGAGAACCCAATTTATTTCATATCGGGCCAATAATACTAGTAACAAAATTAAACACGTATCATAATATGAACCTAAAAGACATACGAGGGCCACGATTGAATTTTGCGTAAGGGACGAACGAAAATAGCTCAGGGATATCCGATATCCGAAATATGGTCCGAGCAAAATGGGTCGCTAGTAGTTCGTTAAGCGTGACCCATAAAGCGGGTCCAGTGTTATAGAGCGATGTCCAGGAAGAAGGCCCATGGGTGTTGGGGTCTTATTAAAATGGTCGGCTTAGAGCCACCACTCGCAGTTCCTTTGTATTCGCTTGGAACGAGAGTACGATGATGCACACTTAAAATCCGCACTAATGCAGCTTATGAAAGATGAAAGATCTATTTCAGTTTCAGAAAAGAATAGAAGACTTTTACGCATTACATAAGTACCCTACTTGTGTATAAAAATGTTTATACTTAACCCCTTTTCAATGAAATAGAGGATAATTCCAGATTTCTGATAAGTTTCCCCAAGGGTTTCTGTCTTGTTCAGTTCTCTATTCTCTTGTATTATCATAGGACATCTCGAGTTACGATCATCGAACCATCGACTTACGTTTTGGTAGTCTATAAATTATAGGACGAGTTGAGAAGTTTTAATGCGCGAAGTTTATATAGGCGTCCATCTTTAAAAGCGGAATTTCCCTCATTAAGAAAAGCACAAATCTGAAACGATGACCTGATCTTAAATATTGTCAGCTTTCATCTCGATTTGCGGTGCTTTACCTGCAATTACCATCTCCTGGCTTCACTATCGTAATTGACAATCTAGTTGCTATAATAACTACACCATACCCCGTGGTTTATAGCCTTTTTATCGTGCTTATCTATCGTAAATTCTTTTTATTACAAATAATGGGTGATCGTCACATTTTTGCTCTGGTCATTAGAAAGTTCGTTTACGTAAGAATAGGCCGGCATAATGACTAAGAAATCTGTTTTTTACTGAACTCATTAAGTAGTTGTGTAAGCCGAAAATATATCACGGACGATCATTTGATTATTTACTTGAATAAGTTACGCTGAAGTTAAAATTATTAGTATGTATGTCGAGATAACTATGCTCATAAAGTTTCGTAACTTCTAACTGCTTGTTAGGAGGACGTAGATGCGATACTTGATGCGCGTCCACACTTCCATAAAGTGTCGTGTTTGCGTGAAGATTCGAGAGGTGACAATAATTTCAAAACTTGAGAGTTGTCTGTGAGCCTCAAAGTACATGTTCGTATATGCCGTATGCATATGTATTATCACGCTCTCTGCACTTATGAGGGACGCCACTAACGAGGGGTGTTACTTAAGAATTGCTGCAAACACATCGCACCGTTACGTAGATACTGCAAAGCTTTCTACGGATTGACTTCCTTTATACTGTGTAGTTTTCCATTCATTGGTTTTCGCCACAGCAGGAGTTAAAATAGGCGATATGCCTACGAACATACATATTGTATGACAGAATACAAGTCTCTTAGCAATGACTCTTAGCATAAAACCAGACACGACCAGTTTAAAAAGTAACCATTATTTGGCACAAGTCATCAACAAAAGTAAAGCGGGCCAGAAGGATAGAAAACGCTGTTCCTCCTAAAGACAGCCTAGTCACAAATGGCAATGAAATGATAAGCCAAACATTAAGTCTTCTATTCCGTTCGTGCTACAAATCTTACATGAACATCCGTAAACGCCACGGTTAACGTACGGCTACGTAATGAAAGAAGCCATCTTTTCAATCGTCGGTCTGACGCCCTTCCCCGGAAACGTTTGCAAATGGCCGTGTATTGTGCTGTCCTGCAAAATCCTAATGCTGTGTCACCAAATGTAGCATGGATTTCTTGCGTTAGACATTGTTTTTCATCTTTTGATTCGAACAAAGAACAACGAGTTAAGAACATTTTCGAAATGTCTTATTTAAAAGCAGATAATTGGAAATCTTTTTTTCTTTGGAAAATTTAAAATCGGTCTAATTTGGCTGCAACACTATTTTTCGAAAATGTTCACTAAGTTTTTAGATCTTTGTATCCTGCATATGCGTATGAAGTTTAATTAAAATCGGTTCAGTCATTTCGAAAAACAAGGGCTTGAAAGTTTGTATGAAATGCCGTACGACGTAAACCCTCTTAAGGGCAGGAAAATGATTACAATTCTTGCAAAAAAACAAACTTCCCAACAAACAACACGTTCGTAGCAACTTGACAACTGACTAGACAAGTCTACCTAATGTAGATAGATACGTTCGATTTCATTATCAACTTGTTATGTTCACTTCAGTAGCCAATATAAACTCTGGTCTCTGGACTATTGCTGGTTTCTAAAGAACATTCCTAGGGATTCAAGAATGGCAGTACTTCATGTGCAGATAAGTAGTTCTTCTGGCAATGTCAAGTTACTTCGGTTTTTCTAATTGTAATCTATTATGGTTTCAATCAACGAAAAAAGGCTGTTTTGATGAATTGAAACTGTCTAGAGTTTGGGATCAAATTCGTTACACTTCGATTTCCCTACGATACTTAACTTTTAGGTACCTATCTAGGCTAAGGCTAGGCTTTAATTAATCCGGCACGAAATTCATTACATGCAAAAGGTTAACTGTATGAGCAATTGTAGCTGTAGTAATTTCTAAGAAAGGAAGATCAAAGATGTACAACAAACAGCTGCTCTGTGGATTCAAATGTGCGGAAATGCGATACTATCTACAAGCTAAATATCTTTCCATCTCTCCCTCACTCATTCTGCGAATTTAGATCAGTTGCATTTGAATTATTTAGTACCTACATGGTGAGGGCCTTACAGACCTGATCCGCGTTGGGCCCCAGATGATCTCACAGGCCACTAAACATGGATAAAGTATTTTCTATTCTAGAATCGACATTTAGGTACATTGCATGACTCGCAAAGTCGAATTGCGAAGAGGAAGTAATATCTCCCTATGAAAGATCTAATCGTGTCGCAATAAAGCAATATATTGTCTTACATAATACCTACGTGCATAATATAGCTTAGAAAAGAAACAAGAAGCCGCTCTGTTGCGAGACGGAGTCATCGAGATCCCTTGCATTTTCTATGAGACCGTCGACTTACGAGTCTACGCCATTTTCTCAAGACCTCTCAATTTCCTTGCAGTTGCGTCTTTGTGTGATGGGTGTAGAAGAAAGAGAAGGGGGGAAGGGATCAGGTTATGGTGGTGGTTCTTGAATGGCAGTGCAATGGCGTAGGTCGTTGACGTGGGATCAGAAGATTCGCTGTATGGTAACAATGTTTCGAGGTTGACTGCCGTTTTGGTCTGGTAGTAAGGAACGATATTTGCATGCTAAGTAAAATATGTTGTTTGTAAACAATGAGATTGAAGTGTGTGTTTGTTGAGAAGTTTGAATGTATGCAGGGCATAATAAGTACACTTAAAATTATGCGGGTTCTAATGTAAGCAGGATTATGAACGTATTTAGCTCTTGTATTATTATTAAGCTGAAGACTAGAAATATAGGTACCGGTTAATTCTCTTGGCGATGTGCGATGTGGAAAATACGGCATTTAGGTAGGAGGAGATACGGTTATAAAATTGTATTGGACGTGTAGAATCTGGATTATGCAGCATAATCAGCCTATAATGTCCCCACTGGTGGGATACAGGGCTATAATCCATCACGCGGGCCCAGTGCGGGTTGGTAGATGTCACATGTCTTCGATGATTTGGTTCTAGGACTTGCCGGTTTTCTCACGATATTTTCCTTCATCGTTTTGAGAGCAGTGGTGATGAAATGATGTAAGAACACAAAATAAAGCGCCTGCCTAGGTTCGAACTTAGATACGACCTACATACAACTCGTAAGTCGGGGCCGTTACCACTGGAACATCACTGCTCTGCGAATCTGGGTTATTCGACGGAAATATTCTGTAAGGTAAAATGGTAAGTAGGTAGGTATTTGGGGATTCTACCTAGATGTGTAAAATTTGTAAACATACATTTAAGCATGTTATCTACGTTTCAAATTGTAGCTAGGTCTATTTGGACTGTGGTAAAACTTTTCAGGAACGTTTTGTAATATTTTGTAAGGTTTATTACTCCGATGATTTTGTAATCGGTCTGTTCTATTTAAAATCTGGGTTATTTCTTCAAAATCGACCAGTTTTTCCAATATATTTATATACTTTTACTTCTGAATTTCTATAAATATTTTTTTTAAATTGTTATTATCGTCATCATAAATTCTGCTAAAGATTCTCAGACTTTTATTACTTTACTATAATTAATATCTTGACTCTGTTTTGTAAATTAACGTGTCCTATCCAAAGATCTATCTAAGAGAGTCGTGTGATCTACAACTCAGGAGTCCTCAGGACTATCCTACATCAGACTCCTTTCTCTATTTTAAGATTGTGCATTTTATGAACGGTGCCTGTAATATGATGTATAGATACTTAAATAAAGATTTATGATTATGAATATAATTATATGCTTCCACATTGTAACTGACCTGTCGAAGTCAGTAATGCCGCAAGAACAGGTCAGGAGAAGATACAGTAAATCTAAATAATACTGATTTCTGTGGTTATTGCCAGGTTAATTGCTTAACAAGTTATGTAAAATCATAAATTGTACAACCTATTCGTGATTAAGAAATTGGAATTGCATTAATTCGCAATGCAACTTGCAAGTGCAAATAGTTGATGTTTTTAAATAGATGCAAAACAAGATTTGCATACGTTTACAGCGTCGATTTGAGTGTCATAATAATGTCAGCTGCGTAATGTGACATTAATTAATCGCATCACTGCTACGCGGGAAAGTGGACAACAATTTCACTGTCGTTGGTCGTTGTATATTATTTAGGTTGATGTAATTGATGCTAGACTAGCGAAAATGAAAGTTATCGCGTGCGAAAATCGTGAACGCACGAAAATGGAACGCAGCCGAAACATCAAACTTTTCAAATTGGCAATCTGAAGAACATTTTCATAAATGGAACACTGAATGCAATCAGATTCAAATAAGAACGTTTTCAAAAATAGACGATGTGTTTGTAACTTACCATTATAAAAGACCTTTCGCGATATCTAAAGCTGTTGAAGTTTACTGCGCATTGAAAGGTCAGGATATATTGGTGATGTTATTCGAACCAGTTGTTCCTGGAGAGATTCCGGGTCAGCGCGTGTGCAACGCTCATGACAGCCAGTCGCATGAAGCAAGAGGCGCCATTCTAATGCCATTTTAAAATATTTCATGATTCTGATGCAACAATGTTGAACGTTATTTCATTTTGTTTGCCATTTATTATCGTGGAGCACCTTTAGAATATTCGATAGATTCGATAATACCTACTTATAAATCGGGAGTAAATTCCGTTTCATTTACTTTGAACGTAACGAAAATAATTTTACTGAATTATTACCTCTACCTGCAGGTCCTGCAAGCTAAACATTTCTAATGCATTAATAATTCAAGCATACACATAACAGACCTTTATGGATGTAATGTAAGTACCGCACCTAGTGCGTTCCATTGCGTGAATAAAAAAAAACCACTAAGTACGTAGGTACCTACCATAAACAATTACTGCGCCAATCAGAGGTTAGATTGCACAATTCATTAGCACTTATTATATTGCACGCATTTAAACTAGGATCAACTGCATAAACTACCGTTTACACAAGGCTGAATCAATAATAATAAAAGTTGAACTTGTGGCTATCCGTCTGTGTCACGTGGCGTGTACTGCAAGGCCATGGTCGGTAGAAATTGTTAATACCTAAACAATAAACAATGTTATTTGATGGTTATTTATTTATTTCCTCCTGTAAGTACCTATATACATAGGTGCGTTGGCGTTACATTTTTTCAAGGAGGAGGGCTAGCCCGCGAAATTCAAATGACTTATCATAAGTTTTTTGCAATTTGCAATAGAAACGGGTTTTGTCGACGGAAGAATAGACAAAATGACAGATAAACAATCACACTCTGTTATTTTGTCTATTCTTCCGTCGACAAAACCCATAGGAAATCCGTTTCTATGGTTGTCATGCTACGCGTGCAAGTCAGTATCAGGTTGTATGTTGACCTAAATAGTTAATTAAGTAGTAGGTATGTATTGCAAGCTTAATTAAAACCACTTCCCTTTATCCTACGGAGTTGTTTTTGTTTCTTTCATATAGAAAGTCAAACTACTTAGTCTGGAAAGTTTATGACCAACGTTAAAGGAAGGTAGGTTTTGTGGTCATTTGTGCATTAAAATGAGGTTAAATTGCAGTCTACAATGACAATGAGAATGTCCTCTGTTTGTTTCTTACATCAGAATCTGTCATGTGATGAGTGTCAGCTGATTCATTAACTCCATAGTTTCCTTATTATTCATTTATTTATTAATCTTTATCAACATAAACCGCTTTTATCTTTTTGAAGATCTTTATGAGAAAACGAACAGTAAAATCCGAATAGTAGTTACGTAAGTAACTACGATTTAACTTGTAACGCAGTATAATTAACTTGCATTTTGTGGAAAGTCATTTTTATCTATTTGAGATATTATTGGTTTACATTGATCTCAATGTTTTTATCGCAAGATTTATTATTAAATACCCTTTAATAGGTGCTGGCGTTTTTCTTTTAGACCTGAATCATTCCTCCTTCCTCCTTAATCCTTCATTAATTTCAAATTACTGTTTTTATCTGGCATTTTTTGACTCGTGAAATCCGTAAATCGTAGTTTTATGTACTAATATTTTTTATTAAGTCCTTAAAAACAAGAAAAAGAATATTTCCATCCTTGGCCTGAGATTAAATTAAAACGAAGCGGGAGAGAATTATTGCTTGCCAGTTAATCCAGGCAATTTGTTGTTACATAACGGCAGTGCTGAACCAATTTACCTAATCATGAGGCCCAAATCCCCATGAATAAATCAAGGTATTTGCCAAAACAAAGATAAGTACTATAAAACTGTTGATGAAGTGACCCTCACTTCTTTGTAGAAGACAAGGCCATAGCCACCATAAAAAATGAAACAATAAGGCTTACAGGAACTTAAACACTCCAAACTATTAATCTTGAAGGTGAGACACTATAAACTTTACACAATGAAGATAAACCTAACACAGACCTAGATCCACTAAGTGCTCATATACACAAGAGGAACGTTGCCAAACGGCAGAAGCATTGACGACAGCCGGCGACGCGTCGACAGCAGAGGTAACTGTGTCGTCGTCACGTCGCGCGTCGACGAGTGTCGACGGCTGCAGTTGTCTCTGCCGTTGGCAACGTGCCGCTCGACACAGCGAAAAAAACATCGCCCCTTGTAACAGTCACCATCCACCAGTCTTGTGTTGAATCACCATTTCATTCCAACAAGCTAATGGATCCAATAACAAGAAAGGCAATAGCCACTCTTTTGTAGCAAATAAATGGATTCATATTGTGGACACTGTTCACTCTGTGAGGCCAGGGACACAGGCCTCCCACTTCCGAGGCCTTGACCTATAAAATGGCCGACAAGTTGAGGCCAGACCAGAATGCGGAAGGACGGGTTCTAACAAAATATTTATAGCCACTGGAGGCTTTTGTAGTCCTTTTCAATTAGCTTTTTGTTATTTGTCGGGACTTACGACGAGTGGGATATTTCAGGCGAAAGCGCCAGGGTTGCCAGCGAAATTATGAACAAATATGCATTTAATAATTAAAATATTAAATGACTATATCATGAATTCAAGACATTCTGACTTAAAAGAGTTATTATACTGATGATTTTAATGATTATAATTCCTTATATAATTATTTACAATTGTCACGAAAGTTTTTTTTATCAACATACTACTAAGTAGTTGCAAAAAACGTAAGAGCAATAATTGAATTTTGCGGGTTACCTTAGCGCATGGGATATTTTTCGGAAAAATATATTAATGTGACTTGAACTTAAGTACGCGGAAATATTGAATTCACTGGCGCAGAAATATCTAAGGGTGAAATGTTGCTTTTTAGTTCATTAGAGCGCGAAAATTTATGCTTTCTTTGACTGTATTGTTTGATAAACGGAAATTCGTTCTTTTTCCCTCCAATGCTGCTTCTGTTACGTGTACGACGTTTTTCAATTAAAAACCTTAGAATAGAAATGTTTTTCTTGTTCGGTTTTAATTTAAGTAAGAAGGACCAATCTACAAGGACAAACATAACAATTAATAGGGTGTTTTCTTTGTACTTACCTTTATCGATTGTTCAAGGCTCATGCTCATGAATTTTTATCCAATATGCATAACCACACTGGCTTTGTCAAAGGACTCAATGTTTACACTTTTCCTTTTATCTTTCTCCAGTTTAAAAGTATTGCTTTTGTTTGAACCTCATCACAATGTTCTGCATGTGACAGCTCCCACCATTCAATATGTAAAACCAATTTTTGCTGTAACGTGCTTCCAATCAATTTAAATTGGCAATGATTGTGTACCTCATGCAATTCGGCCGTTATTTCAGTTATGTAAGTGCACGTTATTATAGAGTTTGTGTCATTTATGTTCTTTAAAAATGGTAATTTAACTTCAGGTGAACACAAATTTCAAGGAATATGTGTTGTTAACTTACTGTTTAAGGTACCATGTAGATACCATGTTGATTTGATTTGATAGTTATAAATGTTACAATCATATCAGCAGTAGATTTTCTTATTCATGATTTGCCTTTTTGCAATATTATTTTTCGCTCATCATCATCTTTAGTGGGGCTTGTGGCTAAGTATAATAACAGCCGCACGGGTCGATCGACAGCTTAAGTTACGCTTGCCGCGGTTGGTCCGCAGATAGGTGACCATCTTTGTATACCAAGACCCCTCCGTGCCTCGGAAAGCACGTTAAGAGGGTTTATTCTGAAAGTTGGCAACGTCGCAAATAGATGTCAAATATTTCGCTGTTTTGATTAATTTGATAATATTTCTATATGGAAATAAAAAATGTGGCTAACTAGCGAACTAGAAAATTGATTAAGAAATGCAACAATTAATATCGTAACACCGAATAGTTAGTTTTAGATGTAAAAAAAGTATTTGGAAACTTTCCAAATGCCTTTTTTATACCTAAAACGGGTACAACATCAAATTCAATGTTATAATTGCAATTCATTATTAATATTCTAGTTAGTTAGTTAGCCACATTTCTTATTTCCATACAGTATTATTTTCAAATTAATCAAAACAGGTAACTATTTGACAGATATTTACGACGTTGCCAACTTTTAGGATGCACCCTCTTAAGCCGCTGTCATTCGTGGATCTTTGACAGTCGTTAGGGGTCGTCAGAAGCTCAAAAACTGACAACCTGTCTTACCAAGCGGTATCGTATTACCCAGTAACTGGGTTGTGGAGGTCAGATAGGCAGTCGCTCCATATAAAATACTGGTATTCAGCTGCATCCGGTTAGACTGGAAGCCGACCCAAACATGGTTGGGAAAAGGCTAGGTAGATGATGCTCATCTTGATCTCCATAGTCCAGGCTCCGCTGTGATCTTGCTGACCGAATTTTTTTTTTCTTTCTCTTTTGATCTTCAATCAGCCAGTCAACTATGTGCAGATGTGGAGTAATTTGGGCTTTGTCGAGTAATTTCTTCATTACTATCACTAACGAGACAAAATAGATTTTTTTATTATTAGTGCCTTCTAAAGGCCAATCGACAGATGAGCGCAATCCTCTTTATTTGCATTAGACTTGCAAGGTATAGTCTAGCTTGATAGGTCTGTTATAGCAAGCCTTTTAAGTCTTCTTTTGTGTTCAGACTTGGTTAGTGCAACTGCTGAATGGGTTTGGATGCTTCTCAAATTTTGTCTTATAGCGTGCAGCAATAGACTTTATCTCCTGTTGCACAGTGTTCATTTTTAGACTGTCGTGTAACTCGTGAGTTTCTGATAAACCATGGAGTATTTGATATAACTTGCAGAATGCTGTTTTGTGCCCTCTGGAGCATGTTTGAGTTTGAGACACTAGCCAATTTGGACCTAATGGGATCCAGCTTTGGGGTGCCCCAAAGCTGGATCCCATTATGTCCAAATTGGCTTTAGTATGGCTTTGTACAGGAGCAGCTTATTATCTATGCCCAGTGTGGAGTTTGTACCTAGGTGCCAGGAGCCATTGTAGACTTCTGTGCTTCACCTTCATGTTAAGTTGAGCTCACTAAGCTTGAATATGAGCTTGCCATGTGAGTTTTCGATCAAACTTTATGCCTAGATATTTTACAACGTCGCTTTATGGTAGTTCCTGATCACCTTTCTCCACCTGATCAGTTTGACAGGTGGAGAATTTCCTTGGCGAAGACTGAATGTCACATGGCATGGCTATATCTATAGCTATTTTAGTTCGTACCAAAATGAGAGAAGAAGAATAGGAAAACTTGAAAAACAGTTACATATTGTATCAAAGTAAATTGAAGTTCCAGAATGTTATTTTATGTTACTCGTACATTTCGGATGCAACAGCAATAATTGTCATGACTTCTGTCGACATGCCAATCTTGAACAGAGTTTCTAAATGTTACGTTAACTATTGGAATCTTTGATACAAAATGTATATACTATCACGCATAGGTTGTTACATAAAATGAAAACAGGCTTCAGCAGTGGCGTGCCTAGGGGTCAAACTTAGGGCAAGCCAACATATTTTTTACTACAAAAAAAACAGCTAAGTGAGGGATTGACTGATTATCATGTAGGTACAACATTATTATAATATAATTTTGGTTAGAAAAATGCGAAGAGTTCTACATAATTATTTCAAGCATTCGTACGTAATTGTCATAAGCGCCATCTATATTATTTAATGCGCGTAATCACACCGTTTAGCCGAACCTTTTCACCGCAATATTCGCTTGTCACATGCATAATTTACTTTCAATCAAAGGCACTAGATGGCTCCCAAAATATCGATTTGTCGAATTAGTTGATTGAAAATTAATTATGAGATATTACCAAAGTTTTTAATAATCTAATACAATGACAATAGTCAACACTCTCAATCTTTATTTCAAAACACCTATGAAGAATCTCTTCGATACGAACATTATTGTGTTTTGTGATGTCAATGAGATGTACGTTTTTCAGTGGTTTACCAAAACTACAAATGCCATAAAAACAACACTATTCATGTGCTTTCAAGAGTTTCAAGGCACCAGCTACCTACCTAAGTTGGTCTAATAAACAATCGAATGCCTATTTTATTTTAATCTGTGAAGTAACGAGATTGTAATATTTTGTCTGTAAAACTCAAAGTAATTACCTTTCCGAGTAAGGATTGCACACACTTTAGTACTTCACAATGCGTTTCCGAATTCATTTTATGATAAGAAACTTTTTAATCACTCCAAAACAAACATAATTACAGTAAAAACTAATCACAACACTTAATTCACAGAAAAAAAAAAAAACTAAGCGAAAAAGTGCCAGTAGCCGCTCAAAACTAAAACAAAAATTGAACTTGTTGTATCGTTCTATAGAAATTCACGCACTGCGCAAAGACTTGCGCAGCGCCTTGCAACGACATACGCTCCTACTATTCATAATCAAACACAAGATTCGTTCCATTCATAAAAAATCAAAAGCCTGGCTTAAAAATTAGAACAATTTGCGAAATAAGTACATACAAATGGTATCAACAAAGTTCACAATTTCTATGCGAAAGTTGAGAGGTCCAGAAGCCCGGTTTAAGCCAATTGGTGCGAGCGAGAAAGCTATGCACGTCTTCATTCATCGATGTGATCTCGCGTCCTGCAGTAGTGTTAGAACCAGATCGCAACTGTGCGGTTACATACGAGAAAAAGTTTGGCAACAGTGCGTAATGCAAAACGGCGCGGAATTTAAATATTATTCTTTGAGTACGTAAACCTGGCATCGTAGCTTTTATAGCGCGCGGCTGATATTATTCTTATCAATTCTTGCGACATGATTATTGAATGATTGACTTGGTTGGTTTTACAAGTTTACAGGTGAAGTTTTTTTTTTTTTTGGTGGGCTCATGTTTTTAGGCAAGCCTGGCTTTTTGGCTTATATGAAAGGAACGCCACTGCAGGCTTGCAATACGAAGGTATCTACTGGAAATGATTAGATAGATATCACTTGCACATTACCTTGACAAACTGGCAGAGTACTATAATTTATTCCGTGGTTGTATCGGTTTAGAGTCAGAGTCCATGTTTGTTTAGTTTAGATAGGTACCTATATTTATTTATTGAGTCCGTTAGACTGGGTGAGTGAGATTAATCTTTATGACTGTAGTTTGATACGTTTGGCTATAGGATGTCTCTCAACTTAGTGTGCCTTTTGGTTAAGGCCTCCTCCAGTAGTTTCCATTGCTTCCTGTCTTGAGCAACTCTCCTCCATTTGGGTCCCGCAGTAAGTTTCAGCTCATCTTCCCAGCGCATTTGTTGTCGTCCTCGACATCTCTTGCCATCTCTTGGATACCAATTCGTTGTAATTTGGCTCCACTTCTCTTGTATAGATCTCAACATATGGCCGGGCTATCTCCATTTTTGGAGATCTATTTTTTCCAGGAGATCGGTTAATTTGGTTTTTGCACATTGCTAATTCTATCTTGCCTTCATAGAGTATAGTAATAGATCTTGTTCCTCGTCTCTTTTCTCTCGTTTTCTTTCTTTCTAATAGATCTTGTTCCTGTCATGCTTCGTTCCATACCTCTCTAGCACTTTCCTAGTTTGTCTCTATGGTATTTTGTAAGGGACCATGTTTAGCAGCCGTAGTTGATGCATGCAGTAGGTATGATTGGTAAAAATATCGTTTTTTGTACGATTAAAAGTTTACTTAACATTATATCAACCAGTAAAGCTCATACTGCTGAAACAATAATAATGTACTAATGTAATAAAATACAATATTAGAAAACATAGCTGCATAACGAATGGCTGAATGTATTTCTTCCCTAGCAACTAGGCACTTTTAAATTGAGGGAAACGGGTCAGTCCGATGCTAGTCGGCGATAGGCGTTCTTCAGACCGGGCTTTTGAATATTTGTACAGAATAAACAGCGATGTTACTGATTCAGGGTTAATATCGTTTGTAGCCTTTAGGTACGACAGTTAAAAAAGGACTCTATTAACAGTCACGAAAAAGTATGCTTTATTTTTACGTCTTAGGCCGTTTTGTCCAACGCACCGTGAACGGAACGTCAACGAGAACGAGATGACGACGCCAAAGTCGCCACAAATGCTAGCACGGCGGCGTGAGATAATCTCTTGACTTGTGACATAACTTCTTGACTTTTATTTGGGATTCTATGTCTTATTTGCTACTATGGGCGCACCAATTTTGTCACAAATGCCACATACTGACTGTCGTCCGTACGTCAAAAGTGAATTAGTTCACACCAAAATTAAAAAGTTGTAAAACTGTATGAACCTGCACTATAAAAACGTATTATTTTATTTGGTCGCATATTCACTGATCATAGACATTTTAATTTTTTTTAAGTTACTGTGTCACACTATAAAGTTAGCAACAAGAAAGGCATGTCGCGCCTCAGATTTTATCACATGGTTGAACCGTGCTAGCATTTAAGACAAATTATAAGACATGATAAAATTTATCATGTCTTGTCACAAACGTCTTGGGTACGCCCGTGTTAGCCCCGCAGTACTTTCTATGTTTGGCCGCGTAATCTCATTTCTCGTTGACGTCCCATTCACGGTGCGGTGGACAAACAGTGTTAATCTAAGTCTTACAACTGGAGATTCAGGGTTGATTTACCTAGACTCTTAGTAAATAAACCCTGAACCTCCAGTAAGCTAAATCCAAAGAGAAGATTTAGATACTTAATCATAAACAAAGAATAGGGACGGTCGCACCTTCATTTGTATCCATCCAGCCCTAATGGAAGAAAAAATATATTCGATCATTTCTTAATTAAAATTAATGGACCGTGTAGAGATTGAAATAATGAAGACCCAGCCATATGCGATGTGGCGATTTAAAAATAACTGGTCATAAAAGTTTCCTTTGAACTCGGTAAACTTTATTTTTTATTCCGACCTACAAAATGTTCCAAATGTGACAGTTCAGTTTAAAAATTAGAATTTGGAACACCCGAGTTCACCCGACCATAGACAGTTAAATAGTTACAAACAGCCAACAAGGCAAACATTTCTCCCTGAGTTGGCATCCTGGCTTTTTGCCAAGGATGGTCGGACAACGACCAACATTTAATCACCCCTCGCATAGACAAGACATGTCTGAGCGATTATAAACTGTTTCATTCCCGTTTTAGAAGTTAAAGCTCTTTTATTGTGTTGCCAGCACTTTAAATGCGATACATAACTGGATGCCTTGGAGCCTTCGGATTCTAAATCTGTTTCGGGAGCGATTTTCTTCCGTGTCTATTTCAAAAGCGCGCGACACATCTTAATGGTTTGTAATGATTACGTTAGGTGGTCGTTGGTTGGAAATGTTTCAAAACAATGGCGCTAAATTCATCAAGTACCTACTGATCGTTGAGGATAAGAAGCAGTTGCGTCTCGCGCTCGCGATGTTGAGATAAGCTTTGGAAATAATTTGCTGTCATTTTAAATTCAATGACTAATTTAATAGGAGCATTTGTGTAAATTATAGTTCGAACACTTCGAACGCTCTATCCATTGTTTTATTTTATCAACTTTGATTCTGCTGATAGAGCTGTGTATATTTATTAGGTATGTCAATTTATATTGTGATTTGTTTTGGTTTCACATTATGGCCTTGCGCATCTTCTTTGAAGTTATTTTAGGTGTTGGTGTAAAATTATGATCTGCATATAATAATAAGTTAATATTAATGCCGTCACAAGAAAGTTCTTAGTCATGCCATACGCTCTATGGCTAGTGGCAACACACACAGTTTTTACTATAGAATATAGGTACCTATTAATTATTCAATCAATCTTCCTAGCCTTATCCCAACTATCTTGGGGTCGGCTTCCAGTCTAACCGGATGCAGCTGAATATCAGTATTTTACATGGAGCGACTACCTATCTGACCTCCACAACCCAGTTAGGTACTGGGTAATACGATACCTCTAAAAAAAAAGGTACCTATCAATTTATTTATTTAATTTGTCGTCTCCTGTGCTAGTCTCAATGAATACTTTTTCTTTCTATTATATAGGTATAACTGATGGTGGTCTATTGCAAAAAGGTAAATCTAGTTTCTCCTCATTTATTTATTCATATCTTTACATTTATTACCCGCGGTTTCATTCGCGTTAGTCTCGATCCCACGGAAATATCGGGATAAAAAGTATTCTATGTCCTAATCCAGGCCATGGTCTACCCATGTGCCTTATTTCATCGAAATCTGTTCAGCCGTTTTAGCGTGAAAGCGTAACTAACAAACTCACTTTCGCATTTATAATATTAGTTAATATTGTTTTTCCAACAACAATTTTTTTTTTTACTATTGTCTCCAACTCATTTCTTAATCATTCACGCTACACTATCATTTTCCAAGAAATAAAACGTAGCGGCGCAAGCGCCGGTCGAGGTCTATTTACAAAACTTTCTCTGGAAAATCTTGTCATTTGGACATTTTGATGTGCATCGTTTCGTAGCATTATGAGGTTTCAATTTCAATGTACCATTGTTCGTTTATTACGAAATAGCGCAAATTACGTCTGAAGCAACACTGTAGAACGATATGTATGACTCTCACTTTTAAGTTTCGGTCTTTACCGAAATCGACATCATGGCAAAGAAAATTATCATTTACTTATTTCAAGCAGCTCATTGTGATTTGTGATACATAATAGACTTGTGACTCGAGAGATAGACTCAAACATTATAAACTAAAACGATGTTTTCCGGCTCTAAAAGGCACTGTGCTAGGCGCAGGTTTACATTTCAAAATTAACACTTTACTCATCAATACAAGCTATTAACTGCAACTATTTGGACCGCAACATAGAAAAGATCCCCAAAATTTTAATGACCTCCTTAAATTAATTAGCTATTTTTACCAGCATGCACATCAAAGGTACCAGTAGCTTGTAATTATTAATGTTTGTACACTTCCGCAGTCTGAAAATAAACACAAGGGAATCGAAAGCACTTTCACTCACCGCCACTTCAACTAATAACCCTAATGATGGAGAAATTATAGAAAAGTCAACCTTATCTAGAACTAGTTAAGTCCAATTTAATTTGTCAGGATGCTAACTTGATGCAACCAAGTGCAATTGATGCCGAGTCTACAAGAAGTTCTGCGATTAAATTGTCTTTTCAAGTTGGTAGGATTGCAATGATACATTGTTTGTTGATTGGTAAATGACAGCGGTCTCCAAGCGAGACATTTCCGTTTCTTGTTAGAATTAAGTACGATTATTTGCTTTCGAACAATTTTATTTAATGATCGTATCATCTTAGGTGTTGAAGGTATTGGTAAGGTTATAAACAATCTCAGATTATCGAGAAAAGCTGATAATGTTATGATAATGACAGCTACTTAGATAGAGAGACAGAGAAAGCATAGACTGTAACTGCAGACGCACCTAGCTAGTGTTTAAATCCTGGTATTCACAGTTTCTAGTCAGTCTAAGTACCTACCAGTGGAAATCAAATCCAGTAGCAGATACAATAAGATGGTTATTCTGCTAAAATGATCACTCATCAAAAAACATAAAATCACGCCAGTATCCCCGAAGGCTGACTTAGAGGTGTACTTGAAGAACACCCACATTTCGACAGTAATGTTCAAGTCCCATATAATAGAGGGCGACCCTATTGCCATGAACCGAGCACAAATCCAAACTCCGAACTGCTACTGATAAATTCCCAAAGGAAAAACCTAATAACACTTTGTCCGACCTGGGAATTTAACCTAGGACTAGGATCTCATGCAACGAGGCACACTGCAATCAAATAAAAGAAAATCGGGACAGTCATGAATCTGTAAGAATGCGAAGTGCGAATACTATTCCCGATCCCAGCCAAAATGTAACCAAAAGTCGACAATTCGTAGAGTACCAAGCTAAGCCATTTACAGTATATTGGAAACTATCATCGAAAACCCACTATTTGTTGGACAGAACACGAAAAGTCAAGGCAACGTTTCCGCATCAATTTATTCCAGACTTGTCAGGTCAATTTATTTCGGATTGAGGAACGCAAAATCGAGGCGAGGCATACAAAGTGAGCTCCATTTCAAGAGGCTCTAATCTTTAGATTTATATGTTTTGGCAACGAAACTTTACTTGGAAAAATAGAAAAAATGTTTATTGCAAGTGCTGATACAGCGTTTTGGAATATTCGTAACATGCTAGCCTCACCAAATATTTTCTAATACATAGTACCATTGGAACTCCCAAAGTATGAGCGCATGAAGCTGTAAACTTTCTATTTTAGAAGGCGTAATATAGAAATATGACGGGAGCTGGGTACAAATTGAAGTTTTTATCGTACGCTGTAAAAATAAAATTGGACCATAACGTTGAAGAAGTTGTATCGTATGATGGGAACTTTGAAAGTGATGAAAGCATACAGGCTGACTATGCAGCAACAGCAAAACCGCAAATTTTAAACTAAATACTAATTTCTCTAAAGAAAATGGAATCAACACATCTACAAGTAATTACGAAATTAAAGGGATAGATAAAGAAGACGGTCGTCATTATTATTAAAATATAGAAGAGGTCGATGTCAAACAACGTGACACCTTATCTGAGTTCGTTGCCAAAGCTCTGCGACACTCTGCGACCTACATTTGGGAACAAAATATCACTAGACATTATATTTATAAGACACTTTTAGAAATAAAATACAAGTAAGATAAAAAAAAGGAAAGAAGAAAGGAGGAAAGGTTTCTAAACGATGTTAAGAATATAAAAAGATCGTAAGGTGTTTGATGTAATAATTTATAAGAAACTCAAACCTGAAATTGTTTTACAAGAGAAAATTGAAAAATGATATCATTACCTTTCCTAAACGTAAATCATTTTGTAAATTGTTTTGAAGTTTCAAGATAGGCAAAAAGTTATTCGTATCAATTTGAAGTTTTTTCTATATATTGCAGGCTTATTCCCGAAATCCCCCCTAAAAATCCCCCTAGGGGGAAAACGGGAAAAAATGAGAATGCAAATGATTACGACAAAATGTTGAATAACATTTTTCTCAACAGACAATAGCCAACTCCATATTTCAAGCTAACCTCGATATTCACATCCTTAATTAGAAGAAGCATCAGCGCTCCAATTCAGAACAGATATCCTATTCATACCATAATTATGAGAAAAACACTGTGATTATGTAGTGTTGAAGCATTGCATCCGCAGTAAGATTACTCAATCGTTTTCCGACGAACTTCGACCATGACCTACTTCTGTCTATTCGAGGATAGATGCGAAGTTTAACATCACTTTATGGAATATGTACCCAT